>OZ020510.1:25682938-28082938 GCA_963971375.1 Platycheirus rosarum | reverse complement strand
TTCGCAGTAATCGTTCCACATGCAGGTGGTCTGATGGCATATCTCATCAAACAGTGGAACAGATCTTAATATCTGTAATAGTATTTGATCATGTATTTTATCTTACTTTTGATGGAAGATCTTTACATCATTTTGGTGAAAGTAAGATTATTACGCTTGATATTTCTAGACTTCGACAAGATTCCGCAATATTGCATGGATTGGAAGTTAGAAAAAATTCTATAAAAAGTTTTTTTGGGACTTCTAAGAATTCGAGAAAGAACTGACGAAAGCAGGGCCACATGAACATCCACTGAAGATTTAAAGTTTGCTAATTTACCTTACAGTTTCTGGCTAGATCAGTTTTTATATTTCAACTGACATGTAGATTGTAAATGCTGCCCGGGCATGTCTAGGAGAGATATTGCTGTCTTATACAAAACAAAGAAGTCTTATTAAACCGGATAGATAACTTTAAAATTAGGCTGATACGAGACCACATTACAAAAGTGATAACTTCGACTAATGGACCAATCTACGGGCGTTTGCATTCTTCAGACGAATAATTTTGGAATACGCTTCGCCCGAGAAGAGCGATGGTTTCTTTTATTTTTGAGAGCCTAGGGGTGATACGGAATATATCGGGGATGACGTTGACCATATGACGGCCGTAAAACTGTGGATAGGTGGCTCCCAGGGATCAGAGTAGAGTGCCTTCAGTTCAGTTCAGTGCCCTATCGGAACCGAAGAGAAGTTTTTAATTAGATGCACCAGTTTTGGTGTTTTAATTCAAGTCGATAGTTGCAGGTCTGATCTTTCAGGTAGAAAATTTATTAAAAGTCTGCGTTAAACCTAAAACTGTCAATCTGTGTTAAGGAATGAGAAAGAGGAAACAATAATTTGATCTAAATTGTCTAGAAATCGAGAACTAGATTCTATCATAAGGATAAGAAGATAGGTGTTCATCACAATATAGAATTTTTTTTGGAACTTCGTTGACATAAATGAATAAAAATATGTTACCAAAATAAATCCCTGTGGAACTCCACAAGAAAGAAAGAAACGAATGATTTTCGTCTAAAAATAAAGATCTTCAGCCCAAATCCCCTCAAAACAATATGTGTGTGTGTGTGTCTTCTATTAATTCATAATGATAATGTCAATAATAAAACTTGACATAACAAAAAGGCTCAATGTCGAATAACCACATTAAAGTATGATTACATTGTCAGCATTTTATTGCATCAGTAAAATGTTAAACGAAATTTTGAGTTCCATGATGACATTAATTCCCGGAAAATATTTTATTCAACCACAACCACAAATAAGGGTGTACACATTATTGCCTGTTTGGGGGCTTTCATTAAACAAAAACAACCCTTACAATATATAAATACATACGTATATCGAACCAAAAACAATATCACGGTCCTTGTTTTTCGCACCTTTTCCCATCAACACAATCAATTTTTATTATCGAAATACTCTTCCAAGAGCAATATAATGATTCTTTATAAATATTTATGCGAGCTTCGGTTGTGGAAACATCGTCATTCCAACCCCCATCACCCTGGTTGTGCCATGTCATTGGAATTTATTACACGGGTTTGTGCGTACTTAATATTCAGAAAATGTCATTGTTTTTGCAGTGTTTTTTTTGTTTTTGTCGCTTCCTCCCACGCATACTTAAACAATATAACTGATTGACGGCCATATGCAAACAAACCAGAGATATAAAAACCATCAATTTCCCAGACGATAAAGAATATATCCAAATACCATTTAATTGCTACCCACAGCCAACACCCTACCCTCTTCTGGAAAAACAAATTTTTGTTGCACGAGGAGCTTTTTCACGTTTTGTAAGTAACGTTCAGAAATCAGACTCACAAAGGTGCTTTTGTTGATTAATAGAGAATTGACACGCCTATGTTTCCAACATTTTTCCCTGCATCATGACTGAAATCTCTTGCTGGCCATGACATTACTCGCACTCCAGCAAATTTGATTCAATTTGCTGTGAAATAACTCACGTCTAGAGGGATTAGGCTAACTTGGCCATCGTGTCAAGTTCTTGTTGTCGTTTTTTTCTGTATCAATCAACAATGCCAAGTGATTAAACGGTATTCAGTATCTAGTTCATGTGCGTTGCTTTTAAGCTTAAGATCATCCTACCAAGAAACACGAAACAAAATCCCCTCAAAATGGCACTAAAAAAGCCCAACGAATGTTATCACAAAACCGAGAACTATACCTATCTACCTACATAAATTGTCGAAGGGTGTCTGAAAAGCCAGAAAGAAGCCTTTGCATGCCAACAGCACTGCGTTTTTCACCCATTTTATGAACCTCCTCCCTTCATCAACCTACGCCCGTTTTGGTAAAAATTCGCCCACTTCGTTTGTTTTTGTTCCCAAGTCAATCCACCCACACGTACTCAGAGGAAGTCGAAAACTCGAAATGTATATCACTGTCAACAGTCCCTGAATCTTATCAGCTGTCGTCCTCTTCAAATGAACAAAAAAATGACAATTGCCTTCAAAATGTGTAAATATGTACATGTCTTTGTTCTATATACATATATAGTTGGTTGCTGTTAAGTACTATAGCAAGACGAGTAAATTATGCGAATGAAATAAAAGCCTTAAATATGGGTTAAGTTTATGTTATACAGTTCGTCAGGAAATTGTGGATACATCTTTAAATTAATTTCCGTTTGTGTCCTTTATGGCTTTGTAAGGAATATACGTATGTATATGTATGTAATATGTGTGTATTTTATGTATAATAAATCACACACAAAAATACCTACCTATGAATCAAAATTAAATATAGTTTCCATGAAAATATGTGATTTGAGAACAAAATGCTTTTTCATGTTGGTTTGTTCTTGTAGATTCTCATGGAATTGGGTAGCCATGCAAAATTGTATATATTATCATATTTTTCTGGTCCTTGATATTAAATAATAAATCTACTTTTTAAAGTGTCTGATACCAAACCGTTTGTTAGTACGTTTTTCTTGATCAAAAACGAGATTTAGGTTTTGCATTCAAAAATATATTGATTAAAAATATAATTTAGTTTATTTTAATTATTTAGTAGGTCATTGTATATGAAATCTATAGTACTATCAAGATGGTTGGTATTGAGGTATTGTACCTACCTATGTTATGCTTTTGAGTATCTTCAAAAAATTGTTAACATTTTTCGAGCCGTAAAATAGAAATTTGAAAAATAAAAAATAATCGGTGTTTTTAATTAAAAAAAAATCACGGAAACATAGACTGTACGATCGTAAGCAGTAAAATGCCATTTTCAACAAACCATTTTACTATTCTTTCCCTCAATAGAAATGTTAATAGGAACCTACTTCAGTTTAAATAAAACAAAAAATCAATTCCTTATAACGTTCGAAAATGAACAATATACATTAAAACTTTAAACAGTCAAATCCGAATATGGCAACATTGGTAATTGATTTGGGTATAAGCTACAGAAATAATAAAATTTCTTGAAAGATGCAAAATCTAAAAATTTATTGAAAAGACACAATCTTGGTTTGTTTACGAAAAATCAAAGAGAAATCCAATTATTTTTGTGTCCCCTTACTCTACCATACCATATGGTCTAGTGTCACTTTTTGAATCTTTCACTTGTACTTATTATTTATTATTCCTGCAAATGCTTGTATTCATTCTAACTCATACCTTTCTGAAAATATAACATACAACCTACTCTTTCATCGTTATATTTAATTCTACTCTCCAAAACCCATGCAATTGTAAATCAAGAACTATTGCAGCGCTATTACGGCAGTATCTCGCAATTGAGTGCACTCAAAAGTCACTGCAAACTCGGGGCTGCACACTGAGAAAAACTGACACGAGAGGAACGTCTGCAAAGTAAAACACAGCTTTTCTCTACAAAAGGCGTTTTTCTTTTTAAGCTCTGAGCAGAGCACGGAGTAGAGACCGAGCAAGTCGAATACGCTCTGAGCAGAGTATGATCAGAGCTCTTTGATTTAATTAAGAAACACACTTGAGCACTACCTGTCATATGGTCCACTTTGCACCTTAAATCCAAAAATTAAATTAAATTAATGTTATTTCCTTAGGAAACTTCATTTTAATATTTTACTTCGACCGACGCCATTTTGATTTTTGTTTTTTTTTCCAACCCTGTCATTTGTCAAAACACACAAAATATATGAAGTTGGCCGCGCTCAGCTTTTCACTCCATGCGCTCGGTCATTTTATTCTGAGCTGATTGAAAAAAGAAACACATGCTGAGCGCTCAGAGTGCTCCGAGTTCAAAAAAAAAAAAAAGAATCTTTTTTTTGCAGGTCAGTGCCCTGCTCTGAGCTTAAAAAGAAAAACCCCTAAAGAAAGGTTGTGTCTGTGCTAAGAATCTATTCGCAAAAGTGTTTCATATGCGTTTTGTTTGATAAGCTTATATTTCTAAATATTTTTTTTTAATGTCTATCTATACGTATATATTTTTTACTTGCGATGTAGGTACTAAAATGCAAGGTATGGATTCGTGCAAAAAAAATATATCTAACAATCAAACATGACATTACGATAATAGAGAAGTTGAAAAAAGTGGGTCCGGAAATTCCGTCCGTCTGTCTGTCTGTCTGTTCCCGCCTCTACAGCCTAAGCGGATGGGCCAATTTGCTTCAAACTTGGTATTTAGTATTTATTAGGTAGTATCTCGGGGTGTGTTTTTCATTTTTGCTCTAGGTCGAAAAATAACGGTACCTGCAATACAATTTTGAAAAAGGTTTGATTTTAACTTTTTCTAACTATTTTGATAAAACTTTCAGGGTGCTATTTTTTTACAATAATACATCTTTCAGTTAGAATAAATTTTTCGAAATTTGTTCTATAACGGTACCTCTCATATAACTGTTTTTTTTAAACGCAGTTTTATCGTAAACTATTATCCCAATTTCAATAAAATTTTGCACACAGGAAGTCATTTATAATTCAATTAATATCGCATTTAAAAATTTTCAAAAACTTTTTTTTTCGATTTTTTTAATTTTTTTTAAATAAATTTGGTTTTCGAAATATTTTGAAAATGGATGGATTGATTTTTTTTAAATAATTTTCCCAGATGAAAACTACAGATTGCTTTATAATGACATACTAGAAAAAAATTTCAAATATTTTTTCGAAAAGTTTTTCAAAAAAAAAACGACTTTTTAAAAAAAACTGGTCGAACGATTTTCAAAACTTTTTTTTCTTCGATAGACATTTAGTATTCAAATTTTATTACATACTTAGTTTTTCCAAGAAAACTCTGAAACTAATTAAAAAAAATAAAGAATTTTCTAAAAAAAAATATTTTTTAATTTTAATAGACGTATGGTTTTCAAGAAGAAATAAAACGCATATAGTTTAATGTTATGGCCAAGAATCTAGCTTTATTATAAAGATAAGGGTTTGCATTATGTTCTAAAAATGATTTCGGGGAAGTGCCCGCCGTGGCTGGCTCGAATAAAATCCAACCGAGGCCCAATTTTCCCAATTTTGTGAAAATCGGGATCGTTGGCTTACAAGCTAGGAAAGTAATACAAGTCCAAACCTATTTTTCTGATAATGACAATGCATTTCAATTTCAGAGGATTCAAGAACAGAGTATTCAATCTTCAATAAAAACGAAAATCATCAACATACATCTGGATGGAGGAACTAGCAATCGATGGGAGTTCATTTGTATTAAGGGAGAAAAGAAAAGGTTCTAAGATCGAACCCTAAGGGACTCCTCTAGTGAGTGAGAGGGAACTTGATATTTTATTGTCTACTGAAACAGTTTATTTTCTCTCCCGAAGAAAGTTTGACATGTTTGATAAAAAATCATAAAATGATGATAACTTGCAGCACAGATAAGTGTAGTCTACTGTGTCGAACGCATATTTGCCGAACTGATCAAGCAATTCATGAAACCTATCATAGTACGCTTATGGGAATACGAAGAAGTGTCAGAAGACTGGTGAAAAGGAATTTGGAATTTTACATTTCAACATACTATTTTTTATAGACTGCCTACTGTAACATAGCCAAGGTAGAATTTTACAAGGCCATGAGAAAATTCGGCATCATGCATAAATTGACACGTGTGCGAGGGTGGACGATTCCGGAAAAGATATAATCATGTTTTGTATGAAATCTAACTCGAAGCAGATGTGGAAAAAATAAAGCTTCATAGACTACGGGGGCTGGGCACCTCGCTCGCATGAGCGAAGAGGAACCAGCTCTGAATTCGGAAAGTCGTTTGCGGTTCTATTTATGGTAGAAGGCAACGTAACAAACCTTGTTTACATTAGTAGAACGGCACGGCATTGACAGGGACGCCCGAACCTTCAGGTGCGAAACTGGATAGCATCGGCCAGCGGTCGCGATGTATGGAAAAACTTGTTGGATGAGGCCTGGACCGGATTCCGGTGGTTGCGTCGATGATGATGATGATGATAAATTCAAAACTTGCTAGTTATTTCATAGATACGATGATCGAGAAAATAATTAAAAACATCGAGTTTTTCTTTTTATTCTAGAATAAATTTCCGTCACGTTTTTTACTAGTTTTAAAACATGAAACCTCAAATATTAATAAAAATTGGTTGGGAATCCTTTGCCTTGGTTCAAAAAGTCGGCAAAGCAATGGAATGCAAGATAAGCTTTAAGGATAGTTTCTGGAAGTCGGTAGTACTTATTCATTCTTAATGTGAGTATCTAATACACTGATTTCCTTTATCTTTACTTATTCCTGGCTTTTATCTACATAAACACACACAATCTTCGGATATTCGGTTAAGAAATTCTGGTGAAAAAAACTTGTTGAGCTTGTAGGAAGAAGCTCAACAAGTTTTTTTTATATTATTCTCTTTTACCATCATAATTACAGTATTTAGGCTTAGTTAAGGCTAAAATGGTCAAAGTTCATGGCGTAGAGGTATAATGAGTTTTTTGTACCTCCTGTCCTTTGCATTCATTTCATCTTGTGACCTAAAAAAAAGTATCTCAGGTTTCTAATTAGCCTTCAGCATTTTAATATTACATTGATGTCCAAAGTTGTGTGTGGGAAGATAATTTACGGTAGAGAAAGATGCCGCAGAGAAGGATGTCTCTGGGAGATAATTCTTTCAAAGTATGCTTACACTCCTTGTAGTTTAAGATTTAAATAACGGTAGCAAATAAAATTAGATGAAAGTCTAATTTTCCATTATTATATTTCCGTGGCAAGGACATGCACTAAAAAGCTGAAGAAATGAAGTTATGCGAAATATTTTAATGAGAAACAAGAAGAATCTGTAAAAACAGTTTCCGACCTCCTTAACTGACCCACCCACCTACATTCAGCTACAAAAAAAAAAAAAAACACCCCCATTCTCAGCCCTAGTGTCCTATAGAAATATCTCGCATTTTCCCGTCCCCCTTACACAGTTTATATAGATACATTTTACCAGAGCACTGTTCAGATTCTCATCATAGAAATATCGATTTTCTGTTGTTGGCATACATTTTCTTTTTATTCTTGTTTTATCAAAAAACTCTCCCACTGTTAGAATATAAAGGAATAAAACTCCTAGCAGCTGCTCCATTTCGGTACTCACCCCCCCCCCCCCCCCCCTTAAGCCAAAGTTGGTAAGAGGAAGACAAAGTACTCAACTCAAGGCTCCTTCTATACGATATGACTTAAGACCAAACAACAACAACAAAAACTTACATTTTTGACAAATCAGCAAAAACTTTGTATCCTTTTATTCCTCGTCCTTCGCTGTCAGCTACCACTGTAACTGTATATTTGATTACAATTCAATAGCCGCGGGTTGACTTAATTCCACAGCTGCTACTGTTCGCTCGGTCAAGTTTGAAGTTTCTTCTTCTGCTGCGTCGTCGAAGAAGATTTCGCCGTCAGAATGTCCTGGATGGATAACGAATTTGTCGAATCGAAGCAGATTTAGGGATTTGCACACCAAGAAAAAAAAAACAGTAAAACAGATTTATTATTAATTTGTATAAACAAAACAGAAACTTTTAATTCTATTTAGAAAATAAACTTTTTGATTTAATATTTGACACCACAAACACATAAAATACAAACACCATTAAAAAGGCCACACAAACACACATATAGTTGAGAACAGGGTATGTATTATGTATATTAATCGATATTAGAAAGCTAAAAATAGCAACCACCCTGTAACAGCAGGATGCTCTTTTCTCAAACTCCTTTGAATTACAAGTCGAAGTTTTTTTTTTACTCCTTTGATCCTTGAAACCACTTTCACTGTGTTCTATCGAAATCCTTTGATTGAAAAACACTAACCAATATTTTAAATGAAATTTCCTCAGTTTTATTACCGTTAATTCCGAAGTAATAATCGCTATTTCGCCAGGAACTGAATGTTGTTCCAGAGAGTTGTATAATAATCAAATAATTTAAGTGTGTATCCTTTTTGTGGCAGAACTTCGAACGGTTTGAACAGTATTTTCGGATTTGTTCTCCGTTTTTCTCTTACGACTTTAATCGCGATGCGGATCCTGACTAGGGTAAGGATTTTTCAAAACTGTCTGAGAATTCAGAAAAAGAAAAACCTAACTTTTTCAGAATTTTTTTGGCCCAGGAACGGTATATTTTCTTTAGATTTTTTTTTCGACGACACCACACGAGCACACGCAAGTCTTTTCGTCGTTTCGTTGAAAATCGATGTTGCTGAATTGTACAGTTAGAAGTTGTGGCTGGGCAAAGTAGGTAAATTTCGCCGCAAAAGTTGGAAAATGGGGGCCATTGCACAGGCAAAACTGAGGGCGAAATGATTGTACGCATGTCCCCCCAGTGAACAGTTGTTTTTAATCAGTGTAAAAGTCCAATAAACCATTTGTGTGCACCCCATCAACCCTCGCCCCTACCCCTTCTTGGTCCATATTTCTAAATAGAAGTGTATGTGTCAATGTAATTGAATATGATTTGTTGGTATAGTTTAGGTTGAAGTAATGACAGTTTGGATTCTGTCAAATTTGTTGAAGCTTTTTTCGTTCGAAAAGTTGTTTAGAGTATAAACTTCGAATTTCCTTATCAGGGGGTTCTTCGAACTTTTCCAAGGATTTTATGAATGAAAATACTGTAAATCTATGTCAAGTAAAACATTTTCTGAGCTTTTGGTTTTAGTTGTGGTTTGTTGGCATTCTAAAACTTCTCAAAGCTAAGAAAGCTGTCTAGGTGGGTTTGTTATAAGTAAATCAAAACCAATTAGCCATAGTTTTTTTTTGTTATTTTTTATGTTTGCCTCAAGTGTTTGTAATTGAATTATACTTAACACTTTGGAGTTATGGGCAAATCGACATAATCTTCTGTCTATGGGGGGCTTTAAACTTTTGAAGTGGTTTTGTTTTCGAATATATGAATTATGTGGAGCTGATGTTCCAATTATATACTTATTATGAGCATAACATAAGAAGAAACGAAAAATTGGCACACATTTAGAGAAAGTTATAATCACATAATCATTTAATAATTGGTGAATAATAGTGAAATAAAGAGTCAATATGCTCATTGATTTGTCGCACTATTTAGTGAGCATCTGAGCATTTTCATCATCATCATCCATATCAACGGCGCAACAACCGGGATCCGATCCGGGCCTTATCCAACAAATTTTTCAAAACACTCCGATTGTTGGCCGAAGCCTTCCAGTTAGATCAGACCGTAGTCTTGTATAGCAGCAGCTCAGTTTTTATTGTAAGATTTCTGAATTTAAAGAGCATCGCCAGACTATGGTAGAATCTGTTTTCCCAGCCGCCAGCGTATTTCTACCTCCATATTGTTATTTGACACAGTTGAAATATTGCATTACGTCAAATTCATGCTCCACTCCCCTGATTGTTGGACCATCACTTCTCACAGACGCAGCCACCATGCATTTAGTTTTCCTTTTATTAATTTCCAGCCGTCCCAGGTCTTATGCCGCTCCACTATATCGATCTGGATGAAGAAGTTTTGTACAGCTTGTTGACAATAATGGCTGAACTTGGTGAAGAAAGTCCCTATCAAATTGATTTAGGATGCCGAATTCCGGAGGAGAATTAACCGTCATCCTTATAAAGGTATTAAACAAGACAAGTATAAGTGTATTTTCACCATTAATAGATATCATCTATCAACAAGTTAGAAAACTACGGACAAAAACCAAAAAGTTTTATCATTTATCCAAGAATTGCTCTTTTGTCATCGTTTTCCTGACTGTAATAAGTATGTTCCAATTGCTGTGTAAAACTGCGAAATTCGCCGAAAATCACCGAAAAACTGTCCAAATTCGTTCCATCTTGTGATTTTTTCGTAGTATTTCACCGAAGAGAGAGCTCACGAAAGATTAAAAAATTTCCTCACCCCGTTAATTTCTGCTACAAAAATTTTTGTGCACAGAAAATTCGCCATTGGTTCATATAGGGCTCGAAGGACCATAGAATTGTTCAGACGGAGCAAGAATATATCTGTGACATGAACAAATCGACATACTCCTGATTTTCAAAAGCAATCAATATAAGTTGTGAATAAATATGAAACTAAATATGAAAAGTTAAAAAAATTTTACCAACATTTTTTTTTTTTATTTTTCATTTATTTATTTATATTTCATAGCAAAGTCTGCTTTAATACGAAATTCATGGTAACGACTTGAAAAATGTCCGCATTTTTATAATGTAAGCGAGGAAAAGGCTTTTATACTTTCCACTTTAAGAGAATTAGTCAAAGCAGTTTTGGATCCAAAACTGGAAAAAGCTCTTCAAAAAAAGAAGTCTTGCATTCAAGAATCTTTCCTGTTAAATAGCATTTGCTAATGATCGGAATAGTGTTGCTCTCGGAAGTGTTCTTGGCCCAATATTGTTAGCTACATTTGCTGATGATAAGGCCAAACTAGTATCATCCGGTTCAATCGAATCCAAAGCCAAGTCCAAATCAACAAATTTTAATTTCATTTACAAGATTGTTAACAATCTGCCCATCTTCTTTAACTCGGGACAAATTCCATATGCTAACAAAACAAAGCATTTGAATATAACTTTTGATACTGCTTAATTTGAAGACGCACGTTAAAAAGAAACAAGATGAGCTCCATATTAAAATTCGAGAATAGAAGTGGCTTATTGGAAAACACTCATATCTTAGTAACCAAAACAAACTATGTACTCTTCTACAAGCAAGTGCTCAAACCGGTATGAAATTAACCTATAGAATGCAAATTGTTATTCTGCATGGTGCAAACGAAAGAGCGCTTTACAATTACTTGTGCATACTGTCGAAGAACAAGTTTATAAGCCTTGGTCCCTGGTGAGAGAAACATTAAACAGGCCCTTGAAGAGGCAAACCTTGTACGTAGATACCGGAGAAAGAGACCTTTGCCATAGAGTAACTTAAAGAGAGAAATCTACTGCCTTCATTTGACAATGCCTACAACCTGAATTGTAATCTCATTGAACTTATCGGATAAGTATTATACTCTGTTTAATATATATTTTCAGTACAGGCCTTATGGAAAAGAGCTTTCAAGCACACTGGTACCTGCAAGTGTTTGCATCGATCGCACTCAACTTAAGAAATTGCCACTTAAATATAAAAGAGAACCCTGAAATACATTGAAATTGTTGTTGTAATATTTCATTTAACCCACTTACATTCCAATAAGAACTGTCTGCTCCCCGGCTGCGAGGAGACTGATTATCAATTTGCCCTCGCTTATTGTGTTTATTTAAAAAAAAGCACTACTGCAGATTTACCATTCGCCATTAATGGAAATTATAATACCTTTTTCTTGGGTTTTTCTTAGAGCGAATGAGAGCATATTTTAAGTTTAAAGAAGAAAGTGTTGTCGCTATGTTTTTTTTGCTTACATCTTTTCGTTTTTATTTAAAAAAAAAAAAACGGTTAAAATAAAAATACATAATGCAATATTTGTTAAATTTTTTTTTACTTGCGATTATAGGTACTTTAATGCAAGTTATGCATTCGTACACAAAAATAAATTGAGATAATAATCAAACATGACATTACGATTGAGAAATGTATTTGAGTTATTGGAAAATTATGTTTGTCTGTACGGATGTATTTTGGACTACAGCCTGATCGTCTTCAAATTTATAACATAAGATTTTTTTGACATTCTACAGAGGCCTTTTTTTTAGCTCATATATTTTCATATAACCTTTAAGTTAAAGCTTATTTTTCTCGAAAACGGCTCCAAGGATTTGTATGAAAAACAAATCTGTGTACTTTTGAGGTGTTGTTTATATTTTGGTGAACAAAAATATAAGTAAAAAATATAATACCGGTACCTCGGAAACTGGCTATCCGATTACAATCAAAATTGTTATTCAGGAAGATGTAGATAAAGATGTAGGTAATGATAGATTTAAATATAATTTTATTTTTTTTTTTGGTTTAGTCTACATGTTTCTGTTTTCATAAAATTGTAATAAACAGTTGGTAACCATATCTACATTTGTGTCAGAATTATACCAATTTATAATGCCCAGCATGGCAACCATTTGAGAGCTTATTGAAATCCATAACAGTAAGAGTGAAAGGCAAGATAGGATTATCTTCCCTGTACTGAAAATATAAATTGAACAGAGTATAGTGCTGAATTGTCCTTTCATTAACCATTTCGGATAAGTCTGGGTAAAAGACAATGCTTAAAAAAATAATGAATGATATACAAAAGACACAACAAAAATTGGGGGTGTTGGCGGTGGATCGTACGAAAGATTTTCCTCTGTATACTATTTTTTACCCTATGCCTTGGCACTATCTACCGCATCTTTGTTTTTATTGTTTGTTTGCTTGAATAACTCCGTTACGGTTATTCTACAGGGTGGCGCAAAAGTAATCACCCTTTTGAAAGACGCTATAACTTTTCCAAATGGCGGCAAATGTCAATTCTCTTTTGAACTGTGAAGTGTACAAAACAAATTGCAGAACACATGTCCTGGAACACTATAATCCTAAAGTACCCCTCATATTTTAAAGAAGCATTCCGCATCATTTAATGTCTCGCTATAGCGTTTTCCACTGGCCATCCAATTCATCCGATTTGACTGCTTCAGCTTTTCATTGTATCTGAAGTCCCAAGGTTATGTAAACAAGATTCAGATTTTTGAAGCCCTTAAAGAGAAAATCCGTCAGGAATGCGAGAATCTATTCCCGGAAGTTCTGACACAAGTGATAGGGAATGCTATACGATGATGAATCACATTTAGTGAGTTCTCGTTTCTTGATATTAGAAACATGAGCTGGCTATTTTTTTTTATATTTATAATTTTATTATAAATAGGAGGACTTTTTTTAATTTAAATTTTTGTTTTATTATTTATCTCTAAAATATGTACATAGGTCAATGCATCTATTTTTTGTCCACCACTGTATCCATTTGATTTCTTTTCATGCTTTTTAAACTTGAGAGCTTATAAAGCTTTTCCGACTTTAGGAAACCTAGGTATGATTAAACAATAATAGTAAATACTAAATAGTACCATTTTTGCATTCGGGGAGGTACATCGCCGGATCTTTTGTGAAGTTAGCCATTCGGCAATATGAATCTAGGAGTGCTGGGCTGTGGAGTTATTGGGCTCACAACGGCTCTAGAACTGCAAAAGGAATTTCCCAATGCCCAAGTGTCAATAATAGCAGATCGCTTCAATGAAGACACAACTAGCTATGTTGCAGCAGGCATTTTCCGACCCGGTACCAGCTTTATGGGACCAAATCTAGACATTACACAGTAATTGTTTAAAAAATATTTAACGTAATAATAAATTGGAGTATCTTTTTGTTTTGAGGAAATGGATCACAGATGCATTCAACTATTGGGATAACATTAGAAAATCAGCTGAGGCGCCACTTGCAGGCGTCTGTCAATTGTCTGGATACATTTTCTCAACGACAAGTCCATCGATCGTTCGGGTAAGTTTAGAATAGAATGTAAAATAATTTGTTTATTCTTAGCTTATAGGGAAATGGAAAAGAACGCAATCGCGTTCAAGATTAATAAATTTTGAGATAACTAACTCTTGCAGCTTATAAGTCAGGCATTGTTTATTTATGTGTCAGTCTTTATCAAATATTCAAACTACCTGATATAACATTTTAAATAAGTAAAAAATGTTATAGTATAAAGGGAAAGTAGATTTAACAATACAAGGTGATACAAAATTTAAGAACGTTAATTAATGCTAACTTAAGAAAATTTGATTTGTTTTCAAAAAAAAATATCTAAGAAAATCTAAAGATGTAAATTGCTCCTTGCCAATGAAAAATGTAAATATTATTTTAAGGGGATTTCAATTTGTGTGTTACGCTTTTACGCTTTAACTACTGAACCGATCAAAATGAAAACTTGTAAGTATGGTATATGGTACATAAATTTTATCTCGAAAAAAATACTTTTACCGAGTGATTTTTTGGCCCTTTCCAAAACTCACAAAAATAAAAACCAATAGTGTTGGGGGCATTATTTTTCTTTATGAAAAAACATGTCGTATAAATTTCTCATATATTTTATTAAATTAGACTTCATTAAAACAAAGTCATTTAAAA
The DNA here is from genome assembly GCA_963971375.1 of Platycheirus rosarum. NCBI lineage: Eukaryota > Metazoa > Arthropoda > Insecta > Diptera > Syrphidae > Platycheirus > Platycheirus rosarum. The sequence goes on along the minus strand of OZ020510.1, from coordinate 28,068,358 downwards.
AATAAGTATTGCGTTATTAAAATGTATATTTTGTTCAAGTGTAAACTATAATTTATCCCTGTCGTACAAAAAGAAGAAAAAGTACAAGAACAAGTGCCACACCAAGAAAACCAATCAGCCATTTTATTTCCTGTTTGATTCTAAAATTCATTCTGCAATCTGTAATCTAATCTCTCTTCTTCATATGGGATATGGCTTCTGGTGGTGCGCCTCATTTTCTCCTTCATAACTTGCAATATTAATTAATTTGTTGAAATAACATACAAAATATTTAAAACTTAAGAACTTAATAATAACATAAATTGATTGTTTCATTTCATTCAATAAAAAAGTTGGTTGTCTGTAAGGTCGGTTTACGGACTATAATTTTACGTGATAACGTCATAAGAAAACATTGATGACACCAACACCAACATACAGCCCGTTAACCGCCACAGTGTACAATTCTACTTATCACGTAAAAAAAATCTAGTACTAAATATACTAGTACCAAATTTGGTACAATATATAATAATACTAAATTCTAGTACTAAGTACTAAAAATCAAGTACCAAAAATACTATTGCACCAACAACCTAGTACCAATCGGTACCGGCGAGCGCTACTACTCCCTAGAAAAAAACATGTTTTAATGTGGAATGCGAAAATAATGCTAGCGGGACCAAACCTTCACAGGAACGATTTCTGGAAAAAACTATATTTACTCTGTAAGTTTTATGTGTAGCGTGTCATTGATTTATAAGACATTATCACGTCAAAAGAAAATTAATTATGCTCGCGATAACTAGAGCACATACCTGTCTACTCAAACTTTATAAGCCATCTTCTTGCAAAAAATGTTTTTTTGACATAACGTCTTATACGTATATACACATACGAAATAACATGACTCATGCCAATAAGATTCATGCTGATAATGCTGATAAGACTCATGTTGATATTGTTGATAAGAAAAGTGACGCACGCTGCGACACTGTGGTTCTTTCAATCAAAATCGATCGCAAGCACCAAGCGAACATGAAAATAACAGGCGCAAATTCCCAAAATTATTCCACTCAGATTCAAAAAGAACAAAAACTGAAAAAGAAAAAAAGAAATAGGCGGAGTTTTGTTAAAGCTGAAAGAAGATGTAGATATTGGTGTGTGTGTGTGTGTGGATTTAACGAGAGGGTTTGTAGGTGTGAGTTAACGGGCTGTATGTTGGTGTTGCTGCCATCAATGATTTCTTGTGACGTTATCACGTAAAAATGTCGTCCGCAAACCGACTTTACAGATAACCAACTCTTTTTTTATTTCAAAACGTGTTTGAATTTTAAATATAATTTTAATTCAGCTTAAAAAATAGAAAAATTAAACTAACAACTTACTAAACTAAACCCTTTTTAGAACCATTTTATTGAAAAACTCCTCCCAATATATCGGCAAACAACCAAGGAAGAACTAACCCTATGTCATGGCGGCTGGAAATATGGTTCATTCTTTACAACAATTTTAACAGACAGTCGAATATACTTGCCTTATGCAACTAACAAGTGAGTCTCATCAGTTCTTAATAAAATAAATTACAATATTTGATTTATAACTTGTAGATTCCTTACTTCAAATGGTAAAATTATCCACCAAAAAGTCACATCATTTTTTGGCATAAAACAAAACTTTGACGTTCTTGTCAACTGCACAGGAATGGGAGCTAAGGAACTCTGCCAAGACCAACAATTGGTGCCGATCCGGGGACAAGTACTAAAAGTTCGTGCACCCTGGATCAAGATGGCATTTTATGGTGACTATGACACCTACATTATCCCCGGATTTGAGACTGTCACTTTGGGTGGATGTCGTCAGTTTGACAGTTACAACACAGAGGTTTGCAAATACGATTCACTTGCTATACGTGAACGTTGTTATGGAATGTTGCCTAGTTTGAAAAAGGCCGAAATAGTTCAGGAAGCTGTTGGGCTACGTCCACATAGATCAGTAGTTCGAGTTGAACCGGAATTTATACAAACGCCGGCCGGGGGAACAATGAAACTGGTTCATAACTACGGACATGGCGGATATGGAGTGACAACTGCTCCGGGAACAGCCTTACATGCTGTCAAGTTAGTCAGGGATGTTCTATCTTCGAGTAATAGAAGTAAATTGTAAAAATAAACTATAAAATTAAAGAGACGAACATTGAGATTATTTTGAGATGAATTGTTTAAGTGTTTTATGGATATCATGATATAATTAACGGCGCATGTCTTATATGTTTTTCAATATGTAAGTGCGAAACACAACTGAACTTACCTTGTTAACTTGGAAAAGTGTTTCGGTTTAATGTAAATCAACACGCAAGTCAAGTGCATTACATTAAGGCAGGTTCTCAATACTGTAATTACCAATTATTCAATTTCATACATCATATTTGTCGTAATTGCTTTGAAACTTGCTCGCTTGCACATTTATTTTATTAAAAACACATTATTCGCATGTATTACAAACTTGCGATTTGTTACAGCATCTAGGGAGAACGTTAGTTGCGATTAGAATTTCGCGAATAAAGGTTAAGTTTCAGAAAAAGAATTTCTAAATGATGATCGGTTTTCTATTTTTTCTGGGAACGGTGTTCCTTATTTTATTTAATTGGATATGGAACTCGACTTATTGGTCGCGTCAAGGAATAAAAGGACCAACGGGGATGCCGATTTTCGGAAATATGTTCAAATATATGATTGGAAGGAGGCAATACGGACTTGTTTATGAAGATATTTATAAGTGAGTAGCGATTTAGTTAAACAAAAATATGAGAAATGCAATTGTTCCTTGTCGTGTCATGATCGCATAAGTGATAGCGATTAGTAAGCGATTTTGTTTTTTCTAAGTTAACCATTAATTTTGCACTGGTGCAGTTTTGTGCTGTGCTGTTATGTCAAATTGGTTTTGTAGTGGATAGTCTTTCAGCTTGTCAAAAAATAGTCAATGCTCTTGAGATTGTCGTTTAAAAGCAACAAAATCGCCCCTTTACGCGACTTTGTCGCTGAACAAAAACAACAAAAGTTAGAATACGAGAATATGGTATTAAAATATTTCACATAAAGTGTTGGAGGAAGTATAAGACGTGGATCCTCGGAATTGACCTCGGTGTACTCCCTAGGTTGGAATAACTCTTTAATTTCAGATCATTCCCTGAAGCATCTTACATTGGAATGTATCGAGTGATGAATGAACCAGCAATTTTGCTGCGAGACACCGGAATGATCAAGGAAATTATGATCAAAAGCTTTCCCAACTTTACAGACAATGTCCTCTATGTCGATGAAAATCGAGACAAATTGGTTCATATTAATCCATTTATCGCAAGAGGTGAAAAATGGAAAGTAGTGCGAAGTGAACTTTTACCTATGTTTACACCGAATAAGGTAAAAAAACTAAAATGTTTTTATTTTGCTAAATTTAAGAATACATTGAAAATACTAAGGTGAAACTCTCATTCCCTCACATTGCAACTGTATGCAACAAATTGGATTCATACATAAGTGACAGTATTGGTGAGATGCCTTTCGAAGCTAAAGATGTAAAAAACACAGCTTTTCGAGTTCGAAAACTGTTTTATAATGTCATTTCACTTCTCCAGCTATGCGCAAAATATACTCTAGATGTTGTTGCTTCTGCAGCTTATGGTTTAGATGGAGAGTCATTTACAAATAAGGGTTCAGATTTTACGAAGTTAGTTAAGGAGCTCTTTATGCCGAATTCTTTCAGTTTAGTTCAAACGACAGCTCTTTTGTTTCTACCAAAGTTGGGAGATCTGATTAGTTATCGGTAAGAAAGATCGAATATCACAAAATGAAGCCAAGATTTTTATTTGAATTCTATGCAGATATATTCCAACAAAAGTTCAACAATGGCTTCATACGATTATTGGAAGTGTTATATATCAGAGGCGGGAATCTAATGACAACAGCAATAAGGACTTTCTTCAGTGGCTGATTGACGCAAAGCAAAAAGGTGGAGAGCCAGTTGATGAATTCAACATAGTTGGACATTGCACAACACTTTTGATTGAAGGTTTTGAGACATCTGCAGCGCTTATGTCATATGCACTCTATGAGGTAAGTAAAGTCAATTTTCAACAAAGTGAAAAAAAACTGAATGTTGCAAGTATCTTTTAAAAAGCCTTCATCGTTCTTAAATCTTGAAATCGTACTTAATATATGTTGAAATCATCAATTAAATCTCAAACCTGCACTAAAAAGAAAAATTTCTTTGTTTTGTAAATTATTCTATTTTAAACGTCAAAATTTGTTGTTGTCATCAAATCAGGAAAAAAATGAAATAATTCTACACGCTGTCAGACGTTTTATTAACATGCATTTTTTATGTAAAACTGGTGCCATCTGTTGGAAAATTGAAGTGTTAATTTGTTTTAATTTCAAAACGTTTCCATTGCAGTTTTCTGTTAATCCTCACATCCAGAGGAAAATACACGATGAAATTAATGAGGTCATGAACAAGTACAAAGGAAAACTTTGTTACGAGGCTATTTTAGAGATGACTTATTTAGATGCTGCCTTATTTGGTTAGAAAAAAATATAATTATGGTTAATTTTTTTAAAAACCATGTCAATTTTGTTTCCACGTAGAAACTCTTCGCCTCCATCCACCTATGCTGGCTCTTTTGAAACACTGCACAAAATCATTTGAGCTACCACCTCAGTATAAGGGTACTAAGCTCAAAGAAAAAGTTATGATTGAGGAGGGCACGGTTTTTGTTGTTCCTGTTCAAGCAGTTCATCAGTATGTTAGAGTTTGATTCCTTTCAATATTTAAAAATTACATACAGTGATTACATTACAGTGATCCAGAATTATACCCTGAACCATATAAATTCGATCCTGATCGATTTAGCGAGGAAAACAAACGCCAAAGGGACAATTGTGCTTTTTTAGGTTTTGGAGAAGGTCCTCGAATGTGTCCAGGTAAGATGAGAACAGCTAATGGGTAACTTTAACTTCTCGTTTATATTCTGTTTTTATATTTTCTTAAGGTATGCGTTTTGGACTTGCTCAAAGTAAAGCTGGACTTGTGACAATGCTTATGAAATATGACGTTCAATTGTCAGTTAAAAATGCCAAACCACTGAAAATTTCTCCAACGACATTCTTAACCACAAGTCAATCAGGTGTTTGGCTTCGTTTGACACCAAGAAAACAATAAAACTTACAAAATATTAAAAATAAAATTAAGTGGATAATCTCAGTTTTTTTCTTTAATTTTGTATAAGCATATTATAAAACAGCAAAAACAGAATTTGACATTGACACTTCAGTTGATAAATGAAGGACAAATAATATTTTGAGCCTAGTAGTGTATTTCGTTCTAAATGTCACCCGTTTGCCCTAAAATTGCCATTTTCAAGACCCCCGTATAGTTAGCAGCACTATGTCGGGAATTTTGATTTTTTTGGTGCCCCGAATTTGGAAAACATTTGGAAAAATTTGGAAAACCATTTTTAGAATTTGGAAAACTATAGTTTAAAAGTTATTAACAATTAAAGGTTTGGCGTATAGTTAGCAGCACATAGAAACAAAATTAGACTTTTTTGGTGTCAATCGATGGGGAACAGTTTGGACAAATTTGGAAAACCATTTTTAGAATTTGGAAAAGTGTAATTTAATAATAAACAACAAAAATGTAAAAGTATTGACAGAATCTATAAACAAATACTCGTAACGTAACGCATTAGGACAGGTTGGGACATAAAAACGGGCTTACATCTGCCAGTAAAAACGAGTTTTTTTTTTATTAATTCGTAAGGTATTCGCTTAAAAAAATATCAACGCGAAAATAATTGTTTATGAATAATTAATTTATAATTTTCAAATTCTTAATAGTAACTGCAAAATTTTGAAATCAATTTTAACACTCTTTATGAGTTTTTATAATTCAAAAAACCTTAACATAATAGCTAATCTTCATTATTTATATGTTAAAAAAATTTTCATTTAAATAATTTTCAATATTTATAAATCTTGTGACTGAGCTCGTTAGAAGTTTTCAGATTTTGAAAACCTTAATAAATTCGTTATTAACGTATATTTAAATGTTGAACCTTTTCAAGAAACAATGCAGATAAAAATTAAATTATCAAAAACTTTAAACATAAACTTTTCCAAATAATAAAAATGAATTTTCAAATTTTAAAATTAGTTAAATAAACTCCGCCCAAATTTTCAGAATTTGGAAAACCTTAATAAATTAGTTATAAACATATTTAAAATTTTAAGAATTACCCATACAAAAAATTCTCAAAAATATCTCTGTGAAACAAATGTCCTTAATTTTTGAAATATGCTTTTCCAAATTCTGAAAAAGGTTTTCCAAATTTAAGAATTATTTCATTAAACTCCTTACAAATTTTCAGAATTTGGAAAACCTTAATTAATTAGTTATAAACAATTGTTTAAAATTTAAGAATTACCCATACAAAAAATTCTCAAAAATATCTCTGTGAAACAAATGTCCATAACTTTTTAAATATGCTTTTCCAAATTCTGAAAAAGGTTTTCCAAATTTAAGAATTATTTCAGTAAACTCCTTACAAATTTCCAGAATTTGGAAAACCTTAATTAATTAGTTATAAACAATTGTTTAAAATTTTAAGAATTACCCATACAAAAAATTCTCAAAAATATCTCTGGAACAAATGTCCTTAACTTTTGAAATATGCTTTTCCAAATTCTGAAAAAGGTTTTCCAAATTTAAGAATTATTTCATTAAACTCCTTACAAATTTTCAGAATTTGGAAAACCTTAATTAATTAGTTAAAAACAATTGTTTAAAATTTTAAGAATTACCCATACAAAAAATTCTTAAAAATATCTCTGTGAAACAAATGTCCATAACTTTTCAAATATGCTTTTCCAAATTCTGAAAAAGGTTTTCCAAATTTAAGAATTATTTCAGTAAACTCCTTACAAATTTCCAGAATTTGGAAAACCTTAATTAATTAGTTATAAGCAATTGTTTAAAATTTTAAGAATTACCCATACAAAAAATTCTTAAAAATATCTCTGTGAAACAAATGTCCATAACTTTTTAAATATGCTTTTCCAAATTCTGAAAAAGGTTTTCCAAATTTAAGAATTATTTCAGTAAACTCCTTACAAATTTTCAGAATTTGGAAAACCTTAATTAATTAGTTATAAACAATTTTTTAAAATTTTAAGAATTACCCATACAAAAAATTCTCAAAAATATCTCTGTGAAACAAATGTCCTTAACTTTTTAAATATGCTTTTCCAAATTCTGAAAAAGGTTTTCCAAATTTAAGAATTATTTCAGTAAACTCCTTACAAATTTCCAGAATTTGGAAAACCTTAATTAATTAGTTATAAGCAATTGTTTAAAATTTTAAGAATTACCCATACAAAAAATTCTTAAAAATATCTCTGTGAAACAAATGTCCATAACTTTTTAAATATGCTTTTCCAAATTCTGAAAAAGGTTTTCCAAATTTAAGAATTATTTCAGTAAACTCCTTACAAATTTTCAGAATTTGGAAAACCTTAATTAATTAGTTATAAACAATTTTTTAAAATTTTAAGAATTACCCATACAAAAAATTCTCAAAAATATCTCTGTGAAACAAATGTCCTTAACTTTTTAAATATGCTTTTCCAAATTCTGAAAAAGGTTTTCCAAATTTAAGAATTATTTCAGTAAACTCCTTACAAATTTCCAGAATTTGGAAAACCTTAATTAATTAGTTATAAACAATTTTTTAAAATTTTAAGAATTACCCATACAAAAAATTCTCAAAAATATCTCTGTGAAACAAATGTCCATAACTTTTTAAATATGCTTTTCCAAATTCTGAAAAAGGTTTTCCAAATTTAAGAATTATTTCAGTAAACTCCTTACAAATTTCCAGAATTTGAAAAACCTTAACTAATTAGTTATAAACAATTGTTTAAATATCGTACATTTATTCAAGTTTACAGTCATGAAAGTGCAAAACGGATTTATATGAAATTATCTATATGCTATCGATCTAAAAAATGAACGCGAGTACAATTGGACTTCCTGTCCCAAATTGGGCGATGACGATTTTGACAATCTTATGTCAGTTTGTGTTTTTATTTTTGTTTTTGAAGCTTTCATTATAGAAATCGGAAAATAAAATACCTTATGTCGAATTCGTTTTTAATTTTCAGATTTGATCTCAAATTTTTCTTGTAAAAACGAACATAAAACGAGGTTGATTTTTTTTGGAGTTGTGTGAGCGCTTTTTGACAACTTTCTGCCGTGTGTCGTGTCTTTTGCCAGTCTAAACAGAATTGTAAACAAACAGATAAGTTAAATAAAAATTGTTTTCGTTAGAATTTTTTTATTAAAATATGTATCAATATGATCATTGAAGAAAATTGTGAAGCGAATATTGTGTAGTGGCAATAAGAACGATGTGAATCAGTTCACATAAACATAAACAGTTTAATTTTGTAGAAAGGACACAACATCTCAATGGAATAATTAACGGAGTTCCTTTGCTTCCACAAATTTGCTTGAGAAACTAATATCACAATCGGGAGACGACAACGACGTAGATATGTTGCCTGATGAGAATACTTTTTATCAAACAAATTTGTGTATCTTTAAACTATACTGTTTTCTGTTTATTCTTTTAAAGGACAAGCGATCTGGCGAGCGCCATTTACACCCGGAATACATGGATGTATTTTCACGTAGGGTGGCATGGCAATATAATTAACTCGACGTCAAGGTAATGTTGAATTCGTTTTTAAAAGACATCTTTTTTTGTGATTATTTTTTTATCTAAAATCAAATTCCATGTTCGCTTTTATACAACCAAAGGATCCAAATTAGACACGATATACTCTTCGTCGTTTGTTTGAGTTTCAGAAGCAATTTTGTAAAAGTTAAATCAGCTTTTTTCCTTTTTACAATAACAAAATGAACATTTTATATTGATGGAGTAACATACCCATATATACGTATATAGTGATAACCACATTCGTTCTCACATTATTTTATTAAATAATTTTTCAATGTTTAATTCATATTAATATTTTAATTAAATTCTAAATCGAAACAAATCCTTTTGTACCTTGTACTTGTGTTATGTCTGCTTACAATGCCCTTGCAAATTACTGTGAAGTGTAAAAAGTACGACAGCAAGTTTGTTAACTGGTACTCACAATCTCACAAAATTAATAAAAGAAAATCAAACTCGTTTCATGTTCGTTTTTGCAAGAAAAATCTGAAATCTGAGATCAAATATGAAAATTAAAAACGAATTCGACATAAGTTCACACAGTATCGGAAGAGGATTTTGATATTAATACTTCTTTCTTTTAGAGCATTTTCAATTGGTCGTCTGACTCTTTATGCAATCGTTTCACTGCAACAAAAACTTCTGGACGATTCTGAGAAGGGAATTTTGCTTCTCACCTTGAAGTCAGAATCTACTCAAGAAGACAAACACATTACTCAAATATGAAAATGAAGCGCAGCTTATAAAAAAAGTGCAGCCTGAATTCAAATTCAAATACTAAAAACTACAACATTTGGCCTTCTTACATTTAAATGTTCTGAAAATAAAAAAAAAATTACAAACAAATGGAATTCAAAATAAATTTATTTGAAATCTATATTCTATGTATGTTATATAAGACCGATTTCGGACTACCAACAAAAAAAAAAAACACACTAAGCCACAATAGGATTTTGAGTCGATTTTTTTAAATACATACATTGTTCAATTAAAACTTTTACTTCCTAGAAAAGAATTAATTTTTAATAAGCGTCTCTAGAATATGAACAAGGAGTGTAACTGAAGTTCATTATGATGTGAATTTTTCCTAACATTTTAAATTGAATAATATGAGCAAAAGTATAAAGTTTTGCAATAAGAAATAAATTGCATGACTGAATCGCACGTACTTGCTCTTATGTGCGCTCACAGCTTAGAATAAAATTTGAAAAATATTAAGGGAACTTCAAAGATTATATTCGATTTTTCTGACTTTTGATTATTTGAAAAAAGTACGTAAAATAGTTTTCAGCGGAAAAATTTAAACGCCTATTTCTTTAAAAAAATGTGAAAAAGTGAATTTTTTTTTTCAAAATCGTTAGAACCGTTTTTAAATAAAACGGTTTTTTAACAACTTTTTTTAAAAAAATTAAAAAAATAATTCAAAAATACAAACTTAAGCACAAAAATAACGTACATTTAAAAAAAAAATAAAAAAAATTCACTTACCCGTTTTCAAAATATTGATTTTTGAAAAATTTTTTTTTTTAAATTATTAAAAACACAAAAAAAAGTTTTCGAAAAAAAATGTTTGCATAATTACTCAAGCTGCCTGCATCTTCTTGAATATCAATTTTGATTGTAATCGGATCACCAATTTTCGAAAAAGTCGAAGAAAAAAAACCGGTCCTTTGCGAGGTACCGTTTTTAGCCCACCATATTAATTTTTTTTTCACCAAAATATAATGCATACCTACAGTAGTACACTGATTTTTTTTATATAAATTCTTGGAGCCGTTTTCGAGAAAACTAAGCTTTTACATAACGGTAATATGTAAAAATATAAATAAAAAAAAATAAATATAAATATGATAGGTACCGTTAATTTTTAAGCTAAAAAAAAATTGAAAAAAGTCCTCTGTAGAATGTCAAAAGAACCTTGAGTTTAAAATTTGAAGACGATTGGCCCAACCGTTTAGGCTGCAGTCCAAAATACATCCGTACAGACAGACGGACAGAATTTTGCCAGTAACTCAAATGTTTCTCTATCATCGTAATGTCATGTTTGATTGTTATCTCAAAATGTATAATCTGCACGAATGCATAACTTGTTAGTTATATAGTTAAATAGTTATATAAAATTTGGTACAAGTAAACTTTAGTTATCATTTATTATTTAATATATTGTTGATATATACTTTTTTTGGATAAGAGGGACTAGTTGCCCTTCTGCCTCCTACCGATGTAGGTACGGTTCTTCATTGAAATTTTGAGAACCAGTTTGATTCAAGCACTGTAAGAAACTAACGTGAAGTTGGCTCCTGAAAGTCCATACATATAAGGTCAATGTTTGTAATATTTTGAAGAGCTATTTTTTCAAGTTATGGAATCGTGAATATGTAAAAAATCGGAATAACAATCAAACATGTTACATGTCATTACTATGATATAACAGTGTAAACAATTAGGTAGTTATCTGTCTGCTTGAATATATACGTATGTACATGTGAATTTATGGTTTTTTGGCCTTAAAAGATTCTCTTCAATGTTTGTATCTAAATTATAATTAGGACTTCTAGGTTCGGAGATATCCTTATTCTTATTTTTGAAATTTCTCACTATCTTTGCATTTGGTTTTCAAAAGACACTTTTTTGAGACTGAATTCTAAATAGAAATCTTTGAATGCAGTTTCTTGCCGGATGCTAACCTGATTCTGGAAATGTATTTATCTTCTTTCTAGGACTTCTAGGTTCGGAGATATCTTTATTCTTATTTTTTAATTTTCTCACTATCTTTGCATTTGGTTTTCAAAAGACACTTTTTTGAGACTGAATTCTAAATAGAAATCTTTGAATGCAGTTTCTTGCCGGATGCAAACTTGATTCTGAAAATGTATTTATCTTCTTTCTAGGACTTCTAGGTTCGGAGATATCCTTATTCTTATTTTTTAATTTTCTCACTATCTGCATTTAGTTTTCAAAAGACACTTTTTTTAGACTGCATTCTAAATAGAAATCTTTGAATGCAGTTTCTTGCCGGATGCAAACCTGATTCTGAAAATGTATTTATCTTCTTTCTGATACTTCTAGGTCCGGAGATATCCTTATTCTTATTTTTTAAATTTCTCACTATCTTTGCATTTGGTTTTCAAAAGACACTTTTTTGAGACTGAATTCTAAATAGAAATCTTTGAATGCAGTTTCTTGCCGGATGCTAACCTGATTCTGGAAATGTATTTATCTTCTTTCTAGGACTTCTAGGTTCGGAGATATCCTTATTCTTATTTTTTAATTTTCTCACTATCTTTGCATTTAGTTTTTAAAAGACACTTTTTTTAGACTGCATTCTAAATAGAAATCTTTGAATGCAGTTTCTTGCCGGATGCAAACCTGATTCTGAAAATGTATTTATCTTCTTTCTGAGACTTTTAGGTCCGGAGATATCCTTATTCTTATTTTTGAAATTTCTCACTATCTTTGCATTTGGTTTTCAAAAGACACTTTTTTGAGACTGAATTCTAAATAGAAATCTTTGAATGCAGTTTCTTGCCGGATGCTAACCTGATTCTGGAAATGTATTTATCTTCTTTCTAGGACTTCTAGGTTCGGAGATATCTTTATTCTTATTTTTTAATTTTCTCACTATCTTTGCATTTGGTTTTCAAAAGACACTTTTTTGAGACTGAATTCTAAATAGAAATCTTTGAATGCAGTTTCTTGCCGGATGCAAACTTGATTCTGAAAATGTATTTATCTTCTTTCTAGGACTTCTAGGTTCGGAGATATCCTTATTCTTATTTTTTAATTTTCTCACTATCTGCATTTAGTTTTCAAAAGACACTTTTTTTAGACTGCATTCTAAATAGAAATCTTTGAATGCAGTTTCTTGCCGGATGCAAACCTGATTCTGAAAATGTATTTATCTTCTTTCTGATACTTCTAGGTCCGGAGATATCCTTATTCTTATTTTTTAAATTTCTCACTATCTTTGCATTTGGTTTTCAAAAGACACTTTTTTGAGACTGAATTCTAAATAGAAATCTTTGAATGCAGTTTCTTGCCGGATGCTAACCTGATTCTGGAAATGTATTTATCTTCTTTCTAGGACTTCTAGGTTCGGAGATATCCTTATTCTTATTTTTTAATTTTCTCACTATCTTTGCATTTAGTTTTTAAAAGACACTTTTTTTAGACTGCATTCTAAATAGAAATCTTTGAATGCAGTTTCTTGCCGGATGCAAACCTGATTCTGAAAATGTATTTATCTTCTTTCTGAGACTTTTAGGTCCGGAGATATCCTTATTCTTATTTTTTAATTTTCTCACTATCTTTGCATTTGGTTTTCAAAAGACACTTTTTTGAGACTGAATTCTAAATAGAAATCTTTGAATGCAGTTTCTTGCCGGATGCTAACCTGATTCTGGAAATGTATTTATCTTCTTTCTAGGACTTCTAGGTTCGGAGATATCCTTATTCTTATTTTTTAATTTTCTCACTATCTTTGCATTTAGTTTTTAAAAGACACTTTTTTTAGACTGCATTCTAAATAGAAATCTTTGAATGCAAACCTGATTGAAGCTTAATGAAACGAAAATTCGTCACGACAAAGAGACAAACACATAAATATGTATATAGGACTGTTAGCTTTTCCAGTTGTTTAGTATATTACCTTTCCACTTGTTTCCTGTTTATAATAATATAATATTTGAAAATAAAAAGATATAAAGGTTTTTTCAGTTTGGTTTGTATTTTAGTATGGAAAAATTTGAACAACTGACATAAAGATTCCTAGGAATCAGCAAATAAATTAAAATAGCTTAATTATGTTTGATGGAACGAAAAACTTATGAAGTTTTTTCATATAAGCATTTCTTCAGTAATAATTATAATTTTGTTTCACGGTTTCTGTTGTTGAAATTCCAATAATTAAATATGTACATACACCATTTATGTACTCTGTTATTGCATGTTCTTGTTGTTAGTTTTTCAATCTTTTTTCTGAATTTTCTCGCATTGTAGATGAAGAAAATTGTGGTTGAATTTTGTTGTTAAGAGGTTAAATATTGTATGTGCCGTCGGAAATATGTGCTGAATTTGGAATTAATTGAAATGTACTATCGTCAGCCGTTGGAGCCAAGTTGCTTTTATCTATAAGAATTAGTAAAAAATAATGAATTGACTGAACAAAAAAAAGATTTTTATTTTACCTCTTTTTGGCAGAATCTGCGATAATGGATCGCAGGCATTCGCCCCGAATGGATTTGTTTTTTTACCCAATTGGTGGGTTTTGTTGCTGCAACTGGCTTCTATTCATTGCCTGACCTTCGGAGAGTCCACTTAGATCGGATAAATCAGAGTCGTCCGATGTGTGTTTAGAGTGTTGGAGGATGGAACGTACGAAATATTTTCCTCCTTATAATATATTTACTTTATCAAACAGGTCAAAATCTCATCAAGCATGGGAGATTGCGTTTGTGAAAATATCACATGTATATGTTGTGTGTCTGCTTAAAGCAATATCAATTTTTTTTGATTTTTGTTTAATCAAGTAGCAAGCATTGATGTGTTTATATTCAGGACAGAGACGAGGCAACTTACTTGAACTAAACAAAATACAAAGCGAACGATAAGAAACTCTACGTCCTTTCAATTCATAATGTACGTAAAATGAATGATTGAAGATTTGTGCTTGAAGTGTGTATGCAATGTAAAGCAGAATTTACTTACACTCCTCCTCCTCCAATGCTTGATGAGATGTTGACGTGTGTATATGCCGCTTTAGGGTGATGGTATAAGTGCTTGGCCTTGTCTTTGACGTCAAGATTGTATTTAGTAGCCTTCGGTATGGGCACAGCCGGTCGGATGTTTCGTCATGTCACACAGTGATCCTCCCAATGATTGTTGTTCAACCAGTAACCAAAGCAATCTTCTTGTAGATGTTACTCGCAGCTTCTTCGAATGTAGTCAATTCCACGCGTGAGAAATTCATAAAGTAAAATCATTTCTTGGGCAGAACAAGAGAACAGGCCTTTTTTCATCCTTTTTCTTTTGTGCCTGAATTAAACCCTTTCTTGGTCGACCTGGACCATATTTCACTGGAGCACTAGAATTGAAAACTTCTGGTTACGGAACATCTGCCTTAACAGCTGGCTGCGATGTATATCCGTAATCGTGAACCAGATAGTAATTTTGTTTAATGGAGTCTGTCGACGTTATGGATTTGATGTCGCTGCCGTCAAACTTATAGGCGGTAGCAAATAAGTTTTCTACAATGCAACTTGACTTGCTTGATGTTGAAGAAGTTGACGACATTTTGACCTCATCCGGAATACTATTGTCTTCATCCGCATCTCAGACAATTTCGACCACAAATAAGTTGAGTCTTTTTTCGACGGGTGGCAATTCCGGAGGTACTGTTTGTAGCGATGGTTCTTCAAATGCAGACTTAGGCGAAACCACTGATTGTGCTTTCTTAGCCTTCCGCTCTTTTGCTTTTATATTCTCGTCTGCTTCCTCTTGGCAACCTGGTGTTTGTTGGGAATTCGGTGGCGAATTCATAATTATTTCCTCCAAATCCGATGAGAATGCCAGCCGATTGATAGCGGCAATTGTGCTAGATAAACTCGGTTGCACGTTTTATCTTCTAAATCTGAATAGATCTTAAATTTCCACTTGCGTGGCTACCCGTATCCCCAGACTTTTGTAGTTGGAAGTGGCATTTTGCCATTGTGAGAAGACAGGCAAGATAGCGACATTTGACCATCAACTTTGGTCGGTTGAATCGGACTACTAGATTCCGCACATCGTCATCGCTGGATTAAAAAGCGCTAGAAAAAAAATATATTGCGTTACGGAAAATTATTACAAAATAAAATAAAGGAATTTTAAAATCTATCTACCTTGAAAATGAAATTGAATTTTTTGTTTTGATTTTTGCTGTCAATTGCTTGCGACAGAATTTGGGACAAGAAAACTGGGCTTACATGTGCAAGTGTTTTTTAATTTAATAACAATATAGCCACGTTACGTTACGAATGGTTTATTTACAATTTGTTAATTAATTAATAAACTAAGGTTTTCCAAATTCTGAAAATGGTTTTCCAAATTTGTCCAAACAATTCCCCATCGATTGAAACCAAAAAAGTCCACTTTTTTTTCTATGTGCTGCTAACTATACGCCAAATCTTTAATTGTTAATAACTTTTAAACTATAGTTTTCCAAATTCTAAAAATGGTTTTCCAAATTTTTCCAAATGTTTTCCAAATTCGGGGCACCAAAAAAATCAAAATTCCCGACAAAGTGCTGCTAACTATACGGGGGTATTTTCAAGATCGTTAAAAAAAGGAAATTGTATCATTTCATTTTATATTACAAATTTTACAAAAAAAACATAAATGTTATGCATCGCTTCTGTCAACCCCATTACACAGTGTCTCCACGTTATATATTTTATTGTATACTATCTGTCATTTTGATAGAACGAGAGAAAAATAGAATGCTAGCAAATTTGGCATTGCCCATTTCATAGCATATTATTTTCCTTTGCAGAAATGTAGTGGAGAATGACGTATTGGTTTGTTGTTGCACTAATAGCTTTAAAAGAAAACAGAACGCTCTACAATTGTGTTCCACATAGTATACCTTTTTGGATAGGTACTATCCATAGAAAGCCATTATGAGCTGAGCAATGTCTAGAATGAATTTTTTTATAGAATGCTATTTGCAGTCTCCAAAAGCAATTTTCATAGAATATGCTATCTAGCTTACTAGAAAATCTTGCTCGTGGGGACCCCATGTTAAGTACAGCCAAGAGCAACTATTTGATGACAACTCGTTTATATTTGCATTCGATACCAAATTTCAATCATTTGGGTTACAGCCGATCAAAGACGATTTATGTACGAGTCGATTTTAAACCGAAACAAAAAACAGAAAAGAAACACCAAAACCGAACTGAACCATTTCTTGCTTTGTCAACCAAAATCGAATTGTCATTTGGTAAATGTACAATCTAACTCGGCTTGAAAAAATAATCAAGCTGCTTTTCCCTTCTCGGTTTAACTCGGTTTAATAAACCGAGTTAACGTTGACACATCCCTAACTAGTAACTATCTGTTGTATTCCAAAAAAAAATTAATTATAACAAAATCAGGAAAAAAATTATCTAATTTCCACTTAAAACCATATTTGGATTTTGTTTTCAACTTTAAAAGTTATTTTTCTCTTAATTCAAAGCTCAGCAATGAAAAATCTTAAAATCTTGTTTTACCCATTCGTTACTTCATTCCCACTTCTTTTCTACAACCATATCCAAACAATTATTATGTTAAAAAGTCGAATGATGAAACAAATGAAAAAATCAATCTTTTGAGCTAGGTATTAGGCGTTTTTCTTTATTAATTCATAAAAAGGCTCCGAACAGAGTCTGAGCAGTCTGAGCATATTTTGATAATTATCTGAACCGAGAATGGTCTGAGCGCTCAGATATATTTTTGAAACACGTTTGAGCACTTTTCACAAATTGTCATTTTTGATATGACTTTCACAGGCGGCAATATTATGCATTTAATACTATTGTCTCTTTCACTTTGGCATATATTTTTCGAAGAGTGGTGTAGGCAATGTGCATTGGATCTTTGTATATAGAACCTATAGTACTACCATCAGTGTTCGAAAACTAGCGCCATCTAGTTCGTCTACATCTCCCTAAAGTTTTTCTCTGAGTGGAGACCGCAACGTAGACTTTTAGTCGGGGAAATGTACTCAACACATATGCAATGTTAGAAAAAGACAGAACGACAAAAAGTAATAGCAGTCAGAAGGAAACAAACCATGAACACTTTTTCATGTTATTTCATTACCATTTTCTTAAAATAAGCGATAATGAGAGAATGAAATATAGTTATTTAGACAGGTATGTGAGGAGTTTTCATTTCTGCCTTAAAAATACACTGTTTTTTGTAGGTTTTCTTTTATAGATACGGCAACAGGATGAAATTTACATATTTAACGATTTTTGTTGAAATTTGGTTTGGTTTTTTTGTGTACAATTTTGAATGGTTACCATGTTTGATTATTATATCAATTTTTTTAAGTCTGCAAATATTTAATTTAAGTTGAAGTACCTACCTAGTTACTTATTTTACAAATAAAACACATTGTTTGCATATGTTTGTAACTATGTTATTGCTTTAGAGTATATTCAATTATCACGTAAAAAAATCTAGTACTTAATATACAACTAACTACTAAATATAGTACTAAATCTACTACTTAGTACTAAATATACTACTAAGTACTAAATCTAGTACCAAATATACTACGATAGTACTAAATTCTAGTACTAAGTACTAAAAATCTAGTACCAAAATACTATTGTACCAACAACATAGTATCAACTGGCACCAGTTTTATATTTAACTAACGTTCGAGATTGAACAATATTTATATTAAAACTTTAAACACTCAAATCCGAATATGGCAACATTGGTACTTGATTTCGGTATTAGAAATACAGAAAATACAGAAAAAAACAAAATTTCCTTAAAAATGCAAAATCCAAAAAAATAATTGAAGACGCACAATCTTGGTTTGTTTACGAAAAATCAAAGAGAAATCCACTAATTTGTGTTTCCCTTACTCAACCATACCATATGGTCTAGTGTCACTTTTTGAACCTTTCACTCGTACTTATTATTCATTATTTCTGCCTATTCTTGTACTCGTTCTAACTAAAGACTTTTTCAAACAAACGATACAACCTTCTCTTTCATCATTATATTTCTTTCTACTCTCCAAAACCCACACAAATGAAATGAATATCGTGTTGACAGAAAAAGCTATTGCAGCGACGTTGTGGCTTAACTAGAAGCTGCCTCATGATACTACTATAGGTTTCATATACAAGGATGGGATAAAGTAATATAGCCTACAACTCTAAAGTGACGTTAATTGCGTTTAGCATTTTCTCAGAATTTTCAGTCAATTTATTCTAAGCGTATACAGGGTTCTCAGAGCACGCTCTGATCATTCTCTGAACGAATAAAGAAATGCAACTATGAAGATCTGAACGCTCTGAGAGAAAAAAGAAATACATTTTTGCTCTGAACGAAAAAGAAAAACGCCTATTATTAAGCTTTTGAAAACTACTAACTACTAACTTACTAAATATCAGCTTTCAACACAAGACAAATAAATGTTAACTCTCCTTCTCAAGTCATCTTAGACTAAGTTCCGTGCTCCGAACACTTCCTAATCATAAATTGATTTCACCTACTCTCTGAACACCACCCTAATAACTAGCAAAACAAACAAACGTCAAACACTGGCCTGTCAACAAATTTTTTTCTGTGTGTTGTAAATGTCGAATTGAATATACAAAAAAAGTCATACGTGAAAAAATTTTAAATTTTGTGTGAAAAATGTCGTCAATGTCCCCATCTGAGGTATGTTTTTAATAAATTCTCAAACCTCTATGCAAATTATATTGAGTTAAAGAAATTGTATGAAAAAAGACACGTAAATTCTCCAGGAAAGTAACGCCAACGAAGCCATCCATTGGATGGTGATTGGCTTCAGAGTGGGAAATTCTTTATGTTTATTTGAAAATGTTAATGAAAAAATAGAAATCATAAAATGAAAACAATACTTATGCTTTGTCAATGA
This sequence comes from Platycheirus rosarum, assembly GCA_963971375.1. Taxonomy (NCBI): domain Eukaryota; kingdom Metazoa; phylum Arthropoda; class Insecta; order Diptera; family Syrphidae; genus Platycheirus; species Platycheirus rosarum. The sequence continues at coordinate 28,048,937 of OZ020510.1, read as the reverse complement.
AAATAATATATTTTGCAAACGAGTTTTCTCAAGAGTTCTTTGAAAAAGTGCGAGAAAAAAGGAAAACTTTCCAAAGTTTTTTTTTCCTTTTGTGAAAATGGGTGGTGGTGGTAAGGTAATCTAATTTATTCGGATATTCCCCAAATTAAGTTTGTTTGCATCATGTAAACTATTTCAAAAATCTATATGTATACATGGCTAAATGTATATTTCGCTTGCGAATAACATCAACAACAACGACACGTTAATGCATCTCAATATTGATGTGTCACCCCAATTCATTGCTTGATGCTGCTGCGGAGCAAAGAACACTCCAATGATCAAGTCGTTCATTAAAAAACTAATTGACACGCTGTGAAGAAATGAGACGCTCATCACATCAACGCCCAAAGCTCCAGGGACAGATAAATTGATTGAGTTCAATCGATTTGTTCAAAAACTAAATAGAAACATCCATGTCCTAATTTTGTAAATTTATTTCTCAATTGAATGAAGTAGTTCGAGACTGGAAGGGTGAACTCGAAAGACTTTAATTTGAGCTTTAATCTCCGCAAACTTGTTCATTGAATCTTAAGATTTAAAGCGGTGAATTTTGTTTGTCAATGAACTAGGGCAGATTCTAGAGTAGGTAGTCCGGTAGAAGAGTTTCATCTGTAAAACTTGAAGTTACCTGCTTGAAAAAAATTAATAAATATTCCTTAAGAAAGCAAGTGACTCATAAAATCAATCACCTTGCAAACGTGTTTTTTATTTGTGGAACTTTTTTTGCACATTTCTGAATACATTTTATCTTTTAATCCCAAAAGAGGCGTTAGGCTTTGTTTCAAAATAAGAAACCACAACTCAGCCGTTCATTAAAACAACTGCATCATATAGTCATATGACACAGTCATATTGGTTAGAGTGTCGAATTGCTATAGCGAAAGGTTTAATTCATTTAAAAGCCGCAGCCTCTTGCCATAAATAGATTGTATATATAAAAAGTCCATAATTACATGATTGTTCGTACTCGGAGGTATAAAAGTAAGGTCATTAGGATACGACCCTTGATGGAGGTACCTCGCTAACAATTAATTTTGTTTAATAAAAGCTTTGCTTTGTTCTCCTGTTCATCATTTATTTTATTAACCATGAATGAGTTTTGATCGGACAAAGCCCTGAATTTGTCGAAATAAATGATTGTGTGGATCAGCGCTTCTTTTGGTCCCCGATACTCTATTCACTATTAGTTAAAGACCTCTTGCCGAAAGCACTAATCCATAAAATTGTTATGCTGACGACAGTACTCTGTTCAAAAACGAAATTGCAACCGCACCGTATGATAACCCCTTCAGGGAGAATAAGAAATGGCAAAGACCTTAATGCTTCCAAAACTCTGTTGTCGTTGGAGCGAAATAAATCTACCTCCCATACCGTCAAACTGAAAGCTAGAAACAGCCCTAAATGCCACTCAGATTTTTCAGATATATTTTATTTATTTGTATTCCGCAGACGCCATAACTCCATATCTGGATTGGCGAGGAAAAGGAAACCAACCAACGATTATTGAATCGGCAATACAAAATGGATTACGGTGTTGGTGCAGGATCCTTTTCAGAAACATTTGGACTAGCCAGTTCAATCAGACTTCCTGACCATAGCGGCGTCTTTCAGGCTGATATTATGGCAAAGACGATAGCTGATAAACAGGTTGCAATGTTGGGTTTGTACCACACGATGATATCACCTTGTGCATCGGCAATCCAGTTGCAATAAAAGCAATATCTGCCTTTCTACTGAAAGCAAAGCTTATTGCCAGTTGTCGCTAAAGGTTCTTGACGCTCAGTAAAAATTAGACTCAGTCTCTGGCCACAATGGTGTGTCGTTGGTGTGTGCAGAAATAGTTAACCTCGAAAAATCGAAGTTGATAAATTTTACTTCCAATACAAAAAAGAAAGGAGTGCGGATCATCCTTGCCTCCCAGTGAGCTTCTTTTGCAAAACACACAAGTGATGTGCACGTGCAAAAACGCGACGGTCATATTGCCCATGCGGCGCAATCAATAAAAAATAAGTATCCGCCCATATTGTCAATCTAGCCAATTTTTGTATCAGGAAAATGTTATTTTATAATATTGTTAGGAAGTGGGTGATTCATGTAACTATTTGTTATTATTTTTGTCCATTTTGAACAGAACATATGAAGTTAATATATATACATATGCACACTGGGTTTATTAATAAACAGAAAGCCAATTTTTGTATGAATGATAATCATATCCCGCCCGTTGATTGCCGCGAAACAAAATCGCCCATTAATCATTTTTCGTTTGCGGGAGCCTTTATATCCTATCCTAGCTATTCTTTTTTTTTTAATTCAAACTGACGCAAAATGAAACTCATTGGTGGAGATGAATGCGTCCACTAAAAGCCAGCCAACGCGACTCTAATTGGTCAATTTGTTGACTTTTAGTTGACATGTCAAAAAGTTCTTGAAGATTTCTTGACTAATTTCCAACTGACAGTTTGCCCTTTAAAATGCATTGGTGGCTTGTCGTTCCATGGATTCACTTTGACTAAAAGTTAGTTGAGTAATAGGACTTTCCTTTGGGATTTCAGATTTTGATCTGAAAAATTGATTTTTTGCTCCGAATTGAACACGATTAAGATTGATTTGTTTGTTTTTGTCATTGTATTAGTGGATACGTAATGTAATGCCCCGTGACTTAGTGGTTAGTGTGTCGAACTACTAAGCGAAGGGTCGGGGTTCGACACCCTGTCAGAGCCACCTTTTTTCCGGGGTAGTGCTTCTTGCGAGGATCCACCAAGAGTAAAATTTGTCTCAAAAAAGTGCATCTAGTGTAGCCGTTCGTTTTTAGCTCAGTTACAATTCGTAACTAGTTTTTTGAATCTCAAAAAACACAAAAGGGCTGTATATTAAGTTACTGTCATATCACAATAAGGGATTCGCACCCTACTGCTCAACCAGTTTCGCCTGTGCCAAATTAAGAATGTAAATCGAAATGATTTATAAAAAACAACAAACTCACACTCGCATAATTTAGTACATAGTTAGAAACTAGGTGCAATGAATTGTCTCATTTTGAGTGAAATAACAATCAAATGAGTTTTCGTCAGCAAAATGTAATTATTAGATGAATTAAATTCACATTTGCGATAATTTTGTATTTTCAAATACGAATTAACAACTTACCTTCAGCAAATGAACACAAATTGACAGCTAATGTCAGTATAGAACAGCTGATCGTTACCTCAACTCGCCATAGCAAAATACCAAGATCGACTTCACTGGCTGAACACAATGACGACGGAACTGGAGTACGCATACGGAACTGCTAACATTGAATACACGCGAACTGTATTTTGCGAACACAATGGTACGTTACTGCATACGGAACTGCAATACGCATACGGAAAGGTTGGTTAACTTTTAACTTTTACGTACAGTAAATTTGACATTTTATCTGATGCAGAGAGAAATCATGAAAGAGAGAACAATCTTTCGTACGTCTGTCCCTCCCAAACCCTTTTATTTAGTATACCTGAAATACCACCAGATGATTCCATTCTTCTTAATGATATTTCAATTCGTTGTATAAGAGTTTCTTCTCTTTTTTATCATTTGTTTTTGGTATTCCATCCATTTTTTAATTTAAATGTCAAAGTTACTGTACGTGCATTGTGTTCCGATTGAAATTGGTACGTACGACAAATTTTGACAGCTGTTCCGTACTCCGTCTCCGTAATGCAGTTCCGTTTTTGCATTGTGTTCAGCCAGTCAGGGTGACTTCATGGCGACCCCAGGGTGACTTCAGGGCTAATCGAACAAAGCTATTAATTGAGATTGTTGATCTGTCAAAATCAAAGTTCGTTTAGAATTCAAATCAAAATTCTAAATTCAAAAATTTTTTTTTTGTTTGGTGGTTTTTAACAAATTAATTAATTGGATTTACAATGATTAAAAACATGATGTTATCTTACGATATTGCAAATTATCAGTAATCCTCGTGCCACCACACAAGAGGAAATTACCACTTCGGCAACGCTGCTAGTAACTTATTTCTTTTGAACTAAAACCTGAACAAGCTCATAAAACCTTATATCACTTGATTCTGAAGAGGAATATGAGCTAGATTCAATGATTGAAAATTAATAATTTTGTTCATAATTAAAATGAGGAGGGGTAAATCTGCCGAAAAATCCAAAAGCAAAAACTGCCAAAATCTGTGTTTTGACAGATCTAGATCAAAAATACATTGATTTTTTCCCAATACAAAATTGAATGCTCAGTATACATGAAGTGCAACTCAGGAAGAAGCGACATACAAATCATCAACAACATTGCGAATTAATACACATCTTGTGTCATTGGAGGAGACTTCAACGGTCGGCACCCTCTATGAATGGATACCGCAGAATCTCACCAAGACAAAGCAATTGTTGACTGGCTACAAGGAAATCCCGAGCATCACTCTTTGGTTGTCGTGTCTTCTCATTTGGATTTCTTTCTGGTTACGTCGAACTTTATAAACATTCTACCTGAACCACGGAACTACAATTGCGTAGAACACGATAGTGAGTCCGACCATCTGGCAGTAGAAGAGAGGGTAACACCTAATCAAAGGATATTCTGCGAACAACCAGAACAAGAGCTCCACATCAGGTATAAAAGGTGAACTGGAGAGCATTCCGTACCGAAATTGAAAGAGATCTCCCGGAAGTCCCAAACAGCAGCAATCTCTCAAACAGGGAAATTGATAATGCCATACTCTAATTTGAGACAACAGTTAACAACGCCATGGAAAAGCTTAAGACTCCAAAAACCACAAGAGACCGATATGCGAATATGCTGGAGCATATGTATATATGCTCACAGACAGACTCCGCAAAAAGCTTCAACGGATATACCCCAGGCTGTTCAACAGAGAGAACGACGAGTATAGACGCATATACTCCAAATTCTAATACACCAACACCATGTTCAACCAGGCAGTGAAACATCAAACTGGGACCCGTTGCCTTCAAGAAAAGGCCGTTGGAAAAAAGAGCTCGATGCCAGATACCTTAATGCACGGGCAACATTCTGCAACAACACCAACAGAAAGAGTAGAAGCTCTCGCTAAGCATTTTGAGGAGACCTTCAAGGATCGCCCGCCCAATCACCTTCCTGAATTCATCGAAGAAGTTGAAAACAAGTTTGAAGGAGTTGCAGCCTCTAAAACTTCAGTCAACAACTTTAATGAGGACAATCCTGCTCTCGGACCAACTGGAGATGCTTTTACTTCCATCGAGGAAGTAACTGACATAATCCACGGAGAAAATTCTAAGAAGTCAGCAGGAAATGATGGGATTTCTAACTTTGTGCCTCAAAAGCTACAAAATCTCGCCATCCTACTGCTGAAGATCATCTTCAATTACAGCCTGAATAATAGCTACTTCCCAGAAACATGGAAAATGGTAAAAGTGGTGCCCGTTCCGAAGAAAACCAACAGGACTAGCTTTGAGGGATATCGGCCAATTTCTTTTCTATGCTTTGTCAGCAAAATCCTAGAGGGACTTATCCTGAGAAAGCTTCATCATTTCTTCAGGGTAAGGGAAATCATAACTGAATGTCAGTATGGTTTCCGAGCACGACACTCCACCATCCATCCGCTGCAACATCCATTTCACCAGAAATCGCAGCCAGGAGATTTGAAGATCACATAAGAAACTTGTGGGACTACTACCTTAAATGGGGACTAAAGATAAATAGCGATAAGAGCGAGCTGATCTGCTTCAGAACCCCAACAACAGCAACAAGAGGTCGAAGAGGTTCGCATCATTTGCATCACGCGTGATAATATCAGTATCAAGCTACCAGACAACACAGTGATAAGGACAAAAACAACAGCAAAATACCTTGGAGTGAATTTCACTAACCGCATCAAATTCAACAAGCACGCTTCATTTATGCTTAAGAGAGCCAACTTCTCTCTATATCTGTTCCACCCGCTTCTTAGGAGTAGAAACGGACTAAGCACTAATACTAAGCTCCTCATCTATAAACAGCTGATCCGTTCAGTTCTGACGTACGCTTGTCCTATTTGGTTCACCATATCACCAATATATATGAAGAAGATCGAAGGTTTTGAAAGGAAGATACTCCGTAGCTGTACAGCTTTACACCGAAACCCCATTACAAGGAAATATGTCCCAAACAAGAAGCTATATGAAGACACCAAACTGATCCCAATAAATCAGTTCATGACACAGCTCTCCAAAAATATTTTGAGGAACTTGGAGAACCAACTTGAAAATTCAGCAACAACTAAAGCCCAACATTCAAGCTATCACAGACAACCGATTCGAGGATATTATGAACAACGATGCAGCCCCGTTCTACGAGAGAACCAGCAACGACAACAGAAGGTAAACAACACCACATCCTAACCCCAATTTTTAAAACCAAAGCAGACAGTGATTATAAATAAGAATTTCAATTAAAAGTTTATGCAAACAAAAATATGATATAAGTAAAAATATAGCATTGTATAGTCATCTTCCGTACGTCGGGCCCGTGTTGTTGAGCCTACATGATTTATTTTAGTTATAAGTTAATTTAAGGCCAATTGTACATAACTTTTAACAAATGTAATAAAAATAATCTAATCTAATTTACAACCGTCACAGTGAACGCTCAAAGAATTTTCTTGGACTGAAATTGTTAGGGGAGAGAAATATTTTGCTCTCTTGTGAGCACTCTCTTATGTCAAAAAATAGCATTTCGCTTTCGCTGTCTTTCGTAAAAAATTACTAAAATTCGTTGTTTTGGAAAGGATGTGGATGTAGTTTTAAGGTAAAACTAGTTCTATGCGGTTTCGAGTTTCAAGTTTTGAACAAAAATTGACCAAAACTGGTTTTAAAATCTTTTTCTATTATTAATCACAAAATTAAATCGGGAGGTCAATAGAAAAAGTCAATTACGAAATGTCAAAAAAATAATTTGCCGCATAAACATTCTAAAGATTGCATGAAATACGAGTTGTGTTCGTCTACTCCCTAAAACAGACTATTTTGCACAATTTTACACAAATGTTGTTCGTTTACTTACATTTTCGAGAGTTTTAGGGGGAAGAGACATGTTGCGAGAGAGAAAAACATTTCCCCTTAATTCCCTATTTAAAACCAAAAAATGTCTTGGGGGAGAAAATGTGAATTCTGTCAAACTCAAAAGTACATTTGAAATTTGACGTTTTGTAAAGGATTCGTATTTGAAGAATTTTAAATAAAAAAATAATTGTAAAGTTAAATCCAAAGTGAATTATAAAATGACCTTACAATGGCCTAATAAAATGGCTTACATCACAACTTTTATTTCATCTGCACTTATTTGATCCATTTCGTTTAGTTAAATTTTAATTTTTTTTGACGTTTAAAAAGTTTCCCTATTTTCCTCCACAAAGCGTTCTTTTACTTTTGAGCGAATTTATTATTTTCTGAGAGATTTCATCCCCACTCTTCAAAGTTTGACAGTTTTCCTAAAACAACCGAAAAATTAGACGAACACAACTACGGTATTTCACAAACTGGAAATCAAGAAATTTTTGAGTGAAGATGACGATTGGATGTTGATGAAGATGAAGAAACATTACCAATAAGATGACAGAGATGACAGACCAAACCGCAAGTGTACATGACAAGCGGAATCGAGGGTAAATACACGGCATTTGGTCTTAATACTTTTCGTTTTGGTGACAAGCAAGCTATTCAACACTACGGTTTTTATTAGAAAAATTGGAGCAGATGCTCCTATTGCGCACTTGAGTTTCTTGTATTGAATTTGAAAAAAAGAGCTTACAAATAATTGTTATATCCCCATTTTGGTATACAGTGCCTGAGTGAATTTCCCTGTTGCGTTTCTGACGACCTGGAAGAATTCAACTTAACAACAAGCTTGAGTTGGCTCTAATCTTGAGTTGGTCGGCTTAAAACCTTCTGTTATTAAAATACAAATACTGGCTGATATGTATTGTCTGGTATTTATTGGTAAATACACGCCTGCACTGTGAATTGTCTTTAAATCTGTCCAATGATTCAGTCTTATTATAATTTATATTTTTTAGTGGATGTCCTAACTGGTTTAGGTTCTAAAGTCCGAAGCTATTGTCATAATGTTTGTTGATTAAAAAAGTGAAAAATAACGATTTTTTAACTTCCATTTCCAAGTAATGTTTTTTATGGTGCTCCTGGACTTGGTTTAAAATAAATAATAAATAAATAAAAATAAAACGCAGTTTAAGCATCTAGGTTTATTGTGAAGAACCATTCTTCTTTTCACTGCGACTGTTAACAAGGTTGTAAGTGTCATATGCCGACAACCGATGCGAAAACTTCATCGTAGTTTTCACCGTACTTCTGCGAAAAGCAGTTATCTGGCTTGCTGAATTTTGAATTTTACTTTCTAGTCCAGTTTTAAGCTTGAAAACCCACTTCCATCCAAGAAAATTGTTCCCGTGTGGTAAATCGAATAAGTCCCAAATGCCATTTTCTTCGTGAGACTCCAATTAATTTTATATTGCATTGCAGTAAGCCAATTCCTTCTTTCTTCACATTCGGTTGCTTTAGTGTAGATCCTTGGATTCTATTTTTTTCTTGTGCGGTATTCAATTTTTCAATACGACACTTCGATGTAAATCCCCTGTGTGATCGGTTTGAAACACGTATTTGAACCTTTTGATTGATTTTTTGTTTAGTTTCAACAGTCGTTTTATTTAAACTATCTTCAGCATCCATCTCCTCCTGAATAAATATGTTTTTTTCTCTTGATTAAGTGATGTTTCTTTTAAAGAGCTCGCTTTATTAAACTTTGATATCTAATTGTCATAAATCTCCGCACGAGCTTATTGATCAGCTCACGTAGCTTTTGTTTGAAATAACCATTAAGGTCGAAGTGTCCTTAACTCCAAGATATGCGTTTCGCCCAAGCATGAACGGTGGGCTCATCAGTTAGATCGTTCAGCTTTTCTAAGACGCACAATATGTCGATGTTTACCGACTACTTTATAAAATCCATTGCATAAAGCAATGGTGAATTATATGTTTAGGGAACATCGACATATTGTGCGTCTCATCTAACTGATGAGCTCACCGTTCATGCTTGGGCGAAACGCATACCTTGGAGTTAAGGACACTTCAACCTTAATTTGAATTTAATGCAATAAACTCCACTAAAAACAACAACAAACAACTAGCAATAGTTGTTATTGTTTTCATATTTGAATCATAGACTATTGAACTGGACGACAGAATATTCAAACTAAACAGTGTTTTTCTTTTGTTGTATTGGAACAAAGCTATTAAACTGATGTCGTGGAGTAGAGAGTGGAGAAGCTATCACGCGTAATATATCATTAGAATAGATCAATGACAAAAGCCGTCAATAAAAAGCTTTTCTTCTTCGAAAAATTTCTTAAGCTGATTGTTCAGTGTTTTGATTATTTTGAAGTAGAGAAGACTATTCACCTTTTTGACCTGCATTAACTTAAAAAATCTAACCGCATAGTTTTGCTAGCGTTGAAAAACATATTTCTTCAGAATATTGGAATGCAGCGTACTTTCCCGGTAAGAAGGTTTGTTTATTTCATATCAAAATCTTCCGACTTCCGATACCTCTTACGACTGTGGGTACGAGTGAGCTCATTATCTCATTTAATTAAACGAATCTAATAAATAAAATCCTCTTACAAAAAATATTTCACAAAACAACGAAAATTAAGACTCACATATTTCGAAGATTAAGACCTAAATTGAAATAAAACATTAATTTTATTTCACTCCTTTAACCCATTTATACTAAATGGTCCTTACCTTAATGCTTCATTGCTGGTAAACTATAAAAGCTAAGCTTCATTTAACATTGAAAAGAATTGTTTAAAAGAATTTATCAATAAAAAAAATGTATTTAACTGCCCCTATCTACACGGAAAATTAATTAATTTATTAATCTTCATTTTAATGAACAAAAAAAAGATTTCCCCAACTCTGGCAGCATCACAACATTGACCTTTAAGACGACGCCGCTCCCAAAATAGATTTTTTTTCAGTTTTATTTTATTTTAATTTTAATGCGAATAAATTTACAATAAAAGATTATTTAGAACAGAAGAGTATTCTTGTTGTGAGTCATTCAATGGCAATTTTTAACAATTTATTGAACTGTTGCCGAGAGTATATTTTGAATAAATCTTCGTTTAGCTTCGAGAAGTTGTGAGACTGATTGTTTTTGTGATGCTCTAGTTCGGTGATTTAGGGTCTGAGTAATTGCTTTAAAAAATTATTTCACCTTTTTTTAATTAGACTTGGTTGTGATGGTTTTATTTTAATTTGATACCTTGATCAATATTTTATTTATTCTACTAACTAAAATCTAAATATTTGTATTTTTTTTTAATTTTGTGTTTCACCTTAAAGCTGAGAAATTTTATTTCCGCAATTGGTTGTGTCTAGGCTATTGAACTTCCATAAAATGTATTCGTCTTTTGATAAACTTGTGCTTATTGTTATGTATTTTCATTCTGTCGAAAATTATTATCATTATTTAATTTTTTTTTTGGTTGACCTACTCAAAATGACACGCGCTTGTATTTATACAAGCATGAATGTTTTCAGCAAATTGAATTTGCCGTGCCTGGAGGCTGCGGAGACGCTGATCAGTAGCCTACATAATTCGTGTCAACTGAATGTGTACATTTTTTGTTTTTAATCTCATAATAATCGTTTAATAATAATTTAATTGCTTTAATTGCCAAGGCTTTGTTTAGTATATATACAAAAGGTTATTACAGGAGGGCTGTTTCAACGCAACAATTGTTTTTTGAGAAAAATAGAAAAAAGTTCAATCAATAAAAATTGATTTTAAAATTAAGAGATTTTCACATATTTTCTATGTTTACTAGTAAAAATTGTATCAAAGAAAAATTTTACAATTCTGGAACTAATTTTGGATTTTTTTCTTCGCTTCGAGAATACCCTGTTTAAAATTATTGAAAATTTAAATTTCAGTAGAATAATCAAGTATTTTCGTTCTTCTCTAATTCAAATCCAAGGCAGTAAGGATGTAAGATCTTGCAAGCAACAAGCAAGTGAACTAATCTGTTTATTCCTATATAACGATCACCATACTTTTCATCTATCTAATTCTTTTCTGTATCGGTGTAAGAAGTATTTTTTCCCTTCTGATCTGGCTACAATTTATAAAGCGTTTATACGCCCTAAACTCTAGTATAACTCCCACCTTTAGGCAGGTTCTTCGCAAACATCGCTTCATCTGCTAAAAAGAATACAAAATCGAGCATTAAGATTGATAGGAAATGGAACTGCCGCTGAAACAATTGCTCCTCGAACACCGACGCAATGTTTCATGTCCTTCCTTATTTTATCTTTTTTATAAAAAGTAGCCAGCTGCGTCCCTCCCCTTAAAAGTTTCTCCTGTAATACTCGTCTCGCAAGGAAGGCTCATCAGTTCCCCCTTTAGCCCGATTTCGGACGTACCGTGAAATATAGGGATTAATTTGGAAAAGTTTACAAGGCGATATTTTCCCTTGTCATTTTGATTTGCAAGCATTCAAAACCAATGTTAATCGACACCTTCAGTCCTTCCTCCCCCTATTATCCTAATGCTCGTGCAGTGTACTAACATACGTTAAAAGGGAAACAAATAGTTCTTGTGCGCGCGTTAATTATAAAAAAAGAGGTGATTGTTTGTTAAGTCGGTTAACGGACGATAATTTTACGTGATAACGTCATAAGAAAACATTGATGGCAGCAACACCAACATACAGCCCGTTAACTCACACGAACAAACCCTCTCGTTAAATCCGCACACACAGCCCAATATCTACATCTATTTTCTACTTTAACAAAACTCCGCCTATTTTGTATTTCTTTTTCTCTTCTTGTTCTTTTTGAATTTGAGTGAAATTATTTTGGGAATTTGCGCCTGTTCTTTTTCATGTTCGCCTGGTGCTTGCGATCGATTTTGGTTGAAAGAACCACAGTATCGCGGTTATGAGTCTTATCAGCATGAGTCATGTTATTTCGTACGTGTAGCCGGCATCGATTTATAAGACGTTATCAGGTAAAAAAAAACAGAAACACCATCGTTTTGACAATAGGCTACAATTCTGGAATGACCGCTAAAAAAAATGTTGATTATTTTTCCTGCTTTTTGTGGCGCTACATAGTGAGGAGTTCCTGGTCTTGGATTAATATGCTCTCCAGCCGGCCCGATCTCTAGCCTGCCGTCTCCAATTTCGCACCCCAAGCAGTCGTCCCCCTGTACCTGGTCGCTCCCTCGAAGATGAGCGTCTCCTTGTTTCTTCTTTCTCAATTACTTACTTAGCCCAAAGAAACAGCAATAAGCAAGTGAATCAATATATATTTTATATAATTCCCTATTTTTAAAGCCACTAAACTCAACCACTGACTTAACTACTACTCACACATGAATTGTTATTGAAAACAACCCTCTTCTTATGTATTGAAAAAAAACACATTATTTTCGTGTTACCACCTCTACATTAATGCAAACCATGATAGGTAGTAGGTAGATTTTTCTTTGGATTTTGCTTAAAAGATTTTACAATTAATCCATTTTTAAAACCAATAATCTATAATGTGCACTACGAAAAAGTACTGCTTATCTTCAAATGTTACTAACTTCGCTACTTCTATACTTCAAAATCTATTATTATACTTTTATTTCTACTTCTTCTACATTTACTTTTGTTTTTATTTTTACTTCTAATTCTATTTCTACTTTTTTATTACTACTTTATTTTTTTTTCTACTTCTATGTTTTATATTATATTTCTTCTTCTACTTCTATTTCTACTTTTCGTTTTACTTATATTTCTACTTCTACTTTTAATTCTTGTTCGTTTGCGTATATTTCATGGAACACTTTTTCGGCGCAATTAAAATATACTCTGCGTTCAATGCGTCAACTAAATGTCAGTCAATGGGCCTCTGATTGAGTTATCCTTTAAGTTAGTTCTTATAGTTGATATAGTTAGTTTTAAAGTTATTCAACATTTCTTGACCAACTTTTAACTGAGAGTTTCCCCTTTCTGATGTATTGGCCATAGTTTTACTTTGACTAAAAGTTAGTTGACCAAAAGTCAGTTTACGCATTGAACGCCTCCATAAATTTTTTTGAATGAGAAAGATCACTTCAGCAGATATCGGTGCAAGCAAGCTTGCCTTCCTGAATCCTGATTACTTTTGACATATAATGTTTCCGCATTTTTAATACCCACCATTTTCTGTTATTGAATGATTGCATAATTCGAAAAATTACGATGCGCATTCACATAGGTTAAACCGACATAGATTAAGCTATCAGCAATTGAATTGCAACAACTTTGGAGGTTTTTTTTTTTTTAGTATTTAATCTATAAGTGCGATCAAGTGCGACGAAATTTTATGTTCATCAGAAACAAATAAAACAACAAAAATATTTAATTTTTTGCTTCTTTTGTGGTCCTATTTTTGGAACACGTGTATTTCTTAGCTGTTATCTTGTTTTACGTCACTTTTAAGTCCGGAAAGCAGAATGCTTCTAAGATTCTGATAATAATATTTAAAAAAAAAGACTTGGAGTCATGTGACTCCATCTTTTTTTTCAAGGAATCACTTCATATGATTACTCTAGCCAAAAGAAATTGTATTTAGGGCCAACCCATTGAATCCATTGCGTCTGTGACAGTGACACTAAAGAAGTAGGAACTCTATCATATACTCTATACCATTCGATATTTTCTAATGAAACTTTTCTCTTCCGGATGTACTGGGCGAAGCTAAATTTAAATATGATTTGTTGATGCGGAACCTCCACTGAAATATAATGAAATGACTTTCTTCAGAGAAATACTTTTAAAAGGTTTCGGATAATATCCGTTCCATATGAGACCAATATGAGTTATGAAACTTGTTCTCCTTATGACTTAATCTTTCGATTACTTCATTAACCTTCTACCCATTTACTGCAGACTTTTATTGCAAATACTTAATCAAATCCTGCGCCCTTGTTTAACTTGCAGTATTTATGTGCCCCCACAGCTTAAAAATCAAGGAGAAAAAAAAACAAGTTCCATTAATTAAATTACAAGAAAACCCTCAGAAACCGCAAAAAGTCAGTTCCAAAGCTTGGTCTTGTAACTCTTTTTGTAATTCGGCATGCATTACCAACTAATTAATCTATTTGGTTTGGTTTGCCTCTCTGGTAGTGGATTATTGCACCACAACGACTCCACACCATTACCGCCAAGTTCATGATTGTTTCACGGTAATGACTCCTGGCTTGGCTGCTCTTAGTCGTCGCTCGTCGTTTGCCATTATGCTCTTCGCAAATTGCCAGCTCCGATACCAGTTTCTTGCGCTAATTGCATTTCACCCTAAACGAGGTGCAGCAGAGAAAATAAACAGAAAAAGATACTTTCATTAGACTATTGCATTGCATGACAGCTGCAGTGAATATACTTTTTGCAATTTCATTTTAGAAAAAGCTTTTTTTTTCAACCACAAACTTGAATTGTATAACCGACACAAAAGCGCATACTGCATTCTCAGCGAGCGATAACCTGTAAGGCAGGTGAATTTCACAAGGAAAATTAACATTTTATATAAAACTAGCGGGCCCGGCAGTCGTCGTCCTGCCTTTGTTCAAATTCTTTTCATTTTAATCTAGTCCTTTCGATGCGTTTTTTGCATATACAATGTATCGTTTCCACAAATTTCACAATGATCAAAGTTGTAGGATGTAGGATATTATAATAATGCAGCCGCATTAAATGCAGCGTTTGTTAATGTTTCATGCCGAATTAAATCTTAGCATTATTTTTTTTATTGAAAAGCTCGTCGTGGCATCCATTGATATTGTGGACAGTACACAATGTTTTTCAATACCGCTTGTTTGGTTCTGGAAGAGATTCAATAGGACCGCCTCTAGGAACACTTTATTCTTACAATAAATTTGTATGTTTTTATTTTAATTGCAAGTTCTTGAGGATTATAATTTATTAAACACAAATATTAAAGTGATAGATAAGGACAAACAATTGTTAGCAGCCTTACAGTTTATCTTAACTTTGACCTTAGCAAAACAATATTGGTTGAATAACGTCTTCGTATAACCTATTATCTTTTCATTTAATCCACAATCTAAATGTATTTATTTCAAGCAAAATCAAATCTTACATGAATAAAAAATACGGGTAATTTATAATTGTCTAGTCTTTCTACTACCAAAGCAATAAAAATTACCGCTCAAAATTATGTGATGTTGTCAATTGTTCAGAAAATCAAATTTTATGACCATCCAAAAGCAGCGCCACCTACTGGGTCCAATTGTGAATCTAAACCATTCTCAGATCCCCTTGAACACACACAAAAAATTTCATCAAAATCGGTCCAGTCGTTTAAGAGAAGTTCAGTGACATACACACTCACAGAAGAATTATAAATATAAAGATAACAAATAACAATTTTTTTAGTAAATATACAATCCGGGTTGCGCCCTAAACATAGCTGTACAACTGCTCTACTGAGGGTTATTGAAGATATAAGGACTGAACTTGATGGCGTTCGCGTTAAATTTCTCGTCCTTTTAAATTTTTCTAAAGCATTTGATATGGTTAACCACTCTATGCTTTAAATAAGCTGCGCCATAACCGCCGTTTAACAGTCTGCAGAAATGGTCCATCCATGTACTCAGCACCGACTGTGACTCTACTACGAGGTTTCCATTCCTATCTCTACAGGCTTCTGTGCGGGTTTATTTTCCTTGGCACGTTCTTTTTACCTGTTGATAAAACTTCCGCACGTTGTTCCTGGAGTAGCATCTCTCAATATCTTCGATTGCGCGCTTTTCATGCTCTCTCTTGTTTGGCTGCATGGGCCTGCATGCATTTGTCATCGAACCAGAAGTTTCGTGGTGGTGGTCTGGTGAAACCTAGCACATCAGTTGCGGCATCTCTGATGGCTTGTTGGCAATGTTGCCACTGGTCTTCGGCACTTGATGCTGGCGGTACTGGATTTCTTTAGAGGTTACGGGATATTCGATCGGCATAGGTTCTAGCGGTTTCTTGCGATTGCAGCTTTCCGACGTCATACTTCCTCACAGTATTACTCCGTTGTTGTGAAGTTCAGGTTATTCGCATTCTTACCTTGGCTGCAACAAGGTAGTGAGTCGATGTTAGCTGCACGGAAGGTGCGAACATCCAAGATACTGGAGGCGTGTCTTACATGGATCGCAACGTGATCAATCTGATTGACGGTTCTTTGATCTGGGTGTCGCCAAGTCCCTTTGTGTATATCGAGATGAAGAAACCGTGTGCTTGCAATGGTGACGTTATGTGCCGCTGCGAAGTCAATTAGCCTAAGTCCGTTTTCAGACGTTGTGTCGTGCAGGCTATGTTTTCCGACAGTCCTACCAAAGATTTCCTCTTTACCTATTTTGGCATTAAAATCGCCTATTACGATCTTAACGTCGCATTTAGGGCATTGCTCATAGGTTTTGTCGAGGAGCTAATATAAGTCATCCTTGGTGTCGTCATCTTTGTCCTCTGTGGGGGCATGAGCGCAAATTAGGCTAATGTTGGCGAATTTAGCTTTGATACGGATTGTCACAAGTCGCTCACTTACGTGTCGAAAGCCCAAGACTTCTTGCTTAAGTCTACCGCTTATGACGAATCCGCACCCAAATAAACGCTGTATTCTTCTTGCACAATCACCGTTGTACACGTCACAGTTTTGCATCCTCCTTTTGCCCGGCCCATCCCATCGCACTTCCTGGATGGCAGTAACTCCTGCTCTGTAGCAGTCTAGGGCCTCCGCTAGTTGTTTGGATGCACGTGGTCTGTTAAGAGTTCTAACATTCCACGTGCAGATCCGAAGGTCGTTGTCCTTGATTCGTTTTTCCGGGTCGTCAACAGTAAATCCGTCCTTTTCCGAGGCTATTGGTCGTTTCGTAACTTTTTATTTTTCCATGGCAGGTTTGTTAACCCCACGCACAAGCCCCAACCTGGAGGGCCAGGTCCTTTATTGGATTCCTTGGACAAAAGGAACCGGAGAATCCGGAGCCAGTAACCCACTTCGGAGATATGAGCGCTGCCGTTGGCCCATTAAAGGTTCATCCGCCACCATCTCTATTTCAATGCCCTGACTTGCATTGAATTATCCCAATGACCTTATCTCCAAATACGTCGAAGTAGTCAACCAACTCATCTTTTCTAAAAACTTCGCTTTCCAGCATCAACCAAATCAAGCCAATATATCTCCGAGAGCTTACCAACATACAGCATTTTCAGAGTAGGTTGAAACTCTAATTCCTCGATCTTTTTTTATATTTATATTTAGTCTTTTCTTACTTTAATTTAAATTACTTTTTGTTTTTAGTCTCAACATTTCATTTTAAATATTTTTCAATTTTTTCTTAACCATTGTAAAATGTTTTATTTCTATGTATTTATTATAATCTTGAACGTTTTATATCCATAAACTAGCACTAGCCTATAAGATTTATCTTACAGTGTTAGCTTTTCTGAAATTAAATAAACTAAACTAAACTATAGACTGAGATGTTGTGCTCTTAAAATTTGTATTTTTTTTTAAGTTTGAATTAACTAAATGCTATCCAATTGGCTTTATAAATTAGAACTCTGTTACATGCAAGAACGCACTAAAAGTTAGAGAATACGTAGAAAACAGTACCTCCATCTTTTTTTAAAATTATTATTAAATCAAACCTTAAACGTAATAAAACCTAATGTTTGCTTTCCATATAAGAAAATGCTATTTCGAAATCACCTATCATTCTCATTATTTTTTTGAATAAAAAACAACAACACCCTTGTGAAATTCACATGACTTCTTTTTCAAAAGCTATATGAATATCAACATTATCCTTGTTGCATGAAAGGGTACATTATATTATACCCGTACATACTAGTACTACTTGTCCTTTTACATAACTAAATACATATGTACATTTGTAGGTATGTTCATGTCTAGAGAAAATGGTGCTCCTTCATTCTTTGTTTACATTCTTGACTCTTTAATGGTTCCTGTCAGTTCATGGAAATGGCATTTGATATGTGCAGATTGGATGAGATGGGTAACTGGGAAGCATATTCCTGAGTGTAAACATTGTGTCATAGTCATTCCATCTATTTCATAAAACCAGGAAAAAAACACGAACCACAGCTTTTTCATCCTCCCCGCCTTCTCCCACGCCCACAATTTGGTGCTTGTGCTTGGCGTGTTGTTCTATAGTATCTCTGCTGGGCTGGTCACCCAAACCTCTTCGACTTGGATTTTTATAGAAAACTTTGTTTTTTTTTCTCTTTATTTTCGACTTGTCTGTGTAGCTCTGCTCTACCAGCTGTTTTCAGTTAGACCAGTCCAATGAACACGACCTGGCGAATGGCGAATGGATGGCGAGACCGAGACGTTAATGTTTATCGAAGGCGCTGTTTGGCATCAGTCTTATTCGACGCGTGGATACCAACAAAAGGAGTGTAATTTTAGCTCGCAGTGTTCCGATTAAAAAGTTAAAATTTGTTTGTACAATTTTATTACAAAAATCGTGTGTAAAATCAAAAAACCAAAAGTATCTATTGTAGGTTTTTTTAGTTTTTGAAAAAAAAATATTTATGACATTTTAAATTCTCCTAAAGTGTGTGCAAATATTTAGATTTAAGAAAGAAAAATTGTGTTCCCACAGAGATGGCTATTTGCATCTGAGCCAGAAAATCTAATTTATTCTCTGCTTCGCTATAAATATTTTATTGTAATTTTTTTTTTGTTTTTTTTTTGTTGCTACCAGGTACTTTGCGATTAAATGTGCAACATTTATTTTTAAATAAGAAACACGCCGCTGGCGAGTGTCAGCATCTAATCCCAATTTGTTTTTATGAAACATCTCGCAGATTAAAAGTTTTTAAGGTCAGCATGACATAAATATTTAATTAATTTTTTTACGGATCCATTAGTAGCATCTAAAGAGAAGTTTTTTATATTTTAATTGAGTTCTGAAAAAAATCTGACTTTTTTTTAGATTTTGATTTGAATATGACGTATGTTTTATGGGAAAACAATAAGAATATCACGTTCGGTTAAAAAAAAAAAAAAATTGTCACGATTTCTTCTCGGAATTGTGAAGCTTTAAATGCGATTTAAGCTGCAGATTTTCTGCATAATATAATGCAGTATTTTTAAGTTGACTGCAGTTTATTTATTGAACTTTTAACAAAACTGGTTTGTTTGGTTTGTAAGTTGTAAACTTAGGTAGGGAATAGCTACTCTGTACTCAAGCAATAATAGTGTTAGCCTGTAAGCTCATGTTTTGAGTCACGTAAGTCATCTTAGACGTCACGAATTTATTTGTTTTGTATTTTGTGATATTTGAAATAATCGGTGTACTCAGTAATAAAGTTCGAAGTTCAAATGTAATTAAAAAAAAAAGTGGCACTTGCGAGTTAATTGTTTCAGCAATTTTTTTTTTGTTATTAAAAATGAGTGAGAAAGTGAAATTCAGGAATTATGTGGTTAATTCACTGTTTGTTTATAGCTGCGCCATTTCCAACGCAGCATTCTTTCGTTGGTTGAGATTAGTTTTATTGTGTCAGAATAAAGTTTTAGATTCCAAACTGGCTTATCAATTGATGCAATTTTCATAAGCCTTACCCTCTTGGTGCGCTGGATAAACCGGCAACTGGCAACCACCAGATACATAACTGTCTTTTTCTTAGCTTAGATCTAATCGAATCTTGGTAATAAATCCTACAAGTTAAGATTTAAAAATTGTTTTTCAGACCTTTTCGTGGCTCACTCTGGTGTACCTCAGGGAAGTCATCTTGGACCTTCACTATTCACGTTGGGTACAAATGATTTTTTATCATATTATGCATACAGTCATTTGACATAAAATGCATTATTATGACGAAAAAATTGGTACTTTGAATTCAAGCAAAAACATATGGAAAAGTTTACAGGAAATCGGTATTGGAAAACGATCCAAAGCGCTGCCTGACGACATTGACTGTGGAGCTCTCCAATGAAAAATGTACCTCCTCAAATTAGGCTATCCCCAAGGGTTTATTGAAAAAAAAGATTCATTTGTTGTAACAGTTTTTTAAGACTACAAGAGGAGGCCATTGTTTCGGATATATTATCGATAAAATCAAATGCTATTGGTATCGATTTAATATTAATAAACCCAAAATTTATCAAGCTGTTATATCCGTACTAACTGCGCCTCATAACTCACATATTTAACACCATTTTGACACCCTCTAGCTTTCTTATGGAATGGAAGAAGGTTAAAAAGCTAAACTCATTCCCACTCCTAAGAAAACTTCAGGTTTAGTATAGGTACAGAGTTCTGACCGATAGCCACTCTGTCGTTCCTTTTAATTTTTTTTGAAAAAGCCGTCTTTAAGCAGATACAAAATTATCGGTCTTCCAACAATGTGCTAATCACCTGCTAGTATGGTTTTCGACCGGTGTGCCATAAGTGTCTATATTTGGACCAATTCTTTTCTCCCTACACATCAATGTACTTCAACTTGTTGTAAAGAACTGTCAAATACAGTTACATGTGCTGATGATGTTCAATTTCTTGATCAGTCGACCAGAAAAAAGTGTATACCTTAATTTTATTTTGAGGCTCTGGGCTTGGATACATAAAAAGCAGGGCAAAGATTTTCAACTATCCATTATGCGACTTGTTCTTTGTACAATTGGTACGTAAGCCTCCATCTTGAGTATGCTTCAGGTATGGAATGGACTCCCTATTACGAAAAATTATCAGAACTGACTTGCAGCAATCCGTAATAATGTCATACGTTCTTCCTTCAAGGGAACCTCTATCTAATCTAGAAAAAAAAATGTTCGAATAGAAAAATCTAGAATAAAATATGAATTTTTGAAACAATGGATACAAACGGCGCGCGCTCAAAAATTAATAAATTAAATCTAAATAGAAGTAAAATTAAATTTTATGGTTACTTTTGGGAAATTTAAGTCCTCCAGAAAAAAATGTATTCATGACTAGCTGACCCATACCTGGTATTATTGGTATACTTAAATATTGTTTTTTTTTTATTTCATCATAAGCTAAGAAAACGTCCTTATTATGTAGTTATAATTATATTAAAACATATACAAACACTCAACTGACACTGACTGAAAGTCTAACCCAATTAAGAAATTACAATACATACCACTCTGTGATCCACAACCCAACCCTATAAAAAAATTTTATTTACCTAAACTCTAACAAATGCAATAACAAAAACACTAAGTATAAATAAATCACATTTCTATTTTGTAAGCTAATTTCTAATGCATTTTGGATACAACAACACTCCAACACTTTTATGTTTCATTTAATTAAACCGAAAATATTCCTGCATTCTCATAGGAAAAAATTACATTTTTTTAAAAAGGAAATTGCCAAATGCTGTTCAACATAATAAGTACACCAACAGATACATTTGATCAATTCTTTGGGAATCCGTAGTTTTTTTTTTTATTTATGTTCCAAATAACTGTACCGTAATTTTAGGCTCAATGTTTTGGTTGTAATGATTCAAGCGAAAAACACATTAAAATTATTGATTTTTGTATGTGCATCTAAAAATAAAGTTAAAATTTATTATGTTACAATGTGTTAGCGGTTAATCGTTGAGCTTTGAAAATTGAAAATCATGTTTAAATTTTGGTCTGTGATTCAACACAGCTTTCTATCTTCAGTTTCAATTTCAACATTTGTACTGATGTGCATTATTATTTAATATAAACGATGGACATGCGATTACCCATTTACTATTTTTCGTCTATACAACATCGTTGCTTCAGATGCACGAAATACACTGCCGTTTGGTTGAAATCACAGTTCAAATATTCTGATCTTGAGCTCTGGCCATAGAAAAAAGAAAAAAGAACTGCAACTCGTACCGACCATGCCCTGCAAATCCTGAAATTTTATTTTGTGTATGTAAATACGTGTGAGATTCGTGTAAGAAGCAGCCATACGTTTCGTGCCCACATAAATGCAAACGTATTAGTAGTCCCGTAAGAAATGTACAGGGACCGGTACACATATGTCGCTATACGGGGCATTTTTCAGTTTTTAGGCAAAGAAAGAATTATCCTCTCAATTGTCGTTCTTTTTTTTTCTATGGCTCTGGCCACAGAAAGTTGGCTAATATCACTCTGTATAAACGAGACTATTAACAGCAACTCTATCTCCTTCCTCATTTCGAAAGAAATAAGGTCCGATGAGCCATCATGCCAACGCAATAAACAAATGCACAGACGATAAATTTAACAATTATAGATTACTTTTATTTCATTCTTTATTTAATTGCTTGTAGACATGATCAACGAACCGATAATAGGCCTTTTTTGGTCAAAATCCAAATATCCGAACAATATTTCTAGATTTTAATATTAATGAACTCAACATGTTGCCTATTATCATCTGTGTTCTATTCTTGCGTCAATATGTCAGAATGTGTCAGATGTAAGACCAAATCCAACAGCAAATGAACTGGCGAAATGTTTTCTTCTTAATTCAGCATCAATCCTTGTCTCTTTGGTTACTTATAAGGTCCAAAAGAGTTTTCTCAGGCTCAAACTATTTCACGGTGAGAAGACTTGTTGCGCAATGATAGTACGGTGACAATCCGTCCCGTATTTCACATGACACTCCCGTATTTAACTCGTCTGGCCCGTCTAAATTTTGAGAAAACCCCGGACGTACAACTGTCCCGTATTTTATTTTTTGTCTAAGGTTTGTCCCGTATTTCCTTATACATATTCAAATAACAAAACGTTCGATTTTTTTTAAATTTTATTTGCAAT
The DNA here is from genome assembly GCA_963971375.1 of Platycheirus rosarum. Lineage (NCBI taxonomy): Eukaryota > Metazoa > Arthropoda > Insecta > Diptera > Syrphidae > Platycheirus > Platycheirus rosarum. The sequence continues at coordinate 28,026,033 of OZ020510.1, read as the reverse complement.
AATTGCATTATTGCAATTAATATTTGTGTGCGTCAAAGTTAGTTTCAGAAGGACTGTTAAGCAAATATTCATGAATTTTACATTGCCTATTACGAATACTTAAATCCGTGGGAAGTATCAAGAAACTTGAAATTTTTAGTTGGATAGTTATTCTTTTGCCAATCAAAAACGGAGAGATACAACTAACAATAATTGCAACTGGTTCGACGAATTTGTTTAACTAAAATCATTCTAGATCTAGGGTCATTACAAAAAAAAAAAAAAAAAAAAAAAAACAATAAATTGTTGCCGATAAATGGAAAGAAATGTTTGCATTTTTGGAAGAAAGGTATAAAATTAAAAAAAAAATACTAATAGTCGAATTCGGCTTATATCTGTCAGGTTTAAATATTTTTTTAAGAGCAAACGAAAAAATCATCACAAAAATTGTTCAGCAAAAAAATACCAACAATGATCTCCTTGATAAAGTGTGATTTATGTACATATGTATGTTTATTTTTCATAGACTATGTTCAAAAAAGTCTGAATTTAAAAACTAATTAAATTTAATTTTGTTGTTTTAGTTCTAAGCATTTTGTGTTATATTTTTTTCTATTTGAGATTTTTTTTGATTTTTTACCAAATAAAAATTAAATTTTTTTTTTATTTTCAAATTTATGTCCCAGGTTTGGCTCAGAGAAATATGGTCACCGTAGTGATAGGGAAATTAGCAGCTATGAGTCAATTTCTACAAATCATACTAACATGGTCGAAACACGTAAAAAAAAACAAATGACTTAAACTTGTTCTCGTTTTATAAGTTTTTTGCACTTTGTAACAACACACTCATACAATACAATAATTCAAAACTACTAAAAAAGGCTAATAAATAAACCAAAGTACTATATCTCAGACTTACTACTGTCAAAAATGCAAGAAATGTCAAAATCACGTCTTACGAAGTAGCAATTCTTCTCTTAGATCATCCTGCCATAATCATCATGCAAAACTGTGATGCTTGATTGACATTTACTAAACTCTCTGTTGTCAGTTTTATGTCATAGGTTCCTAATCTCGAATTGAATTGAAAAAATAAAACACTAACAAAAACATATGATTTGATTAAAAAACTTAATCGCGCGTCAGAACTTTAAGAACGACTTCCAGGCTTGGCAACACGCGTCAAGTACATGGTTGCCGCTTAATGGGTGATTCGTTGCCCTGTATTGGCTTCCCCATAACTTTGACTTCCTCAAACATGCAAATTACCACGTTAATCGTAAATCGTCAGTTTGTCTGATAGCATTGCATTTCACAGATATTTTGCCGCAGAAATCTCGTTGATAAGAAGAATCTAAGCTGCAAACAGCAGCTTCGAATAAATCCTTCTTTTGCATATTTTTTTAATTCCGATTTCACGTGTAAATCGCATGCAATATTCTCTCAGTTACGTAAGTGAACTCTGGTATTTGATAAATATGTTTACTATTACGATTTTCCATTTATTTCCTTTCGTGGGGTTTTGTTTCTAAGGGATTATTACAAAAAGAAAAAATAATTGTATAATAGGAAAATGTTTATGCATTTAAGCTGAGTCAGAAAAAAAATTAAAAAAAAAATCCATAAAAAAAATACAATGAAATAGTAATTCAATTTGAAAGTGGACTTTGTCTTACACAGTTTTTTTTAGCACTCGCTATTGGATTTCTGGCATTTCGGATTTATCATCGCTTATGTACATAAATATTTAGATTGAGTTTCTTTTATATTTTTTGTGGTAAACAAAATAATACAAATTTTCTTGGGAAATCGCATCTTGTGTAGGATTTATCGCAACCCAATTTATCATATTTTTTTTTATTTTCAAGAAGAGTGGGCTTGATTTTATGAAGTGATTGAATTGGATGCGCCTCACAATACGCATAATTTAATTTTTTTCTGAGAAGTCATGAATCGGAAAAAACAAAGCTTGTTTTTTTTTAAATGAGCAACAAGTCAACACTTAAGAAAATTGTTTTTCCAATTTGTGGTTGTTTTTCTATTTGTGCGTCTTTATTAAGTATTGTTTTTGTTTACAAAAATTGTACGCAAATCACCTTTGATTAAAGAAATATTTTTGCAAGCAAATAGAGAGGCTTTTAGGGCTGCTTATTTAGGCGCCACTTTAAAAGAAACGCATGACTTTGTTTAAGGTATGACGTTTGTACATTTTGCGAAAATATTACGATCAACATCAATTTTTAAAGAACATTTTTGGAATTTGTTTGTTATTAATTTTAATTTATAACTAACTTACTGCTTACTGGCCCTCTGTGGGCACTCTTGATTGCTTAATATCTTAAATAATTTGCCTTTTGTATCTTATATGGACTTACCATTTAATTAATTGGTTTTATTTTTCAACCAAAAAAAATAAGTTAGTTGTCTGTCAAGGCGGTCTACGGGTGATAATTTTACGTGATAACGTCATAAGAAAACATTTGATAGCAGCAACACCAACATACAGCCCCTTAACTCACACCCACTAACCCTCTCGTTAAATCCACTCACACATCTACATCTACTCTCTACTTTAACAAAACTCCGCCTATTTTGCGATCGATTTTAGTTTAAAGAACCACCGTATCGCAGCGTCTGTCACTTTTCTTATCAGCAATATCAGCATGAGTCTTATCGGCATTATCAGCATGAGTCATGTTATTTCGTATGTGTGGCCTGTCATCGATTTATAAGACGTTATCACGTCAAAATTTAAAAAAACTAGGTTTTAGATCGTGTCATTTTTGTTCTCTGTCTTTTTGGATACAGCTCTTGTTGCTACTCGGAAGTCGGAAGAAGACTGATGGATGGAAATTATCCTTTCACTTTTTCGGGAGAGGATGTACAACAGCTGTCTTTCAACTCAATTGATAATATGTATTATCAGTTATTATTAAACCGTATTGTGTAACATCCTCAGGGAGATGTCGTTGTCGAAGTACAATATTCAGTATACCATCGACTTCCGCTGACTTCTTTTTCTTTAGTGATTCGAAGAGATCAACCTTCGAGATGAGCAGGGAAGGTAGCCCATTTTTTGTTTGGCCATGGTGGCGTTTGCTAAATTTCGTCATTGAACCCGCTAAAACCAAGATTCTCAGATCGCCATAGTATAATGCGTGATGCTAAATATTTCGAAGGTTAAAGTGATTCAGCAGAGATCAGTTCTACAGGTCTTGATTGGAGCGAATGCACCTTATGCACTTACTGGAATCCACCGATTCCACCTTCTCCCAAGGATCTTCGATCACAAAGAAACCGTCCCCCAAGACGGAATTCCTCCGATCTATTCTTGCAGCCAAGAGAATGTTTTCGTTTTTTCTCGTTTTCTGAAGTTTAAGATATGGAAGATCGTTTTTTCTAAAGATTTTATTTATCTCAGGAAACATACTCGGTTCACTTGAATTAATGACCCGAATTCTGTTATCCCACTATGAATTTATAAACAATCGATAGTATCGTTTTATGAGGGAGTTAACATTTTTAATGGACGACTTCAGCTTCCTAATCTCCAGATCGGTTGTGTCAGTAAACCGTCGTACTCTTCTGATTATTAATAATTTCTTACATTACATTTTAATCTACTCCGTAGATAAATCACACACATTTATGAGCACTGGCACTGGCTACTGACGCCATCGGCTCCGGCATCACAAGACAGACAAGACATTGGTTCAGGACAGAACAGAAGAAAGATAGAGAACGGAAAACAGAAAACACATGTCAACAGCACGCAGTTGGTTTTCGGACGGTCCCCAATCCGAATACTAACCACGCGCTATGATGCGTGATTAGTATTTAGCCAAGGCCGTTGACTAATTTCTTATCTGACAGTAGTAGTAGTAGTAGATCAAGAAGAGCACCGTTGCTTGGAAACGATGGTCTATCTGTAGAAAAAATATCTCTACCATACGCCACACTGTGTCGACCAATCCATTTAAATAGATTGTATCCTAGTGGCTAGTTTTTCAACCAAACAATCCACATTTCGTGAATAGTTTTTCGAATTGAATTTTGGGATTGTAATGATTTTTTTTTCTACAATATCATAACTTACCTGGTTTGATGTTTCTTATGTGTTTATCTAGTTCGATCCCACTTCTGAGTTCAGCTTTCGAACGATAAAAAATAAATGCTAATCTTAGATTTTTTTGTTCATTCAGCGGAACTAATGTGAATTCAACTTGCGATCTTCCTTCACTTAAAACATTTTATATTCAGCAAAATAAATGCAATCCCACTTCTGAGCCGATTTTCGGTCCATGATATTTATTTTGTCTTAAAAACATTGGTTTTTCTCGATGGCTTATTATTTGATACGTACTTTCTTTCCAATTAAAACGGCGAATTGTATGCTCTAGTAAAATAATGATTTAGTAAAATATTTCATTATTTTTCGAAGTCTCTAATTAATTGCCTTCCTCTGAAACAAAATGATATATGGTTACCATATTTCAATTTCCCAATCCTCGCCATGGTATCTGTTACAATATCAAAAGTTATATTGTCTCTACCCCTATTAATTTGGGTAATATTCCGAAAACCTATACTAGGTAAGTGATCCTTCAGGTTTTCAAGATATAGTCAGAGCTACTCTTTTAAACAAAGTAAAATCACAATAAAAACAAAACATCGATAGCATCCACCAATGCTCGTTAAAACGCATCTCAAAGTGTATTCTTTGTTATCCGCCGCCGCTTAAATGATGACAAACTATGAGTTGGGGTTAACTTAGTTCATTGTCAACCAGTATAACACTTGTCCACCGATCGTTGAACTTCGTTACTGCGTTCGCAACCATGTTTTCATAGTGCTCATCTCTTATTTTGCACAGTAAGTACGCAAAATGTGCAAAAAAGATAAAGATAGTAAAGTACACAGATGGGTCGCATGTACTAGCGCGTATCTAAGATCATTTTTTGAAATCTTTGATATCTTTAGAAGGATTATTTGGAATAATATTAAAAATAAAACTGTTAAATTTTGTTACCTTTTTTGTTTTTATAATTTGTAAAATCATTTTTATGTTTCCTGAGCCAAGTTATAACTACATAATATTTAATTCATCGAAATTGGCGTGCATGAATAGTACCTTCTTGTTTGTCATGTATTATAGCTTTAAACTTTTCCTTAGAAACGTTAAAGTTGTATTCAAGTCTCTTAAGGCGTTTTTATATTACTAAGTAATGGCGCAAGTACATACCATTTAATTGACGTTTAGTAACGATCTTGCAAAACTACCTTAAGAAGTACTTATTATAAATATTAAGAAACAGATGAGTTTGTTTTGTTAAGAGATAATTTTTGTAATGTCTTGTTTCATCATGGTCTAAACGACAAAGTTAATTTTTTTGCGACTTCAATACTTACCCCTTAACCAATGGTACCTTGCTATAAACCATTAACACAAAATAAAAAAAAAAGACGCAATTGTAGTTCCTATGTACGTTTAATAAAAGCGCACACAAAAATGTAATAAAAAAAGCGGATACGATTTCCCGCCACCGCCGACCGCTCTCTGCTTTGTAATAACAGCAATAGTTTCCAATTACCAAACAAAGATTCACCCGTACGAAGCGGACTCAGCATAGTCGGTATCAAGTTGATTTTGTTTTTTATGATAAGACCATTAAAAAACTACCCTACACAGCAATTTAATTGGAATGTGTATATAAATATTCTTATTATAAATGGACTTCTTCGCCGCAACTGGACAGCAGAATAATGCAAATGAACCGAGAACGCAGACTTTTCTAAAGTATCTGTTCAATTGGTTGATGTCTATTAGTATCTTCTTCAATCAGCGGCAATTTAATAGTCTCGGCACGTTCTGTACAGCCAATTGTTGCAACAAGAAAGTCATCGGATAGTTGGATGGGAGTCATCAGTCTTGTGCATGGAATGGGATGGATGATAGATGTTTAGGCTTCTTCGTTTCCCGGTTCACATGGTGGCACACGTCAAAGAGGATCTTTGTTTGGTTAAGTTGAAAAATTAACATCAACACTATCACTTGAAGAAAAAGGGGGAAAACGATGCGAAATGTTCTTGTGGAAATCCATCTTTCGAGATATTTTTGCCGATAAATGAGTTTCTATCAATTGAAACTTTATAAAAGATGAACCAAACGATGCTCAAGTTCCATTCATCAGGCATACTTTCTTCTGACCAAACTTTAGAGATGAGTTGGTGTATGCACTCCACCAGGCCATCTCCGGCCGCTTTAAAAAATTCGGCGGGTATTGCGTCGGGTCCAGCAGCTTTGTTGTTTATTAGTTTAGCTATTGCTATCCTCACTTCATTTTGGTCAGGTGGACGGAAGTTTTGTCTGTCATCGTCCATGTTGAATGGTTCATTCTGCCCGACAGCGGGATTTTGGTCTTCATCGCCGTTTAACAGTCTGCAGAAATGGTCCTTCCGTACTCAGCACCGACTGTGACTCTACTACGAGATTTCCATTTCTATCTCTACAGGCTTCTGTGCGGGTTTTTTTTCCTTGGCACGTTCTTACCTGTTGGTAAAATTTCCGCACGTTGTTCCTGGAGTAGCATCTCTCAATATTTTCGATCGCGCGCTTATCATGATCTCTCTTTTTCTTTTGGAGAAGCTGGTGTTCTTCTCGTCTTTTCTTCTCGTAGAGCTCGCGAGCAGCTCTCGTCCTTCTTTGTAGCGCCGCTTTATATGCCTCTTGTTTCGCTGCATGAGCCTGCCTGCATTAGAACCAGAGGTTTCGTGGTGGTGGTCTGGTGAAACCTAGCAATCAATTGCAGCATCTCTGATGGCTTTTTGCTTTTTGGCAGTGTTGTCACTGGTCTTCGGCACTTGATGCTGGCGGTACTAGATTTCTTGAGAGGTTACGGGATATTCGATCGGCATAGGTTCTGGCGGTTTCTTGCAAATGCAGCTTTCCGACGTCATACTTCCTCACAGTATTATTCCGTTGTTGTGGTGTCTGGGTTATTCGCATTCTTACCTTGGCTACAATAAGGTAGTGATCCGAATTGTTAGCTGCTGGGAAGGTGCGAACATCCAAAATACTGGAGACGTGTCTTACGTCGATCGCAACGTGATCAATCTGGTTGACGGTTTTTTGATCTGGGTGTCGCCAAGTCCCTTTGTGTATATCGAGATGAGGAGAACATGTTCTTGCAATGGTGACGTTATGTGCCGCTGCGAAGTCAATGAGCCTTAGTACGTTTTCAGACGTGTCGTGTCCGACAGTCCTACTTCCTCTTTACCTATTTTGACGTTAAAATCGCCTAGTACGATCTTAACGTCGTATTTAGGACATTGCTCATAGGTTTTGTCAAGGAGCTCGTAGAAGTCATTCTTGATGATGTCATCTTTGTCCTCTCTGGGGGCATGAGTGCATATTAGGCTAATGTTGGCGAATTTAGCCTTGATACCGATTGTCACAAGTCGCTCACTTACGTGTCGAAAGCCCAAGACCTTTTGCCTAAGTCTACCGGTCATGACGAATCCGCACTCAAATAAGGGATGTAGTCATCTTTCACAATCACCGTAGTACACGTCACAGTTTTTCATCCTCCTTTGCCCGGCCCATCCCATCACTTCCTGGATGGCAGTAATTCCTGCTCTGTATCAGTTTAGGCCCTCCGCTAGTTGTTTGGCTGCACGTGGTCTGTTAAGAGTTCTAACATTCTACGTGCAGATCCGAACGTCGTTGTCCTTAATTCGTCTTTCCGGGTCGTCAATAGTTAATCCATCCTTTTCAGAGGCTATTGGTCGTCTCGTAACTTTTTATTTTTCCATGGCAGGGTTGTTAACCTTAAGCACAACCCCCAACCTGGAGGGCGAGGTCCTTTGCTGGGACTTCTTGGACAAAAGCAGCTGGGATGTCGGGAGTCAGTAACCCGCTTCGGGGATATGAGCGCTGCCATTGGCCCAATAAGGGCTCATACGTCACCATCTCTATTTCAATGCCCTGACTAGCATTGAATTGTCCCAATGATCTTATCTCCAAATACGTAGAAAAGCTCATCTGCCTTGTTGACTGTTGACGCCACCGTTGGTCCAATTGATTAGGCTCATCCGCCGTACGTCTTCTTTCTGAGGGGCTCGTGCAAAGCTGCGAATCGATCAGAACAGTCATTAAAGCAGAGCATTATAGTGTTGCTATTTTGTCTATGTTCAACACTGGCGCTTATAAGTTTAGCAGGAATATCCGGATGGACAGACCATTACCCGGTGGTTACCGCAGATAAAATAAGCCCAATTGATACGTACAAGATAGATAGATCAGTGCCTACCCTATTCATACAACACCCAAGCACTAAAAGTTCAGTAAGCAAAAAACTTAGTTTAATCCCAATATTTCTTAATTGGAATCAAAGTAAATTTATTCACTAATGCCTTGATTTTTGAAGTTTTACAGCTTTTGTTAGATAGGTTGGTCATTGAATCAATCCTTAATTTCTAATTCGCAATAATACTTTCAAAGTCAAAACGAACAGTTCAAGTAAACATCCATTAATTAAATATTCATAAATTTCAACTTAATAATGTTTGTAAGGAAGCGATGTTGTTTTTGTTTTGTTTTCTTTTTCCTTGTTGGCTAAAAATACTTTCTCTTCCAATAATACAAACAAACAGACCCAATAATAAAGTTACGATGTTTATGAAATGAATATATTTACTTCAACAGTTATTACTTATGATTCCTTTTAGTTGGATAACCTACTTTTGCTTAGTTTTTGTTTCTTAAAGAAGTTACTACAAAGAATGTTTTTTGTTTGAATTTATATTAGTTATTCATAAACCAAAATGTCAACAGACATCATAGTTTTGAGTCATCAAAACGTAATTTATCTGTCATTGTGTCAATAAGTATGACAACTGTTTTTTTTTATAAATGCAAATACCTTCGACCGGGTGCAGTAAGTAAGTGTCACTTGAAAAAATGTGTGTTTAATTGAGTTGGTATAATGTCAAGCCTTTGTTGATTAATGCGATTGCATCGTAGATAATTATGTACTAGAATTATTAGAAAAGTTGTCTTGAGTAGGCTCCAAGTAGTAAACAGCTAAATCTTTTAACGTGTTGTTTTTTTAGGGCGTTTAAATTAAAAGACCAAATGGCTTTGCTTACACAAACTTTATGAAGTTGACAAATAGCAAAGCTGGTTATCTAATGCTTGATAAATGTTTGATAAATTGATAACATATGGCATACCGATAAATAACAAAACAAACAAATCAAAATGATAAAATAGATAATTATAAAAATAGTAAATGGAATATATGTTAGAATTAAATAAATATTGTATTCTAGGAATTCAGTAAGTTGTTTGACCAAAAAATTTTCGTAACGTTTTCCCGATAAAACAATCAACAGTTCAAATTGGATGAATTTTTTTTCAGATTTTTAAAAATGTTATATTTTTCATCTTAACCGATTGACGTATTGATTTATATCCAACTCGTGTCCTGTCATATTACAAAAACTAAAAGTTGATTACGAGTCTTTTTTTTATAAAAGACCGATTGCAGTGTCAGACTCACACTTTATTAATAAGTTTTTTACACCGAACTTTAAACTCAAGTAACCTTAAAAAAACAATTTATTGCACGACTGTGCGTTCACATTGTAGAATAAAATTTAAGATAATTAAGGTGACCATCAAAGCATTTATTCGATTTTTGTGAATTTTGATTGTTCGAATGAAGTACGTTAAATTGTATTGAGTGAAATAATTTAAGCGCCATTTTATTTCTTTAAGAAATGTAAAAAAGTGTGATTTTTTTCAAAATCGTAGGAGCCGTTTTTAAATAAAGCGGTTTTTTTAACAACTTTTTTTAAAACAATAAAAAAATAATTCAAGAATACAAACTTAAGCATAAAAATCACATACATACATTTAAAAACAAAACTAAAAAAAAAATCACTTACCCGTTTTCAAAATATTGATTTTTCAAAAAATTAATTATTAAAAAATACAAAAAAAAATTTACGCAAAATTCTTAGGCTACCTACATCTTTTTGATACCTACATAATTTTGATACTTATCGGATCACCAGTTTTCGAGAAAGTCGAAGAAAAAAACCGAACCTATAGGAGGTACCGTTTTTAGCCCAACTCATTAATTTTTTTCATAAAAATTCTTGGAGCCGTTTTTGAGAAAATAAGCTTTTTCTTAACGGTCATATACAGGTCATATAAGGGTCTGGTACCCTTATTTTAGGCCTAAAAATACAATTTCAATTTTCCCTCTGGGGCCTCTGGGAAATGCCAAATGCTTACGCCGCTTAGGCTGCAGCTTATACATACTGACAGACAGACAGACATTTTGTGCCAATAACTTTTTTAGAATGCTCTATGATCGTAATGTCATGTTTGATTGTTATCTCAAATTTTTTTTATACTAATCCTAAACTTGTCTTATATAGTCCCTATAATCGCAAGTAAAAAAAAACATCCTTTTTTGTTTGACATTTTAAATAAATATAACTAAAATATTTAAAACAAATATTGTTATTTGATTCCCGTATCTATAACAACTTTTAAGACCAGAGAGTAAACTAGATGCAGAATCCTGCAGAATCAGCTTTGAAATATAAATAGGTGTCAAGACACTTTCTACGTTTACAATTCTTCGGTTATCCCGAAACTTACTTACTTTTGTCAATGCTACATCCGAACCCCTTACTGGAGTTTGACCCATATTAGGGACTGTCATAAATAGAAATGTCAAAAATGTCAGAACTGTCAAACGTAAGAATTTTTTTAACACAGAAAGTAAAACTTGTTTTTTTAACAAAAGTCGATAAATCAATGACTATAAGACTAGGAATACATTTTTTTTATGGAAAAGTTTGTGTTGAAATAACTTAACGAAGAATTATCAAAAAATGAAAATTATTTCAAAGAAGAAGTGTCGAGATTCTCCGGCATTGGCAATGGCATTAATTTATGTCCATCTTAAATATTTGTCTGTTAATGAGTACGTGAAGAAATTTGGCAACACAGCTGGTTTTTGGCTCGACAACGGCTTGCAAACTGTCATCTGGTCTGACAATCTGCAATTTATTATTAAAAAATAATATAGATTTTTTCTATTGTTAACCTTGATTACAGTTTAAAAAAATAGTAGAACTCATGGCGACTGCCGTACATAATTTGAAATTATCAAAATGTGCAAATTGATAAAATCACTTATGTTAACTACAAGTATAACGCTCGATCAAAGGTGGCTACTTCTAAAAAAATGTATTCTTTCGTTATTAACTCTTTTTTTTTTGGTAATCTTATCTGGTCACTACTGTGACTTTTAATTATTTCATAATAAATGCCAATTTAATAAATAAAAAGGTTTCAATAAAACACCAATTAATCACATAATTTTATATCACAATACCAACAATGAAAATAACTTGCCCCCAATCAAAAGTTATGATAAAATTAATTGATTCTCGTATTCTGTATTGATATTGCATTGGCAAAATACATTCAGTGATGCATGAAAGGTATACCGGCTTGGGCAATAGCTATGCACTAATTTTTCTTGGACTTGTAATGTGCAACCAAGCAATAGAAATATTTCATCATCGATTTCGTAATTGATGCATGTTGCATATTTGATTTAAATAGATCTAGTCTTTAATATAGAAATATGGTTCCTAAAAGGAACAACTACGTCGCACGTTCTTGTTCTTATATGTGTGTCATATTTGACAGAAATAAGGGATTTGTAAAAATTACAATTACATACTGTTTTTCAAAAGTTACCGAAATTTTGACTTCAACTGTTTTTTACTAAAGAAAAATATGTGATGACCAAATACTTAGGTCATTCACCACAAACAAAAATTTGTTGATTAATTAAAAAAAAAAATTGAAAATTTAATTGAAAAATTGAAAAAGATTTTTTTGGCAATTTTTTTTTTTGATAAAATGATAGCCAATACCTACAAAATTATTTTTATAAAAATCTTTGAAGATATTTTCGAAAAATAAACTTTTGTTTAACGGTTATATGGCAGGTACCGTTTTTTTAGCTCTATAAAAATAAAATACCCATACAGACAGACATTTTTGTCACTAACTTTCTTAGGCTTCTCTATGATTGTAATGTCATGTTTAATTGGTATCTCGTTTTTTACTTGCGATTATAGGTACTATAAGGCAATTTAGGATTCGTGAATATAAAACAATTTGAGATAACAATTAAAGATGACATTACGATCATAGAGAAGCCTAAAAAGGTGATCGACAAAAAATATCCGTCTGTCTGTGTACCTGTCTGCCTGGGTGTATAACGAGCTGCAGCCTAAACGGGTTAAGCGATTGCTTTCAAATTTGGTACGTGTGTATCTTTTGGCATTCCTCAGAGAGGAAATTAAAATTTTATTTTTAGGGCGAAAAATACCGGTGCCTGCCATGTATTGGCTAATGAAAAGCGTATTTTTCTCGAAAACGGCTTCAACGATTTTGATGACCTTTTTTGAGTATTTTTTTGTTGGTACTAGTTATCATCTAATCAGAACCAAATTTACCGGAAAAGTCTATTAACGGTACCTTTCTCGGCAACGGAACAATGGATTTGAATCATTTTTTAAATTTGAAATGATAGTAGCCAAATTAATTCTGCATACCAAAATTTTGAATAAATATTTTTTTCTATTTATAATTAATTTTTGATTTTTTTTTTTTAATTCAATATTTTGGAAACTTATTGAAAAACAATATTTAAAATTTTAAAATAAGGTGTAAATTAATAAACTCTAAAAAATTGCATACCAAAAATTAAAAAAAAAACTAAAAATAAAAAACAGGATCTCATCAAAACCGGTCCTACAATTTTCGAAATACTTTTTTCATAAACTCTTTTTTTGTTATTTAAAACGTGTTATGGCGTACTTCATTTTAACAAAAAAACCGTTAAGTATTGTGGTTTTGATAATTTTTGTATAAGTTCAAACTGTGTAATTTTCAACGTAAATGTTACTTTTTTCTGTCAAAGATCTTTCTTTCCAATGTAATTAGGCACATAATAGCAAGTACGTACGACTGGGTCAGTCGTGCCCATTTTTCATTTTCACGAATCTTGGCTTATACAGGATGTTTTTTTTACGCTGTAATTTTTTTAAAAATGAAAATTTGTTTGATCCTATTTGTGGATTGTGTTTATTGCCACGCCGCCGTTCAGAGCTCATTTTACGTTATTTTCCATCACTTGTGTCATAACTTCTGGCGATAGGTTCTCGCATTCCCGACTGATTTCTTTTTAAGGGCTTCAAAAGCCTAAGGTTTGTTTACAACATAACCCTCACAAATCTTCAACTTGCCAATATATGAATCTGCATATTTCGCACGTTAAAAGTGAAGAAAAAACTCTTAGGCCAAAGGTTATTCATATTCATTTAATAAGCAAGTTTTGAAACATATGAAAACCTTAAGTCTTACCTGCTGATTTGTGCTCTAAAACAATCAAAAGAAAGCAAAGACGAAAAAGTAAACATTTGCTCACCCAAAAAAATTATCTTACCTTTTTTTTCAAAACGATTCAACCCAACAGATAAGAAGTTGAAAATTAAGCGAATAACAGTTTTATTTCAAAATATGGTAAATCAGACTTTGTCTTGTTGTCCTCAGTAGAGTTCGGTTGAACTTGTTTTTATCTGAATTATAGTTTTCAAAAGATATTTTATCTTTTCAAACCTACTAACGTAACGTTTCCGTCATAGCACGCCTAAAAAAATTGTCATGCTATGGTTCATTCAACACCTCCCACCTCATATCTGTTAAACCAAGTCGCAAATATCTTTGTAAATAATCTTGTTCGAACTTTTCCAACTGTTGTTGACATAGTTTTCACAACAATCTTCCAAAGATAAGATAGACCACTCCACTCCATTGCAAAGCAAAAGCCTTTATTTCTTCCCAAACGAAACAATACATTTATTCCAATGCAACCTTTTTTGAAAGCACCTTCCTGGTACTAAATTTATACAAAAACAAGCATAAAATTCTGAAAGTGCAATAAAGTTCGCCATAAAAAAAACCTATTTCGATTAAGTGATGATCGTTGGCGTTAAAAGGGTGCATTAGTGCTCACCCTAGCTTCGAAGTCGGTTCGCCATAAAAAAAAATTAAAAATAAAATCGCTTTACCAGTCATAATCTTATCAGGAATATTGTTTTTTTTTTTTTTAGTTGTATATCAATTTTTTACCACTCCTATCAGTAGAGATTTGCACACACTTCACGAAAATTGAAAAATACCAACCTGTAACATATATACAAATACACTTTACCTAAGTGTTTATCATCCATTTGACGTTTGAATATTTTTCGAAATCAACTTATTTCGTTTTTGATTAATTTCTAGTCAACCTATCGTTTGTGTTTAATTCAGACGAATAGTCGTTTGATCAAAATGGCTCTATAAATTCATGGGCATACTTATAGACGAGTGTTAAATATAAAAGAAGTGAATTTTTAATTAAAAACATTTAATTAATAAAAAAAAAAAGATTTCATCAAAAAACGGCCATCAAAATGATGAAATTATTCAAAAAGAAAGATACTTTAAAATCTGAAATAATAACAACTTCGCCAACGGAACGAGTTCCAGCTAATGGAAAGAAATTAAACCTCACCTGTTTGCAGCTTGAAGTAAGTATTGAAAAGATTAGATTTTAAGTAATTTCTTTAGGTTTTGATTAAGCGGTAATTTTGGAATGATTAGCTATTTTTAATTTCATGATTTCTGTAAATTGGAAACTTTGTCAAAATATTGTTCTTGCTAATTCTTAGAAACAATCTAAGCTTCAGCGGCTGCGAATTTGGTGATTCATTTAAAAAAAAATATTATTCTTTATCATTCTAGTTAAAGAATAAAAAATTTGCCACAAGAATTGTTATAAAAAAAAAAAAACAATTAATGGATTTTGCTTACATTTTCATAACGATTAATTATTTGCTGTGATTCGTGTGGATCTTGTCATCTGGCGTTTAGAATTTAAACTTATTCTTGGATCTTAAAATCTGTAGAACACCAATTGTTTTTTATAACGTGTTTAAAAAAAATGAATTCTGATCCAGAACCGTATGGAACTGTTGATAATAGTAACTACTATTGCTACTAAAGAAATTACAGGTCCGTTCGTCTACTTTTTGGGTTGTTTTAGGAAAACTGTCAAACTTTGAAGAGTGGGGATGAAAACTCTCAGAAAATAATAAAATTCGCTCAAAAGTTTTGTGGATCAAAATAGGGAAACTTTAAACGTCAAAAAAATTTAAATTTAACTAAACGAAATGGATCAATTAAGTGCAGATGAAATAAAAATTGTGGTGGAGACGAACAAAGCTTACATAATTTTTTGTTTACAATCGTATGAAATTAGGTATGACATTTTTATTCGTTATTTTCTTCTTTTTTACTTAAAATCGTAAAATATTGTGGTTTTTAATACTTTTTATAAGTTCAAACTATATTATTTTTTAACGTAAATGTTACTTGTTTCTTGTCAAAGATCTTGCTTTTCAATGTAATCAAGCACATAAGAGCAAGTACGTGCGACCCAGTCGTGCCCATTTTGTATGATGGAAACGAAAAACGGCTTTCGTTTTACGAACTATTGGGTTCATTTAACTTGAAAAATGAAAAACTTCGTTTGTTTTTGCGAACCTTAGGTGGCGCTACAGTCCGGAGTGGACATTTTCCTTAACCGACAAGCTTCTCCAGTTCCCAAGTCTAACTAGCTGCCCCAGTTTTACACGTGAAGTTGTTAGAGGTCGTCTTCCACTTGCGTGCGCTACATAAATCTCGGTTTACCTTTCCTGTGAAGTCCTTCCACGGTGGAATCAAAAGTCATCTGACTGAGTCTTCGGACTTTTACTCTTTTGGCCAGGCTTATGTCACTGTACAGGAGGCCGTATAGTTGTTCGCCTTCATCCACTAAAGTCCATGCCTTTGCAACATACAGCAGGACTAGGATGATAAGGGTCTTGTAAAGGAACACCTCAATTGCCCGAGAGAGTGCTTTGCTACTTAATTGCCTTCTTAGCCCGAAGAAGCTCTCTTGATCTCTTTTCTGGTGCGACGTTTGGACGGATATTTTGTTTTATTCAGTGAAAAAAAAATTGATTTGCTGAATACTGAATAGATTTGACAAACTAGGTTTTCCAATTAGATATCTGTGAAATCTCGCTTTTCGAAGTTCCAAAACGTATATGGAATTCTGGAGATTTTGTTAGAAATCTTTGATTACCTCTTTGCATTAAAAGATCCAAACATCTCACTTGCTCTCTTAAATAGATACATTTGCCACTGCGACATGAGCGCTGCCTATTGCAAGTTTTTTTTATAACTATGTCTATAAGGTGGCGTTGCTGAGGTATACCAGACAAAAAATTGTCTACATTTCTTAGATTTCGAAAGTTAGATCATTTTTCATTGGTCATCCGGGATTTTGAAAAGAAAATTTTGCTTCTCTATCTGGAGTCAGAAAAGAATCCATTCAAAGAGCAACAAAGAGAAATGTCAAATGAAATATCAGCCTGTAAAAAAAATGTCTGTGTCCATTTTTGTCTTCACTTAAACATACAATAACATCAAAGTTGGACAAAAGTAATTTGCTGTTTCATTGGATATCAGAATGAGTGGATACCTTAGGCCCAATGAACACGGAGCAAATGGACAAAAACTGACGAGCGATGCGAGTTGGCAACTAGTTTGCTTTGAGTTATACTCTGTGTAATCTAATTCGACGACGCACACGACGCTATTGATTGAAAACTCGTTTGTGTTTTACAAAAAAGTCTGTAACCAGTCGTCTGTTGATTTGCATTTCGGGATCGTGTTGCCTTCGGTTTCAGTTTCTAGTTTGTCGAAGAGGTGTGAACAACAGACCAACCTGTTGCTGGTGCGGGAAGTGGAAAAACATCCAATTTTATGTAATTATCGCCTTCCTGGCTATTCAAAGAAAAATGAAATAGCGAAGGCGTGGATAGCTATCGAAAATGTCGTAAAATTTATTTTGATTCGAACATTCACCGTGAATTTCTTGTGGGTTTAAAAAATAAATTGTAGACGAACTGTTTGCGTGAAAAAAGTCATTCGGTAGAAGTAGAGAGTTGTAATTGTTTAGCAGCAACAAACAAACTGCCTGAAAATTGTTTTTAAGGTATGGGTGTACCCAAAACTTTCTTACTATTCTTATCCTCTTCCTGAGATAATAATACAACATGATCGTTTTATAATTGCTCGAGTCTTTCGAAGACATTTTACACCCGGTATCCATGAGGACACTGACATACTAGAGATTTTGATTGGTGATGAGTTTTCTCGTGTGTGGATTCAAGTCACTGCTGAATCCGTCAGGTTTGTAACCCGAACTGCGAACCGGTTCAGTTTGTATGCAGTTGCTCCTTGTGCATTGGGCCTTAGTGCAACCAATGGAAAATGCTGTTACTAAACCAAATCATATTCGTCTTTCTCTCTCTTTTCGTAAAATAATGTTTGATTTTGTGTAGTAAATAGAAATATCGTTTAAAAATATTTAGCGCAAAATTTTAGACAAATAAAGTCGACATTATCAAAAACTTACCGAATTAGTGTGAAACTAGCTGATGTTTTTATACAAATTTCAACCTAGTCTCACACTAATTAGGTTTTAGTGTCGAGTTAAATGACTATAATTTTGCGCTTTTGCTTTTTAAATAGAAAGACACTTGACGGACTTACTGCTATTATTATTTTAGATTCAAAATCAATATTAGAGTTTTATCTCCCGAGGTTTCGGCAAGGTTACACTTGTCGTGATCACGGGTTCATTGATGTCCTGGGAGGGGGGGTGTTGGATGTTGTTAAAATGTATCAATTTCGCGATAAAAACAGTCTTAAATTTAAAATTGTTTGTTTTTTGTCTTTGTTTAATCATTTTGATAAGTTTTTTACATGATAATATTAAATTTATTGAAAGTTGTATATTAAAAATGCACTAAAAGAACAAAAACCAAACACATTGCATACTTTTAGGCGGAAGCTTAATTATTAAAGATAATGTAGATAATGTTCACTGATTTCAAAGAAATTGTAATCAAATACGGCATTACTTTTAAGAAGTTACCTGAAATACAACGTTAAAAGTATATCTATATATATATATATTTCATCAAACTTAGTGTACGGCAATTTAAGATTATTCCAAAATCCTGTCGAAGTTAAATACATTAAAATTTAAAGTCTCTCTCAGTATTTCCAAATCGAATTCATTAAAAAAAAGCCAGACCAAAAGGTACCATTAGTGATTTTATCAAAAGTCCTTTGAGGAAACAACGATTGAATTCGAAACAAAGAAGATATATAAAACTAAGAAATATTGCGTACGTGCTGTTGACTTTAATTTTCCGTCCTTCAATCGTTGAACAATACCTGAACTTTGCTTTATCACTTTTGCTAAATAAAATGTAATAAAAGTCAGTAATTTTTTTTTACTCTGATAAGATAATTTATCAATTTGATTTATCTATTTTTGATTAAAGATCGCTATTCTTTATACGTAAAAGTTGGCATTACGTTTTATCATAAGTGTTCATATTGAGGTTAAACTGCGTTTCGAAAATGTTCTTCTTCGTCACACTGTTGTTCATATTTATATAGATATGTACATAGGTAAATTAAAATTATTTGCAAAAGAAATAATAGTAAATGTTTTTTTCCTAGTTTTAAATAATATTGTTCCTACCGGCAGTTATATTTTATGATAAGATTAATTAATATCTTATCATATTTATAAAGCTTATTTTTGAATATTACTTAAGTGATTTGATGATGATACATTTCTTAAGATCGCAAAAAATTGCTTTCCCTTTTTAAAAGAGCATTTTTAACACGATTTTCTAGTAAAGATCTTATAACTCTTTCTTTTTCCTCCTTTCAATATAGTTGACTGTAGCTATTGCACTTCTGTTGCCGAAGTTTAGATTTAATTATTAGATTGGTCAAACATCTGTGCATCTGCAACATCTGTGTCTTCTCTATTCTTACTTTTTTACTTTTGTTGGATCTGCATAGCGTGGCGCTCCTGACCATTGTAAAATATGCCCCTCCAGCCGGCTTGACCTCTAGCCTGTCCTCTCCAATTTCGCACTCCAAGCTGTCGGAGGTCTCCTTCTACTTGGCCGCTCCATAAAAGATGAGGTCTTCCTTGGCTTCTGACTCCCTCGGGTACGGCATCTACCTAGCGAAGCCATCTTAGCCACGGGTTACGTATTTTGTTGGCTAGACTTATGTCGCTGTACAGCACATACAACTCATTGTTGTATTCTCTTGCCCATTCGTTACTTCATGAATCGCAAACAGGGCTATACATCGTTCATAGTACTTTTCTCTCAAATACCCCAATGGAGCTTTGATCCGACTGGGGCAGGTTCCATGGTTCTGCACCAAAAAGCAAGAACGGGATGATGAGTATTTTGTACAATGTTTTCTTGGTTTTTACTTGATAGGTCTTTATTCCTCAAATGCTTATTTAGCCCAAAAAATAGTGATTAACAAGCATATACCTCGTCTTGTCCTTGTTTCTGTCCTATTTACCTCCATAAATATCACACTGGTTTCACTAAGTCGTAGAATGATTACACCTCTCTAATCTCTATCCTTCTTCTATCCTGCCTGTGGAGGTTCACTGACCAGACCTGCTTGAAAAAAGCATTTCTTACATTCTCACTTCCAATTGCACGAATAAAATGAATTTCTTCATAAAAATATTAAAAAAAAAAACATTATTTTTCCTCTCTGAATAATAAAACTAACCACAAACTCCTTTTTTTTCTTCCAGCGGAGACTGCATAAAGAACTTATGTCCTTGATCAAAGAACCACCACCAGGAGTAACTGTTGACGCCGAAAGCATAAGTCAAAATTTAGCCGAGTAAGTTCAACTATCTCAAATATAACCATACCAACTCAAATCACCTAACACTTCAATGGTTTCATGTTCCCTTCCTCTCTTAGATGGAAAATCAATATCGAAGGCTTTGAGGGAACCTTGTACGAAGGTGAACACTTTCAACTGCTATTCAAATTCAATAACAAATATCCATTTGACTCGCCTGAGGTAATAAGCTGATTAAAACTGTGTTTTTTTTTTTAACATACGGAAACTAACTTTACTAAACTACCTTTACCAGGTGACATTCATTGGGTCAAATATACCAATCCATCCGCATGTGTATTCTAACGGTCATATCTGCCTATCTATTTTGACTGATGACTGGTCGCCAGCATTATCTGTGCAATCTGTGTGTCTTAGTATAGCATCTATGTTGAGCAGTTGTCGTGAAAAAAAACGACCTGCCGATAATACGCTTTATGTTAAAACGTGCAATAAAAATCCAAAAAAAACGAAATGGTGGTATCATGGTAAGTTTGATTTAATAAATTTTGTATGTCATTTACTACAATCTGATTCTTTTTTACATTTTCAGATGATTCAGTGTAATCAACTATCTCTATCCCAGCCGTCTTCTTTTCTGGGAAGCAATATGGTTTCCCTTGAAATACATCCATATGTACATGTAAAAGGAAAAATCTTCGAAGATTTTCCCGTTCAATTATGCAACAACAAATAAAATTCACTGTTGAACCAAGCTTCGAACTACAATTATTGTTTTAACGATTTTTTGTTATTCCTGATAAAAACAGAAGCTGTAACTTCTTATGTATTATTGTTAAGATTCTAAAACTAAAAACAAATTCTAAAATAAATCACAAAACTATTGCTATGACTCATTAAAAAATTGTCCTCAACGCAATCAAACTCAAGGGAGTGCAATGAAAAAGTAAACATAAAATCAAAATGTGAATCTGTTTGGCCTTAAATCAAAAATAAAGAAAATGGTAAATCTAAAAACAAAATTTATTGAACAAAAGACACTTAAATCAGTATAAACCTATGAAAAAAAACAATAAACTTATTTAAAAAATAACAAAATTAAAAAAAAAAATCAGAACCACTCTACTGATGCGTAGCTCTGCTAAATATTTAAATTTCATATCTAAACTACAAAAACATAAAACTAATCTTATAAACACAAACACCACATTGAATGATCTCCTTATTGAATGAAAACCACGAATCAATAGAAAAAGAGTAAACAAATAATAAAAAAAAACTTATTTATTGAAATCATTATCATTTAAAGCAAAAATTCAAAGAAAAAAAAGCTAAAATGTTTAATTCTTTAATTACCCAACACATGGCTTTTAGTCAAAACTTTCTTAATTAACAAATAAATTTGTCCTTATTATTATTATTATTATTATGATTTATTTTATAAGCTTAATGAAATAATGAAAAAAAAATTAATTAAATAATTTGTATATCAAGAAAAAATGGATGTGAATGTTTTGTGAATTACAAAAAGAAAAGTAATCATTACCTATGTATTGTATATCGTCTTAATTATATTTTAAGTAGTTGTTAACACAAATCGTATAAAATAATAAAAAACAAGTATTTTAACCAAAATATACTATTTTCATTTCAACTGAGAAATTCAAAATAATTTAAAGGAATGAAACAAATTTATACGTTCTTTTAAGAGACCTTTTATACTCTGGCCTACCAGGGATAGTATAGGTATGGTTAAATTGTCGATTTTTTCTTTATACCTACCAGGAGCCCAGAATTTGTAGGAGGAATGTTCCCCGTTACAGGGATTTCATGCTATGGCCTACCAGGGCAGCATAGACGATGCATAGGCATCGTTAAATTGTCGATTTTTTCTTTATACCTACTAGGAGCCCAGAATTTGTAGGAGGAAAATACCATGTCCCAGGGATTTCTTATATACATAGATCTTTCATACTCTGGCCTCCCAGGATAGCATAGACGATGCATAGGCATCGTTAAATTGCCGATTTTTGTCTATATACCTACTAGGAGCCCAGAATTTGTAGGAGGAATGTTCCATGTATCAGGGATTTCTTATATAGAGATCTTTCATACTCTGGCCTACCAGGATAGCATAGAGGATGCATAGGCATCGTTAAATTGTCGATTTTTGTTTTTATACCTATTAGGAGCCCAGAATATGTGGGAGGAATGTTACCCGTACCAGGGATTCCACCATAGAGTTCCTATATTCTCTTGGCTATCAGGATAGCATAGACGATGCATAGGCATCGTTAAATTGTCGATTTTTTTCTTTATACCTATCAGGAGCCCAGAATTTGTAGGAGGATTGTTGCCCGTACCAGGGATTTCTTTTATAGAGATCTTTCCTACTCTGGCCTACCAGGATAGCATAGACGATGCATAGGCATCGTTAAATTGTCGATTTTTTGTTTTTATACCTATTAGGAGCCCAGAATATGTGAGGAATGTTCCCCGTACCAGAGATTCGCACATAGAGTTCCTATATTCTCTGGCCTACCAGGATAGCATAGACGATGCATAGGCATCGTTAAATTGTCGATTTTTTTTTTATCCATACTAGGAGCCCAGAATTTGATGGGCGAATGTTCCCTGTACCAGGGATTTTTTATATACATAGATCTTTCATACTCTGACCTACCAGGATAGCATAGACAGACGATGCATAGGCATCGTAAAATTGTCGATTTTTTCTTTATACCTACTAGGAGCCCAGAATTTGTAGGAGGAATGTTCCCTGTCCCAGGGATTTCTTATATACATACATAGATCTTTCATACTCTTGCCTACCAGGATAGCATAGACGATGTATAGGCATCGTTAAATTATCGATTTTTTCTTTATAACTATTAGGAGCCCAGAATATGTGGGAGGAATGTTCCCCGTACCAGGGATTTCTTTTATAAAGATCTTTCATACTCTGGCCTACCAGGATAGCATAGACGATGCATAGGCATCGTTAAATTGTCGATTTTTTTCTTTATCCATACTAGGAGCCCAGAATTTGATGGGGGAATGTTCCCTGTACCAGGGATTTCTTATATACATAGTTCTTTCATACTCTGGCCTACCAGGATAGCATAGACGATGCATAGGCATCGTTAAATTGTCGATTTTTTCTTTATACCTACTAGGAGCCCAGAATTTGTAGGAGGAATGTTCCATGTATCAGGGATTTCTTATATAGAGATCTTTCATACTCTGGCCTACCAGGATAGCATAGAGGATGCATAGGCATCGTTAAATTGTCGATTTTTTCTTTATACCTACTAGGAGCCCAGAATTTGTAGGAGGAATATACCATGTCCCAGGGATTTCTTATATACATAGATCTTTCATACTCTGGCCTACCAGGATAGCATAGACGATGCATAGGCATCGTTAAATTGTCGATTTTTGTTTTTATACCTACTAGGAGCCCAGAATTTGTAGGAGGAATGTTCCCTGTGTCAGGGATTTCTTATACATAGATCTTTCATACTCTGGCCTACCAGGATAGCATAGACGATGCATAGGCATCGTTAAATTGTCGATTGTTGTCTTTATACCTACTAGGAGCCCAGAATTTGTAGGAGGAATGTTCCCTGTGGCAGGGATTTCTTATATAAATCTTTTATACTCTGGGCTACCAGGATAGCAAATACGATGTTTAGGCATTGTTAAACTGTCGATTTTTGTCTTTATACTTACTAGGAGCCCAGAATTTGTAGGAGGAATGTTCCCTGCGTCAGGGATTTCTTATATAGAGATCTTTCATACTCTGGCCTACCAGGATAGCATAGAGGATGCATAGGCATCGTTAAATTGTCGATTTTTTCTTTATACCTACTAGGAGCCCAGAATTTGTAGGAGGAATATACCATGTCCCAGGGATTTCTTATATACATAGATCTTTCATACTCTGGCCTACCAGGATAGCATAGACGATGCATAGGCATCGTTAAATTGTCGATTGTTGTCTTTATACCTACTAGGAGCCCAGAATTTGTAGGAGGAATGTTCCCTGTGGCAGGGATTTCTTATATAAATCTTTTATACTCTGGGCTACCAGGATAGCAAATACGATGTTTAGGCATTGTTAAACTGTCGATTTTTGTCTTTATACTTACTAGGAGCCCAGAATTTGTAGGAGGAATGTTCCCTGCGTCAGGGATTTCTTATATAGATATCTTTCATACTATGGCCTACCAGGATAGCATAGACGATGCATAGGCGTCGTTAAATTGTCGATTTTTGTTTTTATAACTACTAGGAGCCCAGAATTTGTAGTAGGAATGTTCCCTGTTGCAGGGATTTCTTATATAAATCTTTTATACTTTGGGCTACCAGGATAGCGAAAACGATGTATAGGCATCGTTAAATTGTCGATTTTTTCTTTATACCTATCAGGAGTCCAGCATTTGTAGGAGGATTGTTTCATGTACCAGGGATCTCTTATATGGAGATCTTTCATACTCTGGCCTACCAGGATAGCATAGACGATTCATAGGCATCGTTAAATTGTCGATGTTTTCTTTATACCTACCAGGAGCCCAGAATTTGTAGGAGGAATGCTCCCCGTACCAGGGATTTCTTTTATGGAGATCTTTTAAACGCTTTTTATTACCGGGGCAGCAGATGATGCTTCAGCGTCAAGTCTAATTTAGGTTTATTTGGTAATGATGGCCATTCATCCTTACAACTTTTGCAAAAATCAATTAACGAGGCAACGAGTCTTTTGGCGTGTTGCAGTGTCATCCATCCTGGATCCAATATTTTAGCTGCTCAATGTCAACAAACGCTCAATATGTTTCACGTCCGCTTATGGCCAGATCCGCTTTAGTGTAAGGATCCACGTAGCGATGTTAGTAATAGTTCCTCTTTGAGACTTCGTTTGCTTAACAGTTTGCTGGAATTTCTCTGTATCCCGCAAAGGATACAAAACAAAAAACTTACTTAATCTTGACAATTCTTTTCGATAATTATGTCGATTTGAAAGTATTTTACAAGGAATTTTGTTTTAAAAACAAACAAAATTAATTTAATTTTATAGGGTGGGATAACAATAGCCTTAACAACACTAATTTAGCTTAAAATTAATATCATCCACCATGGAAAAGACCCTGCAGTGCTTCCTGCAGAGCTCTTTGGCAAGCCATTGTTGCTTTATAGCCACCCGCTCTTTCTGCCACATTCTCGGCGCGCACATGCATGATATAACCCTTTCCTTCGATATCCGCCGCCGGTGGAGGCACAGGTCCTTCATTGTACAACTCCAGTGGCTGATGCACATACAAAGGACCCTCTTCTTGCTTTGGTACTGGAAGAAATAGTTGTTCACCTCCACGAGAGAACTTAATCCCTGTAGAAAATTGATTTGCTGCTTTCGGCGCAGGAACCACTTTCGATTCTTCTCGCTGTTTCTCTGCCTGTTCGGCAAAAGCGCTGACAATCTTGGTGGCATCTTCATAGCTACTTGCTAATTCATCGATCAGAGCTTCTTTTTCACGAATCTTTTTCTTTTTAATTTCCTCTTCGATGGCTAATAGTTCCAGTCGGCGTGCTTCTTCCAGCTGTTTTTCCATCTCAAGCATCTCTTCGAGTTCGTATTCCTCGCGACCCAGTTTGGCTTTGTTCCGTGTGATTGTCTCTCGGTTATCTTTTTTGTATTGTTCGATTTTCTTGTTGGTTTCGATGATGTCAATGTTGTTGCACAAATTGAAGATGATGTTTTCGATTTCTTCCAGATAATCGTTGTATTCCCGCAACGTTTCGAAGTCATCTTCTTTCTTGTTGTAATCTCGTAGTATTCGGCGCCGAATATCAACTTCTTTTTCAACCATAGGATCGTCGAAGAGCTGGACTCGAAAATTATTTCTACGAAGTGGTACATTACATTGAGGGCAGGAACCGGAGCCTTTCAGAAAGAGCAGATCAACACAACTTTCGCACAGCGTGTGACCACACACGTTTACCATTAATTTCAGTGATGGATTTCGGTATTTTGTTGTTTTACAACGCGGACATGCTTGCTCATCCATTTTTTCTTTGATAGTTTTACTTTTAAATTGGAAAATGAAAATACTTCAAAAACTCAATTGGAAAATTATTAGTTGGAAAATAAAAGGAACAAATAAACGAAATGTATTTGTTTTAAGAACAAATGTCAAAATTATTTTTGACAGCCGGTTTTTTCTGTCATCTAAACATAGTGATGGGTCACAATTCGATACTATCGATATATTTGATGTGGAATTCTAAGTAGAGAAATTTAAGGGCTTGTTTGCATTGATTCTATTTTACCATGATTTTGGACGATTCTTATAACTATGACATTATTAGGATTAAAAAAATATATATAAAATTCATCCTATGAGTTACGATCATATTAAGTGGAATGGCAGTGTAATTCAACAGCACAAATTATTTTTATGGAATTGAATACGGTAACTAGCTCAACACAATGGTGTAGCTTGTAGATGTATGCAGCTGACTCGTCCACCATGGTGAATTATTGAATATGGATTAAGCCAGTTCAAATTTTTTGAGATTTCGGAGTGATCATGCTCAAGAAATTGTCTCAGTTATTTTCAAAGGATCTGGGAAAAAACTAATCTCGGAGCAGAAACGTGAACTGGCCTATTTTTCTGAAGTGTCAAAAAGTAGTTTGTGGCGTGCAGCGAAAGTTGAAGTTGAGTGACCTTGCGTTACAGCTACTGTTACATTTTTTAGCTGCAGCCACAGCTACTTATTGTAACCGCGTTATAGGGTTGGCGTATATTTAACTTTGACAGCGCTGCATACTACAGCTAGACCATTGTGCTCAGCAAATCACTCTAAGCGGTAGCAAAAGGGCACTTGAGAGAAAATGAACGGCAAAGTTGGTAATCTACCAACATTTTTGACAACCTTTTTTAAGCTCTTTATCCTATCTATATGTATCAAATAGAAAATCACTTATTATTATTATTATTATTAACGCAACATTTTAGTCAGCTCTTGATTAAGCAATAATACCGACTCTAGATAATGTGGACTTTTAATTAAGAACCCCCTTTTTTCGAAAGTACCCAATTTTCACATGAAGATGTCATATAATAAATAAAATCAATAAAAATTTAACAAAAATCCTGTGAAATCTGAGTTTGTTACTGCATCTTTCGCGATTATTACAGAAAAATATTTATATTAGAAGCTGAAATCAACTCCATATCATTCTCCTAACCTTTAAGTGGTAGAAGCTGCCATCAAAGTTTGAAAAGAACGTGGTGCTTCTGTTATTTTGGCCATTGAGATCGAGAAGCATATTACAAAATTGATGTCAAAAACTCTCTCAATTCATCAAGATATGTATGTATATTTAAAATGGTGTAGTGAGTAAGCAGTAAGTGCAAACTTAAACACCAAATGCAATGAGCTGCTAGTTCTTTCAAACTATCTGAATCAAAACACACACAACCTAATGCTATACGTCGACAAGAAGTATGCTGCTAAACCAAAAGCTACTGCCGGTGAAAATTAATAAAAAGTTGTAGTAATTATTATTTGTAATTTTTTTTGTTTAAATAAAAGAGGTTTTGTAAGACGTTAGAGCAATGTCAAAGTATTAATTTTGATTGATTCAATTTGAAATGTCAAACGGTCACTGGATAAAGTATACATTAAAAAACATAATATGGGCTTTTCCTGCTATTATAGTTATACTAGTCTATTAAGGATAAAGTAGACATTAAGTCAACTAAAATTATTAAAAAGTCGACTTAAATATTAAAACATTTATTTAAAGTCGACTCTGATTTTAAATAGGAATTAGAGTCGGTATTAAATCTTTAAAAATGTGCGCTATTATTATTGTTATTAATAATAATTAATAATTATTATTAACCTAATACTACGTTTTCATTACAGTCGAAATTACCTCATTTCGAGATTTGGCGAAAAAGTAATTTCATCTAAGTTTGCTAATTTCGTTTGACACTTTCTTACTTGCAATTATAGGTACCTTTATGGCAAGTTTAGGATTCGTGAATATAAAAAAATGAGATACAATTCAAACATGAAATTACAATCATTGAGAAGCCTAAAAAAGTTTGTGACAAGAAATGACTGTCTGTCAGTCTATTATTTCTACGGAAAGTTAATTATTTTCTTTCAAATATCTAGTGATTAGGCACATAAAGCAAGTACGTGCGACCCAGTCGTGCCCTCTTACCTTTTTATTTTATTCTTTGACTTTGTATAATGTCAACTTTGACAGTCGAAATTACATCATTTGGAAATTTGCAGAAAGTGGATTCGTGAATATGAAAAAATTGAGATAAAAGTCAAGTATGAATAACGATCATTTGTTCAATTGTGATTCAAATGTTTTTAAATAAAGTGTGTTCGACTTCACATTACATAAATTGCAACCTAATTTCGTCGAAATTAGGTAGAAATTATATGATTTCAAAATGTAATTTTGTATGGGAAATGATGTGGTTGTCATGAATTGCAATCAGTTATGTTACGTGCTGCGAAAAACTATTCGGGTTCCACATACGATCCACATTACAACAAACAAATTGCGTACGTTCACGTACGTATCTTTTGGATATGTTACCTTGCTTGTGTTTGTTTTTTTTTTTTTTTTTTTTTTGAACGAACAAATACAAACAGATAGGTTATCATCTCTCAAAATTCAAAGCAAAAAAGAAACAGTGTCAGCTGTTCATCAGATGATCACGTGTTGAGAAAAGTATCCATCAAATTTTAGGATACCTTTGGATTTGCTTTCTTGTTCCATATGTTCTTCAATCAGTTGAAAAATAGCTGTTTTAACCATACTAATAACAACAAAAGCAAGGTAACCTATCCGAAAGTTATGTTCGTGGGCGTACCCATTGTTCACTCACAAATAACCTCAACACCACCATGTTTCTATTTTATTTGTAGTTTGTCGTTACTAACAAGCAATTCTCTGTGAAAGATATGTCAAACAAAATGCGCGAATATTCATTTTTATTTATTCATCGGTCGCTTGTCGCTCTCATGTGAATAATCAGATTTTTTAGTCAGTGTTATTGACGTAGACAGACAATATACTTACATATATATATAGAGATGTCATAACCACTGCAATAAAGATGTCACTAGCGTTGTTCGATGTCGGCACTGGGGCGCACTGGTGTACTGGTGGTTTTAAGTTATTAATGTGTGTATAGACAAAATATTGCTTTCGTGGGTCATTTTATTAACTTTTATTTATTTGCCACTGTTTAAGGAAAACAAATTTAAATGAAAGAAATGTCAAAAAATAGAGATGTTGCACTGAGCTGTTCGATGTCAAACCAACACCGGAGCAGCTATGCAGTTTTTTGGCAGTTTGACTTAATGCACTGACATTCCAAGTGCGCACTGGGGCGGGAAACATCGAACAAACCTACTTGCATTTTCAACCGTCAACAGCTCAGCAAATATAAATCATCAACACTGCGTATTTTTTTTTTTTATTAAGTACTATATTTGAACTGTCAACAAACAAAAATGTGTTTCTTTTTTAGCTCAGATTTATTGTTTAAGCACGTCAACATTGAATATAAATCTTAAAGTATTATCATCAGGCAGCAATTCTTAAACGGGGTTCACATCACATGGGACAATGCAGAGGCCAAAACAATGGGACAAGACAATCATTGTTTCATGTGAACAATTGTTTCCAGGACAAGACAATTGTCATTATATTGTCCTCCGAGCTAGCTTGAAGAGCTATCTCTGAGGACAATATCGATATCATCCAACCCCGTTCAAGAAGCTCGGACAAGACCATAGGATATTGTCCCATTCTCTTGTCTGCGTGTGAACGCTGCTTTAATGGAGTAATACTACCGCGCTGAAATCATAATTTAGTGTGAGTATAGTAGAATATGAACAAAACACAAAAGTATATATAACATGTCGCCAAATATTATCGTCTACATAGTTAAGAGTAAAAGTGAGGTACTGCCTGCAAAACTCTATAATTTGAATAATTAGTAAAATTATTAATGCACTGCTTTTATTCTTCACAAAACACATGATACAAAAATGAAAATGGAAAAAATTAATAACAATTCACACATTGAATTTATTTTTCAACAGCTAAAAATATTTATTTTATTATTTCCGTACTAACCTAATTCGCCGTTTTAATAATTTTATGCACTTGTCTGACATTGATTGTCTTAAGAATTTTCCTCAGTATGCTCAGTCAAGAGTAAATGTCTGAGCGAAGTAATTTGAACACTATCAATTTTTTGTTGAACAAACAATACGGAAAGTTGCGTGATAAACAAATTTTTATGTTTGACAACTTGACATTTGACATTTCTATTAAAGACAGTTCAATGCTCAAGTTGTTTACTTTGTTCTCCCAAACTCAAACGCAAGTCACCATCTTTTACCTTTTGACACTTTGTATCAAAACAAGAGAAGTATAAAATACATACCATATCCCATGCGGAAAGTTGGTGACAGGAATACAGCTTCAGCAAATTTTAGACTTTGTTTTATTTTAACAACACTTTGGCTGATCTAATCTAATTCGAACAATGGAAATACATTGGTCCTCAAGTAATGGCGGCCACTTTTGCTGATTCAATCTCTTTCGCGCTTTAAAATGTTCATTCCAGGCTTTCCTCAGCCATATATATTAAAGTCTTCAATAATGTTTTAATTTTTTTATTAGATTTTTTCCGCATAATAGCGTAAGAATTTCATTATATTATTTTCATGATGATATATATTAATATTAATTATATATATATATATATATAATAAGAATAGTTATAGCATATACTTTTTTATATTTAATATGCAAACAATTATTATGGTTCTAAAGTAAGGTATATTTTCTAAATGTACATAAATATTTTTCAATTAAATTATAATAATCATTACAGACCACAATATATCATTTTATTATTAATAAAAACATTTTTAAATCCCCACTGCATCAGTGAGTGTGAGTGGGTTGTATCTATCTAAATCATAAAAGCATTTCTCCAAATGCACGTATAACATTAATTTACTTTTCGTGTACAATACTTTATTTTGAAATTTTATTTTCTAGGTGTGTTTATTTAAAAAAAATCTACATAATTATATAATTCAATAATAGATTTATCTACAAATTTTTTGTTTTTTTTTAATGTAAAAAGAAAGGATGGACTTGGATTGATTATTTTGTTTTCCTTACCATTGGTTCTATGTATGAAAAAAAATTAAAGTTTTTCTTTTTACTAAAATTGTGTTGCACTTTGAAAAAAAAATTGATTTTCTATCTCAATCTTAATCATCTTCGTCGTATCCGCGCCGTTATTGTATGTATTATTTTTTTTTAAATCTGTTTTAAATCGAATCACTGTAAATATCACAATTTAGTTAAATGTATAAATATGATGTATTTATCTAATATCTATGTAGATATATGTAATATTTTGCAACCCAATTGAATGCTTAAACTCTAAGAAAAAACACTTGATTTAAATAATAAAAAAAAACTATTTATATTTTATATGCTGTTGTTTTGTTTTTAATTTAATTTATTATTTTTTAATAGAGAAAAGAATAAAATGTAATCTTAAAAGTTCAAATTTAATAAAATTAAGTTATTAATGGATGTGTTTATGTTGTTTGAGTATGCAAATGTTTACATACACGTCTAAAAATAATACATATATATAATTTTCTCGGATCCGTTTTTGCCAAATTTAAGTTCAACGTCGCTGAACTGATGTAGATGGCGCTGGTGATAGCTTTGGACATTAGCTGCAAGAAATTAGTAGAAAATGTTATTTAATTTTCATTCGTAGTTCAATATGTTATTACCTTTGAAGGGCTGTAGCTTCCTCCATATCGCCTTCACCCTCTTCCATCTTGTTGCCACCGCTGCAGATGCGACACTTGCAACAGATTATACAGGGTGCCGCTAATAAGAGGAGCGGCGATGCCACCAGCAATAAAATGCCAAAACCAGCAAAGATGCCGATAACTTGAGCTCTGTGCCACACTACAGAAGCTCGGGAATGTCCCAATTTATTTTTACATGGTCCCTTGTCATAATGACGTAGAAGAAAGTCGTCCTGAAAGAAAACAAAAATAACCATTGTGACAAAATCATATTGGATGACATTTTAGACAACTTACGTCTAAACTAGCTAGACAATACCAACAGAAGACATGTTTACAACGTTTACACATCATTTGGGCACAGCCTTCGTCCTTTTCGATAGGAACAGCACACATTGGACAACATTTAATCAAATCATTATCAAATGGTATGCCAATGTCATCTTGACCATCGGCCGCCAATCGCCGATTGTTTTCATCACAGGACATGTTTGGATGCCACTATAAAAATATAAGAGCGAGAAAGAGAGAGAGAGAGAGAGAGAGAGAGAGAGAGCGAGAGGGAGGGAGAGAGAGTGAGAGAGAGATAAATCAATTATATAAATTACTTTTCCAAAAATATTTTCGAACTTACCGGTTTTTTGCAACCGGAACAAAATTCGTCCTTACACGAAGGACATTGAACCGGACAAAGTGTCGCTGGTTGAATTGCATTGTCTTTGTCTTCGTTCGACGAAGATGGTGCCAGCGCCGAATCAGATGTACAACCAACCAAACACACAGTCTCACAACCAGCTCTTGGACACCAGGTTCGGAATTTGTCCAATTCTATTTCTGTAATGAGTTAAATGTTAAAATAATATATTGTTAAATAAAAATATTCATTAGTCAAATACGGTTTAAAATTTATTCCGATTAAAATGAACTCCTTGAAAAAATAAATAAAAAACCACGATCATTTCTCAGCGATAGAGATTTGATATGTGTGTATTTATTCCCACCGCTATCTATTCTGACAGCGCCCTTAATGTACTACGTTTAAACATACAACTAGTACTAAAACGAGAAAAACATTAATTATAATACGCGAACGGAAAAGGAAGCTAGTGTCATAACCTCATAACCGAAAGAAAAGTTTCTTTCCGTTCTGTCAAAAACATCGGTTGGTCATAATAGTCTAGAAATTCGCCTAAAGTGTCAAATTGTCCGAGCATTCAGAGGTTCAAATTAGTTTTTTTTATGCTCTGTTCAGAGCACGCTCTTTAAGCTCAAAATGATATATCAGAGCACACGGAGCAGAAAATATTAAAAAACCCATAAGTTTATTTTTAAAAATCATATAAGAATAGAAAGTATAAAAGAGAAAACAATCTACTGTATCTACATCTGTCACTTTAACCCTTTTATTAAAATTTAGTTTTTTTTTGCAATGAAATTTCATGTTTGTTAAAAGATATCAAATAATTTCTTTACAAAGCAAGAAGTATTTATCGGATTCTGTAGATATTTTTTTAAAAATACACGTTTGCAAAATTTTATATACTTGTCAAAATTTTTTTCGGACTTTCACTCTTATTATTTCTTCTCTCTGGTAATACTCTTTATTTGACAAGAAATAAATGTCATTTAGCGCACAGTACACATATCTAAGGTAATATATTGCGCAGGTTGTTTGTATTAAAAATGGCGGTTCTTAGATACCTACATCAAAAAAAGTATGAACAAAACTACACACCTCATGTTTGTTTTATATTTTTTCATATTTTCTTGTTTATTAAATTTTTATAAATTAATTACCACAAATACTTTAAAATATAGCCACGAGATCTATTTTTCAGAACAAATAAACAAGCTAATGGTCTCTGGCGGCCGCCATTTTACTTTGATTTTAACAGATTCGCAGAAAATTGCAAAAATAAAACCTCTAATGATATTTCCTTAGATATGTGTAATGTAAGTAAGTAAGTAAGTAATTAAGCGACAACACATGTTGAAATTAAAACCGAAAAGACTTTTCACGTGAGAGGGACCAAAACAAAGACGTTTCACAAGAGAGCGAACGAACGAGCTTTTGCCCTTTTCCTCTTTTTTTTCACCTGGTGCATTCTTATTCGTCGCTTAGAAAACAAAAATAAGACCCTGTTTACATGATTCCTTCTTTCGGTTGTTTCTTAATTCTTTCTTTTGACAAAAATAGTGAGGGGTGTAGAAAAGTTCGGGGAATGAAGTAACGAAAGGAAAAATGAAAATGTAAACGAGGTCTAAGAGTTGTTTTGAGGTTTTTCGCGCGCGAACAACTTGTGGATCGTATGTGGAACGCGAATAGAGCTTGGCAGTTCGTTTTCTCAGGAATAAATCACTTCACAAGGGAGCGACCAATGATCCACGAATGAACGAATATTCGTCCGTTTTGACATTTATTTTTTGTTCATAACGACCAACCATAAAGAAACCAAAAACAAGGGTGGTTTGAAGATATTCGTTCGCAAACAATTTGATCCCAGCGAATAAAAAACAACCCATGTGAATGAAACGAATTTTGAATATTGATCCGTCTACTCTTTGTTTACTGTCATGTAAGTCAACGCTGATTTATTCGTCGATTTTTCGTCGGTCTCGTGTTATTGGTACTAAGTTTGCCGAGTCGAACAAACTTTTTTGTTTGTTGAACAAACAATGGATTTGTTGTCAAAACAAAAATACACAACATTAGCCAAAAGTATTAAGAAAAATAGGGAAATCGTCTATTCCTTGTCAAGAAGAATTTTTGTAAATTACATATTTTTTAAGTTGCAATAGCAATAAACTTATTTTATGTAAAAGTAGCAGTTTTCACAAATATGAAATGGCACAAATTTCAAGATTTCAAAATGGTGTTCACATGTCAAAATTTGCAATAAGTATGAAAGAGATAAAAGTCTGAAAGCTTTATTATTTTACCGTTCTTGTAACACCTGATTGCTGAATAATATTGAAAACTGGATTTAAAATAAAATTTCAATTTAATTTCGGCAAACCTCGAATATCAAAATTCGAAAAAAACTTATAAGGAAATGCGGGGTTTTTCGTTTGAAATCTGACGCGTCAGTGTGAATATAGATTTCACTTCACAAATTTGTAAAATGCTGCATAACAATTTAAAGTCAAAATCACACAGGCAAGTCACGAATTCGAATAATATTATCATTTTCACGTTCTTTTTTCAACTTTTCTTTAATTACAATGTTGTTGAAAATATTAAAAGTTGATATTATTACGATTTATTATGATTTATTATTTAGTGTGAAATTCCATTTTTGCGATCATGGTGTAAATAAACTAACTAGTACATTTGTACCCGAAAAGGAACATCTTTTAAGTTGCCCTTGAAATTTGCTTTGATTTTTTTGACATTATTTACACTTATTTAAAGAAAGAAGAAGTAAACACAATTTGAGGCAACCTCAGGTAACGGAACATCGATATTTCCTCTTTTTTTCTAAGAGCACGTTTCTATATTTCTGTATGTATTCGGATCTGGAATACGTCAAGTCAAACGTCAATTAAAAAAAAAACTTACGAAATAGCTTAGGGCTTGCCCGCATATTATTTATGTGTGTGCAAAAAAAATGCTTCTACTCAATAAACGCTCAATCGCCACCATACATATGTAATACAAAATATCTATAAATAATTATAATTACATTTGTAACTCAACGTCACGAATAATTGATTGATTGACTAATGGACACACAACACCACCGCCATTTTCTAGATTTAATTAATACTCATGACTTGTATAGCCTCAAGATGTGCACACAGAATTAATTTGAATTAAATTATAGACCCCACCCCCCTTTTAAGGAGTGCTTGTGTTCTGACAGTTCTCCCTATTCTTTCAAAACAATTTCAAAGTAAGAAACCATACATTATGTATTATGTGTCACGTCACACTTTAACCTACAATACGGTTAAAACTACTGCAATAGAAGAAATATTGCAAATACAAAACTCACCTCGATTTAATCGATATCGATGATGTTTCTTCATAAGATTTTGTGATGTCAGCTTATCGATTTCATTCAATGAAACAACGCCCTGTGACAGGCATTGTGCATCTGGACATGATATGTCATAAGCGCCTTCTGATATTTCAAACTCCACATATGCCTTCATGCACTGAAATAGAAGAAAGAAAATGACAAATTGATTATTAAATGGCGCCCAATGTGGAATTTTCTTATAAGTATATATTTTGGGGGGGGGGGGGGGGAATAAATAATTCTTGGGTATAAGTGAAATAAGACATCTTATTTGAAGGATACAACTTTTCGCACTATGTCAATGGTTTACACATGTCAACCACCGCATCTTATAGCCAGCAATCGAAATTAATTCTGTTTAATGAATTGAAGAGATGGGAAATATTGAGTATTTACTTTTCGTGTAATACAACAGACATGATTGAGGGAGTAATTAAAGTCGAAACCGATTTATAAATTGTGGAAGTCGGGCACAATTCAAAGTTTCAATAATGGTAATTAATTGGGCATTTCTACTCAGAAAAAGAGTCAACAATTGTAGATGGAAACCAGGAGCTAATCTCTTAAAAATTATTTTGGTCACACCAGTTTCGAAAAAAAAATTAAATTTTCCGAAATCCTTTCGAAAAAACACTTCCACCACAAGCAAATACAAACATCCTTTGCTTCAACATAGACGACGACCGTACTCTCGACTCGGACAATAATGCCATTTCATCCTCCATCTGGCGCAGGACTTGATCCCTCTTGGAAAATTTAACAATCAATGCCCGCATAGTGGAACACGTACTCATGCGGATGAACAGCTCCAGTAAATTCAATTTGGCTTCTCGAATTCAAAATCAATTGCAGTACCCACACCGCCTCCGGATTGAGTTTTTAACTAACGAAAAACGATGGTTTGCTTGTGGCTTGGTTTCTAAACAATTAACCATTCGTTTAGTCATTGTGTGTAATTCAATGGGAGTTAAAGAGCTTTCAATATCTAATAGGATGGAGTTGAATTTATGAGTGCTGCTGCTGTGTGAGGAGGAAAATTTAAAAGAAATAATGCTGGAGGACAGACACATTGGAACTATTGAATGGTTTTTTTTTTAAGGAGAAAATAAATTTATCAAAGAATGCATATAAACATCTTCGCATAACTAAATTGTTTTAAATCCTAAATTAATATTTTCAAAACCGATGATTTTTACTAATTTTATTTCGAAATGTAGTTCAATGAGGTGCTCAAGTCTTGTTTGCCTTTTTGAATAGAACGTAAGGAAAATTAAGTGGGATACACACTATCATTTTTTACTTGCTATTATAGGGACTTTCTTATAATTAATAACTATTTAATCGTAGGATGCTTTAAATGGATCAAGACACATGCCCGCCTTTAGTTTTTCGTGATGCAATGAAGTTAAACGTATATTTCGATAAACCTCACAAACACCTCATAAGAACCTCACAATTGCTACCAAAATCTCTGCATGTTAGACTTTTTGAAAAGCTGATTATGACACAAATAATTTCTTAAATTCAAAGGTGGGTGTTTATTTAAGTCTTCAAAATTATGAAAGAATTCGAGTTTATGAACAAAATTTAAGGACTTCACTACAATGCAATTTCTTTATTTCCTGTGATAAGATCATCTGATACAAGCAGACCACATTTTAATAACAATATATATTGCACGACTGGATCGCACGTACTTGCTCAAATGTGCGGTCACATCGTCGAATAAAATTTAAATAAAATGCACGACTGGGTCGCATGAACTAGTTCTTACTAGATAATTGCTTAGTGGCTGCATATGTATGTATATTGTATATAAAGGGTGTTCTTTTTAGAAGTGTGGTTTTCAAGAAGAAATAAAACGCATATAGTTTAATGTTAATGCCAAGAATCTAGCTTTATTATAAAGATAAGGGTTTGCATTATGTTCTAAAAATGATTTCGAGGAAGTGGCCGCCGTGGCTGGCTCGAATAAATTCCAGCCGATGCCCTATTTTCCCAATTTTGTGAAAATAGGGATCGGTGGCCATTTCGTTTTGGGCTCATTCACCGAACGTGTGACGCGCTTGATGGGCGTCCGGCTTCAATTCTTGAACGAGTTGGATTTTGTAAGCCTGCAAACCAAGAACCTTCCGCGCGCGATGGCGGATGGACTCATTTGGGTCTTCTTCGATACTCTGCTTCACCGAAACGAACTATTAATTTGGTAATAAGTTTGCACAATTTGCTAACTTTGTTCAGGAGTATGTAAGTCTATTCATTATGAAATCGCAATTCGCAAACCAAACTGAGCATAAATCAACCCACAGCTGTCAAAAAGACAAACTTCGAAAAAAAGTATTGCCAGATTGAAAACCCCACGTCTATAAAAAATATTTTTTTTTAGAAAATTCTTTATTTTTTTTAATTAGTTTCAGAGTTTTCTTAGAAAAACTAAGTATGCAATAAAATTTGAAAACTAAATGTCTATAGAAGAAAAAAAAATTTAAAAATCGTTCGACCAGTTTTTTAAAGTGGTTTTTTTGAAAAAAAATTCGAAAAAATATTTTAATTTTTTTTTCTAGTATGTCGTTATAAGGCAATCTGTAGTTTTCATCTGGAAAAAATATTTTAAAAATTCAATCCACCCATTTTCAAAATATTTCGAAAACCAAATTAAAAAACAAAAATTAAAAAAATCGAAAAAAAAGTTTTTGAAATTTTTTGAAATGCGATATTAATTGAATTATAAATGACTTCCTGTGTGCAAAATTTTATTGAAATCGTGATGATAGTTTACGATAAAACCGCATTTGAAAAAACCGGTTATATGAGAGGTACAGGGAAAGAACAAATTTCGAAAAATTTATTCTAACTGAAAGATGTATTATTGTAAAAAATTAGCACGCTGAAAGTTTTATCAAAATCGTTAGAGCCGTTTTCGAGAAAATCAAACTTTTTGTTCAAAATTGTATGGCAGGTACCGTCATTTTTCGACCTACAGCAGGTTTTGAATGAGGGTTTACTTCAATCTTTCTAATTGAACATTTTTTTTAATTAAAATTACAAAGAAAAGAATTCTAATTTTTGACCATATTTTAAAGAATGTGGTTTGATTGGATTGGATTGGCTCAGAGGTATGTGATGTATCAATGAGGTCTTACTTCTATATTTCCTAATCAAACAAAATTACGCAAACAGAGGTCTTTTAAGGGTCAAATTATTGTAGCAATAATGTGTAAGTGACTTTCTTACATTCTTGGATGTTTAGTGAAAATTTATTTAGATTTTTATGTGAACGGTAATGAATGATTTTTTGTTAAGTGACTTAAATAAGCAAAACGGCTGTGTTTCGACAAATTAATTATTAGAAAAAAAAAACATGAATCATTCCTAAAATTAAAAAAAAATTAATTACTATGGTGAATAAATATTAATTGGTATAAATTTCAAATTGCGCGCCCGGCGGCCATAATTAATTTTAATTTTTATAAATTAAATAGAAGAAGAAAAGGCATAAGAAGAAATAAAATAAAACTGTCATTTTATCCGAGTAACCGCACTGAATAACACGCCTTTTCATTGAATAATGCTTTTTGGCAAAAGTTTAATTTCGCTCTTTTCGATTTTTATTTGCGATTATAGGGACTATAAGGCAAGTTTAGGATTGGTGAATATAAATAAAAATTAGATAACAATCAAACATGACATTACGATCAAAGTCTAAAAAAGTTAGTGGCAAAAAATGTCTGTCAATAGCTGCAGCCTAAACGACTTAAGCGATTATCTTCAAATTTGGTGTGTGTGATTCTTTGGCATTCCCCAGAGGAGAAATTGAAATTTTATTTTTAGGCCTTAAAATAACGGTAACTGCTAATTTCTGTTTCTGTTATATTTTAAATTTGCGAAGATCTAGGCAGCCAAATTAATTCTGCATATCAATATTTTTAATAACTGTTTTTTCTAATGAAAAAAAAATTGAATTTTTTTTTGAAAAATCAATATTTTTAAAACTAATGAAAAAAAAATTATTTTAAATTTAACAATTACATGTATATTAATTAATAAACTCTAAAAACACTGCATACCAAAATTTCAAAAAAAAAAAAAAAATATTTCAAAAAACTAAAAATAACAGTCTTACAATTTTCGAAATACTTTTTTCGTAAATTCGTTTTAACAAAAGACGTGTGATGGCGTACTACATTTTTACTAAAAACCGTTAAGTGTTGTGGTTTTGACAGTTTTTTTTAAGTTCAGATAGTGTTATTTTTTTACGTTATTGTTACTTATTTTTTAAATTTTATTGGACGATGTGACCGCACATATGAGCAAGTACGTGCAATTTATTTAATTTGATCTTAAAAGCTCCAAAAAGAGCAAATTTTGTAAATTAATAAAAATTCTTACAAAATGTTCAGGTTGGTTTACATTAAATTAGTTAGAGAGAATTGAGTGAACCATAGGCAAACAATACGAGAGAAAAGCAATAAACTATTTGTGGTTACTTACCATCTGTCATTTTAAAAATCGTATTTTTGGAGAAGCAGATGTACAGAAGATTGTTCCATCTTGCAAATCTTTTCTCTCACTCTTTTCGTCTCATTCTATTTTATTCCAAAACAGACAAAAATTCCAAAAGATGTAAATTTGACACTTTCGTGTGGCATATACTAAAACGTCAAACGGTTAACAGAACGAATATGCCCATTAAAATAAATTGATTGCATATTAGATTACATAACTCAATACTCAGGGAAATGTAATTTGATTTCCTTGAACAACCCGTCTAGACCGGAAATCATGGCCATCGTGGAAGGAAATAGGGATTCGGATATCTAATTCTTTTCGCAAATCGATTTCTCTGGGCGGCATTATTAATAGGAAATAGACAATATCGACAGTGTTATATTTCTTGTAACTGCATTCAACCCATTCTGCGGCACTGGTTTTTATTTTTTAGCAAAGATGGAGATATTCAACGTACGTTGTTCCTTGTCATATTTCCAATGAATTTATTGATCGAAAAATGGTTGATAAATATTTTGTTTATCAAAAAGTGTCTGTAAATTGTATTTATGTACAAATTCTATCCCCTGAAAGAACTTCATAGAAACATGAAATTGATGAAGCATACCAAATTGTTTCCTCCCATTTTTAATAAATAAACAAGAGTCCTTATGGTGGCCTTTTTTGTGCAAGTTATTTGGCTTTTACCAAGAAATTATGTTTGCAGGGTAATTTGTCGATAAATTTGTGTTATGATGCGAAAATTAATGGATCCGCGATGCTGGAAGTGCGATTTATTTCTTGATAAACTTTGGTCAAACTGTGAGATAAAAAAAAGTGGCAGAATTGTATAGAAGGTTGTGATGCCATGAAGGAAGTTTTTTTTCGATGGAAAAAGTTTGACACAATAATTCTTTACTGGCACCTGTGGCGTATACTTAACCTTTTTTTATTTATTTATTCAGAGGAAAAAAAAAACGAAGAAGAAACTGATGAAGTGTTTCGTTTTTTTTTGTGTGTAAAAACTCAAATAAAAGTTTGTTTTTATTATTGGTAGGGTTTTGAGCTGGTTTAAGACTTTAAAAATCTTTCTTTTTTTAGAGAAAAATCGAACAGAAATCCTCTTTTTAATGGTCAATCAGTCTGTTTGGGAGAAAAGAATGTTCCAAAAGGAACTTACCAGTTAATTTTAAAAGTCTGTAGGTGTCGATAGTATTGATAATAAAAACAGTGTGACCAGAATAAAGACGACAGACAAAAAACAAAACAAACATTTTACCACCTTTTAAAAGTCATCATCAGGATTTGGCAAGGGAAGTATAAATAACTGTGGATCATGTTAAATGCGAATTTAAAATTGGATGAATAATTTTTTTAATTAAAGGTCAAAAAATACCAAATCTCTACGTTCGCCTTTGAAATCAGTGCAGACAAAATAAAGAAATAAAGAAACCTGGGTCGCACGTACTTGTTCTTATGTGTTAAGATCTTTCACAGAAACAAACGTAAACGTTTTTAGTAAAAATATAGAAGATATACTAATATATTCTCTTTATAGGAAAGAAGTATTTTAAAATTTTAGAAAAAAATATCTTTGTAGACAGATTAAATTTGGGAATAATGAAAAACGATTTATTTAAATGAAAAATGTAAACACGATTTATTTTCTTCCTCTGATACAGTTATTAGAAATGTGAATGCTGAATTTCAAACCATGGTTCAGCGATGAGTGGAGGCACGCACATGAAACTATAAACAACCTTACCTAAATGCATTGCATAGAAGGGCCAACATTCTTAATAAATTGAAGATGCTTCCCTGATACAGCGATGCGAAGGTCACCAAAGTAGGCACATCACTTTGAATTCCTCAGCTTCCAGGCTGCGCTAAATGCCAATACTTACTTACTTACTAGTAGGGGCCGCTACAGTTCCGGACGAACCTGAGCCTCAACCAACATGCCTCTCCAGCCAGCTCGGTGTTTGCCTCCAGTTTCGCACTCCAAGTTGGTTGAGGTTGTCCTCTACTTGAGCGCGCCACCTAAGGCGATGTCTTCCTTGACTGCATCTACCCTCTGGGATGGAATCGAAGATCATGCTAGCCGGAGCATTGTTGTCCATTCGCTCTAAATGACCTAGCCATGTTAAACGTGATATGCTTATTTTTTTACCAGGTCGGAATGTCGCTGTACAGCTCGTTTAGTTGAATAAAACTCCTGAATCAAACAAATGCAACTACATCTGTATTTAGTTTGCTTATATATGGAACGATCCAAAAGCGGAAGGCCTGCCCGAGTTTTCTGAGTCACACTTTCTGAGATCAACCCCAGAAGTAGAGCCCTAGGGCGAAGAAGAAAATTGGGAAAGTTTAGGTTCCAGTCGAGATCATAACAATCGTTGGTTAAAAAATACAAAGAATTGGACCTATGGCGTTTACTTCTACATGGAAAATGTTAGTAGTAGACTGTATCATCAGTATGGAGAGCTTGGTTCTGGGGTCCATCAGTATTGGTATATTGATCAGTATTTGCTTTAAGAACATAGTTTACTGTTTCGCCTACTTAACAATAATAATAACTTCATTTGCTGCTATGGAGCAAATTCTCATTGCTCCGGTGGCGCAGAGCCCTTGTTCCTTTTATTGATTTCCTAGAAGTGATTCGGATCTCTGATTCCACGCAACCGTTCCATATGTAATGATAGGTCTTACCATCATGGTGTATATTTATCTGAGGATGTTTAGTTTGCAATGATACAATGATTTACCTGCAAGTGTCTTGCATATCAAGAGAACCTTTATAACTTTGCCGACAGTTATCTCGAAGTTTTTATTTCAGAGGATTTAGCATTATATTCAGTAAACTATATTTTGTTCATGAAATACTCACATTCCGCATTAATCAAATAAAAACAATTTGATTTCAATCGAAAGTTCTGGAAAATGAGGTTTTCTTTCACGTATTTTCAAAATTGTTAAATTTAAATATTTGGTCAAAATCATTATAGCCGTTGTTGTACCAAGAAAGCGCATTATTTTCCATTTGAATCTCTTAATATGCATAACTCATTTAAACCGAATCTCACCTGAATTTCTGGCCTAGTAAACTCAAAAATGATGTCCCCTCTAAATATTCACCCCAAAAATTGACATTATGTTTTTAAATATTCGACAAAAAAAAAAACATCGTCTTTGAAGTGCTTGACGTAACAAAATCAAAGTACTTACGTACTTTTTTTCAAATGCATATGCAATGGGTTTTAAGTGCATATGTACCCACCGGCACTTACGTTATTCCTATTTCTGATTGAATAAATTTGAATTAATTTTATGCATTTTTTGCCCCGGGGAAACTTCCATATTGTCGCCCATTGAACTATTTTTTTTTTGTTCACTATGAACACTTTCACACTGCCATTGAATATATAAAATTTAATATGCGCACTTCCATACCTGACCTCGTTCCGCTAGCAAGGAATAGTATATCTGCAGGTTGAATGAAAAGTATGACTATTTTAAGGATTTGTGTCATTTTAACCTTAACTAAAGAGTTTGGAGGATTATGTTGTGGGGTTTTTTTATTTAGTGTGCGCGACATGGTTTTTAGGAAGCCTGATGGATGGTGTGCGTTGGTCCTGCTTGTCGTCATAAGGAGCAAAACTAATTTAATGTTTTATTCACTTTGCTGTTGCATTATTTTAGTGCAGTAATGCAGAGAACCGCAGTTTTTCATTGGAAATTGAAACTTAAAACAAAAGATTCTAAGTTCTTAAGTTTATTGGTGAGCTTAGTTGTTTTTTTTTTATCCGCTTGGATTGTTGTGGGAGAAGGATTAAATAATATTTTGTGATTTTTTTTCATTAAAAGAATAAGCGGTCATACACTATTTCTGACGTTTAGCATTATATCACTTGCCTCTTGGGTAAGGATTTAATTGTCATTTGCAGCATTATTTACATTTTTCAAAAATAATCATTTTTCAACTGAACTTCATGTTTATCGAAAACTATTTCCTGACAAATAAGTTTCTAGAATTCCATTTTAAAATGTAAATACGGATTAGCTTGCATCAACCAAATAAACAAGCAGCGTGGGTGTTCTATACAAAATGCATATTAATTAAAACAGCCAACATCGTTTACAGAGACTAGGAAGGTGGATCTGGATAGAAATATCTCACCATGAACTGACCATTTACATGGAAATACTAATTACTATTCGGTTCAGTCCCAACGATGGCAAAATTCAGTTTTTTTAACTTTTTTTTTGTTGTGTCTATATCCGTATCCGGTGACTAAAATTTTCACTGAGGCACTACATTATATGTAACTGATGGTTTTGAGGGATGAGAAGTTGCATTTGCATTTAATCTGTGGTACACACACAGGGAACCTGAAGTGATAATAATAGCTTTCAGCCTTCAAAGTGACATAGGAGTTTCATTGGCATTGACGTTATTGACATTATCATGACAGCTAAGTGTGTTGAGTTACGAAACCACACGGGATTTAATTTTGAAATAAAAATAAATTACTTCCATG
The DNA here is from genome assembly GCA_963971375.1 of Platycheirus rosarum. Lineage (NCBI taxonomy): Eukaryota > Metazoa > Arthropoda > Insecta > Diptera > Syrphidae > Platycheirus > Platycheirus rosarum. The sequence continues at coordinate 27,981,217 of OZ020510.1, read as the reverse complement.
AGAGCAGTGAAAGATGTGTTCACCTAGAAATGTTTTAAACTATTCATAGAATATGACCATAAAAACGCTTGTTTCTGAAAATTCTTCTTCATCGGGAAACATACACATTTCACAGACTTTTATAAAACACTCAACAAACATACCTAGATATTGACTTCATTGCACCACATTAATATCGATTTATGCTCGTTCCTGTGCTCCTTCAGTATGGTCCTTACTTAAATTCCTCTGCAAAATACTCAAATGTCCTTAATCGTGAAAGCATCTCACGAAAAAGTCATAAAGTTAAAAAGATTGATATTATGAGCTTTTGGAATATTTATATAGGTGGAGTATATATGCCCTGGGAGGTATAAAGTTTATCCGAAGGACGAAAAAATACTTCATCGTCTGAACACGGATATAAATTTTTTTTTGTTTCATGGCCGTTCATAGATCAAACTGTCGATATGGAAGTTAAATAGGAGTATGGTCCTGCCTGTTATGAGCATGATTGATTTACAAAAAAAAAATAAGGAATAGGGATATTTGTCTTCAGGCAGAAGGTTAAGATATTTTCCTCGAGTACATTTTATGAGCAATGAAGACGTAAACGACATACTAGTGACCTTGTTTGAACGTTATTTAAAGGAAGTCATTCAAAGATATTTGAAGACGAAAAATGAGAATTTTATAGGTATTCATGTGATTTATTTTTTAGTGTCTATTGATTATGAAAAATATAAATAAAAAAGTTGTTAATTTAACATGGAAAAACAAAATTGAGAACAAAAAACTCTTTTTATCTTCAAATAAAATCATATTAAAGAGCAATATTATCAATTTGTCACCAAGAAAAAAATGAAACTCACAGTGTTTTCTTTCACTCATTCCAAATAAAGAATTAATTAACCCTTCTAATTGGAAAAAAGAACTGCCATTTAGTGCCAAATGAATAAGTTCAGAAGCATTGGGAGCAATCTACATACAACTATAATTGTTCCCTTCTTAAAAAATTAAGAAATGTCATTGTCCCATACGGAGGGAAAAGGAACACTTAAAATTGCAAACGCAAAATTCCAGACTTTTTTCAGTCAATAAACGGCAAATACCACAAACAAATAAAACTCTTGAAAACAAGGTTACGACTGTCTTTCATTTTTAATTAAATTATTGTAACGTTGCGTTATATTTTGACATTTTTCTTGTTCCTTTTAGCAATGTTTGTACACTTTGTTACTATTTTTTATCATGTATTGTGTATTCACTCAAACCTAGTAAAAAAAATACAACACAATTAGTTGTGAAGTTACTTACTGTAATGTTTATGCCGTAATTGTAATGTGAATGTCACGTATCGTTAACAAACTAAACATTTTTTCATAAAATAGCTCACCAATTGTAGAAATATCAAAGCGGTTAGTGCATCGTAATCCTATTTCTAGAGGCCTGAGTTCGAGCCCTACCTGTCCCACATGAATTCGTGATAAATGTCGTTGATAAATATAAGAAAAGGTACAGGAGACAAAACGGACCCCTGGGGCACCCCAGCATTCCATGATGAGTATCAGACTTCGATCCATCTAAAACAACTTGTATCGAACGGTTTCAAAGTAATTACAAATTTAACGCAGAAGAATTTCTTCGGACCGAAGCGCACAAATTAGCGATAAAAGGGCTAAGTAAGAGACTCTATCAAATGCCTCTGATATATCCAACAATCTTGCATTTTCCAAAACGATCTAACGATTGTCTTCATTTTTTTCGATGAGATTTACGATCAAATCAACGGTGGACCTATTGCTGCGAAAGCCGGTCATTGAGAAGGTCTCAAACTTTAAAATACTCTTTAAGCTGCAAGTTTATCGGCGCTCTCAGTACCTTTGGAAAGAAGGGATGTAAGTTCTATTGATCGATATTTGAAGGGCGCGGAAGATATGTATAATATTTAAAAGTTTGAGTCTCCCGCTAATTGGACTGCAAGCAATAGTTCAGGAAAATTAGACATTCACTTCGAAAAAATTCCGACAAAGCTGAATTTTGATGGAGAGCTTCATTTATTTAGTCCTAAAACATTTCGTTTACAGCACCCTAAATGTTGAGCGGAGCAACAAATTTTAGGGAGGGGGTAAAATTCTGTTTTTTCGAGATTAATTAATTAATTTGGCTTTAATACCAAACTAAAAGAAATAAAGTTTGGCACTAACATTAAAAGCGTAGTTCTTCAATTATTGACGATTCAAAAATTGATTTTCTCTTAGTGTGGACATAGATTTTAAATAACAGGAATACCTTGCATTATCTTTTTAGTGTGAAACTAAAAACTCTCAGAGAGAATGACGGCTCGCTCTCACAAAACGCCATTTTGAAAATATAAATACACACAAACCCTGCCTAAATCCAATAACAACACAATTCCCTAAGGTTCTCAAACTTTCAAATTTGATTTTAACTAGTGCAGGGGTGTGTTTGTTTATAATTAAGAAAAACTTAGTGCAGGACTAAGCATTTTAAGTAGTGTCAAGTTAATGTATTAAAAATAGGTTGTCTATAATTTTGCGCCAGTAACAACAAAATTCCCTAAGGTTCTCGAACTTTTAAATTTGATTTTAACTAATACTGGGTTTTTTACAACTTATTTCAGAACTAAATATTTTAAGTAGTGTCTAATATTTAATGTATTAGAAATAGGTTGTCCTTAATTTTGCGCCAGTGTTAAAAAAAATTGAATAATGATACTTAAATAACCTCTAATATTAACATTTGGACAAAGGAACACAAGACTGGTATTTATCTATCCATGAGTCATACACCGTCATGGAATAAAATAAATAAACTCAAATTACCTTTGCCTGAAGCTTTAAAACTTGACCAGGCTTTATACAAAAAAAATGCTTAGTAAGGTATAAGTTTACTTTTAACTTGAATGATATCATCAGTACAAAAGCATGCAATGTAAACAAAGAAGGAAGACAAAGTAAAAAACAAAAAACAAAAATTTATACTTCCGTCATGACAGATTCTGCCATCTTTTCTTTTTGCTATGCAAATGAATTATTTTACTTTACGTTACTTCCAAATTATTGGGGAAAATGTGAAAGACAACGTAACCGACACGTGACGTAATTATATATTTCGAACTGTTTGTTTTCTTATTAATTGTGAATTATTTGCATTACATTCCCAATGCATAATAATTATCAAAGATTCCAGGTGTCAGATAATGAAAATGTCAAGAATTTATAGTTTATGAACATGGGTCTTTTAGGGAGTTTAGTTATTAGCATGAACTTGTAGTGACAGCTTGTTTGGGGTTCAATGAGCTTAAATATGTTCCATATTTGGGAACACTGAGGAAACTTGGATACGTACCTAGTTCTTCTACTGCTGTTGTAAGTAAGTAGGTCCTTAAATTTTTTAATGCTTCGATAATGGTTTTGTTTTTAGAATTTGCATAACAATTAGAAAGCTTTTGAAAGCCTACTATTTGAATTCAATAGAAAACTTAAATGTTTTTCAAAAAGTTTTCTATTAAAACCAAAAAAAATAATGGATCAAAAAACTTTAAAGGGAAATTGAATGAATCTTCCGAACAAACTGTACCTTCACACAATGCACGACATCCTGGTTCTTTCTGAGCAAATAAAAAAACAAAAAACCAATGAAGTTGCCAGAGCGCACACATAAGCTGATCCTTTTTTTTTTTAAGTTTAAGAAAAAATCCTTACAAACTTATGCTTGGAGAACACTAACTTTTCTATGTTCCACAAATGGATGCAATTTGTAATCGTACATCGCCCAATGACTTGTATGCTTGTTCCGGTCAACAAGGAATCAAATAGCCTGATGGCTGAGGAAGAAGCACGACAATAAAGACTATGACTTAGCCAGCCAGCACCAGATGTTGGATGGGCTACATTTGTCCGGAACTTTAATTAAAGTGCGACCTAGTTATGAGAGTCTTAATCCGACAAATGGGTTGGCGTTGCAAATATAAAAACTCAAGAGGAAACTTAAAATGAAAGAAAAATTATCTGAAAACTGGGCGAGTGGTTGAAAATTGTTGTATAAAGTTGTGGAAGGCAAAAAACAGAGTGCCACGATGAATAGCAACTAGCGGGGGTGGGGAGCTGAGGTATTAAACGGCAGGAATTTAGTTTATAAGGCGTTCTTTTGGGTGTTGATGAATGATGTCTTTTAGTGAATACAAATTTAATGCACTTAGCAGTGGAGAAGGGTTTATACTCGTATTTTTAAACTAAGAGGCAAGGTCCTCATTAACAATGACAAAGGGCATGATTATCAAAACATAGAAAAAGATTTTCAACATAATCAGCTCTAAATTTAGAATGGCATGAATGAAGGCTTCTGTTTACGTATATATATAAGTTTTTGAGTCAACGGTATAAAAGAGTTTCCGTTTTTACATGTGCGCATATGAAGCTTGGAAGTTCTGAAGCAGTTGCGAATTCCCAAGGCCATTTCTGGCTGTGAAGCGGTATGTGGAATCGTCTCTGAATTGTTGCGACTAAACAAGACATTCGTTATGCATTCAAAACAAAAGACTAAAATCATTAAATTCATTAAATTTCGCATTCCTTGTACTTTTCAATAACTATTCAACAGATTTCAATAAAGCTTCTCATAAGTGGATGAAGCGCCATTTATTTTGGAAAGAATCAATTTTTTATTACAATTAAATGCGCGTCTAGAGTCTTTTTTCAAACTCGTTCAATCGCAAGAGTATTAGGAGATCTTAATATACACAATTCCAATTCACATTGTTAATGGACTCTGGGTAATTTTGCTTGCATACTCTTTAACCTGGCATTGGAGAAAGCAATCCATGATTCTGACACGTCAACAAGAGGGACTATCGTCACCAAGTCCAGACAGATATTGGCTAAAACAGCTGTCATCGACATTGTCGGTAGAAGTCAATAAGCAGTACAAGACTCCTTCATCCAACTCGAGCTAAAACTGGGACTCTATATTAATGAAAGGAAAACCAAGTACATGGTGGCTACGCTTACGAGAAGTGTTGGTCCAATAATCAAGGTAGTCATTCATCCTCCATTCAATCTGAAGTATTGCAATCCTTTAACTACCTGGGCTTAAAAGTAGCAGCCGATAACAATATGGAGGGAAAAAATACTCGGGCGGCTGCTTAAATTCACCAGAACCTACTAAAGTCTGTCAAGGCTACTCATACACATAAATCTTACGATAAAAACCAAGCTGCTGCTTTTCAAGACTATGGTCTTACCAGGTTTCAATAAGGGAGACTTGATTTCTTTCTTAAAGGCACTCTGATCTCTTAACCGCGTTCGAGAGGCAATTCGAAGTCACCAAAAATGCTGCAAAATGTTTAGGTTTTTTTCGAAGATGCAAGAATTTTTTTCATTAGCCACACTACACGAATGTGGAACTCATTGTCTGGCTTAGTTTTTCCATCCTATTCTGATATGCAGAACTTCAAAACTAATATGCATCTATATCTTCTTTAACATCCTTTCCTATTTCCCTCGTCCTCTGACGTTGTTCAAACATTTCAAGGGTGGATAAAAATTTCCCGCTCTTTTCAAATTTTCAGTTTTGCAAAGTTTTACTTTAAGCTTTTATACCTCTTTAAATCCTTACAATGCCACACATCAGCTTCTTTGCTTCATCGCTCTCTAAGGATTTCGACTTAAAGGAGTGTTTTGCAAGTTGATGTCAAAATGTCACTCACTGGGTTTTCAAACTTTATCCACATGAACTTAAAAACATTTGGTCTTGACATAAGATGACTCAAGTATAGCTATGTTTTTGAACCTCCGAACATTGTTTCAAAAATCCATACTTGCATTTTTGTTTATGTTTTCTTGACAATTTCCCTTGAATTCAAGTGATTTTGCTTTTGTTTTCTTTTATTGCCGAGATTGAATGTTATTTATCAAAGTCACCGCAAAGGGTTCCTATCCATAAAGCTTTTACCAAGAATCACTAGAAATAAAACCTCCCTTCTTTTAAAGACAAATCAGGACACCATAATTGTTGAAAAAAAAACTAAACACACATCCGAATCAATATTTTTCCTCCCAAAATAAAAAAAAAGGGAAAAGATAAAAGTCGACCTGGTTTACTTATCCCAACTGCCACCTGACACATAGCAAATTATTATAGTTCTCACAGCAACAACAGCGCCATAAGCACTCATCGTCATCATTCAAACAACTAGAGCAGACACAACACGATGATGACGCTGAAGACTATGGAACATGAAAGGCGCATAAGGAAGCCAACTATGAGGATGAAACATTGCACCCACTTAAACGAAAATCGAGGCCAATCACGTTTCCACCTCGTGGGCACACTTCTATAAATGCCTAAACCAAAATATCGTGGTTATGCTAAGTGTTTCGAATGCGAACACCACTGAACACTCCCCTATAATAGTTTACGTCAAATAGGACTTCACAATGCAGCAATTAATCATTTCCGCCTGGAGAGAGAGAGTCCTTAGCTATATGGATCGTCCACACTAACTCTATCAACAAAACTATCAGCAAATCGAATCATTTTGTCAATGACATTCCGCTTGACAGCAGCCATAACCGTCATCCGGCCATGGGCCGTAGGTCCAATTCGATATCGAATTTTATCTTTCATTTCCATAAAAATCATCGATTAATTATGATTATTTTTGCACAATGATGATAATAATTTATTGAATAAGAGGCGTTGCGATACAGTTGCAACACCACAACGTACGTCCAGCCTTGGTCACCAATTGGTTTCAAGTTAAAAATATTCAATTAAGTTCGTTGCAATTTTTTTCGCCATCGGACGCATTCGAACTGACCACACACAATGCAAACCACCAATAATGACACTAGGGCCGACAAAAATGAAAATAAATTTCGAAATTCTCTCTTTCGGTTAAATTATCGATGAAAATTGTAATGAATTGATATTGTGTGCTGAAAAACTGCGATAATTTATCAAAGGAGCTCTGAAGTTGGTTGGTTGGTTAGCAGACAGGAGATTGGGGAGGATAATTGAAAGCTATGTTAATAACAGATTACGTTTGTGGGACGGACGGTGGAGTTTGCAATCTTCTTCGAAATGGGTGGTCGAATTTAATTGGGTTTGACGTTTTAATGGGGATTTCATGAAAACAGAGGTGTATGAAGTGGATTATCTTGGAATTCCTTTGATGCTGTAGTTGTGTCTATTAAGATAATGTTTGTATAGCCTTTAAAAATTGTGAACGGTTGGATTATGACAGCATAATTCGAAGATGGCAGGTAGCCATTGAACGCTGTTATTAACTGAAAGAAATGTGTAAACATAAGAATCTCAAAACAAATGTATCTAGGACTTACGTCACAATAAGCTAGTTCAGGTTTCTCAAGATCTCGGTGATCTCAAGAATTTTTCTCAGTCACATTGATAATAGAATTGAAAAGTTAACCGAACATGGAAAATGCCAAAAAAGTTCCTTCTACCAGAGTTCCATTTGACAAACATTTGACAAACTCATATTGGCCGAGCGAATTCAAAAAATATTAAGATGTATATTTTGACAGCAAAGTTGAGATTTTTTTTGTGAAATCATGTTCAAAGTTTCTTTGTCTAACAACGGAGTTAAAATAAAAAAAAAACGTAATAATGATAATGCTTACCTAGTCCTTACATCAATTACTTAGCCTCTTTTAAGGTTGAGACTTGAGAATATACATCTCTTTGGTATTTTCTAATTTCATATAATCTGTCATTATTATTTTTTTTTTGGTTTTTTCCCAGATTTTAGGATTTAAATTAAGGCATTTGCACTAGAAACGTCAAATTTCCTTTTTGACTTCAATTCGAAGAGAACACAAAACCAAAACCCCCGAAGATTAAAGTCAGAATTTCTGCCAAATATTTTGTCCTCTATGCAAGAAGCCATGTTTAATCCAGGAATCTATTACATAACTTTAAAAAATGTCAAAATCATTCGAACTTGTAATAAGCATTTCCAGAGTGAGGGAGAAAATGAATAACTGTAATTAAGAAATTAAAAATGCTTCACGAACTTTATGACTTCAATTCGAAGAGAACACAAGACCAAAACGCGAAGATTAAAGCCAGAATTTCTGTCAAACATCTTGTCCTCTATGAAAGAAGCCAATTTTTAATCCAGGAATCTATTACAAAACTTAAAAAATGTCAAAATCATTCGAACTTGTAATAAGAAAAGCATTTCCAGAGTGAGGGAGAAAATGAATAATTGTAATTAAGGAATTAAAAATGCTTCACTGAACTAAAATAAAGAATCGCCGGAGGTTAGAAATACATAAATCAATCCTCATTATGGACTGACTTTTCAATGATTCATTAGACAAAAGTTTTCGGAAAAAAAACTCACTGACGCGTAACAAAAACTTTTTGCAATCTGTCATTCTTTAGGGAAACTTAACTGAATCATTTTTACTCGAACTAAAGAAGTGAATAAAATTAAAGAAAGAAGAAAACAAAACTAATTTCAGAAAAATGTCATTTGTGTTAATTTATTCTTCTCAAGTCTTTTTATTCCTGGAGTTGTGTTTATTAATAAATCTTTGTTTTTATCATGGCAGGTGGAGGAAACATTTCTTGTCTTATTGTTATTACAAAATAGTTCACATAAAAGATTAATTGCATAAGATGGCTGACTATAACAACACAAATTATCATTCAGAAATGTCTCAACATTTTCAAAGGGCCACTTAAAAAGATCGGCATAGCCAATTTAGAATTATTCAAGCGAATGGTGCGTCAAATTGACGCAATTGTTATCTTGTTAATTTGTATTCAAAATGTTCTCGGTGTCACCTAATAATGTTGTGATCTGTCACATGTCAAACTTGCTGACTAACAAGGGCCGTTTACACGAAGCCGTATAACAAAGCAGAGAGAGAGAGAGAGAAAGAGAGAGATTATGAATTTCACTTTGTGCTGCCGTCACTGACGAGTTACTTTGTGAAAAATTTAATTATAATGTATTTTCTACACGGAAGGTGGTGTAAGTGTCCCGTGTGTTTTCTTTTATTTGACATGACAATCAGATGGCATGGCATGGGTGGAGATTAAGAGAGAATAACCATAAAGAAAAAAATAAACTAACGATGTTTACGGTTAGATAACCTCGTAATGCATGCAAGTGCACCAATACATGAGTGAAAACTATAATTTCACAGACTCACAATGCTTCATGATTATTATGAATGTCGTCGTCTGTATCGTTAGTATAGTTATCAATTAATTGTTTGGCGGACGGCATTATATAGCCGAGATTAGGTTACACGGTGCATTTGATTAACTCAATTAGATAACATTATTACCTTACTATGGCAACGGGGTATGGGGTTTTATACATGTATGGAGTTGTAAATGGTGGCAGACAATAATATAGCTTTTGTGCGGTCGGTGCGGTGGTGTATTGTGTTTGATTGGATGATTTTATGGAATGTGTAGGTTGGTGAAATATAACTTTCTGTCTATGGCCTAAGGTTCAACAAGGCAAATGAAAATACTATAGAAATGAATTTCAACTGACAGATTAATGACGCAAATGTTATTCAAATAAACGAACCAATTATATGGAAACAATAACAATTATTTTTCACAATTTTGGGATTTGAGAAATTAAGTTGAAAAGTATTGAAAAGCAAATTAATTTTAAGTAATGCGGGCGGCAGTGGTGTAATAGGTAAAAAGTTTGCTTGCGAACCTAGAGATTGTGAGTTCGAATCCCAGTTGGGTTGTAATTCTAGTGTAAGCTTAACGCCGTCCGTGGATTTTAAGTAAGAAAATAGTCATTTAATTCTCTATCAACTACGCCGAAAAAATATTTCCTATATTTCTAATTTTTCTAACTAGTGTTGTGCAGCATCCAGTTGCATTCTAAAAGGCAATTTGCCTTACAGACACATACATAGTTAAATTAATTATTATATTATAAAGATAAACGTTATTAAATTAATTTTAAATGTTTTTGGCAGCACTTTTTTTCTGAATCTTCCATCCTTTTTACTTGCGATTTATAGGGACTATAAGGCAAGTTATGCATTCGTAAAAAAAAAATTCTAACAATCAAACATGATATTACGATGATAGAGAAGTCAAAAAAAGTGGGTCCGGAAATTCCGTCCGTCTGTCTGTCTGTCCGTATCGATATCTACAGCCTAAACGGTTGGGCCGATTTGATTCAAACTTGGTATATAGTATTTTTAGAGTGCTCCACCCGACAGTTTTTGGAATTGGCATTCTAGCTCCAAAACTAACGGTACCTGCCATATAACTTTTATTGAAAAACTTTATGATTTAAATAATATTGCTTTTTAAAATTTTCAAAAACATTTTTTTTTAATTTTTAATAATTTTTTTTTTAAATATTTTGTTTTTTGAATATTTTGAAAACGGTTTAATAGATTTTTTTTTAAATTTTTCTCCTAGTATAAGCTTTAGATTTCTTTGAATTGACATACTCAAAAAAAATATAAAATATGTTTTCGAAAAGTTTTTCAAAAAAAACATTTTTTTGAAAAAAACTGGTCAAACGATTTTGAAATGAAAAATTCATAAAATATAAAACAGCAAAAGACATAAGATGGCTTACAACATTTTTTCCAAAAACGTTATGAATAGTGTTTTTTTGATTTCATAAAAAATTTTCCCCCAAATTTTATTTCATATTGTTCGGCTAAGCCCTAGCCATTAGTCAAATAAAAGAAGGTGACAACCTACATACATATCTACGTATTTTAAAGCATTTCATCATCATAAAAGCACACAGAATAAATAATGAGCTTATCATAGGCACACAAAAACAACTAACAAATAAAAAGAATTATTCGATTACTACTGAATGCAAAAATTTCAATCGAGAAAACAAAAGTTTACACCTTCCTATAAATAAACAAAACCACCGTGTTAACTTTTAATATTGTCGCTTTACATACTCGCTTAGCAGTAGTTGGAACGTGTATCTTATATTTAGTACCTACCTTCCTTCCAACCTTATTATAGGTAAATAATATCCTTAATAAATTCTATTAATACCTACCCACATCATACGTTTATCGATCCATCAAACATAATTCAGCTATTTTAATTAATTTGATTTCAAAAAGTAAATTATTGTTATTGGGACCTATATAGGTCCCTATACCTAGCATTATTGCCCTACTGCTGATTCCCACGAATCTTTATGCCAGTTGTTCAATTTTGTCCATACCAAAACGAAAATTAAACTGAAAAAAGTCCTTTATATCTTTCTAAGCAAATTTTATTATAAGCACTAAACAACAAGTGGAAAGATAATACACTAAAAAACTGCAAAAGCTAACAATCCTATATATTAATGTGTTTATCCCTTTATCGTGACGCATGTTCGTTCGAGCTTCAAACCACAACGATTCTAAAGAAGTTGCACGTCAAAAAAACATTAAAATTAAATCTTTGTCAAAAAGACGCCTGTACCTAAAAAGGATTAGCACACGGGAGCAAGTACGTGCGACCCAGTCGTGCCTTTTATTTTTATTAATTTTAAAATTGATCGGGCGAGAACATCGCCGCGGTCCGCAAAAGTGTACAGCTGATCCGAGGCAGTCCATTCCAAGAAGCTAAAAGTTTATGAATCTCCGAACGCTGACTGGGCTTCGGAGCGTTTGGAAGAGGACCGCAATTTTGGCCTAAAAATTAATGGCTGTGTTAATAAACAAAATTCCGTATATGGGAAGTCACCAACACACACGAGGTTCAATAGGTGACAATGCTCGCTGTTACTTGGTTTGGGTTTAAAAATTGCGTTCACTTGTCTCAAAGTCATGCGAAATAATTTTCGGAGCAAGTACCAACCTATGCAACAGTATATTTAATCAGAAAAACTTACATCCCCGAACGCAAGCATATCTATAGAAGTTTCTCCAAATGTCAGAAAATAAAAACTACTACAAACATTTATTTGTTTTGTTCTTGTTTTGATTTATCGGAGAGTTTATGATTTCAGGTTAAAATTCAATCGTTAGTAGATGTCGCTCATTTTTGTTTTAATTAAATGACAGTTCATAACCCAAATACCTATCACTTTTGTTACTTTATGAACTAGACATCGATACAACAACAGAATAACAGAATTTAAAGTCGAAAACTTAATATCAAAACTTATTTTCCAGATCGAATGCATGCCACTATTCTAGGAAACTAAATATTTACATGTGAATGCAAGAATTGGTTTTTCTTAGAACTTTCAGTTTGCATTACAAATGCAAATTTAATCAACAACAATGTAGAGTTCACGTTACATGCCACGCAAATATTTGAGATTTCTTTAAATTGAGGTCAAAAATGGTTAACACTGACATTTCACTTCACTTAAAACAAAATTAAATTCATCAAAAATGTACAGAAATTTGTAGTAGAACAGAATTTATAATTAGTTTGACAGTTGTTGTCAGTTTTCAGTACAATGTAATAGCTCAGGTTTTGCGTGACGTTCAAATGTGAGGTAACATTCGATACACATAAGATCACATCATTTTATCACGAATTGTTTAAAAAAAATTAAAGAAATTTAACCCAAAATTACGCAAGAATGCATGAATTTAATCTAAGACTTGATTTTGGAAAAATCCACAAGGTAAACAAAACAAAAGAAAACTTGAGAGTGGGGTAGAGAGGGCTGTTGTGCAAAACACAAAGCTTTGCGTTTAGTTGGGTTTCCTTTTATTTCAGTTCACCCAGCATCGCCGAAGCTTTGCGCTGGTAGTGTACATCCATTTAATTTGGATTTGTTTGGTTCCTACTATACTATACACAAGTAAAACTTGAACAATGGTTTTGAAAACACTGCCAAAGAGCATTGTGACTTAAGTTCTGTGTCCGGGAATGCAGAGAACGCTAGTCACGTTCCCGCCTTCATAAGACTCAAGAGTGCGGTTTGTTTTGCTTTTGTCGTCCTAAAGTTGGTTCATTTTGATTGCGTTTTAGTTAACGGTAAAGCATTATTTCAGAGATTTTGAATAGAAGTTGGAGGAAAATAAGGGAGACAGAGACATTTTGGTCTTTAGGAACATGGAATGCTTTTGGAAAAAGCTTTAAGTAACTTGATTAATGTTTCTTCAATGGAAAAGATGGTTTTGTTGAGATTTCTTAAGATTTATTATGGATTTCTAAAAAAATTCCATTGTTATGTGGTGGTGTATAGGATGTCTTTGAAGGGTGAAATTTGGAAAAATTATTTTGGAAATTGGAAAAGTTATGGTTAGCTTATGTATGCGTCCAGGCAATTAACCATCAAATAAATTAAAAGCATTGAAACACATTAATTTCGTCGAGTTTTTTGGAAAAATGTTTCATTTTTGATGTAAGCTTGTGATTATGATTTAGTTCACGCCATCTATTACCGAGTATGCTCTCTCTACTTTCTAGTACTTTTTGTCTTTCCGTAGTAAGAGTTTGCGTTAGGTTTGTCTGAATATTTCAAAACCTAAATTACACATGTATATTTATATGTCAAGGAATATCACATTTCATTATTACACATAAGCCAACATTGTACACAAACATAATAAGTAAGGTAAAGAAACATTCCTTTGTGTCAAAACCATTTTAAATTTGATAAGAGGGTTAACTATGATTGAGCGATATGACGTGACGACATCAGCATGTAAAATGCTTCAACCTTTAAAACTTTAACCCAAATGTAATATTAAAGGTTGAAGTAAATCGGATATATGGAGAAGGTAAATCAAATATATAGGAAAACTTTTGCCATGATTTTAGTTAAGTGGAATGTCTTGTTTTATAAGACATTGATTTGCCTATGTCATGAAAAGACAAATGTCACTTAAATATTTTTTGAGAGAATAGAAAGGATTCTGTTTTTTATGTAGAATAAAGAAGAATTTATTACTTTCGTATATGTATTTGTTGGGGGACTAATAAGTTTGACAAAATTACAAATAATAGATATATAGAGTGTGTTCAGCAAATTAGATCACAATTTGGCAGAAAATTCAAATACTTGAAATATATGGTCATCATAATGTTGAACCTTCTTATGAAATTTAAAAGTGCAACTTTTTACGTCCTTTACAAAAACAAATTAAATTTACAAACAAAATGTCATATTATACCTCGAAGATGTCAAGACACCGTTACAGCCCTATTAATAAAAAAGGCTTATTCCACCTTTATTCCACGAGATGACTAAACTATGGAATAAGACTTAATCTACGGAATAAAATAGTAAAATAAATAGGTAATAGTAAAATGAAATCCCTTAATAAAATCTACTACAATAAGCAAGATGCCTGTTCAATGAAATTTTCCCCAATTTTCTCAAACTTAGATTATTTTTGTATGAAAAAAAAAAGAATAATGAAGCTCACATTATTTAACGCACCTAATAATTCATTTGAGAATAAATTTGACACATCTGGTTCTTATTCCTTCGCCAATCCACCAACTTCGGTGGACTAACTTAGGAAACGTCGATTAGTGTGGAATTTTGTTTTATTAATAACATTTTGCATTTAGTCCACGGAATAAGGCCTAACCTTTCGCTATTCCACGTTAATTAATATGCCTCTTAATGTTTGAGGATATTTATTTTGTTTTATCAATTTACATAAAAGAATAGTAAAACTCACCTCAGTACAAAATCGGCATCCACATTGACCCAGTGTAGTCGCCTCACTAGGAGGCACTTCCGCCAGACAAAGTTTGCACGTAAACTCCTCCAATTCAACCGGAAGTGCTACTACTGCCATTCCGCTACTACCCGAAACAATAACCGGCGACAACGGACTCGAACCTGACGACGATGATGAATTAAGCGTCGCTGTCGTCACATTCGATGGCGGAATGTTACTGTTGGCCGAACTCTTTCTCGAACTGGCATTACTACCGCCATCTACACAATCGTTGCTCTTACTTACGATACTACTACTACTTAGATTGCTAAAGTTATTGTTTAGATTATTTGAATTGTTATTAACATTTGCGAATCCGCTATTAGCGGCATTCAAGGAATACCGTGAACCGGACACGGCCAACGATAACAGACTAGAACAACGCGAACACGTAGCGTTCGAGGTCGACATACTATTGCGGAGTCGATTGAGCGGTCTTATTTGCTCGATCCCATTTATGCTATTGCCACCGCCACTATCCCGAATCCCAATAGTTCGGCTGCCACCTAGTGGCGTTCCGCTTGTATCCGACACCGGTGAACACACCGACGACGTTTGTCGCGTAAGTGCGAGTACCGTTTCGCACTTTCGCATTCCCGTATACTGTACAATCGACTGGGATTTTTCATGATGCAAGCTGGCAGCACTGCCCTCCCGCCGCAACAATGGTACCACATTCCACAATTTTTGCTGCACAGCAGTATTCAGCGATGTTGTGCTGCTGGTTGCTTGCACCTTGTCAGGCAGATAGCCTATCGAATCCTGGTGCAAAGGTGTCCTTAAACCTGACGGATCACTAAGGATCACATTCTGATCGGATGGGGTTCGTGTGATGGTTATTTCCGGTGAAGGTAATAACGGTGGACTGAATAAGGTATCCTTAGAGGGTTTGCGACCAACTAGTGATTTCAGGAAATTCTCAAAACGTCGCCGCCTCGGTATTGGGCCCCCAGCAAGAAGTGAGGCTGCATGAGGGCCCTCGTTTTCATTCTGTTGGTTGTGGTGGTGGTTGTTAATTTGATTGGTAATGCCGTTGACAATGTTATTGTTATTGTATGGCGGTAAATAGGTGGCGTTGTTGGTTGTTGTCAAAGGAAGCGGTAGATTTGTTGGTGGTTGTGGGGATGATATGGCACGACGTGCCCGCAAATTGCTCAAATGAAGCTGTGGTTGTATGTTAATGTGATTCTTTGAATCTAACAGTGAGATTGTTTCATTTTCCGAACATGGCACCTGATGACTGGCCGTTTTCTTGGCGTTGGCCAGATTGTGTATTGGCGAGGAGTCCTGGAATCATGTTTAATTATTACTATTATTATTTAAAATAAGTTATGTTAAAAAAAAATCACAAAAGTGGTGCATTCTTTAAAGACTTTTTTTTTAATCAGAGATACTATTCTTGGACTTGAATGATAATTCTATTTATAAATACTTCATGTCTCATTCATCGAAAACACATTTAATATAATGACGTTGATGTCGTTTTAACCAAATACAAAATTCCAGCTAAATCCACATTATATCTCTTTGAAAACTAATTTGCATTGAAAAACACTCAGACAAACCATAAATTACGAACAAAATGATTTTGAGTGGGTTTTGCTTGTAGAAAGAACAAACGTCTTCAATTTGCTGGCTAAACTTTCTAAAGAAGGTAATTAGTTTTAATCAACAAATTACCCAAAATTACTGAGAGTGACTCCTATTTCGTTACAGTTGGCTGACAACTTAAGAACCTTCTTGTTTCCCCCTTTCCTTATTTCAATTTGAAGTCGACATTAAGAAGAAGAACTGATAATGAATAAAGTATGTGGTTGATACTGTCATTAAATGTGAAGATTTTTAAAGAAGTCTAGCAAGAAAAACAACTTTAATAAAATGAGATTCCATTAAGTTTGACACATTGATTGCTGGTGACCTGAAGGCCAAAATTGACGAAATAAGACAGTAGTTAGCAACTATGATGAAAATATCATAGAAAATGTTTTCATAGAGGATGAACTTAGCAATTGCTAATTGACGTTTGTTTTTTATGTCAAAATACTCTGGAGGTCCATACAAACCTTAAAACATCCGAATGAGATTCTGAGTGCAGGATTGGGCCAAATCCAACCAATCAAGCCTATATGTACATATGTACATATTAAAAACCGAGTTTTATTTTATTTTGACTTTTGCAAATAATTAAAATCTCACATTTATGACGTAAGGGACAAACAATTGAACAGCGACACTCACTATGACATTCGAATTGAAAAACAACTGTACAATTTTTTGAAACAGTTTTGTACACCTCACAAGATTCACCACTCCAAATTATCAACAATTATAATAAAATGAATCAATCTTTGGACTTACCCTAGATTCCTGCTCCAATTCTTCTTCGAGTGCGCTGTATACCGGAGCGTACCAGGAGTACGCGTGCTGTTTCCTTGTATTGGCAGCCGTTGTGTTCGTTGTCTGTTTGTATCCTGAATGATTTCCAGATCGCTGACTACCACCGGTGGCGTTGGTACTGTTTGCTCCTCCTGAATAATTTACAGGAAGACTTCGTCGATGGTGTTGTACACGTCCTCCTTTGCTTTTCTCCAGATGATGATTATGATAAGCACTACGGTGACTATGTTGATGCTGATTCAGTGAGTATTCTCCTGAAGTGCCAATACTGCCAACAGATTGACGATGATATGACAAAAATGGTTGACTCTCGATTGAGTGATAATCAGCTGCATAACTATTCGCCCGATGGTGATGATGATGATGATGCCTTCGACTGTTGTTCGAGGATACTTCTTTCTTGGTGAATATCAACGAAGCACTATTCTTATGAAGACAAATCGAACGATCTGGATCACAAACGGTCGCTTCGATGTTTGTCAAAAGTGGTTCTGTTTCGGACAACGGAAGATGATGTTGATGATGATGATCGATGTGTAGATGGTTTGTTTCTGATTCAAGATTCAATACAGATGAATCATCTGAAGCAAATGACTCAAAGAGAACGTACTTCTCGTCGAGGTGATTCACAAAAAAATTCGAGTTCGAATTCGAACGTAAGCTGGTTTGATGAATCAGCTGGCTTGGGGGTGATCTGTCAAATGCTGTTCCTGGTGTCACAGGTGGTGATGTACTGATATCGACAATACGAAACTCCGATGGGTCGTAGTTGTTGGCGATGTTAATATTATTGTTATTCGAAGCTGTTAAAAGCTGCTGATGGTTCTCTAAGCGATGATCCGTTGATTTATTACTTGGTGGTGGTATTGCCAGTGGTGGGACCACTTCATTTTTGGCTGAATTCGCAATTAATGGCGGACGCATTTTGATGGTTTATTATTGATTGAATCGCTCTTTTACCAGGTGGTCTAACAGATGACGTGGACGCCATTTTGATACGAGTCTGGAATAAAGAAAAAAAAAAGGATTAAAAAAGCTAGAATAACATAAATCAAAAATCAGTTAATCAATTTGTGATATTCACGGATGAGTGCCACCTGTTTGCTTAATTCTAGGGAAAGGTCATCCTTTAAAGCTTTATTCCTATATAAAAAGTTCGATCCAGAAGATTAATGACTTGTGAAAAAAATCATTACAAAATGTCAAGTAGATGTCCTTGTAATTTATCGATGGTTCGCGATAAAATGTTTCAGTTGTTATTTCAAGGAACATTTTTTTTAACGCTTCAAGAGGCAAACCCGTGTTTTCATTTCCAGCAAAAAGGGGAAGGACAAACAAAATTTGATAAATTGGTTCAGCCTAGTTGACTTTAAGGACATCTGGCAAACTGTGTGTGAGCCATTTGCTGCTTGTCTTTGGAAGTTTTTATCTATAAGTTGAGTTATAAGTGAATCTGCGGTGAAGAGATAAAAGTTTTGATTAGTGTATTTTCTTTTTTAACGGCCGATGGGAATAAGGACATTTCCATTTCGTTGTTTGCTTATAGTTTGGATGTATATTTTGAATTGATAGTTATTTTGATATGATTTCTTTCATGGTTGTGTCGCTTACTCATGCAAGCTAGGAATTGAGTTATGGATTTGAGTTTGGAGAGGCCGTGGAAAAGAATCCATCTGTATCCAAATCAATGATAGTCAATTTTTCGGAGATTAAACTTTTCGAAATCAATGGTATTTCCTTTTGACAAAGTAGAATTAATTTATAGCTTTGGATATAAAGCATAAATAAATAGCTTTTTAATATGAAACTTGAATGAAATATGTGCGGTCCTTCTGATTATATTCCATTCGTATATTTTGCTTAACCTTTATAAAAAGAAAAGCAATTTTTTTAGATAGAAACACTGGAATGTGATTCCCAAAAAAATTCTCAATAAATCTTCTGATTGAAAGTAATTGTTGGGTAATACATTTGATAAAGGATAAGTGGTTGCCTTGTGAAATCAGGGCAAGTATATCCTTACGAACCAAATGAAATAGGGGAAAGACGGAGTAAAGCAATTTGTTTATTAATTTTTTGCTGAAATTTCCTATTCTAATACGGAAACTTTTTGGGCTGCGTCCAGCGTAGGACTGAAAATGTACTACGTGCGCTTGAAGCGTTTTTCCCGCAATATAGTGCGGATCCGCATCTACACTTGAGACTAGACACGACATTAAAGTTTTGAATGATATCAAAATGTGAAAGTAAGAACTTACCATTGTAAAAAGTTCCCACGAAGAAGAACCTCGGATTCGGTATAAAAATCACTGACCTGTAAACAAAAAAAAAGGTAATTTTTTATTAATTTGAAATAATAAAAATATATTTATTAATATACACACATTTGGAGAATATTAAATGTAATTAAAATAATCAAACTTGTATCATTTTTAAAAATACAAAAACATCTCCATGATTTATGATTTTGGATTAATTTGCATTTGTAAGTTTTCGATTTAATTTCGCCCTGAGTTTTGTTTAAACAATTAGGAATTCTAAAAAAAAAAATACCAAACAACAGAACCAAAACTAAAAATAAAAATATTTTTCATAGCTAATTACGTTAAATTAAATCACGAATCGATTTGATTGCATTAAATGCTAATGAATCACTCTGCGGGCATTAATTGTTAAAATAGTCGTTATAGAGTTAATTTGTTGTAGGACGTGCAACAAAAAATTATAATTACTGCCTAAAAGAACCTCAATAGATATTCCAGCTTACCGTATGTATAACACAAAATGGTTGGTAATTTTGATTTCAATCTATAATATTAATTCAACAGAATATTGTACTGTGGTAACTGCTGTGACTGTGATGCTATTATCGATTAAAGTATGTTTTTATACAGTGTTTTGATTATAAACTAAGCAATTAAAAAGGAAATTTCAATTAATTTTTTTCACAAAAATTTAAACAACGTGAAAACCAATAAACAACTTTAAAACCAAATACATAATTCAGTTTCCAGAGCTTTTGTAGAATAGAATAGAACAATATAAACAACCTTGTTGTTTAAAACAGTTTAAACAAGTTTGTTTAATATTAATAATAGTATTTTAAAAATTCTTGAACTTAATCTGAATTAAAGGATGTTATCAGAGTTGTATGATGTTTCATTTCAAAATAAATGTTGTTGCCACTCATTTTGCTCTTGCCATAGGAACAAGTATTCCAGATTTTTATATGAAAAGATCTGAGATCGATTCTCACCTCTGTTCACGAGGAGAAAACTTTTTTTTTTGAGATATTTTCTTTTTTCGAATCACAGGAATGTGGAACGCTTGCCTGGTTCTGTTTTTCGTTCTAATTTTGATATACAAAACTTCAAAACTAATGTGTATCGAATTATCCTTTTACATTCTTCCCTATTTCTTTAAGGCACGCACTGTGTTCTAATTTTTTAGGGGTAGAAAAATGATCTCTTTTACGCGTTCTTGTTATAAAAAAAGTACACCATCCTTGAGATTGGCTCGAAAACAAACGAAGTTTTTACGGTGAGATGGGTGAATCTTGAATTATATGGATTGGTGTAAAGAGAAAACATTTCTAGCTGTACTTAAGCAAACTAAGAGAAGAGCTAAGTTTTAAAAAGAACAAGTTCTGGGAGATTTAAGAGAACTGTTACGAGAGAAGGTTATGCGCTGACATTTGGAAGCAATTCATATGAAATATCAGATCGCGATATTGCGATAATTTAAGGTTTTTTTAAAGCATAAGAAAGTCAATGGAGAACTTGTTTAGCTTGATGATCTTCGTAAATGATTCGTTATATACAGTGCTAGCACGAATTATTATAAGATAAAAATCCCGGGCCTAGGAACCGAAGTGACTGCCTTGAAAAACACATGAAGTATAATTAATAGGATCCGATATTAAAAGATATGAAATAAGATTGTTGTAGATATAATCTCAGCCAAGAGATAAAAGGTGTTGAAAAACCAAAGGCATTAGGTTTGAGGTAAAGAATTTTATTAGCATATTCTACCGAAGGCTTTGTAAATTAAGTAGCAATGACACTCAATTCTTTCCGTCTCTCCAGTTCATTCACTTGGAAACATATTTGATAAGACTAGTTGTAATAGTTAACCTTTAAAAACCCGCTCTTTGGGAGAAAGCAGACACAATTTGGAGTAGAAATAGAGAGAGTTTGGGAATTGAAAAAAGTTTGGCTCTAGGCCGGTAAAATATGTAGATACCTATGTCGATGTTGGCACCTATTATTATAGTTATTTTGGGCCGAATTGTGTATTGTGTTATAAAACAAGAGATAAAACAAGAAAGAAAAAAGTGTCAAATCTGGGATCACATCTAACATTAATTGTAAGAAAAAAAAGTGCTAATAAAAAACTGTTAGAATAGTCCCTAGTTTGTGTGAAGTGTGAATTTTTTATGGAATATGGAATGGACAACCAAGCTGAAATAGAACAAATTTGATTTCGAGGGTTCCGATGAGTATATTACTTTTAAATCGAATTTACAATCAACAGATTCAAACGCAAAGGAATCTGAGGGAAAATGTTGGTTCGAGTTCTATTATGGATATTTTCGATTCTTTGTCATCAATTGTGACCCCAAGCATTTTATGATCGGATAGTTTTTTTTTAACAAATTTTAAAGCGCGAAATACTTTTTGGATGTGTTAATACGGACATTTGTCAAACAATGAAAATATCTTGGACTGGTTATATATATGGGTATTGACAAATACCCAGCTAATAATAATTATTATAGCACCGATTCATTCTCCAAGAATTCATTTGTTCACCAGTGACCTATCGAAAAAGTTTTCAAATAATTTTCAAGTTTATTGTAAACAATGAAACAATTAGAAACAATAATTTGTTGCTTTTGAAAAAAAAATCATGAATTCTTGAACCCATGCTTGGTGAGATCCTAGCTGTGGAAGAGCTTTTGATACCGAGGTGTGAAAAACTACAGTTCCGACGGTATAACCTCGGAAAATCCTACAAATTCGGCTACAAATTTACATATTATACGTTTTTTATAAATCATAAAGTTATACCTTATAACGCATGGTAGACGACTTAGCGATGGCATCTTGACAAGGATAGAATCATAGCAGCAGATAATTCGTATACACATCAGTTGCCTAGGCAAAAACAATGCTTTCTCATTAGACAAATTAATTGCGATGTGATACGGTAGTGGAAACGTTCAAAAGAATAAAACAATCTTCTCAAGGATATACGGCCGGTACGGCATCACAGAATAGACACGCAAATGTGGTATTTGGGTGTTGAAAATGTATGTAACCTACCATGAACCATTTAAAATGAACAAAACTGTAAGACTTACTCCCACTCATCTAGCCTACGATATATAAGTAGACTTAAAACTAACAAAACTAGTATAGAGATGTCTTGGTATAGGTTAAATATACTAGTTCTTTTGTAGGGTTTGGTTTTAGGCATGCGCACTTCGAATAGAATCTAAGTCTCGCCTCCCTTATTATTAACCAGCCGCAGTTTAAAAGAAATGCATTCTAATCTAGTTTTAAATTTTAATTTTTTTTTAGAGTTTTAAATGAGAAAATAGTCACCTAATTCTCGATCTACTGCGCCGAAAAAAAAATTCTTTCCTATGTTTTTAATTCTTCTAACTAGTGTCGTGCAACGTCATGTTGCATTCTAAAAGGCAATGTGCCTTACAGACACTTAGTTAAAAAATATTAATATTATTATTAATCTACTCTAAGACCTTCTCTAACCACCACCTTTTAAATTTTCGCATTCGACGGGTTTTGTAAAGACACATCAATTCCAAATTGGTGGACATCATTTTAAAGTCGTCCATAATACCTTCAGTATAAAGATTTATAGAAGGCAAACTCAATTCTTTGAATCTCAACTATAGACTTTTTCGATCGAAGAAGATGAAAAAGGACAAATCTTACTGATCCTCTGTCCCTAAATACAAAACTGATCCTTAAATTCTTAAAAACTTAAACGACCATATGAAGCGCTATTATGCAGATAATATACAAATGCATTTTTGTGTAAAAAAAAGTTTAGTTTCCCGTAGAAGTGCTGCGATTGGACTGAACCGGAAACCGCCATCGTCCATCTATGTTCATGGAATAGAGGTAAAATTTATTTTATCACGAGTTGATTACAATCGGTACTTGTAGTAGTATTCGGCCGAGTCAATATCGGCGAAGTTAGACCCAGAATTTTGAAATCCTAATGAAGGATGTTTTTTTAAAGGATATAATTTGAAATCATTGTCTTCTTTGCTATTTTAAGCTTAATCTAGTTTGTAAATTCATCATAAATAGACCCACCCTGGCGCTGGCCCCAACGATCGCAAATGGCTCCAATTAATTAGAAAAAAACTTATTTTAGTTTAAGAAATTCAACTAAAGAAATTGTTGTTAAATGGCTATGTAAATAAACAGAGTTACAGCATTTGTAGCTAGGATAACCAATTTTCAAAAGCCGATTACTTCCAGAAAAATTCATTATTTAGTCATATTTATTGGTCGCTGGAACAATTTGGTCCACGTGTCTTAATAAATTATTATGGTCCGAACGTAGCAATCAACGATGAAAGGTACGGAGGAATAACTATACATACTTTTTCAAGTCTCAATTAGCATTAATCTTGCAATAAATGTGGTTCCAACAGGATGTGCTTACATTATATGTATGTACCTAGCAGGTGAAACAGTTAATTTACTGAAAGCCACGTTTGACAAACGATTAATTTAACGATAAACGAATTGCAATTGAGGCAAAATAAATCCTGATTTACTGCAAGGATTGTGTGAAAAATGGATTTCCAGAATAAGCTATATGTTATGTACGAACAAATGAGAAAAAAATATTGAGATACAAAAAACTTGATTAATAAAAAAATCAGTTTTGATATGAGCTCAATCATTCCATTTAATATCCCAATGAGGAAGACCAGCACCAAAAACGCAACCGGAAGTGACCAGTTTACCGCCAAACGGAAAAGAAAAAGACTGTCTGACCAGCGGTCATGTAATTTGCAATTTATTTGTGGCTAAATTTTCTATTGACTCGATGAGGTAGGTGTTCCTACGGCCGCCTCCCCTACTTTAAAAAAATACATCCTCATATATCGGGTTTTTGAACAGGGACGCTACAAAAGTAGAGCGACAGGGACAGCAAACGACGCCATATTTCTTGCCGATCTTTTGACATTTCTCTTCAGTAAGGTTTGCCATTTTATGATGGAAAGATATAAGAGCCAACGAGTCGAAATTATTAAAATTTACTACCGAAACTCGGAGTCAGTGGCCGCAACGTTAAGAGCGCTACGTCCAATCGTCCTAGCAGATCAACAATTGAGCGTCTAGTATAAAAATTTGAATCCACAGGCACAGTACAAAATGTTCCCGTGCCAGTGAGACAAAGAAGTGCCCGTAGTGTCGAGAATATTTCTGTAGCTGAGGCTTCAGTTGCAGAAAGCCCAAATGTGTCTCTCACACGTCGTTCTCAAGCGTTGGACATCTTTGCGAAAAGATCTTAGCCTACATCCTTACAAGATTTAATTGATGCAAGAACTGAAGCCGCTTGACCACCAGAAGAGTCGTATGTTCGTGAATTGGGCTGAGCAACTACCTGAAAATGATTCGGATTTTCATCGAAAAATCATCTTCAGCGATGAGGCTCATTTCTGACTGAATGGCTTCGTCAATAAACAAAATATGCGGTATTAGTCAGGCAGCAATCCACACGTACTTCATGAGTCATCATTGCATCCTGAAAAAATTACGGTTTGGTGTGGTTTATGGGCCGGCGGCTTCATTGGGCCGTACTTCTTCCGTGATGATCAAGACCGGCACGTTACTGTGAATGGGGATCGCTACCGTTCAATGATAACCGAATATTTTAGGCCCCAATTGGATGATATGGACTTGGAGGACATGTGGTTCTAACAGGACGGACGCCACAAGCCACACAGCGAATGTCACAATCAATTTATTGGAAACCAAGTTTGGAGAACGTGTTATCTCACGAAATGGTCCAGTCGCTTGGCCGCCTCGGTCGTGCGATTTGACGCCGTTAGACTATTTCCTGTGGGGCTACGTCAAGTCTATGGTCTATGCCAACAAGCCAACGACGATTGATGAACTTCGTACGAATATCGAACGTGAAATTGCAGCAGTATCGGTCGATTTATGCTTAAAAACCGTCGAAAATTGAGTTCAGCGTCTGGACTTCTGCAAGCGTGCCCGTGGTGGCCATGCAAAAGAAATTGAATTATATATATATACACTTTTACAGGAATAAAGAAATGCATTGATATCCAAAACCGTTTTTGTTTTATTTAAAAAAACTTCTGTAGCGCTC
Organism: Platycheirus rosarum; assembly: GCA_963971375.1. Lineage (NCBI taxonomy): Eukaryota > Metazoa > Arthropoda > Insecta > Diptera > Syrphidae > Platycheirus > Platycheirus rosarum. The sequence continues at coordinate 27,955,754 of OZ020510.1, read as the reverse complement.
TTATTGAAAAACTCTTTATTTACAAAAAAAAAATACGCGAGGACTCTTAATTTAAAAATACTCTGCTTTTACCACAGCTTTTACATATGTTTCCTTTTCCCAGGACTTTCACATTACGCAACTTAACATATGTATTTGGCATTAATTTCGACATTTCTAGCAGCATAGTCTTTATTCAGATTTAATTGCACCCTCAGTCTACAGCGCAAGTGTTGCAAACGACTTTTTGCGAAGTATTTTTATTTCCTCGAAACATATGTTGCAAGTTTTTTCTGCTTGAGGACGAAGGAAGCCAGTTAAATAAATTTATACATTCGACTTTGCCAATGAAAGCTTTATTCACCAGAATTTTAAATCAAATAAGCTTAGGTTTTTTTTGTGTGGCAAAGTCTTAGAAATATACCATCAACTCAAAAATTAAAATGAGTTCTCAGTAAAATAATTACAACCGCAACTTACTCATTAACATTTTAGTATCGTTTCATTATTGTGGCAGATTTATTTATTTTATCAAACAAAAACGGCGTAGATTAGCTTGAAATATTAAATTTTTTATTACTTAGATAAGTACACATAATAAAACATTTTTATGCTGAAACTTAAGCACAGGGTGGTCTGGTTGTTAAACAAATTAATAAAACCTTAAAATTATAAATTTAAACAAAAAGTGAAAAATTAACATAGATACGTGACTTTCTTTAAAATTGTAAGAGATATAACAGGAGGAATTACATACTTTTTTTACTCTATTTTTACAATTTTTTAAAATCACTCTTTGTTAAATTTTCTCCTGAACTATTTTGGAGAATTTAAAACAACTCCATTCTACGAGCAACTACAAGACAATCGACTTAATGCTAAGTGCCAACAGGAAATGCAATCCCTCTCAGTTAATCTATCAAAGCCCTCTAATGGTATATTTAACTTCATCGCCATCATCATTAACGTTAGAAAGACTTAGGGGGATGATACGCTAAAACGTTTCGTCTGGAAGCACTTCCCGATGCGAAGAGTCGTTGTCATCGTTGTTGAAAAATTTAATAAAACATACATTCGCTTTTCATTTGCAATTGTACCGGCTTCCACTTGAAAACAAAATGTTTTTTAATTCACCCATGTACATGTCGTTCCATCACATTGGGATGTTTTGCACATAAAGTTGACCAAAAATATTTTTTTTTTCGATAAGTTGTTACATAAAATTCATTGTTCAGAGTTGCCCCTGAGGCCTTGTTTTAAGTTTAGAATTTCTAAAAATCAAATGTGGATTACAAAGCCTCGAAAGAAGATGATTTACTTCTTTACATTTTCTAGGAAAACTGGGTAACATGAAAGACATAAAAAATCGTCAATCTCTGTGAATCAGAACGCGTGAACTTACGCTTTGGTGTTTAAAACAAAATACTATACATCGACACAAAATCTATAAAAAAAAATTTTGGCCAACAACATTGCCAAAATACCTTCCTGTAGGCCCTCCAATTGTCGAGTGAAAGGTAGATTTGACAGAAAAGTTACGACATCGAATTCTAGGGACAAAACCAATTGCAAATGTGCGTTTCTCAAAAGAAATCTCTTCAATACGAGTGCAGCTTTATGGTTCATGTGTACAATGAAGGGAGTTTGCTCTATCATACGGAGAACCTTCCTCAAAACACAGGCCATATACGAATAAAAACTTAATTAAGAACCATCAGTATGGATTGAGCAGACGAGTGATGCTTTCCATCGGATTTCTGTATGTGGATTCAGATACTGTATTACTTGTCTTCTAGAATTTCCCTACACAAAATCGGGAAATCACATGCCGAGAGGTTGTCCCTGCTCAGGTATGTTGACATGTCACGAGGGTGCTTCGTCATCGCATAGATCAAAAGATCACACAGCACATGCACTCCAATTAGCAGGATACTTGTACCCCAAGAGTGATGATGGTACAAAACAAAAGAAAGATACACTTTTTCCAGTATTCTATGCTGATACTTTGTTGTTTTTTTTTTGTTCCTTGGGTTGATGGAATACATTTTATCGCAATGGAAACAGTGATGGGCCTGGGTACACCTCGGTGATGACATAAGGCGACATTGTTGACAGGCAGAATAGTAGTGGGAGTGTATCTGGTATCTATGCATATCCAATTAAACAGAGCACAAAGTCGCGTTAAATGGCCAGATATAGGAGGGGGAAAGGGGAAACCGAAGGCCGATGACTGATGGTATTCTTGATTTGTGAACTTAGTCCTTTGAAATGCATGATTTTTTGTCTGTTTTGCAAAGGTATGTTGGTTGGGTTTTGGATAAGTCTATTCATTTATGTCAAATTTGATATCTACTTGGGGAGAGGATTAGGGGATTCTTTGATGTGGAAGTATCTGTCAAGGTAGATTTTGTTGAGAGACATTTATGAATATTTGCAACATAAACAAGGAAAATTGGGAACAAAAGGCGAGTTATTTGCAAGGATACACCGATAAAGATTGATCCGTTTTTGTTTTAAGAGTTGTATTTAAAAGTTTTGGAAAAAACGAACTATATTCCTATAAAATCGGATTTTATAAGGAGTTTAATAAAATTTACAGCCGTTAATAAGTTTTAAAGTATTAAAAGGTCTACATTTTCCTTTTTATTAATAATACATACACATAAATAACATTTATTTAAAAGTTAGCCTTGATTCAGATAGCTTAATCTTTTTAAATACAAAATGATTTAACTTTAATCTAATTAATCTGAAATCTTAAATTCAACTTAAATTAATAACTTTGTATTATAACTTAGTTTAAGAATAACTCAGTTTTTCTCGTATTTAAACTTATTTTAATAATCAAACTTGTTTATCGAGTATAAACAAATTTTAATGTCACTATTTATGATATCAAAATAAAATAAAAATCAGTTTTGACTTTAAAGTTTAAGAGAAAGCATTTCGTTTTATTTAAACTTTCCTCAGGATTCCATATTGGTGGCACCGAGTTTAAACACTGGAACAGATATCACAAGATACTACACTATCACAATGAACAAAGTATCCCCCGACCCAAGGTAAGGTGCCTACGAATTCACATTCACACACAGTTAACAAGGTAACCCCTGACCCACGGTAAGATACCTTAGAAATTACATTCACACACATTAAAGAAGGTATCCCCCGACCAACGGTAAGGTGCCATTATTAACCTTCACGACAAACGACATCTTACACCAACACAATGCCTGACCCTGACCCAGAAGAAAAAATCGCAGAAGGAGTAATTGCCAAGGTTGCTATAAGAGTGCCACCATTTTGGAAGCGGAGCCCATAACCTGTGGTTCCTCCAGCTTAAGGCCCAGTTCCATACCAGTGGAATAACTTCAGATACCACGAAGTATTACACTTTGGTTGAAAACCTAGAAGCGGATGTGCTGACCGAAGTCCGATATGTGGTTACCAGCCCTCCTGCCACAGAAAAATATAATGGCCTGAAGACTCGACTTCTGTTAGCGTTCCAAGAATTGGAACAGAAGAGACTGAAAACCCTTCTCAGCAGCATCACTGTCGATGGAAGACGACCATCTCTGCTGATTTCAAAGATGAGAGAACTTGCGTCGTGCACAATATCGGAAGACATCCTCAGAACCTTATGTATGAAGCAACTGCCAAACACGACCCAGTCAATTCTGTCGTGTAGTGTAAATCAAGACCTCAAAACTTTGGCTGACAAAATCTCTGATGTACATATATCCTAATTCAGATGTTGCTTTTGTCTCAACGCCGGCGTCGTCCAGTGTTGCTGCCATTTCTGAATAACAAAATCAGATTGCTGCTCTCCAAGAACAAATTGAACAACTTCAAGTTCCTAGAAGCCGAAGTTCTTCACGTTTGAGGAATTCCTTTAAAAAGAGATCGAAATCCAGAAATTCAAATATCTGCTACTATTACCGACGGTATGGCAAAAAGGCAAGGAAGTGTCAAGAACCTTGTCAGTTTAATACGGGAAACTAATTTGCGGACAGCTCTCAGCGACTAGCCAGTCCGCTCACCATAAGTCGCTTTTATGTCAATGAGAAATCTTCAAACAAATGTTTTCTCATAGACACTGGAGCCACAATTTCAGTCATTCTACCTACCAATATAGATAAGCGGAACAGCAAATCCAACCATTTTCTTTATGCAGCGAATGGCACTGAAATTCCAACTTATGGAGAACGGTTGATGTCACTCAACCTTGGTTTTCGCAGAAACTTTTTCTGGCCTTTTGTCATTGCTCAATTCACCGAGCCGATCATTGGATCCGATTTCTTGTAATTTTTCGATCTCTTAGTTGAAGTTAAAAACAAGAAACTAATCGATCGGAAAAATAGCCTTCAAACACATGGTTTTGGTGCAACAATTTCATCAAGTGCCACAAATATTCAAACAATAAGTCCATCATCTTTCGTTTACGATGTATTGAAGGAATATGAAGATATCACTAAAACAAACCTATTGGCTAAGACCAAGCACAATGTCACGCACCACAATCAAACAGAGTCTTCCTGTGTTTTCCAAGGACAGACGACTCTCCCTTGAACAATTTAATACAGCGTATGAATGATGGACATTCCTAGCAGCGCAAGGATTCCTTTATTAGAGAAATTCAACTGGTTACTTCGTTGCAGCATTGTTTGTAAAAATTGCTGTAAAATAATTAAAGGCACGAAAAATTACGGTGCGGCGCACCGTGCTGTAAAAATGTGAGAAGCATCCGCGATTTGTCTCAAGTTGTGGTCAAATGGGGTAAACAAAATTCTGGCATATTCGTAACAAACCTAAAGAAATCGCAGCATTTTCGGCGACGTCGACTATGAGGTCATTTCACACCAAATGCAAAAAAAAGTCTGTGGTGGACATATCGAGAACCGAGAGTTTGTCCGTTAATCCGGTGCAAGTAATGCTTAAGGAAAGTGGCACACGGGGTAGATATTTCGCTAAAACAACAAAAAGCAGCGTTGTGGTTTTGAGGCATTCAATTTTACGCGATTTCTCATTCCTCACTGGAAAGGCTGTCAGGATCAGAATTTAATGAACTTATCATACGCTGCGTTGCAGTTCCACATCCGAAGAACATGCTAATCTGAAAACAAATACGAATAGCTGAGAGCACGGTGGTCAGCAAAACAGTTCAATAGATCAGGGAATAGAAATATTGTCGGAGACTAACCAGAGCCCTGAGGACCACCAGTATTTATGTATTTTGTGAGTAACCGACTTGAATCCATCGAACAATACTTCGTATCGAAAATGTAATTTTATATCGAACGAAAAAGGAATTCATTGAAACTAAATGCATGAATTTTTGATCAAGATCTTGATCCTAAACTCTATTAAACGCTTCAGAAACAGTGCGGTAATCTTATTTTTTCTGCAAAACGATGGAGAAATTGATTCTATTTTTCGGTGAGATATACCATCAGATGACCAGTGGACCTAACAAACGTTATTGCCTGTCATTTAGAAGCTTTGGATCTTTAAAACATTTCTTAGGCTGAAAGTGAGTCTGGCTCTCTTTGGCCTTGGAAAAAAGAGACGTAAGTCAAACTAGCTGTAATACTAATGAAGTATGTTTGACTTTTAAAGCCAGTGGACTATCAATTGCGTCGTGTGTTTGGTGAATCGGCTGGGAATCAACTGGAAGTTGACCAGATTTGTATCGTCAAATCATCTTCAGTGATGAGGCTCATTTATGGCTTAACAAGCAGAATTGTCGTTTTTGGAGTGAGCATAATTCTTATTTTTTATTACATCCCGAAAAAATCACTGTTTGGTGCGATGGCGTCATCGGCCCAATTGTCTTTAAATCCGAAACCGGCAAATGATTCTTGATTTTATTATTTCTCATTGTCATAGGAAATCCTTTGGAGGAGAAATAGTTTCATAACGGCGCGTGCAACCATCACTTTGTTGAGCCAAACGTTTGGTGACCCAATCATCTCAAGAAATGGAAGTGGGAATTGGCCACCTCGTTCGTGTGAATTGACACATTTGGACATTTGTGGGTTTACGTCAAGTCTCTGCTCTAAACTGATAAACCAGTAACGATTGATCATTAAGAAGCCAATATTCGATGCATTATTGACGTAATAAGACCGGGTATGTTCGAAACAGTGGTGCAAAATTGGACCGACAGGATGTCGTTCAAAAGTCGCAGTCGCAGAGGTCATATGCCAGAAATAATTTTTAAATTGGTTGATATATTGAGGGTTAAGAAGATTTGCCTTTTTTGGAGTCAGGCTGGACAAATGCTATTTCTTATCCATTGGAAAAGAGACCTGAAGAATAGGACGGTTAGAAAGCTTAAGCAGTGATTGAAGAACACCTCTTCAAAACAATAGCGGGGACACTATCCTGACGAGGGTATTTGCGACTGAATTACAGGAGGAATTGTAACACCTGTTGGCAGCGTTGAGTTCCAAAAATTGAGCTGCAAAAAAATCGGCTTTTCCGTGAGAGCTGACAGAAGGGGTATGCTATAAGAGAGTATAGGAGTCGTAGACGACGAAAAATTTCGTATGTTTCTTTCAAATGATCCAAATTTTTTACTGCCTTTCAGATATTGCAGGATTTTGTACCGATTTGTGGATTCACGTAAAAGATTGACCTTTGCAGGCTTTTTAGCTTTCTCAACTTCCTCGGTGTTGTTGGTTTTAAACAACACAAACTTACTTCTTTTAGACTTATTACCTCTTTACAGCTCGAATCAAACTATAAGTATTCTTCCTAAAAGAATGTTATTTGTTTCCATAACTGCGCTAGATTCTACGTCCTATCGAAAAAGCAGTTAAAGGTCTTGAAGAAATTATTACATTATTAAATTTTTCCTAGCTCCTATAGTTGGCTTTCTTGTTATGCCAAAGGGTTCTTCAAGAAGACGTTTTCTCTTTGATTGGACTTGTGAAGTGTTCGTCTTATTCGAATAAAAAAATATTTTTTTAAAAAACAAGATTTCGAGATATTTTTATTTTTTCAATGCAAAAGACAATACTCAAAGGCAAGAAAAAAATAAATAAAATATCAAACCATTGATTTTCATCAGTTTTATATCAACAGCTATTTGTGCAATTTCCCCGAAATCAATTCTTCACAACTTTAAGACAAAATTTCGTTTTCCATCTCAAATTTTTATATTTCTCATAAGCTGAAACTGAGTCTACAACATCTGCACTAGCTTTATGATAAAATTGTGTCTTCACCAAGTGGCACATCCAAAAGGATATAAAATCAATAAAAACAATTTGAAAATTTATTTTTCAATAAATTGGTTCAAAAAACTTCGTCAAGGTATACACCATACACTTTCCTCCTTGAAGTACCCAATTCGTTTCTCCGGTTTACTTTGGTTGGAATTGGCGCGGCAACATTGAACCATTCACATCCTGGACTCAGGATTCAATTTTGCACCATTGCACTCTAAATAATTTATTCCTCAGGCACAGGACTTGCTGTATGTCCAAGCAAACGACAGAGTATCTACGATATAATTTTTCATATCCTGAATACTGTTCTTTATGCGTTTTTTTTTTTATGTTCAAAGATAAAATAGAGAAACCAATCCGAAAAGACCACACTTTATACCAACGGTCCACTCTCTGTCTATTCGATATTCATTCGGAAGGACTGTCTCAGAAGCATACAGCGACATGGACCGGAGACGGAAACACATCTCCATGCCAGTGTTTAAGATTGTTGTCCTGTAAATAGAGATCATGTTGAGAAAGGACTCTCCTTTGCATAAATGAAAAATGGAAGTGAAATGTATTTTTTTGGATTTAAACAGGATGCAATCCTGAACGCTGCACCTGGTAAAAGATATTCAAGAAAGTGGAGGCGAAGTGTGCTTTGCTCTCAGAATGAATAACAAAGAACAACGAAATGAGGTCATAAGTTTGATGAAAGAGAAAAACAAATGAATAAAATATCCAAAGAAAGTGTGGGTGTGAATAAATGAATGAAGGAAGGGCTAGAGGGAAGGATGACTTGATGGACTGCTGCTCATCCTTTTTCGAGTGAAAATATATTCATGTGTGTTTTTTTCAAATCCGGCGGCGTTTGTGCTGGAGGAGATTGCGTAGAAATAAATTCTATGAAAGGAAACACATATGTGTGCTCAATGCCCAGATATAGTGTCTTCTCATATATGTAGGACTAGCAGCGGAGGGTGGGTGAGTTAAAAGGATTATGGCGTACACCTTATATCCTGCGTCTCATGCCCAGCAAGTGACATGATTTATTGAGCAAGACATGCTGCGGTACAACTTCTGTAGATGTACACTCTAAGGATGTGTGGTTTTGTGGAATAATAATTCTTTAATTTTTTTTTGGCTTTTTTTTTTTGTTGTCTTTTATGGCTCAAAAGCGACTTTCTTTGACTATGGACGTGCTTGGAATACTGCTTTCGGATGACTGTTTTTGAAGAAGAAACAGGAAGAATGCGTGTAGAATTATTACATTTCTAAGAAATCTGTTATTGAAAAGACGATTAAATCCTGGGTTTCCATAAATATGTAATTGAACTATTCAAATGTGTAAAAAGGGCTATTTTCATAGCAATACTGCCATGCCCATAAATTATTTTGATCTTAACATTGCAATTTTTTTATTTAAATAAAGAAATAATAAAAATAATAATAAAATACTATAAAACTAATTTGCATTGCTAATTCTGCCTCCTAAGGGTACAACCTGCACTTTATACTCTGGGTTTCACTTGATCCACCTTTAAAGACGGCATTTCTGAATGTTTGCTTGCAGTCTAAATACCATGACAAGATGAATGGACTGCCATTAAGGGTTAATATTTTAACACCAACCCTTAATTTTCATCTGGTTAATTACATATAAGATTTTCTAAGGTCCAGCCCACTCCATCCATTGCATAGAGAACTATCTTGGGACATGTTCTGCTGTAAGCTTGCCGTTTTCCATATAAAATAATTATATACCAATAAGTAAATACAACTAATTGAATGATTTACGATTTACTAAGAAAGTACTTACCGTGCACTGGGGCGTATGAGTAACTTTTTTTTTATTTCTGTGTATACACGGCCAGTGATGTTTGATTTTGCGGGATTATGGATTTTGTGACTGAGGTGAGCTTTGAAAATATTTCCATATTAAGAAGACTTAGGATAGATGCTTCAATTCCATTTAACCGTATTTAATTTATAACTCTATACTTAACCTGTAAAGTGACAATGAATTCTAATTCCCATGTAATGAACTTTAATCATAGAGCTTACGAGAGCCAAGCCCGGAGATGAAGTCAACTGGTGTTCATTATAATAATTTTCCTTCAATGACCTTGAGTGTGTGTGTTATGTAACTGTGTTTACTTCATTTTAATTACTTTCAATTACTCCCCCATTTTGTTTAGGAAAATGTTATTCAAACGATACTCTCTGTGTGCGGATTGTTTAAACGTTTCCGAGAAAATTATTGAAATAATAGATTTTCATCTCGGTAATATAATTAAGTTAAGGTATACTTTGTAAGGGTTTAGTCTCCGGCAAAGCTATGTATATTAAACTTTGCTGTTATTAATTTTTATACAACAGAAGGTAAAGAAGTGATTTAGAAAGGTAGATAACAAAAGCCGTACTTGAAAGGTATATTTTAATTAAAGTAATTTCTTGCAGCAGAAGGTTGATGGAACTTGGCATGTAAAGATGATTGTTTTTTAAATAGGATCTTGATTTGATATTTGGTGGTGGTAATTAGGATAAGGCCATAAACAAAATGAAAAGATAATTAACTAGTGCCATTGAATTGTTATCATAAAGGTGATCTTTGGAATTGTCAGTAGAGGGAATATTGTCTCCAAGTTCAACTAGATACCGGATTAAGCAGACGACATCGACATTATCGGTAGAAGTCAGCAAGCCGTACAAGATGCCTTCATTAAGAAAAAATGAAGTACGTGTGGCTGTATCTGTAAGAAGTTTTGATCTAATAGGAAAAGTGTTGGTTAAACAAGAGAAGTGTAGAATTGTTGAAAAAAAAATAATCTCGGTAGACTCCGGTTGGCTGAGCAGCTATCTCCTGTGAGTTTAGAGGATCTAGCTCAGTCTTTTCAGTAAAATATAGTAAAAAAGCAGCGTTCCAGACTTTTCTTACGTTGGAAGGACGCCCGAAGCCTTGAATTGCGAAACTGTATGACATCTGGTAGGGCACCGATTGGATACATAATTGAAAAACTTGTTCGACTTGTCCAGACCGAATCACGCAAACAACTCAACGATTAAGGCAAATGAAAAACTTAAATTCTTAAAACGTCATCTTATTCAAAAACTAGCTGTGCCCGTGGCTTTGCTTGCGTTAGCTTCGAATACAGACATTTTTTTTTATTTTTTTAGTACACAACTAATATGTACCGTGACATACTTTCATTTAGCGCGCCATCTTTTGGTCAGTAGTAGCACAAAATGCATATCTATGCTGCCGTAAAATATTTAGTGCGACAGGTGTCTGATATACATACTCTTAATGTATGTCACGAGGAAAACGAGTGTTTAGGGAACATTTTAAAAACATTCAAAAACTTTCGAGTAATATTTAAGAAAACTGAAATGAATCTAAATAACTCTTAAGTTTTAGCCCATCCTTAAAAGATGGGTTTCTGAGCAAAATTTTATAATACGCAATCTGTTGAAGAATAATGGTACCCAATACCATTTACCATGTTTTAGTCAGTTTATTTAGAAAAATTGTGTCATATATCTGTCTTGTCCTATCATTCTATAAACTAAAAAAAATTGTTTAAATTCGTTTTGTGGTTTTCGCGTGATGCGCACACAACATGAGAGTTATTTCAATTTTGTTATACATATATAAATAAATAAATATAAATATATACAAAAAAAAAACCCAATTACACAACGTTAAAAAAACAAACACGTATATATTTATGTTTTGTCATTTTGCGAGATGTGGAAAACATTTTTTTTCTTTGACCAATTTACCAAGTTTTAGTTAGTTTATTGTGAAAAATTGTGTTCATTATATTTCTAGTAAATATTCTTTTAATCAAAAAAATAGCTATTTGTTCAAATTCGTTTTGACCTTCTCGCGAGATGCGCACATAACACGAAATTCAGTTCAATTTTATAATATGTATATAAAACACATAAGATGTGATGAAAAATTGTTCAAATTACTTTTTATGGTAAAAAACGTGCATTATTTTAGAATAGCATTTGTGAAATTTCTAGAAGAAGAAAATCCTCAGGTTAACGGCTTTTCGTAATAAATTACTATTAAAGTTTTTTTTATAAAAAAAGAGTTTTGGTCCAATTTCCATGGAATCAATCACAATTTACCAAGTTTTAGTTAGTTTATTGTGAAAAATTGTGTTCATTATATTTCTAGTAAATATTCTTTTAATCAAAAAAATAGCTATTTGTTCAAATTCGTTTTGACCTTCTCGCGAGATGCGCACATAACACGAAATTCAGTTCAATTTTATAATATGTATATAAAACACATAAGATGTGATGAAAAATTGTTCAAATTACTTTTTATGGTAAAAAACGTGCATTATTTTAGAATAGCATTTGTGAAATTTCTAGAAGAAGAAAATCCTCAGGTTAACGGCTTTTCGTAATAAATTACTATTAAAGTTTTTTTTATAAAAAAAGAGTTTTGGTCCAATTTCCATGGAATCAATTATATTTTGTTTATTCTTCCAAAATGCACTTTGTTCGCAAGTTCAAACATTAGGTTTAAACTAGATATATCACACATAGCAGTTAAACTTCCAGGAGCTATGAATAGTGGTTTACAATCTTCTTTTTTTTCCAGCACTATTTGTTGGACAAATAAACACAAAAAAACATTTATTAGATGCTTACTTTTGACTGAAATAAAATCAAATTTTCAAAACGTCCATAAGGATGATTTTTGAGATTATTCTGTTGAGTTCTATTTCATTTGAGTACACCAGGTCAAAACTTTATAGGTCTCAAGTGGATTTCAGAATCTTGTATTTCATATAGCAATTTTAAAAATCAATAGAAGAAATAAAGGTGGTCCTATGTGGCTTCCTTGAGGAACTCTGAATAAAACATTAATTATTAGACATACAGTGTTTAAAAATTACAAATTCTGTACGATTTTTCAAATACGATCTTATCCAATTAATTGTTCACTTTTGAAAACCATATCTTTCTAATTTATGTATAGAAGTATGGAGCGGCATAGTCTATCAAATGCTTTGTTGAAGTCAGCATAGAAAACATCCGTTTGTAATTTTTTACTCACGTGATTAGTACATTTTTTAAAGATAAGTGATTGTTGATTTCTCTAAACAAAATCCATGTTGTTCAAGAGCAAGCAATTTTGGACAGTGAAACTGAATATGACATTTTTTTTCCAAAAGCTTTCGTATACATGAAAGTTTTGCAATTCCTCGATAGTTTCAAATGTTATTTTTGGTGACGCACTTATGAAGATTTATTGTAAATGACGACTTTCATAATTTAGAGAAAATACCAGTTTAAAGTGAACAATTAGATAAAGGCGTAATTGTTGAAGATGATGATGGAGTCTTGTTAAGACCAAACAACCAATTACTTGTTAGTTCGTCAATATCAACATATACTTCCTCTTCCACCAATCTTAGAATTATCATAATACTTATTACAGAATTGACTATTTTTTGAAAAAAAACCCGCAAAAATGTTGGTTATTTCTTAATCACAGCTTAAAGATTTACCCTTATATTGCACGGATGATGGTTAGTTTATTTAATTACCAGGCTTCATTCTTAACATATGAACGCAATTACCAATACAATTATTAAGAAGGTCTTTGAAATCTGTACACATACATTTGTATCTTTTTAATTTAAAACATTTCTCCAGTCAAATTTATTAATGAACTCGTCAAGGTTTTTCCTTTTTAATTTGGTTTAGATTAAAGTGAGCAATTGAATGCTTCTCAATTTTGCACGATTAATTCATTGCAATAATGCAATTTACTGGATAAGAGTGAGGAACTTTCAGTAATAGCCATACTTTCATATTAAACGTATCATGATTAATAACGTAGAGTTCTTATTGGCTAAGTCCTGATAAATGTATGTCTCGAGAAAATTTCTTTGAAACTCATGACAACGTTCAAGAACAAAATACGTTGTTTTGAACGGTTATTCATGCTTCCAATCGAGATATGTGGTATTGAAATCACCAGACAGTATAACATTTGAATTGTCAAAAGTTCAACTATTTCCAATATTGCAGACGACTACAGGTTATAAACAGAAAAAAATGATCTTGAAAGAACATATATCCCACAAATGGAGAAATAAGAGTAATGATTTGTTAAACTTTATTGAAAAAAGTTCAAGATTTGTGTAATTGCTTGAAAGTAGAATAACCCAAAAACAAGAATAATTTCAGTGTTTGACAAAAAATAACAAAAGAAAACACACCGATGAAGAAATTTGAAGAAAAATGTCGTAGAAATATCATAAAGTGAACAATACAAGAATTCATGAGAATCAACAAGAAAAAAATACTATTTGAAAACACACAAAAATATGATTGGCGTCCAGTTTTAGTATAAGAATAATTTCAGTGTTTGACAAAAAATAACAAAAGAAAACACACCGATGAAGAAATTTGAAGAAAAATGTCGTAGAAATATCATAAAGTGAACAATACAAGAATTCATGAGAATCAACAAGAAAAAAATACTATTTGAAAACACACAAAAATATGATTGGCGTCCAGTTTTAGTAGTGGCGTTTCGTGAAATGCTGAAGCTAGTCTAAAAAAACAAAACTAATATTATTCGCTTTTCAATTAAATCAAAAACATTTGCTTCGTCACGTCGTCAGTAAGAAAAAAAAGACAATTATATTACCCAAACCCTAATTATTTTAAGTCATCATTTCTCAAAGCTTTTTTCTATTGTTGTCTCTTCATTTGATCGTATCAACTTTCATATAAAAACAACATGCAAGTACCGTGAATAATTATATATCCCTATACTTATTAATTCATGTTTTTTTTGACAGTTTTTTAAACCCACATTTTACTTCTACAAATTCAATGAAGCAAAAAAGGTTTTAGTCCAAGAAAAATATTAAACTAATGTAGATAGCAAAGCCAATTTAATTGTCAAATAAAAAAAAATTAAGAAGCAGATTTCTAGACCTTTTCGCTTAATCCTGTGTATGCAAACAAAACCCCTTTTAAAACTTCATAAGAGATATTATCAGAAGAAAAAAAGCATGTCCTTCGAACATATCCCAAATCAATTTGGCTAAGCTCTTCCGCCCATCCAACTTTATACATTTATTCGCCTCTTAAAACATATACATATATTTTTATATTCCTTTTCGATTTTTGTATATCCAAAGGATATTTCTTTATTAACCCTTAAAAACAACACCACAGAGACCGAAACATATCCTTTGGAAAAGAGTCAAAAACATGAGGGTTTTGTTGTTGCCCAAAACATCAGTCCCAGAAAGAAGTACTTCCGTAGTTATGGCGGTGAAAAGCCGATAAATTTCCCTAATATTTTATTTAATATTGCCCCCTTTTCCACTTTTGAAGCCAGGCATTGGAAAAACCAAGAAGAGAGAGGGGAATTCATTTTGGTGGTAATAGAAAGCCAGGGTATCGTTCGGTCGTTTGTTTTTCGGCTTTAACCAGCAGCCAAGTGACATTAAAATCTCATTAGATTCCCGGCCCATGCGACTGGTCGGGGAATAATTCTTACAAGTCCCCAAACGAAGACTGTGATGAGCATAAATTTGCCGGCCTTATGGGGCTTTTGCCAGCTGCGACACACATGCCAAGAAAATTTAGCAGCCCCCATCAGCTCCGGGGAACCATTTCAAAAGTCAGAACCTTAATTTGGGAGGCACGAAAGGCACACATCCGGGTGCCATATATCAGAAGGACTTGAGACAGCATGGAGGCATAGGAAGACGACAAGATGCTGCCATATTTTCCTTGACAAAAGACTTTTGTTAGGAAGAAATGTAAATAAATAATAATTTGTGCAATGCAATTAACAAACTACTTTAGAAATTCTAGTTGTCATTGTGAATTACGGAGGGAGTCTTGGGGTTGAGGGTAGTTCGTGGAGTGTCTTGCCTGGAGGCCGTTCTACTATCCTCACTCGTGACAAATTATCACTGGAAGACGTTGTTTGTATTGTGAGCTGTTTGTCTTCCGTCTTTTGGCACCCTGAGCGCAAAAGCCTTGGGAGTGACACTACATACCGTGAAGCTTGCGCATGGAAAATATTTATAGACATGACAGTGAGTGCAGGGGCACCAACCGATACCTTAATGAATCTTCTTTTCGTGCTCTAGTGCACTCCTACTCAGTACACATATAAATGTGTATATAGATGAGGAAGACGTTTCAGTGGGTGCAAGGCTGTTGGGGGGGGGGGGGGGGGAGGGGTTAAAAAGTCTCGTGAATCTTTCAAGCTTGCTGGGAGATTTGTGTTGATATTCGTGATTTTGTTTGGTGTTTATTTAATTTTGCAATTGTGAACATTTGTGATTTTAGCTACTTACTCGTAGCTTAACCTTGGTGGAGCGTTCGATGTGATATTGTGACGCAATGAGTCGAGAGTGGAATTAATTTTATTTGTAAGCTCTACACTAGATTTATGGGATACAATCACTTAAGTTCAATGAGAGATCTTTGTATCTGTATCTACATGTATGGCTATAGTTCGTGTACTTGAGAATGATAGCGTGTGCACTGAAGTGTACACTTCAAGGGTAGGTTTTAGGTGAAATATTTGTAAACTGTTGTGGTGAGAGTTTGAGACGCTTTTTGATTTAATTTTGCTTTTCACACACATTTCTTGGTATAACTTGTTTAAACTCACAATTTACTTGTGCAGTTATGCACATTTTCTGGGCTAACAGTTGGAAGTGCTTTAAAGTTTTTTTTTATTTTGACAAATTTACAAAAACAAAGAGTTTCAGGGAGGTAGCTTGATTAACATGTGGTATCAACAGGACGGTGCCACATCGCATACAGCCAGGATTACAGTGGAATTACTGCGAGGCCTCTTTCCACAACAAGTTATTTCAAGAAATGGTGATGTTGATCCCTGATGTTGTCGCCTGATTTGATTACTCCGGACTTCTTTTTGTGGGGATATCTGAAAAGCAAGGTTTATGCAAACAAACCAGAAACGCTTGAGCAACTCAAACAAAATATTCGTAAAGAAATTAATGAAATACCTCGTGAAATCTGTGAGAATGTAACGAAAAATATGCTCAAAAGGGCTCGCATTTGTGAGACTAACAGAGGCCGACATTTACCTGATTTTGTATTTCATACATAATTGCCGACATTAAATAAAACATTTATCAATACAAGATAGAATCTCTTTCATTTAATCAAAAATTATAAACAAACAAAGTAAAATACCTTCCCGGCAGACACCCTGTAATTGAGCTAACAATTAAACATAAAAATAACGGTACCGGTTCCTTCCATATAATCGTTAAGAAAAAGCTTATTTTTTCGAAAACGGCTTAAACGATTTTCATGAATTTTTTTAAGTGTATTTTGAAAGATATTCGCCACCATTTTATCAAAATTAAATTTACTGAAAAAAGTCAGTTAACGGTACCTTTCATATAATAGTTTAATACTGCACTTTCTCGGTAACGGCTCATTGGATTTCTATCAAACTTTATATTCTATATTATTATATTAATTCTGCATACTAGCATTTTGAACAGTTTTTTTTCAATTTATAATTAATTTTTTTTGAACTTTTTGGCTTATTCCATTTTTATTAAAAAACCGTTCAGTGTTGTAGCTTTGAGACTTTGTAGGCCAAGTTATTGGTGGCACATTTGGGAGACTGTTGAATGATCAAGAGATCATTACATTTTTACTTGCTATAAAGGCAAGTTATGCATTCGAAAAAAAAATCTAACAATTGATAGAGAAACATATTTGACTTACTGGCAAAATTCTGTCCGTCTGTCTGTCTGTATGGCCAATCGTCTTCATATTTGGAACGTAAGGTTATTTTGACATTCTACAGAGGACTTTTTTGACTTTTTTTTAGCTCAAATATTAACGGTATCTGTCATATACCGTTAAGTAAAAGCTTATTTTTCTCGGAAACTGCTCAAAGAATTTTTATGAAAAAAAATCAGTGATATTGTAGGTTATGCTTAAGTGAAAAAATATTCAAGATGGTGGGTTCCCATAGAAGCGTTTTTTTATGTGACTTTCTCGAAAACTGATCATCCGATTTCAATCAAAATTGATATTCAGGAAGATGTTGGTAGCCTTAGTAACTTTATTTAAAAATATTTTCAAAAAACTATTTTTTCAAAAATGTATTTTTAATAATTTTGCAAACAAAAAATTTCACAATCAATATTTTGAAAACGGGTGAATGATTTTTTTTTTTAATTTTTAAATATGTTGTTAAATAAAAATCGTTCCTACGATTTTAAAAAAAAGGTCACACTTTTTTACATTTCCTAAGGAAATAAAATGGCGTTTAAATTTTTCCGCAGAAAACTATTTTACGTACTTTTTTCAAACAATCAAAAGTCAGAAAAATCGAATAAAAACTTTGAAGTTCTTTTAATATTTTTCAAATTTTATCCGAGGCTGTGACCGCACATAAGAGCAAATACGTGCGATCCACTCGCACAATTTATTTGTGTAGTTTTTGGACTTTTTTTACTTGTAATATAAAGCAAGTTAAGGATTCCTGAATATAAAAAACATTGAGATAACAATCAAAAACGACATAAGATCATAGGGAGTCAAAAAAAAGTTAGTGACAGAAAATATCAGTCTGTCCATCTGTGTGTAAAACAATCTGTGACGTAAATGAATAAAGTGATTTGATTACGTTCATATTTGGCTTGGCTTGTGTAGTTCTTTTGAAATTTTATTTTATTATTTTTTTATAGGAGTTAAATTGTCGGTATATACTATATAAGATATAAATATTAAGAAAATGGTTATGTTTCTCTCGAAAACGGCTCCAACGATAATGGCAGGTTTTTTTCAGCTGGAACGCTATATTATAGTCCAGGAAAATCCGACAAAGCTGAATTTCGGATTTAGTATACTATACTTTACTATATTATAATGCAAGTTATGCATTCGTGCAGATTAAAAATTTTAAGATAACCTTAAAACATGACATTATGATGTTAGAGAAACATATTTGAGTTACTGGAAAAATTCTGTCCGTCTGTGTCTCTACGGATGTATTTTGGACTGTAACCTAAACGGTTGGGCCAATCGTCTTAAAATTTAGAACTCAAGGTTATTTTGACATTCTACAGAGGAATTTTTTTTTTTAATTTTTTCTAGCTCAACAATTAACGGTACCTTGTCGTATAACCGTTATGTAAAAGTTTATTTTTCTTGAAAACGGCTCCAAGAATTTTATGAAAAAAATTATTGTTTTACTGTAGGTAAGCATTATATTTAAGTGAAAAATAATAATATGGTGGGCTAAAACCGGTACCTCCCATAGGACCGGTTTTTTTTCTTCAACTTTCTCGAAAACTGGTGATCCGATTACTATCAAAATTGGCATTTAAGAACATGTAGGTAGCCTAAGGAATTTCGCATTAATTTTTTTCGAAAACTTTTTTTTTGTATTTTTAATAATTAAAAAAAATTTTTTTTTTGAAAAATCAATATTTTGAAAACGGGTAAGTGATTTTTTTTTAAATTTTATTTTTAAATGTAGGTATGTTATTTTTGTGCTTAAGGTTGTTTTCTTAAATTATTTTTTTATTTTTTAAAAAATGTTGTTAAAAAACCGTTTTATTTAAAAAAAAAAAACATTTCTACGATTTTGAAAAAAATTCACAATTTTTAACATTTCTTAAAGAAACAAAATGGCGCTTAAATTATTTCACTCAATACTTTATTCGAACAATCAAAAGTCACAAAAATCGAATAAATGTTTTGATGTTAACTTAAGTTTTCTTAAATTTTATTCTACAATGTGGCCGCACATACATATGAGCAAGTTCAGTCGTGTAATTTATTTTTTATAAATTTTAAGATCGAGGAAATGATGTCTACTTGCTGTTGGAAACGAGAGACAAATTTGTCGCTGCAAACTAAATGATTTTCCAATAACAGGTTTGATTTTGAATAGCCGCTATTAGGGCATTTGTCACCTTTGAAGCTTTCATCTTTTGACATTTGACAATTAAGAACTACGTCATTAAACTAAAAATGGAACGATACACGCTTCAACAACGCATTGAATTTGCTAAAATTTACTAAAAAATGGTGACAATTTTGCAGTCACAGATCGCAAAATAGAGCACTTTTGGGTGGTCGTGAAGCACATTCTCGGACTGCAATTAAGAAACTGGTGGACAAATTGAGCTGTTGGGACAAGATAGTGATGTGAAGGATCGAAACCGTATGCGTCGCTCAAGAACAACAGAGGATATTGCTGCTTTAGCCCATAGTATTGAGGATTTGTCGATTCCTCGTCGACCAATTCCAAAGATCATTCCACAAACTTAGATCTTAAGGCTTTTAAAGTTCAGTTAACACAAGAACTCAAGTCGGTCGATCACCAGCAACGTCGTATCTTCGCTGATTGGGTCCTTAAATTCATCAAAATTATTCGGATTTTCATCGAAAAATCATCTTCAGTGATGAGGCTATTTCCACTTCGGAGCAAAATTGTCGCATTTGAATGGATTGATGTGGACGATGTTTATTTTCAACAAGACGACGCTACGTGCCACACAAGCAACGAAACAATCGCAATTATGCAAGAAAAGTTTCCTGACAGTGTTATTTCTGGAAGAGAGACGATCACAGTTTGCCACCGAAATCATGTGATTTAACACCTTTAGACTTTCTTCTTTGGGGCCACGTGAATGATAAGGTCTATGCCAATGCTCCACAATCGATTCAAGACCTTAAAGATGGAATTCTTGAAGATATCGAGGACATACAGTGATGCAAATGCGCGTATTACTTACTTACTTAGGGGGCGCTAAAGTTCGGGACAAACCTGGGCCTCAACCAACATGCCCCTCCAGCCAGCTCGGTCTTTGGCTAGCTGCCTCCAGTTTCGCACTCCAAGATGGTTGAGGTCGTCCTCCACTTGAGCGCGCCACCTAAGGCGAGGTCTCTGGAATGGAATCGAAGAGCCGGAACATTGTTGTCCATTCGCTCTACATGACCTAGCCATCTTAAACGTGATATGCGTATTTTTTTGACCAGGTCAATGTCGCTGTACAGCTCTTATAGTTCTTGGTTGAACCTTCTCCTCCAAAGCCCGTTAACGTAGATAGGGCCAAAAATCATCCGAAGAATCTTACGCTCCAAACGACTAAGGATATCTTCATCCGCTTTAGATAGAGACCATGCCTCGGCGCCATAGAGCAGGACTGGGATGATTAGGGTCTTATACAGAGTCTCCTTTGTCTTTCGAGAGAGGGCTTTGCTACTCAATTGCCTTCCTAGCCCATAGAAACAGCGATTGGCAAGAATAATTCTTAGCTTTATTTTTGACGAGATGTTGTTGTCAGATATTATAGCGGATCCGAGGTACACAAAGTCCCTAACTACCTCAAAGTTGTACCTGTCTATTGTGATGTTTTGTCCAATCCACTGGTGTTGTGTGTCCCTTTTTGTGGACAGCAGGTACTTCGTTTTGGCCTCATTGACTGATAGTCCCATCTTAGCCGCTTCAGCTTCAATGCTAGCAAACGCTCCAGTGACAGCTCGCCGAGTTCTGCCAATGATATCTATGTCGTCAGCGTATGCTAGCAATTGCACAGACTTGAAAAAAATTGTCCCACTACAATTGACTTGCGAGTTTCTTATAATTTTTTAAAGTATTAAGTTGAAGAAATCGCACGATAGCGCATCACCTTGTCGGAATCCTTTTTCGACGTCAAAAGCTTCTGTGAGGTCATTACCAACCTTGACGGAGCAGCGAGAGATTTCCATCGTCATCCTGCACAGTCGGACGAGTTTTGTGGGGATGCCAAAACCTGACATGGTTCTGTATAGCTCGTCTCTATAAATGCTATCGTTCGCGACCTAAAAATCAATAAAGAGGTGGTGGGTATGGATTTGAAATTCTTGGGTAGTTTCCAGGATCTGCCGTAGCCTGAACATTTGATCGATTGTGGACTTTTCTGGTCTGAAACCACACTGATAGGGGCCAATCAGGTTGCTGACGAAAGGTTTCAGGCGTTCACATAGTACGGCAGAGAGGATCTTGTAGGCGATATTCAGGAGACTAATTCCTCTATAGTTGGACAAATGCGCGTATTGGTCATGAACAATTTCATGAAAAGGATATGGTGCTGCAGCATCAGCTCGTAGCCGTGGCGGCCATTTGGCTGACATCAAAAATACTGTAAAAACCTAAATGAAATTTAACTTTAAATAAGGAATAATTTCCACATAAAAACATCCGGAAGGACGCCTGTACTGTACAGTTTCAAAACTCCATAGAAACACCACCACAAAAGTGAAGGTAATCAGGTTTTTCTAACCTAATTAAATGTTTTAATATTTATGAAGATGCTCATCATCCAACTCATTTGAATTTACTAAAAAAATAAATTTTAGTCATACATAATGTACAATTTTTAATGACTTCTCCTCTCCTCTCATCGACCATTAAAATTAATAGGCCATAAAGATAACCCAACCAAAAAAAATATCACAAAACATTTTAATACCACAAATTCGTCAATCTTCAAAATCACATCCAAAATAATATTCTAATAACTTCCTACATCTACATTTATACAAAGTTCAGGGTCACAACATACTTTAAGTAAACAAATAAGAAAAAGTAAAAAAAAATCATTGACTTACACGAATCTTGTGGAACTTTAGAATTTTTGTTTTTATTGCTTTCAAGCGACTTAAAATTAAATTTGATAAAAAGTATCTATGACGCATTTTATTCTTGAAAAATTTGAAAACAAAATTTATTATTTATAACTGACTCATCACTGTCTATGTCTTATGAATAAATCAGCAGCTCAAGAGTGTTATTGGTAGCAGGTGAGTGTTTCATGCCAAAGTTTTTTAATTTCTTTTCGATTGTTCCCTAAGACTTTTCTTTTGGGATATTCTCTTGTGTGAATTTATTTTCCAATTGATTGATGGAATATCTTTAGGGAAAATGAACAGAAAAACTCTTGGAAATTTGAGTGAGTTTTTCCTTAAAGTAAATCCACATGGCTTTAGGGCCATGAATAGCAAATTGGTTGCAAGAAATTTAAGCAAAAATGCTTGGTGGATTTCAGTTGATTCTTATTAAACCAAGTTAAAATTGTTGCATCATACTCCTGGTTAATTTAAAGAATTAAAAAAAAAACACAAAAGTAAGAAATTAATTTAAAAATTGTTTATTTTTGGGAAATTTTAGAAATTGTATCAGCAACTTAAAATCAATGGATTTGGTTAAATAAAAACGTGTGTTTCATTGAACTTTTAAAGTTGGTCGAAGTTTCAGTAAAAAGCAGTTTTTTTGTTTTATTTTTACTCAAATGATAATTTTCTGATATTTTCGCGAGCTAAAATTGAGATAGATTACTTCCCGTGAAAGTCAAAGAAATAAATTGCACGACTGGATCACACGTACTTGCTGTTTTGTGCGGTTACAGCGTCGAATAAAATTTGATAAATGGGAACTTGAAAGTTTTTATTCGGTTTTTGTGACTTTTGATTGTTTGAAAAAAGTACGTACAATAGTTTTCAGCAAAAAAATGTAAATTTCAAAATCGGAAGTCGAAGAAAAAAAACGATATAACGGGAAGTACTGTTTTTAGCCCACCATTTTAAATTTTTTTCCCAAAATATAATGATTTTTTTTTTATACAAAATCTTGGAGCCGTTTTCGAAAAAATAAGCTTTTACATAACAGTTATATGACAGGTTAATCTTTGAGCTACAAAAAAAATTAAAAGTCCTCTGTAGAATGTCAAAATAACTGTATGTTCCAAATGTGAAGATGAATGGCCGAACCCTTCAGGTTTTAGTGAAAAATACATACAAACAGACAGACAGACAGACAGAATTTTGCCACTAACTCAAATATGTCTCTCTACGAGCTCAATTAAAAAAAAAATGATTTAAAATGTTAAGGGATGCTTGAAAATTGAATGTAATAGTTGAAGGTAGAGACTTTTTGACGAAAAATTAGCACAACAGCTCCACGAGGGACTAAGACCTCTTACGAATCTGTAGAAATGCAGGAATCCGAATAGCTGCTTGAGATTCACTTTTTAAGACAAAACCCACTTCTAGATTTTATTTACTTTAAATCACGTAAGCGAGGGCTGAACCCAAAACATTGGGCTTGCAGTTGAACACAATAATCACTGTCACGGGGCATTTTTGATTTTTTCAGAAAATTACGACATTTCAGTTTTTCTACATATTTAAGAAATACAAAAATGGGCACGCTTGGGTCACACGTTCTTGCTCTTATTTGCCTAATCACATTAAAAAGCAAAATCTTCGCCAGAAACAAGTAAGATTAACGTAGCAAAATAATAAGGTCTTAAGTTATAAACAGTGTCAAAACAACACTACACAAAACGGTTTTTAGTAAAAATGAAGTACGTATGTAAGTCAAAATTAATTTATGAAAAAAGTATTTCGAAAATTGGAGGACCGATTTTGACAAAATACTGCTTTTTATATTTAGTTTTTCGAAAAAAATGTGAGAATTTTGTACGGAGTTTTTTAAAGTTTATTATACAGGTAATCATAAGATTTAAAATAAAATGTATTTATTAGTTTTAAAAATGTAAATTCAAAAAAAAAAAAATCAAAAATAATTATACAAAAATAAAAAAAAAATATTCAAAATATTGGTAAAACAATTTGGCAAGCTAAGTCTTTTTAAATATAAAATTTCATAGAAATCTAATGAGCCGTTACCGGGAAGGTCGAAAATTTAAAATACCGTTATATTATCGGTACCGTTGATAGGCTTTGGTTGTATGGCAAGTACTGTTATTTTTAGCCCTTATAATAGAGTAGTGCCTTGTAGTGCTTAGTGGTTTTTTGTCGGACTGCTAAGCGAAGAGTCTGGGTTCGAGTGACGCTCATAGCCAACTTCTTTCTCGGAGTACTGCCTCTTGCGAGGAACTGATAAGATCTCCAAGAGTAAAAATTTGTTTCGAAAAAGTGCATTTCATGTAGCCGTTCGGGCTCGGCGGTAAATTGTAGGTAACTTCCATTCTTGCAGGTTAAAAACACAACAACACAAACACTAGGCTTTGGCTCTTTAAATAGCTATCGTGCCAATAAATTTATTTAATAATACAATAAAGTTTTAAAAACCCCTCTGAGAAATCCCAAAATACCAAATTCGAAAGTAATCACTTAAAAATGTACGCTACTACATACAGATGGGCAGACAGGCAGACATTTTCTGTCACCAACTCATTTTTAGGCTTCTCTATGGTCAGATCATGTTTGATTCTTATCTCATATTTTTTTTATATTCACGAATCCTAAACTTGCCTTATATGTATGTACTTGAACATATAATAAAAATGAAATGTCTGTTTTTAATAAACTATTTTTTTCAAAATGCATATGATGAAAGTTATATACAATACTTATTCTTATATATATATACTTATTTAACAAAAACACAATTTGTAAATTTTGTGTCTGTTTTTCTGTCTGTTTGTTATTATTAAATTAAAAAAAAAATGTTATTATTAAAAATACAAAAAAAAGATTTCGAAAATATTTTACATTTGAATTACTTAGGCTACCTGAATACCAATTTTGGTTGTAATCGGTTAAGCAGTTTGGTCTAACGGGAGGTACCGTTTGTAGCCCACCATATTAAATTTATTTTTCATCAAAATATAATGCTTACCTAGAGTAGTACACTGATTTTTTTCCAGCCGTTTTTGAGAAAAATAAGCTTTTACTTAATGGTTATATGACAGATACCGTTAATATTTGCGCTAAACAAAAAAATAAAAAAAATCCTCTGTAGAATGTCAAAATGACCTTAAGTTCTAAATTTGAAGACGATTGGCCCAACTAGCCTAAGCAGTAGTCCAAAAAACATAAAGTAATTGAAATATGTTTCTCTATTATCGTAATGTCATGTTTGATTGTCATCCCAAAATTTTTAATCTGCACGAATGTATAACTTGCATTATAATAATACCTAAAATCACAAGTAAAAAGCCGTAGGTGGCGCTGGACAGGAGATATTGGTAAATGAGGTTTTCCATGATACCTTTACAATTGTTCATATCAACAAAAATAATAAATTTAAATGACTTAATTGATTTAAAAAAAATCTTTGTTTGTATTAACATGGTTAGCTAGATATACTTGGGTGCGATAGGTCATAGGTAGCGCCGTTGTTCGGATTCAGAAAATCTATGTTAAACCCGAGCAACGCCATGTGGGTTCGCTAGTAGAATCTATAATCGCAAGTAAAAATGTCCTAAATAGAACCGTGTGGATCGGAAAATGAGAAGCATAGAAATAATGTCTTTTTCGCGCTAATGTCGTATTTATTTTCTTATCTTATCTTATCTTATTATTATCTACCCAGGGTTGAAAGGAGGCGAAGAATGGGTCAGATACTACATGAAGAAGCCCCTTGGTTAAGGATCATTTCGACCCTTCCAGATATCAAATACAGTTTGTTGAGGATAAAAATCCAAATTATTATCACAAAATGGTAAATTACGTTTAAGAAAAATACATAGAATTTGTTTTTACAACTTACGAGACAGACACAATATTTGTCTGCAACGCGTAACAGTCTTCCGTTGGGTTGTTGTGTATTTTTTTGTTATCCTTTTTTTAAAGTAGGCTACCAGCTGATCTGATATTCCCCAATTATCATCATTCCATTCGGAGAATAAGTTTATTTTTATAACGTACCTTTCAATATTTCCTTGAATAATTTGTGGTACTAGGCCAATTTCAATTTTTCAATTCTTTGTTTTCTTCTGTTTTTTCTCCAAATTTACTAATTTTCAATTGACGATTTTTTTTTTTTTAAAGAATTTTTTGAAATTTAAAAGAAAATTTTCAGATTTACTTCAATAATATTTTATAATTTTTGACAACTGCTGCTTTAATGACCAGTGAAATTAGAAGTCAAGTTGTCGTTAAGTGAAATAAGATAAACTATAGTAGAGGACCTAAGCCTAGGTTTATTGTGTGACAGGGTAACTAAAGGAAACATGACACAGACGTGTAGCATAATGTATTTGAGATTATTGCTTGTAGAAGATGCTTTCATACCGCATGACATCTTTTTTGCTGAAAAAGTTTATAGTTAACACCCCTTTTCTTTTTATTGCAATATAAATGTCATGATCATTAAAAATTATAGAGATAGACCTTAAAGAACTAATTGGAAATGGTGATATAATTTTGAAAAAAAATATGACGACTTTAAATACTGTTTTCAGCAGATTATATTATCCAAAATATCTACCTTCGAAGCAATTTAAGTTCAGGCCAAGGAATATGCAATCTTCTTTTAAGAACAGACTTCCTTTTATAATAAAAAAAAACTCTTGTATTAGACCGCATTCCTATAAAGAAAGCCATGGTGATTAATTCTTTGATAAAAATAAAAAAAACACCAGAAGTACAATTAATTTCCCATTTCGAGTCGCTGATAAATCATCGCCAAAAAAACACCACATCTGACAGCTCATTCCACAATCTCTATGCTTACAGGCTGTTAAGTGTCTTGCACAAGCTCATGATTCTTGAAGGCACGACTATTCCAACAACCCTTTGGAGGAGCGATAACTTGTACTTAACATATACTTATACAAAAAAAAAAAACATAGAAAAACACAAAACAACACCAATAAATTACTTTCAACATAATTGTAAGTTAACACGAAGCATGAATTTTAATCGGAGTCCCAAAAAACTTTCTCGCCTCACATACGACACACTTCTGGACTGGACAAACCCACCAAAGACCCTCCAAGGACCGACCGACCATCAGTCGTACATTCAAAAGGTTTATTTCAATATATGTCTAATAGGAAGGATAGTTTTCCAGCAGTTTGCGTGTACTGAACACACTCATTTCCTAAACAAAGAAATAAAAATGGCGCCCAACGAACCTTTCGACGAACAAAACAGCCCATAGACCATCATCATCAAAAAAATGCCTCCAAGTCTTAAAAAGAAATTCGCCAAAGCTTTTGTGAAGGCACAAAACTCATTCCGTTCGAGGTGGGCTATCAGTTGATTCTTATCTTTTATCTAAATTAATTCCAGTCTGGAATCGAGGGCGTGTCGTTGCTGTCGTGTAGTCGAAGTTGTATAATCATCTCTTCTGGCACAAGGAAGTTGAAGTTGAACAGAATAGCACATACACAAACAAAAAATCATCTCAACCCCCCTAAGGACCTGGGTCTGTGTTTCTTTCTTGTTCTTCTTGCTCCTGGAAGATGGAGTGGGGGAGGATGGGGGGTGAAATTCACATTTGCAGAAATAATGTCGCACTCTGTCGGCGTGGCGGCGGCAGTGGAGAATACATTCACCCATAATTGGAGGCACTAAACACAAAAAGTTCTGCATCTCTGCATTGAGCATAGAAATGATGGTGATGATGATGATGTATATAATGCAACTTGCATAACCCCCCCCCCCAACCCCCTTCCACCATCTCCTTCAAAGTTAGGCCATTTTAAAATATCCATTGCAGTGGAAATTCCTTCACATATCCTTGTGAGTAAGCCAACCATTAAAATGGTTCACATAGATCTGAATGGAGTGCACTCAGAAGTCTAGACGCAGCAGCATCTGGGGTTCTTTTGGGGTTGGATATATAAAATAAATGTGAAAGGGGGAGGGATTGGTTTTAGAGGTTTCAAGTAAAAGTCAAAGGCATTTTGTCAAGGGAGGTTGTGAGATGTTTGAAACATTTTGTCAGGAAGAACCCTGACTAAGGATTGTTTCTTGGTTTGGAATTCAAACAACATATGGATATAATTAAATTTTAAGATTGAATTGAAGGCTTTTATACCGGGATTATTGAGCTTCATGAATGGCCTTCGAATGCTTTAAACATAAAAACATGTTTATTCATATAAACGGTCGGAAATTCTCAAAAATTTGTATTTCAAAAACTCCATAATTAGTCGGCATTTATGCATTCTTATTTCTAAAAGAAGGTTTTGCATAACAAAACACAACCTCCATTATTACGCCAAAACAATTCGCTGTTAAAATATTATTTCTGTTTTCAACATCATGTGCTGGTTAAAGTAGCAGCAGAATAAACTTTAAAGGACCTTTTAAATATTTTTTTATTTTAATTTGAAGAATTATTTTCATATCTTTGAGGTGGCAACCCACTCATTTTGAAAATCAACTCATTAGATCTATTCTTAGTTGAAAGATAATAATTTTTGTTTTCTGATTTAATTTGTTCGCGAGAAATGCATAAATTTACTACCTCCATGTTATTTATTACGAAATTTTGTTGTATAATCCATTGCCGCTGGCAACAATCATGGTTTGCTATTTGTATCTTACCTGAAAATAAAATAAAAAAACACATTATTAGCAATCAGTTGGCAGACAGACAAGAATAAAATAAAGAAAAAATTAACCATTTAGTAAAATTTATTGGCGGTTAAATATTTATTCAAAAATATGCTAGGAATTTCTGAAAAAAATGCCTTCAAAAAATAAATATTTATCATTATGTAAAGTTAACAGTACAGTTATATTTTATAAAATGTCTAAAACAACAATACCTACTCTAATAGGCATATTTTTTACTTGCGATTATAGGGACTATAAGGCAAGTTTAGGATTAGTGATTATAAAAAAAATTGAGATAACAATCAAATATGACATTACGATCATAGAGAAGTCTAAAAAAGTGATCTGTCTGTCTATCTGTCTGTCAGTATTTATAACGAGCTGCAGCCTATACGGCTTAGGCGATTATCTTCAAATTTGGTGTCTGTGATTCTTTTGGCGTTCGTCAGAGGGGAAATTGAAATTTAATTTGCACTTTTGAGATTTTTTTTTCTTTGTATTAACTATCGTTCGATAAAAACCAAGTTTACCGGAAAAGTCTATGAACGTACCTTTCATATAGGTTTTTTTTTTTATTTTTGGCTTTCTCAGTAACAGCTCATTGGATTTATATAAACTTTTATATTTGAGAAGATCTATATAGCCAAATTAATTCTGCATATTTTTAATAACTTTTTTTTTAATTAAAATTAATTTTTTTATTTTTTTTTTTTTGAAAAATCAATATTTTTAAAACGAATGAAAAAAAATTATTTTAAATTTTATAATCACATGTATATTAATAAACTCTAAAAAAATGCATACCAAAATTTAAAAAAAAATAAAAAAACTCAAAATAAAAAAACTGGATTTTATCAAAATCCGTCCTACAATTTTTGGAAATACTTTTTTCATAAACTCGTTATTATATAAGACGTGTGATGGCATACTCCATTTTTACTAAAAACTATTATATAAGTGTTGTGGTTTTGACACTTTTTTTTAAGTTCAACTAGTGTTATTTTTCTACGTTAAATGTTACTTATTTTTAAAATTTTATTCGACGATGTGAGCCCACATATGAGTAAGTACGTGTGATCCAGTTGTGCAATTTTTTTTTTAAAGAGGTAATTTAAGAATGACCAACAATTAAATGCAATAGGTTAAGCAATGAGCTATGCTCTATAGAAGTTTATTCAGAGAAAAACGTCAGTTCAAATATAAAATTAATTTTACAAGATGTACATACTTTCTTATAAAAAGTGACAGAAAACTCCGAGGTTTCCATGGTTTCTGTAAACATATTGTTAAATAACATGACTACAGTGTTAATAATAATGACGTTTGTGTTATTTTCACATAGTCCCTAAAAATTTAGTTTTACTACAAACACTGTCGTTTTTACATTTCAAATTATTATTTTTTATAATTATTATTTGTCTATTAATTTTACTACAGAATATCAGCTCTACTTAATGCTTTTGTCGTATCTAAAGATAGATTTCACTTTTCACTGATCAAGTAGGTCATTAGATAGACAAAGATCACTTGGGAGGGTAAAAAGTCTACGTGGACTTATAACCGTCCTGAATGGTTCGAAATTCCATACAAAAGTTCTGTGCACTTCTGACCAATCGATTGATAACTTTTATAACTTAATAACTTTTAACCCACCAAGTTAAGCCAAAAGTGCGTAATGATGTTGGGAGTGGGAAACATAAACAGATTCTTGTTTATCCCTCCTGCAACCGGCGCAGGGACATAAGTCCCAGTTTTGCATTTTAGAAGTTATGAACCACCTTGGTGGTACAAAAGTATTACAATTTAAAGTGTAAGACCCACCCAAGTGGATCATAAGTCCATTATGGACTTTTCGCCTGTGGACTTTTGACATTGCGACATCACTAGTCCTGACTGTAGCCATTTTAATTATTTAAAATTATGAATGAGTTTATGAATGAGTTTTGGCAATTCTGTCAATTGACTCCTATGTCGATCACTGGCCACGGAAACAGATAAGTTGATACTTGTCGTAGAACACTCCTATTATTTAATTTGCGTGGATAGATTGATACTTGGTCGAAATGGGACCACGTCGAAGAAGATGACTTTTGGGCTAGCTAGCTCTGTCAAATTGTCTTCTACCATACAAACAACTGCAAAAGTCTTTTCGAGAATTCGCTCATGTGAGCTAGGTGCCCAGCCCACCGGAGTCTACTGAGTTTTATTTTTTCCAAAACATCAACTTCGAGTTAAATTTCATTAAATTCATGAGTGCATCTTCTCCGGAATCGTCCTCCCTCACTCACGGGGCCAACAACTTTCATCTCGAAAGCGGTTAAGAGATCAGAATGCCTTTTTGTAAGAACCCAAGTCTGGGATCCGTATGTGAGTACTGGTAAGACTTGTACAGTAGCAGCTTCATATTATTATCGTCTACTACTTTTCACCCAAGCTAGTTAAAGGACTGCACTACTTAAAATTCATGCTCCACTATCCTACTACAAACCTCAGGAGAGCATATTTTCAACATTGACAGAATTTCGAAAATTCTAATTTCCGATGACTTTTAGCAGCATTTGCGTTCGTATGTCAGCAATAACGCAACTCTTCCATCGTCTCTGGATCATTCTTGTGGACTACCTGCACACACCCCACAGAAAATAGTCAAGCGATGTTAAATCGCACAATCTCTGAGTCCAACTCATATTTAGGTCCAAAACCCGAAATTACCTGCGACAAATCAATTGTAGCAGTAGCACACGCTGTTTGACATGTTGCAACAATAATTTCATTTTGCAATGCGTTGATCAGGCATCAGTCGATTCATATTCATAATGTAATTGCAAACCAAACTAAAAGAAAATCCTGTAAAAAACGATTCTGTAAATTTGTGGAAAAACCTGTATTTATCTTGAATTTATCCTGTAATTGTTCAACAGAATTCAAATGTCAAAACAAACGATGGCGATACGTACATATGTAGTATACGTAGCATTGCAGCCATTAATAGCTGCGTTCACATGTGTATCTTTTAGATTGGATTGAAATCTGTTGTAATTGGTTACGTTCACTTTTTGCCGGCCATGATAGAAAATGGCTGAAAAGTTTTTTTTCTTTGGTATTATCCATAGAAAAAAAACTAACAACCGTATCCGTATCGACCCGGCCCAGCAAACCCTGTAATTTTATTTTGTGTATGTATGTGAATACGTGTTAGATTCGTGTGAGAAGCAGCCAATCAGCCATACGTTTTTCGTGCCCACAAAAATGCAAACGTATTAGTCCCATAAGAAATGTACAGGGGCCGGTACACATATGTCGCTGAACGGGGCGTTTTTCAGTTTGTAGGCGAAGAGAGAATTATCGTCTCAGTTGTCGTTCTTGTTTTTTCCCTATCTTGTTTGAATTTTAAAAACACTTAATTTTGTTTATATGGGGACTACTTTTGTAGTTCTTACTCTGTGGTTCATTTTTACTGTCAAAACTAATTTAAAATTACCATGCTTTGAATTTTATAAATTCATAAAATCAAATCCGGAGTTGCTTCGCAAAATTGCATAGAAGGAAAAAGAGATCGTTTTTTTTTAGAAAAAAAATGTATAAAGAAATCCTAAGTTTAGATCTGTTTTGCTTTCATTTGGTAAAAATAAAAGATCCTGCTAGAATCCTGTTTTTGAAAAAAACGTAAATCCTGTAAAATGGCGAAGTTTAGTCATTTTATCATTGAGATGGACAATTACGACAAAATGGCTGTCAATTAACACAGTGCTGCCAACTCAAAGTTCTATACCTCTTAGAAGACGGTTTACATATGTACATACATTCAATAGAATTATCTTGTATCCCCCAAGGCTATCACATAGGTCCACTGCTTTTCGCTTTTACTATTAATGACATTGAAATGGTAAAAACAATACCATCATTTCTCTGAAATAATTATTCCATTTCCTGAAAAACATATACATATCTAAGAAATATTGTTTTCAATTTCAATCCATTAGACATAATTTCTCTTAGAATACTCATCATGATATGAAATATCCAATGGAGTCACGTTGTTTCGTGCTATGTTGGGATGTTAGCGATCTCTCTCTTCGATTCTGTTTTGACATCGATGTCTTGATATCAATTTGACGTGTGTCTTTTTTTCTATTTTTTGTGTGCCGATGACGTTTTATCTCATTATTTTTTGTCTCTCATGCGGGTAGTTGCTCTTTTTGTGCGCTTAAAAAATTTAGTTTGCAATGCAAAAGCCTGAATATAGTATTTTTAATAGTTGTCTGTGTATTAACAGGAGTAAACGAGACAACACCTACATTTTTTTAATGGAATAAATGTTTAAAAATGATAAAATTAACAA
The DNA here is from genome assembly GCA_963971375.1 of Platycheirus rosarum. Lineage (NCBI taxonomy): Eukaryota > Metazoa > Arthropoda > Insecta > Diptera > Syrphidae > Platycheirus > Platycheirus rosarum. The sequence continues at coordinate 27,922,847 of OZ020510.1, read as the reverse complement.
ATATAATGAAGAAGAATTTCAATCTATCGACGTTTGTCAGAGATACATACAGATTAGCGTCTCTTGCTTTAATGAAATATCAAGACATGAACTGCCTAGAGAAGAAAAAAGAAAATGGTCTGATATTTATATCAGAGATCTCGTTAGCGATACAGATATCATGGGAGTCGACCTGTAATATTTTTTCGAATTCGATTATCAAATTTTACTTGCCTAAATCTGTTAGATGGAAAGAGAAACAAAGTTATTTTTGGCATTTGTTGGGAAATAATATTCTGATCAATTGTTCAGTCCTATTAAAGTGGCTGAAGAAATTTCTTGAGATCTTTGAAATTCCAAGTCTGCTTTTACACGTTGACTGTTAAGTCACGACTCACATTAGTGCTTTTTCTTACATTTCTTCTTGGAAAAAATATTTGTTGAACAGAGAATACGACATAACTGAACACTTAGAGCGTAAAAGACTATTATTTTAATATCATTAATTGCTTCATGTCAAAAATAAAAAAAAAATACCCCCTTTTCAAGCTGAAAGAAGAGCAAGAGGAATGTTATATTTCAGCTAGTCAAGCGAAAAAGTCGACACTGTAAAGCACGAGACTCACGGAAAGAAAATATCAAAGAAAACTTCGAAACAAGTCATGACTGGGTGGTCTATGTGTAGAAGCACACTAAAAACGGGCTGAAAACTTTTCTATTTCGATTATCTTCACTCAGCTAGAAATGTGATAAGTAAAGAAGTCAAAAAGATATTGAAAAGAGGGACAACAACAATGGTTTAAGGGATTGCATTCGTAAAGTATTCGTATTTTTAACGAATGAAATAATCGGAAGAAATAAGATCAGTCTAATCATCAAAGAACCTGGCTGTCTAAAAGGAGAAAAAAGAAACAACCTAATAAATTATTTCGTAATCAACTTTAACTTAACAACTTTAACTTAACGAACTTTAAGTTCGCTTTTACGTACTATTTGTTCAATTGTCTTATGTAGAAGAAAACAAAACCATAAAAGCATCAAATATAAAAATCGTCTAAGAAAATTACACACCATATAAACAAAAACATACATGGTTGTCCAAGAGACGAAAGAGACGTAAGAAGTCATGTAATCTCAGTCTTTGCGTTTCCGTAAAGTTGTTTGAGTAAAATCTTTTTTCGATGAAAACTATTCCTGTGAGTACACAAAATTCATTCAAATGAATGAATGATATATAATTTGTCAAGTTAACTCTATTTAGTCGAATTTCAATTTCCAGCCTTTGGGACTATCAAAAATAAAGTGTAAAAAAAAAACAAACATTCAAAGCGAACTATTCACCTATTCTTAAGACTTATAGCTGTGACAATTTAATTTCAAGTATGTAAATAGATACATATATACAAAATACATTTTAAACCCTTTTAATTATATTTCAATAAAACAATTTGTATTAATATATTTTTAATAAGGTTACAATGTACTTGTTATTATTCAAATTATTTTCAGCACACATCTGCACCTTAATTTACTTTTAAAACAATTTAAAAACCTAACACTGCATTAATAAATTTATTTATTTTTTTATGAATAACAAGTGCAAATATAATATCAACTCGATTTGCGTCACAGCGATCATTGGAATTGACAAACACTTTCACAGATCTTTCAAATTCCATTAATAATTATTTGCATTCTGTTGGTGACCTTTCTTTTTTCACTTAACTTCAAAAGTGTTTATTTGCTGCATAACAAAAAAAGAAAATCGATTTATAGAATAAACAATATGTCTTATTCCCTCCCTCTCTCTATTGATCTTCTATATCTGATCGGCCTACTTTTTTGCGGCCATTTGCACGAAAGGTGAAGCATTTGACACTTGAGACAATTTGAAGGGTGGAAATATATTAATTTTGCTTATAAGAAGTTTAGTCACACTGTCAATAAAAACAAATAGTAAAATAAGAATTTTTACTACTGACTTAGAATGTTAAACTACACTAAGGGTGGATATCGATTGCGTTGACATGATAATTCAAATCGCATTTGACAGCATTAGTGAAGCGATAACAAAGTATTACCAATTACGCAAAAATGGCTAACGTTTACCAGCATCCATGGAGACAAACTTATTTTAAGCTTCATTTCCTTATTTTATGTTATCGAATGCCATAATTGTCTTTGAAATATTAAGTACACTTAAATAGAGAAAATGGAAGTTTAAACTGTCATTTTTAATTTTATGAAGTGGAAGGTTTTTATGACACTTCTTTCAGACAAGTTGAACCTGGAAATGGGAGTGGGAGGAGAGTTTTGGAAGAAATTATGGTTATTGGAAGCTTCATTGTATCTTTTTGTGTTTTACACAAATTGGTACATGATATTGTGATCTCTCAGAAAGTACATAAATTCAATGACATTTAACAGATTTACTTGACCTCGAATTTGGTATCGAATTTCGATTAAAGTATTCTCTCCCTTAAAAAATGGTTTGTGATTGACATTTGAATGAGCAGGTGATTGACGTTTTTTCGTATTCCATCGATACGAACTTCAATTTTTTTTTATTAAAACGCAAAAACAGTAATTGCGCAGTCAATTAATCTGTGTTTTGATAAAATAATACAAAATGTATCGAATAGAAAAAAAATAATTAAATTATGAGTTTTATTGAAGAATGTTTGTACACAATATTTTTAAATTGAATTAAATAAACACATAAATCCAATAGGCAGACCTTCGGTTCATTAAATTTACATTTAAATTGCTAAATCAAGTTTTGCTGGGCCGTTTTAGTATAATGATGATTAATATCATTTTCATTTTAAAGTGTCATTTTAAAGTTTATCCTTAGAATAAAAACTGGCTTCCAATAGACCTAGGAATCTAATGGCTCTCTTTACATTTTCTGTAATAGTAACTTATTGAAACAAATTAGTAAACATTAGTTAAATTATAATATTTTTCATTCGTCAAGACTAACAGGTAATTAAATTTAAAAAAAATATTATATAATTAATGTTCGTTGAGTTGATGATAAATCTAAATTAAATTATTTTTTTATAACTATAGACAAATTATTTTTACCTCCGTTTTCAAGAACTAATATTTGATTCGATTTTGTAAAATTGAATATTAAGGACGGGCGTACATGCGTAGTTAAAAATTTCAGTTGAAATTTGAATTCTTAAAAATGAAAAAGAGAGAAAAGTTTTGAGAAAACACTATCAAAAATTGATTAGTTTTGATGCTGTGCGAATTAAATTGGTAGGAAAAAAACAGAGCCAGGCAAAAAGTTCCACATTCGTTTGGTACGACTAAAGACAAAATCTCTGCAATGAAAGAACTCGGATTCAAGGGTAAAATGATGGGCATTTCTAGCAGTACGAGAATTACGATGGAATTCTTTCTGGAAAGAAATGCAACTGTTTGTAAAATAAACGATAAGACACTGAAGGGCACGTTACATTAGGACAATGTTGGGGAAATGGAAATATATCCGTAATTTTTCCATCATCTGACTATTTCGCAGGTCTTTTTTAGATTCGATCAAAATCTAAAAATATGTTTTGCTTTGATGACAAAAGCATCAAATTCTACGCGATTTCTTATTCCTTGCTGTACAACGCTGTCAAGATGAGGTTTTAGTAAGCTTATCATAGGCTGCCGCTACAATCCTACATCATGATTGTAAATCTGAAAACAAATATGAAAAGCTGTGGGTACAGTCATCAGCAATACACTTCAATTCATTAGTGAAATAGTCTCGGAGACAGGACAGAGCGCTGTGGCACGCCATAGCAACATAAATTGTTCAGTAATATAGGTAATTAGGTATTAATCCAACAAAAGAGTTTCATCGAGCCCAAATCAATGCATTTCGATAAAAAGTCTTGCTAATAAACTCTACCATATGCCTTTGAAATATCTAGATCTAGGGCTATAATTTTGCTTTCTCCAAAACCATGGATATACTGCTTCTAATTTTCGGTGAATCAGATAGTAAGGCCTCGTGGTTTAGTGGTTAATGTGCCGGACTGCTATACCAAAAAGTCTAGGTTCGATTCCCGGTCAGAGCTACTTTATTCTGGTCTACTACCTCTTGCGAGGAAATGACAAATCCTCCAAGAGTAACATTTGTCTCAAAAAAGTGCATCTTATGCAGCCGTTCAGCTGAAGGCTACCAGACGTTTCAGCAAGTGATTGTTGCTTCATTCTGTAGAACGTCTATTAAGACAGCAATTAAAGGTGGGCTCAGTAAAAACAAAAAAAACGCAGCTCAAGGAATAATGGTAGCCTTCTGTATAATAGTGAAAAAAAACTTATTTTTTCTCAAAACCGGCTTTTTGGAATTTCATGAAATTTTGTATTTAGACTATGTAATACCTTTAAAGAAACTGTTCCAGAATTATGGATCTATATGCACTTATTGGAAATGGATTTTTGGTGCAATTATTCATAGTCTTTGATTGTTAAAACTTAATAGTCATAAATTCATTAGTGGTAACAATCCACTTAAAAGCCACGTTTTTCTAACTAGCTTAAAATGTAAAAATGGAAAACAAATGGTTTGTTAAAACAACTACTCTTATTTTTATCCTATATAGGGACACGACGCAATCATGATCGTAGCAGCCGTAGTATATCGAAGGGGCCTACAGTCCAATTGCAATACCAAATACCTACTTTCAACGTCGACAACCACAATTTTCTTAAGGTGCTCATGATTAAATCAATAGTTCAATAAATCATCAATTAAGCAGACATTGATGACATACTTGAATTAAAATACAAAAGCTGAACTCTAAACAAGTGGAATGTCGATTACTTTTTTGACGCATCTTCCAGGGAAAGATGTACGAGTACATATCTCGAACTGCAAGTGAATAATTCAAGGAAATGCTTTATGCTATACACTACAACGTGAATGGCTAATTGTATATTAATTGTTTCCTCACTGAATTGAGATTTTGTCTGATTTTTTTGGTAAGACCGGAAAATAAAATATTCTCGAAATGTTGATTGTTTTTTGTTAATGAACTGCAACGCAGTTTTAAAATGCAGTATAATTGCATGGATATAATATACATAATGTACTTTTTGCCAGACAATCAGGGATTTTTTTAATTATTTTGTAAATTTTTGTTTCTCAAGTTTGCCTTGACATAAAAACGAAAAAAAAATGTTAATAAACTTTAAAATTACATTCACGAAATATTGGGCTGAGAGTTGTAAAAGAACACAAACATTGCCATTTATCGAATAAGAAACAAAAACATCTGCCAGTGAAAGTCCTTTCAAAATCGGTGCAGCCGTCCCGAGATTACCCGGATCAAACAGACAGACAGACAGACAAAACATTTAAAAATTGTCTTTTTGTTATAAAAACTGCATATACTTTCATATGCATCTTGTAAAAAGCTATTATTTTGATATTAAAAACAGACACTTTATTTTTACTTGCGTTATGATAATGATAGAGAAGTCGAAAAAAGTCGGTCCGGAAATTCCGTCCGTCTGTCTGTCTGTCTGTTCGCACCTCTACAGCCTAAACGGATGGGCAGATTTGATTCAAAATTGGTATTTAGTATTTATTTGGTAATATTTCGGGGGGTATTTCTTTTTGCTCTATGTCAAAATATAACGGTAACTGCCATACAATTTTTAACAATAAGTTTGTCGAAAACGGCTCTAACGATTTTGATAAAACTTTCAGGGTGCTAATTTTTTTATAATAATACATCTTTTAGTTAGAATAATTTTTTCGAAATTTGTTCTATAACGGTACCTCTCATATAACCGGTTTTTTCAAATGCGGTTTTATCGTAAACTATTATCCCGATTGCAATAAAATTTTGCAACCAGGAAGTCATTTAAAATTCCATTAACTTTGCATTTCAAAATTTTCAAAAACTTTTGTTTTCGATTTTTTAAATTTTCTAAAAAAAAATTGGTTTTCGAAATGTTTTGAAAACAGGTTGATTGAATTTTTTTAAATGATTTACCCAGATGAAATCTACAGATTTTCTTAAATTGACATGCTAAAAAAAATTTTTAAATATTTTTTCGAAAAGTTTTTCAAAAAAAAACGACTTTTTAAAAAAACTGGTCGAACGATTTTCAATATTTTTTTTCCTCGATTGACATTTAATTTTAAAATTTTATTGCATTATTAGTTCTTCTGAGAAAACTCTTAAACTAATTAAAAAATTGATAGAATTTTGGAAAAAAAAATATTTTTTTTATTTTAATATATTTGTACATACCTATGCAGCCAAATCAATTTTCTAGCATAAGTTCGTGCGACCCATTCGTGCATTTTATTTAAATTTTATTCGACGATGTGACCGCACATATGAGCAAGTACGTCCGACCACGTCGTGCAATTTATTATGTATGTGTATAGATTACTATCTTCTTCCCGCGACTTTGTCTGCGTGGACTTCAAATTAAATAAATGTTATTATTTTAATTAAAACCTATTAAATAAAGTATAAGGTTTTCCCTCTAAGGAACCGCCCATTTTTCGGGATAAAAAAAGCATATGTAGTTGTTTAGTGAATCCTATAAAGTTTGTCTCTACCAAACTTCAGTTGTGAAGGCATGGAAGCATACAAAATAGACCTCCAGCCATACATCATTTCACATGTGAGCCTCTACCACATGAATCGTGATAAAAAGTAGCCTATTATTCAATCCAGTACCTCATGCATCTACCTACAAAATTTTATCCAAATCCGTTAAGCGGTTGAGGTGTGATTGCGGAACAAACATCCACACATCCAAACATTCATATTTATTATATAAGTAGGATAATTAAAAAAGGTCTGTTTCTTTTGTTTTTTAATTAAATTTAACTACAAAATCTACACGAATGCGTTTAATATAGTTCGAATATTTTTTAAATTATATTATGTATAAACAAAAACTAAATTTAAAACACATTTGTGTATATCATTCACGGTATTCTGATTTTAAATTGAAATAACCAATCAAAAAAAAAAAAACAAAAATCAACTGCAAATTGTATCAATTTGTATGGCAAACTAACGAACCAACACAACGACATCGTTTAGGACGTAATTTTGCGATATCCCGATTCCCCGGGTGGCAGTAATTGACAAAAGCAATTAAACTATCCTTTGTATAGTTATCCTTGGAATAGATACTCCTGATCTGGGTTGTGTGGTGTGATGTCTAATAGTCTGGTCTAGCCAGCCAGTTTGCACTTTCTGATGTGTACGAACCAGTGTTACCGTTGGTAACATTTAAAATGTAAAATGGTGATTTTTAAATTTATGTTAATTTGTAACATATTGTAGAGATAATTTTCGGAGCTACCGTGAATTAAAATTTATTTTTAATGACCTTTTTTTAAAAAAACTGTAAAAGAAAATAAACATCAAAGTTTAATTCTAAACTTTCTTGGCAAAAAATGCTGAATGCTTTAAGCTTTAAGAACACGTATCTTAAAGCTTAAAACCTTTGAAAAGTACCATGCGGTAACCCTGCGGTTACGCTTCCTGAAACCCACGTTAGTTGCGTGGCAATGCCCGTGTGGAGTTTTCCACAACCCACAAATTCAGCATCATGCACTCACAGTCTAGTGCAACAAATACACTGTAAATAGTTCTAGGTATATTTACACCCGTAATTTCATTTCATCAAAAATAAAATCTTAAATTAAATTAATTGCACTAGAGGTCGCTCGCCGTTCAAATGTGCATTGTTTCGACTTAAATTGCAAAATTCACTTAAAGAGGTTTCAAGTTCAAGTGGAGAATGCACACTTCCATTTCGTTGCAACCAATTGTAACTAGTCTCTGTCAGCAAATCAGTTTGAATTCCCGCATGCCGACCTCTTCCATGTAGTGCAGTGAAAATTTGTGTGTAATGCAATATTCATACAAAACGTTTAGGGAGCGCTTTCGACTGATTCTATTTCCGAATATATAGTTTAGTACACCAGACTGCCTAGCTGAATGAAGTTGCAAATCGAATTTTAGTGTTGCATGATGGCTATAAGAATTGACTATGAAGTAGCATCATCATTGCATGCGTTGGTAATTTTTGATTATAATTAAGTTTTCACATGCATTTTAGGAGCATCAGGCGAATTGAGAAGTTAAGTGTTTCTTTATGAGAGGATCCGCAGGGTAGTTCACATTATAAGAGTGTAATATGATTTTCCTGCTTCGGTTATATCGTTTTGAAGAGTTCTAGGGATGAAATTACGAGAAAATTCAATTAATTAGCAGATTGTTGCAGCAAAAAGCATACAAAATGGTCGTTCGTTGGCAAATTTGATATTTTTTAGTAATTATTTTGACAAGTGCGACCTTAACGGATGATCAGAGTGTTAAGTTTAGTTCTGCTATACAGATTTTTACAAAACATACACAAGGAGCAGAAAAAAGCATCCCCTGAGGAATTCCATTACTTGTTTAACATTATGATAAATAATCTCAATAGAAGCGTTCTATATGACAATTGTATGTGACAAGTGATTAGTAACAACTGGAATAAGGGCATAATTTATTTATTATAAAATGCAAAAAAAAAATCTCGAATACGGCTCCAAGAATTTTTATGAAAAAGAAATCAGTGTACTGTTGTAGGCGTGGTAAATGTTTTAGTGAACAAAGTTGTTTTTTTGTAAAGTTGGTTTACGGACGATAATTTTACGTGATAACGTCATAAGAAAACATTGATGACACCCACACCAACAAAACCCGTTGAGTCAGACCACATACAATTCCACTTATCATGTCAAAAAAATCTAGTACTAAATCTACTACTACATACTAAAACAAGTAATAAATCTAGTACCAAACATAGTACTGATTTCTAGTGCTAAGTACTAAAAACTAATACCAAAAATACTATTGTACCAACAACCTAGTACCAATCGGCACCAGTTTTATATTAAACTAGCGGTACCCGGCGCGCGTTACTACGCCCTAGAAAAAACATGTTTTAATGTGAAATGCGAAAACCATGCTAGCGGGACCAAACATTCATAGGAACAGTCCACAAAACCCCTGTAAATTTCATTAAAATCCGTTGGGCGGGTTATGAGTACATACTCGACATATGTACATACACACATACATACATCGATTTTTGTCACAATTGAGTCACCAAAAAAGGACCACACACACACACCCCATTATCTACATCTTTCTACTTTAACAAAACCCCGCCCATTTTTTTATTTCTTTTTATCTTCTTGTACGTTTTGAATTTGAGTGGAATTATTTTGCGAAATTACATTTGCCTGTTCTTTTTCATGTTCGCCAAGTTTTTATTTAAAATCCCTTCCTACGATTTTGAAAAAAAAATCACACTTTTTCACATTTTTTTTAATAAGATGGCGTTTAAATAAAATAAAAATAAATTTATTGGCGCGAAAGCTCCTTAAGGAGCTAAGGCCTAGTGACTTATACTCTCAACCATTCCTGTGTGCGTGTTGTTAATCTGCAAGAATGGAAGGGAGCTACAGTTTACCGCCGAGTCCAAACGGCTACATGAGATGCACTTTACTCTTGGAGGTTTTTTTCAGTTCCTCGAAAGAGGCAGTACCCTAGAAAAGAAGGTGGCTATGAGCGGGATTCGAACCCAGGCTCATATGCTTAGCAGTCCAACACGCTAACCACTAAGCCATGGAGCAAAAAATTATTTAGCTTAAAACTATTTTACATACTTTTTTCGAACAGTCAAAAGTGAGATAAATCGAATAAAAACTTTTTTTTTGAAAATTCTTATTTATGCTCTGATTTTGACGGGACTTTTATAAGCGGATAGCTGATGTTGTAAGGAGTAACAAAGGCTATTTTAATCACCCCTTGGTGCCGCTGAAGTCATTTCACAGCAAATAGCAAATTTTGTAAGAAGTAACCAAGGCTATTTTACAAAAATAGGATGCGCCTCGACTCACCGGGGTTGTTTTTTTCGAAAATGTATGGTATACCCGAGCAACATCGGGTGGGTAAGCTTGTCCTACGTATATTATAAATGTGAATTTTTGTATGTTTGGATGTTTGGATGTTTGTTCCGCATTCACGCCTCAACGGCTTAACGAAATTGAATGAAATTTGGTATGTAGATGGATACGGTGCTGGATTGAAATATAGATTATCCCGGGAAATGCATGGTCCCTGGGGGGTGGCCAAAATGCGAAATGATGTATGGATGGGAGTTTTTGACGCTACCATGCCTAGACAATTGCATGAATCTGTAAAGTTGGTTAGATGGAGGAGTTAAAGCATTCAATAAGCTAATATAAAGGCTACTTTAATTCCGCAAAAATGCAAATTTCCCGTGGGAATGAATTATTTTCTTAAACAAGTTTTGATTTAAAAGTAAAAATAATTTAAGTTGAAATCCATGCAGACGAAGTTGCCGGTAGAAGATAGTTTGTAATATGCAACCAATGTGGCAAATATTTGATTTTTTTTTTTTTAAGGCGATGATCCTACTTTTTTCCATCATTTTTGCAGCATTATCAGGCGCATATCCAATAAGATTTTTAGGAAGGATATTTTCTTGACCCGTGCTGTTTTGATAAACGGAAAGAAGTAGTCGTTCGTCCTTCATATCTTTTGTTCGAATTGTCGAACCACCGTCACCAAGCACTGTTCATCAGTAGAAACTTCGGTGTTTTCATCAGTGATCAGCCTAAATTCATTTTCTCTCTTTTGTGCAAGGAAAAAAGTTTACTGTTCTTGATTTGGTTTTTCTACATTGGTACTTTAAAAGATTAACCTTAAGCTAACAAAAGGCTATAACGTAAATACCTATTCTTTATGCGTTTTAGCATAGGTCCGAAGAACGTCTCTTTGTCTTCTGTGTTTATTTCTAATGCAATGTATAGAAGTTTTGATGTTAGTAAATAGTTGCTTAACCAATATTTTAAATAAGTGACTAAAAATTTAAATTTGGGGTTTAAAAGTCGCATGACTTTTGAAAAAGTCACAAAATAGCCAGTTTTTAAGAAAGTCATCGTATGGTCGCAAGAGACCCAAAAAGGGGTCAAAATGTGACTAAAGTCGCACAACGGCAACCGTGCTCCCCAGATTCATATTCTCAATGTCACTCAATTTCTCTTTCTCTTCAAAAATTTGAAAAGAAAGAGAAATCGAATGTTTAAGTGAGAGTTTACGAAACTTAAAAATCCCTTTACTAATAGTAAATTTTCTTCGAAAAATTCTTTTAAAATACTCGTTACTTCTTTTCAAAAGTCCACAATAACAAATAGTGGAAAAAGTAATATAATGTCACGGGCAAAACGTTTTTTAGGCAAAACTAGTTTAGAGCCTATCCCTATGGGCGTTCGGTTGAACTAGTTTTGCATAGGCATTCATTCTAATACATTAAGGCTAGACAAGTTTCGGGTTGCAGAGGCAGCATGCCCATTCATTCATATCTTACTGTTTAACCGACTAAAATATCAATTTACGAGACAATTAGAGCTTCTCTTTAAAACAGTGAGATAGGTATTGGGGGACAGCTGCCAACCTGTATGCCTCTTTCATACTGATATTTTTCGAGGTTGGACATAAGTGGCTTTTAAATCAAATTGTTGTGTTGGACATAATATTTCTCAATTTAGGAAATAATAAAAGTTTGCAGTGCCCCGCGGCTTAGTGGTTAGTGTGTCGGACTGCTAAGCGAAAGAACCTGGAATCCAGCTCGTAGCCACCTTTTTTTCGGGGGTACTGCCTCTTGCGAGGAACTGACAAAACCTCCAAGAGTAAAATTTGTCTTGAAAAAGTGCATCTCATGTAGCCGTTCGGACTCGGCGGTAAACTGTAGGTCCCTTCCATTCTTGCACATTAACAACACACACACAGGAATGGTTGAGAGTATAAGTCACTAGGCCTTGGCTCTTTAAGGAGCTTATTTACACTTCGATGGAAATAAAGTCGATTAAGTTAGGCTAAACTAGTTTTGTCTTTGTAAAACTAGGGGGGTATGCTGCTTCTTGCAACCCCTGCTTGTTGTCACTAAAGGATTTGGAGTAGGTGCGAGTATTTTGAACCTAATCTAGCCGTTTTCTAGGCATTCATTCTAATACACTAGAATGAATGCCTAGAAAACTAGTTTTGCCTAAAAAGCTGTTTTGCCGGTAACATAATATTTCCTCTTCAACTATTTCGTATTGTGGTCTATGAACAGTAATGAGTATAAGTCTGTTCCTATTCTGCGAATTCGTACGAATTTTCACGAATTTCTGCTAATTCCTGTTCCCGTACACCAAAAATTCGTAGAAATTCGCAGAAGAGAGAGCTCGTGAGAGAGAAAATAATTTCCCCACCCTGCGAATTTCTGCTCAAGAAATTTTTGAAGGCAGAAAAAAGTAGCAGCCAAGTCAGTTTGACAATTGAAAAAAGACAATAAATTAATCAAATTTACGACACGTTTGATAAAGATTGCAGTTATTTTTAAAAGTTCATAAAAAAAACATACAAAACCGGTAGTTCTGTAAACTTTTCCATGAATATTGTTGACGAAGTCCAGCAGGGTTCAGGCAATTGTTACAGAGCAGTGTGAGTTGAGTCTTCTAAGGCCAGCTGTTTGCAAGAAGGAGTAGAGAAGAATTGTTGCTGGAAGCTTGGAAGCACCTACAAAATTACTAATTGTTTTGTTGGTGGAGCTGATGCAACAAATAGGCAAAACATTTCCCTTGAAATAATAAACAAAACATTTAAAAAAAAATCGTTTCGCAAGTTTCCATCAATCTTTTGACATTTAAGTAGTGATGCTCGAACTTTCGACAGTTTATCGATAGTATAGATAGTGAAAAATATCGGCTACATCGATAGTTTAAAAAACAATCGAACGACTATCGATAGTTTAAATAATTCAAACTTACCTTCACATTTCGAGCTTGAGCTTATTCAAGAGAAAAATACATAACAATTTCCTCTTACACGAGGAATTTTCGCAGTTAATAAGCGAATAAAACCTATTGCAGAAGAACGCCACTCGTGCTGTCTAAAACCTTTTCCATCATTTTTTACAATTTCATTGAAAGACATTATGGCTAAAACACAATCACGCTTTTGCTTCGGTTTCGCCTGAAATTTACAAGGAAATCAATACATCTTATCACAATGTCGGCTTTGACGTTACGTTTGGTTCGTGTACAATATAAGGTAACGTGACTCAAACGTAAATCTTAAGTAGAAACTGGTTGAACTTTTGCTCGCTTTGACAGAAAAAAGCAAAAACAAAATCCGAAATTTAGAAAATGTCATTCAAAGCGGACATAAAGCGTGTGAAATGTAACGTGACGCAGTCAAAGCTGAAGCGTGATTGTGTTTTAGCCATAAGGGTACTTATAAATGGTGGTAAGCTTCACTTTTGTTTTATGGATAGGCAGTCATAAATCTAAAAATTTGAACAAGCTTATCGAATTTGATGACTTATAATTTGTTTTTCGTAGAAATCTCTCAAAGAGAGAAAATATCTCCTCTACTCTAAAATCTGACTGCTGCGAATTTTCTGCGAATAATTATCGGGAACAAACCTTATTTTAAAAGAAATTTTAGAAGAAAATTTACTATTGATTTAAATATATGTCTTAAGAAGGTTAATTTCATTTGCGTTTAGGGTAAATTATGTTAATTATATTTGTTTTTCGATTAAACTTATTTGCGAAAGGGTTAAAATAATTTGCGTTTATAGGTATTAAATATATTTATTTGCTTGTTGGTTTAACTTATTTGCTAAAGGGTTAAAGAAATTCTCGTTTTTGTTAAATTAAATTGCTTGTCGGTTAAACTTATTTGCTATTGTGTTAATTAAATGTGCGAATGATCATATTTTCAATATGAAAAAGGTGTTCCACCAAAAAACGTTTCTTTGAAAATTATCCAGAGACTATGGATAAATGAACTCACTACAAATATATATTAACGCTTTTTTCCATTTCGTTGATTATTGTATATTTATTGTTCATTATAAATATAGTTGGCTTTGTTTAAGCAAGTGTATTAATATTTGGTTTGCATGTGCATTGTTTTCAATTTTTATATTGACAATAATAAACCTCATTTTTTTTATTTAACCATTATCATTACACATACACCATCATCGTCATCATAAACAATATAATATTAAAAAAAAAAAAAAAACAAGCCAAACGTAAACAACAAACACTCCTCCCACCAGCCAGACGGGTGTATCCGAGCGTTGAAATACAAATTACTCCACAAATGATTGTTTACAATGGTTTTTGGCGAAATTTATATTTCGACGAAATTACACTCGTAAAAATGAAGATACAAGCCATCCTGCCGTCGGTCGTCGACATTAATGGCTTTCAATATATGAGAACCACTCCTTGATGAGATGTGTTCATGTTCAGTGTTCACACCCAAACATGGATTGTATTTATATAAAACATCCATCTCAGTTTCCAAAATATATTATACATTTTGCGAAATAAAATTTCAATATTTTTTAGCGCTTTTCCTCAGCACATTCACCTCAACTTGTCAGTTTTTTCTTTTTTATATTTAAGGTCATCATGAGTCTATTTCGATATAAACAAAGTTGTTTCCGAGTTGAATGGACTGAACCCCTTCCGGGAAACCACATCCTATTTTTATTTCATTTGAAAAATAGATGTGACTTGAAGAGAACTCCCAGTTTAATTAAAATAAATATCTTTGAGATACTGCAACGAATTATTTTTGAGATACAATATTTTTTACACGTTTTCCTCATTGAAAATGCTAAAATAATTTTCCGGCACAATTGAGGTTGAAAATATACATTCTCTGTGTTAAGGATACATATGGATATAGATACTTTCATCAAATGATATATCAGTGAAGGCGGTTGAATGCGTTTTTTTTTCTATATAATATAGGATCATCTCTTCCTCATTATTAAAAATGTTGTCTTTTACTAACTAGAAATAGTGTCAGTGGGCCAGTCGTTGAACTTTTAGTTTCTAATGTAACTTCAATGATATGGTAAGTTACAAAAAAATGTAATATGTGAAATTTTAAATGAGTAGAGAAACAAGTATACCACATCCTTTCAAACTGTGGATGGTGAGTATCCCTGAATGTGGTAATGTATTGTTGGAAATATTACTTTTACTTCGTATAAATCAGGACGAACTAAATTATTATTTTTTTTAATGAAAGTAAGGTTTATAATTACGCTGTAAAGAGGGAAATGTTAAAAAGTTTTGCGAAAAGAATTTTTTTGTTAAAAGGCTATATAGGTTAAGAAATTTAAAGTTCAAAGGAAGCTTTTGAAAAACTGTATATAATCGAAATTTAATTGAGGAATAAGTCCTTGGAGGTTTATTCTTTCAATTTATATCGAGTTGGTAATAGTATGTTGCGACCCTAACTACATTTCAGCCGAATTTACCGCATTTCGGGATTTTAATATGCGAGATTTCACCGAAATCAAATCAAATTCTTTTTGTTTTTAATAAAACAAAACAGCGGCGACAATACCTAATGTTAGAAAATAAGAAACATGGGGGGGGGTGGGTAAGTACTACCTGCAGCTCATTTTCCCGAATCAAGTTTCCCCGCTAACTTTTTCCAGAAAATAAATACCCGTGCGTCGTTTGCCCATTGTAAAGTTTTCCCACCGATTTTTACTTATTTTGTAAAATCGACATCACAGTAGTGGTTTTGTTTACTATTATTATTTTATTTATTTTTATTTATTTTATGTAATAATTTTATGTAATAAAATTGAACAAAACGATATGGAACAAATCTTTTTTTAATTATTACTTAATTTACTCAAGAAACATATAGGACACATTTTTTTAAAATTAATTAACTAAAACTTTGCAAATTGTACAAAGAAAAAATTTGCTACCACATCACGCAAAATGACAGAACTTATGTACGATTTCCGATGTATGTAAATTTGTTTTTACTTGCGATTTAGGTACTAAGATGCAAGTTATGGATTCGTGCAAAAAAAAAATCTAACAATCAGACATGACATTACGATAATAGAGAAGTTAAAAAAAGTGGGTCCGGAAATTCCGTCCGTCTGTTTGTCTGTCTGTTCGCGCCTATACAGCCTAAACGGATGGGCCGATTTGCTTCAAACTTGGTATTTAGAATTTATTAGGTAGTATCTCAGGGGGTGTTTTTCATTTTTGTTCTAGGTCGAAAAATAACGGTACCTGCCATACAATTTTTAACAAAAAATTTGATTTTCGCGAAAACGGCTCTAACGATTTTGATAAAACTTTCAGGGTGTTAATTTTTTACAATAATACATCTTTCAGTTAGAATAATTTTTTCGAAATTTGTTCTATAACGGTACCTCTGATATAACCTGTTTTTTTCAAATGCGGTTTTATCCTAAACTATCATCCTGATTTCAATAAAATTTTACACACAAGAAGTCATTTATAGTTCAATTAATATCGCATTTCAAAATTTTCAAAAACTATTTTTTTCGATTTTTTAATTAAAAAAAAAAAATTGGTTTTCGAAATATTTTGAGAATGGGTGTTGATTTTTTTAAATAATTTTCCCAGATGAAAACTACAGATTGCCTTATAATGACATACTAAAAAAAACAAATATTTTTTCGAAAAGTTTAAAAAAAACCACTTTTTAAAAAACTGGTCGAACGATTTTCAAAAAATTTTTTTTCGATAGACAATAAGTTTTCAAATTGTATTGCATACTTAGTTTTCCCAAGAAAACTCTGAAACTTAATAAAAAAAAAATTGTAAAAAAAAATATTTTTTATTTTAATAGATGTGCGGTTTTCAATCTGGCAATAATTTTTCGGAGTTGGTCGTTTTGACAGCTAACTCTTGATTTATGCTCAGTTTGGTTTGCGATTTCATAATGAATAGACTTACTGCTGAACAAAGTTTGCAAATTGTGCAATTTATTACCAAAATAATGGTTCCTTTCGGTGGAGCAGAGTATCGAAGAAGACCCAAATCAGTCAATTTAAGCTAAGATGGTGACCACATCGAGAGTTCGGAAATAAAAAAATATACTTTTTATGAGTTCCTCTAACGATTAAAAAAGAAAAAAAAACGCTACCTATTTTTTTTCATTTCAGCAGATTTTTTTGGGCAAATATACGGTAGTAACTATAATCCTATTTTCCTGAGTAACTCGTAAAATATCAATCGTAGATAAAAATTTATTAAGACCAAACTTGTTGAAAATTAAATTCTGAAAAACTTTTGTTTTGTGTATTTTTTGTCAAATGTTGAAAACAAGCGAGTTATTAAAGAAAAACCAATTTACCTTAAATTCAAGATGGCGGTCAACGCTAAAGACCTAGGTATTCGAAAATCGAAATTTTTACTCCTTTTGAGTCCTTTTTGTGAATGAAAAAGAAAAAAAAACCTATCTATTTTTTTCCATTTCAGCTCTTTTATTCTACATTCCGACTGGACCAAAGCTGAAGCGAGGTTGTATTTCAGGCATTAAACTCCATTTTCGGGGTCCAGTTCTTCTCACCCAACAGTTTCGCTCACGATACTTAGTTATGTTATCTTTATAAAACCATTCCAAAGCTCTACTAAACAATTACTTTTTAATTAAATTTAAAATAGATTTTTTAATATTTTTATTTTTTAGGTGTCTAACCGATGAAAATCAAAATTTTGTTTTAAATATTTAATTATAAAACTCAAACTTTCCTCCAAAAATACCAAATCTTTAATGACAAACAATATTAAGACCAAAATATTCTTATTAATCTGGATGTTAAACGATGAGAATCTCGCAGAACTAACAATAATTAAAAGTAATTAAGCAGAAAAATTGTAAAATAGAAAAATCACACGTTCTGGATCTATAAAAAAGTGCCAAAACCACAATTAATGTTATTTAGTAAAAATTGAGTGCGCCATTACACGTCTTCAATACTATTAAATTTATGTAAAAAGTATTTCGAAAATTTTGGGATGGATTTTAATAAAATCCAGTTTTTTTTTATTTTTAGTTTTTTGAAAAAAAAATTATTTTGATATGTAGTGTTTAGAGTTCATTATTATACAGCTGATCATTAAACTTAAAATAATTTGTTTTGAATGGTTTTAAAATATTGAATTTTCCAAAGAAATAACATTGAAAATTAATTTAAAATACAAAAATTAAATAATTCAAAATATTGAAATACAGACTTAATTTCGCTTTATAAAACTTTTTAAATATAAAATTTTATTGAAATCCAATGAGTCGTTACCAAGAACGCCGAACATTAACAAAACCGTTTTATGACTTTTAACAATAATAATGGACTTTTCCCGTAAATTTGGTTTCGATAAAATGATAGCTAATACCTGAAAAAAACCTCAAAAAATTTCATCAAAATCGTTGCAATCGTTTTGAAGAAAAATGAGCTTTTCCTTAAAGGTAATATGGGCAGGTGCCGTTATCATTAGGCCTAAAAATTAAACTTCAATTTCCCCTCTGAGGAATATCAAAAGAACAACATATACCATATTTCAATAAAAAAAAAATAAACAAAAAATATTATTGAGACGAAAAAGAACTTTCAAACAAGACTGAGCTGCGGGAAAAAGTAAAGTCGTCGCGGCCACCTAAGGAGTAGCAAAGAATAACTTGGGAGTCGCGAGCACAAGCCAGTAAGGATAAAAGCAAAAAGGTAATTTATAAGTAAATAAATTTATTGGCGTGACCATCTTCTTAAGGAGCCAAGGCCTAATGACTTATACTCTCAACCATTTCTGTGTGTGTTGTTAATCAGCAAGAATGGAAGGACATACAGTTTACCGCGGAGTTCGAACGGCTACATGAGATGCACTTTTTCGAGACACATTTTACTCTTGGAGGTTTTGTCAGTTCATCGCAAGAGGCAGTACCCCTGAAAAGAAGGTGGCTATGAGCGGAACTCGAACCCAGGCTCTTTGCTTAGCAGTCCGACACAATAACCACTAAGCCACGGGGCACTACGATTTATAAGTTATGTACTAAAAAAAAAATTAAAACAACATTTTTTAGTGATACAATTTATTCTTTAATAAATGTTTAATCGGTTATATCTTTTAGATGTTAACAAATAATAGTTATTAAGTCGAAATGGCGAATTTCACTAAGAATTTTAAAGCCTCTTGGGCAGCTCTGGGTATTTCCCTCTTCTCTTTATCCAGAAATTTGCAATATGGTTTTTAAATTGAATTCCATTCTTAACATATCATCTGCAGCTAATAGATCGGCGAATTGGACTGACATTTTTAAACTTTGTCCATTTCCACCTTCAGAATCCATATTATACAAAGTCTGTTTCATGCCAGGAATGGAGATCGATTCATTTGTTGAAATTTCTTCGAGAATCTTTGGGAAAAGTTAAGTCTCATATAATGAAACTGTGTAAGTGGCTTTTTAAATAAATAACAAAGTTATTATTATGATTGAGGGATTCACCAGAATGCTTTAACTAACAAAGGGGTCGAGTACTAAACAAGTTTAAAAAACAGTGACTTTCATTAAGAATTCAGCAAAGTCTCGCGTCAGGAAATGGGAAGATTTTGATTAAAATCTCAAATTCCATCCCATGACATAGATTTTGCTAAAATTTAGTTACTTGTCGAAGCTAAGCAACGTGTTTACGCTGTGAACGATTAAATACTCGAAGATCGGATAGACAGTCTGCTCAGTATCGAAAAGAGTTCTCTGAAGGCAGGTGGATGTTCCTATTTTCGAGCCTACCCATTAATTAATAACTTTTTTTCGCCTCAGAAATGTAACGAATTCTAGAAATTTGCAAAGCGTTTAAATAATGTATTGTCGGATTGTCAATGTCATTGTTTTATTAATCTCTCATCAGATCTTAAACAAAATTGATATTATTTTTGGAGAAATACTTTTTCCAGATTATAATCTATTTTATTTTCTTAAATCAAAATATCGGATTTAGGACAAATTTGAAATATTAAATGAAATCCCAATAACCTTTGAAGAATTTCAGCGAATTCTTAATTCTGAGAGTTCAACTCAGCAACTTTTGTAAGTGTATTTCTTGACTGTGAAGAGAACGACCAAATTTTAATTTTGTCAAAACAAAGTATCTAAAATAAAATGTTCTGTATTCATCGTGTTCACCGTTTCTTGGAGTAAGACCAATAATTGACGGATTCAAGTTTGTCTTCTGAATATATTAACTATTTGGCTCACATGCTGCGCCTTTTTCAGTGATGACTGATAACGCGTTTGAAACTCACTGATTTTTCAAAAGTTGGATGTAATAATCAAAAGATATTCAAAACTCAAAAACAAAAATAAATAAATCCAAAGAAAAGCAAGAATTTCGACGAAATAATCCAAGTTGTCAAAAAGCATGTAAAATGTGTTAATTAATACCAGAAGCAAACGCAGAAATACATTTCGAGGGGGGGGGGGACAACATTTATTTTTCATAAATAATATAGTCAACGACACTAAATTTAAATTATAAAACGTACAAAAACCACAACACTTAACGCCTTAAAGTAAAAATGGAGTACGCCATCACACGTATTATTAAGAAAGTATTATAAATTTATAGAACCGATTTTTATAATATATTTTTTTTTGAGATTTTGGTATGCAGTTTTTTAGAGTTTAATATACGGTTAATCATAAAATTAAAAAAAAAATTGTTTGACTAGTCTATGAAACTATTATTATTACTAGTCTATATTGAATATTGAGTTTTCTCAAAAAAAAATCAAAAATATAGTAGGTACATATACATAATTAGAAAAAAAATTGGTAAGCATAATGATTTTAGCTACCCAGATCCTTTCAAGTATAAAATTTTATAAAAATCCAATTAGCTGTTACCGAGAAAGTCCAACATTAAAAAAACAGTTACATTATGAAAAGTACCGCTAATAGACTTTTCCAGTAAATTTGTTTTTGATAAAATGAGAGTCAATAAAATTTTCATCAAAATCTTTGGAGCCGTTTTCGATTACCATTATTATAAGCCATTAAAATACAAGTTTAAAAATGAAAAATCCCTCTGAAGAATGTCAACAGAATCGCACATACCAAATTTTAAGGTAATATGACTTAGACTACAGATCGTTATAAACCCATACAGACAGCAGACAGACAGACAAACAGACATTTTATGCCACTAACTTTTTTGTATGCTTTTTCTATGACCACAATGTCATGTTTGATTGATTGAAGCAATAAAATGATAAATACTAAACTTGATGTAAACAAACAGAACTAAACTTTTTTTTTATTTTATTTTTGCATGTAATAAATAATAATAAATCTGACATCAGGTAAAATGCCGTACACATCAAGGCTAAAAGAATCTCAGTTTTAAAAACCCATTTAACTTTAAAATAGTGCCGGATGTAATATTTTAAGCAAACATAAGCAAATGTTCTGAAAACAAAGCACTCAATCTGGAAGTGTTTCGCGTTACTACTTCTGCACTTTAATTGCATCCCATTAACATAAAAATAATTTAAGTGTTAAGTCTTCGTGTAATTTGTCCACTCAGTACATTTTTTCAGAACAGAACATCTACATAAAAATACATATGAACATAGCTATAACCATAAATATTTACGTCAAAAATAGATCATTTTATGCCATTGACTTGTTTACCTTGAGGTTGGTCATTTAAATCATACAAACAATATCCCTTTCATTTAAGTTTTTTTTTTTTTCGTATTTTCGTAAATAATTTATTAATTTTTCAACTTGTCAACGTTGCTGTCAGTGACAGAACACAGAAGTAATGTAACATAACAATACAAATTCAGCCATAATGACACAACGATACAAGCCAAACAACAAATAAGGGAATTTCATTAAAAGCATAAAAGATACAAAAACAATAATAATAACACGTGCTTGGAGAAGTTTATGAAGGTGTTCTATAGGCTAGTGTACTTGGAAATATGCATAGCTGGAAAATATTTCCATCGGAATAACCGATACGCGATGTGAATGTGTTTATTTTTATGCGGAAAGATTGTGGCAGCCATGCTGGAAAAAAATGGTATTCGAACGTACGTCACGTTACGTGACCATTGAGTTGAGTAAGTAATATGTTGAGGGTGGTAGAACTGATGTTGGCGGTTTAATTTAATTAGAAAGGCGTACTTAGTAGTGACTAGTAACAAGTGTATAAATGTTTAGATATAGTTTGTTGTTTTTTGCTGATATAAATAAAAATAATTCTGTTTCGAGTTTAAGGGTTAACACATTACGTACGCTGGAAATTAGCTACCAGTGTAACAGAGGAATAAATAATACACGTGTGCTCATGAACATTAAACAAAGGTAAGAGTGGCTACCATACCATGGATATACATAGCTAAAGTTATAAATAGTACGTACCAGCTTAAGTTTCATTTTAAAAAAAGCTAGACTTATTGCAGAACTAATTTTTGAGCTTCATTTGTTTTTCCCGTAGGTATAAGTTTACAAATAAAATGTCAAAACTGAATGGGAAGAGAATAGCACAGGTGACAGCTATTTATTACTGGTTTCTACTTGAGGTTTGGATCACGTTGCATGTGCGCCATAAAAAATCCAACAAAAGGCAATAAAAATTATTCAAGATATATTTAAAAGCATTCGAGCCGAATTGAGAGCGAAGCATACCTTCAGGAGTGTAAATCGAAATTCGCGTAATAAATATAATGTGGTTTGCTATGGCTTTTTTACCTCTCGGGAATATAACTTTTCGGGAAAAAAGCTAAGTCAAGAGCCTTAGAAAATTTTAACTCATGGTTAGTTAGTTAGTTAGTTATAGAAACTTTATTTATTATATTTCATTGTACATATATCTACAATAAATTTCATAGTTTAATATGGTTTGACTTAAAGCCGTCGTCTACCAGAATGACATTATAACAATATTATACATTTCTTACTAAAATAGTATAAAAATAAAATTTAAAAGTCGCCTTCGACTATTCGGGTTCTATAATTCAGTGCCATCGTTGTGTATTTATACAATTTCTCCCAACCAAGACTTCCATTCAAAATACATAAAACTTCGTTCATGTTCATTACGGATTTACCGAAGAATCTGACTCGATATTCTCTTAGAATCGGACATCTGGCAATAAAGTGGTAAATATCTTCTCTTTCCTTGAGGTTGCAAATATCGCACAAAATAGGTAGGTCTGGACGATGTGGAATGTAGTTGAGGTTGATCATTTCCCCTCTTACTTTAAATATCGTACTTATCATTGAAAGCGGTAATCTGTTTAAGAAGTAGGAGCTTCCTTGTAAGTTGTAGTCGAGCTGGCTATAAATTATCTTATACTGAGATGATTTAGCTGAGCTGAGCGCGCTACACCTTCCAGTAAATTTTGAAACATGTTTCTAAGATTAGCGGGTCTAATACCTGGTTGAATCTGTAATCTTTCTCCACAATCAACCCCTATTTCTTTCCATTTTTTGACGAGGTTGCCTCTCAAAGTAATTATCGACTTGAGGATCAATTTGGGTAGTCTTGTCTCATCCATGTCCAGCAGCTTGATTATATAATCGGAGTGTAGTTTTAGCGTATTTAAGAATAACGGTGGCATTGTAGTTTCAAGGTGGACCATGTAATTTGGAGTACAGGCCGGCAACCGAAAAATGAGTTTAAGAAAATATCTTTGAAACTTTTCAACAACATCGAACTGCCAGCAACCCCACACTTGAGCTCCATACAACATGATGGAAGAAGCAGTGGCACGCAATATCTGGATCTTTGCGCTATGGTCCACAAACCTACTCTCTATACAACGTCCCCAGATTGAAGAAATAGCTCTCTTTGCCCCTGCTAATTTAGCCTCGAAATGTTTTTTGAAGTTAAGGTTAGCACAGATCAATACACCGAGATACTTATACTCTCGAACAATTTCTAAATTCTGACCCTTGTAGATCCACCTTTCGTTTCTCGAGTATCTACCACCTCCATCCCTGAAGATCATCATTTTAGACTCTCCAAGTTTAACAGTCAGGTTCCAAAGATCACAGTAGCGCTCCAGACGGTTGATCATGCGCTGCATTCCGTCAACTGATTCCGCCAGAAAAACTATGTCATCGGCGAAAATGAGACACGGTATTCGTAAATCTCCGAACTCAATACCCCCCCTTGGAACATGTTGAGTATGTTTTTGTCGTTAACCCACTCTGTTAGCCTTTTAAAAATAAGTGTGCTGAATAACTTCACTGAAGAATTCAAAAAAGAAATGCCTCTGTAAATCTCGGGATTATCGTACGCACCTTTCTTATGCAGCGGATAAATAATTGCTTTTTTGAAGCAGGCTGGAACTTCTGCGGTTTCGAAAATTCTATTAAATTCCTTGGTGAGTGAGAACAGGTACTCGGACGTACAGTTTATATAGAAATCCGAATGAATCCTGTCATCTCCTGGGTTTTTTCTAAAGAAGTCCGAAGTTCCAGAACTGTAAACGGCGAATCAAGGATATCGTCTAAGAAAACCGGAGCAGCATATTGAGGTAGGGGTGAAAACTGCGCAGTGTTAAGTACATTTTTAAAGTACTCCTGAAGCTCGGTTGCGTGCAGTGAAGATCTAATCCTACTAGGCCGTCCGTTAATTGCTTTAGCAACTTTCCAGAATTCCGCCGAAGACATCGCTGAGTTTAAGCGTTGTATGGTTTGTTCATCGTTTTGCTTACGCTTGGCAGGCAGATGAGTTTATACTCTTTGTTCGCAGACGCATACATAGTCTTAAAGACATGAAGGTTATATTTTCTCAGAAGTCTTAGTAAAGTAAATGATTTTTTCCTTGCTTTAGAGCATTCCAAGTCAAACGATTTTTGTTTAAAATCAGTCTTCTGTTTCCAGTTATTGGTTACTGGGACTGCAGCTTTCATTATGTCAGTAAGTCTGGTCATGTTTAAATTATCGCAATCTGCGACATGTATACATACTTTCTTACTCACAACAAACAAACACGAATGCCTGAAGCACAATAAGGCTTCGGTAGCATTAAAGTATAGAAACACAAACACGCTTTACGACCGACTTTGACAGTTTGCAAAAGTTCAAATATACAGAAATGTTTAAATTTATCACAATACCGCTTTTTATATAAACGCTTTTTTCACGTTCGTAAGGATAACGTAACAAAGCGAGTGATATTTTCCAAATTTAAATTTTGTTTTTTTTTTTTTCCAAAGCGAACAAAAGTTCAACTAGTTTCTACTTTTAGCTTTGAGTTTGAGTCACGTTACGTTATCTTTTATACATGAACCAAACGTAACGTCAAATCGAAAGCGACATTGTGATAAGATGTATTGATTTCCTATATGGTTGAACTTGTAAGTGTCAGGAGCAACCGAAGCTTAAACGTGATTGGGTTTCAGTCGCAAGGCCTGTGTTCCTGAACTATTAACTTAACTGTTTATTTATCTGATCTTGAGGGCACTAGGTCATATAGATTGAGTAAATATCACAATGCTGCGACCCAGAATAATTTTAATCAATCCTGAAGTGACTCAGATCGTTTAATCAACAAATGTAGTTTTCGTTTGGAAGAAATACTGTGTTTACAGACAAAATGTTAAATATACACATTTTTTGTCTTATTGAAACACATACATAAATCTTTGTTTTACATTCAACACAACAAAGAAAAAACACGAACTCGCTGAGTTATTTCACTAGCTTAGTTTAAAATCGATTAACTACCAATAAAACTTTCGTTTCCATTTCAAATTCAAAACGCTTCATTGAGCACAAACTTCAATACCATCAATGCGCGTTTTGTAAAATAATAATATCAACATTTCTGCAACATGTCAATCAAATTTTGCTCGAAGAGTTAGAACAGAGAAAAATCGTTTATGATGATACATTTCAGAGGCAAATACATTTTCTTTGAGACTAGAGATACGCTGGGAATTGTGTTATACTTCCCACTAACTTTATGGATTGCTGCGTTCGCACATGCAAGATTCCATGAAAATCAATAGACTTCATCGAACACGTCTACGTCATTTACGTTTGTATTGTTATCGTTCACACGTCATCTCCATTCTAACCGCCATCAACGTCTCTTTGGTGGCATATTTTGTCGCAATGCGTTTATATGGTGTCGAGTTGAATGGTATTGCTTCTTTAAACTTGTTATAAACAAGTTCGACGTGCGGTTAACACAAGCCCCACCGTCATCTCCAAACTAAAATGGTTACTCAAGTGGTTGCAGATAAATCGAAATCGGATACGGATACAAATACAACACAAAATGAAATGAAGGGAAAACGTCACTATTGCGAAGAAGTGAAAGATTCAACATTTAAATGAACACACCTTATGGCAATGAACTCGACACGTCATTAACGTTTATTGAACCAAAATGATAATTTCTCAGTTTTATGATAAAAATGATTGTATATTGAATGGGCTTATGAATTAATTGAATTCAGCACAAAATAATATGTCAGTCAGGAGTATTAATAAAAGGTTTTCGAAGTTGTGTAGAGTGGTGTTACTATCAACAGAATGAACTCAAATTCGATGGTTTTTAATATTGTTTTTTCGAAATCAATAAAACATACAGAAAAAGAACCCAGATTAACGAGTGATAACTCTCTACTCTCTTGTCTATCACCACCAAATCAGTAAGAAGAGAGCATACTAAAATATTTGGTTTCTGGTGCATATCAGATTAATTTTTAGTTCACTACGAAAAAGAAAGAATCAGCTTTCAGTTGTTATTCTGAAATCTATTTTCTATGGTGAAACTAGCAAATATTATGACAGTTAAATACTCAACTATAATAGACATAACCTTCTGTCAAAAAAATGTTTGGTCATGTTTCAATAAAGATTATGAATAATTATAATGGACATACATATCTGTCATTTATTTCTACTGTGAAAACCCATTGCTTGACAAATTCGTATGTATGTTTCAAAGCTATTTCGAAAGAAATACTTAAGAAGTAACAAAACTTTTCGAACGAAGCCGTTTTACATGGACGATCTTGTTGCAAGCATTAGTAATTCTTAATAATTAACTTTGATTTGGGCGGTTTAAAGTCAATGGTACCGCATGCAAAGTTTTCGATCCCTTAGGATTTTTAAGCCCAATTTTAATAAAATTAAAGTCTTGTTTCAGATTTTGTGGCGTAATAAAGTCAATTGAAATTGGATGCCAAATCTAGCCATATACATCAAGTGTTCTAAGGACGTGAAACTAATATCCGAAATGTCAATGCCAAAGTGTCTTTTAGAATTACTACTGGATTGATGAGCTTTGAAATGCAAGTATTTGCCGATTGCCAGCTAGAAAGTTTTTGGAGCTTTTACATTTTTTTGAGAATCCAGACGTCAAATCAGAAAACCGATGTTAAGTTCGTATGAAAGAATAGAAAACAGATGAACTCACATGCCATATTTGTGGACGGACTCAGGGATCAAATTTAATTGGATACAAGAATATGTATTCCGCAAGGAAAAGGAAATACAGGAACTTATAGATATAAACGACTTGCGTCATTGTTCTGGGAAAGAAAACCCAGCAGATTTACAAACTAGAAGTATCTCCGCATAAAAATTGGTTTCACACGTTTCGGAATAAATTCCATCGTTGCATTATAATTTTTGTTTGTTTTAAATTTTGTAATTAAAATAATCAAAAATTTTAAAATATTATGTTTATAAATAAAAATAAACATTTTTCATACTGGATAAGTTGTTTTCAATTTACTTATTTTTCTAATGAAATCTTATTTTTTACAGAAGGAAAAACTATTTCTCGATCTTTCTGACGCTTATCAGGTTTTTGGACGACCAAGATTTGCTTCGTGCGGGAAGTAGATTAACGCAACTAGACGAACCAATCAATGTCAATAGTGCAGTTACGAGGCAGTTATTTGTGTAAGTTAATCGCTACTTACTTACAACAACGTTCTGTGTACAGTGGATTGAACACCGCACTGACTTATCTACGTGAATGATTTTGGTTACCTATCGCCCGGCAGTTGATTAAAAATAAAAAAAAAATCAAGACCTTTTGAGGAGACCGTTGGTGTGGATTTTGTTGGGTCAATTCACACACTTATCCATAAAAACGAAAGCGCCATCCTCCATGAAAAAGCTTGGCAGTGATTTTCAACACCGAGACTATCAACGGTTTGGTGGAATTAGGTAACGGTTTTTTTTTAATTTGCACACGCTAAAGGGATTTGGGCTATTCTTTTGATGTCGGTGGACACAGCGGAAGCTTAGGAAAGAAGGATAGGGTTAAATAGGAGTTGCCGATGCACATTGGTTTTAAACTTCTGAACATCATAATGGGAGGGGAAAACAGAGTTAGGCAAAAGATTCCACATTTTAGTTGTACGGCTGTAGTAGGGATGTCAAAAAAATATCGATATATCGAAATATCAATATATTTTGTTCGATATATCGATATTTTTTTCACCGATATATCGATATAAACATTCGATATTTTTTCGGGTACTAGAATCTAGACTGTAGACATACCAAATTTATTGGAAAAAAAAAACTTTTCTATACATATCATTATATTATTTTAAACAGCAAAAGACCTATAAAATTCGTTCAACCTTTCATAGACCACTTAGCAAATCCTTTTGTAACTTTTGATAATTTTTACAGTGTATTGTAAAAAATCAAAATGCCGAACACAAATATAAAGGATTTGTAACCTCAGTGGTCAATGAATATGTACCTGGATTTTATGGGTCTTTTCCTGTATAATGTAACTAATATACTTTGCATATATTTCTTTTATTAAAGAGAAACTCTTTTCTATACCTGTCGCTGTTAGTTTTTTTTTACAGGAAAACCCCATACAATTCATGCAACCTTTCATTGACCACTGGGGATTAATTAATACGCACCTTATAAAAATACAGAACAAAAATCTATTCTTTATGGTTGTTCTTTTTACTACTTTTTTTATTATTTTTTACCTCATTAAGGTCGCAAATTTCATTCAAAACATATATCGATATTTTTCATATATCAATATTGATATTTTTTTTTGATATATATCGATACAATAAATATCGATATATTTTTTCATTTCCAACATCCCTAAATTGAAGGAGCATCCGCCCAGATATGGGAGTTATATTCTATTCTTGGGCGGATGTGTGATTTGTAGATAGTAGCCAGCTCAAAAGAGGAAAAGAATTTCTTACATCTTCGGAAGAAGCCCAAACATCTTGCGGCATTTTTGGCAACATCATAAAAGTGATCATTCCACAAGAGGTGACTGGTGATGCTCATACCGAGAATTTCAAGATGATCAGCAAGGAGGGGGATGGTGAGAGAGAATTGTGTTTTGGACGCATTAAATTATACACGATTTCTTATTCCCCTTTTGATGATGCTGTCAAGATCAGAATTTAATGAGCTTATCATACGTTGCCGTTGATGATCCACATCCAAAGACCGCGGTTGTGACTCCAAATATGAATATGAAAAGCTGAGTGTACTGTCATCAGCGAAGCAGTTTAGTGGATTAGAAGTTTCAGATAGGAGATCATTTATAAAAATGAGAAAGAGAAAGAACGGTCCGATATTTTTGATAAAAAAGAAATATCGGTTGTAAATTTGCGGTGGAGGACGATTTGACTTTTTTGGGTATTGGCTGGACAAAAGCTGTCTTCCATTTGCTCGGAACGAGCCTTGAAGAGTAGGATAGATGGAACAGCTTACGCAGTGGCTTTGCCAACGTAGAAGAACACCTCTTCAGAACAAGAGTGGGGATACTATCAGGACCAGCGGATTTATGTACGTCAAGATCTTTAAAACTCTAGCCACTGTACGAGTGCGAAAGAAGATTGCTCCCATAGAATCATTTACGCTCTCAAGTACCGTGACCATGACACACTCTGGCAGCGTAGAATTAGCGGCGAACTGCTTAGCGAAGAGGTAAGCTTTCTCTTGGGAACTAACAAATGGTGTGTCATCACAAGCGTCGGAATCGAGGACGAAGAAGTGTTCCTTATATTTTTTTCAAATTTTGCTATCTTTGACACATTGCAGTAATTTTTGTCTTAATTGTTGGTCATGTAAAAATTTGGTCCGTCGAATAAGGGCGTTACAAGCATTCCTGGCTTGTTTAAACTTTTTCCGGTTTTCTTCATTAGGGTTGTCTTTGTAACAACGGAAACATACCTCCTTAACTCTGATATCCTCTTTACAGCTTGAATTAAACGATGAGTTTTCTTGGGGTCTGATACTTTTGACTCTATTTGGGATAAAAGTTCTCATCCCCGAAACAATGAGATTAGTAACCATATCTGTCAACGTCACTATCTAAGAAGCATAGTAACCAGTTAAAAATCCTGAATAAATTATTGAGACCGACCCAATTGGCTTTCTCATACTGCCAAACGGTTCTCTTAGGAGCTCTTTTTTTAACTAGATTAGTTTGGCAAGTGAATCTAGCGCAAATGACATAATGGTCAGAAATGCCTAGAGGTGATAATATACTAATAATGCACTTATCAGGTTCAAAGGTAAGAAACAAGTCAAGAGTGTTTTCTGCTTGGCTATCGACGTCCGATATGCGAGTAGGCTTATCAACTAGTTGAGTCAGATGATTGTATTCGGCAAAGATCTCAGCACACATACCTTCGTGTGTTGTAGGTCCGGAATAGCGAAGCCAGAAGGAATTGTGGACATTGAAACAGCACGTAATAACGATTTCAGTGCGAGGAATGGATTTCGACATGGAATCGAATTCGAGAGAGATTGAGAATCTGTCTAGATTTGGGTTTCGATAAAGGAAAAAAGTGTGAATGATGTGCTTATTTTTGGTGAATTTAAACCACGTTCTCAAAGCCACAATTTTGGTTGCCAATCGCCTCGGATTATGGAAGTAAAAGGAAATCAATATTTGCAATACACAAAATCGTAGGACCGTTTTTTTAAAAGAAACGGTTTTAATTTAACACCTTTTTTGTAAGAAATACAAAAATTATTAATTAATGCAAAGTTAAGCACAAAATTAACTTACATTTAAAAACAAAATTCACTAACCCGTTTTTAAAATAATGATTTTTCAAAAAAAAAATGTATTATTAAAAAACAAAAAAATAAAATGTTTCGAAAAAAATAGTATGTTTAATTACTCGAGAAAGTCGAAGAAAATAAAAACGAAGGCTAAAAACGGGGTACCGTTTTTTAGCCCGCCAAATTAAATTTTGTTTTCACTAAAACATATACCACACCTACAATAGAATACTGATTTTTTTTCATAAAAATTCTCGGAGCAGTTTTCGAGTAAATCGCAAAGAGATGGTCACAAAATTCAAAAAAGCAATGTGAACAAAAATACTTCTTCTTCTTGTTTAAATCGACGGGACCACAACTCCCATTTACTGTTCTACGTTAAGGCTCCACTGTGGGGTATGTAGTTTTTTTTTTTTTATAAATATTAACTATGCACTTCAAATTGAAACTAACCTGGTTTCAACAAAGATATAAAAGAAGTAGTTCAATATTTTCGAAAAACATGTCAAATTTTTGTAGCTTTTATTTTTTTTTTTAACAAATTCCTCTAAAACTTTGAATATCTTTAGTGTTAAGCTTTAATTTCCGTTTAAAATTGCACATTTTTTAACCGTCTTTCGACAAAAAATTGAAAGGCTTTTTACTTACAATAGATATATACCCAACACTTAAGTAATCTTTCTGATCCATTATATTACCTGAAATGAAAAAGAAAAGTTTTTTATTATTAAACAACCTTAGAAATGAGTTTAATTTAAATTTAAATTAAATTAGAAAACCCTTTGAACTTTTCCGTTTGCTAGAAGTGTTTCTAAAACGGATCACCCTTCGTTTAAATACATGCCAATTAGTTGCTCATTTAAGTATCAACCTGGCTTAGACACATTTTAAAACAAACAGAACTATCTTAAGGCCAATATAATCAATACCAAACTTCCGCTTGGTAGCTAAAGCTCACAGCCCAAGGCAATCTACCGAAAATATACTTGAAACAATTTAACCTTTTATGTTAAGCTACTTATCCTCTCACCTAACACCCCCTTCTCACTGCAATCTAATTATCAAAATACTTGAAATTCTAACCATCAATAGTAATACCTGCTACAACACCAGAAGTTTAAGGGCTAAACTGACAAAAATACAAATTCCAGCTTCATTTAACCTTCACCAGTCACCATGAAAGCTTTTAATTTATACTTCAATTTCAGAATCAAATAAGTTGCGAAGTAGCTAGACAAAACATTATTACACCATTAAACTTAAAAAAATAAAAAAAAAAACAATTTTCGTGATTAAATTACGGTCAAGACTCAAGAGTAAGTTTTCGTTTTTTAATGTCGACGGGGATGGCGTTAGCTGTGGGTTGGGTAGGTTGATGGAATCTTTTTTAAATTAACTCTCCTTTAACACTTTTATGGCAACAAAAACTGTATTTTCGGAAAGACCAAAACACTTAGTGTTTTTTTTTTTTATTTAAAATTATTTTCTGTCGTTTTGTCATTTTGTCATTTAGTTTTATTTCACCCAAACTCATTAAAACCCAAGTAATTAACTTGTGCGGGAATGCTTCTTCGTTGTTCCATAAAATGCGGGTACGGCAACTTCTTCCAAGTGCCTTGAATCTTAGCACAGTAGGTCGGTTTGGCTAAGTGTCGGTCATGTCGGCACTTGGCCAAGCAGTAAAGTTCTGTGAAAAGAATCATGCTTGGCGCTGAGGAAGCATTGTTTATGACAATAGTACGTTTTGCTGGGCCAAAACAAAGCGAACAAAGAACATTAACCTGGTTTTTGGTGAATGAAAAACAAAATGGAGGTCTTGCTTTACGTTTTATTTTTGAAGACAATTTTCTTCTTGAGACTAAAGGAGGGAGTAATCAGTTTTGTATGGGTTATCCGCTTGGGTACAGAAGGAGGTGGGTTTTGTAATGGGCCTAGATAGTGAAGTAAGATCTCTGCGTTTTTTGTGGGTTGAGAGGCTTGAAATTGTCGTCGCTTACTGAAAAACCCACATAAATTGTGGCAGTATGTTATGAATTACTTTTATATGTAAATATCTGCTTTAAGGAAATTCCCATAGTTAATTTTATTTTTAATGAGTTCTGATTGTGAGTCAGATGTTTTTTTTATTATTTTTAAAGTACAACATTTAAGCAGGGAGTAATACTTTTGCAGTATTATGGTGGTTTGAATAACGAAAGACAACAAAAAGTGATTCCTTGCAATGTCATTTACTTTTAAATCTCTTAAGTAAACAAATAATTATTCTTCTCCTTGAATCCTACTTATATTATTTAAACTAGCTGAACACTCCGGCGTTGCTCGTGTTTACCATAGGTTTTCTGAATACCGATGAAAGCGCCACATATTGGGTCCAATCATAGCTAAAAATCACAAAAGTAACCATGTTAATATGCATACAAAATGTTTTCAAAATTGGTAAATCCTTTAAAATTAAATGTTGTTGATAAAAAAATATATACCTATAGGGAAAACTATATTTTCGTTAATACTCCGAGCGTCGCTTATCGGGTTTAAATATTAGAGGATCACAAAGGGCTTCAGACGGGAGGCACATATTATTTTTATCTAAAGATTCTGGATGATATGTGGTTGGCCATGTCTCAAGTATAATCAAACGTCTATAAAAACAGTGCCTTTTCACACATATTAAAAACATGAATCGAAATTGCCT
Organism: Platycheirus rosarum; assembly: GCA_963971375.1. Lineage (NCBI taxonomy): Eukaryota > Metazoa > Arthropoda > Insecta > Diptera > Syrphidae > Platycheirus > Platycheirus rosarum. The sequence continues at coordinate 27,889,214 of OZ020510.1, read as the reverse complement.
TGAAAAAAATAGTTCTTTTGATAGCTGCCGAATTACACAGAATCACTCAACAGCTGAGCTAACGTTCGGATTATCTAAAAATCTCAGCAAAATCAAGAATATAATGAGTGCCCCCACCCAGCCTTCAAGTAAGGCACAACATATATTCTGGATACCGACAACAGCTTCACTTATCGGGTCCAACTATGCCTTAAAACAACCAAGGGCACCATTTTCATACTTCATAGAGGGAAAACAAATTTTTCGTAAATATCGGCCCAATTTAAAAATTTCTGAATATTTCAAAGAAAATCGGTCTCGGCGTTTGGTCTATTGTTTGAGAAGCACGAAGTCAGGCCATATAAATGCATTGGTCCTCTCATCCTCTGTTACGAAGCTTCATTGCATTTCATCTTTGCTGGGAAAGACTTTTAGTTGACATTTAGTCAAAAAGTTTCAGATTTTATTTTGACAAAAAGTCCATGTACGCATTGAACTTACCCATTGAGATAAATCGATTTGACAGTTGTTGTCATATGTTTTCTATATTTTTGCTTACATTTCGAATCGAGTATTAATGTCACGTCACACGGGAACGCAATCGAATGGGATAAAAAGTATCATTTGTCCGTCTTCTGGTTCTAAGCTACCTCCCCACCAATTTTCAGCCAAATCGGTTCAGCCGTTCTTAAGTTAGAAATAGTGTAACTAACACAAATTTCTTTTTTATATATAGATGCATACGATTTTGTACTTCACTCATTTAATTCAGTGTCATTTTTCGTCAATAGATTGATTTTTAATGAGAATGTTTGTATGTTTGGATGTTTGTTCCGCCATCACGCCTCAAGGGCTTAACGGATTTGGATGAAATTTTGGTAAATAGGTGGATGAGGTGCTGGATTGCAAAATAGGCTGCAAAAAGCAACATTTCTGTGGGAGAGGCTTAAATGTGAAATGATGTATGGCTGCAGGTTTGTTTGTTATGCTTCAATGCCTCAACTATATGAATTTTATAAGTTTGGTACAGTTACAGGTTACACTATAGTACCACACCACGAAAAACAAGGTTCCTGCCGGGAAAATCTGAAAAAAAAATCTTTAACGCAAGCGACCCTTGCAGATGAAGTTACGGGTAGAACCTATGGTCTTTAATAAATCAACACAATTCGTTGAGTTTGCTGACGACATTAATTTAATAGGAAGAACCAAGCGAGCAGTAAGCAATTGAGGAAAAAAGCTATTTCAAGAAGAGCGAAGGAGACGCTTTACAAAATACTTACACTGAACCAAAAACGGTTGTCATATTAATAATTTTGTTCATCGAATTCATGAAAAAGGTTGTTATTTTTAACCAACAACCGTGATTATCAATATGAATATTTGCGATCATCAATTTTTTAAGTTGAAAACCGCTGTCATCATATTGACAATCGCGATCATTGTATTGACTACCGCGATTATGATCATATTGACAAGTGTGATTATCGTATCGACATCTGCAATGATCGTATTGACAATCGCGATTGTCGTATTGATCACCGAGGTTGTCAGTACAATAATCGCGGTTGTCAATAAGGTGATCGTAGTTGTCAATACGAATATCGAATTTGTCAATGCGATGATAGCAGTTGTCAATACGTTGATGATTGTTGTCAATACGATGATCGCAGTTATCAATACGACGATTGCAATTGCGGTTATTAATACGATAATTACGGTTGTCAATGCGATGATCACGGTTGTCAATACGGTGATCCTGTTTGTCAATACGATGATCTCTGTTGTTATATTAACAACCATGATTGTCATATTCACAAATAGTAAACTACAATTTTCATATTTATGACTTCAATACCTGGTCTTAGATTCAAAACTGCAAAAATCAAAAGTCAATAGTATATCAATCCGGTCCTGTTATATGGTGCAGAATGATTGACCCTTGCTCTTCGATGGAGCGACCAGGTGTAGAGGGAGACCTCGGACTTCTAGAAATACGAAATTGGCTAAGGTATGCTTGCACTTTGAAAAGTAAGAAAGAAGGTAAGCACCACAGCCATTGGCACAACTACCAAATAAAACAAAGTAATTTGGTGGTCTTCTAACTTACTCATGATGTCCAGTTAAGCCTGGTGGTTATGGCTTTTCTTCCTCCAGCGAAGTAAAAAACTTTGCGATGACCCATAAAGTTAAGGGCCACTAACTTTTTAAAACCAAAGTTCTTTGAAATAAGAGCGTAACTGCTGCCTTCAGAGATAGCATAACACGAGGCCGTTTACATCTTTAGGTAATGTTCATTTAAAAGCTGAACTATAATATGAATGATCAAGCATGCCCTACTGTAAAAGTCGCATATGTGTTAATGACCTAAAATACAGTCACATGGTATTGGCTATAATAGACACAAGCACCTTTAGTTATGTTTCGTTAAGTACGAGGAATTTAATTTTACAGGGCTTTGACACATGTAAATTTGACAGATGTGGCATTTGACTGTCAAAACCTGACAGATGCCTATGAACATTATATTCATCATATTCTCATGCTCATTACCGAACTCTCATGGGGGTAATTTTACTAATTAATCGTAAAGGTGTGTCCACGCCATAGAAAAAAGAAACAAGAACGACAAATAAGAGAATTATTCTCTCTTCGCCGACAAACTGAAAAATGCCCCGTTCAGCGACATATGTGTACCGGTCCTTGTACATTTCTTATGGGACTACTAATACGTTTGCATTTATGTGGGCACGAAACGTTTGGCTGATTAGCTGCTTCTCACACGTATTCACAAACACAAAATAAAATTTCTGGGTTTGAAGGGCATGATCAGTATACGGGTCGCAGTTCTTTTTTTCTTTGTTGTAAACATAACTTTATTTTGGAGAGAACTTAAACAATACAAGCAGAAATGTACGGTGTCATACAACAGGAACCCGTCAAACACATACTTTCACTAGTCTAATATACAGTTATGTCTAGGGCGAGCAATTTTAAGTAGCGTACGACTATCGATAAATTAATTGCGAACTAACGACATACAGGGTATGCATGGGCCGAGTGTAATATGCCACAGTCAGCAGTCACAGATGTAACTCAAACGCAAGAGCATTTAAAAGATACAAATTTAGCTTCATAGCTTATGAGTGTCGATGCATTTAATTGAATTAGTTTCTAATGAGCACGTTATTCATCTTGTATTGTGCTTCGGGGCAATGACTTTTGATATTTTTTTTTAATTTTCTGCTCAATCTGAACTAGCTTATTCAACTTCAACCTTTGAAACTATTGCATCTCAACTTCCGACAAAGTAATGTGTCAACAATGACATTGTGATCATTAGACAGTCACTTGCTTTAGAATTCATCCTTCTGTCATTGCAATATGAAATTTGATGTATTTTGACATAATCAATGAATTACAGACATTTGGAATTTCTCTTTTAAAACTGTTTGCACGTGAAAAGGTTTTTTTTTTGTATTTTTGATGATGCAATTTCTCTTTTCCTCTATTTACCAACCAAATCTTGAACAAACAGTGCCAACTTAGTAAATTAACAAAACAAACGCGTCGTCGCGTCGTTTCTCACAACACTCAAAATGGCTGCACAATTTCCGTTCAATTGGTTTCGTACTTATTTCACACCACAAATTGTATACGTGTTAGTAATAAACTATTATCTTCTTTTTAAGGTTTTGAAAGCACATAATTTAATATATTTATTATTTTTGAGATATTCACAAATTTCTTTTTCAGATTTATGGGTGACAAGTCGACAGATCATTATATAAGCGCCGCTGAAGAAGAAAAAAGTCAACCCTCTCCTCTAAGCAATATTTATATCGATTTTGGTATGAATGGAGCTTATTTCAAAAAAATTATTGGAACTAGGTACAACAACAAACAAAATATATACATATAATGCAAATTTGTTTGTGATTTGAGATGGAATAATACATATGTGTGAGTGTGTGATGTACTGACCCAATTTTCCGTCTGCCATGGCTTCCATAAAAAAAAAATACGCGACGCGCAAAACATGAAGTGTAGAATTCATGCCCTTTGGACTTTTCTCATTTGAACAATGAGTACGGTTTCTGTCTTGTTTTTTTGTTTTTTTTTTTTTTTTTTGGTTTTTGCTGGAATCGAATTATTATTCTTGTGTTTTATTTTGTGTAAATAAAAGAAATCGATTTTGTTTGTGCTGATGGCGAATGCAAGGTGAAATATTTCACTGATCATTCTCAATCATTGAGAAATGAAATGCTTTAAGACATTATGACTCAATTTTGGAAGGTCGTCGGCAAATGGCGCTGTTTTTTTAGTTGTATACAAAATAACAAAAGGCGAGGAGGTATCCTTGTTTAATATGAAATTTCAGGACGTTAAGATGAAAAAGTTTACTGAAGAGGCAATTTCACAAATTCAAAATAATTGTATTAAGATTTGTGCTGTTGTGATTGTGTGGGATTAACTTTCAACGAATCCATTATCTCTGGGAATCTAGAAAATTGCTGAAAATTCAATGAATGAGGCATAGGATATGCAGTTTCTATGCTCCCGAACGGAAGTACATACATACTCAAATCAAATCAAACTTGCCTCTTTTGTTCGACATCAGCGACAAAGAAATCTACTAAACTCTGGGAGAGCTTTTTCCAACACATTCCAAAACAATTCCCCTGAAATACACAATAAAACTACAGACTTACCACAGCATTGTTTTTGTAAGTTTATATTTAAGCAACGCACATCCACACGCCCAGGTCCCTTCGAAGTCGAAGGAAAAAAGAAACTGATAGCCCATCACAATTTTCACAATAACCCACCATTGTGATTACGAAAACTACTTACATTTCACATACAATCCGAGTTACCTTAAGCTAATCTTATCCAAATGGCTACTACTATTTGTATAGTTTTCTGCATAGCTTTCAGAATTAAAGCTTACTTATGTGCTTTAAGGATTGAAAAAAGATCAAGTGTTGTCGTGACTGCTTTGTATATAGAATCTATAGTACTAGAATCAGGCAGCATCTAGTTTAGCGAGATACTGCCGTAATAGCGCTGCAGTAGATCTTAATATGCATTTGTAGAAAGAAATATAGTGATGAAAGAGTAGGTTGTATGTTATATTTTCAGAAACGTATGAGTTAGAATGATTACAAGCATTTGCAGGAATAATGAATAATAAGTACGAGTGAAAGGTTCAAAAAGTGACACTAGACCATATGGTATGGCAGAGTAAGGGAAACAAAAATGAATGGATTTCCCTTTGATTGTTCGTAAACAAACCAAGATTGTGCGTCTTCAATTATTTTTTGGATTTTGCATTTTTAAAGAAATTTTGTTATTTTTGTATTTTCTGTATTTTTCTGTATTTCTTATACCGAAGTCAATTACCAATGTTGCCATATTCGGATTTAACTGTTTAAAGTTTTAATGTAAATATATTCTTAAATTTCGAATATACTCTAAAGCAATAACATAGTTACAAACTTATGCAAACAATGTGTTTTATTTGTAAAATAAGTAACTAGGTAGGTACTTCAACTCAAATTAAATTTTTGCACACTAAAAGAAATTGATATAATAATCATAAATGGTAACCATTGTACAAATTGTACAAAACAAAACCCAAACCAATAATCAAATTTCAGCAAAAATAGTTAAAATGGTAAATTTCATCATGTTACATGTTTACCCACCCAAAAAAAAATGTATTTTCAAGACAGAAATGAAAACTCCTCACACCCCTGTCTAAATTTCTATCTTTCATTCTCTCATTATCAGAAAATGACAAAGAAATAACACGAAAAAGTCTTGATAATTTGCTTCTCTCTTACTGCTAACACTATACATCTTTCCCGTTCTGTCATTTTCTAACGTTGCATATGTGTTGAATTTATCTCCCCGGCTAAAACTCTACACTGAGAAAAAGCGTCGACTGCAAACTTCCCTGTACTGACAATATTTGTTGGACAGAGTATAGTTGCCATTCTGTTTTTTTTTTATGGCCATAGCGTTTTTAATGAAGCGCCTCGTAATTTTTACTCTCAACTACTCGTTTAATTATATTTATTCACCAAAATATGCATGTACTTTTCGTTCAGAATGTGCTCAACTGTAAATCTGTTCTGGGCACTCTGAAATTTTCTGCAACACACTTGAGCACTAAAGCTTGACTTATTGAAAAACGTCATTTTCATGTATCATTTCATATGGTTGCCGTTTGTAAACTCATAATGGTATCTGGTTAAAATTGACAAAAATTATTTTTTAAAGAAGCGCAGAAAATATTGAACTTGCGGCCTTTTGTAATGTAATTTGAATACGATTCCTCAGTAAATGCCAACAAATGTTTTTATCTCTTTCCTTCTGAAATAGTAACCTTTGACAATCTTAAATTGAGCAAGCAAATCCAAAAAAAAAAAATATTCAGCCAGTTCAAGTTTCTGAGCTCTCCGAGATCTCCGTTTTCTCAGAAACTTGCACACGATTTTTCAGAACATATATTGCACGACTGGGTCGCACGTACTTCTTCGAATAAAATTAAAAAAAAATAAGTATATAACATAACGTAAACAAATAATATTATCTGAACTTAAAAAAACAGTCAAAACCACAACACTTAACGGTTTTTAGTAAACATATGTATATCTTGTATAATAACGAATTTTTAAAAAAGTATTTCGAAAATTGTAGGACGGATTTTGATAAAATCCTGTTTTTTATTTTTAGTTTTTTGAAGAAACAATTTTTTTTGAAATTTTGGTATGCAGTTTTTTTTTGATTATAAAATAATTTTTTTTTGATTTTAAAAATATTGATTTTTCAAAAAAAATCAAAATTAATTTTAATTAGAAAGAATATCAAAATTTTGATATGAAGAATTAATTTGGCTACTTAGATCTTCTCAAATATTAAATTTGATAGAAATCCAAAGAGCCGTTACCGAGAAAGCCAAAAATTGAAAAAAACCGTTATACGAGAGGTACCGTTAATAGACTTCCCGTAAATTTGGTTCTGATCAAATGATAGCCAAGAACAACAGAAAAATTCTCAAAAATACATTTTTCTAAAACAAAATTGAGATTTACTTCTAAGAAATCGTGTTCGAGTTTTAGAAGATCTCACCTTGAACTGGTACTTTTTGTGTAAAAAATTAAAACTGTCAAAATTTTTTCAAATATGAGAGAAATCTCTCTTAATTAGAGTAAAGTACGCGAACGCTTTTTGTGTAAATTCTTGGGAAGCGTCATGTTTTAATTTTTATTGAAGAAAAACCATTGGAAGTAGTTTACCTTAAATATCAACAAAATTGCATTAAAAAAGTTTTATTAAAAGTTTTATGTTCGGTATGTAAAGTTTTTTTTTTAAGTTTTGGATTAATATCTGTTGACTTTTGTAAACGTAATTTTTTGTATCACAGTATAAAGTTTTTACCAGATGAAATTTCACTGGGACATTTATCAACGTATGAAAACGAATGTAAATTGTTTAAAGTAAGTAAGCGAACAAAGCTAAGAATGAAATTTCAACAATGATTTTGACGTTTATATAGCGTTATGTCAAGTATTACACGGCGAATTTTGATGCATGCATCATCTTCAAATTCTTATTTATTTCATTCCCTGTCGCAAGCAGCATTACACGATGAAACGAGATTCTTGAATCCAGTTTGGCAGTTCTCTTTAATTTTTCATTTCGGTGGTAGTGTATGCCAATGTTTGGCCGCTTTTATCGTTTCTTGCATCCACATAACTCTAAAAGCAAGGAAAATAAATCAGACAACAAGTAAAACTACGAATTAGAGCAAAGAGAACGTCAAACTGATAAAATATTAACGCAACTCGGCAGCTTTTTCTTTTCTCATTCTTTTGGATTTTTGTTCTCTTTTGCACTTGCGTTTTTCGAAATTTCGCATGCATCTAGACCAGCGATACTGAACCTTTTTTCATAGGGGCCACAAAGATGTTTTAGCTATAGTGCTTCGGGCCACAAAATTAATTAGTTGACTTAAGTAATTTGTATGTGTTTTGACTCCAACTTTGCGGTTTTAAACCGATGTATGTACTTAGTACATCCTAAGCTTTCGCCTGATAATGAAATTTCTTCCAAAACGCGTTGCCATTTTTATTATTAAAACTGTGTGAATTTTGTATTTTTAAAAGATTTTAAATTAAAACAAATTCTAATAAATCTAAAATGTATTGATTTTTTTATTTCCTAATTAAAAATTAATATTGGTTGGTTTATTTATTTAATTTAATTTCAATTTTTAAAAAGGAAATTTAAATTATTTTCTTAATAAATAAATAAATTAGTTATTTTAATACTAAAAAAAAATGACAAAATGTTAATGAGATGTAGACATTTTTGGACTGATTTATATTTGTGGGGGACAATGCTCCAAAATTGTACGTAGGTATTTTCCTTTTTTCCTTATTTCTTTGAACAGAACTTCTAGGTAAGTAGATTAACTACGTTTATATGCACGATTTAAGGTTCGAGTTGGATAAGGTTTCAGATTTTCGAAAGCACAATAAACGCGATTCATGATGCGCGTCAAACTGCGGAATCTGCGATGTTTTTAATATTTTTATTAAAACAAATAATTTTGATAAATTTTGTTCACGATGATTTTATCTGCAACAGAAAATTCTTTTCATTTGTCAAAAAACGAGCGGCAAAAGTAAATATGCACCAATACCTAACGTAGAGATTCAAGGTTGCATCTCTATTATCAACTCGCGTCTGTTGTGTTCAGGGAGTTAAGTTTTCTGTCAATAGAGCCCAAGGGTTGAGTTGAATTGGAAATGGAACAGGGTAAAAGTGTTGATGGCGTTTTTGGTCGTGTGATATTCACTGATCGAAACTCATCGTGTAATACCAGAATATCATGTATGAATGAGTTAACGTGGCTTGTCATTAGAAATAAATAAAAATGAGCAAAACTCATATTTGTTATATTTGTCAGAAAGTTAAACCAATACAGTTTATAAATATTCTCAGTCATTGAATTTCAAAGTCTCTTTATAAAAAAACATTAGTTTTGTTTAAGAACAGCTAATATCCACTGTCCATGCTTCATTCATATGTATAAAATTAATGAATGTTGCCGTTCATTCACACTAAAACTAAACTACAAGGACATCCAGACCACCTTCAACACACCCTTGATACAGCACCAACAAAAACTATTTTAATTACTATATATCTGTCACTGTCTGTCAGAGCTGTCCAATTAGATTTCCAATTTAGTTTTACTTTTTTTTTTTGGAATAAATTGTTATGAAGGTTAACTCATTGTTTGCTTGTTTGAAAATAGGTTTTGATGTTTAGATTGAAATTGAAAGTTAAAAATTGAATGGATTTTTTTATTTTAGTTAGGTTTTCCTGGTTGCTTTCATGATATTAACACTGTACTTTAAATAAAATATTAATTTTTAGGAAATTATTAAATTATAAAAAATTATAGAAATTAATAAATTTGTATATGAAAAATGACAATTTTTATTTAAAAAATAAAAAAAAATGTCACTCTTACTTAAAAAAAAAAATGCATGTAATTTTTTGTAATAGGGGCAACACTATAAATTGTAGTTTTTCTGTGCTTTTTCTTCAAGGCTCATTTAAATGCTCTTTTTACATGCATCTGACCGTATGGTTGTAACATTTTAATTAATAACGTGCTAAGGGAGTGCAAATACTCGTCAATTAAAATTAATTTTCTGCCAAGCGCCTCTGACCTTCCGAAAGGCCGGTCCTTTAAAAAAAATGTAGTAAATTATTACTATTATAAACATGTGATTACCAAACTAACTTACTGCCATCTAAGATTGCTTGCAGGCCATAGGTGCGCAACTTTCATCGTTGATAAATAATAATTAAATATTATAAAACAAATCACTTGGTCGGAAGGTTCAGCTCAGTATTTATTCTATTTTCTGTTGTTTTTTTTTTAATCAAAAACCATCTATAAAATAACATTGAATTCCAAACTTATGGTCCACGGTGTTTTTAAAGTTTTCATTAAATAAATATAGCTTATTTAAAAACCAGTCTAATGGCGCTTAGCGCGGCGCAACACCATTTTATAAGAAAGCCTCAATTTATCACACCAGAGAATTCCAGTAATAAGATTGTTTTGCATTAATAATTGTTGTGTCGACGGATTTTTCTTAATTAGTAACTTTTCATTTAACATTTGCATTCATTATTATAATAAATTATAGGTTGATCAGGTTTAGGAATATCTTTATTCGCAATTTCAAGTTCATACCGCTCTAAACTGGATTATTTTCTGAAAGACGAAGAGTTTAAGTAACAATTTGTATCTTTCTTGAATTCCGAACATGAATTACTTTAATCCCAACTTTAGCCTGCACTTAAAGGGCTACTCTTATTATCTATGTAAATTAAAGACAACGAGAGCATTAACAACATAGGAAAATATGTTAAGGAAAGTACCGAAGCGCATTTGTTTTAAAATTCTGCATTTCAAAATGGGAGGGAAAAACTGAGTTCGGCAAGGCGTTCAACATTCGCATGGTACGGCTAAAGAAAGAATCCCTGCATATGAATGTTTGTCAAAAGTTAGGCTTAAGAGTTAACTGATTGGCATTTCTTGCAGTACGGGTATCACGGTTGTATTGTTTCAGGAGAGGAACGAGGGCGGCTCTTTCGCTAGAGCATTGTATAATGAAATAGGGATAAAACAAAGGAAGGCATGAAAAACTACGATGGTGCTCAGGAAATGTAAATGTTTCTGTTAATCCTGTCCAAAAATACTCATGTGGGTTATAGGAGCACCTAATGCCTAATATGGAAATTTTAATCAAGTTTTATCAAATCTCTTATTTTTTAGAACTTACAGCAGGAATATCATTGAAGTTGAAGACAAGTGTAGGGACCTATGACAAGGAAGAATTCCGTATAAATGTGTAAAAATATGGTTCAACGAATATAAGCATTGCAGCCCTTTTTAACTTGCTGAAACTTAGTACATCTCTTAGCATGCGATAACCATTTTACAGCTTGAAACCAACCTTGAGTAAGGTTTGATAAATTTGGTATAATACCAACGCTGGGGTCTATGCAACTTTCGAGGAAGAATAATGACCAATTGAAGCTCTTGAAGAAATTATTTAGACGGTCTTAGTTGACAAGTAGTCTTGTAGCGTTTGTTTGTAACTATCGCGGGCGCAAAAAGGATTGTTATCAATTTACCTTTAAATGTTAAGATACACTCATACACTGCATGAGCATGAGGAAATCAGGGAGGGGGGAAACAGAAGATGTCTATTAACAAAGCAATGGCAATCTCGCCGCGTAGACCATTCCAAATTCGTGTTGTTCGTGGAACTAAAAATGGGCTCAAGTGTGAACTGATTAGCATTCCAGGCGAGTCTAGTATTACGGGTGATTTTTATAAGGGTTTGAAATGCAGTTGGCTTCATCAAGTGAGCATTTTTTCATAAGAGAAACGATACAATAAAGAAAGACTTCTTTAAACATTGCGTAGTTATTCGAGAAGGGCAATCACTTCTGAGTTCAGAGATAGTTCTATTTCCTATCAATTTAAGTACTGTGTTTTGTAGGTGTAGCGATGTTTGAGAAGCACCAGTCCAGAGGTGAGAGTTGTACTTAAGTTTTGGACGTATAAACGCTTTATAAATTATAGCGAGATCAGAAGGGGAAAAAACTTCTTGCATCGATACAGAAAACCCAAGAACTCAGCAGCATTTTTGGCGATCTCAAGTATATGATCTTTACAGCGGATCTCGTCGTTGACATACTCGGTATGAGTACTGAAAGCTTTTCGGTTTCTTCGATGTACAGTGTGGACTAAAAGAAGTCATCCATCCGATGTTGTTTGGCTCTCTTTTTTTTTCTAAATGTAAAACTTCGATTCTGTTTTTTCATTATGTTTATTTGAACCTTTAGAATTGTATTGGTCAAGTCGAGAAGATGATATCGTCGTTACAATTGATTGCCATACGGGCTTGTTTTAATGCCATTTTTCAGCGAGAACTTCGGGCGACAGATTCTTGCACTCGTGTCGAATGTCTTCCAGAGTCTCGGGCTTGTTCACGTAAACACGGGACTTTAAAAAACCGCACAAAAAAGTCTGAAACGGTTAAATCGGGCGATCTTGAAGGCCAGTGCAAATCGCCAAAACGAGAGATGAGGCGACCCGGGAACGCCACTTTCAGAATATCGGTTCATGTCGGTTCATGTATCGCTCCATGGCTTGTTCACTTATATTCTGCATCTGTCTAGTCCACAAATGTCGAAACAGATTTGACATTGGCGGCCATTTTCAAAAATGAGAGCATCTTCCAATAGGGTGATTTCTTTTGGCCCACCCTGTACCAGAATTCGCTTGAACAAATAACTGCTCTACCAGGAGCGGATCGAAGGGTGGCGTGTCAGAAACAAATTTTTTTTTACTCAAACTTTAAGAGGCCTACACCTCAGTATGTAGAGGTCCTAAAGGTGAATATAATTTAATTTGTCAAGTATTGAGTTCAGCTACACGATTCATATTTATTTAATTTCTAGAAAAAATAACTGTGTTTCCAGGAGGGTATTGAAGGGTAGCGTGTCAGAAACTATTTTTTTCCCCTCAAACCTTTAGCCCCTATATCACGTTACGTAGAGATCTTAGGTAAAAATGTTTTACATTGTAAGATAGGTATTGAGTTCAGCTACACGATCCATATACATGAAATTTCTTGAAAAATGAATTGCGCCTCTAGGAGCGGATTGAAGGTTGGCGTGTCAGAAACTATTTTTTTTTTCACTCAAACCTTCAGATGCCTATATCTCGATGTGTAGAAATTTTAGCTAAGTATGTTTTGCGAAAAACGACAAAAGTACCCCTTATAGTGGTACCTTTTACCCCCCCCCCCTGTTCTTTAAGCACAGCTCTGCCGAGTGGGAAAACTTAGGATATTTGTATTGGGCCACAAACAAAGCCATCGCAACAAGAAATTCTTTTGTTGGAATTATTTCCTATTTGAATGTTTAACACTATTGGCCTATTAAGATTTAGGTTAATTATGTACATATATAAATATTACATTTCTAGTGGGCCTTTCTTTTTCTTCTTTTCTTTTAATTTTTACACGCAAAATTATTAAAATGAACGCAAAACATCTTTTCACAATTATTGGAACAATTGCACACAAAATTCCATATAGTAAATCAATTTTATTTTCCCGATTTCCTAACTTTTCCGGAGGGTCTTCCCAAAAAAATTGTTCGTAAAAGCCTTCTCCTGAGAATTACGAACAAATGAACAATGAACAGCCGATTTCACACCGAAAATTGAAAAATCGAAAATTGATTTTTTTTATGGAAATCGGCTGGGCCGATTTTGAAAAAAATTTGTAACCACGGTTACGTTTGTGGTTTTTGTCTATGATTGGGCCGCTTTCGTTGGTATCCAGAAAAATCAAAGGTAAACCCGAGAAACGCCGGGTGGGTCGACTAGTATTTTATATATATTTATGTTATATTTTTTTTATTACCCCATTTTTTTACATTTGGGACAACTTTTTTGACACTTTTTGAAAGTTTTCAACTGCCTAACCACAAAGATTTGATATTCTACAAAAAAAGGTATCTAAACGTACAAGTTCACATCTTGCTTTAAATTTAAAAATATTGAACAAAAAACTCGCGATTAAGAAAATGGTTCCACCCATTCGGGTGTGGTTCTTCGTATGTAGATTTGACTTAAATACCCATTTTTTATGTTCTTTATAAATCTTATTGTTTTCGAAGCCTTCACACTTATTTGCGGTTCATTTGAACAAAAACAAGAAACTTTGAACTTTTATCCATAGTTAAGGCCCCAAACAACTATTATGTTTATGGAGAACTTCAGCTCGATACAAAGTATCTCAATTTTATTGCATTTGAAACACCAAAACGTAATACAAAGTAAATTGGTTTGTTACACGGTCGATATACAATTTACAATGTTTCGTCAGTGAAACAAGAAGCAGCCACACACAAATCGGCATCAAGGTTCTTTAACCTATAGCCAAACCACGAGCTCTTTTATATGTATATGTATGTATATATACAGTATACCATGTTTGCCAATAGCAATTGGTTGAGTTGTAAAATTTTGTGGCAAAGCTACTTTCTGTTTAAATTGCTCTCGTTTTACTTATTTTGCACATTTTCCACGTGACTGATAGAGCATGGCCGAACGTTAAAGATATACATTTACTTCTCCAAGAAATAGTGTATCTTTATTCGAAAAATACGTTTGGAAAGATATACACACGATTTTCCATATTGGTTTTGCATATGTGGAATTCGAAGTCTATTTCACGGTTATATAGGCTGAAACTTTTATAAAACTCAAATAACACTTTTTCTTTTGGAGACATTTAAAAAGACAATTTGGAATTGCGAAGAGTTTATGAAAAAAAGAAAATATAAATTGCAAAATAAAATGAGGAGACATGAGCTCTGGCGGTCGACCATTTCAGATAAAGCAAAATCTTAAAAAACAAAACAAATAAAAAACCTACTTGATATTTGCAGTTGAAATAAAACGGATAATACGAAAATGGAACGCGCACATTAATAAACAAAAAAAAGAATGACAGCTGAACTGACATATTGTTACCTATATGAGCGAGAGGCAGGGACAAGACAATAGTTACAATGAAATAACATTGGAACAATCTTTTTGTAATTTAGCATGAATTGTTCTACTGTTCTCATAAGCATTATCGAAAATAACCAACAAGGTTTGTTGAAAAAACAAAAATATATCTTTTTTATGCAATAAAGGGCCAGTTATAGCGATCAGTAAAATCCATCAATAAACATTTTCTTTTGGATATTTTCATGTGTTAGAAAAAGTTTCAGCAAGCTAGAAAGGCCTGCAATGCTCATATTCGCAAAACCAAATTTCTACATGAACAAAAAATTCGGCAAAAGGCAAAAAATATTGCAATGTCCCAAAGGCAGTAATTTTTTTTGGACATTTGTAAAAAATGTAAAGAACTCTTCGTCATCATCGGTTCCTACGCTCGTTTTCAATGATACTCCTGCTGTAGTTTTCAAGAATAGGCAGATCTGCTTGCAGCTTAATTTGCGGCCAGCAGGTGTCAGAACTCCTCCTGTAGTCGAGAGCGTTAATGATTTTATGGTAGCAAACTTCTTTCAAACTCGTGCAGTCACAAGATACTTGAAAGATCTCAATAAACATAAATCCGCTGGCCCGGATAGTATCCCGACTATTGTTCTGAAGAGATGTTCTTCAACGTTGGCAAAACCTCTGCGTAAGCTTTTCCATTAGTCCTATTCCTCTGGGCTCTTTCCGAGTGGATGGAAAACAGCATTTGTCCAGCTCATCCCTAAAATTGGCGAATCTTCTTTACCCTCAAACTATCGACCCATTGCAATAATGCCCCTTCTATCTAAGGTCATGGAAACGCTGATTAATTTTCAGCTTAAGAAATATCTCGAGGAACGAAAGCTTATTAATGACCGGCTTTCGTAGCAACAGGTCCACTGGTGATCTGATGGTATATCTCACCGAAAAGTGGAACAAATCTCTCCACCGTTTTGGTGAAAGCAAAATTATCGCACTTGATATTACTAAGGCATTTGATAGAGTTTGGCATCAAGCTCTTTTATCGAAAATGCGTGCATTTGGACTCGATGAATTTCTTCATCGTTGGATTAGCAATTACCTTTCGAACCGCTGAATACAAGTTGTGTTGGACGGATTCAAGTCTGATATTCCAAACATAAATGGTGGTGTGCCCCAGGGCTCTGCTTTGTCTCCGACTCTCTTCCTTATATTTATTAATGATTTATTATCTGAAACAACTAATCCAATAAATTGTTATGCGGACGACAGTACTCTCAGCTTTTCATATTCGTTTCCAGATTTACATCCATGTTCTTCGAATGTGGAACTGCAACGGCAGCGTATGACAAGTTCACTAAATTCTGACCTTGACAGCATTGTAGAATGGGGAATAAAATATCGCGTAGAATTTAATACATCAAAAACTCAATGCTGTCTTTTGTCGTTAAAGCGGAATATACCCCCAATGCCACTGTCAATGAGTGACACTTGCATCGAAGAAACCGACCACCTCTCTGTGAAATGACCACATATTTGACGTCGCCAAGAATGCAGGTACAATATATAAAGCATATATTCGCCCGAAACTTGAGTATAATTCCCCCATTTGGGCAGGTGCTCCAATAACGTACTTGAGTTTTCTGGATCGCATCCAAAAAAGAGTTATAAAATTAATTGGTGATAGAAATATTACGGATTCAATTACATTTCTTGAGCACCGTCGTAATGTAACGTGTGTTTCACTATTCTATCGGTAATTTTACAAAGAGTGCTCCAGTGAAATAGCCAGCTGCATTCCTTCCCTTAAACAGTTTAACCGTAATACTGGCTCTGCTAGGAATGCCCATCAGTTTACCCTTGAACCCAACTTCGGACGTACTGGTTTAATATAGAGATTCTTTCTTTAGATTATAAAATTTTAAACAATTTTTTTGTTAAATATTGATTTTAAAAAAATCAAAAACTTATTTTAATTAGAAAAAAAATTATTCAAAATTTTGATATGCAGAATTAATTTGGCTACCTAGATCTTCTCAAATGTAAGATTTGACAGAAATCCAAGAAGCTGTTAACGAGAAAGCCAAAAATTAAAAAAAAAACGTTATATGAAAGGTACCGTTAATGGACTTTACCCGTAAATTTGATTCTAATCAGATGATAGCCAATACCAACAAAAAAATTCTCCAAACTTTTCATCAAAATTGTTATTAACATAAAAAAGAAGGAGTTAAAAAATCAATAGGATTTCTTGTCATTTTCATAGCCTTGGTTCTTATTGGATTTAGATTAAATTGATTTTGTTTTGACCAAGAAACGATTGAACGAACGTCTGAATTTAAACTTTCAACCACGGATAATTCTCGTTAAATTTTGAAAATTTTGTATAAATTTGTACGTCATCTGCATAAATGTGATGTTGACAATTTTGAATGCACTTAGAAATATCATTTATGAAGAGAGTAAACAAAAGAGGACTCAATACAGATCCTTGTGGTACACCCGAAAGAACCGGCAAATATGATGATTCCATTTTTTCATAGTGTACGGCTTGTGTGATTGTGTCTACATACAGAATCCTCAAATGCGAATTGACTCCTCAGTTTGAATAAAAGAATTTTGTGGTTTACTGAGTCAAACGCCTTTGAAAAATCTAGGAAAACCGCTATGGTCGACATATCCTCATCGCTAACTTTGAGTAGCGCAGTTATGCAGCTGTGTTTGCTTCTAAAGCCGGACTGGTATTCAGTTATGAGTTTCTCTTCTTCCAAAAATGATTTCATTTGATTGGTGATGACTTTTTCAAACACTTTACTTAAGAAAGGTAGGATAGCGATTGGTCTAAAATCTCTATTTCCTGGTGACGAGGACTTTGGTAGAGGTATTATTTTTGTTGAAAGGTTGAAAAGTCTACTTGGCATTTAATTGTTGATTGTTGATTGAATTTCTCATTTAAATCGTTGAGGTTAAGATTAAGATCACTTTTAGTGTTATCGTTTGTCACTCCTATTCGTCTAATGGTTTTCCAGAAATCTACACTTGACTTTTTTGTGGAAAACTTACTTGCAAAATATTGTGTTTTACACTTACGTATTAAGAAGGTTGTAGCGTTTCTTATGCGTTTCTACTACTCTTCTAAAAACCATGTACATTTGTATCTGCGCCATCTATGGAACATAATGTCTCTTTTCTGTATTGAATCTTTGATATACCGTGTAAACCAAGGGGTATTAACATTTTTTACTTTTCTCTTTCTCAACGGAACGTACTTATCAAAAAGAAAATTAATATATTCGTTGAAAACAGAAACTTGAATATTTACATCAGAAGAGTGGAGACCTATTTAGGTTTTGACATTCATCAAACAGAGACTGAACATTTACTGAAGAAAAGTGTCATATGGCAGGTACCGTTATTTTTAGGCCTACAAATAAAATTTCAATTTCCCCTCTGGGGAACGACAAAAGAATAACACACACCAAATTTGAAGATAATCGCTTAAGTCCTTTAGGCTGCAGCTTGTTATACATTCTGACAGACAGACAGACATTTTTTGTCGAACACTTTTTTATACTTCTCTATGATCGTAATGTCATGTTTCATTGTTGTCTCAATTAGTTTTATAGTCACGAATCCTAAACTTGCCTTATAGTCCCTATAATCGCAAGTAAAAAGAAAGGCGATGGTTGGTTCTGTTTTTTGTGAAGTCAACTGACGTATTTTCCCTAATTGCTATAAGCAATTCAATTCAAATTATTTAAATGTCGTTACCAAAAATTAAAAAAAAATATTTTTTCTACTTTTAGAGGGACAAAATCTGCATTCTAGTTGTTTATCTATTATTTTCAAGACTGATGGCAAATAAAGTCTCTTTTTTTCAAGAGAAAACCGCATTATTTGTTGAGCTATAATTATTACTGCTTTGTTGCCTTTTTAGTATTATTTTCCAAATGAAAACTATCAAGCTATTTGTTTGCATTTATTTTGAAGAGGCAACACAAGCGAAATATATGATTTGTTTGTTTTTTTAATATTGTTTTGTAAACTCAGACGCTATAGCGTTTACTTTTGTGACGTAAATGCAACTCGAAATTAATAAATGTAGCTACGCAATTAAATATTTAATCTCATCTTATCTTTTGGTAATTGTATCTTAAAATTTGTCATACTGACAATAAACTTAGGTTTTGCTTTTAACGGAACGTGTTTTTTTATAACATATCATCTTGATTTTTTATTTATTTTTTTAGGTACCTTTTAGTAAATATATTTTTTAATATTTATTTTTTTTTTAGTTTGTAAATGTGGTTTAAGGATTAACGTTTTGATGTGCAGTGGTGTTTCAGATCCTCCTCTGTGCATAATTTACACCGTGCTTGGGAATAGGCCTGAGGAGTAGGTCAGTGTAGAAAAACAAGAGAGAGTATTTATTTATTTATTTTTTATTTATTTATTGGCGCGACAGCTCCTTAAGGAGACAATGTCTAGTGACTTATACTCTCAACCATTTTCAACTATAAACATCTTACTCTTGAAGGATTTGTCAGTTCCTCGCAAGAAGCAGTACCCCGCAAAAAAGGTGGCTCTAAAGGGGAAAGATTATTCGTCCCATAGAATTGTTTACGCCGCAAGTACGGCTGGAGTTTTGACAGTCTCTGGTAGCATAGAATTGCCGTCAAACTGCATATAACTGTCATGGCGTTCCTGGCTAGTTTGAACTTTTTCCGGTTTTGCGCAGTTGGGTTGGCTTTATAAAGGGTGTTTTTTTTAGAGGTATAGAACTTTGAAATGGAATAAGACAAAGATGGTTTTTTTAAATTGACATGAAATTTACTTTATTCGAAAGATAAATTTCTGGCATTATAACTTAAATATGATTTCTGATATATGAGCGCCACGGCTGGCTCGGACGTAGTCTAATCTGGAGGTCCAATTTTCGATGACTTTTTTCCAACATTTGTGGCCGTATATCGGCAATAACGCAGCGAATGTTGTCCTCCAAGTGGTCAATCGTTTCGGGCTTATCGGCGTAGACTAGCGACTTCACATATCACCACAGAAAATAGTCAAGCGGCGTTAAATCGCATGATCTTGGAGGCCAATTCACGGATCCGTAACGTGAAACTATGCGGTTAACAAACGTTTCCTTCAATAAATCAATATTTGCACGAGCTGTGTGACATGTTGCGGCGTCTTGTTGAAACCATAGCTCCTGCACATCATGGTTGTTCAATTGATGAACGAAAAAGTCAGTAATCATGGCTCCTTAGCGGTCAACATTGACTGTATCGTTCTGGCCAGCATCGTTTTTAAAGAAGTACTGACAGATTATTCCACCAACCCATAAAGCACACCAAACACTCATTTGTTGTGAATGTAACATTCAACCAAAACTGAGCTTCATCGCTAAACAAAATTTGCTTATGAAAATTGGGATCAACGGCAATCTTGTTTTGGGCCCATTCACCGAATCTACGCCTTGCTAGGTGATCCTGTTTTGCACAATTTGGAAGCGTTCTTCAGGCGTCAGTCTACATGTTGAAATGCCAAACCAAACTAAAAATAAATCACTTGACAGCTGACAAAATGGCCGCCAGTTAAAGTAATGTTGTCAACTTAGATTTCTTTACCTTACCTTACCTTAGGTGATAAAATAATACATCAATATATAATTTTTATAATTAAATAAGATATTAATATTAAAGGTCCAATTTTTTGTCAAGTTATTAAAATTAATGAATTTATTCAATTTAATCCTTCTAATACATTAATAAATCAAAAATGAAAAGGAGCAGTTCCTCTTTTTATTAATAAAGAAGATACAATTATTATATTTATATAATTATTATTATTATTATTATTTTCTATAATTTGATTTATAAAATTATTTTGGTATATAAATAAAATCGTAGAAATAATAAAATAGATGAAGCTAATGCTTGTGTTCAAAAATATTTTAATGAAGATTCGGTTGAGGTCCTTTTCCACTTGTGTGCGCAACCTGAGGTTCGGTCTTCCTCTACTGCGCCGTCCCTCTGGGGTGGATTCGAAGATTTTCCGGGCCGGAGCATTGATGTCCATCCGCTCTATATGACCCAGCCATCTGAGACGTTGAATTTTTACTCTTTTGGCTAGATCTGTGTCGCTGTACAGTCGGTAAAGTTCTTCAATGTATCTTCTTCTCCACTCTCCGTTTATGCATATGGGACCAAAAATCACCCGGAGAATCTTTCTCTCGAAACAGCCTAAAGTGTCCTCATCCGCTTTTGACAGCGTCCATGCGTCTGCACCATAGAGCAGGACTGGGATGATGAGGGTCTTATAAAGGGACAGTTTAGTTGCCCGAGAGAGGGCTTTGCTACTCAATTGCCTTCTAAGCCCGAAGAAGCAGCGATTGGCAAGAGTTATTCTTCGTTTGATTTCAGCGCTGGTGTTGTTGTCTGAGTTAATAGCGGAGCCCAGGTAGACAAAGTCCCTAACTACCTCCAAGTTATAGCTGTCAAGACGTTTTCTTCGCCGCTTCCGTCTGAATACTCACAAAAGCGCTACTGACATCACGCTGCGTTCTTCCGATTATGTCAATATCGTCGGCGCATGCGAGTAATTGGACGGACTTTTGAAAGATCGTGCCTCTGTTGTTGGTGTGAGAGTTCTGCACTATTCTTTCAAGTATGATGTTGAAGAAGTCGCATGACAGCGCATCGCCTTCTCTAAATCCTTTTTTGACTTCAAAGGTGTCGGTGGGGTCTTTACCGACCTTGACGGAACAGCGTGCGTTGTCCATCATCATTTTACACAGGCAGACGAGTTTGGCACGGATGTTAAAACTGCACATTGCTCTATATAACTCGTCTCTATAATGCTGTCGTACGCGACTTTGAAATCGATGAAAAGGTGGTGGGTATCGATTTGAAGTTCTTGAGTTTTTTCCAAGATCTGCCGGAATGTGAATATTTGATCGATAGCGGACTTTCCTGGCCTAAAACCGCACTGATATGGACTTATCAGGTTGTTGACGAATGGCTTTAGGCGTTCACACAATATAGCAGAAAAGATCTTGTAGGCGATGTTCAGGAGACTGATACCCCTATAGTTGGTGCAGATCAGAGGGTCTCCTTTTTTTAAGGATCGGGCAAATTATGCTAAGATTCCATTCCTCGGGCATGCTTTCTTCTAGCCATATCTAGCTTATGAGTTGGTGCATACTTATAGCCAAGTCATCGCCTGCTGCTTTGAAGAGCTCGGCAGCTAGGCCTTTGGCTCCGGCGGCTTTGTTGCTCTTAAGTTTAGACATAGCTAGCTTTATTTTGTCCAGATGTGGTGGTCGGAATTGTTGGTCTACTTTGCCCAGATAAAGTTCTTTACCCTTAACAAAAAACAAACCTTTATTGAAAATACTCTAAGCAGTTAGCAGTGGGTCTTTGAGCTCCGAGTGTAGTGTAGCTGCTTGCCGTGTCATCACCTTATCTAACATAACTTAACCTATTCCAAATGTAGGAACAAAAAGGAGATTGGAAAAGATAAATAACACTAAGTTATAACCATGAAAGAAGAATTTTAACGTACTACGTAATGTAAAGTACAGAGATTCTTTCTTAATCCGCACCACACGAATGTGAAACTTTTACATGTTTGCTTATTTCTCTAATGTTTCATATGGTGCAAACAATATCTAATAAGCAGCCATTTTTGTTGTTGTATATTGTTCCTTTATGAATATGAGTTCCTCTGTTTACTTTTATATAAAACTTTTTTTATTCTTCAATGCCAAAAAATGCTAATATTTTTCCAATACTTAAGAATTTGTTACAGCGAAAATCGGATGTCATTAAATATTTTTAAAACCAACTATCTATTCGAGACCTTTCGATTCTCCAAGTATAAACATTAATCTTATACTGTCAAACTGTTACTAAAAACCTTTCAAATTTTATTACAAAAAAAAAAAACAGCACACCAGCCACCTTTTACTACTCCAATTAAAAATAACCAACTTTAATTAAAATGTTGCAATTTTGTTTTCATTTTTTGTTTATTATTCAAATTTAATGAAAACATTTCGATGCTTAATTAAAAACAAAATAACCTTGTAAAAGGTCACTAACTTGTTTCACAAATTTTGAAAGTTTACTAAAAATGCAAAAATAAAACACAACAAACAAAAAACTCGTTCACACAAACGTTGCAAAAAAAAACCAAAAAATAAACAAATAGAGTTGTTAACAAGATTTTGCAATGTAGTGCGAAATAAAAAACCGACCCCAACCGTTTGGCCCTTTCCGATAGTCATACACATGGAGATCGTGCACCTGCAGCCAGCGCCAAAGGCCAACTTATGGATACGAAATCTACACAAAGTATCTGCGTGCTAGACTAAAAACAAATTACAAAAAAACACTCAAAAACCTAGACAAGATATTTTGCTCAAAATTTTTTTTCGTGTTTTACTTGGGAATCTGTAGGTAGATAGCTGGAATCTGTGGAATAGTGCGAGCTATCTGTGTCCAACTTAATGGTGTCTGCCTACATTAACTATTGCCTTTGAGATACAAAATACAAATTTAAAAAAAATCCACCTCAGCCAATCTATTGGGCAATTTTTTGCCTTCTCGCGCGACTAATCTTAGCAAAGCAAATCGAAAATCCATCCAAAAGACTCTATCAGACTATATTGGATGTTTTGAGTTTTCTTCAATTCGGTGGCGCGGGGTTATCCGCATCCAATAATCGAATCGAGCCAACCAGACTGGAACAACAAGTTTCTGATTTATTTTTAAATATTAAAAGATTGCTTTTTTATGTTGTTTTTTTTTTATTAAAATAATTTGGAAGATGCTGATTCAATACAAAAATTAAACTCAAATCAATGACCTTGACCACATTGAACTATAAAAAAACAACAAAAACCACAAGAATTAAGTATTTGAATAATAAAAATAGCATTTTAATGTACCTTCTATATAGACTAGGTAGTTATTTATAAGAATTTGATTTTGAAACTTGATTCGATTAAAATGAACCAACAAAATATATCTAATTTTATTTACTTGTATTGTATAATTAACACTTGGGATTGATGATCATGAAGAGCCAAGGCCTGTAACTTACACTCTTTTGAAATCTGAAGGAATGGATGGGACCCACAATAAACTACCTAATACGAAGGGTAGCATGAGATGCACTTTTTTAAGACAAAGCTTATTATTATTTTGGATTATCTGTCACACTTAAGAAATAATTTTAACAAATGATGACGAATCTGCCAACTAGAGGAAAAGTTGAAATGAAGCTTGCGTTGGTGTCAAAGAAAAAGAAAAAAACCTTTGGAAAAAATTCGTATAATAGGACGCGCTTTTTGGGGGAGAGTACGATAACGTAGGCAAAAATTGATGACCGTTTTTTGTAGACGGATCAAAAACAAGCATTTTTTGTTTACTACAGGAGGGGGGTCTATCTCACCCCGTTTAGGAGGAGTTAAGACCAACTTTTTTCAAAATTGTTAAACGAAGTGCTAAATTGGCTTCTTGTGGTCAACGCTAATATCAACTTCGAATCGAACACAAAAAAAAAACAGATTGGTTGTATGTCTTCTAGTTTTTGAGAAAATTGAAAATTACTAAGTAGGTGCTTATAAATACATACTTTGAACATTGCAATTGCATTATATATGTAGGTATGTAAGACATAAACATACTTATGTATTAAGAAATTATAATATAATATAGATTTGCTGCAGTCGTACAGTAGTAGTAGTAATTAATTTTTTTTTATTTTTTTTTGTATTTTTTTATATTTTTTTATTTTATTATATATTGCATAAAATAAAATATTTATATATATATTTGGTGTACAATTTTCTGGGCTAAAACAAAAACGCTAGCGGCATCCCTCGCTCGTGAACATGCCACGTATAGCTGCCTATGTGTGAGTCAAATGGTTCTAAAATAATAATTTTCGAAAAATAAGCAAACCCAGCGCCACCTACAGGTAATTCAAATACCTTTAGTTATTCCTTTCAAAATGAAATCTCTACCTGAAAAATTCCCGTCAAAATCGGTCCATAAATAAGAATTTTCGAGAAAACGACACCAGTGCCCCTTGTGAGTAATTAACATAGCCTAAGTTACTCCTTAGGATATCAGCTAGCTGCCAGTGAAAGTCCCGTCAAAATCGGTGCAGCCGTTCTCGAGATTACCCGGAACAAACAGACAGAAAGACTGAAAGGCAGACAGACAGAAAGACAGACAAAACATTTTTAAATTGTGTTTCTGTTATAAGTACTGTATATCCTTTCGTCTACATCAAGTAAAAAGCTGTTATTTTGTTTTTAAAAACAGACACTTCATTTTTATTTATGGGTATAGATTAGACTAGCTTACCCAACCGGCATTACTCAGAAATATAGGTACAATATTTTATCAAAAAAACAAACACGGCGCGGCGTGGCGCCACCTAGTAATCAAAACAGCTTAAGTTACTTCTTACAAAACCTGCAGCTATCTGCTGCAAAAGTCCCGTCAAAATCGGGAGATAAATAAAAAAACACGTCCCCAGCGCCACCTAGGGGTAATTAAAATACCTAGCCCTAATCAATCCTACAAAATATCAGCTTTCTATACATAAATAAGAATATTTCAAACAAAATAACACCCAGCGCCACCTAGTGGGTAATTTAAATAGCCTAAGTTACTCTCTAGAACATCAGCAATCTGCCAGTGAAAGTCTCGTCAAAATCAGTGCGGCCGTGCCCGAGGTTACCCGGAACAGACAGAAACACAGACAGATAGACAAAAATTTTAAAATCTGCGTTTTTATTATACATAAGTACTATAAATACTTTCATATACATCTTGTAAAAAGCTATTATTTTGATATTAAAAACAGACATTTCATTTTTACTTATGTGTATAGATTACGTTTTCATGTCTGAAAATTTGAAATGTGCAACTTTGGGCCACATATATGGGTATTTAGAAAACAGCTGTTGACTTTGAATATATAGTGCTGGGGGCAGCATACCCCCTTACATACCCCATTGTTTATACGCCGGAATGCTGGGTTCTAGCACTGTATACATATGTATATGTAAGGAAATAAAAAAAAAAAAAAAAAAAAAAAAAAAAGCTAATTCGTTTCACAATTATGAAAAAAATTGGTCAAAACTTTTTTTTTAATTAAGTATGAAAGTCAATTTTTAAAAAAAACTATTACCATAAATAGCATAATTTAATTTTTGAATTAAACAACAAATTTCTGGCATTTAAAAGCCGTATAATAGTTAATTGTAAGTGTTGCCGTTGTTTTTTTATAATTTTGTTTCCATTTTAAATAATTTGTATATAAAATTGCCTCTACCTCGTAAATAGGGCGCAGTAGACCACCCTACCATAGTAAAAAAATGCTTGCTTACGACCTCCCTACAAAAATCCGTTATCAATTTTTGATGCTTTTTTTAGAGCGAAAACTGGAGGGTGTTCCAATATGGACTTCCAAATTTTCACACTTGATAGCGGCCATATTGCTGAAGCTAGGTCTATCAAATGTGCCGCCATTTTTTTAGTCATTTTATCGACTGTCAAAGTTCGGAGGTCCCTATTGGGAGACCCTTTATAAATTGCCAAAAAAAGCCAGTTAAAAGTTAAATCATTAAAAGAAATAAAATAAGATTAATGAAACGTCATTTTTTGTCAGCATAATTCAGTTTCTCAATTAAAAAAGTTTCTGTATTAAAAAAAAATAAATCACTGATTTCCAAAGAAAAAAAACTTTTGATATGTTATGCCAATTTTCATCTCATACTCAAAGATATAGATGGTCTTTTGACAAGCTTTTCAAGATGTATACATGGTGTACATTTTTTTCTTTAGCTACATAAAAAAGTATCTTTATCTGGCTGTATATGCGAGGGTTTGTATTTTTCTAAAAGTTTTCTTAAGTTTGTTTGACCTTCGCCGTTTACCAAAACATTGGTTTTTCATCAAAGTTGTTTGAGCTTTTTTTTTCTTTTGAACTCTAAGCAAATATTGTGATTCTAATTATTGTATATATTTAGTCATACAAAATCCCAAGGATACACTTGTAAATATGTTCAGATGTTTGTAATTTCGTGTGGTGAATATCTCTCATGAGATATTCTACAAACAGTCTAAATGTGAATACGTGATTCTGGCACGTTTTAGCCATGAAAACTAGTTTTATTATATTTATTTAATTTTTTTGTACTCTAAACATGATTCAATATAAATAAACATATATATAAAAGTTGCCTCTGAGACAAGTAATGGTTGTAAATTCTAATCGATTTGTACCGAATATTGGTTGTTTTTTGTACTCCGACGTGCACGATCCGAAAGTATCTGAAAGATTTTTGTTTTTCAGAATTTAAAAATGTTGATCATGATTTTGCCATTTAAAGTGATTGGCTGATGAGAGTTTGTCTGGACAGTTTGTTGAACATATTTACTGAAGATACAAATTAACTAATTTATTTAATTGTGTGCAGTAATAAGAATATACATATAAACCCGTTCATTTCTTGAACAAAGTTGGACACTGGAAATGCCATGATTCAAATTTTTTTCTTGTGGGATTTAATTCACTTCGAAGTCGTGACATAAAAATATAAATTAAGCTTTTTACATATAAGGTACCTCCATCTTGAGCAAACAAAACTGGTTTCCATTTAGGTCTAACGCTTACTATGAAGAAGGTAGACAAGGACTCAGAACACCCCCTTGGTGTACCCCTATTTAGATTGTTAATGGATGTATTGGCAATTAGAAAACCGTTTTATATCAAAAGTAGGCTACTTAATATAAAGCCTGATGCGAGCTATCTAAACATATCAAAGAACCTCAAAAGAAAGAAGAATTTTACCAAACTCTACGAGAAGGTGAGCTTGATAGTATATTTTCTCTGTTTAACTGTATTTAGTCGTTATAACAAGCCTGCCTCTTATCGAGGCAAAAAAAACCACATTGAAGGAGCTCTGAACAAAACCCACACAGAAAAAAATTGCAGAAAACTGTTCAACTGAGCTAAGCCCACAACAGAATCTTCAGATTAGGTCTTGCGTAAGGAATTCTTAATGATTTATAAAAATGTAATATATCTTCATGTTCTTTTGAAAAAATAAAACATAATACTGAAGAAGCCAGAAAAATCCTCCCAGAAAATCTAATTATGTCAAGTTCCTTAAAAACTTCTAATGGTTTCAGGTTCGAGTGAAGAATGTCCAATTTTCTACTCGAAATCCACTACCCGTCTAGCTCAAAAAATAATTGTGGTAAGGACTCAACAAATTGACATTTAATCAAGGTCTTAGCACAAGAGGCAGTGGGTAATTAAAAGATAAATCTACTTAAATGACATTATAATCCTCATAAAACTGAATGGATGACAAATAACCCTCACTAATATGGGGGAAAGTTCAAGTAGTGTTCATTGTGAACCGTATGTAAGCGCTGAACGAATAACTGCCGTGTAGAGCCTTCCTTTTAGTTTAGGGGTAGGGCCCTATTATGATTCGCGATTCGCCAGAAATATTTGGCGAATTCGAATATTTGGTATTACTGTTTTCGAATCGCCTAATTACTTTCGCCTCATGTGTCAAAAAATGAGGCGAATTGAAAACTCGTTATATTACCATTAGCGAACATTCGTCTCTATCTGTCAGAACAGGTCGAACTGTATTTTTAATTTTGGTGGGGCTAACGCCCCATTTATTAGCTTAATACAAGCTTTACTTAAACTTAACTAAACCTAATTAAACTAAATTAACTTATAAGGAGGAAAGATGATGTAAGAGCTGGGCTTTCAGACAAGGACTTGGAAGGTTGAAATCGAAAAGAGGAGAGATCGAATTGATTTTACTCAACATGCGGGTTAAAGGTTCATTGAGACCATAGGAAGTACGATGGGGAGGAAGGTAAAAAAGACGTGATGATCTTAAGTTGCGTGGGTTAGTGTTAAACAAGATGAGATCAAAAAGTGAGGAACAGTCAGTGGCACCTGTAAGAATCCGATGAATGAAAATGATATCAAACACATTCCTACGGACTTCAAGGGGGTGTAGATTTATAATTTTGAGTCGGTCAAGGTAGGGTGGCAGAGATGAGAAGTTATTAGGGTCATAAAGACTTCGGAGAGCAAAGAGTAGAAAACGGCGTTGAACACTCTCAATTCTGGAGATATGAACCGCGTGATAGGGGGCCCATACTTGCGATGCATACTCAAGGAGAGGACGAACATAGGAAATATAGCGGGATTTGGTTACAGATGGGTTCCGAAACTCTTTGGACCACCTTTTGATAAAACCAAGGGCGGAGTTAGCTCTTGATATAGCATTATCGATATGAGAGCGAAAATTTAATTCGAAATCACAGAGGACGCCTAAATCGCGGATAACCTGTACGCGGTTAATGGAAAGGGTTTGAAGATAATAAGATCTAAGGGAAGGCCTTTTACTTTTTCGAGAGAACGTAATTAGCTCACTTTTGGCAATGTTGAGTTCGAGAAAATTCTTACTGCACCAATTGACAAATGAATTGAGGTCATTTTGAAGCAGGAGAGAATCACGACCAGAGGAGACTTTAAATAATAAAGCAGTTTAATTTGAAAAGCGTGTGTTTTTTTAGAACAAAAATCTATTTTCTTTTCTGTTTAAATAATGATGCTGAAACTCAGTCGGGGCGATTATTCCAATGTGGGTTCAATCCACATGCAACAATTTCAGGCCGTCCAGATTTCTTAAAGAAATCATTTCTAGCTTGTTGCTTCTCCGAATTGGGCATATCTATCTTTATCCAAGGCCGGACAACTTTTTGTTTCAAGCACTTCAAGAACTTCGCTTAAAAAAACAAAAAACAGATACTGCATGTTGTGAGAGCTCCAAATCGAAGACTTTTCCAACAGAACTTTCGTAGCTGCAATTACCGAGGAACGGCAAGGCTGATGCTAGTTTTACGCTTGGGGGAAATTACTAGACTTTGAGTTGTTTGAAATTATGAACTCATGGTATTTAAAACTAACTCAATCGCATGTTTGTTAATCCAAAAATATAAAATAAATGAATACTGTAAAAGACAATTAGTTGGACGAGAATAAGTAATTTGTTCCTCACAGAGTGTAAGGATCGCGTCAGGTATTTCGAGTGGTTTAAAACTATGTATCTATCAAACTCCTCCTCAATCTACCTACAAATCATATTTATTTTTTTTTCTAAAATCTAATCTAAATCTTTATTTTTATTTTATATTTTCTGGAATCTATTTTAATAAACATAATTTAAACACAAATGGAAGTTTTTGAAGTTCAACAACAACTTGACCTAGCACATTCAGTTTTTAATGTTGGTATAACATTGTTATGACAGGCGAACGTCGGAGTTCGCTTTTCGCTATATCACGACAGGAGTAATTCGCTTAATTGTTCGCCATGAGTCGAACGTTCGACTCGCGAGTCATAATAGGGCCCGTATTTTTTCGATCACAGTAGACTTGATGTTTGGAATGCCCGGCAGATATCAAAGTAATATTCCACAACCATGCCCCCAGGGAAATGAGGGTTAATTGAAAAATTCTATAACAAAGGCCCCGATTGCGGTTGTCGATTTATTAATCGATACTCGACTCTTTTCGATTACCGGCCGTCGATTGTTGTTTTTCGTATTGTAAAAGTCGATTTCGATCAACGTTCTTCGGTTCGGAGACAATCGACAGTGGTCGTGCATAATTTTCTGATCGACAGCAGCGTTTCGATGTCTTCTTTTGGTTAAAATCTTATTATTTTATTAAATTTTAATGTGAAATAAAAAAAATGGGCACGACTGGGTCGCACATACTTGCTCCTATGTTCCTAATTACATTGAAAAGCAAGATCTTTAACAGAAAATAGTAACATTTACGTTTAAAATAACACAGTTTGAACTTAAAAAAGTATTAAAACCACAATACTTAACGGTTTTTAGTTAAAATGAAGTACGCCATCGCACGTCTTAAATAACAAAGAATTTATGAAAAAAGTATTTCGAAAATTGTAGGACCGGTTTTGATGAAATCCTGTTTTTTATTTTAAGTTTTTTGAAATTTATGTATGCAGTTTTTAAGAGTTTATTAATATACATGTAATTATAAAATTTTAAATAATTTTTTTTGAATTAGTTTTCAAAATATAGATTTTTCAAAAACAAAATGTCAAAAATTAATTTTAATTAGAAAAAAAAGTTATTCAAATTTGTTATGCCTAGATCTTCTCAATTATAAAATTTGACAGAAATCCAAAGAGCCGTTACCGAGGAAGCGCAAAATTAATAAACCGATATGAAAGGTACCGTCAATAGACTTTTCCCCGAAATTTGGTTCTAATCACACAATAGCCAATACCAACAAAAAAAATTTCAAAAATTTTCATCAAAATCTTTGAAGCCGTTTTCGAGAAAAATACGCTTTTCCTAAACGGTCATATGGCAGGTACCGTTATTTTTAGGCCTAAATATAAAATTTCAATTTCCCCTCTGGGGAATGCCAAAATAATCATATACACCAAATTTGAAGATAATCGGTTTAGCTGTTTAGGCTGCAGCTCGTTGTACATACATACAGACAGACAGACAGACATTTTTTCTCGATCACTTTTTTGGACTTCTCTATGGTCGTAATGTCATGTTTGATTGTTATCTCAATCTTTTTAATATTCATGAATCCTAAGCTTGCCTTATAGTCCCTATAATCGCAAGTAAAATGCTTTACACATGTAACATGCTCTACAGGTCAAAAGAAATTACATACAAAAAAAAACAAAATGTGCATTTTGGTAAGGTTGATGCACAAAAATCAGGACAAAAGGCAAAAGGCCCCTGTGTAAAGTCCCAAGCAAAGATAAGATGGGAAAAATTTTCTTTGGAATTTTTTTCGGATTACGCTTTGACTCGTTTTTAATAACATAATATTGAATTATAAAAAAGCAAACCAAAACTACAAATGCGAAAATGTAGGTCCGTTCGTCTACTTTGTTGGGTTCCTTTAGGAAAGTTGTCCAATTTTACAAAATACGGAAACTTTTTTAACCTCAAAAAAATTAAAATTTAAGTAAACGAAATAGATCAATTAAATGCAGATGAAATAAAAATTGTGAAAGCTTTTATTTGTAAACAAACTAATGAACTGTCCAAATCGTTATACATATGTATATTAACAATATATTTTTAAATTATTCACATTAACATATTATTTTTTCGATTGTGGTCCACAATACCAAACACACAACCTAATCGACGCAATCGACAAATGGTGAGTCGATTGGTGGTCGACAACCCCAATCGAGGCCAAAGTTTAAATTCAATGAAGTCCAGTCGACAGCTACTTTAAGATGGAAAAACATCTGAACTTAATGAAACTTTGGGGTGTGTAGGGATAGTTCATTACAATTTTCTCAAGTGTTTGACCTCAAGGACCCTAGGCAAAAAGGCGAAGGGGGTGGGGGAATATGCTAAATGTTAGACCGTTCTTAGGTTTTTCATCAATAACTTTTTTTTGCAAGCTCTACGGCCAAAAAATTCTTCTAACTAGTGTCGTGCAACATCTGGTAGAATTCATAAAGACATGCCTTACAGACACATATGTAGTTAAAATATTATAAAAAAATTATTAGTCAAAAATATTTGTATGTCAATGCGTTTCCGAGATATGGCAGTTTGAAAAAAGGTAGGTATAATTTTTTAAATGTATCCAAATTTGGGCATGTTTGGTAGCTTCATATTTATATTTGGTTGGATCAAAAAATGCATGCACTAATCGTATAATGAGTCATTTTGTGTTAAAATGCACAATGAAGGTATTATAGGCCAATGAGTGAAAAAAGTGCCGATTTTCAGTCATATTTACCTGATTTTTAAGGGGCGTATTGGGCGTGGATGCGGATTTTTTTTGTTGGTATCTACCGGGCATCTCAAACATCATATCAAAAATTCACATTTACTAAATCTTTTGTAGGGTAAAACCTGTTAATTATTTAGACTAAATCGTGGAGTAGGCGTACTGCAAAAACCGCGCCAAGTGCACTACATCATACTTTAGTAAATTTTAGAATCGCTTTTTTTCACAAATAGTGAATTTTAAGAAAAATAAATTGCACGAAGACTGGATCGCGCGTACTTGCTCATAAGTGCGGTCACATTGTAGAATAAAATTTAAGAAAATTACAGTGAACATCAAAGCATTTACTCGATTTTTGTGACTTTTGATTGTTCGAATAAAGTCCGTTAAATTGCATTGGGTGAAATAATTTAAAAGCCCTTTTATTTCTTTAGGAAATGTAAAAAAGTGTGAATTTTTTTTTTCAAAATCGTAGGAGCCGTTTTTAAATAAAAGAGTTTTTTTTAACAACTTTTTTTAAAAAATTAAAAAAAAAGTAATTCAAGAATACAAACTTAAGCACAAAAATAACGTACATTTAAAAAAAAAATTCACCTACCCGTTTTCAAAATATTAATTTTTCAAAAAAAAATCATTAAAAATACAAAAAAAGTTTTTGAAAAAAAAAATGCAAAATTACTTAGGCTACCTACATCTTCTTGAATAACAATTTTGATTGTAATCGGATCACCAGTTTTCGAGAAAGTCGAAGAAAAAAAACCGGTCCTATGGGAGGTACAGTTTTTAGCCCGCCATATTAATTTTTTGTTCACCAAAATATAATGCAATAGTACACAGGTTTTTTTTAATAAAAATTCTAGGAGGCGTTTTCGAGAAAAATAAACTTTTACATAACCGTTATATGACAGGTGCCGTTAATTTGTGAGCTAAAAAAAATTGAAAAAACTCCTCTGTAGAATGTCAAAATAACCTTAAGTTCAAAATTTGAAGACGATTGGCTCAACCGCTTAGGCTGCAGTCCAAAATACATCCGTACAGACAGGCAGACAGACAGACGGATAGAATTTTGCCAGTAACTCAAAAATGTCATGTTTGAATGTTATCTCAAAATTTTAATCTGCACGAATGCATTATAGTACCTATAATCGCAAGTGAAAAACAGTGTTCTACTGTTAAGGCACTTTTAATAGATAATTGCATGATCTACATTTTTGTCTCAGCTATTTTTATCATACGACCAACTGTTTCGCTATGAAATCCAAAAAACAACATTTTTGTGACCTTTGACCTTGCATACAATTCTTGGCACAAATCGGAACGATATATGGACTTTGCCCCGATTCATTAATAATGGTGTTCTTAACGTTCATGCAAATTTCAGCTAACTAGGAATTTAGGCAAGGGTGAATGTCTATTTTGACAGGACTAAATATACTTGAAGTCATACAGAGAACACCTGTTTTTTTTAAATTTTTTTTCTTGTTTTCAAGTGCTACATCAATTTTTTTCCAGCTTCAAACATTATTTTTCTGGGTAAAATTACGTATGTATATTGACTTTTAACAGGCGAATGCAAGTTTTAAGGAGGCTTTACATGTATCTTCATCTTCTTCCGCATTGGCATCTGCAATAAAAGGGGACACAAAATATAAAAATCATATTTGTGCAATAGAGAGGGGAGACCAAAATACAGAAAGATTCATGGACGAAGATTATAGGAAATATGGACTGAAGATCGCAGATTATAGTGAAGGTTATATGTTCATCATTATAGCATTTCATCTACAACATTGTTTTATTTGTTCGAGTTACTTGTTTTGTTAGTATTTTTCAATCAATGTTGAACAATCTATTTAAAAAAAAAAACAACACAAATTATCATTTTCGTTTTTTAAGTTTTTATTGTGATCCGTTTATTTTATTTATTTATTTACTTATTTGATTGAAATTTAATTTTTTGATTGGTTAGCACATTAAAATAATAGCTAATATGTGTTTTCCTTATCTTAGTTATTTTATGTATTGATAGTGATGGAATTCGTATCTTTTGGTTTTTGTCTATGTAAGATGTACTTCGTATTCGGATTCGGTAGGTATAGAATTGGGGCACTCGAATGTGCCTAAGAAAAATGTCAAAAAGTTATAGTAAATTTATGGGTAGCCTTTGGTGTGTACTCTTTCTATCTTATATATGTTTTACTTTTCTTCAAATCTGCAGTAGCAGATCCATGTAAACCTTCTTTAGTTTGCGCTTGACTTCGTGCTAGGGGTCGAGATTCCCGGTCTGAGAAACTGTGAAATGATAAATTTTCTGACGCCTTCACGCTAAAGGATTTAGACAGGGCGATGCGCTTTCATGCGACTTTTTTAACATCATTGAAAGAATCATGAAAGAATAGTGCAGAACTCTCACGCCAACACGAGGCAAGATCTTTCAAAAGTCCGTCCAATTACTTACATACGCCGACGATATTAACATAATCGGAAGAACACAGCGTGATGTCAGTAGCGCTTTTGTGAGTATTGGGACGGAAGCGGCGAAGATGGGCTTAGCTTTCAATGGGGGCAAAACCAGGTATATGCTGTAATCAAGAAGAGATACCCACCACTGACGTCTTGGACAAAACATCACAATAGACAGCTATAACTTTGAGGTAGTAAGGGACTTCGTCTACCTGAGCTCTGCTATTAGCTCAGATAACAATACCATACCTGACATCAAGCAAAGCCCTCTCTCGGGCAACTAAATTGGCCTACATAAGACCCTCATCATCCCAGTCCTGCTCTATGGTGCAGGCGCATGGACACTGTCAAAAGCGGATGAGGACACTTTAGGTTGCGTCGAGAAAGATTCTCCGGCTGAAGAAAATACAACGAAGAACTGTACTGGCTGTACAGCGACACAGACCTAGCCAAAAGAGTACAAATTCAACGTCTCAGATGGCTGGGTAATATAGAGCGGTTGGACATCAATGCTCCGGCCCGGAAAATCTTCGAATCCACCCCAGAGGGACGGGGTAGCAGAGGAAGACCGAGACTCAGTTGGCGCACACAAGTGGAAGAGGACCTCAACCGACTCCACGTTCGAAACTGGGGGCAGCTGGCTAGCGACCGAGCTAAGAACAAGAACAAGAACTTTTCAAAATGATAAATTACTTTTCACAGCCAAATCAAGGATGTATAGCCAAAGGCAAATGATGGAGAACCGATCTAATCTACGGCAGTTGCCGATATTTTTTTATTTTTTTTTTATTAATTATATTATTTTTTTATTCTTTTACGAAATTTTGGCATGTTTAAGTTAAGAAATATTGATTAATAACATTCCCAATGCATTACAAACAAAAAATAAATCAGAATAAAGCAACAGCATTTTCATTTAGTACAGCGATTTATCACAATTATATCAATTGATAAAATGAAAAGTCTCTATAGAAACTGAAATGGTAAGTTTTTTTATCATTTCACACTTTCATTAATCGGGAATCGACTCAGAAAAATCCGAAGCAAAATTTAGCTTCTGAATTTTTTTTTATAAATAATAAGGCTTTATTGATTTAAAATTAATTACTTGGAAAAACAGAAAAACTCATAATTTTTAATTGTTCATTACTTTAAAAATACCTGCATTTTTTACCTAAAAAATAGTTATTTTTATGCAATTTTTGTATTAATTTAATAATAACATTAAAAATCACACACAGGTTTTAAATTTACAGTTTTTAATTAAGTACCTACATAAAATATATAACAAAAAATATCTACGCAAAATAAATCATAATATAAGAACTTACCTTTAAAAATTATCAAATATCCAGTTTTTGAGAAAAAAACAATAAAAGATAAGGAATTCAATGACTCAAAAAAATATTATCACTTGTGTATTTGTGTTGAAAACAATTTCAAAGAAATTCTCTTAAAAAATACCGATTTACCGCTTTATAATTTCTTTTAACTAAATAAATTAACTCAAAGAATTTTTTGTATTTTCATGAATGAAAAACATGGACGACGAGAATGCACGAGCGAAGAAATTTATGATTATTTTTAACTACATTATCTACAATTATATTTCTTTTTCATCAAACACACTTGGGTGGTAATCATTTATATATTTTTTTGCAAATATTATATCCAGGTTTAAATGATTACTTCTCTCCCTCACAATAAATTATTTGATTTATTTTTATTATTCTTTTTATTCACCACAGACCACACCACTATGTGCTGACGATTTCACGCACTGAGAAGAATCCATTGATATTTGGACCACGAAAATACACCTCTCACTTTGTTGTTCTCACTATGGGATAAAAAATAATATTTTTCAGTGATTTGTTATTTAAAAACAAATGGATTACTTAAAAAGAAAAACAAAAACACCATAGAATATATTCACCACACAACAGGTGAATGCAAGAAAAAATGTTGAGGTTGACAAAACCAAATCAAATGTCATTGCTTCATTTCGTTTCACCTTCATGAACAAATTTTGCACAAAAATATTTCACAATAACAAAAAACAAGATGGTATACCTATATAAATGTTTATTTCAACAATAAAACTTAGAACATATGTTATTCATTTACAAAATGCACAGAAAAAATGTCTGGTGTAAAACTATCCAAAGTGTTATACACCTACTGGTGATGGTGAGATTTGTGAATGGGTTTCATTCGATTTCTTCACAACGAAAACTGTTATAATTGACCTGTCGCACCTTCGATTTTGCAAACGCAATGTGAAAAATTATTTAAAAACAGATGCTAAATTCTAAACAAATGAACAATGCCTTTAGCTCAGACAAACTTTGGAATGAAGAATCTACACAATTTTTTTGTTGGCAAGATGGTGGAAGCAATTTTTTTAAAACAGATTTTCTCTATCGAAACGTCACACTACCGATGCAAACGTCAAAAACTAAAACACAGAATGGCTGAATTTGCTATTCGAAGTTGTTGGATGTTGGGGTCTGCTGGAGTTGTGGGGAGCAGGAGATAATACGCAGCGCCTTTGCTTTTGCTTCCACTTCCACACAAAACATCATCACATGCACCAGATTACCAGAGCCAATGTAAATAAGCCCAGGGAAATCGTTTTCTCTCATCACAAAACACAATCTTTGCAATTCTCTGCTGTATTCAGCTCATTTTTCTTAAGGCTGGTTAGGAACTCTACTCCCCCACGTTCGTCATATGAAATGTTAGAGCAGAAAAGAGCTCCATTCATTTTTTCACCCTCTTTTTTGTGTCTTTCCGTATCTAATGCGCAAGTATTGTGCATTTGGTTGTATCTTTTTACAAAGTATAACTGTTATAAAGATTAAAGATAGATACTTATTTGCAAGATGTTTTTTTTTTGTATTAACTCATTTTTTTAAAATGAGTAAGATAATTTTGCAATCAAAACAACTTTTGTTGTTTCGTTCGTTTATATTGGGTTGCCTATCTTTGTTTTTATTTTGTGAGATATTTCTGTGCATTTAGGTGTATCTTGTTTTATTTTTTGTCTCCCTTGTGCTCATACTTTCTTTTTTTGGTTTATTTTTTTGTTTAACAGAGTGAAATTTCTCTATTTAAGTCACAAAATTTCACTTTATTGCAAACGGAAAAACACGTTTTTGTCATTTACAAAAATTGACAGCGAAATATGACATTTGAGCGAAGAAATTTTATTAGTATGACTCATGTGCGGCACGAGACAACGCGACGGTATCCAACGTTGTTAATAGATGAAATGTTTTAACTCAACTGAGTTGTACGATCTTTTGCAGCGGTAGAAGCGCTTTAAATAATGAAAAAACAAATTTAACGAGACTTCACTCTAAAGTCAAAACTCAAATGATCAAGTGTGTATGAATTATATTTGAGAAATTGTGTGTAAAAGAGTGAGTTTTGAGTTGTTTTAAGAAGCTGAATTGTATACTTGGTTAGGCTGCACCGCTGAATACAATGCTCGACACACACAAATTTAAAAACCTGCGTCTCGTGATTGAGTTTCGAATCTTGAGTTATTATTAACAAAAAATATAGTAGAAATTGTCACTCATTGCAATTTAAAATGTATTTTATGGTGAATGATCTTGATTTATCTTTACTGATGTTAATCGAGAATCGATATTGCTTTAATCAGTATGATCGTATTCTTATAGAACAAATCTAATATTTGAAATGAACATGGACTAAAAAGTCCTTAAAAAAGCTATTTTCATGAAAACATTGCGAAAGATCAGCGGTGTTTACTTTTGATTTTAACGACACACACATTTATCTCTTTTTGCAAAAGATTGAGTGTTTGTAGATTGTATTGGTATAGTGTGTGAGTAAGCATGAATAAGAGAAGGAAAAAAATAATAATTTCTCTCCTAGTCTTACCTAAGAAAATATGGGTGTAGCACTGCCAGTTCTAAGATATTTAATTAATTTTTTTTAAGTTTCAAACGCATTAAGAGAAAATACTAAGCAGGTGGCGCTGTAAGCAAACATTTTGTTTTTAAGTTCAATCCTTGTATATAACGGGTGATTTTTTTGAGGTTAGGATTTTCATGTATTAGTATTTGACAGATTACGCGGGATTTCAGACATGGTGTCAAAGAGAAAGATGCTCAGTATGCTTTGACATTTCATCATGAATAGACTTACTAACGAGCAACGCTTGCAAATCATTGAATTTTATTACCAAAATCAGTGTTCGGTTCATTCACCGTAACGTTGCGTCCAACAGCATCTTTGAAAAAATACGGTCCAATGATTCCACCAGCGTACAAACCACACCAAACAGTGCATTTTTCGGGATGCATGGGCAGTTCTTGAACGGCTTCTGGTTGCTCTTCACTCCAAATGCGGCAATTCTGCTTATTTACGTAGCCATTCAACCAGAAATGAGCCTCATCGCTGAACAAAATTTGTCGATAAAAAAGCGGATTTTCTGCCAACTTTTCTAGGGCACTGATTTTGGTAATAAAATTCAATGATTTGCAAGCGTTGCTCGTTAGTAAGTCTATTCATGATAAAATGTCAAAGCATACTGAGCATCTTTTTCTTTGACACTATGTCTGAAATCCCGCGCGATCTGTCAAATACTAATGCATGAAAATCCTAACCTCAAAAAAATCACCCGTTAGAATCTATAGTACTATCAAGATGGGTGTTTCACCTAGCTCCATCTAGTTTCGCTAACTCGCTATTTCTCAGTGTAGAATTTTAGTCGGGGAAATAAATTCAACACATATGCAACGTTAGAAAATGACAGAACGGGAAAGATGTATAGTGTTAGCAGTCAGAGGGAAGCAAATTATCAAGACTTTTTCGTGTTATTTCTTTGTCATTTTCTGATAATGAGAGAATGAAAGATAGAAATTTAGACAGGGGTGTGAGGTGTTTTCATTTCCGTCTTGAAAATACATTGTTTTTGGGTGGCTTTTTACTTGCGATTATAGGTACTATAATGCAAGTTATGCATTCGTGCAGATTAAAAATTTTGAGATAACAATCAAACATGACATTACGATGATAGAGAAACATATTTGAGTTACTGGCTAAATTCTGTCCGTCTGTCCGTCTGTCTGTCTGTCTGTAATTTAATATGGTGGGCTAAAAACGGTACATCCCATAGGACCGGTTTTTTTTCTTCAACTTTATCAAAAACTGGTGATCCGATTACAATCAAAATTGATATTCAAGAAGATGTAGGTAGCTTGAGTAAATTTGCATTAATTTGTAGTGAATTTTTTTTAAATTTTGTTTTTAAATGTACGTTATTTTTGTGTTTAAGTTTGTATTCTTGAATTATTGTTTTTAATTTTTTAAAAAAAGTTATTAAATAAAAACCGTTTTATTTAAAAACGGCTCTAACGATTTTGAAAAAAAAATCACACTTTTTCACATTTTTTAAAGAAAGAAAATGGCGTTTAATTTTTTCCGCTGAAAACTATTTTACGTATGTACTTTTTTCAAACAATCAAGTCAGAAAAATCGAATATAATCTTTGAAGTTCCCTTAATATTTTTCAAATTTTATTTCAAGCTGTGACCGCACCTAAGAGCAAGTACGTTCGATCCAGTCGTGCAATTTATTTTATAGATACGGCAACATGATGAAATTTGAATTTTTTTACCGATTTTCGATTTGATTATTGGTGTTTTTTTTAATAATTTTGAATAGTTAGCATGTTTGATTAGTATATCAATTTGTTTAAGTGCAAACATTTAATTTGAGTGGAAGTACCTACCTAGTTACTTATTTTACAAATAAAACACATTGTTACCTAGTTACTTATTTTACAAATAAAACACATTGTTTGCATATGTTTGTAATTATGTTATTGCTTTAGAGTATATTCACTTATCACGTAAAAAAATCTAGTACTAAATATACTACTTACTACTAAATGCAGTACTAAATCTACTACTAACTACACAATATAGTACCTAGTCTACTACTAAGTACTAATACTAGTACTAGCTATAGTACGAAAAGTACGATAGTACTAAATTATAGTACTACGTATTAAAAGTCTATTACCAAAAATACTGTTGTACCAACAACATAGCACCAATCGGCACCAGTTTTATATTTAACTAGTGTTCGAAATGTACATCAAAACTTTGAACAGTCAAATCCGAATATGGAAACATTGGTAATTGATTTCGGTATAAGAAATACAGAAATAACAAAATTTCTTGAAAAATTCTAAATCAAAAAAATAATTAAAGACGCACATCTTGGTTTGTTTACAAAAATCAAAGGGAAATCCAATAATTTTTGTTTCTCTTACTCTACCATACCATAAGGTCTAGTGTCACTTTTTTTAACCTTTCACTCGTACTTATTATTCATTATTCCTGCAAATGCTTGTTATCATTCTAACTCATACGTTTCTGAAAATATAACATTCAACCTACTCTTTCATCATTATATTTCATTCTACTCTCCAAAACCCATACAAATGTGTATCAAAAACTACTGCAGCGCTATTACGGCAGTATCTCCCAAAACTAGATGCTGCCTGATGGTAGTACTATAGATTCTATATAGAAAGGTTCAATTTAAAATTCTTATTCTTCTTATTAATATACTGATTTTGGCGGAACAATCAAAATCAATTAATCCTATATTGTAAGGATTAAGTAAGGCTATTTTAATAACCACTAGGTAGCACGGAAGGCATTTTTTTTTTTTGAAAATTCTTATTTTGACGGGATTTTTACAGGCAGATAGCTGATGTTGTAAGGTAATTTTGATTATTAGGTGGCGCCACGCCGTGTTCGTTCTTTCGAAAAAGTATGGTTTACCCGGACAACGCCGGTTGGGTAACCTAGTAGTCCCTATAATCGCAAGTAAAAACAGAATAGCATTCCGCAAGGTTGTGCATGGATCTGGTTAATTCTATGCCACATCGTTGTGCTGCTGACCTTGATAACAAAGTTCACACAGCAAAGTATTTCATTTAAATTTAAAATGAAGAATTATTTTTAAGGGTTTTATTAAGGAATATCTGCATCAATGCTATTATTTATTTTGCACACCCCTTTTCTACGTAATGTGTTATAAAGTTTCGATTTTTTTTTTAAATTCCGATATTAAAATACTGTATTCTTAACTTTTATAGATTTTCTTATTCTAAGGAATAATAGTAACTCGGAAATGGCTTCAAGAAAAAAGGAAAAAAATCAGTGCAGGCGTGGATAACATTGGTGAAAAAAAAAATAAGATGGTAGGCTAAGAACGGTTCCTCCCATAGGACCATTTTTTTCGACTTTCTTATGAACAGGTCTAATTAAAATGGATTTTCAGGAAAATGTAGGTAGCCCATTTTTTTACAGTGAATTATTTTCGACTCATGGAAGGTGGCCAGGGAGATAAGATATGCTTTAACCACAGAAGACAGCATTATATTTTCGAAGCGTGTAAATCCATATTTTTAAACCTGAAGGTTAATCAGTGTTTCCACTGATTTACACTAATAGCATACTTCTAATGGTGAGAAGTAAGAAAAATATCAGGAGTATAAGCGGCTTGCCCATCAACATCCGGTACTCGAGTCGGTTCATCGATTATCTGGTTAAAAGAATAATCGATGATATGACTGCAAACAGTGGTTGGTTTTAGGCCAGACGAAGTCTAAGTCCATGTTAGAATATTGCCCGTATTGGGGAAGGCTTTGGCAAGAAATGATATTTCTAACATAAATGACGAGACCTTGATGGAAAAAAAGTAATAGTATACCTTAATACCCCTTTAGAGCGAATTCTGATAAATCAGTTCTTGCCTGAGTTTCACTTACTGCCAAAACAGCTGGTCTATATTACACACAGAAAAAAAATGTTTCTTAAACTTTTAACTTTTAACCTTTTTAGCCTTTATTATAGATTTGGAAAATGAATTCGTAATAGATTTTGCATGCTAAACACCAAAATTGATATCATAATAATCTTAATGACAAGATAACGTCTTATAAATCGATGATAGGATACACATACGAAATAACATGACTCATGCTGATAAAGCTGATAAGAAAACTGACGCACGCCACGATACTTTGGTTCTTTCAACCAAATTCGATCACAAGCACCAGCGAACATGAAAAAGAACAGGGCAAATTGCCAAAATAATTCCAGTCAAATTCAAAAAGTACAATAAAAGAAAAAGAAATACAAAATAGGTGGAGTTTTGTTAAAGTAGAAAGTAGATATGGATATTAGGGTGTGTGTGTGTGTGTTAATTAAACGAGAGGGTTCGTGGGTCATTTTTTCAACTAAAATCGATAGCAAACGTACAAATTCAAAAGAACAAGACGAGAAACAGAAATAAAAATAGGCGGAGTTTTGTTAAAGTAGAAAGTAGATATAGATGTTGGGGTGTGTGTGTGTGGATTTAACGAGAGGGTTTTTGGGTGTGAGTTCACGGGGTGTATGTTGGTGTTGTTGCCATCAATGTTTTCTTATGACATTATCACGTAAAATTATCGTCCGTAAACCGACTTTACAGACAACCAACTCTTTTTTTAACGTTTCTGTTACTTTTTAATTAATAATGCCTCAATTTGATACTTTTACCCTACTAAGGAAAAAAAGTCCTCCAAGGAAGTGAATCTACCATATAAACACAAAAAAGGACATTTTTAAGAAAAAGTAGCACACTCAGCATTCACAGCAAGGCAACGTCATGATTTATAACTGCATTTAATAATATCCTTATCTTTCTTATTATTCACGACTTCCTGTTCCACCTCCCCTGCTTTCGACGGTGTAATGTGTGTCAACGTATTATTTAACATTTCCGTTTTTTTTATACAATTTTCAACAATTAAATGAACGCAAATTCAGAACATTTATAAATTTTTGTTCCAATTGCATAGCAAAATACACGTCGTTAAGGGGGAGTAGCAGGCCACAGCAGGACATGATAAAAATTGACTCAAAAGGACGTTAACACTCCAATGGATTTGAAAATTCCTCTCTTGCTGACATGATGTGGAAATTAAATGAGATACAAAATACGAGGAAGACTGTGGTTAGGCTAGCAGAGGATACAAGATACAAGTGCATTCAGGGGATACGAGTGGTATATGTATGTATGAGTATACGGAATGTAATAATGTTGATATTT
Source organism: Platycheirus rosarum (assembly GCA_963971375.1). Classification (NCBI taxonomy): domain Eukaryota; kingdom Metazoa; phylum Arthropoda; class Insecta; order Diptera; family Syrphidae; genus Platycheirus; species Platycheirus rosarum. The sequence goes on along the minus strand of OZ020510.1, from coordinate 27,845,126 downwards.
AACGAACAACCTATTGCGGTAGTAATGGTTTGACCTAATTCTGTAGGCAAAGTGATAATAATTTTCATTAAAAAAAAGAATAAATAGTTTTGAGGGAATTTCCTTGATAACGGAAGCTGTACGTCAGGAAGTGAAAGGTTGGTCATTATATGAACAGAACCGTCGTCATCGTCCGATCAGATGAGGATTCAATTTTGATGAAGTTTTCCAGGAAAATTTAACCTGGTTGGATAAAATAATGAGTTTATTGAGTTTAAATTGTACCATGCAATATCCTGCTGAAACATCCATGTGGAAACAAGGTGTGGTTGTGGTCATTTCCATTAAAAAGTTCCTTCTTTGTATTTATGTTTTTTTATTTTTTTTTTTTTTTGATATACTAGAATACAGTCATGAAATCTCAAATAAAAAAAAAATAAAAGCAATTGACTTTTATAATTTATAAATTATATAAATGGCACCCAACGTGGGATTTTTAAGTTTAAAGTTTAAAGAGAATTCCTATTCATTAAAAAGTAAAATTGGCTTATACATTAATATAAATATTGTAAATGGCGCCCAACGTGAGAATTTAGAGTTTATTTATCAAAAATTGACCTAGAACAACATGTTCCATGCTTTATAATCTTAAACCTTTTAATACAAAATAAAAATTCGGAACATAGTTGGGAATTCAAAAACAGATACTAAGGGTCTTTTCGAAGAGATGAAGAACTGGAACTTGTTGCCAAAACACATAATTCAACTTTTAAAATGTTGAAATAGGAATAATTTGTGCGATGAGTAGAAATGTGGACAAAATGAATGAATATAGGCTTACGCAACTATTTAGGGAAATCAATTCGAGAAAGGTCTCAATTTCGCAGCGTTTTGCAAAGGTTTAAAGATTGATGAGCTGCAACTGATCTTTAGAGGGAGGTAACAAAACATGTTCATGATATATTACACAAAATAGAGCGAAGAATATCTTTTATGAGTGGGTGAAATAGATCACGTATCCTGGATACTATTGGAGTATAATTTCATTGGAGAAATAATAATAAGAAATGGTGCAATGGACTTTGATAAATGAAAAAAGAGGGAAGACACCTTGTCTTTGCCAAAATGAGAAACGAAAAAGAGTTGTTATGTGTATATAAAGAGTATTGGTACATTTTTTTAAGAGAATTTCAAGAACTCTATTATTTTTTATTGGGATCGGCAGAGAAATCATCTTTAAGAGAATTGATTTTATACTGAAATTGAGTTCAATAATATTAGGCGTTTTTCTTTTTTCGTTCAGAGCATAGTCTGAGTTGTCAAAAAGGAAGTTGTGTTTCTTTTTTCGCTTAGAGCGTTCAGATCTTTAAAATTATATTTCTTTTTTCGTTCAGAGAATGATCGGAGCGTGCTCTGAGAAGGCTATATGCGCTCAGAATAAATTGACTGAGCATTCTGATAAAATACTGAACGAAATTAACGTCACTCTAGAGTTGTAGGATATTTCACTCTATACCATGCACATTGCCTACACCACTCTTCGCAAAATAGATGCCAAAACGAAAGAGACAATAGTATTATATGCATAATATTGCCGCTTGTGAACAAGCCATATGAGAAGTGTCGATTTGTGACAGCCAAGAACTAGAACTTATTTCAAAATTATATCTGAGCATCTGACCGCTCGGTTCAGAGAATTATCAGAGTATGCTCAGGATGCTCAGACTCTGTTCAAAAACCTTTTCTGAGTGAATAAAGAAAAACGCCTACTAAAAGAAATAAGTGTGGAATTTGGATAGCTAGAAAAGTAACTAAATTATTCATTAACAAAAAGGTTATCGATGGTTCGCCGGTCCTTAGATGGCATTTTTTTAAAGATTGAATGTGGGATGAAAACCATTGGATTTTCTCTTAAAATTTATAAATTGTTTAAACGTCTCTTATTCATTTTAATAAATTAACAAAAATACCATATTTGTTCTATATTACATACAACAAGGCTATGGTCTACTTTATCAAAAGCCTTTCTAAAATCAGTGTATATCACATCAACCTGGTTCTTTTTCTCCATTTCCAAAAGAGTGTAGGAGGTGTAATCAGAATCAAATCACAAGCAAATGATTAAAAAGTTCAAATAGGGGCTTTGCTATATAATTGGCGGTTCTCTTTAAAAATAATTGGCGGAATACTATCGGGACCACTGCCTCTGTTAATATCTAAAGTATTGAGGCTGCGCACAATGTCAGACATTGAAATTAATAGAGCTCAGAATCACATTGTTTACAACAATATGATGAAAGTCCTCATTCTTAAATGTGATTGAGCTTGAATACACAGATTCAAAAAATGGGCACGACTGGGTCGCATGTACTTGCTCTTATGTGCTTAATCATATTGGAAGGCAAGATCTTTGATCGAAACAAATAACATTTACGTACAAAAGTAACACGTTCGGAACTTATAAATAGTGTCAAAACCACAACCCTTAACGGTTTTTAGTAAAAATGGAGTAAGGCATCAGACGTCTTGTATAATAACGAATTTATGAAAAAAGCATTTCGAAAATTGTAGAACGGATTTTGATAAAATCCTGTTTTTTATATTTAGTTTTTTGAAAAAAAAATTCTTTTTTAATTTGGTATGCAGTTTTTTTAGAGTTTATTAATATACATGTGATTACAAAATTTTAATCCATTGAGCTGTTTCCGAGAAAGTCAAAAATTAAAAAAAAAACTTTATATGAAAGGTACTGTTGATAGAGTTATCCGGTAAACTTGGTTCTATTTAGCTAATAGCAACTGCCAATAAAAAAATCTCAAAAAATTTCATTGAAATCGTTGGAGCCGTTTTCGAGAAAAATAAGCTTTTCCTTAATCGTTAATATTTATATGGCAGGTACCGTTATTTTTAGCACTAAAAATAAAATTTCAATTTCCCCTCTGAGGAATGTCAAGAGATGCACACATACCAAATTTGAACGCAATCGCTTAACCCGCTTAGGCTGCAGATCGATATACACCCGGACAGACAAACAGACAGACAGACAGTAGGACATTTTTTGTCAATGACTTTTTTAGGATTCTCTATGATCGTGATGTAAAGTTTGATTGTTATCTCAATATTTTTTATATTCACAAATCCTAAACTTGCATTATAGTCCCTATAATCGCAAGTAAAAAGGATGCAAATAACTCACATATTTCATTAGAATCAGAACAAAAAAATAGTGAACTTCGAATTGTTTCTTTTAAAATTCAGTAGGGATGTGCAACTCAGTCGTGTCCATTTTTGTTCTTATAAAAAGTCGAAAATACGACGTAAGTACCTCAAAATCAGAAGTATCAATCAACACATCTTTAAAATTGATTGGTCTGTCAGAATATATATTAACACGTACATATCAACTAAAAAGGAGTCTCTGACCGAGAAAAAATGTTAACATCGTCGGTTGCCAATTGTTTTTTTAGAGGACAGCGTTCAAAGTCTGGACAATAAAAAACAAAACAACAAAAATGCCAAAGTAATTGCTTCATCGAACATGCTCTCCCATAAATCATACAAAAAGGCGACCTTTAAATAGGACTGTTTCGTTCCTCAAAATCAATAAATTTAGCAAAATAATAACGTCTCATATATCTTTTCCGAACGCAGCTGTTAAGGAAATATCCTCCGACAGAAGAGAAATAGAGTGGCAGCCATGGAACGGAAGCCCAATGCGTGTGAACAATCTGAGCGCAGACAGGCCCTCAAACACAACCGACCTATATCTCAGATGTTTAGATAGGACCATAAATATTGACAATCCTCCCACGGCACCCCCGCCCATTCTCATTCACCCTATTCTGGTGGGGAAGATAAAGGGTATGTTTATTTTGTGAATCGGAACTCATGTACACACTGAACTCCAGGAGGCGGCTAATGGGCTTGTCGGCTGGAAGATCCCCAAGCCCCCAACTTTTATTTGTATAAATAAACGGGAATGGCTGCAGATAATGCAACCGCTTGGGGCTACACAAACCTAGCTACCCCGAAGCTCGAACACCCTCAAAAGCACACCCGCATCTCGACCTCGCTGAATATTGTCGTCTCTTAAAATAAACTCGGTCACGTGTAGGGGTGGGGGGGTTGGTTGATTAGATAGGTAATGCAGAACCAAATAACGAAAAAAAAGGACTGGAAGAACCCCAGACGCCTGCGAACTCGTGATAAGGTCAAAAGACAGTTTTATTGAAGTTTATTTATATTTTTGTTATCATCGCAAAGAAGTGAATTTATGGCGATTTTCTGTTGTTGACAGTTCCGGGAATTTAGTTATTCTTTTTTGTGGTTGTTGTCAAGACTTTGGCACAAAATCAATGCGTCTTTTCATAAAGTTATATTTTCATTTCAGTTTTGTTGGTGTGGCTGATATAAACATACATAACTCGGAAGAGGTTATTGAAAATAGTCACACAAAAGCCAATTTCATTTTTGTTCCAATACAGTATATTGATGTCAGTAATATTTTGGAATTGGTATTATTTCTTTGAATGCACACGTGTATGTTAACGCTCCTATTCATATATTTTTTTGGTCGGAATAAGCTGGAGGGTCTTTTCGTGACAAACGAAAGAGTATTGATATTGATTCTTGAATTTGAATTCCTGAATGTGGGATTGCTTCGAGATTATAAAGATGAAAGCAGAATTGAATAAGTATGGAGCAATGTAATCGAAATCAACTTGGTCTGGGCTGTGAAGCTGTTTTAAATAGTTCTAGTATTCAATATCTGGAAAATGATTTTTTAGAGCATCTTAAGCTTTTTAAATTGATTTGACTAGGAAATTATAGTACTGTATAGCTTGTAAAGATGTGCTTTTTTATGATGGATGCCCAAGTTGTTATTGTGAAAAAATTAGTAAGAAACGACATTTCCATAACGGTGAACTTCAACAACGAAGAACGGTTACTAGTAATTGAAACCAAAATTTCAAGTCGGTCAAGAACGTTAACGCCAATTTTTAGTTTTGATTCGGTCCTGAATTTAATAAGACTAAAGCCACTCGATAATGTGAATCAACTCAATTTGTTCCATTGGGCTCTAGAAACATTGTAAGAAGATTACCATAATTTCATCGCTTAGTTATCTTCGGTAATGGCTGAACGGCTTTGTTTTGACACTACGATTTCTTGCCTTTGTTGACAGTATTCACTTGCTGCAGTCTTTCTTGCATTCCACGGAAAACCATCTCTACCATTATTCCGGAAGTACTATAGAGCAGTTATCGACGTAAAGCGCGTTGTGATGGCACTAAATGCGGATAGCAATTTTTATGATAACAAGGGTACGCGTAGCATTGCATTAATGGATTTAGCGGACGCCAAATACACATTGCTTTACGTCGACGTTAATCTCAATAGTCGAATGTTCCATGGTGGTGTGTTCAACCGTTGCACTTTTGGACAGTCAACCACTTTGCTTGCCGATACCGAAAGAATTACCGGCCGTGAAATATACATTACATTTTATATTGATGACACTTATGAATACTGGCTACTGAGTCCATCGGTTCAGACAATTACAAGAACAACACACAAGACGACATTGATACAGGGTTCTGTCCTGATCAAGATAGAAAGAGGACGGAAAACAGAAAGCACATAACACATGTCAACAGCACGCAGTTGGTTCCTGAAATATATGTATGTACATATATATTAAAAAAAAAAATTTTTTGTCCCGTTTAGGCTGCAGCGCGATATACACCCGGACAGACAGACAGACATTTTATGCCAATGACTTTTTTAGGCTTCTCTATGATCGTAATGTCATGTTTGATTGTTATCTCAATTGTTTTTATATTCACGCATCCTAAACTAGCCTTATAGTCCCTATAATCGCAAAAACTTTTCAAAAAAAATATTTTTAATTTTTTTTTAGTATGTCATTATAGGAAATCCTTAGTTTTCATCTGGTAAACTTATTTAAAAAAAATTCAATCAACCCGTTTTCAAAATATTTCGAAAACCATTTTTTTAAGAAAATTTAAAAAAATCGAAAAAAATTTTTTTTTCAAAATTTTGAAATGCAATATTAATTGAAATATAAATGACTTTCTGGTTGCAAAATTTTATTGAAATCGGTATAATAGTTTACGATAAAACCGCATATGAAAAAAACGGTTGTATGAGAGGTACCGTTATAAAACAAATTTCGAAAAAATTAATTCTAACGGAAAGACGTATTGTTGTAAAAAAATAACACCCTCAAAGTTTTATCAAAATCGTTAGAGCCGTTTTCGCGAAAATCATTTTTTTTTAAATTGTGTGGCAGGTACTGTTATTTTTCGACCCAGAGTAAAAAATGAAAATCACACCTCGAGGTACTACCAAATAAATTAAATACCAAATACCAAGTTTGAAGCAAATCAGCCCATCAGTTTAGGCTGTAGAAGTGCGAACAGACATACAGACATACGGACGGAATTTCCGGACCCACTTTTTTCGACTTCTCTATCATCGTCATAGAATTTTTTTTGCACGAATCCATAACTTGCACTGTGGCGTATGTTTAACTTTTTTTTTCTATACTCAAAGAAATTTTTTTTTTAAACATTTCAGAAAAATGTAAAAAAAAAATTCAGAAATGTTTCTTGTTTCTGAAATGTTTTTTAAACAAATGTTTGTGTGGACACACCTGTAAATAAAATGTTTATTTGTTTCCCATTTTATATATCTAGCTTTGTACTCAAAGATGGATTGTAAAAAATGGGCACGACTGGGTCGCACGTACTTGCTCTTATATGCCAATAACACAATTTGAACTTATGAAAAGTATCAAAATCACAATACTTAACGGTTTTTAGTAAAAATAAAGTACACCATCAAACGTCTTAAATAACAAAGAACTTATGAAAAATGTATTTCGAAAACTATAGGACCAGTTTTGATAAAATCCTGTTTTTAATTTTTAGTTTTTTGAAAAAAAAATTTTTTAAGTTTTGGTATGCAGTTTTTTAGACTTTATTAATATACATGTAATTATAAAATTTTAAATCATTTTTTTTTTGATTAGTTTTCAAAATATAGATTTTTCAAAAACAAAATTTCAAAAAATAATTTTAATTAGAAAAAAAAGTTATTCAAATTTTTTATATCCAAAATTTATTTTGCTGCCAAGATCTTTTTAAATATAAAATTTGACAGAAATCCAAAGAGCCGTTACCGAGAAAGCCCAAAATTAAAAAAAACCGTTACATGAAAGGTACCGTTAACAGATCCTTCCCGTGAATTTGGGTCTAATAAAAAAATAGCCAATACCGACAAAAAAATTCTCAAAAATGTTTTCGAGAAAAAATACGATTTTCTTTAACGGTCATATGGCAGGTACCGTTATTTTTAGGCCTAAAAATAAAATTTCAATTTCCCTGGAGAATGCCAAAAGAATCACACACCCTATAATCGCAAGTAAAAAGGAGCAGTCCTAGCGTCGCGTTTTGTCATCATAAACAAAATACAAACAAATAAAAACAAAAAAACCTGTCGACTAGACTAAAAATGCTTGAAAATAAAGAAAGATTTCCGTTCGGAAGGGGAAACAGAGAGACATTTCATAAACATTTGAGAAATGTTTCGCGAATCGTCCAGACCTAAATAAACATTCCATGCTTCTTTGGTGTGGACACACTTAAACCTTTTTTTTTAATTTTCGACTTTCTTGGTAACGACTCATTGCATTTCTCTCAAATGTCAATGTTTACAAAAATGTTTCTTTGGCGTGGACACACTTAAACGTTTTTTTTAATTTTCGACTTTCTTGGTCGTTGCCATTGTATTTCTCTCCAATGTCATATTTGAAAAGATTTAAGTAGACAAATTAATTCTGCATATCAAAGTTTTGAATAATTATTTTTTCTACCTATAATTATTAAAATTTGACAAAAAATTGAAAATTTAATATTTTTAAAACAAATAAAAATTTTTTTAATGTTATGATTAGCTGTATATTGTGATAAGGCAATAAAATTATTAGATATTCGGAGGACACATTTTTGTAAATTAACGACATCTGTTGGATTCATTGTGTACAACAACCAACATTTATTGTGTACAACAACCATGCCCCATAAAAATATGCTACACATTTGCAATATGTTTTGACTGAGTACTAAATCGAACTTGAAGTACTAATTCGAGACTCGTATCGTATGGCTTAGATTTTGCCAGAACCAGATAGAAGCTTGTAAGCTTGTATAAATACAAGAGTAGATTGCATTGAAAGTTCAGTTGATTTTCGAAAGTGGAATTGTTAACAACTGGAAACGTTAGTAAAAAGTGATTGAATTGAGATTAAATAAAAAGTGTTGAATTATAAAAACGTATTTGAATTGTGAATAAGTGAAATATTATTATTTTGAAACTTCGATTGAGTTTTATATGTCGAACTCCAGGCCAAAATATCACAATATTAATAAACCCTACAAAACAGCATACCAAAACCTCAAAAACAAAAAAAAAAAAACAATCACTACTAAATATAAAAACTGTTTTTTATCAAAATCTGTCCTATAATTTTTGAAATACTGTTTTTTTCTATATTCTTTACTTAATTTGTTTATATTTTGCATGCTCCATTAGTAGCATTAAGTTATAACTATTAACTATCCGATTTTCATCCAACAAAAGAATGAGTTCCGCAAGGGTCTATTTTGGATCCACAACTCTTTTATGTTTTCATTAAATTACTTTAAAATTGATATGAAGGTTGATGTCTCAAATTAAAATTGACTACTCAGTTGGTATGATAAAAGCTTCTGCATTTTGTCTGCACATGGATCTGATTAAACTTAACTATTGGGCTGAGGAAAATAGATAAAAAATTAAAAAAAAATGTTAAGCCAGACTCCTACCACAACATTTGATTATTAAGAATGGCTTGTAACTAGGAAATGTGATCTCGTCGATTCTGTTTTCACAAGCCAGTGATCTAAATGAGAGACTTCCTCATTCACTTCCCGACTGTAAATTCATGGTCAGAACATATTCGAGGTAATTAAAATTCACTTGCCAGGTGACTCCGGTAAGATTCAGCGATATAGTGTCTGTATAAAGGGTTTTGCAGTACGGACTTTGACAGTTGATAGCGGCCATATTATTGAAGAAACATCTGTCAAATTTAAATTATCTGTCGTTTATTTAGTTTGTTTTGCCAAATCACAATGAACGCATACAGCGTTCAATAACACGTGCATGTGATGAAATTGTTTTATCAAAATGGGTGTTCGGTTCGGGCAGTGTTCGCCATAATCGTCTTACCGAGAGGACAATTCGCAGTGTGGTGGATAAATTTAAGTCCATTGCTTTAGTAAACCATCAACCAACCGCACATGGACATAAATCCCAGTTTAAGTTTGAGGTCACTACTATAGGATTTGAAGTAGGTGTGAGGTTGGGTATATGCAAAATTTGGGACTTTTGTCTCATCTTCACTAAACAAAAGTTGTGACTTATGCCTCGTCAAGGTGAGTTATACGTCCCACATGTCTCTGCGCCAACACGTACGTTGAGAAAATGCAAGATCTTCCGAAAATATCAACGCTATCCAAGAGAGTGTAAAGGAGAATCTCGGGGCGTCGATTTGGCGTCGGTCACCAGAACTAGGCATTTCGCAGACCAAAACTGACTTGGTCTTGTACTCAACTAACTTAGGATCTAAAGGTAAACGACCATAGACAACGACCATCTTCAACGATAAAGCCCATTTCTGGATGAATGGGTACGTCAATAAACAAAATTGTCGAACTTGGGACGAAACCAATTCAAATGAGATCCAATAGCGTTCAATGCATGACAAAAAAAAACACTGTTTGGTGTAGATTTTCGGCTGGCGGCGTCATCGGTCTATATTTCTTGAAGAGCGACATTGGCCAGGCCATCACCATCAACGGTGAGCTCTATAGGTCGATGATTACAATTTCTTTGACCTGAACTGGATGATATGGACACCAGCGGCGTGATGTTTCAATAGGAAGGCGCTACCTGCCACCACATTGGATATTCTGCACTCTTAACCCACAAAATTTCATAAAAAGTAGTCAGGCGATTAGCTATTCAATAAGAGACAAACACACCATGGTTGTACTTCATTCGTGGTTCTTTTCTAATACATCCCCTAACAAAACACATACATTTATTGTTGAAGTTGTTAGATTAATTATGTGGTTAACAATAAATTTAACATTTCCATCAAAAAACTAACAAATTACAAGCTTAGAGTGCCACTTATTGACGACTCATGCCACAACTTTAAAGTGTTCCAGTTAACCCATATTCACACACACCCAAACCCACACATTTCATTCGGTTCCGCCACGTTTCCCCCAGAGCGAAAATCCCTTTAATTAATTCCTATTTGTGGTTCCTACAGAGTTTTACAAATTTCAACAACCCTCCCCTTATCAAGGCAGGGTTTTTGGTATTTTAAATTGTGGCTTATTGCCAATGTTCTGTGTGGTAGGTGGTGCCAGATCTAGGAGGATCCTAACAAACATACTTTAAACCACAACAAGTTTGTGGTAAGAACACAGATTTTGTCAAATTGGTAGAATGAAACCAATTGTGTACTTTTAATGGACCTACATACCTTTCCCGCCCCTCCTATTGGATCATCCTCATCAGCACCAACAAAAAAGCCTGCCCCGAAGGGCCAACAAAGCATGAGACTCTGTGCCAAAAGGGAATAATATTCAAAGCGGAACCATTGTATATAGACTGCTATAGTACTATCATGACGACCGGTGGACGGTGGCGTTCCAAGCGGCTCTAGGGAAAATTAACTTGGTAAATTGAAAGAGGCGAACGAGTCGAACAAAGAGAATTCTAAGAGAAACTCTGTGAACATGTACTTTACTCTTTGCAGTTTGCAGTTTACATATATACAATAATGCGAGTATAGTTTTTTTTTGCACAACTGGATTGCTTCACCCAAGCAGGGTGACGAGATGGCTAGTTAAAAGGATTGACAAAAAAGAAGAAAAACGACTTTTGTAAATGAATGGTGTCTGGAGGGTGGGTATATGTTTAAGCTGGTTGATAACTTTATTTTGAGTTTTATATTTTTTTCATATAAAACATTCGAGGGTAGGTAGATATTTAGGTATGTACCTACATACATACCTACATAATGTGTGTATTTACGTAGGTATACTTGTTATATTATCTTTGATAAAATGTTCAGCTAAATTCAGGTCGATCGGTCGGTCGTCGGTGTGGTAGATGGTGTGAGCGAGGGTAAGTGAGATACTAACAAGGAAAACTTAATAAGCACATGTGTATGTGTATTGTGTATATCCTGTTCTCGGTGACGGTGAACAACGAAGAGGATCGACAATGATTTTATTTTTTGAATTTTCATTTCATTGGCTTCGTTATCGGTAATGTTGAATTTTATGCACAAGTAGCTTTGTGATTATAGGGACTATGAGTCAAGTTTAGGATTCGTGAACATAAAAAAATTGTGATAATAATCAAACATTACATTACGATGATAGAGAAACATATTTGAGTTGCTGGCAAAATTCTGTCCGTCTGTCTGTAGGTCTGTCTGTACGGATGTATTTTGGACTATAGCCTAAACCGATGAGCCAATCGACTTCAAATTTAGAACTTAAGGTTATTTTGACATTTTACACAGTTTTTTCAAATTTTACTTGCGATTATAACGACTATAAGGTAAAGTTTAGAATTTGTGAATATAAAAAAAAAATTAGATAACAATGAAACATGACATAACGATCATAGAGAAGTCTAAAAAAGTGATCGACAAAAAATGACTGTCTGTCTGTCAGTAGGTATGTATAACGAGCTGCAGCCTAAATGGCTTAAGCGATTATCTTTAAACTTGGTGTGTGTGATTATTTTGGCATTCCCCAGAGGGGACATTGAAATTTAAATTGTAGGCCTAAAAGTAAAGGAAGTGCCATATGACCGTTGAGTTGAGTTGTTTTCTTGATTGAAATTTTTGCATTCAGTAGGTAATCGAGTATTTTTTTATTTGTTAGTTGTTTTTGCATGTTTATGTGTTTATCATAGGCGTCCTTATTATTTATTCTGTATGCTGTATGCTGTTACGATCATAAAATGCTTTAAAATAAATAACGATAGATAAATAATAATATAAATAACGAAATTTGCTTTCATTAGACTAGTGGCTAGGGCTCAACCGAGCAATATAAAACAAAATTTGGGGGAAAATATTATTTGTTTAATGAAATCAAAAAAAAATATTCATAACGTTTTTTGGAAAAAATGTTGTAAGCCATCTTATTTCTCTTGCTGTTTTCTATTTTATAAATTTTTCATTTCAAAATCGTTCGACCAGTTTTTTGAAAAAACTTTCGAAAACATATATATACATTTTTTTTGAGTATTTCAATTTAAAGAAATCTATAGTTTATACTAGGAGAAAAAATTAAAAAAAATCTTTGTCAAAATATTCAAAAAACAAAATAAGTTTAAAAAAAAAAATTAAAAATTAAGAAAAAAATGTTTTTGAAAATTTTAATAAGCAATATTATTTAAATCATAAAAAACTACATATTTTGAAAATTTTATCTAAATCCGTCGATTAGTTAACGAGAAAGTCTAATTTAAAAAACCCGGTCATATGGGAGGTACCGTTATAAAACTTTTTCTCAAAAATCCATTTAAACTAAAAGACAGATTTTGCATTCTAAAAGTTTTATCAAAATCGTAGGAGCCGTTTTCGAGAAAAATAAGTTTTTCATTAAAAGTTATATGGCAGGTACCGTTAGTTTTGGAGCTAGAATGCCAATTCCAAAAACTGTCGAGTAGAGCACTCTAAAAATACTATGTACCAAGTTTGAATCAAATCGGCCTAACTGTTTAGGCTGTAGATATCGATACGAACAGACAGACAGACAAACAGACAGACGGACGGAATTTCCGTACCCACTTTTTTGACTTCTCTATCATCGTAATGTCATGTTTGATTGTTAGATTTTTTTTTACGAATGCATAACTTGCCTTATAGTCCCTATAAATCGCAAGTAAAAAACTATTCGATTACTACTGAATGAAAAAATTTCAATCGAGAAAACAAAAGCTTACACCTGCCCCTAAATAAACAAATTAGCACACACGAGCAAGTACGTGCAAACCAGTCGTGCCTTTTATATATTTATTTTTTTCTGAAATTCTTTATTTAAAAAATAATATGATTGAACAGACTTTTTGCTTTAAAAAAGGTATAGCATATTATTTTAAATGTTGCCGTTATTTTTAAATATACCTATATAAATATATTTTAGTGTAAGATTACTTAGGCTACTTACATTTTCCTTAATATCAATTTTGGTTGTAATCGGTTACCTAACCAGTTCTCAGAAAAGTCGATGCCAAAAAAAAACTCCTATGGGTGGTGCCAGTTTTAGCCCACCGTCATATTTTTTTTAACCATAATTGAATGCACATTGATTTTTTACATACAAAATTCTTGGACCTGTTTTTGAGAAAAATAAGCTTTTACTTGACGGTTATATCGCAAGTATCAGCTAAAAAAGAAATTAAAAAAATCCTATGTCGAATGTCAAAATAAACTTATATTCCAAATTTAAAGACAACTGGCCAAACCGTTTAGTAGACGGACAGAATTTTGCCAAATATGTGTCTCTATCATCGTAATGTTATAGGTATTTGATTGTTATCTCAAATTTTTTTTTCTGCATGAATGCATAACTTGTACTTAGTACCTACCTATAATAATTGCAAGTAAAAATTAAACAATTAGGTGTTACAAATGTAAAAAACCCGTGGTATTTTTAGCAATTCTATAGAAGATTAGTACAAAGAAATATTTTGGTTTAACTATAAATTTCTTTCCCGCGAGCTAAGCTGGGTGGGTCAACTAGTTCCTATTAAATGAACCTCAAACAAACAAAAGATCTTTGTTACTATAAATCAATAATATATAATCAATCAATAATAATATAAATCAATTTACAAACAATTTTTGATTGAATTTCTGCACATAGTTCATTCAGATAGATACCTACATATACATATCTATGTACCTATGTGTATATGTTGGTACCTATCTGAATGGAAAGTAAAATTCAAAACAAAAATCCATCCATTGCAAGGGCCTTTGTATCTTTGTATAAATACAGCAAGAAGTAAGTTTGTGTTTAAATTTCAAGAATGAATGTGTACACTATTTGAAGACGACAACCTTCATAATAGAATAGTAAAAAAATTGAAAATCCTAAAGAATTCGAATCAAAAGTCTGGTCAATGATGTATATATGTACAAATATGACAAATATGTATGTAGGTAGTGCTCATACAAAACTTGAAAATCCTAAAAAACTCAAATCAAAAGTCTCGTCAATGACGTACGCATGTATAAATACTTATGTAAGAACCAGTTCTCATATTACATATTCCATATAAAAAAACGTAAACAATGAAAATGTTGGATCTTGTATAAATCCTTACAAAAAACTAAGCCTCAGCTAAGCGAAACCATTATATATTAACTTCAAAACTGCCAGCAGTTTATACACATATATACAATGAACAAAACAAGATACTGAATTATTTCATGTTCTCCTTCGGTTTTTTCTTGCCTCACATTGTCACATTGCACATGCGCAGGAAACTAAGCACAAAGCATAACACTAAAAACCATGCTCTTAATTCTCTCTCACTCAAATAAAATGTCCTACACTAGCACTCCAAGCGGCTCTAGGGAAAAAGATTTTTTCTCGTCTCATGATAGTACTATAGGCAATGTATATACAATGAGCGGAACGTTAAAAAGGAAATAAACACTTTGTGCTATCAGTAGTCCATCGCTTGAAGCCTTGAAAAACAAAAAAAAATCCTTGTAAATTTATAAGAAAAAAAATAGAAGACTTTCCAGTCCGCTTGACGGCCTTTTGCCTTTAACAAAGCTTAATGACGGAAAAATACGAACAAGATAAAATGGAGTTCATTTAACGGGACTAGTCGGCCCTAGAAGATGGAGGAAAACAAGAAGCTGTACTGATGCAAGTGATGAACGCTTTGGACTTTAAAAGGGACAGGGTTGGAGTGTCTACCTGTCTTCTAAAGACCTTCTTTTCATGCTCTGAGGAATCCATTGGACATGAATGGTTATTTGCTGAATGAAATGGGCGAAGTGGGGAGGGGGTAGGCACAATAGTTAAAGGTAGAGCATCTATCCATTTCAGTGTTTTTACACTTTCAAGTGGTGTTGTGCCTTTTAACGGGGTGTTTGTGGGAAAAAGGACAATTGTGGGAAGATAGCTGAATGCGCGTTCATGACACTTTAAGTGTTGGGTTGGGAATGATAAATGAGAGTCAGGTAGATATGTTTCCATGGAGATGAGGGCTTTTATATGTTTGGCTTTGAGGAGGGTTGTTTAGTTGTTTTTGTAGTGCAGGCTTGGTTGTTTATATTAATAATTATTATAGTAATTATTTTTGAAGTTTGAATTATAGAGAAGAACATTTTTAATGGCTATATAAGATAAGGATTAATATACAAAGCATGACAGACAAATTAAATATTTGCTTTGCTTTAAAATTTAAAAACATTTCCTGTTTAATATTTAATGGCAACCACATGATGAAGGCTTCAGTTGAGAATCTTAAAATTGCCAGTATCGTACACCAAGTTACATATGTATCTCTTCTTCTATAAGGCCTTCTTAAGATGTTTCATGCAAATTTAAAAATAATACTTTGACTTTCAACGAAAAGTCAATACAAATAACTTGTGTAAGGCTTGCCTATCAAGGAAATAGAAACGAAATTAATATTTGTTTTCTCCATGTTTTATGTTTATTTTCTTAAAAATATTCTTTTCTATGGTAGCAATACTAAATAGGCTTTATATAAACACAAAGGCAAGGAATAAGTAAAATGTGTCAATAAAAGGCTTGGGTAAGGGCTTTTTATAAGATCTTAAACAAGCTATTAGGAGTTAGCTGTCATAAAATGTCTCAGGCAAGCTAATTACATTATTTGCTTCTATAACACCTGTCAACAAAAGTCTTATAGCAGTAAAATAGATTAAGTAATGTGCGCCAGAATTATTTGTATAAGGCCTATTAAAGTTTCTTTAGCAGTCTGAAAGTAGCTTGTTTAGAACTTTATTCAAGTTAATTTAGCTTCTGAGGGACGACCACTACGGGTTTGATTCAGGAAATTTAACCACAGATACAAGCCAGAGTATCAGAACCAGAATGAAAGATCATCAGAATTCCTTTAAGAGATTTATTTGCACATTGAATTTGTTAATTTGAAGATAGACAAGCACGAGATCTGATATGAGTTAACCAGGCCGCTCCCTCATTTGTCGGTGCGGTATCTGTAATCGGTATTTACCGCTTTACCGAATGTTTACCGATCTCATGTTCATCTCCTGACTTGTCGGCAAGCTTTCGGCACAGAATTATTCAAAACTTTAGATTCGAAGCAGCCTCCGATGTAATTGTGTGCATCAAGGAAGCATCTTGGGTTCTTTACTCTTTATTAAAGTTTTCACTTTTGAATCAATTCTCTTTACTGACGATTCAGCCACCATAGATGAAGATTTTTTATCTGATGATCTGAAGAAAAATAAATAACCCATTAACGCGCAAAAGACGGAATATCTATGCAGCCCACTTTCTTATCCGCACAGACCTGCAGACATTTATTTGAATGGGATCAATATAAAAGGATCTTGTAGTTACAATATTCAAGTCCCAAGGCTATCTCGGTTAAAACAAATGCAACGACACCTACATTGAGTTGAGCCTAAGACATGGAACAATCCGAAACATAAGGCCTGTCGACATTTTCTGTGGGAAACCTTGGTGAACTCTACAGGTTGAGCCTTAAGGGGAAACTGCGAGGTGAGAGAGTGTTTGCCCCAGTCGAGATATTAACAATCGTGAGTTTAAGAAAACTTTGGTCATCGAACTCCTCCTAATCCTAACTGGCGCCCAAAGTGGATCGATTCTAAACCTTGCAATAAGAATATCACTGTCACATATTTTCAATATTTGTTCTTTCAATGTGAAAATGTGTATATAATTGAATGAAAAAATACTCTAAATTCATATCTACTTTCGTGATCCTTAAAGTTTAATATTCGCGCTTAGAATGTATAATTATTTATACATACATTATTTCAGCCAGATTGAGTATGTACTTAATTAAATTTCTGTTTAAGCTCAGATGCCTCCTCAAGATATCATAAAAGGGACTCGTGTCACATCCATCCTCTCCTACCTCAGGTGACAATCTCAAATTGAAATTCTGCTTAATATATACATAGTACCTTACCTAGCCATCCCCTAAGCTACATATATCATGTTCTAAGAATTTGCCAGAATACCAGGCAAGTTTGTGTGGCCTACGTAAACACATCTTACACCCTCTATTGCGTATATCTATGGCTGCAAGGAGATTGCGGTTAGATTGTTTGGAAATGATGATGTGTCGTTTGCTGAATATTAAAAAAAAATGCTCGGATGGACAAAAAGAGAAAAGCAAGAAAAAAAATTATAAAATGAAATGAAAATCTTACCCGCAGACGACGAGACAAGAATCCTTAATGGCACGTAATTCAGCACGAACGCTCATAAACTTAACACGAACCAAAGGATGGTCTCTAAAGGTAAATGCCATCAGGCCAGCCAGCCCAGCAACCACTCCTGCTCCTTGCATCATCACACTCGTGTACGGTGGCGCTCTGGAGTGTGTCATCACCTTTGCCATGGTTCTATGGAGAGATTAAGTGCGATTCTTCTGCTTCTTCGAAGAAAACACTTACACGTCGTTTGTTGATGAAACGAAACTTGAAACTCTTTGACGTCTGGTCATAAATCCATTAGGAAGTTGGAACACATTACAGTTCGCTCGACTACGTTAAGTAATTCGTTTTGTGAGAAATAAAAACACTTTTTTTGTACCTACAGCCTACACCTAGAACCTACTGTGTTTTTTGTTTTTGTTGACATTTAAGGGATTTTTAATTTGTAGGCCTACTCGTCCTTAAGATGGAACCTAGTGTGAGGTCAATATTCTATTTTCGTAAAAGCCATTTATGAAATGGAATCAGTTTGAGGAATTCGTTTGGTACTTTGGAAGGTAAAATATCTGCAAAAGATCTTGGGAAATCAGCAGGGGATACAGCTGTGATTGAAAGGGAAATGAAGGACTTTTTTCTAATAACTTTTTTTTAAATAAAATCCCAGAAACAACTTAACTTCCCATAATATTTGGTTTGGATAAAGAATTCACTATAATAAAAAGCTATTGTAAGACAAAATACCAGTCTCATTACAAAATGAGTTTTTCTTTATTATATGGAAGTAGCAACTACTTTTGGAAGTTGAACATAGAAGGAGAAAGAAATAAAAAGAAAAAAGAAAAGAACGTTAAATGAAACTACTTCTGATTAAAGGTCCAAATATAACAAGCATGACCTATACTGTCAGAATCACATGTGCTAATGACCCAAACAAAACAGTCACATTGCATTGGACATGAACCCATGCGCCATGTGGTAAGTTTTTTTTAAGTATTAGGTATTTATTCTGATTCTCTCCGTCACATTCGACTTTGAAAGCTACGGTATTTCACAGCAGAAAAATGACAGGTAGCCATGTTCATTACAGTTTTCGTTATGTCTGTCAACAATAAAACGAAACAGTTCGTTAAATTTTGACAGCAGGCCATGCGTGGTTATGCCTTTTTATAGTTGGGCCTCATAAATAAATAAATTTAATGGCGCGACAGCTCCTTACGGAGCAAATTTCGAAGGCCTAGTGACGTAACTTATATTCTCAACCCCTCCTGGGTGTGTGTTGTGAGTCTGCAGGGGTGGAAGGGACCTACAATTGACCGCCAAGTCCAAATGGCTACATGAGACAAGCTGTCAAAAAGACCAACTCCGAAAAAAGCATTGCCAGATTAAAAACCACACGTCTATTAAAACAACAAAATATTTTTTTTTAGAAAATTCTTTAATTTGTTCAATTAGCTTAAGAGTTTTCTCGGAAAAACTAATTAAGCAATAAAATTTGAAAACTAAATATCTATCGAGGAAAAAAATATTGAAAATCGAAAAAATATTTTTAATTTTTTTCCAGTATGTCATTATAAGGAAATCTGTAGTTTTTATTTGGGAAAATAATTTTAAAAAATTTTAATCCACCCATT
Source organism: Platycheirus rosarum (assembly GCA_963971375.1). NCBI lineage: Eukaryota > Metazoa > Arthropoda > Insecta > Diptera > Syrphidae > Platycheirus > Platycheirus rosarum. Next base: position 27,825,932 of record OZ020510.1, on the reverse strand, counting down.
TTCAAAATATTTCGAAAACCAAATTTTTTTTGAAAGTTTTTTGAATTTTGAAATGCGATATTAATTGATTTATAAATGACTTTCTGTGTTCAAAATTTTATTGAAATCGGTATAATAGTTTACGATAAAACCGCATTTAAAACTGAAAGATCTAAAAAATTTGCACTCTGAAAGTTTTATCAAAATCGCTAGAGCCGTTTTCGAGAAAATCAAACTTATTGTAAAAAATTGAAAAACACCCCCCGAGATACTACCTAATAAATACTAAATACCAAGTTTGAAGCAAATCGGTTTATCCGTTTAGGCTTTAGAGGCGCGAACAGACAGACAGACAGACTGACGGGATTTCCGGACCCACTCTTTCAACTTCTCTATTATCATGACAGATAGTCACGTGCATTATTCATTCATCATGTTTTTTTAAAAACATGACGAAACTGTATTTTAATTTTTGACAATGAATAATTTTAATTAAATTTGTTTCGAATGCCAATGAGCATTGCGATTGTTATAAGACCACTCTTTGTATTTGCAAAATCAAACAAATTTAACGAAAGCGAGTTTTTGTGCATTATGGCTCAGTTGCAATACATATGTACACACAAGCTTATACCCGCGACTTCGTCTGCGTGGACTTAAGACTAAGTATTTTGGTTAAATTAGTTTTTTCGTCAAATTATAATTAATTTTTAATTAGATAGTGTGTACCGTTTTTCTAATCGAAGTGATATTCCGCTATAACTGTATATTTCTATACATCTATATACTATAAATTTCTATATTTTTATTTGTTTATATTTTTATATCTCTATATATCTACATCTCTATATCTCCATATCTCCGTATCCTTATACATCTCTATATATCTACGTCTCATTAACTCTATGTCTATATTTTTTTTATATTTGTATTTGTCCATATTTTTATATCTCTATATATCTACATCTCTATATCTCCATATCTCCGTATCCTTATACATCTCTATATATCTACGTCTCATTGTCTCTATGTCTGTATCTCTATGTCTCTATATCTTTATATCTCTCTATCTCTTTATCTCTATATCTCTATATCTCTTTATCTTTATATCTCTATATCTCTAAATTTCTATATATAATTATATATGTATATCCCTATATCTCTATATCCCTATATCTCTATAGTAATTCTTCCTAACTTCACAAATTCGTGCTGTCTTTAAGGCAAAGGAGTATATCAAACAAATCTCCAGAAATGCAGTATTTCCCATTTAAGCATCTCTCACAGGAACCGTACATTTTTCCTAGATATGTTTCAATCCAGCACATTATACATCTACATACCAAATTTCATCCAAATCCGCTAAGCCGTTGAGGCGTTATTAGGGAACAAACATCCAAACATTCACATCATCATCATTTTTATCATTTTTTCGTATGAAGGCTTGAAATAGATATATGCGTTCTTTAAAGTGTAGTAAGATAAGAGAGAGAAAGGTATTAGAAAAGCACAGCATTGCATAAGCTGAATATTTTTGAACTAAAAAAAGCAACTCTGTTCAATAACTATTTAAGAAAGAAGTAGAGCTTCCTTTAAACACAACAACAATAGACGTAACGAAAGAAATTCATATCTTGTTTCGTAAAGTTTTCGATAAGTTTTGCTACTGACGTAAGTTGGGTTCCCGTACACTTTCCGTCCATTACGAGTAATGTGATCATTTGACAGATCGAAAGCAACGTTTTTTTTTTTTTGGTTATGACTTGTGACGAAAAAATTAAAAATGTAACACCAAACAACAGCTTAGTGGAACAATGAAGAAATGGAACGTTCGCTTCATGACTTTTTTCTTCCTCGTTTCTTGTTTTTTTTTGCCAACAAGCTCAAATTTGGAGAGAATATTTGGACAGTACTAATTAGTCCAAATAAACTAAAGCTAATTTCAAAACTGAACGAAAGGCTTCCTTCTCGAACTGCATAGTATATATCTAGAAGGTAAATATCGAAGAAGAAGTTCAATCTTTCATTTCACACTCGTTCACGCTGCTGAGACCCTTACTTAACTGTCACCGTGAAAACAAACTCAAAGAAAAAATAAAATAAAATAGTAATTATTATGCATTTCAAATTTCAATTCATTAAATATTCAAATCCTTTGCTAAAAAACGCAATCCATCCATAACCGATAAACGTCTTTATCCTTAGTTATGTAGACCCTAACCCAACAGCTGGCGAAATACATCATTAACTTTTAAAAATTCATCACATTTCAACTATCTTCATCTTATGATTAAAATGAATTTCAATCTAGTATCTACTTAAAAAGGCAGAAAAAGAGAATATTTTTCAATCCTTATTATGCATAAGTTAAGTACCTATCTTTCTCGTGAATCCTAAGCTTTTTGTTCAAATCCGCCTTCAAACACCCTCAACCACCTACCTTTCTGATCAGAAGTTCCAGACATAGCTTCCGCTTGGAAACAAAATAGAAATCAAAAAGAACATAATCGAATTAGCAGCTTAAGGAAGGAAAATTCTTGGAATAATTTTCTCTCAAAAAATTTAATTTTTCCTCTTTTCATTATGCAGCACATCCTCAGTTGGATAGAATACCTAGAGTAAGCACACCTATCCTGAAAAAAACGCACCTATTTTTCAGCTCTATGTAGTGTATGTAGGTAGATACAAGATACATAATCCTAGCTATGGTTCTCTGCATTTCGCAAACGTCCCAAGTCCCTTGGATGGACCCTTTTGGCGATGAACGAGTTTAACTTGAAAAAACTCAAAATTATTATGCAGAAAAGTACTTTTATGTATATAATTTTCTATCTCTTTCTATGTCGATATCCGTGTATCTATGTATTTCTCCTTAAAGGGTGTGACATTTGCTCGCATATTTCATCTATATGCATAATATTCTAGGAACCTGCATATTTCAAGCAGGTTTTTCATTATAATTTAATTTTTTTTTAAATTGCTTGAATTTTTATTTTTCCTTTGTAGATATACATCTCAACACTTCTTAAAATATTTTTTTCCAATTGCAATGCAAAGTGCCGCAAAGTGTTCTAATTCTGATTTCTATTCATGTCACTTTCTGTTCTGTGAAGTATTCTAACTTATTTTAGTACAATATTTTATGCACTTGTTTTGATCAAGTACAAGTGCGTAAAAAGTGTCAAACTGTCAACATTTTGATTAGCGCAACAGGAGATGAAATAAAATTTAGGTATGTAAAAGTTTAATTTTTTTTAATTTTTGTTTATTTTTAATCTAAAGAAAAAAGTGCGCACTGAAATTGGAAAAATCGTACTTATAATGAAAATAAACAGCTGATTAATGTCAACCATATAATGGGGGATTTAACATGTTTCTGCAACGTCCTTATGTACAAATTTAAAGAAGAGTAAGTCGGGATCAGGAAAAGAAACGGTTCCTACAAATCGCTTGCCATAACTTCTTGACAAATATCTTGGGCATTATCTAGTACAATTGCGATTTTCGAGAGCGTATATATACTCGAAACATAATTTGCATTTTCGGACAAAATAAATTGCACGACTGGATCGGACGTACTTGCCCATATGGGCGGTCACATCGTCGAATAAAATTAAAAAAAAAAATAATACATTAACGTAGAAAAATAACGCTATATGATCTTAAAAAAACTGTCATAACCACAACACTTAACGGTTTTATATTAACGTCTTGTATAATAACGAATTTAAATTTTAAATTTTGATAAAATCCTGTTTTTTATTTTTAGTTTTTGAAATTTTTTTTTTTTGAAAATATTGGTACGCAGTTTTTAGAGCTTATTTATTATAAACATGTGATTGTAAAATTTAAAATAATTTTTTTGATAAGTTTTAAAAATATTGATTTTTCAAAAAAAAAATATTCAAAAATTAATTTTAATAAGAAAAAAAGTTATTCAAAATTTTGGCTACCTAATTCTCAAATATAAAATTTGACAGAAATCCAAAGAGCTGTTACCGAGACAGCCAAAAATTAAAAAAAAAACCGTTATATGAAAGGTACCGTTAATAGACTTTTCCCGTAAATTTGGTTCTGATCGAATGATAGCCAATACCAATAAAAAAAATTCAAAAATGTTCATCAAAATCGTTGGAACAGTTGGAAGATTTCCTAAACGGTCATATGGCAGGTACCGTTATTTGTAGGCCTAAAAATAAAATTTCGATTTACCCTCTGGCGAATGCCAAAAGAATTTGACGATAATAATCGATTAAGCCGTTTTTTAAACAAATGTTTCATTGGTTTGGACACATCTAAAGCTTAGTGTACACAATTGGTTGATCTTACAATATTGTCAGACCTGAAAATGTCTGACAATTATCTACTAATGAGCTGACAATTAATTGTGGGTGTACACCGTTAGTAAACAAATTTACCAAACTCTTTCAATTTATTGTCAGAAGTTGGCTGACAATTTATTGCCAGATAGCTGGCTAAATACTTGCCAATAAATTGTGAGATATTTATAGATTTTCGCCACCGTGTAAGCACACAACTAATTGTCAGTTTTGTTCAACAATTTCCAGTTCAGTTATCAGAAAGTCTGGCCAACCAGCATCCCAAAGACTGAAAATAGGCCGAAAAGTTGCATCGATTGCTTGGATTGTTACCTTTTATGTATGAACTTTCCATGTTGTTTTCTATTTGATAAATGAAGTAAATATAAATTGTTAAATAAAATACATTTTAAGAAATTAACCACCTTTTTTATTTTTTTTTTAAACTGATGCGATGTCCAAAATTTCTGTAAATTTTCTGACATTAAAAAATAATGTAAAAAAAATACATCTTACAATATTTTCGTTGTCTGGCGTTTCTGACAGAATAAAAATTAAGAGGCCTGACTGTAAATTGTGTGTGTTCAGGATTATCAAATACCTAACAATTTTACGTCATGCATTTAATTGTTCTGACAATTAATTGTAAGATAACACGATTATCAGCCCGCATACACACGATTGTAGGATTTCTAACAATTATCAGACAATGATCTTGCAAGTAATTGTAAGACAAATTTTCTGACAATTTATTGTAAGTTTACACTGTTGTATGACATGTAAGCATGTTTTTCACAGACAGATCTGACAATATTGTAAGATCTACCAATCGTGTACACTTAGCTTAAGGATTTATTTGTTGACAACAAAGTGGAGATATTTTCTGAGAATTCGTGTTCAAGTTTCTGAGAAAAACGGAGATCTCAAAAATTTGAACTGGCTAGTTTTTGCAATACGTTTTAGCACTTTTTTATTTTTATATTTTATTAACCCAAATTCGGGCATTTTTGACTGCTTCATAACTCCGTTGCTATTGGTTATAGGTATGAAAAAACTGCATGTATCAAATTTATAGGAAATTTTATTTACAACAAGTTGGCATATCGATTAATTTTGCATTAAAATTTACCAGAAAGGATTTATAAGAGGCGGAGAAGGCGTGGTTGTGGAATTGTGGGTATCTCAAACATCATATCAACAATTCACAACTGCCCGACCTTTTGTAGGATAAAACCTCTTTATTTGCTTTATTTATAATTTTAGACTTTTTTAATTTTTTTTTATTTTAACTATCATTTTTTTTTACTTGAACACAGGAAAGGTAAAACGCTGTATGATTGAAGTTTATTGACTTGGTAAGGGGTTCCAGGTGTTGATTTAATTCAATTTCAATAAGATGAAGAATCAAATGTTACTATACTCTGTTCAATTTATATTTTCAGTACAGTTAAGATAGGATATTTGCCTTTCACTCTTACCGTTATGGATTTCAATAAGCTATCTCCATTTTATAGCTCTCAGATGGTTGCCATACTAGGCATTATAAATTGGTATAATTATCACACAAATGTAGGTATGGTTACCAACTGTTTATTTATTCTTTAAACTTAAAATATGCTCTCATTCGTTCTAAGAAAGCTTCAATTCTGGAAGTTTCATAACAAAAACCAAAGAAAAAGGGATTATAATTTCCATTAATGGAGAATGGTAACTCTGCAGTAGTGCTTTTTTAAAATAAACACAATAAGCGAGAGGCAAATTGATAATCAGTCTCCTCTGAGCCGGGGAGCAAACAAGTCTTGGTGGAATGTACGTGGGTTAAATGAAATATTACAACAACAATTTCAATGTATTTCAGGCAATTTCTTAAGTTGAGTGCCATGCAAACACTTGCAGGTGCCAGTGTGTTTGAATGCTCTCTTCCATAAGGTCTGTACTGAAAATATAAATTGAACAGAGTATAGATCCAACTATTCCTAAGATTATCTTTTTAACTACTTCGTTTGAACTAAAACTACACTTAGTTAAAAATAAGAGCATTTAATACGTGTCTTGAGTCCAATTCAAATCTTTACAGAATTAACTACAAGTCAATTCAACATTTCAAGCTAAATTACTCAAAAACTAACCTCCAACAAACAAATGCTTTTGTCAGAGTCTAATGTCTTATCACTGTCAACCACTTGACTTGGCAATTAGGGCAAGTAAACATTATCTTTAAAAGCTTGAGTCCTGATTCAGGATTCTTACCCCAAACGCTGCCGCCGCAAGTTAATTCTCCCTACACTCTATAGTCCTATACAAACGGCATTCATACTTCACTCTTCTGTCATCCCCATGGTTAAGCGGAGAAAAACATTAAATTAAAATTAACTTCCAAGAAGTAAACCTAACTAATTACTCCGATGGTTAGTTTTTGTTTTTAGATGTTATCCTTGCAATTTCCTCAAAGCCACAAAACGGAGCAAGAATAAATGGTTTTTTGTTTCTCCTTCTCATGCAGCATACACACGCAAATACTAAAAACAACTAAGAAGGAAGGAACGAATTGGATACTATTTTGTTCTCTTGTTTAGAGGGAGATGACATAACCCTTAAGGAAGTTCGACTATATACTATCAGACCCAGCCTAACGTTAAGTGTTAAAGAAATGGTAAAATTAAATGGGATTAAAATTCGGAAGGATTGCCTTTAGCTTCAAGGATGCCATAATGAAGTTCTCAGTTCGGGTGAAGAAAAACTATGCCAGGAAATCGAAATGGTTTTTTGTGTTATTTCTGTCAAGGCATGGAGGAGGTAAATAAGTTTTGATAAGGGATTAGGGTTTCTTTGTTTTTATTTGGGGAGAAAGTTTTTTGCTTGACAGAAAAAGTCAAAGGTACTTTATTTCGTGTTTATTAAGATTAATAGTTGTGATGAGCATATATGTGGCTTTTGGAGACTGAGACGGACAAAAAGCATGTTTTTGGCTTCATTTACTTTTTTTTTGTTGATGCCATAAGGCTTAGGGCTACTAATTGGTGATACATGGACTTTGTTAAAATATTTCAAGAATTTTCCAAAGACCGTATTATATGATGATGAATTTTTTTCATTCTTAGATACTGGTATCAAGAAATAGATCAGTCGCCATCATGAATTTTTAAAATGTGAAAAGCTCTTATGATCATATTCAGCCCACTTGCCGAAATCTCTTCAAGGAAGCTTTAATATTGGAATGACCACAGCGGGAGTTCTGCAGGTAAACACGCGGCTGCTCCCAGAACTTCTTCATGGTTCAGTGAGGCAGAATCCACATTCATTACCATCCGTCGATTTCGCAGGAACTTCCATTGTATGGCAATTTTCAATTTATGAGAAAGATTATAGCTAGCGCGGTATAATGTCCATTGAGAAGAACAACAAACTCAAAATTGGCTATAAACAAGCCAGCATTAAAATGAATAAATATGTATATATGTAAATAAAGTTGAGATAGTTTTGTTAATTTGATACTTAGACGGCGGCGCGGCGCTAAAAAAAAATTTTTTTTTGTTTGAAAGTTGATATCTTTTTCTTGTTTGGCACTCCCATGAGGATGTGTTCGTTGATAATAATATTTTAAAATATTTAATACTTCGTGTTAAGGAGTGAGTTTCATCTGATTATGTATAATGTACAACAGAAGCACAATCCTATGTAGCGCCACGAAAAGTAAAGTAAAATTAAGGTTTATTCACCGGAATCAGTGAGTTAAAATTAACTGTGCTATAGATCGAAATTTGAACCAAGTTTGTAAGACTAGCTGTTAAATTTTAATTGCTTGGGAGACTTCTACTAATTTACTAATGAGCTTCCTAGAAACTTCAACTTAGGTTTAACTTGACGGCCGTATAAGCGCAGATATAAAACATGACTCTTATTTACGAACACACCGACAGCTAGATGATTAGTGCCAGTCTTACCAACTTAGATATAAAATAAGAGTGAATATATATATATAACAGAGTTTCCTTTGCCAGTTGAAAATAGTACTTTATAGATTTTCATTGGTTTTTATCATAATGCTTTCGGTTTTGAAGCTTTTGAGAATACATTTAGTATAGTGTGAGAGGATATAGGTTTGTAGTACTAGTAATTGGAAAATTGTTAAAACGCAGTTAAATTTGTTGGCTTTTTATATTTTAATAGAAATAAGTTATTTTCTCGTTTACAAGTGCGCGTATTAATTTAGAAGTGTTTTGACGTTATATTGTATTTTAATAAGAGTGAAGTAGTATTATGATTAATAGAAATTAATATATATAGTATTAATAAATGTAGCGAACTTAAATTCGTTTATATTGAGCTTAAACTTTAAAGTGCTAAAAAGTTAACTTATATTTTTTTAGATTAATAGCAATGAATTGTACTGTAATCAGTAGATGGTAACCCTACGCACATTGGTTTCGATCTGCGATGATTTATAATGATAAGTACAGAAACTCTGTTAGAGCTTTTACTTGATACAAAAATATGCAAGAAAATGCAACCAGACTGAGAGAGCAACGGACAATCTTCCCTGTACAGTTTTTGTTGAACAGACAATATTTGATCATTTCTCTTCCTCCTTTTATTTCAAAATATGCTTTCAGTCAACCGTTAAAGAACTTTTCAAGAGTTGAAGGCCAACATACCGGCAATATTTACTCCAGCGATAAGGCTTATTTTTAACGCGACGATTAAGTCAAAAAACTTATGAAGAAATCATCTCGCAATTTGGTTTAATAATGTATTGCCCAATACTATTGCTAGTCCTTGTTCGATACTCTTCTAAAATAGGGAAACCGAACGATTATCGTGAATTATCGCCATAAGAATGAAATTATTAAAGGCAGAGGCGTCCATAACTGAACAAGAATAAAAAATGTAAGTATTTGTTTTGTTTTATAAAAAAATGCTCTGTTTCGTCAAGTCTTCGATAAAATTTACTTGCGATCCTAAACAGCGCTCTCGTCAACATTTGACAGCTTCATATGGTGTTCGTTATGAAGAAAATTTGACACATGTTTTTTCTAGTTCCGTTGACCTCTGAGCTGATAGCGAAGCCTAGGTAGATAAAGTCTCAAAATACTTCATAGCTGTCTATCGTGATATTTTTTCCAATCTAAGATATCGAGGTTGTATGGTCTTCTGGATAACAACATATCTGTGTACTTCGTTTTGTCCTCATTGAAAAAAGCACTACTGACATTACCTTGTTCTTCCGATGCCAATGCCAATTTCGTCGACGTATGCTAGTGTTTGGACAGACTTTTGAAAAGATGGTACCTTTGGTGTTGTTTTGAGAGTTCTGATGCACTGTTCTTTCAAGTATGATGTTTAGAAGTCGCATGACAGCTCTTCGCCTCGTTCTTATTTTTAGGCATCAACGGTTTCAGTGAGGTCTTTACTAGACGGAACAGCATGCAGGAATGTCAAAACTGGGCATTGGTTGTTATAAAAGCTATAAGCGGCTTTGAAACCGATGAACAGGTATCTGAGTATCCATTTGAAGGTCTTGGGTTTCTTTCCAAAATCTGCCGTAATGTTAATATTTGATCAATTGTGGACTTTCCTGGCTAAGTATGAACCTATCTGACTGTGAAAAGGCCTTATACGGTGATACGCTAAACAGAAAAGTTCTTGTTGGCGAAGTTGAGAAGACTGATGCCTCTATAATCTGTAGCTGACGCAGTTCAGAGGTGTGTACACTCTAAAGGATTAGACAAACAATGCTGAGAATCCATTCATCGTCATGCTTTCTTAGGACCTTACCTTGCTTATAAGGAAAGACCTAAATTAAACTGTCAACATATATAAAGTGGGATCAGAAATTAAAAAAATAAATTCCACGACTGGATCGCACGTACTTGCTCATATGTGCGGTCACATTGTAGAATAAAATTAAAGAAAATTAAAGTGAACATCAAAGCATTTACTGGATTTTTGTGACTTTTGATTATTCGAATAAAGTACGTAAATAAAAAAAAATAACTCAAGAATACAAACTTAAGTACAAAAATAGTGTACATTTAAAAACAAAATTAAAAAAAAAATCATTTACTCGTTTTCAAAATACTGATTTTTCAAAAAAAAAATTTAATTATTAAAAATCCAAAAAAAAAGTTTTCGAAAAAAAATAATGCAAAATTACTTAGGCTACCTACATCTTCTTGAATATCAATTTTGATTGTAATCGGATCACCAGTTTTCAAGAAAGTCGAAGAAAAAAAAACCGGTTCTATGGGAGGAACTGTTTTTAGCCCACCATATTAATTTTTTTTTCACCAAAATATAATGCATACCTACAATAGTACACTGATTTTTTTTTTTAATTCTTGGAGCCGTTTTCGAGAAAAAGGCTTTTACATAACGGTTATATGACAGGTACCGTTAATTTTTGAGCTAAAAAAAAATTTAAGAAACTCCTCTGTAGAATGTCAAAATAACCTTAAGTTCAAAATTTGAAGACGATTGGCCCAACCGTTTAGGCTGCAGTCCAATATACATCCGTACAGATAGACAGATAGAAAGACAGACAGACAGACGGACAGAATTTTGCCAGTAACTCAAATATGTTTCTCTATCATTGTAATGTCATGTTTGATTGTTATCTCAAATTTTTTATTCTGCACGAATCGCACCTATAATCGCAAGTAAAAATGTTAGATTAAATTAAAAAAAAAAACTAAAAATCAGATTTCAATTACTCAACCTACCAAATGTATGGGATTTTCTTCTCAAAGAACTGATTCTCATGAATTGTGAATGAAATCATCAAAAATTGTTATAAACATCCATCTTTTCCATTTCCACGCACTAAATGATTGCTCAATCTGTCGTTTTGACTCCCCGACTTACAAAAGAGATATCAAAAACAGATTTCCAAAATGTTATTGAATACACTGATCCACTTTTAAATCCTGCGAAAAGCTACACATTCCTCTTATTATGCAGTCCCTTTTTGTAAGATTTATATAAAAAAAATATATATCAAATTAATTCAGTGAAAAGGTGCCTTTATGTGCGGATAGAGGACAGAGAAAATCCCCAAAAGAGTTTCTGGTTTGTATACGTAAAATATGCACAATAAATTTCCCAAAACGAACATAAAACCCAAACAGGCGAAATCGAAATAAAATTTCCTTTTACTCAAACCATTTAATTCCGAGAAAAAGCACTCAAATAGGTAATTCGTATTTCGAATATTCAGTGATACTATCTTCGTCCTGGAAATTTTTGTAGTTTTGATCGCATTATTAATTAATTAATTAAAAACAAACTGAATTTTTTTATCGACGATAATGTGGAAAGATGTGCCGAAATTCTGACGAACGTTGGGTTTAATTGAATGTTTAATCATTTTTATCAGCGTGATTGTGTTTGGTTTCATCGTCATTATTCTCTCCTTTTAGCAGACCCAGACTTTTTTTTTATTAATGACACGGAAAAACGTCTTCTGCTCGAATTGAATGACACTTTTCGGTGGCACATTGCGTGCTGTTATGTCTTTGAATTTCGTTACTTTTGGTATGCTTGAGGGAAAGGGGAGACTTTTTTTTACGAACATAAGATTGGAAAATCGGGTCGAACCCGAACCCCCAGAAATGCCAAATTTAACAAAAGAAGAAAAAGACTTCTTTGATATTTGTCTGGTTTTTTTTTGTTTTTTTTTTGTCGGAGCATGGAGGGTTAAAAGTTAAATAAGCAGATGATAGGATTCTGAAATGGAATGGAAATGGAGGGAGAATTGCGCGGCACACGAGTTAAGGAATAATAAACGGCGCACTTAACGCTTTGTCATTATTTTTTGTTAAGTGTTCTTTTAATTCCTGAATTTAGTCGTATTTTCGGATTTTTTTCGAAAAACCCTTTGGTAATTTGATTAAGATTTTTAATTAAAGAAAAGTTTAATTGTTTCGGATAAAAAAACAAAATGCAAATAGCGTTTTAACGAAGTGATAGGGATATGCCCAAATGAACTAAGCACATTAGTTACCTGTCACTTATTTTATTTCGCGTGAAATACAATAAACTGTCACTTTTTACTTGCGATTATAGACGTACTAAAGGCAAGTTATGCATTCGTTCAGATTAAAAAAATTGATAAAACAATCAAACATGACATTGATGATAAAGAAATATATTTGAGTAAGTGGCGAATTTTTTTCTGTCTGTCTGCCTGTTTTTGAACTTCGGCGTGAATGGTTGAGACAATCGTCTTCAAATTTTTAACATTAGATTATTTTGACATTCTAAAATCTACAGACAACTTTTAGGTTTTTTTTTAGCTCACTACTTTATTCAAAAAATCAAAAGTCACAAAAATCAAATAAATGCTTTGATGTTAACTTTAATTTTCTTATATTTTATTCTACAATGTGACCGCACATATGAGCAAGTACGTGCGATCCAGTCGTGCAATTTTTTTTTTTTTTTTTACTTTCTCTGTTTTTCTATCAAATTGTATTCATAACAAACATCATTATGAAGTCGGTTGTTAGGTGTTCAGTGTACTGTACACCCATAAATAAAACTTATCGAAAACTTGACGAAGCAGAGCAATCCGCTATTATATTCACATATTTCTTGAACTTGCTTAGTTAAGGACAGTCGTTTCATCCATAAAAGGCTAACTGATATGCACGGGAGTAAAAGGAAGCTTATGTCAGAATCAGAACCGAACGAAACATTATCTGTCAAATGAATGCAAAGTACAGAAGTAATTGTCAAATTTACCTCATTGCAAAACACTGTAAAAAAATGAGCTGTTAAATTTTAGTCCGGTAAATGCAGGCGTATATTTTCATCTGTTGAAAAAATAACCAAAACTTGACGAAACATTGTAATCCGTTATTATAGGCACTTTATAAGAATATCTTGTTCTCGGCCAGTTAAGGTCTGCTTTTTTAGTTTTGCTTAAAGGGCACATCATTGATTGTCGCAGCCTGGTTGGCAAGGTCTGCAAGCCGTCGATACTTTGACGTCAAGTTAAATACAAAACTGGTGACAAAATATTGATTATATGTGATCGAATAAGTCTTTTTTTTGTTAATAATGCGACTGCTTTGATCCCGTTTATTTGCATACCTAAAATGGCATTTCTTTGAATACCAACTTATTTATTCCACTTTATAAGGTTTCAAGGGTTAAAGCTCAATGGCTTCGTATAATATTCTTAAAAACAAAAAAATGTTGCCCTCAACATCAGTACCTACAAATTTCCTTGTACGAATTCCATCTTATGTAGATGAAAATAATTGAGATCCAATTTAAAAGGTAACCTTCGTGTGAATATCAAACACCATCCCCTTCTTCTTCCTGCACCCTTAAAAAACAATCCTTTTTTCCGCAAACTCTTACCTACATACATAAGAGCGTCAAGAAAATTCCATAACTTATTCAAGAACTCATCACGAGAAGGAAAGCCAAAACACTAAGCATTTGTCGTCAACATCGTCATAGCAGTTCTTGAGCAAAGGAAGTTCCACAAAACTATACCAGCTACCAACCCACTACCACCCAAGTTGGTACACACCATCAAAAATTCCTCCTCAGGCTCTTTTTGTGAAAATCTAGAATAAGCGCGTATAAATATTTAAACTTTCTCGAAAAGTCAAGTGGTTAATGTTCATGTTGATTACAGTTGCAGTAGATTTACAACAAAAAAAGAAGGAAAACTCTGTTCCAACTCAACAATAGGACGAAAAACTGAAACACCTCACCCCTCTGGAAAAATACACGCAACGACACAGTAAGAAGCTAAAACTTTGGATATTTGAGAGAACAGGAAACATGACAAAGAGGGTTATCCCTGGTTCCTGGTTGTTGTTGTTTTTTTGTTTGTATTCCTGAAAGACGTACGTCTATCCAAAGTAAGCTCGTGAGACGTTAAAGTGTTGGGAGGAAAAACAAACGTTATTTGTTTATTTCCCGTATTAGGAAGCAGCCCCCCTTAGCCCTTAATAATGGCGGCGTAAGCAATGAGGATGGATTTAGTATTCAAATGATCCAATATTGTAAAAAAAACCGGGCTGCGGTTTGGCTTAATAAATTCACGGAGGAAGGAAGATTGTCTTTTATATATTTTCTATGCCTTCCTCAGTCGGTTGTGATTGTTAGAAAGAATAAGAAACTTTGCCAGTGACAAATAATCGGGGGGAAGTATGATTGATATATGAATTACATTCAGTGAAGTAAAATGATTGAATGACAAATTTCTTTCAATTTTAAATAACTGGAGATTTGTGTCTGGAGAAATGGTAATGGTAAGTGCTTCTTCATATGCACACATGGAACACTCCCCAATGGACGCATTAACGCAAACATTTAATCAAACTTATTGCAATGATACTGTCTTTATTATTTATCTTAATTCTGCACCACACATTTTTTACTTGCGATTATAGGGACTATAAGGCAAGTTATGCATTCGTAAAAAAAAAAAAAAAATTCTAACAATCAAACATGATATTACGATGATAGAGAAGTCAAAAAAAGTGGGTCCGGAAATTCCGTCCGTCTGTCTGTCTGTCTGTCTGTCTGTCTGTCTGTCTGTCCGTATCGATATCTACAGCCTAAACGGTTGGGCCGATTTGATTCAAACTTGGTATATAGTATTTTTAGAGTGCTCTACCCGACAGTTTTTGGAATTGGCATTCTAGCTCCAAAACTAACGGTACCTGCCATATAACTTTTATTTAAAAACTTATTTTTCTCGAAAACGGCTCCTACGATTTTGATTAAACTTTCAGAATGATGTTTTCTGTGCAAAATCTATCTTTTAATTTTAATGGATTTTTTAGAAAAAGTTTTATAACGGTACCTCCCATATGACCGGTTTCTTAAAATCAGACTTTCTCGTTAACTAATTAACGGATTTTGATGAAATTTTCAAAATATGTAGTGTTTTATGATTTAAATAATATTGCTTATCAAAATTTTCAAAAACATTTTTTTTTAAATTTTAATAATTTTTTTAAAAAAATATTTTGTTTTTTGAATATTTTGAAAACGGATCTATAGATTTTTTTTTAAATTTTTCTCCTAGTATAAACTATAGATTTCTTAAAATTGACATACTAAAAAAAATTTTAAAATATGTTTTCGAAAAGTTTTTCAAAAAAAACATTTCGAACGATTTTGAAATGAAAAATTCATAAAATAGAAAACAGCAAAAGAAATAAGATGGCTTACAACATTTTTTCCAAAAAACGTTATGAGTAGTGTTTTTTTTGAATTCATAAATTTTTTTCCCCAACATTTTATTTCATATTGCTCGGCTAAGCCCTAGCCAAGCCATTAGTCAAATAAAAGAAAGTGACAACCTACATTACATACATACTTACGTATTTTAAAGTATTTTTCATCATCATAAAAACACAGAATAAATAAGGAAGCCTTTGATAAACACACAAAAACAACTAACAAATAAAAAAAACTATTCGATTACTACTGAATGCAAAAATTTCAATCGAGAAAACAAAAGTTTACACCTTCCTATAAATAAACAAAACCACTGTGTTAACTTTTAATATTGTCTCTATACCTACTGGCTTAACATTAGTTGGAACACGTATCTTAATTTTAGTACCTACCTTCCTTCCAACCTTATTATAGGTACCTAAATCCTTTATAAATTCCATTGGTCCCATATTGGGACGTATAAAGGTCCCTTTACCTACCATTATTGCCATACTGCTGATTCCGACGAATCTTTATGCCAGTTGTTCAAATTTTTCCATACCAAAATGAAAATTTAACTGAAAAAAGTCCTTTGTATCTTTCTATTAGCAAATTATATTATAAACAGTAAGCAGCAAGTGGAAAGATAATACTACACTAAAAAACTGCAAAAGCTAACAATCCTATATATTTATGTGTTTATCCCTTTGTCGTGACGCATGTTCGTTCGAGCTTCACCCCAAAACGATTCTAAGGAAGTTGCACGTCATACAAAAAATATTAAAATAAAATCTTTGTCAAAAAGACGCCTGCACTTAAAAAGGATTAGCACATAAGAGCAAGTACGTGCGACCCAGTCGTGCCTTTTATTATAATAAGAATGCGTCAAAAGAATTACGTTTTTTACTCTGAAAATGTTGAATACCATGGGGGAAATAGCTGTTCTGAATGTCTATGTGAAAATTAGCAGAGTTCCACATTCGTGTGGTGCGACAATGAAAAGAATCTTGTACTTAACAGTACACCCGAACACTTTGTAAAAAAAGCGATACAACTATGTAATATACGTTAAATATACATCTCTCGAGCACCATCAAATGTATTCCTAATTTTTATTTCAACTGCGAATCTTAAAACTTATTTTTTTTAATTGATGAAAAAAAGTGCGTTAAAGAAATACTTGGGGAGAGTACGATAACTTAGGCGCCAAAAAATGATAACGGTTTTTAGTAGAACAGTTCAATACAAGAATTTTTTTCTATGGGAGGGGAGGGGTCTATCTCCCCCCGTTTGGGCGGTAGGGACATTTTCATAAAAAAAGTACATAAAGAATAAAAAAATTATACAAAAATAACGGTATATACCCAACTTTTCACCTACCCCAAATCCTATAATGTGCCCAAGCAGGGGGGTTGCAGGGGGGCATACCTACCTCACTGTTTATACGCCGGCCGCCGTAATGTATAAGCAAGCAAAAAAGCAAATAAAATAAAAATAAATAAAATAAAACAAACATAAAAAAATAGTTTTAGTAATTTTTAATTTTCTCAAAAACTAGAAGACATAAAATCATCTAGTTTTCAGGTATTGATTAAGAATTAATAAGAGCAACGAATTTTAGAAAAAAAATAATATATAATTTTACAGTTTTGAAAAATTACACTTTAAACTTTTTTGTATGTTTTTTCCCCAAATTTTGAGTTTAAAATTTGTGTTTTCAAAAATTGTGCATAGATTTCACTTGATTTAAAAATTAGCAAATAGAACGGAGTATTGGCTTTAAAAAAAGTATAAAACTTACCTGTAAGTATTACCATTATTTTTGTATAATTTTTTTATTCTTTAAGTACTTTTTTTATGAAAATGCCCCTACCGCCCAAACGGGGAGAGATAGACCCGCCATCCCATAGAAAAAAAGGCTTGTATTGAACTGTTCTACAAAAAACCGTTATTATTTCTTGGCGCCTAAGTTATCGTACTCTTGCCAAATACTTTTACTGGTGAAATGGAAATTATACTCAAGTTTATAGTTTGTATATTGTACCCAGATTATATGGGTATCTTGTATCTTTGAAGGAAACCTAACCACCTATTACAAATAGTGTCTAGTGTCGGGGACAAAATAGAGCCCTGGGGGACACCATCATTTGTTTTTTGCGAGTATCAGCCTTGATTCTATCCCAGTATGTAATTTATAATCCAAAGAAGAAGAAATTCATCGAAACCAAAAATTTAGAAATATGAAATCAATTGTGATAATTTTTTGTTTCTCCAAAACTATGTAAAATAGATTCCACCTTTCGGTGTGATACACATACTATCACATTACAGCTCAGTGAGAATAGGTTTTTGAAAGGAAAACATTTGTTAAGACTGATTGGTATTTATGTGGTTTACAACCTGAGAAACGTCCCCAACTTTCCCATGTACGTTAGGTCCGAATATGTGTACTTTCAATAACAATAGTCAACTTCAGCATACTCTTAATTCAACTTGATAATTCGGTTACAGAACCCTCTTGCGGTAAAATATTGAAATTTAAATTTGACATTTGACACATTATATGTATGATTTCATTGGGGCAAATGTCTGTATTTTCATGTAAAATGAGCCCCGGAAATATGGACTGTTAAAATTAATGAATATATACATACACATACACACACAGTTTTGTTTCGGTGTGGGGAGATTTTTGGCATCCTGTAGCGGCGATGTTTTTTGGTGACAGTTATTATTCAGTTACCAATATCAAATCACCTTTTTTTATAATTAACGCTCGCACAAGGGACTATTTGTTTCCCTTTTAATGTAGAACACACTGCCCGGCATTAGGAAGATAGGGAGGGGAGAGATAGGAGGTGTCGATTAACATTGGTTTTGAATGTTTTGAATGTTTGCAGATCAAAATGGCAAGGGAAAATCTCGCCGGGTAAACTTCCAAATTCGTGTTGTTCGGCTAAAAAAAGAATCCCTATATTTCACGGTAGGTCCGAAATTGGGCTCTATGGTGAACTGATGAGAGCATTCCTTGCGAGACGAGAATTATGAGAGAAACTTTTAAGGAGAGGAATGCAGCTGGCTACTTTATTCTGGTATAGTAAGCGTTTGGAAGAGGACCCTTATTTTTGCTGAAAAATTAGCTTTAGCGACAAGGAACGAGGCGCATATTTGGATGAATAACTGTATTAACAAGCAAAATCTCCGTGTATGAGACAACACCAACCTACACGAGGTTCACCAGGTGACAATGCCTCGCTTAAAAGCTATCGTTAAGTATGGATTTTCGGTCCGTGGCGCCATTGGTGAAGCTTGGCTTTGCCGAACTACTGTACGCGCAGCCTAATGTAATATATTGCGCAGGTTGTCAAAATCTGACCTGTCACTTAGTATTAAAAATGGTGGTTCTTAGAGATCTACATCAAAAAAATTTATGGACAAAACTGCACACCTCACGTTTCTTTTATATTTTGCTTTTTTTCTTGTTTATTAAAAAGCCTTTTTATAAATTAATTACCACTAAGACTTAAAAATATAGCCACGAGATCTATTTTTCAGAACAAATCACATAATCTACTCAACGAAAGAAGCCTTTCAGATACAGAAATGCATGATACAAGTCTTATATCATGACAGAAATGATCTATTTTGAATGAAATCTTTGTATGTCAAATATATTATCCCCAGTCAAATTCCACATCTACTTTTATGAGCAGCTAAATGTTTTTTTTTATCGGCAGGTGGTTGTTGTTTTTGTAATGTGTGTAAAATCCTACTTCGCTACGGATGGCTTCGCCAAAAAAACACGCCTCGTTCTAAATTTCACGACGATTGACCCAATCGTTTAGGTTGTAGTTCAATATACATTTGTTCAGACAGACAGACAGACAGAATTTTGCCACAAACTGAAATATGTTTCTCTATCATCGTAATGCCATACCTGATTGTTATCTCGATTTTTTTTTATATCCACGAATGTAAACATGCGTAATAGTACCTTACATGGCCAAACAGTTCGTTTAATTTTGACAGTAGAATAGACGTTATGGATTCATGCGGTATAAGAAAGTAAGGCCTCATTATGTTAAACTCTAAAACAAGTAGATAACCGGCTATCGTTGAGATGTTTTATTAAAAACTTTCCAAAAAAAAGGCCACTTACCCCTGTGATAGTATAGTGACTTAAGAAAATATGGAATTAGTTATATAATAGGATTAGATATGAACCATGCAAATCAGTCAAATTAAAATGTTGAAAAAGGCTTAGTTGAAGAATATTGAATTTGAGTATTAACAGCATAGACCATGGGCTATATCTTTGCCAGGAAAACTGAAAGGTGATGCATTGCTGGTAACGTTCAACTTCCGGAATACATCCAATATAATATTCGTTCCATGCACCAAACATATGTGCAAAATGTACATATGTACTGTACATGTTATGTCATTATTCATAACTACCGGACCGGACTGCTTACAGCACTACACATATAGATTTTCAGAATGTAAAACGACAATCCGCAACTGTAAAGCTTCTTATGTTTAATTTTAGACAAAATGCTTTTGACATGCAAGTTCAATGCTGGTTTTTCAACCTGAAACCCTTAATGTCATTTCTGTCTACTTCTCTCGTAACGAAACAACAAATCCGTAATTGTAAATTCCAATTTACCCCATACTCTTTGACTTCTCGTCTTATATAAGTACTTCTGTAGGGTTAAATTAAAAAAAACAAAAGTTTCCAATTGCATTATTGCATGTCACTTCTACAAGGATTAGACTAAAGCAGTTATAAAATGTGGTGCTAAGCTTCTGCCTTTCGTTGTCTCACTTTTCTTTCTCAAGTGTAAGACCAACGAGAGACTACATATACTTCTACCAAAGAAAAGTCTTTGGTAATTAATTTTCTCTGACCCTTGAACTAGCCTTTAGTTTGCAAACAAGCTTTCCTTTGGATACACAAAGACTATGGAGCTACGAAAAAAATCTATCCAATGGAAAAAAAACAAAGGCATACGAAAAAAAGCCATTTGAATAAAGGACACTCCTGGTCGTGGTCCTGGCTCCTGCAGAGTATCCAACTGTTGTTGTTATTAGTTTGTTTTCTTTTCGATTCTCGTCACATTCATGTTTTCATTTTACAAATGAGAGGACGAGTGGATTAGCATAAGGCTAACTTTAGCTCTGGTATAAAGCATATTTAGCCATAAAGACTATAAGCCTAAAGTTTAGGGATTTAGAGAGGAATATAGAGAAGCGACGGTTATAGGCGTTAGTGAAGGGTCATTATGGCTAATCACTTGCGCCAACTGAATACGAGGAGTAACATTAGATGTATCTATTGGATACCTACGGAGCGGATAATGGGCAATAAAAATAAAAGCACAACCATGTTGTTCGGAGGGGATTAGTTTTACAAAATGAGAACGTTTACCCCGTGCGTTCTGTCGTCGTTGATATTTAATTCAATGGGAAATGGCAGCATCAAAGGGAAATTAATATCATTGAGGGATATTTCGAAATGGGTAATTCAATAACTTTTTTTTGTTTAATCCATTAGACTAATCCATTGTCTAGCCTGAAGGGATTGGTTTTGGGAGCGAGCATAGGAACAACATTAATGTATTTCTATGCATGTGTAAACAAAAAAAAGGAATAAAAACTTTTTCTTTTTTCTATGGACGATTGCTTTGATCTTGACTGGAACCACAACTCCAACTTCACTTATTCAGTTTAAGGCTTGATGATGAATTATTCGAGATTACCCAAACCAAAACATACAGTCATGTTGCATTGGTTTTTTTGTATGTAAATACTTACTTTTGACCTTAAAAGCATGGTATTTTGCTACATATAGAACATTTAAATTTTCAATAAATTAATAACATTTTTACCACGAGAAGACATCACACGCTGCTGTCGATCAGAAAATTATTCACAACAGTCGATTGTGAAACCAAAGAATGTCGATCGAAATCGAGTCTCACAGTACAATCGAGTCTCACAATACCAAAACCACCAATCGACGGCCAATAATCGAAAAGAGTCGAGTATCGATTAATCAATCGACAACCGCAATCGGGGCCTATATTAGACACATGCACCTTTCGTTAACTTTCGTTAAGCCTGAGGCATTTCATTCTGAACCGCTCAGACACACGTAAACTTGACATCTGGAGCATTCGAAAGTCAAAAGAAAAAACGACAGACAGATAGTCTTTGTAGTTATTCAACATATTTAATATATGCGACGCAAAACTTCGATTAGTTGTGACAGTAGGCCATAATTGGTCATGTCTATTAAAGTTAGGCCTTAAGTTGACGATTACTTACATTTTCCTTTTAATACTTTCATGAGCACAAAATAAAACGTGTTAATCGGTGTTATTTTGTGCTATGTAAGCAATTGAAGAATAAAGGCTTATCAGGAAGAACCAAAGAGACTCTATACAAAACACTCATTATCCCCGTCTTGTTATATGGTACAGACCCATGGACCCTTTTTCCAGTCGGATAAAAGCTTCCTTGGGCCTTTTTGTGACCCGGGAAATAGCGACATAAGCCTAGCCAAAAAAATCCGTACCAAGCGTTTCGGATGGCACATCCTCATCTCCAATGGAGCGACCAGGTAGAAATTAGAGATGGTGTGGCTAGAGATCTAGCCTGCTGGGAATGAAAATAAATTAAACCAGGCCCAGAAGCACCAAGCTATGTAACGCCGCCGCCAACAATAAGGCGTCAGTTATAGCGATCGGGAAAACCAATCAGGAAAAGTTGAAACAAATGAAAAAAGGAATTTTTTTCCTGATGAGTATTTATAGCAATCATTGAAAATTTGACTCTGTTGACTTCGCAAAGTTCTTCAGAATTTTTTTCCTCATGCTTGGAACAGGAAAAAATTGGAACGCAAATAATTGGAACGATTTGAGTAAAATAAGAATCAGGTGGTACGAAAAATTAAATTCCGTCAGGAAAATAAATATGTAAATACATTTCTTACAAAAAATATTCCTTCAATTAATTTTTTGGCAAACAAAATAAGTATAGTAATTGTTTTTCAAATCATATGAAAACATAATTAAATATCCATTTGAATTTTTTTCCTGATATGTTTTCCTGATCGCTATAACTGGTGCCTAAAGCAAGTAAAATTCTGGAGATGATAGTCGGAGAAATACATTAAGTATGTAATTTAGTGAACATTTTATAAACGAACTGTCAAATGGAAAGTTCACTCATTATTATATATAATGAGAGCATGCTCTGAGCACGCTCTTCAGTCTTCACGCTTAAAATTAATCAGTTCAAGCTTCGAGTAGTGGTATGAGCAATGGCGGATTTCTGTAAATCGCATTTAAAAAAAATGATTATTATTATCATTGACAATTTTTTTAGTCAAAAAGGCTGAATTCGAAAAATAATATCTTTGATAATATCTAATATCTTTTTTTGTGGGATCAGTTGAATTTGATTCCAAAATTCGGTAAAATTTGAATAACCCTTAATATATTTTAAAGGAAGATGAAATACATAAAGTTTTTTCATCTTTAAAAAGTTTATATAGAATTTACTCCATTGAAATTGGCTATACCAAAGTGCGTTTTTATTAGCTAGAACAATTACACGCTTCGCAACCGGCTTCGTCTGTACATATGTATATAAAGCTTCAGTCCGCTCTTCTCCCATGAATGTGTAAATACTGAGTACTTGCATCGTTGCATCCATACAAAATATATTATTTTTGTTCAATTTGAACCTATTTATTGAGTAAAATTCAGAAAGCGAGCAAAAGTTTAGTCAATTTGAACTTTTTCTTACATCACTCGCTTTGTTACGTTATCCTTACGTGTGTCAAACGAAGCGTTAGCAGAGAGAGAGTTTTATTTTAACCTGAGCAAGTTGATTACGATCTGAGCAGAGTATGATCAGAGCTCTCCACTTTGCACCTTAAAGCAGCGTTCATACGCAGGCAAGACAATGGGACAGTACTCAATTGTCTTGTCCGAGCTTCTTGAACGGGGTTGGATGATGTCGATATTGTCCTCAGAGATAGCTCGGAGGACAATGTAATGACAATTGTCTTGTGCTGGAAACAATTTCTCAAATGAAACAATGATTGTCTTGTCTCATTGTCTTGGCCTCTGCATTGTCCCATATGAACCCCGCTTAAATACAAAAATTAAATTAAATTAATGTTATTTCCTTAGAAAAATAAAAATTCATTTAAATTTTTTTACTTCGACCGAAGTTATTTTGATTTTTGTTTTATTTCTCAACCCTGTCATTTGCCAAAACACACAAATTAAATTAAGTTGGCCGCGCTCAGCTTTTTACTCCATGGGCTCGGTCATTTTATTCTGAGCTCATAGAGTGCGCTCCGAGTAAGCTCCTGCATGAAAAAAAGAAACACAAGCTGAGCGCTCTGATGTGTCTGAGCTAAAAAACAAGCACAGATAATTTTTTGACAGCTCAGTGCCCTCCTCTGAGCTTAAAAACAAAAACACCTAACATACTGATTTTGTATAGTTGAACTTTTCCAAATTGTCAAAGTCGGTTATTAAGCGCGTTTGTGTTTCTGCTTTAACTCTTACCAGTTTTGTTCAATGAGTCTTTTCTTAACTCTTCCAGGCAGAACAAAAATCAGCCTTTTGATATTCAATTCAAGGAATTTTCTGTTCTTTTCAATTGTTCAATTAAGGCATCAAATACAGTTCAGAATTGAATCATTCAAAAATTATTTTATTCTCGCAAACGTCTTGCATTTCCATTTTTGTAAACAATATGTCATCAGCACCTGTTCTAAACTGTTTTGACGTTTTAGTGCCACGTCTTCGAGCAGATGGGCCATAATGAGGTGGTTAAACTCTTACCAAGCGTGGGACAGTTGCCAAAAAGTCTTCTGATGGAAATCTTCGAGTTCAGGCAGGGGATACCATTTCTGCTGTGACTTCTGCCATACAGCATATAGACCATTCCAAGCGTTTTGACAAGAAATTAATCGGTGTAGGGAGAGGTGGTGGCAATGCTAAGTTCGTTAGGAATCGTGTAGACCAAATATGTACCTTTTGGCGAATAATATCGCTGGATATGTATTCAGAGGCTGATGAACTCTAGCGTCTTGAGTAAAATTGCAGAATGTTTTTTTTTTAATAAGAAGCTACTTGGGGTTGAGGTGAGGCCTATGTGACGCAACATCTGGAAAAAGTCTTCAAAATATTTTAAAGACAAACAACGATATAAAATGAAACTGTCTTTATTAAGAATAAAACAGAGCATAGGCTGAGTTATGTACTCTACCGTGTTGTTTTTTTTTATCAGGGCTGACTGAGAACAGAACCAAGTGTTCTTAATTATAATCAAAATCTTAAAAATCTGAATTCGATTATTTATACAGAAATTTGTCTAAGCTTAATTTTCTTAAAGCTTTAAGAGCTTTTAGTTTGAAATTTTATATTTTAAATGGAATTGCCAGATGCTCTTAATTTTAATTTATTAAAGGTGTTACTAAAAGGGCTTAGTATTAACATTTAAATAATACAAATTTTAATCAGTTTTAACAAAATAAAAAATCTGCAGACAATTGTGCACAAGAATTTGGACTTAGTTGCTTATAGGATTTAACCAGGTCCGTTATGTCAGAGTTGAAACGGAAATTCAACAGTAAAATTATTTAAAGAAACTCAATATTTCATTGGCCCTCTAGGTCACCAGACTCTCCTGATTTTTTTTTTTTTTTTTTTGTTACGGCAAACAAAAAGTTTACAAAACTAAACTGACAAATTCGACGATAAACCCTAGGGGTGGTCATGAACAAATTGTTGTTAAGATGCCGTATAGGCCTAAATGAATTATCTTTGCAGTAAAATAAAAAAAAAAAAAAATTGTATGAACTGCAAAAAAAAGTTATTCGAGTTTCTTAATGTAGGTAGCAAAATTCATAAGGCACCGGTTATAATGCAATTAAAAAGGTGCAGATTTCGCTTCAAAAGATGTGTTTTAGAGATAATAATCCAATGAAACTTTAGAACAAGATAATTCCATATAAATTTATCACAAAACCATCCTTTATGAAATAGTAATTTACCATCCCGTTTTTTTTTTTTTTTTTTTTGTTAACATAACTAAGCCAACTTCCTCCCTAACCTAAATGCCAAAACACTCCCTCAAGCAAAATTCTAATCCCCAAAGCATGGTTATAATACCAAAACTAAAGACGCTCCTCTTAATGAGCTTTTACTGTTTCACCATTCAACCATGTCGCTGAAGCATTTTAACCTGTCCCTATATTATATATCCCTGGTAAAGTCTCGTTTCCGCCTATATAGACTTCCTCCTTCCAGTCCATTGAGCAATTTGTAACACCTCTCTGGGCAATCAGCTTCCTATACAGTATGTAGGTTTCGTAATGTTTGCTCGGTAGGCACTAAGCCATGAAACACGTTTCTAAATATGTAGGTAGGTATAGACAATATATGGCAATAGGGACACCACTCCTTACACCCCCACCAACATATAAATGGACATTTTAAGACTTGGCTCTTTTCTTTTGTTTTATCGAACGAAAAGAAATAAAAATAAAAAAAATTGCGCTGACACACTGGGAAAAACGTAAGAAGCAACGTTTCAGGAAATGATTATGTCGCAACAACTCACCCCAATGCAATAGCTATCATCCCCCTATTGAGGGTGTGCAGTGGGACTGAATTCACATGTTAAACCAAAAGAAAAAAAAAATAAACAAAGATATAGAACTAATGCAACCCTGCGTATATCCACCATACAGTTCTGTCAAAACTATTCTCATAATAGTCAATTTGTATTAGGCTTGTGTGCAGAAATATTGATGACGTTTCCATCACAACCCACCCTATATCCAGAAAGAAGCCGTACGACTTTCTATGCAAACGGGGGTTTGATGACGTTCTTTAAATACCTATTGCACTTTCCATAGCTTTGGACTTCAAACTTCCATCTTCATCTCTACAATTTCTTACCTTGACATTTTGATGCGTTAAGTTGTTCCAAATCCGTTTAGATCCTTTGCGTTGTTTTGTTCATTTCTGCGAAATACCTCTTTTGACAATGAGAAGGCTTGATGTATTAAGGATTAAAGATAAATACTATGAATACACTTGCACTATCCATTATCCAACTGACACTGCCTTTTTTATAAAATAAATTTCAATAAAGTACTTTATGACACAAATGAGAAAAAACCAAACTACTGACAAAAAATATTCGATTTCGGAAGTTGAAGTATAATTTAATTAACAACTATCGATTGTGGTAGCATGCCATACAACTTTTTGTATTTAAGCAGCCCGACGGACATAGAATATTTCACGTTCGTTTAATGGTATGAAATGTCTAACTAAAGTTTAAATTATTTAGCCACGAATTCGAATCCATTCCTCAAGCACACTCTCTTCATATTTCCTTGAATATGAATCATATTTCATATTGACTAGTTTAAAGAAGAGAAAGGAAGAATATTTGTATCGATAAAGTCCTTCGAGTTCCGACAGACCGAGCGAAATAATTGTTCGCAAATCACTAACGTCCTCTAAACGACCGATTGTCGCCAAAATCTTCCCCTAACTGAACGAATTGAAACAAATGGCTACCGAAGTCACTTTTCTCAACTCATTTGTTTCCCATGGTGAAAAAATAAATGTATTGTGGTGAATATAATTTTGACACTGACAGATTGAAACGCGCAAGACAGTTCTCTCGTTTTAGATTCTCCTTCTAAACTCTACGTGAGTAAATGGTCCTTCCTTTCTCCTGTCATATTTTGTTTGTATTTCTCTTTTCGTGTTCGTTCTTCAACACCAAAATATAATGCAATGCAAACATTTGCTGCTGTTAATAACACAATGAAAGCCACCATAATAATTAAAAGGCAAGAATTCAAAAGAAACGGGCAGTCGTAGGAGAGGAGAGGCTTTTAAAATGGCGTATACCGTATAGCAATGGGTGATGCACAATGGAGGGCCATTCATGGTAGTTTTTCCTCCTCTCTTGCATTCACCAGAGCTCTCGAATGTCAAGGTAGCTCTATCTAGCTATCTTCGGTCTATTCGCTTTACTTGGCGTTTTGTTGTCCTTATTTTTCTCAATGTCAAGTAAATGGGAATATTTTCAAGGGTTTAAGTAACGGCAAATGGACAATTGGAGTGGAGTGGTTGTTTGGTGGTTGGTTCTCCTGGTTCGTTCGATGTCATTGACTAGTTGGCTTTGACTGTAGACTAGGCGGGGGTGCACTTATCTGGGGGGATTGAAGGAGACATTGAAGCCAACTCATAAAACAATCCTTGAGAATAAGGAAACACTATAAAAGTGGTAGCATTTATCATTGAACGTCATACTAGTCGTTGTCATTGTTAGCAGATAAGGCAAGGCGGCTAGAAAATATGCGTACGGGGAAGGAGGATTTATTTTTCAAGTTCTATTGACATTGGAAGGGTTTATTTTCCTAGAAAAAAATGCTGTGGGAGTTTTTAAGACTGCAATATTATCGATTTCACAAGGACATTTTTGAGACTTTACGATCGAGGACAATTGTCCTGAAAGCCTATGTCAACTAATTTCAATGTCAATCCTTGTTGTAGGAATGTTTTTTGACGTGAATACGTCTTGAAAATTGTTTCCATAGGGAGGCAATTAAAAAATACGAATGCTAACAAAGTAAGGCGATAAAGTTTGGTGTTGCAGCTTCATATCTATCATTACTATCAAAAATTCAATTACACCACTGGGTAGCTTAAGAATCAAAAAAAATTATTACGCTTGGAGGGGGAAGGACCGCCATTTTGAGGTAATTTTGCTGCGTATCGAGATTTCTAGCATAACGTTAGACTCGGAGAAGTTACGACGTTCGAAGAAGAATGTTTTGAAAAAGACGTTAATATGAAGGAGATACTATGAGCATTTTTAAGGATTGCATGAATAATATTGACTCCACGCAATACTTTTTGCTTAAATGGCTCAACAGTTCAGTTCAAACCTGGGACTAAGCCAGAAAGAATACCTAGTTTGACCATCTTAAGCGTTCTGTATCAATCAATCCGCCATTTAGGGCACAAGATTCTAATTACTAATGCTCGCCCATATGCAGACGGGCTCATCCGTGCCATTAAAACCATTTAAGCCCAACCATAATACGCGATATAAATAGGAAGCTAGAGAAGTTTCTTTCTGTTCTGTCCAATACATATGTTGACCATAATAGCCTTAAAACAACAAACATTTTTGACATTGAAGGATATAAAACTGAACGAAACTTTATCAGTCATTTCGGGTTGGTTTTACAAATCACACATGTATTCGCACTGTTTCGTACGGCAACTTACGTTCTAATTCTTCAACTATGGTTGAGTCCTTAAGACTATTACTCTAATGCGTTGTATCTCTGGACACGTTTCAAAATTTAAAGACTGCCAGCGATTATATTTGTATCCATTTATTTTTAATGCCTGGAAATTACTGATGTTAAAACTGTAGTGTACTTTGAAGCAACGCATTTTTTTGGTCACTTGGGGCACTTATTCATCAACGCAAAAGGCTCAAAATAAAAGTTTCTTAAAAGCAGCTTTAATGAAACATTTTTCTACATAATGTTCAAATATCACTTGATTTTTTCAAAGCTCCTTAATTGTATGAGTTGTGTATTAGTACTGCTATTGTTCTTCCTCCGAGAGTTCGGTTAAGATTTTACATTACAACATGTCAAAAGTCATACTCATCACACTCATAGTCTTGTATTACACAGTGCGGAATGAGACATTTATCAATGAAATCAATCAAATAACGCAACGAAAAATATTGGATGAAAAATGTATGGGTCATACTCATAGTACTATATTACATGGTGCGACATGATGTGTGTATAAATGCAATTAATCGTTCTAATGCAACGGAAAAAAACAACAGCAGGAAAAATATCGAGCTTTTAAATTGGAGTACTGACACAGAGTACTAACTCATGACTTATGAGTCATTGTATACGAGCATTATGGATTAAAAATTCAACTAAGAAGACATGCCGTACGAAGTACTATGTAGTATCTTAAAGCCCAACCATAATACGCGAAATACGCTTGTGTCAAAACCGAACGAAAGTTTCATTCCGTTCTGTCAAGTACATCAGTTGACCATAATAGCCTTAAGACCCAACCATAATTGAAGAATTGGAACGTACGTTGCCTTACGAAACTGTGCGAATACATGTGATTTGTTTAACCAACCGGAAATGAATTTGATAAATATTCGTTAATTTGTATATCCGTTCGTAATGTATGCTTTCAAGCGTTCGTTATTTTACAACATCTCTTAGATTCGTTTTGTTTTTTATAACATGGATATCTACGTATATAAATGGTTTTCCTAGGGCAACGAAAAAATACTAAAGCTGGAAAAATATAGAGCTTTGAATTAGAGTCATGACTAAAGAGTCATTATGTAATTAAATTATACGCTCATCAGCGAATAATAAATCAAAAAGAGGCATGCCTAACGAAGCACTGTGTAATATGAGATAAAATTATAAGTCACAAAAATAAAATCTTTGACGCTTCTTTAATCGAAAAGAGACACTTAAGTTAAAACCATTAAAATGACATAGAAATAGAACATAATCTGTTTATTAACATCCGTTCTATGATCATCAAAAATCCATCTATATCAGCGATGAGGTTCCCTTCATCTTCCCGAAATAGTCACAAGAATGTACTCTATGCACACAATATCCGATACAAAAGAAAATAAAAGCAGGTCAAAAAATAAAAGGAGTAAAAAAAATAAAGGAAAAGGGAAAAAATCCGCATTTCCATTATTATAATATAATGACCTAATTTTCGCAAATCTTTTCTTTCTTGTTTCATCATTTTCTTTCTTTTTTCTTTTTTTTTTTGTAGTGCTTTAAATATATGTATTCTTTCTCTCTGTGAGCACTGAGCCGCTTCCATAATATCCGGCATCAGAAAACTGACATTATATGCGGCAGCTCTTTTGTGTCACTGATGTTGACATTTAACACATCAGCAATATAAAGATGGCAACGGTACAATGGCGCGATACTTCCTGTGAGGATGCACCCACTATAAAATGCACACACATCAGGAACAGAATGAAAGGATATAATGGGTGAATATATATGTAAGCTGATTGTGGCTAAAAGGAGGAGGTGGACTAACTATATAAGAACTTTAAATGAATTATATATTTTTATCTGCACTACCTGAGCAAGAAAGAGAGACAAGATGTCTTGGGCTTATATGCGGTTGACTTCATGGTGCCCCGTGCCACCATCATATCCATTATAGTGTCACTTTTGCAACAATAACAAACAGAGCGATTCAATTCGATTCCTAACCTCTTTATGGTTTATTCAGAGGAAGAGTGTTCATGTTCACAGATGCATTTCGAGTGACTGATTACACTTCTATTCTACCTCAAGCATTATTTCAAGGTTCTAGTAGTGCAAACGATTCGTCTGCATGAAAGTGGTTGAAGCATTCTTGTGTAGGCAGCTTAATTTCTTCATTTGACAGTTGGATAGATCTTTAAACGAGGAGTTTGACATTTGAGGTTAAAATTTAAGTTAAGCAAAATAGCAATTCATTGTGAGAAGACTGACATTAAATCCTTATTATATGTGTATCTGCTGCCTAGTTGATGATGGGAGCAGTTAATTTAAGCCTAATTCCATATCTTTAAAGGAAAGATAGGATCTGACCAGAGTAGACAACTCAACATGTATTGTTAAGCATTATTAAGGGGAAAATACAGTTTGCCAAACACTTGAAGACAATGGATATTCAAGTATGTATAACGCTTACTGTTGACCAAATCTTATAAACAGTTGTTTGAGACGAAAAGAGCTGCATAATCCTTCATTGTAAGGATGCTTGAAAACAGGAACATGAGCAGGATATCCTTGTATCATGCTGTGATGGCACACACATTTTGTGAGCCGGCAGGAATGTATATTTCCCAAATGTGTGCATATTACTTCAAGCGGCATAATAGTCATATGAGCTTGTTTAATTTGAGTAAACAAAACCCCAAGAGCCATAAAAGTTTTTTTTTTGTTCACATGTGATGTATGTGCACAGATACATAAAGCTTAGCTAATGTCAGATAGAACTTCTATTTAAACAGCAGGTAGGTGGTAGGCAGTAGGACGAGGAAGCATTCTCAAAGGGCAAAATTCGCCGCATTTTTTGATGGATGTTATGATATATTATGGAGATTCAGGGAAATAAGAAATGATGAAGGATGTTGTCTATTCTGAAGCATATGGGGGACGCTAGATACGTACAGCTCCACATTCAGTGGGAGTTATGAATAACAGCAGTTTTATTGGACTGATTTTATATAAAGCAACAAATCAGAGGAGATGTCTTGCTTCATGAGTTCTGTTAAAGTCTTACAGAAACAAAGTTCAAGAGATTTCGTTACTTGTCTCGTTTTCTTTCCATAGAAATGTCAAAAAAATCTCTTTTTCGAGACTGCGATCTGGGAGGTCTATTTATTGTTATTATTATGTTTCAGATCATTCCTTTCTTTAGTAAAAGAATGGAAAATTTACTTCCGCTTAACAATTTTCTGCATTCGCTATTTTTAAACAATTTCCACAGCTTTCATTGTGACAGGAAACAGCTGTCAAATTTTTAAAAAAACTGAATGGAGAGCTGCAAGACATTGGAATTCGAAATTTTGATGGAAACATCGGGATAGCATTGGAAAGATCATTTGCCAAAACTTCGCATTTGAGAATAACTAAAAGCTAAGGCTGAAAACACTCCGAATCAATCAAAACGTTTTCTTGACATATAAAACAACATTGATTCTTATGAGGCAACCCACACCAACCCGCGCATTTAAAAATTGTATCATTTTTCCAAATTATTTTGTCCACAAATGTTTTTTTTAAACTACTTCGATATGGCAATAAAACCACTCAAACAGATTGGCTTACTAATTTCCAGGACGTTATAGATTATTCAATTAATGAAAACCACTTTAAAAAGTCCATCGGATGAGATAATTTAAGTGTTCTTCAATTTCAAATCGTAACTCAAAACAAACCCAACAAGGACACTCATAGTGTTTGTGAAATATAACACCAAAAAATAAACAAGTATTACCTGAAAAAAATAAAAAATATGTTTTTTAATCCTATTATAACGTTTGACATCATTGAACCGAATTTTCACTAAAAAAATACGTTGGCTTTATAAGTCCACAACTCACAGCTTATCACACGCCTCACACCCGCAGCATGGCCGGCAACACATCGTTAATTTATAACTTCCGATGTCACTAGTGGTTCCGGTTGCTATAGGGAAACCATTTTCTACCTTCGCTGCTGTATAATCCAAATCTCACGGCTCGGGGGCATGGTTTATTTAAAGGTGCAGGATGACGGTACCTGAGCAGTGAGTTGGTTTGAAAATGGAGACAACATTATACACAAGAAACACCTAAGGTCTTTTTCCCAAACTCCACCTTAAAGTTTTGCAGCTTCTATGTTGCTGGACATTTAAAGCAGTCCAGCATAAATAATTGGCATCAAGATGAGCAAAAATATCACGTGGGCAATAGAGGGTTCTTCTCGTAAATAATCTTCATGACCAATTATACTTAGCATGCGTGCATTAGAAGGTGTCCTTGCGATAGGGCGGCACGCGTGGCGTCATGAAAGATTCGTAAATTGATTTAAAAAATGTTTCAATGGCATTGAGTCCCACCAAATTTCGGTTTCTTTTAGATGTGTTGGATGTTGATGGAAGATATTAGTGACTCATGGTACGAAATATATCAGTTTTAGTCACAACAAAGTTGTGAAAATGTGTAGAAAATATTCCCTTATACAATAAAGAAATGCGCATCAACTTTGCAGGGGCTGCGTGCAGCATTACACCTCGTGCAACGCGATCTCTATATTTCTAATGGTGAAAACAGATGTGCAGTTGTTTCCGCGCAGTCAAAATAATTTACACAGGCTCTTATGGGACCGACCAACCCAGTTCCTGCAGGGGTTGCAGTGACTGCACGATGTATCTGTTTCTAAATTGGCCGCATAGTTTCATTGCAGCCACAACAACAAACGAAAAAAATTATAAATAAAAGGTATCTGGCATTACTGATATATACCACACTTGTTAATCAGCGTTACCGCTGTGACACTTTTGCCACCATTTTAAGAAAACACTTCATCATAGTTTTTATGGTAATATTAGGTATGTATTTCGTTCACTTACATTAATGCGATACTTAAAAAATCGAATTTTTGTCGGATTTATTGGAGTTTTTCTTCTCTAAATTCAATATTCACACAAATTTGATTTTATTTACATTATT
Organism: Platycheirus rosarum; assembly: GCA_963971375.1. Classification (NCBI taxonomy): domain Eukaryota; kingdom Metazoa; phylum Arthropoda; class Insecta; order Diptera; family Syrphidae; genus Platycheirus; species Platycheirus rosarum. The sequence continues at coordinate 27,792,087 of OZ020510.1, read as the reverse complement.
ATTAAGTGACATTTTTTCTTCAGTATAACAATTTTTTGCAACTTTTTAATAATGTCCAGTGGAAACGCTGCATTTTGGCAAAATTATGCACATCTGTTTTAGATGCGGTTCTGCGATGAGTTATGCGTGACAACAACTGCTTCGGCTTTGCACCCCGCGTTTCATTGCGTTTCATTTCATTGCAGCCACAACAGCAAAGGAAAAAAAAAATTAAATAATCGGTTTCTGAAATTACTGATATTTTCTGACATTCTTTTAACAAAAATTAAATTTAATTGTTATAAAACATAGAAGAAAAAACTAGTTAAAAATAGTTTTTATAGGACAAAATAAGCAGTTCGTATAAAAACATTGGGGACGTTCGAGATCCCATAGCTTTCTAGTGCAATACTTTCGTTGTTGTTGTAATACGTGTTAAATATCAAATAATTAACAGCTGACGACCATATGCGAAAAAAACATATAATTTGCAAATCGAAAATAAGCTAACCTCAGCAACCTCGAACGTCAGCATTTTGACAACACACAGAACTGGCATCATAAATCATCTGTTTTAGGTGCAGCGCTGCATCGATGCCTGCAGGCACTCTCTATAGAATAGGGTGGACGGTGTAGTAACCCTAACCCATAGCTGGCTAGACGGGACAGCGATCAGGAATTATAGATTTCCTCGCGATTGACGGAATTTCTGAACTGTTGTTCTTGGTGGGCCAGCGAACATTGTGGGGTCGATCCAGAAGTTCTAGTTTCTTTCAGAAACGGGCGGGGTCGGACCTAGGCTTCAAGTAGCTGCCAAGGGTATACAGGAGCCCCAGCTAATTATGTGAAATTGTCTCGGTGGTAGCTGCCTGTTAAAATTGCGGTAAGCCCCTTAGTGGGAGTATTGCGGTGGCTGTATCTTTGGTCTCTGGGGCGTGGGCTCGACTTCGAAAGAAGCCTTGTGTATTGCCTTGATTCTATGGGTGGTGATAGGCCCTACTGCTGACTAAAGAGGAAAGCATTTGTCATAACAAATCAATCTATCTATAGAGATGCGTGATTAGAAGACGCTTACCTCAGGCACCCACAACCGTAGTACAGTTCTTGACACCGTAACTGCAGGAGTGGTAGCTGGCTGAACACAATGAAGCCGCAGCCGCATACGGAACCGCAAAGGTTAGTGAACTTTTAACTTTGTCGTACGTGTTAATTATTTTTGGTTGTCAAAACAGAAAAAAAAGTTATGGACAAAAACGAAAAAATTATAGAAGCCATGCGCGCTAAAGAAATTTTGTGAAATTTTTAATAACTCCATTTTAATAGCTTTTATTGATTTTTAACAACAATTATTTGCAAATTAAAAATGAACACAGACTTCAATTCACTCAGATAATATAAATAAAATCTCAATTGTCAAAAAATCGTACGGCTCAATTGTGGGTAGTTTTAAAAAAAGCCGTACGACACATTACGACAGCTCTCTGTGGCTCCGGCTGCGTATTGCGGCTGCGGTTCTCATTGTGTTCAGCTAGTTAATTAGACTCTTACTGCTGGCGCTTCCCTTACTATAGGCCAATTCTGGCTCCGATTGATAGATATATAGACTAGACTCAACACGACTCGGTGGTTCCACCGTGAGATTAAGGCTTGAAAGCCAGGTGCTTACGTAAAACCCTTTCACATCTTTCGTTTTGATAAAGTATTAGAAAACTCGATCGATTCTCGATCGCCTTCAACGTCTGCTCAACCTTCAACTTCCGGAATCATGGTGGACACAACAGCAGAACAAATTTCAAAGACAAACTGACTTTGGTTTCCTTTAATCAGAATACGAAAAGGAGTTCTGCTGGTATCGAGGTTGATTCGGATCGGAGCCAAGAAAATCCGAGATCATCAAGTTTTATGACCACACAAAACGAGACGTTGACACGTATGATCAGTTGGCTCATAATTAGTAAGTTGCAACGAAGATTACAAGGTGACTTAAGTCAATATTTGTTAAATGTTTGTATAATTTATGTTTGATCAGGCGAGCATCAATTTAATATGTTAAAATAAAAAGTATACGTGGAACATTTTTCTGCATAATTTATGTATGCCTTTGGCAAAACCATAATTATATGCGAGAGGTAGGTTGGAAAAAAATCACTTATTTGAGAGGTATCTTCGAGAGTCAGTGGAAAGCGAGCATTGCGAGGGTAATTCATTATTAAGAGAACCTCAAAGGGCTGAATTACCTTCGACATAGCATCACGCAATGGCGATCTGAAAATTTTGGTTTTACAGGGTTCAATGAAGACAACCTGGCAAACGCCACTTTCGCCGAGTTAAATGGGCCACGTTCCGTGCTTATCTCGAAGGTCAAACTGCACATGATCTCCGAATCATTAAAGAAAAAGAAGTCAGCAGGAGTATACCCAGTATATATCATCATCATATAACATATATCATGCCCTGTGTGGTTCAACGTGTTGCACCATCTCTCATGGAAAAGATTCGGGTGTATGAGAGACAGTGTCTTCGCATTTGTCTCGGTCTTTACAGAAGACCAGAGTCGGAGTACAAACACTATTATTCTAACGAGGTTCTATACAACGGGGCCAATACAAACAGGATAGACTTCTTAATTGAGCTCATTCGCGGACACGCAAGGGCGATGACCTAAACCCCCAAGATAAATATTTTGAAAGTACACGTTCGAGTGGTTTTATCCCGCCCAAGGCTTTCCTATCCCTTGATAGTCGAGGGCTGATTTAAGATAGTTCGGCAATTCCGTTGATCTATAACGTCGGCCGCAGAACAGTCGATATGCGGCACCTTTACGACCGAGACATAGTCGCTGGGAGCGAAGCAGAGTGCCTCCGATTCAGTAAGGCCGTGCCCGACCGGGATTGGAAGGAAGCAATTGACCAGGTCCACCAATTTTGGTGGCTCAGTTAGAGACCGATTCTTTCAGTCGAAATGTCGCCTATGACCGACCCACATTTATCTTAGATATCTTTTAGTTAGGTAGGGCAGTTGGGGGGCACCAAAAAAATACAACAAAAAAATATAAAATTTAAAAAAAGCTTGCTGTGGCTCTTCTAGATTGATCATAAAAAAGGAAGAACCTCAAAGGAAGACTCTAAAGCAGGAAAGGTGCTTCTTCTGCCCTAAAACACGACTACGAGATAAAAAGACAAGAATGGCGTACAATACTTCCCAAAGGCACAATTTCCCAGCTGTCTTTTTATGTTTAAAAAAAAAGGATTAAAAACATATGAATAAGTCTTACATAATCAAAACTTTGTATATACATATATTTACATTGCTATTATGTATGTCTCCTTTCAAAAACAAAAAAAAATTAACGTTTGACTTGAAAAATATATTTTCCATTCATCTTTGTTGTATTATCTTAAAAAAAAACTCCACAAATGTTTACATTATTCAAACCCTTGTGCTAAATACAAGTATCAGCTGACAGAATTGCCAGACCAAACCAAATTTTAGTTAAAAATTAGATTTTTAACTGGACTTTTTGTATATTTATAAAAACATAACATTGCATAGTACTCTAATGAAACTATAATTGGCATATAGAATTAAAAAATTGGCATTATAAAAGATTCATACTTCCGTAAAAGAAATACTGAATGCACACTATTATATATCTTTAAATTTAAAATTAAATTATTTCCATTAAAGATTTGGCACTAAGCCAAAATCCACTCCTCTTTTCAAGTTCTCTTCGTGTTTCTTATAAAAGGATATTCCATTCAAACATGTGCGGCTTTGGTATTGTTAACTATGTTAGGGGTTATTTCTTTTCCACGCTGGCTTTGGCTCTTTGGCAGTCAGTCGCAATGGCGACAAAGCCAGAGTGGAAAAAAATTCGCCTTGAAAACAAGGTCAAGGCTGTTTGTTTATTTATATCCTCGACACACACGTTCCGCAGACGAGAGTTCTCCCTCCCACCCATTTAGGAAGAGCCGCATGAGAAATGATACTAATGGTGCACCGGGTGGTGCACCCCTGTTCATGACCGAGGTAACGATGGCCTTCCATGACTATAACTACTTAATTATTTATGCCATTGTGCTAAGCTGAATAAGACATTGTTAATAGATCCAGGACGAAATTATTCAAAAAAAAAAAAAAAAAAAAAAAGGAAATCCACTTACCGTTCATATGTGTTGGATGAACATCATATACAACTTCAAAACCTGCAATCTTATGCATCCTAAAAAAAGATCCATAACCACATCTCTTACATTCCAACATTGTCAACCAAATCCACAATAATGTTTACATCCGAATTTCTAAGCCAAAATCGCTTCCGGTTGTGTTGTGTCAGCATTCCTTTTAAGTTTACTTGCCAAATTGAAACAAGTTGAAATTGCCAGTTGTGTAGGAAGGTACATTTTCAAAATAATCTCAGATTATCCCCTACACAAAGGACATAATACCCCGACTCTTTGCCTTTATAATACAAATAAAGCACACAAAACATAAAAAAAAAACCTGGAAATGGAATTTTATTTTGCAAACTTTTGTTTCTATGACGTTGCATTCACACGTTATATTTCTTGTGCCTCGTGTTAACCCTGAAGCTTGAACGGCAACAACATCCTTACGGCGCCTCGTTTCTTTGCCAAGAAATTTTCAAAATCAAGGCTCAGAATCAATAATCCACAAGGACACACGTTTGTCATACCATTAAACGTGCATCGTTTCTTTGTTTTAAAGTGGGTAATTGGGAGGACGACGGGTGGCTTTTGTTTCTGGGAGTATGAATGTCATGGAAATAAAAAAAAATAATACAAACGGATCGATTTTGCAATTGCAACTTTATCCTCATTGATGGAAAGCTGATTTTTTAGGCTTTTGATATCTTGCCAACATTTTTCTATTTGCCTTTACAATTATTTCACAAAATAAATGGGCTTCTTTTAAGTCCGTATGAGTTTTGAAAACGGTATACTTTATAAAAAAAAAGGTGGTTGGGTGCTGTATGAATAGAGTAGGCACTGAAAGGTATCAAACTGGTGATGCACAGTCGCTGCAACTATATCGTACACATCAATTGTGCTTATTTTACCTCCCCGCGGTAACCACCGGGTACTGGTCTGTCCATCCAGACATTCCTGCTAAACTTATAAGCGCGAGTGTTGAACACAGAAAAAAATAGCAACACTATAATGCTCTGCTTTAATGACTGTTCTGATCGATTCGCAGAAGTCTTGCACGAGCCCCTCAGAAAGAGGAAGTACGGCGGATGAGCCCAACCAATTGGACCAACGGTAGGGTCAACAGTCAACGAAGCAGACGCCCTGATGAGCTACTTCGACGTATTTGGAGATAAGGTCAATTCAACGTAAGTCAGGGCATTGAAATAGAGATGGTGGCGGATGAACCCTTCATGGGCCAACGGCAGCGCTCATATCCCCGAAGTGGGTTACTGACTCCGGATTCTCCGGTTCCTTCCTTTTGTCCAAGGAATCAAACAAAGGACCTGGCCCTCCAGGTTGGGGGTTGTGCGTGGGGTTAACAACCCTGCCACGGAAAAAAGAAAAAGTTGCGAAGCGACCAATAGCCTCGGAAAAGGACGGATTTACTGTTGACGACCCGGAAAAACGAATCAAGGACAACGACCTTCGGATCTGCACGTGGAATGTTAGAACTCTTAACAGATCACGTGCATCCAAATAACTAGCGGAGGCCCTAGACTGCTACAGAGCAGGAATTACTGCCATCCAGGAAGTGCGATGGAATGGGCCGGGCAAAAGGAGGATGAAAAACTGTGACCTGTACTACGGTTATTGTGCAAGAAGACCACAGCGTTTATTTGGGTGCGGATTCGTCATAAGCGGTAGACTTAGGCAAGAAGTCTTGGGCTTTCGACACGTAAGTGAGCGACTTGTGACAATCCGTATGAAGGCTAAATTCGCCAACATTAGCTTAATATGCGCTCATGCCCCCACAGAGGACAAAGATGACGTCACCAAGGATGACTTCTATGAGCTCCTCGACAAAACCTATGAGCAATGTCCTAAATACGACGTTAAGATCGTACTAGGCGATTTTAATGCCAAAATAGGTAAAGAGGAAATCTTTGGTAGGACACAAAGGGACTTGGCGACACCAAGATCAAAGAACCGTCAATCAGATTGATCACGTTGCGATCGATGCAAGACACGCCTCCAGTATCTTGGATGTTCGCACCTTCCGAGCAGCTAACATCGACTCGGATCACTACCTTGTTGCAGCAAAGGTAAGAATGCGAATAACCCGAACTCCACAACAACGGAGTAATACTGTGAGGAAGTATGACGTCGGAAAGCTGCAATCGCAATAAACCGCCAGAACCTATGCCGATCGAATATCCCGTAACCTCTCAAGAAATCTAGTACCACCAGCATCAAGTGCCGAAGACCAGTGGCAACACTGCCAATAAGGCATCAGAGATGACGCAACTGATGTGCTAGGTTTCACCAGACCACCACCACGAAACCTCTGGTTCGATGACGAATGCAGGCAGGCCCATGCAGCCAAACAAGAGGCATATAAAGCGGCGCTGCAAAGAAAGACGAGAGCTTCTCGCGAGCTCTACGAGCAGAAAAGACGGGAAGAACACCGGCTTCTCCAAAAGAAAAAGAGAGAGCATGAGAAGCGCGCGATCGAGGATATTGAGAGATGCTACTCCAGGAACAACGTGCGGAAGTTTTACTAACAGGTAAAAAGAACATGCCAAGGAAAAAAAACCCGCACAGAAGCCTGTAGAGATAGGAATGGAAACCTCGTAGTAGAGTCACAGTCAGTGCTGAGTACATGGAAGGACCATTTCTGCAGACTGTTAAACGGCGATGAAGGCCAAAATCCCGCTGTCAAGCAGAATGAACCATTCAACATGGATGATGACAGACAAAACTTCCGTCCACCTGACCAAAATGAAGTAAGGATAGCAATATCTAAACTAAAAAACAACAAAGCTGCTGGACCCGACGGACTACCCGCCGAACTTTTTAAAAAGGCCGGAGATGACCTGGTGGAGTGCATACACCAACTCATCTCTACAGTTTGGTCAGAAGAAAGTATGCCTGATGAATGGAACCTCAGCATCGTTTGCCCGATCCACAAGAAAGGAGACCCTCTAAACTGCGCCAACTATAGAGGAATAAGTCTCCTGAATATCGATCCTCTCTGCCGTACTATGTGAACGCCTGAAACCTTTCGTCAGCAACCTGATTGGCCCCTATCACTGTGGTTTCAGACCAGGAAAGTCCACAATCGATCAAATGTTCACGCTACGGCAGATCCTGAAAACAACCCAAAAATTCAAAATCGATACCCACCACCTCTTTATCGATTTTAAGGCCGCGTACGATAGCATTTATAGAGACGAGCTGTACAGAGCCATGTCAGGTTTTGGCATCCCCACAAAACTCGTCCGACTGTGCAGGATGACGATGGAGAACTCTCGCTGCTCCGTCAAGGTTGGTACTGACCTCACAGAAGCTTTTGACGTCAAAAAAGGATTCCGAGAAGGTGCGCTATCGTGCGATTTCTTCAACTTAATACTTGAAAAAATTATAAGAAACTCGCATGTCAATTGTAGTGGTCAGCATACGCTGACGACAAAGACATCATTGGCAGAACTCGGCGAGCTGTCACTGGAACGTTTGCTAGCATTGAAGCTGAAGCGGCTAAGATGGGACTAGCAGTCAATGAGGCCAAAATAAAGTACCTGCTGTCCACAAAAAGGGACACACAACACCGGCGGATTGGACAAAACATCACAATAGACAGGTACAACTTTGAGGTAGTTAGGGACTTTGTGTACCTCGGATCCGCTATAACATCTGACAACAACATCTCGTCAGAAATAAAGCGAAGAATTACTCTTGCCAATCGCTGTTTCTATGGGCTAGGAAGGCAATTGAGTAGCAAAGCCCTCTCTCGAAAGACCAAGGAGACTCTGCATAAGACCCTAATCATCCCAGTCCTGCTCTATGGCGCCGAGGCATGGACTCTATCTAAAGCGGATGAAGATATCCTTAGTCGTTTCGAGCGTAAGATTTTTCGGAGGATTTTTGTCCCTATCTGCGTTAACGGGCTTTGGAGGAGAAGGTTCTACCAAGAACTATACGAGCTGTACAGCGACATTGACCTGGTCAAAAAAATATGCATATCACGTTTAAGATGGCTAGGTCATGTAGAGCGAATGGACAACAATGCTCCGGCTCGCAGGATCTTCGATTCCACCCCAGAGGGTAGACGCAGTCAAGGAAGACATCGCCTTAGGTGGCGCGCTCAAGTGGAGGACGACCTGAACCAACTTGGAGTGCAAAACTGGAGGCAGCTAGCCAAAGACCGAGCTGGCTGGAGAGGTATGTTGGTTAAGGCCCAGGTTCGTCCCGAACTGTAGCGCCACCTTAGTAAGTAGTATACTTTATAAATATTAAATAAAAGTTACTTGGCTCATGTCGAAATCGAACCCAGCTCTTTTCGGACCAATAGTCTGGATCGCTTACTGTTCGGCCAATCTTGTTGTGGAATTCGTAGCAATAAATCGGTATCACTTTCATCTAATACATGGAATCTTTGATGTTTAATATACGTATATTATACGTTCATTGAATAACTTCAGATCTAAGAATCGAAGTTGGAAGATAATTAACAAATGTTATATGTATGTATATGATATATACAATAAACCACCGAGATATGTAGAAAAAAACATGTTCAATATACGTATATAAATACGTCATGTAGATAGCAATGCAGCTGGATTCACCTTTATCGTTTAGTACATGATTCATATACATTTACTAAATGTATATAATTCGATGTCAAATGATTATTGTTTAATATACGTTAATTATACATATATAAAATTCGTTCACTATTAAATAGTCCTACATTCCATGCAGTATAATATGTCTAATTCAGGAATATTATAGACGTATACATATATACATATACATATTTCTTCCAAACTTGTTCGAAGAAGAATTGTTGCGAAATGCCAACTACTTAAAATTTGTAGATGAATGATTAATAATAACTTAATTTCGGTACCTAACTTAAACTTTAATCATAATTGAAAAAAATTGCACCGAAGCAAGAAAAAAACTATTGGAAATATTTTTCGAGAAAGTTGATGAACGCTGCAATGTCACAAGATGGTCGATTCTCAAGTTGACGGCTATTGTTATCCCTGTTTATAATAGGGGTTTTTCTTTTTTAGCTCCGAGTGGCGCACAGAGAGGGGCCTGAGGATGAGGAAATATAGCTCCCCCAAAATCTACCATAACCTTAAAGAAACACAATTGAGCACTGAACTGTCATCATAAATCATTTTTAGTTGCGACTATAGGGCAAGTTTAGGATTTGTTAATATAAAAAAAAAATTGAGATAACAACCATGAAGTCTAAAAATGTTAGTGGCAAAAATGTCTGTCTGTATGTATAACGAGCTGCAGCTTAAACGGCTTAAGCGACTATCTTCACATTTGGTGTGTGTGATTCTTTTGGCATTCCCCAGAGTGGAAATATTATTTTTAGGCCTAAAAATAACGGTACCTGCCATATGACCGTTTAGAAAAGCTTATTTTTCTCGAAAACGGTTCCTTCGATTTTGATGAATATTTTTTTAAGAATTTGTTCGTTGGTATTGGCTATCGTTTGATCAGAATCAGAATTTTAGCGCTGCGAGTTAAAAAAAAATCACAGTTCTCTTTTTTACAGTTCAGTTCCTCGCTCGGAGCTAAAAAAAAAAACGCCTAATATCTGATGTCAAAATATCCTACGAAATATCCTCGGTGAAAATATCAAAATACAAAATTAACTTTGCATATAACCAACCTCGCACCTACTCCGAATCCAATTGTGACTCCAAATAGTACGTTATATAGGAAATCAGCATGCCCTCCCCTCACGTACATATGTCACTGTAATAATTCTCAAAACCTAGTGATTTCATTTAATAAAAGCCGGATATTTTGACCGAAGACATTTTCCTAGGATATTTTGACCGGTGTGACCAATTCTCACTTTGTGATGTGGTGAAGGGAAATTTCTTACAACTTTAGGGCCAGTTATAGCTATCATCGAAATGCATCATTGAAAAACTTTAAACCGATTTTTTTATATGTTTTCCTTTGATAAGTAACACAAATGATATACCAATCGATAGCAAATAATACGAAGAATTGTTTTCGATAAGAAAAAATCAATTTGCACAAATATTTTTTACTAAAAATGTATTTATCTGTTTTCCTGATGCAAATTCGTTTTTTCGTGTCAGCTGATTGTTTTTTGACAGAATATGGAACAACTCGTTGCATTGATTTGAGTACCAATTTCGTTCATTTCCAATGACAGATTTGTATCCGAGAAAAATGTTCGTGTGTATTTCAACCAGGAAAATTTTTCCAATGACAGAAAATTTCAATGATTGCTATAACTGATCTGTCAAAAAAATTCCAATGATTTGTTTCAATAATGCTTTTCAATGATAGCTATAACTGACCCCTTACACTTTAAATTAATTTTTGTTTTGTCAAAAAGAAGAAGCCTCTTCACACGAGAGACGAGACTATAGTTATTCCATTCCATTCCACTTTCACTCCACTGGAAGAAAAATGTGTACACGTGAACCAAATTTCATTTGTATTTTGTGCATACCTCCTTTGTATATACACTGCATATAGTACTATCATGGAGCATCATTTTTTAGTTCTGAATCAAGTCGCAATGAGGCGTGCTGAAATTGCCAATTGGTGTGAATATAGAATAAGTACAGACAACAAAAGTTTATTAAATACTGGTAAAATATAGGTAAAGGTTCTCGTCTCCACTATTTAGAGTTAGTTCTGAATCAACCAGGAAGATGGCCAGACGAAAAATGACCACCATGAGAGTACTATAGAAAATTTATATACAATGATACCTCCAAAATGAAAATGTGTATGTGTCTGTGTATTAGTTTTCTTCTTCGTTTTCTCACTTCAAACTTGGAAGATTTCCTGGCGTCCCGCCTGCACACTCCATTTTACTCACCTAAAAACTACTTCTTCCCCAGGAAGAATTTAATCTCGTGTAAAGAACCCAATGTCAAAGCCTATTCACAATGGTAAATTATTATTCTTATAAAAACTATAAATATAATGCAAGTTATGATTTCGTGCAGAAAAAAATTGAGATAACAATCAAACATGACATTACAATGATAGAGAAACATATTTAAATTACTGGCAAAATTCTGTCCGTCTGCCTGTCTGTATTTTGGACTGTGCCCTAAACGGTTGGGCCAATCGTCTTCAAATTTAGAACTTAATGTTATTCTGACATTCTACAGAGGACTTTTTAATTTTTTTTAGTTCAAAAATTAACGGTACCTGTCATATAACCGTTAAGTAAAAGCTTATTTTTCTCGGAAACGGCTCCAAGAGTTTTAATGAAAAAAAAATCAGTGTACTAGGTAGGTGTATGTCATATTTTGGTGAAAAAAAATTTAAACTGTGGGCTAAAAACGGTACCTCCATAGAACCGGAAACTGGTTATCCAATTACAATCAAAATTGATATTCAAGATGTAGGTAGCCTAATTAATTTTGCATTAATATTTTTTTCGAAAACTTTTATTTTGTATTGTTTAATAATTTTTTAAAAAAATGTATTTTGAAAAATCAATATTTTAAAAACGGGTAAGTGATTTTTTTTTAAATTTTGTTTTTTAATGTACGTTATTTTTGTGCCATAATTGCTTAGCCGGCATCATTTGAAATTGAACTAAGCATCCTAAAAGATTTGAGCTAAAACTGTAGATAAATGTTTAAAAATTTATAATTTAGATTTTTTTTGTATTAACCAATAACATATAAATGAAGGAGACGAAGAATTTGGCCACTTCCTACTTCGTATATTTAAGATTTCGCTGGATTTGCGAACTGTTGTTTTGAGACTTACTGTCCCACTGTGCTTGTATTGTCACAATATTTGTTTTCTGCAACACCTGAATAACAGAATGAGAAGGAGGGAACGAGAATAGTGATCCGAACCGAAAGACAAGTTTTTGTTACTCTAAAATTTTACAATATTTCTGTTTTGGCTTCAATAAAGCTTCTCGGTTAAGGCTTGAGAGTCGGGTTAGTATTAATAATATTTCTTATAACGTACCTACTACATGGCTCCCACTTCTAATGGACACAGAAAAAAAATGCCACAGAGAAATTTCTCCAAGGAAATGTATGGGGGTTATACAAATTGAACATCATATTTTAACATTACTGATCTTATATTTATTTTAATTAAATAATAGTGACATTTTAAATAATTATTGAATAAAAAAAAAACAAAGACTGAAACAACTTTATATCTCTCGCGCTTGATCGGAAATTCTGCATTTAAAATTTGAATATTTATTTTTCCTTTCCATTTTTTTGATGTGGTAATACTAAGTATTTTAAAGGAGGAGTTTTAAAATCTAGATTTTCTTGTAATTTCTCACCGTACATTTCCTGTGTTCAATTACGTCTGAAAGGTGATGATGGGCGATGGCGATGCTAGGTTTTTAGCTTGCTATCACTTACCATGTCTAAATCCTCTCAGACTAAGTTTTTTAACATTATCAACTGCAGTGCTTCACATTAATACAGAAATATTACGGTCATACGTCCGCGTTCCCCCCTAAAATTTGCTCTGGGCTCTTGATCTAATCTCTCAGTACACAAATTCTTTTTGGGATAAAACTTATAAAAACGATTGAATATTGTTTAAAGTTAGCATGTACGTGAAAAAAGCTTAAATTACGAAAAAATAACAAATCCAAAAACATGAATACGGTTCAATAGAATACAAATGTTGGTGCAATATATTGAATCTTTTTATATTGAATTACATTATGGTAATTATAATGGTAAAAGATTTTCTAATAGAGTTTCATTATGTTGGTTTCGTCTGTAATCAGTGGCGGATTAGCATATAGGGGCCTATGGGGCACGTGCCCAGAGCGGTAAATTTTCTTGGGGCGGCAAATTTAGGCAAATAATAATTATTTGCCAAAAAAAATATTGTAGATTCAAAGTAACAACCGAAAAATAGGCAAGATCCATAAGCGGCAAAGTTTTCCAAAATTTATGGGCCCTATTATGACTCGCGAGTCGAACGTTCGACCCACGTCGAACAATTTAGCGAATTACTCTTGTCGTGGTATTCCGAAAAGCGAACGTTCGCCTGTCATAACAAAGCTACCAACATTAAAAACTGAATGTACTAAGTCAAGTTGTTGTTGAACATCCATTGGCTCCATTTGTGTTAAAAATTGTTTTAATTAAAAAAAATTGTGTTTTAAAAAAGATTTCAGAAAATATAAAAAAAAAACAAAAAGTAAAATAGTTTTGTTTTTTTGCGACGAAGACCAACAGGTGAGGGATGAAAAAATATGATTTGTACTTTGAGAAGTTTGAGAGATACATAGTAAACAAAAAGTTCTCCGGGCTTGGATAAAGATAGATATGTATGACCAATTCGGAGAAGCAACAAGCTGAAACTGTTGGATGTGGATTGAACCCACATTAAAAATATCGCCCGAATGAGTTTCAGCATCATTATTTAAATAGAAAAGAAAAAAAGATGTTTGTTCTTAAAAAAAACACGTTTTTCAAAATAAATTGCTTTATTATTTTAAGTCACCAGGATTTACAGTTCGACCGAATCTGACAGATAGAGACGAATGTTCGCCAATGGTAATAGAACGAGTTTTCAATTCGCCACATTTTTTGACATATGAGGCGAAAGTAATTAGGCGATTCGAAAACAGTAATACCAAATGTTCGCATTCGCCAAATATTTCTGGCGAATCGCGAGTCATAATAGAGCCCTATATGGATGTACATTCAAAGCGACAACCGAAATCTTACAACAAGTTTAAAAACAAACACAATTTAATGCGTAAAGACGAAGGATCAATTAAAGATCCAATTTTTAAGAAGTTTTTAAGTAGTTACATAGTAATAAAAAGCTGTAATTTTGTATATAACATTTTTTTGGTTTATATTAATATTTTTGACATAATAATATAAAGCTAAATTGATTTTTTGTTTAAGTACGAGGTAGGCCGAGGTATAACCCCTACTTATCTTCGACTGTTTGCGACGAGTTTATCGAAATAATAAACAAGATAATAGCTGAAGCAAAAAGAAGTAAATATGTATTTATTATTCCATCAGTATCGATTCATTGCCAGACATTTATCATATAGATCAATTACATATCTTTCGTTTTGGAGTGTAGGCGATGATGGAAAGCCAGTTGAACGTTTTCTTGGATTTGAGCAAAACGTTGAGCACAAAGCGGAACAGCTCGTTAACGCTCTAATGGAGGCTCTCAAGACTTCGGCTAATGATGTGAAAAATTGTAGAGAACAGAGTTATGACAACGCTACCAATATGTCCGGTGCATATAGTGGTTTGCAAGATAAACTGGCATCTTACGTCCCTTGTTCAGGACATTCTCTGAATTTAGTTCGCCTACAATCTGCAGACTGTGGCTTTGAAGCCTGCCAGTTTTTTACTTAGTGCAAAACATCTACTATTTCTTTTCCGCAGATGATCTGCTTTGTGTTCAAAGCTTGAGGGTTAAGTCTTGAGTCGTTAAGTCTTTCCTTTACTAGATGGGCAGCGAGAGCTGACGCGTGTAAGAGTTTGAGAACAAACTATCGTGCTATTTACGAAACACTAACCACAATATCGGATGACAGTTCTGAAAAAGCAACAACCCGTAGTGAAGCTGAATGCTGAAGGACTCACATCCTCGAAAGATTTGAAAATGCGTTTTTGACAGTTTTTTGGTCGACTTTAATGGAACGCTTTTATGCTGTGCAATCAAGACTGCAATCAGCAGATATCTGTATGCACGAAGTGCTCGAACTGTATCAATCGCTTTTAAAATTTGTTGCCACCCTACGCGATATGTTTGATTTCTATGAAGAGGCCGCCAAAATATCTCTTACTTTAAGAATGGATATGATTTCAATAAACGCAAAAGAAAAAGAAAGCTGCACGCAGACGAATCAAGAGAAGCAGATGTTGAGCTGAGAGGACGACAAAAATTTAAAATAGAAACATTCACAGCCATCCTTGATCCGATCAATGGATTAAGGAAACGAGGTCCCGCCTATAAAAAAAACGTTTCTAACAACAATAATGTTATGGAAAACGCTAAAAATCTAAGAGATGAATACCCCGATGACTTGGAGGTTTTTTTTTCCTCTGAATGCATACATTTGTATGCTTATACTTAAGATAAGTTGCATTCGGTTGAAAAAAACTAAGTCACGTTTGTGCTTATGCAATGAAGAGCATAAGAGCATAGAGCTATTTGAGGTCAACAATGTCAAACAAAAAATTAAATAATTTTGCCATTTGACCATAGAAGTCAGATTTGTGGGCTTCGATGACATAATTTCTGAATTCGCAATGATGAAATCTCGTCGCCAGAGATTTATTGGCTAAATAAAGGAATAAAGAACTACCAGCTCTATTTTGGTTTTCCTATTTTAAATAAAGAATTTAAACTTTTTTCCAATGCATATTTTATTTGGAGACAGGAGGAAAAACATGATAAAAGTAATTGACAAGTTATGGCAAAAATTTGTTCATATCTTAATATTAATTCTACTACCCACTAGCTATTTTTACTATTTTTATATTATTTGTTTCCTTCTGGCTTCATTTGTTGTCATGGATTGATTTCATCCTTCTGTAACTGAAATTTCAGTTTTTAAAAATGTATGTTTGTGGAATGGTAATTTCCCCAGTTGGGAATCGAGGCAAAACGTTCTTATATGTGTATTTAAATAAATTGTCTGAATAAGATATGGTAGGTAAGACATTTTGGTTTGGCTGAGTCAAAGGCAGAATCAATATCATACTAAAATGAGTTTAATTAAAAAAAAAATTTTAGTTTAAATTTTGCATTTTGGTATACTGGGTTAAGATATTGCTTTTTTCACAGGGAAGGGCGGCAAAATGTTGGTGCCCAGAGCGGCACTTGACCTTAATCCACCCCTGTCTCTAATTCTCCTTCGTTCAAATTATTCAATTCTTTTCGGATTATTATGATACATATATTTAATTTAATTTTTGCAGATTATGTGCTCTTTTTAATCGGGTAGTCAGACATAATATAAACCCTTTAAAAAATGGGACATTTTGCGGGAAAGAATTGGCATTACCGACATCCGATCCATAGATAGTACCATTTGAAAGTAGAATCGGAAATAACTTTCGAATAGAATCAAAAGAAAAATCGTGTTACATAGTAGGGCCCAGACCCTACAAGAGCCATATCTTTTTTTAATATTGCAAAATGCTATAGTTGCGCAATGTAACGCCTGCTAAAGCTTTGCAAGTGTTTTGGAGTCAGAATTTCGCCCAACCAAAGCTCTCAATTATTTCCTTAACAATTTTACGAGTATGTACTGAATTAATTGTAAGCATACTTCTCTCTTTGTACATGTATGTATATTCAAAAAACAATTATTCTTATTATTTTAAAGATTTTATTTCAGATTAAATTACAAACTAATATCTCTTGCATCTAAACACTCGCAACTTTTTTTTCTTTTACTGTTTCAAAACCAAACAAAAAATATGTTTGGGGCTTTTTTTATAAAAAAAATTAAATAATTTATAAAACTTATAAAATAATAACTCAATAATTGACAACTTAACATAAGATACATTTATATATGTCTTAGTGATATCAATCATCTTATTAAAAAGAAAAATATAAATTTCGCCCAAAGTAAAAGGTAATTTTAAAATTCTATATAACTAAATACTATAATGATCAGTAAATAATAATGTTATATTTTTTTATTATGAATAAAGTAATTGATGTCGTATTAGTTTTTTTTTTTTAATTAGATTAAAACTCCTACTTGATTAGTTATTTATCATCTTAAATTAATTTGAAGTGTGTGTTGTTAATTGTTTAATTTATTATGATTTTAAGTTAACGGTGATTAACTCCAAGTCTTTGCAAAGCTAAACGGCCCACAACGATTGTGGGCATCTACCGCTCGAACAGCGAAGTAATAACGCTGTCCTTCTTGGAATTGCGTTAATGTAACGGCCATGGGAAGAAGCATAGCTTTGACGTCACCCACATGTCGCCACGATTCGACCAATGGAGGACCACTTGTCTCTTGGTAGGCATAGATCTGGTAACTGGTACTTTCAGCATACCTCTCCTTCGCAGTGTCTTCAATGGTCCAGGATATAACAATCCCGCTGTCTAGATTACTTATTCGGATTGTTGGTCGAGCAGGGGGTAGCTTCCACAATGGATTGCTACTGTGAATAGGTTGATTTGGAAGCGGGGCTGGGTGATGATACTTCTGTACAGGTAGAGATCGTACTACAGTATTTTGGGCAGCTCCATTCGGCTTTGCAGTTATTTGAGGAGCTAAAAGATTTTTTTAAATGATAATTAGGTGCTGTTAGGGATGATTATATACTAGTCTTCTTACCGTTTGGAGGGCGTGGTGGTGCCGGTTTCGGTGGATTAGGCCTTGGTTGTTGCTGGAGCTGAGCGGCCGGAATCACAGAAACCTTATAAGGTCCAACACGATGCGGTGGTGTGTTAATAGGTGTTTTTTGTACTGTCGCTTGAACATTAGGAGTCCGTGGACTGGGAGCTGGAGTAACATCGTCTTCATCGGTAAGATCAATAACCGATTTGTTAGGAGTCTTAGTTGCAACTGGAGTGTTTGCAGGGGAACTCAGTTGTGCCAATGGAGGCACGGAAGCACTTGGCGCTGGCATAGCTGATGTTTGTGCTGGAGCTGGTTGATCAGCTTGCCAGGATTTGGGGATCCGTTTGCTTTGTGGAAAAGTTTTCACTACACCGCCTGTTTTCTTGCTGTTAAAAAAAAAATCATTAATAATTAAGAAATTATTAATTGTAAGATAAAAATAAACTTACCATGCGATTGATTGTGTCAGTGGCGGTGTCTTCGGTTCGAGTGGCGCTGCATTAAGGAGCGTGTTAACTACCTGCTGAGGTATATTTGAATTAACTATGTTAGCAGTCACCGGGGATTGCGGCAATCGGGGTTTTGGAGCAACCTGGCGGTTTAATATCTTCGGAGTAGCATTAATAGGTGTAATTGGGGATGGTGTAGATGACGAAACCACCGCTGCCGTAACTGGGCGATTTGGCATTGCGTGGCGAGGTCCATCGGGCCGCATTGGTGTCAACTTCTGTACACAACCTCTACGCGGTTGATTATTTATTCCAACAGTAGTCACAGGCACCTGCGTCTGTGGGACTTGATTATTCATTGTCGCGGGATTTGAAGCGGGCGGTTTTTCTGAAATGCTACTACTGGTACTACTGCTTGTGCTTACACTCCTTGACAGCGAAGAGCTTGCAGGCACTTGTGCTTGGTTCGCAGCAGCAAGAGCTGACATTGGTTGATCGCACTTCTTGTTCGGAAAGAATACCTGCAAGCCAACAGCCCGAGTTATCTTAACTGGCATTATGAACTGAGAATTCTTAGTTTCCAAATCTTTCAATACACGATTGTGAACCATTTCCAAATCACGGAACTGTTTGTTGAGTTCGGTTATTTTAGTTCTATGACCAGTAATGATTTTTTCTTGTTTCTCAATCAATTCACGCATCTCACTGAATTCACTCTTATGGACAATGGCTTCGACTATCTTTTGAAGGACAAGCTCTTCCAAATCAGATTTATTCATTTTGTGAATGGATTTCTTGAAGCGACGAAGAAAATCAAGACTTAGGCCGATTTTAGGCCCATCAAACTTAGGAGGAGGATACAATGGCAGAGGTTTGACATCAACTGATTTCTTTTCGTCTTTTTCTTCGGCTTTTACTTCATTTTTGGGTGGGATGATTTCCTCGAGAAGTTCCATCTTTTCTTCGATTTTTGTTGGCTCAACATCGGTTTTGGGTTTTTTGAAATCGGACGAAATCGATTCAGTGCTGTGAACACGTTTTAGTGTTTTGCTTTCTTCGTCCTCAGTGACAGCTACTTCCATAATTTCATCATCATCGAGAAGTTTTGAACTTGTGTCGTCCTGGCTGGCATTGGAATTTCTGGTGTTAGCCTCTTCACCTTGGCTCAATCGAATTCGCTTGGCCGGTGGTTGCTCGCTTTGTTCAATTAATGATTCCTCACGTCCAGTAACTGCACTTTCCTTCAGGAGATTACTGCTGCTATTACTGTTTGTTTCAGAAACCATAGGAGTCGATTTCTCTTCGGAAACTTTTATTTCGTTCTTGTCTTCCTTTTCTTCGGCACCATCACGAGCGTTGTCTGAATTGTCAGACAAAAGTGCCGATGCTTTATTTGTGGAGACTTCGGTGACAGTTTTTTCAGTGCTTTGCTCTGTTGAGGGGGCAGTTTCATCTTCGTCATCGTCATCCAAATTAATAATTTCGTTGTCATTAAGAATTTGCAAAGACTTTTCTGGTTCAGATGCAGCTGGAGCAGTTTCCTTATTTTCCGTTTGGAGAATTGTATTGAAAGCCTCCTGCACAACTTGTTCTGTTGACTTATTAATCTTCTCTGGCAATTCTAATATCTTTTCAGAGTACTCTGTTCGTTTCTCTGTTTCAGCATCTTTTTCAGCGGATTCTTTTGTTTTTACCCCAGGAACTACTGTTCCCACTTCCATTTCAACATCTTTCTCTTTATTTTCTGACAACTGTTCAACAGATTCCATTTCTGTTTTGTCTTTCACTTGTTCCTCACTCACATTGCCTTCTTTTGGGGTTTCCACAGGCGCATCACCATCACTTTTCGAATTTGGTTCAATTTGTTTTTGTTCTTCTGGCTTCTTTTCCTGGACTTTTTCTTCAATTTCCTCAAAGGAATCATCAAGACAAACAATTTCATCATCTTCGTCCTTTTTTTCTTCTGGTTTTTCTTGTGCAGAAAGCGCTTCTACTGTTTTCGGAATGTTTTCCATAGTTTCTTTGGATGACTTGTCTTCAGGTGTTGTAGATTTTTCAACAATTTCGTTATCTTTCTGTTTTAAAGGAAAGTCTACTTCTTTCATCGGAACATCTTCATCATCGTCATCTTCAATTAAAAAAATTTCGTCATCCTCAACCATTGATTTCGATGGTTCTATTTCATTTGTTTTTGGTTCATCTGGAATGAGTTTTTTTGCTGGCGCTTCTTCTGCCAATGGCTTGTCGTCTTGTGGCACTTCTTTTTCTTCAGTTTGCATTTGTTCCTCTTTCCCTTGAGGTGATGAGGATACTAAAGTCTTTTCATTTGATTCTTCACTAACCAAATCTTTGTCTTCCTCCTTCTCCTCTGGCACAGGACTATCTAAACAAACAATATCATCATCAATATCCATGTTTTCGTTTATAGTTTGTTCCGAGACTTTTTCTTCTTCTTTCAAAACTTCCTGAATTATTTCTGATTCAGCTTCCTTCAATGTTTCTGAAGTGTCTTCTCTGGCAGGCTCTTCTGGCTCTTCTAATAATTCCTCTTTTTCTGTAATTGTCGCAGATTCTTCTGAGATTTCTGGTGCTTCTTCTTCGGAAATTTCTTCTGCAGTTTCTGTTGGTGTCTGAATCACAGCTTTTTCTTCTTGTATATCTTCTTCAGCCAATTCCAGGTCTTCTTCTGTCATTTCCATTCCAATTTCTTCCGGGACATCTTCCGATAAATCAACTATAGATTTGACTTCTGATACATCGTCAGTTGTTCCTTCACTAGCTTCCAACTCAATGTTATCTTCTTCTTTAGCTTCTAATGGTACTTTTTCTTCAACTTCTACCTTTTTGATCTCTGATTCTTCTGCTGATTCAGCAATACATTCTTCAGGCTTTTTATTCGGGCATTCATTTGCATCTTTTTCAGGTTCTGCTTCTTTATCATTTGAAACATTTTCATTTTCATCGTCTATTAGTTCCACTACATCATCCTCGACCTCTTGAGTCGTCTCAGTTACGCTCCCTACCTCAGTCGAAGGTTCCATGCAATCCTCCACTAGGTCATTGATTTTCGAGAGCAAAGTATCAAGATCATCCCCAGTATCTCTTACGCTGGTCGAATCTGTGATTTCTCCATTTGTTACTTTCTCTTCTTTCACAACTGCTTCTTCTAAGTCCAATTCAAGCAGTTCTTCTTCTTTTTTTACTTCCGTTTCTTCGTTTTCTTGTTTGCTTTCACAATCAGATGTAGAATTCAGTTCTTCATCCATATCGTCGTCGAGCAAATCGATTTCCATGCCATCTTCTAGTGGAGGATGCTTAGCTTTACCATTAAGAATTGGAGTAGAATCTAAAAGAAGGATATAGTTAATTTCAAAAGATTTGATTAAAAACTAGATTTGACTTACCACATTCTAAACTAGATGTAGGTATACTTTTTACAATATTAGTATCAAGGAGTGTTTTCATATCTTCATCATCTTTTTCAATTGGCAGTCCATTTCTTGCAGTTCTAAAGTCCATCTGTGACGATGGGGAATGTTTCACTTCCATCATTTTTGTGTATGAATATTGAGCAATTGGTTGTGGATAATAATTTAATAGTTCATTGGTTGGAATCTGAAAAAAAAAAATTAGAATTAAAAAAAGCTTTCGGTAGAATCTACTACTAAGGTTTACATGGCTCTATGTTAGATACTTAGGGAAATAAATGGTTTTGCACTTAAACTGTTAGCCCAGAGTGCAGAGGATTCTCATTCGAAAAGCAAGTTCATTATCTTCGTAGCTCATCGTCATGAAAAAATTGCAAATGTTTCAAGAAATGCAAAGTCACAAAGTTCGTTCATTTGACAAAACACTCTCTGAATCACGTAAAACCTAACACCATAACAAAATCTAATCCCGTTCTTCTCGTCCGTCTATTCTAGCACTACTACTACTACTATTTAATCAATCGAAGAAATAATAAAGTTCCATTCTACAACTAAAAACAAAGTAAAACGTTTTGACTGATATTTAAAAATACATGCAATAAACATAGAAATAATAAAATAAACTAAAAAAAAAATTAAAAAATAAAATTACTTTGAAATTAAGCTCTGACAATCCAAAAGAGTTTTGATTTTCCAAATCATTATTCAATTCGAAAGAAGATAACATTTGTCCTTCAAATTTTATGGAGTATCGGCTAACTTGACTGGCTGCTTTAAACTTCTGCAAATTTCTGATGACAGTTGAATGAGCACACTGAACAGCTTGGGCAATTTCCCTTGTGCTGAAGTTGGATTTATGCATCTTAAGAATGGCACTTTTCTGTTCTGGCGTTAACATTTTGACTTTTTGTCACTTCATTAAGGAAAATCGGAAAATAGGTAATGTATGTTTTTTTTGTCTTTTTGAAAAGCCATTTACTCACTTGGAAACACGGTTCTATGATGGCACGTTTTATTGAAACTCGCACACAGTAAGTGAAAGAGACAGTCGAGACAATTGCATCGGTTTAGAGAAACCTGGATTCCCTAATCTCTGAAAGAGTAGAGAAGATCAGTGTAAGGTAATGTGAAAATATAAAAGGTTTATATTGTTGCTTGTTTTTCTTTATACCTGCCGTGGAACTCAATTATAGTTATTTGGTAATTAACTCTAATGAATTCAGAGAAATAGGTTCTTAAAATGATTGGCAACTTGAAAACTTCTTTTTTGGAATTATATTTTTTAAGGAAAGTTGTTTTTGTTAACAAAAGTGAAAACCAAACTACATTTAAATGCAAAGTTATAGGGATATTCTAAACAAGCTTTTAAACAAACTAAAAGCTTTATTTTGCACTCGTTTTCGGGCTTTATTTGAGTAATTACCAAAATATGACATAACGTTTTACATCTCATTTGTCAAAATATTGTGTTCAGTGGCGAATTAGAATATTTTGCCACACTTGCCGCCCTTTCCCCACCTTTTTTGGTTGTTTTCAGTGGCGTTCATTTTAAAACCATTCATGTTAATTAGGTTGCTTTTGTTGTTGCAATCATCAACTTTTTTACGGTGAACGGGTCAAAAAGAACGAATCAATCACAATTGACACACAGGTAACATTTATGTAGTGCCAGCGTTGAAAATTTGCCGCCCTAATCAGCTACAGCTACCTATACCCTATGTTGCCTATATTGCTAATCCAGCACTGATTGTGAACGATCGATTCGTCGATTTAAAATCATCTCTTCTGTCAAAATATTGGGTGGTATGGGAAATGCTTTATCTTAGTCTGAAATCTCATTATTATTTTGAGCTTTTGTTAGGGTTCGTATGGAAAAAAAATATTGAGACAAGTCTCAGGAAAATGAGATCCATCTCATTTACCAGAGCTATCTCATTTGAGAGATTTCCCTATGCAGAAAAAAGCATAACCTTAATAAAATGAGGTGAAGCTCTTAAAATGTTGAGACTGGAATTTACTTGCCTCAGGAAGTACAATGGCTTAATATTTAAATATTTTTGCTCCCGTTGAGTCAACAGGAAATTATAACATCCTTTGTAGGCTTACCCAAGCCCACGTTGAGGTCCTGACAAATTATTTTTTTTTTTCAATATAATTATGATTTTCAGCAGGGAGGTCGATTGACAAATAAAAAATGAATGTTTTTCTTATGATTCGTCGGAGATCCTGGTTTTCAAAACGGAATTGCCGAGGATTCTGCCATAAACAAAGTTCGCTTTCCAGAATCATCGTTGAAGTTTCTGAAAAAAATGTGAATAAAAAGCACAACTGGATTAAGTTCCCGAATACGGCGAAAGAAAAAGACAACGAACATTTTTTTATATATATATTTAACACGCGCACAAGGGACTATTTGTTTCCCTTTTAATGTAGTGCACACTGCGCGGGCATTGAGAAGATAGGGAGGGCAAGATAGGAGGTGTCGATTAACATTGGTTTTGAATGCTTGCAGATCAAAATTGCAAGGGAAAATCTCGCCGGTTAAACTGTTCCAAATTCGTGTCGTTCGGCTAAAAAAAGAATCTCTATATTTCACGGTACGTTTGAAATTGGGCTCAAGGGTGAACTGATGAGCATTCCTTGCGAGACGAGTATTATGGGGGAAACTTTTAGGGGGAGGAATGCAACTGGCTACTTCGCGTGAATATTTTTTATAAAAGAAACGATAAAATAAGGAAAGACATGATTAGTTAATTTGGTTAAAAAAATATTCATTCCCTTCCTGTATTTGTGCAATAGATTGCACTCATGTGCGTATTACTAAACCTAACCGTCATAGTGATGAATGCATAATTATAGGTTATTATTCAATTAATGTACAAGCAACGTGCAAAGGAGCTGAGATTTTTACCAGTGTTGACATATCTTGGGTACAAAATTTAGAAATATACTAAACTCTTGTTGAAAGCTCAAATTGTTGTTGACGACAAAGCCTAATGTACTTCTCCATTTTTAATGACTCCATATCGGAATACAGTCTGAGACTAAGATCATGACATTAGACACATCTCTTCCATACCAACTTGAGCTTGGTCTCATTGCAAATGCTCAATCTCATAATCTAGAGCTCATTCCTTAAGCTTTTTATCATGAGACTGAGCAAGGTCTTTTTGCATACCACTCTTTGTGTTTGATCGATTCGTCGATTCAAAATGTGTACAATAGATTCGTCGATTTAAAAATATCTCATAACTAGCAGACCCGTACTCGCGTTGCTTCGCAACGTTTAAAGAAAAATTTGTGTTTACTATAAAAATATTATTACATTATGTGAAAACATGGCTCAATGGGGTTTAACCTAGTTTGCTACCATAAAATCAACCAAAAATTTACAGTAGTTATACAAAATTCGATTCCCATGTACATGTTCAAGAGTCATCTTAAAAGTAGATATACATATATACATTTTCAGAATTTAAAAGACCTTGAAGTATTTTTATGATTTTCTTATTAAGACTAGGAGCCATGTTTTGTCGCAAAGATGTTTGATCTGCTTCAGAGATAAAGTAAATTTGAAGGAAACTTGGATTGTTTGTTTGGGGTAGTAAACTTCCAATAAGGTGGTATATTTGCCTTTGGACTTTAAAAGTCGGCATAAAGTTGCCTTCTTTAATTTCTTTTCCACAAAAAGATGTCATTTGGAAAGGCATATTATATGACCTCACATAATCAAGAAATTTTTTAGTGAGTGAGTGATGTCCATACTGTGTGTGCATACTCTTTAAAGGTTCAGATGGTTCAGCAATTGATGGAAGATTTATTTTACCTTTAGCACAACACATGCTACTATATTCCTCAGGACATTTTTTTAGTCTTACATAAGACGCAAATGTTATCCATTTGACCAATGTCTGTTTTGTTGTTATTTATGTATGGAAACTGTGATACGTAATTAAAAGCTCCTCTCTTACCAAAAAACCGATTGACATTTTAAATATTTGTAAATACTTGCGGTTGCTGATGTGTTTTGTGCATTTCCACGACGTCGTGTCACATATTCTTGTTGAACACTAAATCTTTCTTCTCTTTGAGAACGTTGCTCATTAAGACGTTGAGACCATTTTCTTTTGGCGTCTATGGATTGCCTACCCAAGTTTGCCTTTCTTTTGGGCATTTTACTTAATATCTTTTTATATCTATACGATGAAAAGAAGATTTATTTTATGCAATAAAAAATTAAAATAAATCATTCAATAAAAAGGGATTTAAAAATAATGCACAAAATGGATAGAAAAACCATTTCCCTACCGAAAATATTAAAGCTATTGTGTACGATTATTGTTGGTTTAAAAACATCTCATGTCCCTAAATATTACGTACAATCGTTTCGTTGACTTTAAAAACAACCTAATTTGTCAAAATATTGTGTACAATAGTTTGCTGTCAAACGAGAAATGTTATTAATCAACCAGAAAGCAAGTTGAATTCTCAGTAATTTTTTCGTTACTTCCTCTTCCATTCCTACACCAATTTGACATAATGTGTCAAAAAGACAACATAACAAAAAAAAAAACAAAGGTCTTTGACAAAAAACAAAGCGACGGATCGATTTCGTAGTCTCCTCATTTTTGAGAGATACTACGAAGCCTTCAGAAAATGCGTCATAGTCAATGTGGCATCATTTTTGGGCTTTTGCCTATAATAAATAATAAAACTTATAATAATTATCCTAATACTCCTGATACTCTATATTTATCTCATTCTCTCGTAGGCTACGTTTCTGAAGATTCACTTCTGCAGTGTGTGAATCACACACAAACTTGAGTTTATTATTTTAACTTTAAGAGATAGCAACCCTTTTTCTCTTATTTTTTTTATTCCCTTAGTCTGCTATTATACGATGAATCTGGATGCATGCACCTTGATTTATTATTTATTTTTTACTCTTTGCCGCAAGAGCTATTACACGATGAATTCAGTTTCATCATTTGCAATGAATCTGCACTTTTAACCCTATCGATGTAGTATGTATGTGTGTGTGTTACCACATTCTGCTAGATTCGCAAAGCCATAAGAGCTCCAAAGTAGTGTTTATTGAAAAAAAAATGTTCACTTTATTTTCACTCAGTTTTTGTTGTTTACTTAGAATCTTATTTAAAGTTTAGTCTGGGCACAACGAAACCAAGTGATACAAAAATTAAAAAAACAAAACGAACAAGAGAAAAGAGAAACGTCAAACACGTTCTACGAACATGTTACCCGGGCGACACAGGGCAGCTTTTTTCCTGTCTCATCTTTTCGATCTTTTTCTCTCTGTTGCATTTACTATGTTCGAAGAAGGTGCATGTATCCAGATTCATTCTTAAAAACATAAACAAAAAATAATAGCAATATAGGTACCTAGTAATTTTCAATATTTTTCATATAAATTATTTTAAAGAAAAAAAATCCAAATGGCAACACTGCATTATAAAAAATTGTTAAAAAATTAAAAGAAAAACATTCTTAAAAATATACAAAACAGCTGACAACTCTACTAGACGGCAACCCTATGACAAACAACGTTTTTTCGACGTAGCATATCTGCTAGAAAATGTATTGTTTTGATGCAGAAAGTAGAAAATAAGCGAAGAATCGAATGGCCTGCGACCGAATTAACGGAAGAAGCTCAAGGGCATTTTTTTTTTTTTGCAAATAATTTAAGAAACTTGTTACGCAACTCAAAAGGGATTTTAGGTTCCTAATAATCTTTCTAACAAACATAGGTACGCATATTCTAAAAAAAAAAAAAAACATTTTTTACAGAATACGACTCAAAAATATTTTCCTTTTTTAATTTCAATTTAAAAACATTTTTTTTTTTGAGAAAATACAAATATTTGACAATTTTTGTGTCAATTGTTAAACAATAGTTCGCAAAAGCAAAGAAAAACGAAAACCAGCGAAATAGAGGGGAGAGCGAAATGGTAACATGTAAACAACAGCTGCTAGACAGAGCACAAAGGTAAACGCACCATCAAAATAACCACGCTAAATGTAAAGATACAGAATGCAGATACGAAATGTGAGTACCTACCTACCTATTCTTTTCTTTTTTTTGCTCAATGAGGGAATAAGTGAAATCTTTTAATGCAAGTATCCTTAAAATGTTTAAATATTTGTATTCTATGATCAAATAATATAAAATCTTACCTTATTTAATAATAGTTATTGGTTTTAATAAGTTTTTTAAAGAATTCTTTCGTCGCAACTCACAAACACGCCCAGCTGAAAACACGTGGAGAGATGAACTGATGATGGTGTAGACATTTTTCTTCACATCAGAAATCCGATGAACGAAAGAAGCAAATGTCAGTGAGACAGAACGAGTTTTTGTTTGAATGTGTGTGGATTTATATTGTAGATTCTGAATTAAAGAATTCGACTAACCAGCTCAAGCTAAGCGATTTCGTCAATACTCAATACTGTCGAAATGTCCCGAACATTGTGTCGAGTTTGTGAATTTTATGTTCGAACATTTATTAAGTTTTAGGTGCCAGTGGTGGCTTAAGGTGGGCGCCAGGCCAATAGGTTGCAATGAATATTCAGCGAGACGATGACGATGTTGTTTGTTGTTTACCACTGAGCGATGGAACTTGAACCCTTGGAAGAATTGATAGTCAAAAAGACGAACATAGATTGAAAATAAAATATACGTTTGCAGTGTGGAAATAGAAGGTAAAAAAAGAATCAGTTGGTCTAATTAAAACTGTAAACATATTTAGCTGAAGTAAGTTTTAAGTAATTTCCAAGGTGATTGGATCAGTTATCACCGTCAAGCTTGAGCAGTAGGAAAATGTAGCTGAGTTCGTTTATTTTAACCGAAATTATTTAATATTACATATGTAGGTAATATGCAAACACTAAACAAATTAGTCTTTTTCGCCAGAACATTTTTAGGGATCTGACTCTGACATAAATATTTTCATCCCATACGTAATTATTTATGATACTTCAACGTAATATTACCAAATTTGTTTTATGACAAATAAAAAAGCTTCTTAAAAGCTTATAACCTATTTATCATTGCATATACCTAGGGGGCTTAGTATTTTGGGGAAATGATGCGGTTGTATGGATAGGGTTGCCACTACCATATTTTAATCAGTAATCGTTTTTCGCTTTAGAATAATAACCACGGAGGTTTAATGTAGCAACATAAAAGAGTTATCAAGTGAATTGTCTGTATCGATAACAAAACAAACAATTTTAACACATTTTTGTAAAATTAGCATTGAATTGAATATTAAACGCGAGCCCGGAGGAAAAAACATGTCAAAAACCTCTCATGTGTTAGATAAGGAATGCCCTTGACATTCATTGAAATTGTGCACTGCGTATTGCGTAATTGAATAAGAGAGGATTTTTAACTTGCGATTATTGGGACTATAAGGCAAGTTTAGAATTCGTGAATATAAAAAAAATTGAGATAACAATCAAACATGACATTATGATCATAGAGAAGCCTAAAAAAGTCATTGACAAAAAATGTCCGTCTGTCTGTCCGTTCGGGTGTATATCGATCGGCAGCCTAAACGGGTTAAGCGATTGCGTTCAAATTTGGTATGTGTGTATCTCTTGGCATTCCTCATAGCGGAAATTGAAGTTTTATTTTTAGGGCTAAAAATAACGGTACCTGCCATATAAAAATTAAGGAAAAGGTTATTTTTCTCGAAAAGGGCTCCAACGCCTTTGATGAGATTTTTTTTTGTTGGTAGTAGCTATCAACTAGTAGAACCAAATTTACCGGATAAGTCTTTTAACGGTACCTTTCATATAACGTTTTTTTTAATTTTCGACTTTCTCGCTAACGGCTCAATGGATTTCAATACAATTTTATATTTGAAAAGATCTAAGCATCCAAATTAATTCTACATACAATTTTTTTGAATAATTATTGTTTTTCTGTTTAATTAAAAACATTTTTTGATTTTTTTTTTAAATTCAATATATTTAATAAATTTTAAAAAAACTGCATAACATTACAAACAAAAATTTTGTCAAAAAACTAAAAATAAAAACAGGATTTTATCAATTATTCGAGACTTTTAATTTAATTCTTTTTTATTTAAGATGTGTGATGGCATACTTCATTTTTACTAAAAACCGTTAGGTATTGTTGTTTTGATGCTTTATATAAGTTCAAAATGTGTTATTTACAACGTAAATGTTAATTTTATTCTGTCTTAGATGTAAATGGCCACAAAAGAGCAAGTACGTGCGACCCAGTCTTGCGCATTTTTAAGAATATCACACCTATTTGCATCCTTGTGAATAGTGTTTTATTTGTAGATAAGGGGCGCCTCAGGACTTAATATTCAAATATTCAAATACATTTTAAATATTATAGCTCAAAATTATAGTCATTTAACTCGACATTAAAACATATTTAGTGTGAAACTATGTTGAAATTTATATGAAAATAGGACCTAGTTTCACACTAAGTTTTAGATAATGTCGACTTTAACTGTCTATAATTTTGCGCCAATATGTATAAATCAACATAGGTACCTAACAAATACTTCAACATTCTAGGACTTTCAATATGGATATATTCAGTTCAACGAAGATTTTCAGTACAGGTAAGATAGGACCTTTGCATATTAGTTTGGTTGCAGTGTATTGTAAAATGCACTGGTCGAGATGCCGTACTGTGCATTATTAATCGTCTAAAGTATATAATTATATATTATGGCCTGACAATCTTTAATGAAATAACTATTTGACCCACCCGGCGTCGATCGGCTACAACATACATTTTCTGGCAATTAAGAACATTACATCTAATATTGAAGTTAGTCTTCCGCAAAGCGAACTCTGTAAACCTTTTCTGAAGTCGTTCAATTCCTAAAAATCCTCTGTTACAGTACGGTAACCATAGTATGCAGCAATAAACAAGATTGGTCCGATAAAGAGATGAGTCACTTAGGCCCGTTTGCTGATACGATACTTAAATATTTATGTTGAACTTAAGCGCTTATGCTTAAGTTTAACATAAATATCGTATCAGCAAACGGGTTTTAATTCCTTAGAATTCTTAAAAAGAAATCTTTAAAATTTGTACAATTTTTGCCTGGGGTTTGATAAATAACTCAATTTCACTTTTAAAAAACACGACGAATCCCTTTATTCATCAAACACTTCTTTAAATTCAAATAACAACAATTTCACTTCACCACTTATTGTATTCTCATTTTCATTTTGTATTACGACTTTCGACTAGAAAATTATATGTTATGCATCGCTTTCGCTATCCCCAAAATCAAAAGGCTACCAGTTGAAAAGAACTTAGTTTATATTTGTATTCTATTTCAAATTTCTATCATTCGGGTTACAACAGAGCAAACACGACGTACGAATCGATGTTAAATCGAAAACAAAAACCAGGTAGAAATACCGAAACCGTTTGTTCACAAGAACCGAACTGTATTTAGGGTAAAGCACATACATATGATTCGATTTGAAAAAAAAAAAAACAAAATCAAACCGGTTCAACTCGATTTGTACCTAACTCGGTTTAAATCGGTTTAGTAATCCAAGTTGACTCTTGACACATCACTAAACGAAACTCGTTTTTTATAAAAGATTGCTTTCAGTTTTTGTTTCAGTTTCGTTGTTTTGTTAGAATTTTTTTTTCATTCGGATAAACCGAAGACTGTCGGTAAGCCGAAGAGTCACCGAAAAGTGCCGATATTTGTCGCGGTCTTCCAAAAATGAATAATTTTTTTTCAATCGTATCTTAGAACATTTTCTTAATTATTAAATCTCTAAGTCAATTAAAGATAAGTAGTATTTTTAATTCAAAGCTTTATTTATGTAAATGCTTATAATAAAAAATTTGGCTGTCTGTAAAGTCACGTGATAACGTCATAAGAAAACATTGATAACACCAACCCCAACACACAGCCCGTTAACTCACACCACATACATGTCCACTTATCATGTGAACAAAAATCTAGTACTAAATATACTACTAAGTACTAAATATAGAACTTAAATCATTAGTTTCAAATTCTAGTACTAAGTACTAAAAATCTAGTACCAAAAATAGTGTTGTACCAACAACATAATACAAATCGGCACCAGTTTTATATTTAACCCTTACTACGCCCTAGAAAAAATATGTAATGTGAAATGCGAAAATAATGCTAGCGGGACCAAGTTGACAGGAACGATCCCTAGATGTTTCAGGAGTACATACTCGACATATGTACATACAAACATACATACATCTGATGTTCACCTGGTGCTCAGAATACGTTTGCGATCGATTTTGGTTGAAAAAACCACACATTGGACGCATTACGGGGAACGTTGTATATCTTGTCAGCATGAATCGGAACGGGCACATGAGTGATGTTATTTCGTATGTGTAGCGTGTTATCGATTTAAAAGACATGTCAAAAAAAATAACTTTTTAAGTTTTTTTTTATTGGCATATGGCAACCCTGTTTTTCAAACCAATACCCTACTTACATTAGTGTTTATTTTTTAACTGAACTTTGACCCAAGAACAATGAAATTGTATTCCATAAATGGTGATCCTTTACCTATTTCAAGGGTTGTTTGTTAATGAGTACGTAAATACATATATTTATAACAAGACTGTCGCATATTGTACCTAGGTGGGTCAATATAACGAAGAAGTAAAATTGGGAGATTTTTGTCCCTGATTCTGATAAACTTTATGACGTACAATTTATTCAAACAAAATAATTCCCATTGTAGCTATTATCTACATAAACAAGAATAGGTTTAAGGTTTCGTACATTCAGGTAAGCAGGTATTTACATATTATTCTAAGGTAGTTAGCAACCTAGTAAGGATGGAAGAAATAGAAAAAAAAATCATGCTCAATACAAAAAAAAAACGATCTGAATTTTTCTAACTTACCGATATGATTGCAAGGTTTTTGTTTTTATATGAAAAAACCGTCATCGATATTCTGGCCCGTGTTTCATATAATTTAAACTTTAATATTTAGTTTAAATGTAATATATCCGATCTTTTTTTTATTGAAATGATTAAAAAAATCTTAAACCTTCATCGCACATATAAATAAATAATGAAAAACCACTCCCCATAATTCAACACAACCTTCGCATCAGCATACCTAGCACATTGTAGACTTTAGCAATATTATAGTGGAGACATTTTATTATGCGCAAAACAAAAAAATGCCAATGCCAACGCAACAATACGTGTGTGTGTGTGTCTGTATACATGTATGTACATATGTATTTTCAATATTGCTATTCAGGAGACATTTAATTAAGAAACAAATGATGGCTTTGTTGTCTAATCAAGAAATGGAACACCGGCTTAATTATTCAACCTATAAAGGAATTGAATAAATCACCTTGTTTAGTTTATACAAATTAACTTTGTATATACACTGCCTATAGTACTCTCATGAAGCAGCATTTTTTAATTGCTGCACGGCCCGCAATAAATGGCGCTGAAACCGCCAAGAACTCTGATCTGGAAAAAAATCTGCCACCAGCACCAGCATCGTCTTCTTACAACAATCATTAATTACCCATGTTTATGTGGATGGTGCACCTGAATATCACTTGCGTAAAGTTGGTAGCAATGGAACAGCACATTAAATCATTAAATTTAAGAATTTGGTCTAACAACGTTGTTGACGTTGACTGACGTTGCTGTTGCTGGTCTATTCTAACTTGGGCAATTGAAATTGAAACACATTAGGTTTAAAATAATGGCGGCCACTATTTCTGTTTCATGCTATTCCTAGTCATTTGTACTTCTTAAAATGTTTTTTTTTTTTTATAAATATTGAATAAAAAAGAAAGACATTCAATATTTTCCGTTCGTAAATCGTCTTGTTAAACATAAATTTGTAATTATATTTTACAACAAAAAAACTGACATACATACCTACATTTTTAGGATGACAAGACAATACAAAACAAAATATAAAAAGAGAGGAGAATACAATTATTTATGTGGGTATACCTACGTGGAAGAATTTAGAAGTACAGTACATTCTACTGCAAAATATACCGAATTAGGTAATAGGTATATACTAGGTATACCAAACTACTTTATGACAAAGTGAATGAATATTAATAAATTTTATTAAAAATGATGCAAGCCTATCAGAGTAAATTATTAAAGAAATGAACAAACAAATATCAAACATTTTTAGTACATAGTTTCGAATTGTGTGTGTATCTCTAAATTTTTTTCTTCATTTTGTTATGGAAAAAAAAAAGCGAGAGCTACAGAATCTGTATGGCATTCACGTCCACGTTCATGTTGCATGTACATAATCGGAGGTTATGTGGTATTGCTTGTGTTTAGGTAATAAGTTCTTAAGGTAATAACAGGTTTTGATGAAGAGTTCAAAAAGAAACTGTAGAAATAGAAACGATAGCAGATCATAAAATTGTTTATAAAAATAAACAGTAAATCTTCATTTGATTTTAGAAAAGAACTAAACGTAATTAAGTCGAAATAAATTAACATTAAATATTTACTGTTTCAAAATAGCTTTTAACGGCCTTTAAGTCCACCAAAAAATTGGCGTTTCGTCATTTGCATTGTTTAATACTGATCAGGTGCAAGACTTCCATAATGCACTTTTATTCATTTGGATTTAGTAAATAAAGATTGGGTAAGAAATTAAATAGAAGTGCCTGTCTGTTAGCTTAGAAAGCCTAACATGCTGACCTAGTTTTACACAACTAACCACATTGAAGATAGAAGACACCTTTCTATGTAGGTACCTGCTATATATTCGTATTGAGGTTTAATTTAGTGTTATTTTTTTAAGTAACTTAAATATTAATGTATTTATAATTCTAATTGTTCAATAGAGTTCTTTGGATGAAGCAATAGTAAAATGTATTGTTACTGTGCGAAAAAAGACATTTCATTCATAGAGTTGTATGTGTTATGTCAGATGTGACGTGGCGGTTTATTCATTAATGACTAGAGTTGCCGCATTGCTTGAAAAAATTGAATATTCTCATTTTATTTTAGTTACCAAAGCGGATGGATATGGTCGCCTTTATGTTCATTTATTATGTTCATAACATTTGAATAGAATTTTATTAGAATTTTTTATCAATATGATGGAAATTAAAATATCTAGTAAATTTAATAATCTACTTGTATGTTTATTTTGTTTAAAATGTATTAGTTTTTAAGACTGTCGAAATAAAACAGTTGGCGCATAAGTTATCACCCGATGATCTGTGAAATGAAAAACTTTAGTGTTGCATTTGGATTGTGTTTATTTTCATTTAGTAGAAAAAATTATATCGGTCAAGTGGATGTCATCAAAATTGATGACCATACGGGACCTATTTATGGCATTTTCCATCACTATTTCCAGAACTTCCCGCAATAGGTTCCCGATGGGTATTCTCATTGAGGTATCCAAGTAGGGTTACCAGAATGAAAATGTTGAAAAAGGGGGACATAGCGAGTTTTCAAGGGGGACAAGTGTACAAAGAGGGGACCAAAACATGTTTTTGAAAAATATAACACCAGAGCAAAAAAGTGAAGTAAAAAAATTTCATTCGATTTTTTTATTATAAAAGACAATCACAGAAATCAAAAATTTATAACTTATAAGTAAGGTGAATTAATGAGAAACAAAAACAACAAAAATAATTAAGTTTTTTCCTTAAAAAAAAATAAAAAACAAACAAAACCGCGGTTTTATCACATATATACGTAGTGTTTGTTAATTCATATTATAATGGGAACAGGAACATGAAAACTAACGGTAAAATTAATACACAAAGTATAGGATTTATACAAACTTGATTGACTTGATTTTTTCAACAAGTTGTCATTTTGAATTATAAATTTTTAAAATTCCTTACAATTCAGCTTGGAATTTTGTTTTACCATCAATTAATTTTTAACGGATTTTACATTTGTGTAAAAAAGAGGAACATTTTGTCCCCCTTTCATTGTGTTTGAAATCTATAGTACTACTATAAAGCAGCTTCTAGTTTAGGGAGATGAATAGCGCTGCAGTAGCTCTTGATATGCATTTGTATGGGTTTTGGAGTAGAATGAAATATAATGATAAAAGAGTAGGTATAAATTAGAATGAATAAAAGCATTTGCAGGAATAATGAATAATAAGTACTAGTGATAGGTTCAAAAAGTGACACTAGACCGTATGGTATGGTAGAGTAAGGGAAACAAAAATTAGTGGATTTCCTTTTGATTTTTCGTAAACAAACCAAGATTGGCGCCTTCAATTATTTTTTGGATTTTGTATTTTTTAAGAAATGTTATTTCTGTAGCTTATACTGAAATCACATACCAATGTTTCCATATTTGGATTTGACTGTTTTAAAGTTTTAATGTATATTGTTCAATTTCGAACGTTATAAGGAATTGATGATAGGCTGTTGGTACAATAGTATATTTGGTACTAGATTTTTAGAATTTAATACTATTATATATTTGGTACTAGGTTTAGGACTAGATTTAGTAATTAGCAGTATATTTAGCACGCACTAGATTTAGTAGTTAGTATTATATTTAGTACTAGTTTTAGTAGTTAGTATTATATTTAGTACTAGTTTTAGTAGTCATTAGTATATTTAGTACTTAGTAGTAGATTTAGTACTAGATTTTGTTGACGTGATAAGTAGATACTCTTAAGCAATAATATAGGTACAAACATCTGCCAACAATGTGTTTTATTTGTAAAATAAGTAACTAGGTAGGTACTTCAACTCAAATTAAATGTTTGCACACTAAAAAAAAATATATAATAATCAAACATGATAACCATTCAAAATTGTACAAAAAAACCAAACCAAATATCAAATTTCAACAAAAATCGTTAAAAGGGTAAATTTCATCCTATTGCCGTATCTATAAAAAAAACCCGCCCAAAAACAGTATATTTTTCAAGGCAGAAATGAAAACTTCTCACATCCTTATCTAAATTTCTATCTTCCATTCTCTCATTATCAGTTATTCTAAAGAAAATGACAAAGAAATAACACGAAAAAGTCTTGATAATTTGATTCCCTCCGACTGCTAACACTTTATATGCATCTTTCCCGTTGTCTTTTTCTAACATTGCATGTGTTGAACACATTTCCCCGACCAAAAGTCTACAATACGAAATAGCGAGATAGCGAAACTAGATCGTAACCCTAGCTTCAAGAGCATGGAGCTTCTTTAAATAGACTCGTGACTTCAAGAATAAATCCCACAGTCTAGAACGGCCAGTGCAAATCACTAAATCGAGAGATTAGGCGACCCGGAAATGCAGCCCTCAAAATTTCGGTTGTGGGTGGTGCATTATGCGCCGTTGCTCCAAGCTTCTGAAACCACATGTTCTCCAGCCCCAATTCGTCTAGTTGAGGTAGGAATTAGTAGTTGAGTATGGCTCCGTAGCGCTTGCCGATCACAATACTAATTTTGCCGACGCCCGATTACCCTTCCAGCATAAAATATCAATTGACAATCACAATAGGGGTGTATATTAATAAAATTGAAGCAGTTTCGGCTTGTGTACACATCACCCGAGAACGACAAAACGAATTTGAACAAATCTTTGTTTAATTAATAGGATATTTACTTGAGAAACATATAGAACATATTGTTTTTAAAATAAATTAACTAAAACTTTGTAAATAGTCCAAAGAAAAAATTTGCTTGCCACATAACGTAAAATGACAAAACATACGTATATTTGTTTTTTTTTACATCCACGCCATATCTTGTGTTGGGTTCTTCTACTCTAAAACAGATGGCGTAGGTATAAAAACTTTTTATTTTAAGCCACGTTAAGAAACACATTGTTTAATCTCACAAGAACAAAAAACGAATTTCAATTATAATACATATTTTTTAATTAATAGAATATTTACTGGAGAAATATATAGGACACAATTTTTGACAATATATGTACCTAGGTACTAATCAAAACTTGGTAAATTGAAAAAAAAATGTATTTTACCACAACATGCAAAATGACAGAACATACATGTACGTATACTTATATTTGTTTTTGATTTTTTACATCCACGCCATACATAGTGATGTTGCGTACTTCTACTCTAAAACAGATGGCGTAGGTATTGTTACTTTTTATTTCACTTCTAATTTTAAGCTACGTTAACACCGAACCACTACGACCTATATTTTATCATTATAAGGCATTTATTTTAATTAATTTTAATAATGTTTTTTTGTACTTTATTTTAATTCTTTAAATAATTTATTTCTTTTAGTATTGATTAAAATAAATTAATTTTGTTTTATCTATAGCTAGCGCAGTAATGGAAGTACCAATAAAACCCCAGAAATGGTTCTACTTTGCAGGTGGTTGACATTTCTTTCCAAACATTCCAGATTTTATCTCAACTTTTTACATACATACCTACACTATTTTCACTAACTTAATCATCGAAACTTTTGGTTTGTTGTAGTTTGCCGTATAAAATGTTCCTGCACTAGTTATACACTTACCAATAAAACATGCCTTTTTATTTTTTTTTATTTCACATCGATATTCTTTTGTTTTATCAAGCAACACGGCAACCCTACACGCAGCACATCAAAAATATCAAAGTGAAGTCCAATAACCTTTGAGTATTTTTAATTTAAACAGGACCGGCAAGTGAGTACTTTTTACAGGGTAGATACACACACAAGATAGATACACACAAAATAACCTTAATGTGTTGAAAAGTACAGTTTTTCGACACAAAATACAAAAATTCATATTATTTTGCCACCCTGTTTACTACGATAAGTCTACAACAGAACAGTACAAGGGCAACCGAAATGTGAGCATGAGCGAGAGAAACAGAATCTGTTTTTTTTTTTTGAAGACAAACACTTATCCAACATGAGGTAAGGCAATTGAAAAAAACAGAGCCTTAGACATACATAAACTA
Organism: Platycheirus rosarum; assembly: GCA_963971375.1. NCBI lineage: Eukaryota > Metazoa > Arthropoda > Insecta > Diptera > Syrphidae > Platycheirus > Platycheirus rosarum. The sequence continues at coordinate 27,753,759 of OZ020510.1, read as the reverse complement.
TTTTAAATAATGCAGCTGGTAACTATATACAAAGTTTATTTAGTCAAAAAGAACTCACCTTCCGTTTTAAATCGAAAATAAATAATAAATTGATAGCAAAACTAAGCACAAATAACACCAAATACCACCTTTTAGCTCAACGCGAACACAAACACTGGTGGTAACATTACGAACCAAAAACATTCAACATTTCAATTCCAGTATGTTGCGGTCGCGAAGACGAAGCGCATTTGAAACAAAATGGTGATTTTGTGTACATGTGTGTGGGTGAAATGACAATTTTCTGTCGAAAATGTCGAAATTTCGACAAAAAGTTTTTAATTTAATTAGGGTCACCAGTTTTGTAGGATAATTAAAAAAAAAAAATTTTTTTCAGACATTTCGCGAAAAGCAATACATACATACATAGGTACATACATGCATTGTTCCGTTCGGCGAATCGTGTTGTTTGATATATTAAAAGCGTTTTTGTTTAACATGTCTTAAAGGTTTTTAATTAAAAATCTTCAAGAAAACTTGGAAACTTAAATAAAATATTTAAGCATGTATGTTTAGATACCTATATATGGAAGTATGTTGACCATCTTCATTAGACCTGATTCGTGTTTCATTCGTTCCATGTCAAACGGTAAAAGGGGTTCTAATCCTGACAACAATTCCGAGATTAAAATCTACTTAGGTTTGTATTTTCGTTAAATGGAACAGAAATTAGTAAAAATTCATGTTTTTTTTAATTAAATTTAGAGGAAATATATATAAAAATAGTAGGAAGTGAAAATTAAGTTGTAAAAGCTTTAAAAAAAGCTTTTCTCTATGTTCGAGACCATCAAACCGTAACAACAAAGAACAAACTATTGATACAGATTGCAGTTTGCATAACCTATTAGACGTTTTTCATCGGAATTAAATGTTGCCTTGAGGTTGAAGGAACTCAATTACTCAATAATTCATACTTCAGTTTTTCATTTTATCACTTCACGGACACGCTTGATGCGATTCTCGAACTCATTATGACAAATTGGTATTGGTGTCGCAGTATGACGGTACTAAAAAGTACTAAATGGTAAAAGTTTTCAGATTCATTTCTTGTTTATAATGCATTGAAAGTTTTGTTAAACAATTATTAAACATTAAACATTCAGAAAGTTCGTAAAAGTACAAGAAAATAGTATAATTTTGTATAGGTATACCTAAATGAAAAAAAAGATGACATAGACCCTGTTAAGATTGGTACTCATCATGGCGCCATGAAAATGATGAGGTACGAGGATTTCGTATGAAAAATCAGAGAGGGGAAAAAACGCTTCAGTCACGAAAACAAATAAAGAAGAATAAAAACTCATGTTTCGTAACCAAATAATTCCAGTTCTATACCAGTTTCTAATTAATGTTTATTTGTCGATTAGCAAATATTTTGTTGTAATTTTAATATTTTTTTATAATATTGAAATAAACAAAAAAAAAAAAGAAATGGGGGCTTGGACCCCAGAATGACTGCCAGAAACGGAAAAACCAAATGATCCAATTTCGCATTTCATCGAAGTCAAAATGAAGATAAGTGATATCTAGATGGGTTGGTACGGTATTCACTTTAAGAAATACCCTTGGGATTGGAGCTAAGCAGCATTCACAATTGGGGAATTGAAAGTATTGATTTTTATGTAGAAATATGTACATGAATACAAGAAGGATTCTGAAAACGAGTTACAAATCCATCCAGATTTTTTTACATCTGTGAAATATCTAGACAAATAAATGCTGTCTTCGCCTTGGGCGAAGAGTATCGCTTTTAAGAAAGTACTTCCAATATGTATATAAAATAATATAGGAGAAAGGTACAGTTCCTAACTACCTTTTTAGTCAAGCTTTGAAGTTTTCTATTCTGTTAAACTAAAATACACGGGCAACAAATTCATAGACAATTTAATTCGACACGATGCAATTTAGTGTGACACTAGCTCATAACTTCATATTTTCAATTAACATGATAACTTAGTGTGACACTGATTAAATTTAAGTGTCGAGTTAGATAATTAATCTTAAAATAGCACCGTGATATTTATGAGGGGTTTATAAATGTACTGTTTAGTTTCTCATAAAATCCCGATATATTCTCGGGACGGTAATAAGCATCACAAGGTAAAATAAAGGATTTCCGAAAAAATAAATAGTTCACAAACTACCTACAGTATCGAGTACAGGTCAAGGTACCTTTTCCTCATACCTAGGTATTAAAAAGAAAAAAATTATGAAAGTTAAGGAAAATACCGATTTATTGGAAAGAAGTTTCGTTTAGCATGCATATAACACTGGCTTTTACCCTTAAGCCCAATCGGACGTATCGTGAAATAAAGGGGTTCTTTTTTTGGCCGTACAACACAAATTTGAATGGGTTACCCGGCGAGGTTATTCCTTGCCATTTCAATTTGAAAACATTCAAAACCAATGTTAATCGACAACTTCTGTCCCGTTTGTGCGTGTATGTATATACCTATCATTAAAAAAAAAAAAAATTAGTACTATTTTAAGCATGAACTATACTCCTTGTAGTGGGCAAATTCTATGTACCTACAACATCTTGCTTCCTACGGTTTTAAAGAGTTTTAAGGTAGGAAGCTATATGTTCTCGCATTTGAGTTAGCCCCAGCCACCATAGTGCACCGTGATGCTCATTCTAGAATATGTGCGGTTCACTTCCAGATAGTTCAATATTATCCGAGGCCTTGCCACACCCAGTCTTTACGTCCGGAAGAAACTCGATGGATATTCTTACAACGGCACTATTAATCCGTTACCTTGACCTTGATATTCTCGAGCGCGGTCGATTTTTTTTTAATTTTAAAGGACATTATTTAAGAATAACGGAAAATATATAATTTGCCGATTTGCATAAGCCGAAGAAGAAAAAAACAATCAATAAAGTTAAGTGCGTGAAAATCCCTCCAAATAATCGTCAGATTATTGGTCAGACCGACTAGGACATTAAGCTGAATCGCTTGTATAATAATCTGACACGCTTGATTATTTCAAAATGGCGATTTTTTTGCATTTTCAAGAAGCTGTCACGAGCTTGCGTCATGTCCGAATCATCAGTATTTTGAATGGGAGCTTCTTTCGGGTTCGCTTAACACCCCCTCTGAAAATCTGACGCGCTCGAATAACTTTTTTTGTTTTAATTTTTTGCCCTACCATAAAATCACCCCCACCTTGCAAACCAGCAGATTAACATCTCTCCGTTATCAGAGACCCGTGGAGCATACGCACTATTTATTTCTGACACGCTCGAGTTATTTCCTGTTTTTTTTTTTCATTTTTTAAAAGCCCTTAGATGCTCCCCCACCGTTGAACAGGTATATATTACATACACTTTTTTATTCCTACCACTTAATCTTTAAAATCCAATAGGTCCCAACGACGCTCGAGTAAATCCCCATTTAGCATCGTTACTATTAACATAACCTTAGTCAATATAGACAGATTCGATATTTGGTGTTCCTAATAACTTCCCAATTCCTTTTTTATCAATAAAATATTTTAGGTTCTGTTAAATATTCAACTTCTGAAAACGTTCTTGTGTGTTAGTATCTTTACTTTCAATTCAAATCCAACGGCCATGGTGGAGTCTCCATACAGTAATCATAAATCATCATTAACAACTGCATCAACAACTGCTACCTCCCCCAAAAGTGGAATATGGCCAAAATCCTTGCAATACCTAAGAAAGGCGCCAGAAAACTATTTTCCAACTACAGGCCGGTATCCCACCTAAATAACACCAGCAAAATTCTGGACGAAGTCATCCTCAGACGGCTTAGTAAATATAGCAATGATCTCAACCTCATCCCCGACATGCAGTTTGGCTTTCGTGAAAATCACTCGACACTGCATCCACTATTGAAATTCCAATCCGACATCTGCACAGCCCTAAATAATCATCGTGCCACCGTTGGTGGCTTTCTGGATTTGGAAAAAGCATTCGAAAGCGTTTGGATTGAAGCCCTAATCCATAAGCTTAAGTCATTTGGACTACCATTATCACTGCTGAAAAAAAATTAGTTTTCTTTTCTTTCTTTCAGGAAATTCTTTGTCCAAATAGGAAGCTGTAAGTCACCAATCAAACACATCAAGGCCGGTGTTGCACAAGGTTCAAAACTGGGACCTTTCCTTTTTAACTTGATGACATCCGATCAACCCATGCCACCGAAATGTGAAAACCTACTCTTCGCTGATGACTCACATCAACACAGCTTCAAAAGACCTGCCAATCATAGCCTTATCCGTTCTGCAGCAACCTGTAGAAGCGTGTCCTTTAAGTTCCCTGATGGATCATCAATAGAAGCTAAATGCCAAGTACCTTTTGATCAACTTCAATGAGCTGTTTAAATTCAACCCGCACTCCAGGGCAGTGCTTTAGAAAGCCAACTTTGCATTCCATCGTGTACACCCATTATCGAGGAAAAGAAATGGTTTAAGGATGTCAACGAAACTACTAATATACAAGCAATTACTGAGGCCAATTATAGGCTACAGTTTTCCCGTGTGGTTCACAATCCTTAGGAAGATTTTAAGGATATACACCGGCCTTATATTCAATCACCAACAACAAAAACACTACAGCAACAAACTACTCCATGATGGAGCCGAAATCAAGCCAATGAACCAGTTTCTTATACAGTCAGCGATGAAGCTAATCTCAAAAACCGCCATCCACCCTAACCTACTCATGAGAAGGATGACCACCCTGGAACCACTTCCCGAACCTAGGTATCTTAGAGCCATGGATATCCTAGAAACAGTCAATGACAACGATGAAGCAGTTTCCTTCTACGCTGACTCAGAGTCAGCTTCACAGGTCAGTTGGCTGAACGCCAACTCAACCCCCAAACCACAGGTAACCGCTCACTGTTCAACCCGATTGAAGTCAACCGACTTTTAGTATAATTTATATGTACCTTAGCCAATAATTAAATATGTATATAATATTTATTATTTTGTATAGTCAAATCCATTGTATAGCGTCAGTCAGAACATTAAATCGAACAAAGCAAATACAACTCAAAATAAATCTTCATGTCTCATACCTTTTTTATGAATTCGTTTATTTTGTTTCCAACTTAAACATAAACATCCTTAATTAAATCTAACCAAATTCCTTCAACAAACATTTTACATGGTTAATGATCTATCACTCACATACTGTACACATGCATACCAACCATTATGTTTCATATTTCATTATATACCAAACAAATAATCTACTACACGTACACACAAAACAGAACACACAAGCACAAGTTTCCCCTCTTTTGCGTGCGTAGCATTGAAACAAATCAACGAGTGCACGATTCGATTCAGTGTACACCCGTCTGACCTGTGCTGTGGTTCGAATCGTTTTTATCATCGCAATATTGTGAAACCGGAATAAACATAAAATGTCATCGAGCACATCATCAAGTGAGACTCCCGCCAAATTGATGGTCGAAGAAAAATCCCCAACAAGTGAAGAAAAGTTAATTAAACCCAGAAAAGTTTTGAGCATCAAAGACAAGTGTCGAATTATAGAAAAACTCAAAAGTGGCGTTGCAGTCTCGTGCTTAGCAAAAGAATACAAAGTATGCAAAACAACAATCTTCGGCATCAGGCGGAAGGAGAAGCAAATCTTGAGATTCTCTAAACAAATCGGTGACGATTATGGAAATACAAGAAAAACAATGAAGGGTTCAGAAAACAATTCTCTTGAGCAGGCCATTTCTATTTGGATTAAAAAAGAAATAGAGGAGAATGGATGTCTGCCACCGAATGAAGTAATTTGCAACAAGGCTCTGCGCATAAGCAAGAAAATTCCACAGGCGGTAGAGTTTAAGGCTACTAGTGGTTGGTTAAAACGATTCAAAGCACGCTACGGCTTGAGCAACGCGGTAAGCAACGAACAAGGCCAGTTAAACTTATCACCGTCGTCGGATCGTGATAACAATGGCGATGACGGCGACAGTTTGTGTTCAATAACAATTACAACTCCTAATTCGTCATATTTTGATGTCAAGAAAGAAGAACCTTTAGAAATCACTGACGATGAAAGAGATGAATGTGTAAGTGAGAATGAGTGGGAAAAAGATGTCAATACAAATCAAAACCAATCATCGGTTGCTGCTGACACGAAAATTAAATCGAATACGGAAACTGTGAACAGAAATGGATTTATAGACGAATCTGACAAAAATGCTCCTCCGAAAACAACTCATGAAGAAGCATTTCATGCTTTTGAAATTCTGTTTCAATGGTCTGAGGGAGAAGGAAATGTTGGTATGGAGGAACTACTGTTGTTGCGGAAGCTTCAAAGTATGGCTGCTAAGCGGGCGCTGGCATCGTTATCAAAAAAGAAGTAATAAGTTAGTGTTATTTTGTATTGATTAAATTTTTGAATAATAATAAATTGATTAAAAAAATACCTTTTAATTGCGAATAAAAACTTCATTTTTCTACAAAAAAAAATGTATACATAACTCATTTTAAATTCTTGACAAATTGACATTGTTGAGATTTTTTAGAAATCAAAATTTCGCAGAAATACTATTTTGGACTGTTTTTAAACCTTGCAACTCGTTACTTTGCTTCAGCTTTTAGGAGAGACATATGTGGTGGCCAAGGTAGACAGAATCGCACGACCACGAGTAGCCCGAGTCGCGCGACTATCGGTCTTTCTTCTTTGTGCTTATTCGGGAAATCATTCATTTTTGTCAATCCCTTTCATTGCTTGTTCGCCATGAACGAGTAATGTGATGTTTTTTGTAGCAGGTAGCACGTAGGAACAGTACAACAGCTGAAAATGTTCACTCTGGAAACTTGAAATAAATTGGAATTCAAGAAATGACATAGTGAAGAGTTGCAAACACAATCGCTACGTTTAAAAGTATCTCTGCGACAAGGACAGGTAACAAAAGAGAATCAACGATAGTCGCAAGGTTTACAAACAGTCTTGGTGAATTTGGATGCGTTCAGGGGCCTTATTATGTAAAACGATAATCGTTGAAATTGGGTCGTTATTGTTAAAATGCGATCACATATAACGAGAATCGATAAGAATTAACGATTCTCGTTTTTTCTTGCGACTGACATTTGGGAGTCGTTTTATCTGTCGTTTTCGTTCATCTGCCGTAACGTAACATAAAGGTTTTGTTTTGTTTTTGGAAGTACAATTTCTGGAGCTCCGAGAATGTAAATAAACATTTATTTTAAATGAATGAAATGGAATAAAATTTGTTTAATTTTATTGATAATAGGCCACTAACACAAAGTAAACCCGGGCGGGAAAAAAATTATTTACCGGGCAGCCAATGCAATGCGAAATCCAGAATACATTGAAGCAAAAATAAATTCATGTAGGCCTCCTCAAAGAATTATCGAAAGATGGAAGCCGTTAACTTCATTTAAGCATTATTTATATGAGGAATAAAATATATATGTATGTATATTCATTTATTAATTTTTTTGAAAGGTTTGGATATTATAAATTTAATTTGTAGGGCAAGATGCGTGCCAACAATTTGAATTCCAGTGGCACTAGGAAAAAAATTAACACATTTCTGACAGTTCTAATTAAGTGTGAAGTTGGTTGCGCTTCAAAAAAATCTTTCATTTTTATAACGCTTTTCTCGCTTTACTTAAGACCCAACTATAATTGAAGAATTGGAACGTACGTTGCCGTACCAAACAGGGCGAATACATGTGATTTATATACCCAAACCCGAAATGACTTGTTCAGTTTTATTTCTGTACATAATGTACTTTTGACCTTAGCTTCCTATTTCTTTCGCGTATTTTAGTTGGACCTTTAATCGCTCTATGCCTCGACTTTCGTAAAATTTAGTATCGTTAAATTTAAGATCGTTTCGTAATACATAATAGGGGTCTAGGTGTTTAGAAATGTTATTTTTATCTAGAAAAGGTTAAAGGGTTAACTATAATGGTCAGAAGAAAACGGAAGCTATTGTCAAAACCGACCGAAACATTTCAATCCTTTTGTCAAATGAGCACGTCTACCCATAATGGAATGGACGGAATGCCGCGGAAGTATGTCAAATTTTCTTCATAACAAACACAACCAGCTTTCAAGTTGTCGTCTGTAAAATGGGCTCGCTACCGCAGTTTACGTCCGTAAGTAAAACTCATCGAAACTTGACGAAACAGAGCAATCCGCCATTTAGGGCACAAGATACGAATTACTTGTTCGCTTATTTACGGACGGGCCCGTCCGCGCCATTCCAACCATTATAGTTCAGCCTTAACTTCTTCCGATTGTAGCCCATGATTTTCTATGTGGATTTTCCGCCATCTTGGAAAAAAGGTTTAAATTGAGTTTTCTTACAACTCGGCTCTCCATTGAAATAGCACCATTTTGATGCAATACCTTTTTGTTGGTTTTTTATGATATACAATTAAGGTCCTTTAGATTTTCTCGATCTACTGCGCCGAAACAAAATTCTTTCCTATCTCTAATACTTTTAACTAGTGCCGTGCAACATTCGGTTGCATTCTAAAAGGCATTGTGCCTTACAGACAGATAGTTAAAACATTATTATAAATATTATTAATACACAAAAAATGTCGGTATTGAAATTTGTTTTGTTTTTTCCATTTTCTCGTACTTCTACCGCGCAGCAAAGTTGACCCCAGCGCATTGTCGTGCCCAGAAGATATCATGTATCTGAAATTAGTCTAAGTCGAAATTATTTAATTTTTAGAAGTGGATGCATGTGTTGTTTAAGTCAGGTATAAAAGACCCTTTTTTATCAGAACTTTACGCTGTTTTCTGATTGGCTTTATTATATCTGTTCCTCAACCGTTTGCAAACTGTCAGAGAAAGTTTGACAGCTAAGTGTTTTTGACTTTGTTGTTTGAGTTAGTTTCTCTGTCTTGAATGAACCCTATGGTCAGCTTTAATACATTGTTAGACTGTCATAACTTCGCGCGGCTTGTACATTTATATAAACACAAAACAAAAAAACACGTTGTAGGGTTGCCATACGCAAGATTCAAACATTTATTAACTAAGGAAATTTGTGTTTATTCGGTGAATTATTTTTAAATAACAGTTCGCACACACACTACGCATTTTTTCTGTCTTTTACATTGAATTCTTTTATAGACAACGGGGCGATTTTTATTAGTTTTTTTTTGTTAGATTAATGCGTAGATTGGATTTATTTGTACGGACACTTCGATAATAAGAATAATTATTAGGTAAATAACCTTTTCTTGCAATTTAATTAACTTTTTTCATATGCTAATGGATGACTTCGAGCAAAAAAGGTGTATATATGTATGCAAGTACTTCATCTTCAACTTCAACTTCAACACCTCTCGGTTTGCCGCAACGGGCCTTAGTTGTGATCCAGATTGAATTCGATGATCCAAGTTCTTTAAATGCAGACGACCTCTTGTTTTTTTATCTTTCAACGCGTCTATTACATAGATCCTAGAGGATTCAATTCGATAGATTTCTTCGCTATATTTTCGGGAGGTTTTCTCAGTGTATAGACTATCCAACGTCATTTTCGTTGCATGGTGTCTGCATCCATTTTTTTTCTTCCCGGTCTTGTTCCAGTTCAACTTTCGTTATGGTTTGCGGCCTCCAGAACATAAAACTGTATAGTAAACAATGGTTAACGAAGGCCTCTGCACTCAGCTCGAAATGTTAGCCGAGCACTTCCATGTTTCAGAAGTATATAACAGTACAGATTTAATGTTGGATTCGAAGAGTTTTAACTTGGTGTGCACGGATATTTTACTAGAGTTTCGCACAGGAGGAAGGATTCCAAAAGCACATATACATATATTGGTCCGATCCGCCACCGTGTGCTACATAACTGCCCAGATAATTAAAATGCCTAACCTCTTCTAAGGTTTCCTGCCTTGGAATAACTTGTTGTGTGCTTTGGCCCTTTCTCATTATTTTGGTCTTATTAGCGTTGATCCTAAAGCCAGCCACTTCATTGGTGACAAGATATATCCCTGTCTCACACCAAAAGAGTCGGAAAGCTGTCCATTGTGCAAAACGAAATACCTTGCGTTGTTATAGAACTCTTTAAAAACAGCGACAATTTTCTAATATCTATGTAGATACCTTGCGCAATAAGTGATCTCCAGATGCATTAACTATTTATAATAAGACAGGTTCTATTATTTTTATATTTATTTCACTGAATATGAGTTTGTGAAAAGAATTTTGCCAGTTATATTGGATGCACTTTACTTTGGTTATAAATAGAGTTGGTTGTCTGCAAAGCCGGTTTACGGACGATAATTTTACGTGATAACGTCATAAGAAAACATTGATGGCAGCAACACCAACATACAGTCCGTTAACTCACACCCACTAACCCTCTCTTTAAATCCACACACACACACACCAATATCTACATCTACTTTCTACTTTAACAGCCTGTTCTTTTTCATGGTGCTCAGAATACGTTTGTGATCGCTTTTGGTTAAAAAAAAATGAATCCACAAAATGAATCCACACCTACACAAACATACATACCATTATTACATCTAGTTTCTACTTTACCAAAACTCCGCCTATCTTGTATTTCTCATGAGTCTTATCAGCATGAGTCATGTTATTTCGAATGTGTAGCCCTGTCATCGATTTATAAGACGTTATCATGTCAAAAAAAAATCAAAGTTGAATTTTCTCAAAAAATAAATTAAAAAGTAACATTCCGCAACCCCAACATGAACACACAAAAGAAGAAACAAACGCAACTTATTTCTCTACACAGCTGCCATTTTTTCTTCTGCTGAAAAAACGAACGTGGAATGGAATACCTACAAACAAGACAAAACAGCGAAGGGGAGACGCAAAAAGTAGAAGTAGGTTGACAGGTAAATATGTACTTAGGTACATACATACCTACATATGTACATAATAAAATGCATTACATTTCTGGTTTTATTCGATCAATATTTGTATATGAATATGGATTAAATTTTGTTAAAATAAAATGTATTTAAATAAAAATTTAATTCTTAACACAAAATTTACTTCCCCATTATTAAAACAAAATCAAAACTGTAACAAACTATATACATCCCTAGCTGTGTAGGTAACACACATGACACAACATACTGTATTAAATGTCTGCCTAGGAGAAAAGTCAAATCTACAAATCTTGACCTATAAGGTTAAATTTATTTAAGTCTGATAGTTTCTTATATAAAAATTGTTCATGAGAACCTCAAAATCCGCTTAGCTGAAAATAACGGGCAGCAAGGGAAACGAACAAAGAAGAGTAAAAGAGACAAACAACAAGCACCCAAGCACCGCCATGAAGTTTCATAAGAAAATTATACAAAATGTATCTTAGCATGTTGCTTACGTTACGTCTAGGTCTACCAGACAGAAAAAGCAAAGCACACAAATCATTTCAATATTTTTTTTTTGGATCTTTCAATATCAAAATAAACTTACCTTTTGAACGAAAAACGGAACTTAATTTTTAAAAACTCTCAAAAGCACTCCCTGTTAGTCACACTTAAATGAGAGAACTAAAATTGTTGGAAATGTTTTGTACAGCCCCGGTAGGAGGCGTAGAGAATTTTGCGCGTATTAATGTAGGTACATTGCGAGAACATCATTGGGGCTCTGGCTATATTTGTATATACCTACGACTGATGAAAGTATTTGTGTGGAGGTTTGCTAGTGTGCATCAGTTGTTATGTAATTTTGTTGTACATAAGTAGGTACCTATATTAATTTATTAATAAAGTTATTAAATTACAAAATAAAAATAAAAATTTTCACAAAATTTAATTGATTATTTTTTTTTTATTCTTAGGATTCCATTGATATGAATTAAATTGTACTTTACCCAGGTAATTAATATTTTCTTATCAAACAATAGAGATCTTACATTAAGTTCAACAGGTAGGTAGGTACAATCAGCACTACATAATAGGGATTTAACAAAAACCGAAATGAGCCTAAGTCTTAGGTAGGTACATAATAGATTAATACACCTTGTCAAAATAACATAATATAAACGTCTGTACCTACCAATCTACATAATATAACTTTTACAGGTAAATAAGCAGTACCTATACCTACTCAGTGAACTGTTCACATAAGTAGATTGACTATATTTATACCTGATACCTAGGCATCTACATACATATGTATCTAACTTGTATTCATTTATTTATAACTCAAATACCTACTTAGGTATTGGTTCACAAAATGTTTTAAGGGCCAGTTGACATTAGACCCGAGTTTACAGCAAAACCCGAGTTACAAAAAAAAATATTTCACTTACGAAAAAATGCATTTCTTTAGTGCGACATTAAAAAGCTCACAAAAAGCTCTCCTCCAACTTTTTTGTTGTTCGTCGGCAAATTATCAAAATAACCAACGAAATTGTATGTTTCCAAATAGCTGCCTAACCTATTGATTGTTTCTAAACCTAACAGCTGTCCACTAAAATTCGATTCATAAGTTAATCGTTAAGACAAGTTTTTAGTCTTGATACATGAATAACAGGTTATTGATGTCAACAAATTTGTTGCTCAATTTAGCCCTTTTTTATTGATTTTTACAAAACAAATTCGACAACGGAAAAAATGTATACCTAGGAACATGTACATAAGTAGGTATGTGGTACCTAGTTCCCTTAAAATGAATTTTATTAATTTAAATGTTATTAAACTATCAACTTTTATCTGAAACTGTCTACTACATACGTCACATTCAATCGGAAGTACATAGGCAGGTATGTACATAATAAAGAACCATATTGAATTATGTACATGCATACATAGTTAGATAAATAAAGATTTTTTTATTGTTTGCTCGTAATCGTTGTCTTTTTCGATGTCAACGTCATCAAGAATTGGTTATCGTTTTGTCCGTAGATCTCTCCCTCTTTCTCTTTCACGCATTAAAATAAATTAAAAAAAATTATTGGAACGTTGGGTAGGTTGCTGACATTTGGATCTGTTTCCCATATTATTTATTAAGTTTACTATTATTAATTTTGTAGTAACTTCCTTAATACAAGTAATTTTTAAAGATCCGGATTGAATATTATTATGTATCTTGGGTTAGTTTTTTTTAGCAAATAATGTAAGACCTAAGAGAAGAGTTGCGATGGTGATATCGATTTCTAACATAAAAAAACAAGATGGATGCCAGAGCACGAATTCAGAGAAAAAGTTGATATTTTTACTTGCGATTATAGGTAGATATGTAGATACTATAAGGCAATTGGTTGAAAGTTATTATGAAACAATTGTTTAATTGTCGCTCGCTGATGATGGTTCCGCAGCTGAGAACCGAAATGCATACCTACGTTTAAATAAAAAGAAATGTTACTAACTTTAAACAAGTTTTTGTTTTGAATAACTTTTAACCAATTAATCTGACCACATACTTGGCTATAACATTTACGATAAAATTTGGGAATATAACTAGGTATAAGGCAAGTTATGGATTTGTGCAAAAAAAAACTTCTAACAATCAAACGTGACATTACGATGATAGAGAAGTCGAAAAAAATGGGTCTGGAAATTCCGTCCGTCTGTCTGTCTGTTCACACCTCTACAGCCTAAACGGGTGGGCCGATTAGCTTCTTAGTATTTAGTATTTATTTAGTAGTATCTCGGGAGGTATTTTTGCTCATCTTTGCTCTAGGTCGAAAAATAACGGTATCTGCCATACAATCTTTAACAAAAAGTTTGATTTTCTCTTTAAAACTTTCAGGGTGCTATTTTTTTTACAACAATACATCTATCAGTTAGACAGATTTTTTTCGAAATTTGTTCTATAACGGTACCCCCATAGGGTACTTTCTCGAGAACTGCTTAACGGATTATAATAAAAATTGATATTCAGGAAGATGTACATATAGATAGCCAGACCGATTCGGCCTACAAATATTTCCGAATAAGTTTTTTTTTGTATTTTTAATAATTTAAAAAAAAAAATTTGAAAAAACTAAATTTTGAACAAAATGGCGTTTAATTTTTTTCCACTGAAGACTATTTTACGCACTTTTTTCAAACAATCACAAGTCAGAAAAATCGAATAAGAACTTTGAAATTCCTTTAATATTTTTCAAATTGTACTCGAAGCTGTGACCGCACATAAGAGCAAGTACGTGCGATCCAGTCATGCAATTTATTTTTTATTGGACATATGAATTTGTTGAACGAATTTTGTTTACCTACTTACCTACCGAAAGTAATCTAAAGATTAATATTTTACAAATTAATAGGAATTATTGTTTAAATATGTAGGCAGGTAGGTATGTATGTATCTATCAAGATCTGTCTATGAAAGATGACATTTTTTGTCTTTTTCTTTTTCTGTGTCAACTTGATAAATTAGAATCGAATAAGTTGGTTTCACGAAAAGTAAAAAGTAAGATTATCTAATTTAGATACCTTATTGGTAGCAAATTCATTCTACTTAGAGATATTTCGCAGAAATACAATTTTGGTGAATTTGGATGCGTTCGGGTGTCTAAAAATGCAAATTTGTCTAAGGTGTGTTCAATATGTTCTAATTATGGGTCAGAATGAGAACTTGAAAGATATGTAAGTAATTTTTCGCACCTCTGTCCGGCGTAAGTACAATGTGCGTAGGGTTACCACTTGCTGATTAGCACTTCATTTTAAAAATAATTTAAAGCAATTTCAATTCACTGTAATAATACTATATTTATTTATTTTTATTAATCACAATACCACATCACTCTTAATAAAACACAATATCACGTCATAACACTTTTCCGTATTAATATGACAACGTGATGCAATTGCAAACTTCGAGAAACACTTCAAAATTTGTTCTCAAAAGCTTCAAAACAGAAAGAACTATGATAAAAACCAATGAAAAAGCTATATATTAGAGCTTTTAAATTAGCAAAGGTAACTCTGTTGGTTGAATACGTTTTTTTGCAATTCACATAGAAAGCAGAAAGGGTAGGTAAAAGTGAGTAAACAATCATTTATTCATTATTCCATCAACGTTAATGGTGATCGGTCATGGTGCAGTGTACGAGTTTTTTTAAAGAGATACACCTAATTCATAAACGTTAATGAAAACATTAAAACCTTTTACGCCATGCGACATAGGCGTGTCACCATCTTATAATTCTTTCCTTTACGTTCCAAAACAATATCTATTTCCGTTGTTTTTATAATTTCTTGGTTTTAAAATATTGTAACTTTCCATAAAAATTTTGACAGATTAACGAGGTTTACCACTTTACTTTACGTTTATCAGGACTTAATGCTTTTGCATGGTTGCTTTTAATTACGTCTTTTTTTGTAGCTTATTCATTTGCAAATTGCCAAATAAAGTTTTGATAGTAAAATAAATTTGTTTTGAGTTTGTTGTATTATTTAGTTTCTCTATGTCTTGAATGAACCAAATGAAGAGCTTTCTCAAAGTTTTAGGCAGACCCACGGAATGTCATAATTTCAAAAGCCTTGTAGTAAAAAATAGAAATTGAGTCAACTTGTCCGACTGCGAATTCTTGTACTATAACTCTTGTTTCGTTATGTTTTCGTCAGGTTTCCTCAGATAATGGCTTATCTAACGCCATTACCTTTGCATGATGATGATGCATCCTATTTTTTTAATCGGTCCTGTCCCACACCTCCACGTTCGATATGGTGTTTGCAGCCACCGAATATTCAGAATGTACCCCGGAGAACAGTTAATGAAGGGTTGGAGTTTGCTCAAATCCTCGAGATGTTAGCAGAGCATTTCACACGGATAGCATTCCTAAAGCACCACGGGCTTTATTTATTATTGATATCCAGGTCCGTTCCGCAACCGTCTGTTATATTACTGTTTAGATAATTGTAAAAATGTAGTGCCCCGTGGCTTAGTGGTTAGTGTGTCGGACTGCTAAGCGAAAGAACCTGGGTTCAAATCCAGCTCATAGCCACCTTTTTTTCTGGGGTACTGCCTCTTGCGAGGAACTGACAAAACCTCCAAGAGTAAAATTTGTCTCGAAAAAGTGCATCTCATGTAGCCGTTCGGACTCGGCGGTAAACTCTAGGTCCCTTCCATTCCATTCTTGCAGAGTAACAACACACACACAGGAATGGTTGAGAGTATAAGTCACTAGGCCTTGGCTCCTTAAGGAGCTGTCGCGCCAATAAATTTATTTATTTATTTAGATAATTAACCTTCTTTAATGCGGATAATAACTTATTAGGTGCTTTGGCCCGTTGTCATTATTTTGGTCTTATTAGCGTTGATCCGTATTCCTTAAGCCAGCCATTTCTTCATTTATAAGCAGCGAATAACATATTTTGTAGGACTCAGCGACAATTTTCTCAGGGATACCTCACGCAATAATCAATCTCCCAATATACTAACTCTTTATAATAAGTCAGTGTTTATTATTTTCTATTTTTTCACTGAATCTGGGTTTTTGAAAGGAATCTTGACTGTTTCTTGGACCGCCTTAATTTTGGTAATTTTTTAGTATCTTCTGATTTTCGTTCTTCTGATTTTCGAAGTATTATCAGCTCTTAATTTTTTGTTTGCATTGAAATATTTTATCATTTTCGTTCAATAGTATAAGATTATTCAGTTTCGTCATTTGATATATTTTTTTTGCCTTCAACTTTAATCATTGCTAGAAATGTCACTAGATGATTTCGTGCACTTCAACTTTTATATTTTAGTTGGCGATCCGTTAGAACTGTTTTTATTCTTCAGTATTAGGCTTTATGATTTTTTTTTAATGTAATCGGTCTCGGTATACCAACAAGGTAATAGTTTTGTTTTATTTCAACTAAACCATCTTGTTTTTCTGTTGTGCTGACAGATTTTTATTTTTTAACATTTCTGTATGCCGAATCTTTTTTTTTGTTTTTAGATTATGTTAAGCTTAAAATTCGAATTTTCTCTCAAAAAAATAAATTAAAAAGTAAAATTCGTCATTCGGCAACCCCAACATTAGCACACAAAAGAAAAAACGAACGCAAATTATTTCTCTTTGGAGCTGCCATTTTTCTTCCTTGAAATAACGAACGGCATTAATGAAAATGGAGTACAGCACAACAGCGAACAGGAGACACAAAACCGTACAAGTTGGTTGACAGATAGATACATACATAATACATTTTGCATTAAATTTCTGGTTTTGTTCGATCGATGTTTGCGAATATGAATAAAATTTAGTTAAATAAAATTTATTTAAATAAAAATTAAATTCTTAACAGACAAATTTGTTCCTCATTTACCTACCTATTAAAAAAAATCAAAACAACAACTTACTAAATAGGCAACACACAAGGCTGTATTAAATGCCTGTCTAGGCCTAGGAAAAAAAATCAAATCTGAGATTTTATTACGCCTGACTGTTCGCAAAAATTGTTTGAAAATCTCAAAATGTCAAACCCCGCTTTGCTGAAAATAACGGGACAAGAAGAAAAACGAACAAAGAAGAGTAAAAGAGACAAAAAACAAGCACCCAAGCCAAACCGCCATGACCATGATGTTTCCTAAGGAAATTATAATACCTAAATGTATCTTGGCGGCATATTGCTTACGTTACGTCTAAAAGACAGAAGAAGCAAAGCACACATAATGTAAATCTTTTCAATATTTTTTTGGATCTTTCAATATCAAAATAAACTTACCTTTTTGAGCAACTTGAACGAAAAACGAAACTAAATTTATAAAAACTCTTCAAAAGCACTCCCTGTTAGTCACACTTAAATGAGAGAACTAAAATTGTTGGAAATGTTTTGTACAGCCCCGGTAGGAGGCGCAGATCGCAGAGCATTTTGGAGTAAGCAAATACATTGCGAGAACATCATTGCGGCTCCGGCTGTATATAGGACTGATGAAAGTATTTGTTTGTGTGGAGGTTTGCGAGATTGTATCAGTTGTTATGTAATTTTGTTGTACATAAGTAAGTACCTATATTAAGTTATTTAATATTAATAAAGTTATTATATTAGGAACAAAATAAAAAGGTTCACGAAATGTACCTACTTAACTTTAATTTTTTTTTGTTTTATTCTTGGGATTTTATCAATGTGAATTAAATTATATTTTACCTATTTTCTTATCAAACAATAGACGTCTTACCTAAATGTATACCTACAGGTATATACAATCAGCACTCCATTTAAATTAATAGGCATCAAACAAAAACCGAAATGAGCCTAGTTTGTACATAGGTCGTAGGTTATCAGGTTATTATGTTATCAAAATAATTACAATAATTATGTACATACATAAAATGTACAAACATAAACGTCTGTACATAATATAACTTTTACAGGTAAATAAGCAGCACCTACTAAATGAACTATTTACATAGGTCTACTATATTTATACCTCATATGCTTCTATGCATGTACTTATTCCTTTATTTATAACTCAAATATGTATCTACTTAGATATTGGTTCAAAATGTTTTAAGGGCCAGTTGACATTTGACCCGAGATTACAGTTAAAAAAAATTATTTCACATAACAAAAACATACGAAAAATGCATTTCTGTGGTGCGACATTAAAAAGCTCACAAAAAGCTCTCCTCCTAATTTGTTTTATTACTCGTCGGCATAATATTATCAAAATAACCAACGAAATTGTATGTTTCCAAATAGCTGCCTATTGATTGTTTTTAACCTAACAGCTGTCCACTATTATTCAATTCACAAGTTAATTGTTAAGACAATAGTTTTCGGTGTTGATACCTCCATTAATGCCAGGTTATTGATGTCAAAAAAATTGTTGCTCATTTTATTGATTTTTTTACAAAACAAATTTTACATAACGGAAAAAATACTTACATTTACCTACATAATTCCCGACAAATTAATTTTATTAATATAAATGTTATTAAACTATCAAGTTTTATCTGAAACAGTCTACTACATACGTCATATTTAATCGGAAGTAAATCCATAGGCAGGTACATATTAAATAAAGAACTATATTTAATTAAGTAGATATGTAGGTACATAAAGATTTTTTATTGTTTACTCGTAATCGTTTCGTTTTTCGATGTCAACGTCATCAAGTATTGGTTATCGTTTTGTCTGTAGATCTCTTCCCTCTTTCTCTTTCACGCATGAGATACATGAGTAGGTTGCTGACATTTGGATTTGTTCCCATAATATTCATTATGTTTATTATTATTAATTTTATACTAACTTAATAAAAGTAATTTAGTATGATCCGGATTGAATATTATTATTTATACCTATTTGGCTAGTTTTCGTTTTAGTAAATAATGTAAGACTAAGACGTAAGAGTTCTGATGATGATATCGATTTCTAAAATAAAAGAAACAAGATGGATGCCAGAGCACAAGTTCATGAAGAGGAAAAGTTGGTATATATTTTTTCGTTGGGCATGAAAAAAATATATAAAACACGGCATAGTATAATCAGATAATGAGATAGCATTACGAGCAGCAGGGTTGCCTCCATATGTTTTAAGTTTTTGTATTGTTTTAGAGGAAGAGTTTTTGAAAAAAAACATGTTTTAATAATTGGGTATCTACTATACAAAAATAGTGAAAAATGTACATTATGTGTATAAATAAATTTCATTATTAATGTGGTAATTTTTTTTTACAATGCTTATACATACCTATTATGTACATAGATCATATTATAGTTAGAAGTTAAGAACATGATTTGTTTGAAAAGTTTTTGATTTTAGATGCTTGGTCTTAAAAAAAAACTACATACAAAAAATATTTGATATTTTAAGGCCCTTTAAACTATCTTTTTAGGTGTTGCCGGATCGAGGGATACAAACAATAAGGAATAAAAACAATAAGGAAAATGGCTACGATGTTGATGGATTAAAATTCCTCTAAAATAACAAAAAAATGATTTTGTTTATAGCTCCAGAAGAACGCGATTTCAGGAGTTTTCAGTTACATATAGGAACAAATAGGTACTCCATACTTACTTACTTTTTATTTACCTACTATCAACCAAAAAATAGTGAAATTTTATGAAAGTGTAGCTTGGAGGTCGTTTGGATTAAAAACTCCAATATTGAAAAACAATCTGCAAATAATGTAGGTATGTATTTATATACATAACTGAAATGTCAAAACGAAGTATGTTTCACCATATTAAAATAGTTTGGTGTTAATTTTTGTTTTCACTCACACATTAACAAAAACGTCAAGGCTGGGCGGAAAGAATTTTACTGTGTCATTAGATTTAAGAATGAGTGAACAAAGATATTAAAAGAAAAGCATGGCAACCCTAAAAAACTTCAAATATTTTGTTTTTCAATTACAAACATTAGTGCTAGAAATAATCAAACTACATGTCAGCCGTAGAACTTTAGAAGTAATACCTACTATTTATTTCGTTTACAGTAGCCATTTAGATTTTTGTTAATATATGAACCGATCTCCAACCTAAATAATCCATATATTGTAACTTAAAAAAAATGTTACTGAATAAGACACGGCAACCCTACAACTTTAAACAAGGTATATTTTTTAAACCATCAAAAAAACAGTAAAAATTAGTTGAACTACATGGCAACCCTAAAACTCAAGAAGCAATACTATTTTCCACTTGGAGCGGCGCTATTTTGATTTTAGTAAATATATGAACCAGTCTTCGACATTTCTTTGTGAAAGGTCATTATTAATTATACCTACAATATAGGTAACTTTAATAAATTATTTTTTATAAATTTACTCACATAAAAAGGAAGGCGTGGCAACCCTACAACGTTAAATTAGGTTTTTATATAAAAAATAATAATTAAATTAACTATACGGCAACCCTAGAATTTAGTATATGCACCGGTCTTCGACCTATGTATATACTCCCTATATTGTAAATTAAAAAAAATGTTTACTGAAATAAGACATGGCAACCCTACAATATTAAATAACGTATATTTGTTTAAATCAAGCCATAACACAGTAAAAATTAGTTGAACTACATGGCAACCCTGAAACTCAAAAATCAATACTATTTTCCGCTTACAACGGCCATTTTGATTTTAGTATATATATGAACCTGTATTCGACATTTCTTGGTGAATGGTTATTAATAATTATACATATAATATAACTTAAACAAATTTACTCAAATAAAAAGAAAAACGTGGCAACCCTATAACGTAAAATTAGGTTTTTATATAAAAAAAATCATATAATTAAATAAACTACATGGCAACCCTAGAATTTATGAAATAAGACTAATTTTGATGCTTGCAGCGGCCATTTTGATTTTACTACTTCAATATTTTTTTGTTAAATGATTATAATTGTTTATACATTATAACCAAACAAAAAAAATATTAAATAAAGAACCCTGGCAGCCATACAACTTTAAAAATATTTTTTAATAGAAAATTAATAAAAAGTAAAAATTAATCAAATAACATGGCAACTCTAAAACTTAAGAAGCAAACAATTTTTTTCGTTTTCAGCGGCCATTTTGATTTTAGTAATTGTATGAAAATTGAACCTGTCATCGGTATTTGTACTTGGATGATGAAAGAAAAAAATCAATGGTCCTAAGATTAATTAATAGCTTGAGTAAACCATTGGACATATTAGAGAATTAGCTATATTTTTAGCGGAAAAGGACAGACTAAGCGTTCACATTATGTAAGTAAACTACTTAGCTAGTTTGACAATGACATCAATCAATAATCAGTACAACAGAAAACAGACCCCAGACCCAAACCAAGCGACATGATGACATAAATCGTAAGTCATCGTCTCATCCCGCCACGCCACACAGAAATCATACGAAACACTACAAAATGTATACCCACCTTTCTCGGGTTTTATCTTTTATATCGTATTTTTAATAAAAAAAAATAAGTAGATTCGGACAACAAAAATTTTGTTTTCACTCACGGTTCACGAAACACTCCTTGTTGGCTGTACTCAACTGAAAAAACTGAAGTTTTTGCTTATGTTTCGTACAGCTCCGATAGGAGGCGCAGTACATTTCGTGAGTATATTTTGAGCTTAATTTTGAGAGAATATCGTATGTAGTTAGAATTGTAGATATTTTGTATTAAACAAATTTAATTTTAAAGAACTGTAATGACGTTTGTAGAAGCTGTCAAAAAACATTTAGAAAAACAAAGGAATTGACATATAAAAATGTTTCTAGATTATTTAACGAAGAAATGGAAGTTGGATCGAAAGCAATCCTACTTTGCCGCATCCGCATTCTGGGGATATGTGGTATCGTAAACCACTTCATCGATATTAATAATTTTCTAATTTCTTAACCCTTTTTCATTTTTAATTATTATAAACCCATTTTCTATAACAAAATTATTGATTACAATACGTTGTATATGATTGGGAATATGTGGGAGCATATTCTTACATTCCTATTCCTAACCTGAAATATGTCAAGTAGATAATGTAACATTGTAAACCACGCAGTTTTGCAATCTTTTGACCTGATTAAAATAAATAACTTTAAAATAATAAAATAGTTCGAATAACAGTTTTTGTATAGAAAACATCTGATAGGTAGGTATGCTGTGGGCTGTGGTGTTTTTTGCAATAAAAAAGCTCCCAAAAGCTCTAATTAAAGTGTTGTTCTAAAAAATAAAAGAAAGCAAATTGAATTGTCGTTAATGAACATGGAAGTATATGATGATTATATTATGTACTGATGTTTGCTTAAAAAAATTATTTCCAAAACGTTTAGCACAAATAAGGTTTACTTAATGGTTGATAAATACCTACATAAATATGCAAATACCATCCATTACCGAGAGGCGGATAAGGTATTTTTTTTAACAAGTGTCAAATTTAAATAAACGAGTTATTGATAATTTCCTACCTACATATGTAGGTACTCACTTGTTTTATATCCCTACCATCTTAACGAAAGGAGATTCCGTCTTTGCTCAGCTAAAGAATAATGAATTCCTTCTGTACAAGGTGTTTAGTGTTTAAGATACAATACGCAATGTGCTACCTACTTATGTATATATTATTTACGTATTTTTTTAGTTTTGATATTTTTAAAACCTAATAAGTTTTTTTAACGAAACATTCACAATCTTTTGTTAAGTGGCATAACAGATGTGAACACTCAATCTAGCAGTTTCTTAGATAACAAAAAAGTTGTCATACATGAACCTCTTACATCATTGTAGTATGTAGATCATTCATCATTCTAAGTATGTAGATATTACATACTTTAGATATGCTTTTAATTTTTTTTAACAGTATTTTCTATTTTTTATTTATTGTGACGTAGATAATGTTGGTATTGCAGATCTTTCAAATTTCTAATAATTTTTTAATCGTTTGCTACACATACACTCCGTCTCACTTGATTACGAACAGGCAGTTTTTTGTTTTAATTTTACGATATTTTTCAAACCCTTGGCTAATCTGGGAATAACCAATTGCACAATGAATGAAGGATATATTTTGTTTATATTGTAAGAAAAAACTGGGATTAAGTTGTTAAATGCAACTTTTATTACGAGAGGGTTTGTGGCGTGGTAAATTTTTTTTACAATAGCCGTGTTTTATTGGTAACTGTATACCCAGCGCAGTAAAATTTTATACGGCAAACAACAACAAACAATAAGTGAGGATAATTAGGTTAGTGAAATTAGTGAATATAATAAGTTGAGATAAATCTTGGAAAGAAATGTCAACCAACTGGAATGTAGAAAAAATAAATTGCATGACTGGATCGCACGTACGTGCGGTCACAGCTTGGAATAAAATTTGAAAAATATTAAGGGAACTTCAAAGATTATATTCAATTTTTCTGAATTTTGATTTTTTGAAAAAAGTACGTAAAACAGTTTTCAGCGGAAAATGTAAACGCCATTTTATTTCTGTAAAAAATGTGAAAAAGTGAGAATTTTTTTTCCAAAATCGTTAGAGCCGTTTTTAAATAAAACGGTTTTTTAACAACTTTAAAAAAAAAAATAAAACTTAAAACATAACGTACATTTAAAAACAAAATTTAAAAAAAATTCACTTACCCGTTTTCAAAATATTGATTAAAAAAAAAATTTAAAAAAAAATATTAAAAATACAAAAAAAAAGTTTTTGAAAAAAAAATAATGCAAAATTACTCAATCTTTTTGAATATCAATTTTGATTGTATCAGATCACCAGTTTTCGAAAAAGTCGAAGAAAAAAAACCGGTCCTATAGGAGGTACCGTTTTTACCATATTAATTTTTTTTTCACCAAAATATAATGCATAACTACAGTACACTGATTTTTTTTTATAAAAATTCTTGGAGCCGTTTTCGAGAAAAATAAGCTTTTACATAACGGTTATATGACAGATACCGTTAATTTTTGAGCTAAAAAAAAATTGAAAAGTCCTCTGTAGAATGTCAAAAGAACCTTAAGTTCAAAATTTGAAGACGATTGGCCCAACCGTTTAGGCTGCAGTCCAAAATACATCCGTACAGACAGGCAGACAGACAGACGGACAGAATTTTGCCAGTAACTCTAATATGTTTCTCTTTCATCGTAATGTCATGTTAGATTGTTATCTCAAAATTATTAATCTGCACGAATGCATAACTTGCATTATAGTACCTATAATCGCAAGAAGATATGTTCGTTGAGTATCATGATACAAGATTACAAGACAGCGTCTTCCTGTATTTTGACGTCATCAGTGACACAAATTGACTAAAGTAAATAAATTTTTTGGAAAGGATCCAGTGGTAGTTGACTTAAAATGTATATTGAATCAATCAAATAAGATATTAGACAAAACCTGCATCAATTGAAACTTAAATTACTGCAGTTTTTTTTCTAAAACCGAATTTAATTGTCATCAAGAGTCACTGATGACGTCATGGTTGGATATTCTATCCGGATGTCTCTGTCCAAGAACTGAGTTGAATTTGGAACACACCCTTCTAAATTTAGTCAACAAGACGTCAGTTGTCACTTCGGGGGTTAATTTAAAAGTGAATTATGGAGTGAATATAGGGTTCTATTGGGACTTCCAATACTGCGCAAGCTAAAAATTACCAATAAAACACGGCTAATATAAACATAATACATATGTATACCTATCATTCATTTTGCAATTGATTTTCCCAGATAAGCGAAGGATTAGAAAAATATCTTAAAATTCAAACAAAAACATGCCTGTTCATAATCTAGTGAGACGGAGTGTATATAGGTTTGTTTGTGTACATCCATATACTTATGTAGAGTTTGACATTTAAATTTTGATAAGACTTTCAAAACGCCTGTATTCGGTCTTAGGAAATCTGTTCACTTCTAAGTTCAAGCTTTAGCAGTGGATTAAATGAGTTCATCATGAGAATTGATGATTCGTGTACGAGGTGTGGGAGTTATTGATTGACTCAAAAAACAAAATGGCTGCCTGGTGTACTGTGCACAAGGCTTAGACAAAGGCACACCCAGATAATATGTAATGTAGATATGCAGGATAAAATATTTAAGTGATGTAAGAGAAAGTTTTTCTGTAATTCTTCAAAAAATAAAATATGTAAGACTTTGAATACCCGCAAAAGCAAAAGTCTAGTCTAAAGGTCTTTAATAAGGAAATGAATTTTAGAGTTTGATATGATGGAAAGCAGACAACCAGACAACTAAGAAAAAAAAGTTTATGTATTCTTAAAAAATATTTTTTTACATGATAACGCCTCATAAATCAATGACACGCTATACATACATAATAACATGACTCATTCATTTCACATAATGGTACAATAGTATTTTTGGTACTAGATTTTTAGTACTCAGCACTAGAATTTAGTACTATTGCATTTTGTTGGTACTGGACTCGTTACTATATTTAGTATTTAGTATTAGATTTAGTACTATTTTTTTTTATTGTATATGGTGTAAGTTAACGGACTGTTAGTGTCAACAATTTTTCTTATGACGTTATCAAGTAAAATTATCGTCATTAGACCGACTTTACAGACAACCAACTTTTTTAAATGCGATTTATAGAGACTATAACGCAAGTTATGCATTTGTAAAAAAAATTCTAACAATCAGACATGATATTACGATGATAGAGAAACATATTTGAGTTACTGGCAAAATTCTGTATGTCTGTCCTTCTCTACAGATGTATATTGAACTACAGTCTAAACGGTTTGGCCAATTGTCTTCAAATTTGGAACATAAGGTTATTTTGACATTCTACAGAGGACTTTTTTTAATTTTTTCTTAATTCAAATTTTAAAGGTACCTGTCATAAAACCGTAAAGTAAAAGTTTATTTTTCTCGGAAATGGCTCCAAGAATTTTTATAAAAAAAAATCAGTGAACTGTAGGTGTAGGTTATGTTTTGGTGAACAAAATTCAAGATGGTGGGCTAAAAACGGTACCTCGCCATAGAACCGTTTTTTCTTCGACTTTCTCGAAAACTGGTCATCCGATTTCAATTAAAATTGATATTCAGGAAGATGTTGGTAGCCTAAGTAATTTTATTTGAAAATATTTTCGAAAACTTTTTTGTTTATATTTTTAATATATTTCTTGATTTTTTTTTCCAAAAATCAATATTTTGAAAACGGGTTAAATGGATTTTTTTTAATTTTGTTTTTAAATGCAAGTAATTTTTGTGTTTAAGTTTGCAATCTTGAATAATTTGTTACTTAAAAAAAAAGTTGTTGAATAAAAACCGTTCCTACAAAAAAAAAATCACTTTTTCATAATTAACATTATTTTTACGTACTTTTTTCAAACAATCAAAAGTCGGAAAAATCGAATAAAAACTTTGAAGTTCCTTTAATATTTTTCAAATTTTATTCGAAGCTGTGACCGCACATATATGAGAAATAAAATATTTGCCGATCTGTGTACTAGGCTAAACGCTTGAATACTTTTCCAGTTCTGCGAACATAATATGTATGGGTACATACCTACACTGATTTAAAATTGACATTTCTTTCGTTTTTCAAAACCACTCTGGGGGAAGAAAATTTATACATGAACTTCTTTCCTATGTGTTTGTACATTTTTAAGATCCCAAACTGTAAGAAATTGTGTGTGCATTAGTTTCAGTCTTCGTTCATCCACTCAAAAGTTGGTTGAAGATTTCAGTCCAATTTATACCACACGTTTCCCTTCCCTTGTCCAGAAAACCGGTTTCAGTCTGGATTGAATAGTCTCGTGTGTGCTGGCCCATTGAGCTGACAAAGTAGCTTAAGATTCAATAGCGCTATTAATAAAAATGCAACTTCCGCTTCTTAGCAGACGTTTTATATAGCACATAATTAGTGAACTTATCCGTTTGATAAATTAGACAATTAATAAACTCATTTTGTTTTCATTTTACCTACTCAATGCAGGTAGGTATAGCGTGGAAAAGTTGGCAGCACTTCATTCAAAAGTACGTAATAAATGTTTTGATACTTTTTTCATGTTTATCCTCTTCTTTGTGTTTATTAATAGAACTGTATACGATTTTTTTAAATATTAAATTTCAACCGATTTTTTTTTATTTTATGCAAGCAACGCGGCAACCCCAACAGTCAAAATAAAAACACCGAACTCCTTTTCAAAACAGAAAAAAAAACAAATGTACCTACTTTTTATTTTACCTTTCCACCCTGTTCTTTTTTTCTACTAACAGAATGAGAATACAGAACACGGCAAGGGCAACCGAAGTGTAAGCATGAACGAGAGAAAAAGAAGATAAATTATTGTTTTCCAACCCGAGGAAAAATATATAAAATACAAATGCACCATTTTAAATAATACTGTTAGCAACAGTGTACGTTATTTAGTTAAAAATGAACTCACCTTTTAACTTAAAGCAAAATTAATAACGAATTGATTTGATAGCAAGCTAGACTAAGAAACACGCACAAACAATACCTCTTTGCTCAACGCGAACGCAAACACTGGTGGCAACATTACGAACCAAAAACATTCAAGATTCCAATTCCAGTGCTTCGCGAAGTGAACAGAAGCGCTTTGAAACAAAATGGCGATTGTATGTGAATGAGTGTGTGTGATGCGAAAAATTTCTGTCGAAAGTGTCAAAAAATTCGACAAAACGTATTGAATTTTAATACAGTCACCAGTTTTGGAAAGGAATTCACTTCACTTTTTTTCAGACATCATTATGTACATAGATACATGCATAGTTCCAGTTCCAGCATCATTACCCGGCGAATTGGTTGGCATTGGCATGCAAAAGCGATTTGGTTTTACATAACCCAAAGTTTTATATTTCAACAAATCTTAGTGAATTGAATAAAACATTTTAATACCTAGGTAGGTAGGTCTACCTACCTCGTACCTATTTATACGTTGAAGTAGATACCTCCATAAGTAAGGTTAGGTATACACCCTACCCATGTCAACATCTAATTTATGTTCCATTCGTTCCATGTCAAAAGTGGGAACTATTTTTAGCTTTAAAAATAACAACAATTTTCATAAAGTTGAGCATTGAACATAAAATTAGTAAAAAATCGTTGTTTTTTTAATTCAGAAGAAATATGTACAATATAAGTAGGGAGTGGGAAATAACTTGGAAAAGCTCAAAAAAAGCTCTTCTCATTGTTCAAACCCACTAAAACGCAAAAACAAACTATCAATGCAGATTCATTTTTCGCTAGAATTTTTTGGAACTCATAATCCTAAAAATCAACTTTGAGTCTTTACCGCTTACCTACCTATCTGGCTGCAGCAGAAGTGTTGCTATTAGATTAAGCATCTTTAATACAGATGCATTCATGTTGCTTTTTGACATTCCAACGCGTCTTTTACCCTGACAATTCCATTCCAAATATTGTTTCGCTATGTTGTCGCCAGGTTTCTTCAGTAGGTAAATATAATGGCCTTCGCTATGCATAATGTTTACCCAGTTTTCTGTGTCAAGTCTTACAACGGTTAACGAAAGCATGCATCACGGGTCCAGGCCACATAACAGTACATAATCTTAGCTAGATTCTGGACAGTAAATCCAGTTACTAAAATTTTGAGTTCAAATAATCAGTCTTCAGGGACATGAAATCAGAAAACCAGACACCTTCAGATAACGAAACACCATTCTTCCTTGTTCCGACTTATCGTTTAGGTATTTGGTCCTGACTCCTGAATTGAATACTAATTCGGAAAGTAAGATCTATTGTTATATTTTAATTTTCCCCGTTTTCTCTGCGTATGCACATAAAAACTAACAAAAACAATGTTCAAATGTGCTTTTGTCTTTTTCTTTTGCTTGGTCTAAAATGACAAAAAAAAACAGCACACAAGACACAATATGGAAAGTGGAACGTGGTTGAGGTTGAGTATGTCAAAGTGTGAAATAATTACCGTGTTTTTAATTTTATTGCCACATAATTATTTTACGTTACGTAGTTACACTAAGTGTGGTATAAAATAAAAACTTTGGAGCTAAGCCTTATTTAACGTTTATTAATGAAAAGTATTGATAATAAAAAGTTTGTACTTTTATGAAGTGGAAGTGAAATTTAGAAATTCACTTTTGAAATAGAAACAAATGAGTATGCAAACATGATGAAATAGGGAAGATGAAAATTTTACTGTACAGTAGTTATTAAAAAAAATTCCGAGAAAAAACTACTTTACCTGTGAGAATGTACAAAATGCACTTTTAATTCAACGACAAATGGAGAAAGTAAAATACGAAATGACTTTTTATACAAATTATAAAGCACACAGTGATGTGCAAAAGTAAACAAATGATTTTACTTATTTGAAAAAATTTAACAAAACTCAATGTTAAAAGAATTGAAGGTTTTGATTAAAAAAAAAATCGTATACAAGTTGAAAATAAATATAAAAAAGCAACTAAGTAGAAAACTCAGTATTCATTTGTGGACTTGTTGATTTATCGATTCAGAATAGCTTAAACGGCCTTTAAGTGCCTTTCGCATGAGCTGCGAACGGCAAATAGCGAATTGTCCCTAATTCTGACATTCCTTTCACATGTGCCTTTTACTTGCGATTATAGGTATTATATGCAAGTTATGCATTCGTGCAGATTAAAAATCAAATATGACATTACGATGATAGAGAAACATATTTGAGTTACTGTCTGTCTGTCTGTTTGTACGGATGTCTATTGAACTAGAGGCTGAACGGTTGAACCAATCGTCTTCAAATTTAAAACTTTAGGTTATTTTGACATTCTTCAGAGGAATTTTCGCCATCCAGGGGCGATTTATAACAAAGTCTTAAGCGAGAAACAGAATAGGACAGCAACTTTAACAGCAACTTTAACAGCAAAGAAAACTTCGACATCAAAATTCGTGTCGAACAGATAGCAACGTGAAAACTGAACTGCACTTTTGATAATTGGAGTGTTGATAACCCTGAAAACATTGCAGTGAAGTTGTTAGCATTTGCACAGCGACTTCGAATTTAGGACTTAGGTCTAACGTCGAAGTCGATGTCGATGTTGCTGTGCTGATCTGTTTTAAATTCATTGAAAACCATCGGCTCTAAAATGTGAAATCTGGTTGTCAAAGTTGCTGTTGAAGTTGCTGTGCTAATCTGTTTCTCGCATTAGCATAGGGAACTTTGTACCGAATTCAGCAATTCAACTCCAGTGCAGTTTAATTCCAGCCCAAAGCTAATATCCGCTGCATGAATGATTTTGTATTACCCTAACTATTGCTGCTTCATAATTAACAGTCATTTGTTGACAATTTAAGTTTGCTTGAACCTCCGTCTTATGGTTAAGCGATTTCACATACCATGTAGCCAATTCTTTTCAATTCTAGTATGTGGATTCATTGACTGACTAACTTTATTTATAATGGACGGATTCGTGAGGACGGACCTGCTCGTAACTGAGCGAAAACAAAATTATATATTCCGATCATATAGCAGTTTCCTCCGTTTCGTTAAGTTTCAATAAGTTTTCCTTACCGACATAAATGCGCCCACCACTGCATTTTACGGACGAAAATTTTACAGCTGACTTTGTATATAGAAAATTTCACAGATATCTGTACCCTTCCGTCCATTGTGCTCATTTAACAGGGAAGGGAATGTTTCGTTCGATTTTGACTCTAGCTCCCGTTTGATTTCCTCCATTATTGTTTGCCCTTTAGACTCATAATGTTTCAGCTGTCGAAAAATGGTAGATTTTGTCTTTTTTATCAGTAACTTAAGTTAATGATCTCTTAAAACATAAGACATGACCTCGTTTATCGAACAAACTAGTTTTTAATTTCGCTTAAACGTGCTAAATGACAAAACTCAGAAATCAATTGGTAAGAATTATTTCTCGTTTAGTTTTATTTTTAAATTGCGGTTATAGGAGCTATAAGGCAAGTTATATATTCGTAAAAAAAATTACTTTTTATTTTTTAATTAAAATTAATTTTTGAAAAATCAATATTTTTAAAACTAATCAAACATTTTTTTTAATTTTATAATCACAT
This sequence comes from Platycheirus rosarum, assembly GCA_963971375.1. Lineage (NCBI taxonomy): Eukaryota > Metazoa > Arthropoda > Insecta > Diptera > Syrphidae > Platycheirus > Platycheirus rosarum. Next base: position 27,722,362 of record OZ020510.1, on the reverse strand, counting down.
GTATATAAACTCTAAAAAACGGCATACCAAAATTTTAAAAACTATTTTTTTTTTTTTCAAAAAACAAAAACAGGATTTTATCAAAATCCGTCATACAATTTTCAAAACACTTTTTTTCATAAATTCGTTACAATACGAGACGTACTAAAAACCGTTAAGTGTTATGGCTTTGACACTTTTTATAAGTTCAGTTTTAATTTTCTACGTTAATGTTACTTTTTTTTTTTTATTTTATTTAACAATGTGACCGCACATATGAGCAAGTAAGTGCGATCCAGTCGTGCAATATATTTGATCTTATACCTGAAAAATAAATTGCACGACTGGATCGGACGTACTTGCCCTTATGTGCGGTCACAGCGTCGATTAAAATCTGAAAAATATTAATGGAACTTCAAAGTTTTTATTCGATTTTTCATACTTTTCATTGGTCGAAAAAAAGTAGGAAAATATTTTTCAGCGGAAAAAATTAAACGCTGTTATTTCTTTAAAAAATGTAAAAAAGTTTGATTTTGTTTTAATTGTAGGAAAGGTTTTAAATAAAATGGTTTATTTAACAAGTTTTTCAAAAAAAAAAAGAAAAAAGGAAAAAAAGAATTATTGAAGAATGCAAAATTAAGCACAAAAATAACTTTCATTTAAAAACAAAATTAAAAAAAAATCCATTTACCGTTTTTTTTAATTGATTAAAACAAATTTATATATAAAAATTATTAAAAAATAAAAAAAAATATTCGAAAAGTTTTTTGTGTGAAATTACTTTGGCTAGCATCTTCCTGTATATTAAATTTGATTGTAATCGGATACCCATTTCTCAGAATGTCGAAAAAAACGGTCCATGGGGGTACCGTTTTAAGTCCACAAACTCATTTTTTTTCTATCAAAATATATATCACAACTTAAAAAGTCCTCGAGCCATTTTCGAGAAAAATAAACTTTTACTTAAAGGTTATATACCAGGTACCTTTAATATTTGAGCTAAGAAAATTAAAAAGTTCTCTGTGGAATGCCAAAATAACCTTAAGTTCTAAATTTGAAGACGGCCCAACCCTTTAGGCTGTAGTCCAAAATACATACGAACAAACAGACGGTAAGACAGAATTTTGCCAGTAACTCAAATATGTTTCTCTATCATCGTAATTCCATGTTTGATTGTTATCTCAAAATGTTAAATCTGCACGAATGCATAACTTGTACCTATAATCGCAAATAATATAATGTTAATTCACAGCCCTATTAACGTAAAACAAAAGAAGAAATCAGACTTTTGCACACCACTGTACTACTAATGTATGGTTGCCTTATTATGACATTATCGGTTTTTATTATACTTATATCGATTGCAAAATAACATTTTCTTCCTATTCCCACCCATACCCACTTCTCTTAAAATCATTACCTATTTTATCAATTTTTGTTGAACAAACAAGTTAATCTTTCTGTAAAAAACGAAAGTATTCTTGCGTTTGACATCTCTGACATTCGACATTTGTATTCATGACAGTTCAGTGCTAAAGTTATTTCATAATTTATTATATTACACATTTTTTCTTAATCTTTGCCAAATAATGGTCGATTCTTAAATGTTGTTAATTTTTGAATACAATAATCACCTACATTATTGTATTCGTAAAAATGTTTCATGTTTGTGTGTACCTAAACGCAAGTCGTTAACAAAAAAAACGAGTTTTGCGAACAAAAACATGCGCTGACTATACCTACATACATACATACATATGTATCTACATATAAAGATTCATCAATCATTAATTTAATCATTCATTGAATGCGCCCCCATTTAGTCCTAAATTGAGAACAGACCAGCAGATAACAACATTATATGTACCTACTAGCGTAATTTGTCATTCTTCATTAAAACAAACACTGAAACTTAAGAAAGAAAACGCAATTGCCATGCGCCAGAATTTGTTATCTTCATTTGTGCCCCAAACTAAGTATGTACCTATCTAACCAGAGGTTTTCCATTTCAAGAACCAGCTCATTTTTTCGGCAATAAAATAAGCCTAATAACATTCCTTCCAGTAATTATGAATTAATGACCTGACGCTGGCGTTTTGAGATTGTAATTGAACACACGCATACCGACAAACATAATGATTCATATTTCATTATATTTTATATCACATCACACACTTGAGGTACTCATACTCAGCAACTTAGCTACAACAAAATAGTGTATACACAAACTAACACACAAGCACAAGTCCATGAATCCCCCTTTTGTGTAGCATTATAAAAATTCAACGAATGCACGATTTAGTGTACCAACAACTGAACTGAACTGTGGTTCGACGTTCGATTTCAACTCATTTTTAACAACAAAACGGTAAAAAGACTGGAAATAACAAACAAAATGTCGTCATGCACATCATCAAGTGAAACTCCCGCCGAATCGATGACGACGGTCCAAGAAAAACGCTTAAAAAGCGTAAAAAGATTAATTAAACCCAGAAATGTGTTGAGTATCAAAGCTAAGTGTCGAATCATAGAAAAACTCCAAAGTGGCGCTGATGTCTCAGACTTGTCCAGAGAATACAAAGTATGTAAAACAACAATCTTCGGAATTAGGCGGAATCAGAAGCAGATATTGAAGTTCGCTAAACAAATAGGTGACGATATTGGAAATACGAGAAAAAAGATGAGGTGTACAGATTATGGTTCTCTTGAAAAGGCTGTTTCCGTTTGGATTAAGGAACAAGTCGAGAAGTTCGGATGTATTCCACCAAATAAAATAATTTGCTCCAAAGCTGTGCACATGAGTAAGGAAATTCCACAGGCGGTTAAGTTTAAAGCGACGATCGCTTGGTTGAAACAGTTTAAAATACGTTATGGCTGGTCGAATCTGGTAGGTGGCGAACAATGGAAATTTGGTAGTTCTTCTTTGGATTGTCATAGCAATGAGTGTGATAGAGATATGGACAAAAATGAAAGCCAACCATCAGGGAAAGACATGAAAATACAATCAAATGTGGACGATGTAAACAGAAATGGACAAATTAAAGATAAAGAATGCCATATAAATGGTGTTCCAAAACCAACAGACGAAGAGGCATTTCATGCTTTAGAATTTCTCTTACAGTGGTGTGAGGAGCTAGGAGATGTTAGTCTAGAGGAACTTCTTTTGCTGCGAAAGCTTCAAAGTGTCGCGGCTAAGCGGGCGCTGGCATCGTTAACAAGAAATAAATAAAAAGTGTGGAATTTTTAATGTCATGAGTTGTGTGTGTAAGAAATATTGTTAAATTTATTTTAAGAAAACTTTGGCCTTTTTTTTAAATATAAATGAATTCAAAAACTTACAAAAGTTTTATGTTTTTTAAGGCTGCACCCACAAAAATTTAAAAAAATTATGGAGGTGCATGTTTGTTGGAAGAGCCGCAAAAAAAAATAATAGGATATAGGAATTGTCCCTCTTTTTTAATGCATCTTTGGTTTTTTATTTTGTTCAGCGCCAATTTGCATTTGCATTCTTTTGTGTGCTGTTTGCGTATTCTGTTTTCATTTTCCGTGTGATATTATGTGCATTATATTGAAAAAAAAAACGCATCTTTACGGTTTTTTTCTTTGTAAAAGACGCGAGTCGGTAAATGTTTTAATTAGTTCATTGTTATGGGTTTATTTTAATTTGTTTCTTTATTAGTTTTTTTTAATGACTTGTTAAAAGAATATGCAAATAGTGGCCGAATAAGTCGCAAGGCGCTGAATTTTGTTGTTCATTGGAGAAGTGGGCGGTATTCTATTGATTAGAAAACAGGAAACAACACTAAGAAGAGCCTTCAAAAGATACAAGAAAACCATCTCTTACAATCGGCGTCGAAGCTAGAGCAACATCTAAAAGACGTTCGATATCTTCAATTCTTCGAAATCGTCAGCAAATAGCGGGTAAGCTGTATCACAAACTTCGATCCGTTAGAGCTGTAAATGCTCAAACTGTGAGGCGGCGCCGGCCCGTGGGCGGCGGTTAGTGGAGAGTGGCTGATACTTTCCTTGTCTTAATTTATAACATGTTTTTTTTCTAATCAAACTTTACGAAGTATTTACTTAAAAAACTTATGTTTTGTAATACTTATGTTGAAAATAAATTACAATTACTCACGATGCAGTACAAGCAACGTCGCAGATGGAATTTACTCGCCTTCACGAAGATTGGACCCAGGCCGACGACTAGCATTGTGGTAGTTAAATTTGTGTGCAAAATTTATTATGGGGCCCATAAATCAACTGTTGAAATACTTAAATTATTTCTTAAATCATCCTTTATAATATTTATGTATTGTAGTAAAAAAAAAAACAAAATAATTTAACAATTTTTGTAATCCTTTTATTAACTTTTAAATATATACATAATAAATTATATATAAATAATAAACTATACGTATACACATTTTATAAAAAAAAATTAATATAATAAAAAATAAACTATACAAACCGAAAAAATTCATTTTTAAAATAATTTTTTTTATAATGATAATGACTAACTAGCATTGTGGTAGTTAAATTTGTGTGCAAAATTTATTATGGGGCCCATAAATCAACTGTTGAAATACTTAAATTATTTCTTAAATCATCCTTTATAATATTTAAATTTGAGAAAAGTACACAAAGTAAGCATGTAACAGCATATATTTTCAAAAGCTGGCTTTCCAAGAAAATTTTTGGAACTCAATAAATTGACCCAAAATTTAACAATGTCATCATTGAAATATTCTTTTAACGCTTCTTGTGAACCTATGATTGAAAGTAATTCGTCATTTAACCTGGTTTCATTTTTTTGTATATGAAACGGATTTTTTTTTTTAAAAGGGACATTATAGTCGGAATGGCTCCTTTTGAAATTTCTATTTGGTCAAGAGGAGTTAAATGACTTGTTTTTTTATCGTCAATAAAATGAAATCTGAAAACGATTTTGTGGAACTCCATCAAGCATTCGAGCATTTGGTAAAGTTAAGATAGCTACAAACACCCTATTCATTCTTAAGAATTACATTATTTCTGATGTCAAAATAAGTGCATTGTTTGGAGGAGCGTGTGTAGTGTGTGCTTTTGAAAAAAAAAGTGTAGTAAAAACACTTTTATTGTAGTAGGGGGCACCGCTGGTCGGAATACACGAAAAAAAAATGAGCTGAAATGGAAAAATTAGATAGGGTTTTTTTTTAATGTTAAGAAGGACTCATAAGGAGTATACATTTCTTGATTTTGGAATTTCTAGGCCTTTAGGGTTGGCCGCCATTTTGAATTTAAGGTAAATTGATTTTTATTAAATAACTCGCTTATTTTCAGCTTTAGACAAACAATGCACATAACAAATTTTTTCAGAATTTAATTTCCTACAATTTTTTATACAATATTTTATATTTATTATAATATTTTTTTTTCCAATGCAAAAAAAAAGGAATTTTCTAATTTTTTTGGAAAAACATCAATCGTAAACAAAACAAATTGCACGACTGGATCGCACGTACTTGCTCTTATGGGTCACAGCTTCGAATAAAATTTGAAAGCTATTAAGGGAACTTGATTTTTTTTCGATTTTCTGACATGATTGTTTGAAAAAAGTAGATTTAATAGTTTTCGGTAGAAAAATTTAAACGCCACTTTTTTCGTTAAAAAATGTTAAAAAAGTAAATTTTTTTCAAAATCGTAGGAGCAGTTTTTATTTAACAATTTTTTTTTTAATTAAAAAAAAAATAATTCAAGAATGCAAAATTAAACAAAAAAAATATTTATATTTAAAAACAAAATTAAGAAGAAAAATTACCTACTCGTAAAAAAAATATCAAAATATCGATTTTTCAAAAAAAAAAAAATTTTAATTATTAAAAATACAAAAAAAGTTATCGAAAATATTTTAATGTCGAATTGCTTTGGCCATCTACACCTTGCAGGATATCAAATTTGATTGTAATTGATTAAGCAGTGCTCGAGAAAATCAAAGAAAAAAACGGACCTATGGGGGTACCATTTTTTGTCACCAGTACATACATATACCACCTACAAAAGTGCAATGATTTTTTTTCATAAAAATTCTTGGAGCCGTTTTCGAGAAAAATAAGCTTTTACTTAACGGTTATATGACAGGTACCGTTAATATTTGACCTAAACAAAAATATAAAAGATCTCTGTAGAATGTCAAAATAAACTTAAGTTCTTAATTTGAAGACGATAGACATTGTACAGACAGACAGAATTTTGCCAGTCACTCAAATATGTTTCTCCATCATCGTAACGTCATGTTTGATTGTAATCTCAAAATTTTTAATCTGCACGAATGCATAACTTGCATTATAGTACCTATAATCGCAAGTAAAAAATTATTAAGACCAAAATTGTATGAAATTAAATTCTGAACAAATTTTGTTATAAGCATTTTTCGTCAAAAGTTGAAACCAAGCGAGATATTTATCAAAAAAATAATTAAAATTTAAATTTAAAATGGTGGGCAACTCTAAGGCCGTAGGAATTCGAAAATCGAAATATATATATGCGGTAATGACCTCATTCCTATTTTCCGGATTAACTCGAAAAATATCAATCGTAGGCAAAAATTTATTAAGGCCAAAATTGTAGAAAATTCAATTCTGAACAAATTTTGTTATGTGCATTTTTCGTCTCAAGTTAAAAATAAGCGAGTTTTTTAACTAAAATCAATTTACCTTAAATTCAAGATGGCGGCCAACGCTAAAGACCTAGAATTCGAAATGTATACTCCTTATGAGACACTCATTTGTACATTCCGATTGGGCTAAGTGTGGAGACGATAAAGTCGAGGAAAGATACTCTTCGGCAACAATTGTCCAGCAGGAAAATTTCTATTGAACTTCCGTCATGGTTCGAGCCGGATTCGATCCGCAGAAAAACAGCTGTGCATTGTTTAGGGATCCAGAGATATGCTCTAGTCGAGGAATTGCATAATTTGGATGATACTATCATAACATACCTTATCATTATTATTAGGCATTAGCGCAGCCGCATTAAAGCTAGATTAGATGTTCGGGGATTTATTTAAAGAACGAGAACTAGTTGATGAAAAAATATATTAAGTTATGAAGGCTTTGTCCATTTTCCTTAATTTATGTGATTTTATTTCAAACTTCTTTCTATTTTTTTTCTTTTTTGTCAAACAATTTTTTTTTGTGACATTTGTTTTCTTTTTGTCGCCTTTTACTAAATTCAATGCGTTCAGGAGTTTAGATTTTGGAATTGCAAATTTGATCAAAGCGTGTTAAATGTTTGGTTATTATTGGTCTGGTGAGAAAGAATCTTTCTTTTTCTTTTTAATAAGCGCGGATTACTAAAGGTGTTTCAGAGTCAATTGTATGTATATTGCAATGAGGAATTTTCAAAAGAATTTCTTTGCCGACATTTTTTGATTCGAAAAAGAAAAGTTTTTTTAAATGTCTACTTATTTCTTTTTGGAAAATAATAGCGGCAACTAAATCCAAGCAATAAACATATGCACACCTTAAAAAACCAACATGATAGGGTTGCCATACAATAATTTGACTAGACCATTAAAGTATATCAAAAGTTTGTATGCTTTTGAAACACATGTAAGATCTAATAAAATTTTTGTGTAGTTCATTCTTGGGACATTGTAGTAGTATCCTTGCTAGGTTAAAATTGATTTTATTCCCGCCATAGTTAGATCCAGAGGCTTTCATATCAAAGATCTATCATGAATACTAGTTTTTCTGGTAAATTTCGGCAAATTTTCGAAATTGTTGTAAATTTATTATGTGGAGCGGTTCTGGGTTTAGTGGTGAGGATGTTGAAGAATGTCTTCACAAAGGCAAATCACACGATGAAATCCAAAGCTTTGAATTTACTGATTAAGAATTAGAGTCAAGCGATGACTCTACCTGCAAGTTGCACTGGAACCGCAGCCTCGATGATATCATCAGCTTCTTCATGTATTGATACATCCAACAGATACTAAATTTATGATAAAGGGTGTTTTTTTTAGACGTGAAGTTTTCAAGAAGAAATAAACGCATACAATTTAATGTAATGGCACAGAATTGAGCTTTATTATAAAGATAAGGGTTTGCCATTATGTTTTAAAAATGATTTCGGGCAAGTGGCCGCCGCGGCTGGCTCGAATAAATTCCAGCCGAGACTTAATTTTCGACCACTTTTTGCAGCAATTAGGACCGTATGTCAGCAATAACACGAATGTTGTCAGTCTATTCATGTTGAAAACGGCTAACCAAACTGAGTATAAATAAAGTGACAGCTGTCAAAAAGACCGCCAGTTAAAATAGTGTTGCCAATTTAAAGTTTTATACCTGTAAAAAAAAACACCGAAAAAACACTAAAAAAGGTCAAATTTTCGATGACGTTATCGGCAATAACGTAGCGAATGTTGTCATGTTAAAAACGGCAAACCTAACTGAGCATAAATCAAGTGACAGCTGTCAAAAAGCTCAACTTCAAAAAAAGTATTGCCAGATTGAAGACCACACGTCTAAAAAAGCACACTTTACATGCCAAGAGCGCATAAGCATGTTATAATAATAATAACAATTATCTTGAATCGAATAGAATCGAAGTAGTTTGATTGTGACAACTTCTTGACGCAGCCCATCTTGCCAGATTTAACCGGTTAGTAGTTAGTTTTTAAAATGTTGGTAATTATTTCTTATTGATTATAAATACTGGATTTACTCATATTTGTTTTATTTTGAAATCCAATCAAACGTTGGTACACATCTCTAACCTGTTTTTCAGATAGCAGTTTTTCTGCTGTTATTTTTTTTTTGGTTAACAAACTGTCATTTATTATCGACAAAGTATCAAAATAAAAGCGATGTTTTTAGCTTTATCTTGAACTTATCTATTTAATATTAAAGGCTTTTTTCATTAATAGTATTTTAAGGTCTATTGACAATTGGTCTTGCCGTTGACTTCAATACTTTATTGATTTCAGTGGACCAAACCATTTCATACACTTTACTTATTCCTTTATTAAAAACCGATGATGTTTTGTATAGGAAATAAGAAATTAACATTTATACAATGCGTAATTATGTTTATAACAATCTTTTCTTATTACCCAAGAAGATTCTTCTTTGTAAAACCGAAAAGATTTTGATTAAAATTGAGATATCGAGACCATTTCTATTTATGCTGCTTCCACCAATAAAACTCTTCTCGTTATTGCCAAGCCAAAAAAGCTTTTCTGTTTAATATTATCGACGAAAGCATCACACGTTGTTTTGTGTTCGCAAATGTCTTTAGTTTTCGATAACGAACGTTAAGAGCGGTCGTTTTAAATTTAAGATCGTAAATAAACTCATTTGGCGTTTGTGATGAAGACAAGTTGACAGAAAGTTATGTACACTTTGGCCACCATTGCGGGTGGCAATTGTCTAATCGATGATCGACTTTTTTCCGATTATCGATCGTCGATTACTCTATTTCATATTGTGAATCTTGGTCGCGATCGAAACTTTTCGATAATCATTTTCTGATCGACGTGCTAGGAAGCTGATGTCTAGCAGTTTTATTGTGAGCAAAATGTAATTTATTTCCAATTAATTAAATATTTTACAGAAAAAACTTTCAAAAAAAGGGGGTCAGTAGGTTTGTGATAAGAACCAAGCAAAGATGGGAGAAGTGCGCTTCTTCCAGAATTTGCTTTAAACTCGGCATATTTAATACAAATGAGTCTTGTACTGATCCTGATATCGTACAATATTTAAACGGGTTATCATTGTATCGTCACAAACCACTAAACTAACATTGTTTCTTCCAGTTCAAGAGGATTATAGGTGTCTCTGAAATGTCTTGTTTTTCCGCAATTTTTTTTTTTTGAATTGAATACATTTTTTTTTTTTGAAAATGATATAAAAGCCCGGCATTTTCATAACCAACTTCTAGAAGACTTGATTAAAGTTTCAAGGAAAATTACGATACGTTTTTTTTTCTTAAGATTGAATTTTACTCTTTTTATTTTTTTGTACAACTTATACTTATTTGATAAGAAAAATAAATATTGGTTGTACCTATCAATCAAACTAAAAAGGATTTTTTTTTATAAAAAAAAAATAAATAAAAAATAACTCCAACAGTTTAATTCATTATATGGCAACCCTTATGTGAAAACAAAAGAAAGAACACAAAACACTCATGCAATTTATTTTCTCTCTGGAGCTGACAGTTTTGCTATCTGCATTTGCATGAAAAACGAACATGAACTACGAAAACGATACACACAACGGCGAACGGGAGACAAACAAAAATGTAAATGGGTAGATAGATGTTCTCAGCTATAGGTAGGTACATACATTTTTTCAATTTTTTTTTCCAAATGAGTTATGTGAATACTAAAAATATTTATCGTAATAAAATAATGAACAAATATTTAAAAAAAAAAACTACCTATATCTGGATAGTTTACAAGTAAAATTAAATTATGCAACACATGGGCCAGTTTGAGTTTTTATTGGGAACACATTCCCAATCTAAAAAAATATGAATAAAGAGGCTAGGCTTTTCTAAGTTCCGTAGTTTCTTAAAAAAAATCGTCTCTGAAAAATCAGTTCAGTTCAAAAATATCGGAACAACAAGGAAACAAAAGAAACCAAGAGTGAAAGAGATGAACAAGAAATTACGAACACCCAAGCCATCACGCCATGATGATTCATACAAAATTATAATCCAGAAGTATAGGTTCATCTAACTTTGTTTACGTTTGCAGAAAAATAAAACTATTTATATTTCTCTAGTTTTCATTGTCAAAACAAACTTACCTTTTTGAGAAGTTTGAACGAAAAACGGAAGTATCTACGGAACTTAATTTATAAACTCTCCAAAAGCACTCCCTGTAAGTTACACTTGACTGAGAGAACTAAAATTGTTGGAGATGTTTTGTACAGTCCCGTCCGGTTGCAGGCGAAGAGCATTTTGCGAGTACATTTTGAGCAAAGATTATTGTGGTACATAATGTATGTACCTATATAAGACTGATGAGTGTTTGTGGGGACGTTTAAGAGTGTGTGTCTGTGTATATCAACTGTTAATTAATTTAATTATTCCTCAATCAATCCATAATAATATTTTGAATTTGAATAAAAAAAAATTAAATTTGAGAAAAAAATTGTTTTCTATGAGGTACCTGCTTGTTACATTGGTACATAGATGCCTAACTACTAAAATCTCGAATTAAAAAAAGTTCAAAATTCACTGTTTTACCATAAGCCTAATTTGTAATATGTAAAGGGTGGTCCAACCATAACGCACGATGTTAATTGTGAGTCACACCTTAACGTCAAGTTTTTTGCCCAACTTTATTTGACATTTCTTTGTTTTAGTCTTTGACAAATTCAACCGTGAAGAGGTTTTTTATGACAATGGGCGTTCAAATCAAAATGCATTACGTGCACTCTGTGATTTATTTGGTCAGCATAATCCACCAAATGTGTCCACAATCGGGAGAATTGTGAATGAATCCACGAGTGATTGTTGAAGAGCCGATGCATCCACAAAGAGTGACTTGTTTGATGTGGTTCATGGGCTGGCGGCGTCATCGGGCCGTACTTCTTTGAAAATGAGGTCGGCCAAGCAGTTACCGTACTAGTGTTCGCTTTTGCGAGATGATAACGGACTTTTTGTAGCCAGAAATTGAGTATATGAAGCTGGGCGATATGTGGTGCCACTTGCCATGGAGCCAAGCAAACCATGGCTCTTTCACGCGAGAAATTCATTGGCCGTGTTATATCTCACGTCGTGGCCGATCATATGATTTGACACCTTTGGACTTCTTTTTTTGAGGATATTTAAAAGAAAAAGTGTACGTCAAGAAACTAAGACAAATTTAAGAGCTAAAGGATGAGATAGTTCGGCCCATTAACGACAATGAATCTGAATTATGCCTCAGCGTCATTGAAAATATGAAAATATGGAAAATATGAAAGAGGTACGCCAACGAAACGAAGCCGTGGCGAGCATTTAGTCGATATTTTGTTTTACACATATTTGTCATAGATCTTTCTATCATAATCAGAAAAAAAATTAAGATAATTCTCTGAAAATATTTTGTTGTATTTACAATTAACATCGTGCGTTATGGTTGGACTCCCCTACCTTTGTTAAAAAAAAAACTACATATGTAGGTACATACATATGTAAGTACTTGCATACATAATACCTATAGCATCTTGCCTTAGTTCCATTTCCAATCCACTTCAGTAATTAGTAGGTACTAGATTAACATAATATGCTGAAATGAGCCTAAGAAGTCTACATTAAATGAGCACCTACATACATATCTCGTCATTTAGTATGTACATTGCACATAAACCTACACTATTTATGTAGATACATAATTATATACCTATAATAGGTATCTAGATGAGTAGGTTCCTACCATACTACCTAGGTACCTACTTTATGTTTGGAACGCTAGCTATTCATAATATTGCAGCATTTACTTGCAACGGGATAATTGACAATTGACACCATATTAAAAAAATAAATAAAAAATTACTTCACAAATCAACCAGTTTTATTTTGTATTTATTCTCGATATACCTATTAATGTATATAATAAATTGGTTATTGGTCATGATTCAATAGATTGCTGTCAAAAATTTCGTAGCTCAAATTTAGCCCTTTCTTAATTTTGTCTGCAAAAAAAAAATACTGACAACGCCAAAAAATTTGTCATAATTAATTAAAATGCCATTGAACTAAAAATTTAAATCTTAAACAACAATCAACTACTGCTAAATTTATCGGAAGTAAATAGCCAAATATATAATAAAGATATGTATATAAAAAAACGTTTTGTTTGTTGGAAATCATAACGTCAACGTCATCAACAAATTGGTTTTCGTTTTGATTGTAGAATGTAATATAGATCTCTTGCCTCTCTCTCTCTCTCTTTTCTCACTGGATGGGTAGCTAGCTAGGATGTTAGTTGATACAGATGTTAAGAAAATAAGTATTTAAAGCTGGCTTTTTTTCTGATAATACTCGTTACATTCACTTTAGCTGACAAATTTTGTAGCATTTGAAATTTAATTTAAAAATTAATAATGAATTTCATTATTTCTATTTGGTTACTTTTTTAATGAAAGAATTTGAGGCGCTGCTGGTTGTTATCGATTTTTAGAGAAGAAAAAAAAAAACAAGATGGATGCCTAAGTGCCGAGTGCACAGTTGAAGTTTTGTTTGTTGGGTATGACAAAAATATTTTAAACATTGGATAAATACCTATCTACACATACCTACATGTAATTTATTTGAAAGATTTATTTATGAGTTATGACCAAACAAAAGCACACATTTAAGAATTATAAAAAACAATAGTTTTCGTTATTTTCTATCTTAATTAGAACTAAGATTTGTTAAACTGCAGGTTATCAAATCTGAAAGATAAAAATAGTTTGTAGGTATCCTCTTCTGTTTTCATTCTTTGAAGCTGAAAATCACAAATAATTGTTGTTGCGTTCTACTTCTACCTGAAGGTATTATTGTATTCTGTATCAATATTACCTAATTTAGATATCACCATCTGAAAAAAAACAGTAGTCGATAGTATAGCATTGTTCAGGGTTGCCAAGATATTTTATTTATTATTTAAGGTGCTTCTCATATGCGAATTGCATCGCTTGAAGAAAAGTAGAAGACAAACGAACGTTTGCTAACGTCTCCGCCATTGCTGAAAACCAAGCCCACCAGACGCGGCTTCCGTGAATATCAAGTACCAATCATTTTCGGGGACAATGTGATGTGGCAACAAAATGTTTAGATATTCGGATAAATTAACGACATCTGTGGGATTCATTGTGAACAAAAACCAACATTTATTGTGTACAACAGCTATGCTCCTAAAAGTATGCTTTATATTTGCAATATGTTTTGACTGAGTACTAATTCGAACTCGAAGTACCGAAAGCTTAGATTGTGCCAGAACCAGACGGAAACTTCAAGAAATTTGTAAATTTGTATAAATACAACAGTAGATGGCATTGAGAGTTCAGTTTATTTTCAAAAGTGGAATTGTTAACAACTAGAAGCGTTAGTAAAAAGTTATTGAATTGAGATTAAAAAAAAAGTGTTGAATTATAAAAACGTATTTGAATTGTGAATAAGTGGAATAAATTAAATTTACTGGTATTTAAACTGAAAGACATTGTGATTTATAAAATAAAGAGATTTGTTGTATTATTTTGGAATTTTGATTGAGTTTTATTTGTCGAACCCCAGGCCGAAATTTCACAGTATGTTAAGTAGTATGCGATTATTTTATTTTTATTTATGACATATCGGCAGTTTCTATTTACGAAGGAATCTTCGTGCACCCTTTTTTGTCATTTAGATCATTGGACCCAGTGACATCCAGTCCTAATTTTTAGTTGGTGTTAAACAAATGTGACATTTTACCCCCAAACGTCAAAAACCATAAAAAAATTTACTAAAAATTGCGCATCCCCTGTGCTCAAATAACATAATTGAATAGTTAACATTGCCAATATTAACTAAGAAGTATGAAATATCGAAAAGTGGCATATTATATTATCCACACTGGCATGCATATTCGACTGACTTATTCTACCCTATTTGCCTGCGATTATAGGGACTATAAAGTAAGTTTAAGATTCGTGAATATAAAAAATGGGCACGACTGGGTCCAACGTACTTGCTCTTTTGTGCCTAATTACATTGGAAAGCAATATCTTTGACATAAACAAGCAACATTTACGTTGGAAATAAGACAGTTTGAACTTATAAAAAGTATCAAAACCACAATACTTTACGGTTTTAGTAAAAATGAAGTACGCCATCACACGTCTTAAATAACAAAGAATTTATGAAAAATGTATTTCGAAAGCGGTTGCGCCTTGACGCTGCTGGCCGATTCGTGCATACGTTTTCTTTGTCTCCTGCTAGATTTTTTTAAGATACCACTTTTTTTTTGGTTCCCGAGCACTTGTTGGTGTTCTACCATCTGAGAGAATATATTAAAGAATTGTTTGGGCCAGGTAGTCTCCATCAAACTTTGGAAGTACAACATTGAGCTGATGAAAATGTGTGTTGTTACCATCCAAACTTCCATCGCTTGCGTATCACAATTTTCGTACTTGTAGTTGTACTTGTCGCTCAAAGGGATTCACTTGAACGACGTGATATACCTACTTCTAGTGCATGAACAAGAATATTTCTAAAGAGAAAATTTTTGTTTTGTACTATCCAAATCTTAATGATTTTCACCCACCAGAGGTAAGGGGCCTATGTCCTAAGATCATATAAGCAATAACCATCTAACCATAGTCCATCTAACCATGGTTTTATTGCTTATTTCTTTGCAAAGAAATTTTATTTTTTTTAACTTATCCAGGGACTGAGAAGGCCACTCCAAAACACCGACTTTACTTCGCTCGAACGAAAGCTTTGTTATTTTTGACAAATGTTTTGGGCCTTCGTCTTGTTGTAAAGACAATTTGAAAGGCATATTTCCTTCGACTATTCATAATGCATTAATTTTGACTTATGATTCTTTGGTCAACATACAAACAAAATAGAGCATTCCTTCCTCAACAAAAGAAACAACCCCACAACATGATGCTGCTTCCAACATGTTTAATTGAGAGCTATGTGTAGCATGGATTAAAAGCTTGATCCTTTGTACGTCAAATAAACCATTTTATGTCGCTTTACAAGAAATCCCTCCCATATTTTCTAACCTTTGGGGAACCATCAGTAATTTGATAGAATTTGTCAAAAGAATCCGCTTTTGCCTATGGACTTTTATGGAACCGTAACTGGCGACGGATCATTCTACAAATAAAACTCATACAAGTTTCCAGCTGCAAATCCTTGAATAATAGAAATGAATCTAATCTTTAAGCTTCCTTAACAATGACAATTTGTCTCTTCTGGTCATTTTTGATGGCCGCCATTTTTTATGGATTTTGTTTTAGCTCGATGTCATCAAAAACATATAAGCAGGGCCTCCGATAGCATTCGCAATTTTCCGAATCAACTTGCCACTTTTAACTTAATCCAAATTATTTCAAGGCATTAAGAAAAATGCGCAAAATTAAACATTGGATAAACAGATTACTACGATTTTAGTACGATTTTTTAACTTTTTTAAATTCCATACTCTTTTTATAAATAATTCTTAAAATAACAATTTCTTAGTTAAAAAAAAAGTTAGTTGTCTGTTAACGTGATAACGTCATAAGAAAACATTGATGACACCAACACCAACATACAGCCTGTCAACTAACACCATATACAATTCCACTTATCACATCAAAACAAAACTAGTACTAAATCTATTAATAAGTACTAAATCTAAAACCAAATCTAGTAGCAAAATATACAATAGTACTTAATTATATTACTAAGTACTAAAAATCTAGTACCAAAATACTATTTTACCAACAACCTAGTACCATTAGGCATCAGTTTTATATTTAACTAGCGGTACCCGGCGTCCTAGAAAAAACATGTTTTAATGTCAAATGCGCACATGAGACATGTTATTTCGTATGTGTAGCGTAAGACGTCAAAAAGTCTGTACGTTTAGTTATGTATCGAGGTGAGCGTTTTGAAATAAAAAAAAAAACTTAAACGTTTTTTTTTATTATTTATTTTCATTATTTTACAAACAATTTTTAGATTTATTTTAAATGCAAAATGAAAGGCCGCTGTGTTTGACTAAATGGCTGCACCTTTCAAGTTGCTTGTCGAATTAGAACTGAACTATACAAACTTAAAATCTAAAACTATGACTTGCATCGGTTGAACTTTCCCACAATTCATAACAAAGGATTTCGGGTTTCGGCACGTTGAGTTGACTGGAGGGAAAAGGGGGTGTATCCGTTCTGGATAGGTTTTGCCGCGTTAGCAAAAATGGCGTGGGAATCCGTTAGGAATTTATTAATATGCCGTTAGACAAAGGGGAGTTTTCGGGGAAACGGGATTATGGTTTCAGGTGGAGTCTCGGACGTAACTGTTTTATTAAGCCTTACTTTTACTTACTTACTTTTTTTGAATTCCATAAACTCTTTTTATAAATAATTCTTTTTTTAGCCGAACAACACGAATTTGAAATAGTTTACCCGGCACCTCCTATCTCTCCCCTTCCTATCTTATTAATGCCCACGCAGCGTGTTCTACATTAAAAGGGAGACAAATAATCCCTTGTGCGCGCGATAATTATAAAAAAAGAAGTTTTTCAATTAAAAAAATGTTTGGCAACCCTAAAACTTTAAATAATATGTATTAGTTATCAAGAAACCAAATAGTAGATACATATGTATTAAACTTATTTCATTATTAATAATCGAGACATGGCAACCCTAGAGCATCAGACGACAGAATATTTTTTCGCTTGCAGCGGACATTTTGATTTATAATTTCTCTTCGACATTCGTTGTTGAATGATTACAAAATTAATTAGATACCTCTTAAATAAATCTAAGTTAGTAGTTCAATTTAATTCTTAGACCTTATAACCAGATTCATATACGTAAATTATGAAAACACTAGATTTAAACTTAGCGCCAGTCATTACCTACCAGATTCGATATTAAAAACTTTGTTGTTAAACTTTTACTAAGTTTGACTTTAAAAGCAAACCAAAGAAATCAACCAACCAAACCAAATGTTTCAGGTTGGAACATAACAGAGAACAGACACCAGGCCATGCCGCCATGCGACATGACATGATGACATAAGTAAATCGTGAAAACATCTAGGTACACTTACCCAATTGAAAATCATACCAAACACTAAAAAATGTATGTATTTACCTACCTTTTTTGGATTTGATAAATGTTTATTTATTTATTTTTTATCAAAACAAGTGGATTCGGATTTTGGACACAAAAATGAAATAAATTTTGTTCACTCACGAAGCACTTCCTGTTAGCTGCACTTAACTGAGACTGAGAGAACTGAGTTGCTGATTATGCTTCGTACAGCTCCGATAGGAGGCGCAGTCCATGTCTTAAGAGCATTTGGAGCGTAAATGTGAGAACATGACAAAATGGCGAATGTACACATATTGAAATAGTATTCTGATGACATTTGTAGAAGCTGTCAAGAAACATTTAGAGAAAGAAAGCCATTCAAATAAAATGTTAAAAAAATGGTTCTATAATATTTAACGAAAAAAATGGAAATTGAAATTGAAAACAGTCTCAGTTTACAACAACGCGGGTATATGCTGTATCGTAAACCACTGAATCGATATCAATAACTTTCCAACTGAACCCTACTCACTTCCTACTATAGATATAGATCATGATTTTAGGGTTTCTATTTCAAGAACGAAATCATTGATTACAATATCGTGACCTACTTTTATGATTAGATGCAAGTATATAACCAAACAATCGAGGGAATTGTGTTCCTTGCAATATCTGAATCAAGCAGTTTCGCAACACATGTTTTACCTTTGACCTGAGTTTAATAGTTAATAATACGTATGTAGATAGGTTCCAATAACACATTTTTTGCATACAAAACTATCTGATATGATATGCTATTATGTATATTTTTACAGTAGGTATATAGCCATTTAAGAGCTTTTAAAAGCTCTTAGTCCAGTGTCCTGTGAATATAGGTTCACATGGTTAGTCTTTTGTTATTTTTATATTGACGAAGATACAATGATGTCGATGTTGATGTCGAAGTCGACGTCGACGTCAAAAATGTTATTTACAAAACTTAGAAGTCAACAACTATTTTGTAAATTAAATGCACCATGAAGTAGGCAACGTTTCGGATGATGACTATGTAGGGGAGAGTAGGGCACCTTTGAACAGTTTTTGCTTTCGAGTCTCATAAAAAGCTAAGTATTTAGATATTTATACTGTAAATTAATTTCGCTTTTAGATATAGATTTGGTCCGTGGTTTAAGTCAGTAATTATATTAATTTCAAAAAATTTATAGTTATTATTTTAAAAACGAAGCGGTTCATCATGTTCAATGGTACCCCCAATGCGGGGTAGCTTTGAACTTAGCAGGGGCACTTTTGAACAGTAGTTATTATAAATGTTTTTACTAGTCGTAGTGCCCCGTGGCTTAGTAGTTAGTGTGTCGGACTGCTAAGCGAAAGAGCCTGGGTTCAAATCCCGCTCATAGCCACCTTTTTTTCTGGGGTACTGCCTCTTGCGAGGAATTGACAAAACCTCCAAGAGTAAAATTTGTCTCGAAAAAGTGCATCTCATGTAGCCGTTCGGACCCGGCGGTAAACTGTAGGTCCCTTCCATTCTTGCAGATTAACAACACACACAGGAATGGTTGAGAGTATAAGTCACTAGGCCTTGGTTCCTTATTTATTTATTTATTTACTAGTAAATAAAATAAATAAAGCTTGTTTTTATAATAAAATTTATTAATTTTATTTATTGAACAAAGGAATACAATAAAAACTTAACAAAACATTAACAATCGAATTGACAGTTAACTGAAACAGCATATGTAATAAAAAAAGAAATAGAAAATATATGTCACTAACAAACATGAACTTAGTGAATTTTAACCCAATTGAAATTAAATTATTGGAACATTTAATCAATGCGTAGTTTCTTGAATTTAAATTTTCATAGCTCAAATCAAAACGTATATTGTCAAGATGTTCTGCATCAAGTAGATCAATTGAAGGATCTTCAGCAAAGTCAAAGTCCTAGGCGATGTCATTATCATTCACCGAAAACAAACTTCCATCTGATTTCGAACTAGAATTCTTTGGTTTGATACTTTCCCTACTTTTAAACGCCTCTTAAAAGAGTGCATCGCTGATTTTTCATGTTCAAACGTGCCCCGACTGTTTGGTTCAAAGCTGCCCCAACATGCTGAGCGACAAAAAGTTTTTTTACGTATTTATCAAAAAACTATACCTTAAACGGTTCCAAATAAACCTCCGCCAGCAAAATTGTACTTTTCACAAATGATAAAGTCACCGAAAAATTGTTACACTCTTACGAAGAAAATAAAAAAAAGTTACAATTGTAGCACTAAAACCATCACAACGGGCTACTATTAGACAACTTCTGACACTACCACCGAATGCAATTAACGTTGAAAGAAGACAGTATTGCCAATTTTAAAATTTGGTTAACACTGAAATATATTTTGTATTTATTAGTGATGTTCAAAGGTGCCCCCCTCTACCCTACATATCTACCTGGCTTCCGCTGTGTACTAAAAGGAGATCTTGTTTAAAATGCCAGGGTTAACAGGGACCTGTTTCACTATAGATATTATCGTTAAGCAATCGGGATATTCGAAATACCTGCATTTATATCAAATTTAGTGTGACACTAGCTCATATTTTCATACAAATTTCAATCTAATGTGACACTAATATTATAATTAGGTTTATTTTAGTGTCGAATTAAATGATTATAATTCTGTGCCATTTGCTTTTTGAAAAAGTGACGTGACAGACGCTTTTTCCAGAACTATTATTTTTTATGGAAAATCTGGCATTACATTAATACGTACGTACAAACATACACATTTTTTATTTACCCACCTACATTCTACATACCAACAGACGTTTTGACATTGACATTTCTATTTTGATAAGACTTTGAAAGGGTCTCGGATCGGACCTAATAAATCAATTTAGCAATGCATCCGAGTAGAGGGGGCTACGAACTACGATACAGGCCGACTCCACACCACACGATATAATTTCTCTCAGGATCTTCAACATGAGATGAAATATCCAATGGAGTCGCGTTGTTTCGGAGTCTGTTGGGATGTTAGACATCTCTCTCCGCGGTTCTATCTTGACATCGATGTCTTGATAACAATTTGACGTTTGTGTTTTTTCTTTCTTTTTTTAGGGTTCATCTCATTATTTTTTGTCTCTCATGCGGGTAGTCGCTCTTTTTGTGCGCTTTAAAAATTTAGTTTGCAGTGAAAAGGCCTGAATACAGTATTTTTATATTAGTTTATGTGTGTTAACAAGAGTAAATGAGACAACATCTATATTTTTTTAATGGAATAAATGTTTTAAAATGATTAAATTAAAAAATATAAGAAGAAGAATTTCTATCTATTGACTTTTGTCGGAGATACAAACACATTAGCCTCTCTTGCTTTAATGAAATATCAAGACATGAACTGCCCAGCCAAGAAAAAAGAAAACGGTCTGATATTTATGCCAGAGATCTGGTTAGCAATACAGATATCATGTGGAGTCGGCCTGATACGAACTACAATGTTCGGGAATCATTGATTTTTCCGATGTCGCTTACGAAAAACAAGATGGCTGCCCGAAGAAAACATAGGCCGCCGCCACAGGCACACCCAGGCATGTATGTAGGTATCTAATATCTATCAAGCGAGAGTTGCAGGGCAAAACAATTAGGTTATGTAGGTATAAATGTTTAGAAATAAATTAGTTTCAGAAACAAAAAAATATGGAAAACTTTGAAAATAACAACAAATAATTTATTTTTAATTCTTTGCGAAATTCAGATTAAATGAAATGATCATATTGCATTGTAATATACAAGATTTGCTACTTTTCAAAACGTTATGATTATGGGAAGTTAGGTAGGTATTTAGGTAAATTTATTATCATACACACCAAATGTATTTTTGACACTTTTATATTAAAAGGTTTGTACGTGTGTAAGTAAATACTTAAAAGGTCATATTATTTAGTTAGTGAATTTCTATAGGTATAAATTCACGGTCGTGCATGACGGGACCAGAGTTGCCATATGATTTTTTAGATTAAGAATTTCAAATTTATAAAATGGGCATAATTACAATTAGGTATATAAGCCGTGTTTTATTGGTAAGTGTATACCCAGCGCAGTAAAATTTATACGGCAAACAATAACAAACAATAAGTGTCGATAATTAGGTTAGTGAAATTAGTGAATATAAGTTGAGATAAATCTTGAAAAGAAATTTCAACCAACTGGAATGCAGAAAAAAAGGATATGTTCGTTGAGTATCATGATACAAGATTACAAGACAGCGCCTTCCTGTATTTTTACGTCATCAGTGACCGAAATTGACTTAATTAAATAAATTTTTTGGAAAGGATCCAGTGTTAGTTGACTTAAAATGTATATTGAATCAATTAAATAAGACATTAGACAAAAGGCATCAATTGAAACCTAAATTACTGCAGTTTTTTTTTCTAAAACCGAATTTAATTCTGTCAAGGGTCACTGATGACGTTATGGTTAGATATTCTATCCGGATGTCTCTGTCCAAGAACTGAGTTGAATTTGGAACACACCCTTCTAAATTTATTGAACAAAACGTCAGTTGTCACTTAGCGGGTTAAATTAAAAGTGAATTATGGAGTGAATATAGCGTTTTATTGGGACTTCCAATACTGCGCTGGCTATAGATTACCAATAAAATACGGCTATACCTAGTTGGGAATATTTCTTTTATTTATTTATTTACTAGCCTTAACCGGCGTACGTTGTTACTCCCAAGAAAGAATGAATGAAGTATTTTATTTCGAGATTGAATTATCATCATCATTATCAATGAATAAATATGTTTATTGTAAATAATTTCTGTACTGCGAGTGGATATACAATATTCTTGGTTTTTCCATTTGGTGCGAAAATGAACAATTTTTTCGGCGTTTCAACTGTGGAGCAAGCAACATATAGCTGGCCATGGGAAAAACATGGATTCTCAAGATTCAATCCCGCAACAGCAAGCGATTGTCCTTGAGCTTTATTGATTCTAATCGCAAAGGCTAGGCAACAGGAAATTGCAATCGCTTGAAATTGAACGGTAGATCGGTGGGTATCATCGGAATTCTTGGAATCAGCACATCTTCTCCTTTGCTTTTACCGCTAATAATTGTTGCTTCAATAACATTTGGCATAAATTTTCTAACAGAAAGTCAGGTTCCGTTGCATAGCTTTGGTGGATCCATTTCGAAGAAGCATGATTGGTGAGCCTACTTTCAAAGATAGTATTAGTGGTGGCATTCCAGACGGTTCCAGGGAATTCAAAAATTCTACCGGATAATTGACTATTTCATCATCATCTGTAACTGTGTCAATTTAATTTATATTTCATTACCTCTCCTGGAATTTGCAACTAAATTCAATCATTGATTTTGTTAACACCATCATTTTTGGGAGCTAAAATCGCTCGTTCGCGAAGTCAGTCATGATTTTTGAAGTTTGTCGAAATGTTCGGGAAAACTATCTTTTCAATGTCTTGAATTGACGACTGCATTTGGCAAAAACTTGATGCAAAAGATATTTAACTTGTGGAATGATCGATCGGAAATTTGCCGTCAACAATATCCAATAGTTGCTTGGAGAATGTTTGAGCAGAAACATCTTGGAGTAAATGTACACGCGTATTGGTCGATAAAGAGATTTTTTTCACATTTCTCCAAAGTGGTGATGCTTTCAGGCAAGCATTGAGCTCATCAGCTGGTGTTGATCTTGGAATCACAGGTAGAGTTTGAGTTTGATTCCTGTCAGATCTCGCAAAGTACGATCAAGTGCTTCGAGCGATTTCTTAAGGGTTATTGTGCATTCATCCCAATCGATAAGTTTACGATTTTTCAATACCGTGGCCATACCTGATCCTCTACCAATGTTGCAAGTAGGATTTTCGGTATGATTCACATTCAACGGTAGCTTCAGGGCTGAATGTGCCGTCCACCCTCCATCCAGTAACGCTGCTGTTTCTTATATGAACATAAAATTCATGCAATGATAAAATGCCAGCGCCATCTATCGGCAGAGTGTCGGACCACTCTATAAACCTTCCTTATGACTTGCAGAATAAATTGCTTTTAGCACTCAAGAGGGTTGTGTGCATAGTTTTCGAGACTAGCGTACACACAAATTTTTATTTTTATATATATAGATTTATTTATTCTTTCATCAAGCAGAGCACAAAGACTCTTATAGACTACTTCATAACAATTATTAGATAATTTAATTAAATAAATAATAAATGACTATCTACCAGTGTTCAATAAAGACAAAAGTTTTTTTCTTAAAACAATTTCTACTAAAATACATATTAAAATTAAGAACTCACAGAGTTAGCCTGCCTTAAACAGCGTGTTAGGTTAGGTTAGGTTAGTGGGCTAATGGATGATGTAGTGATAATTACACTAAGATCAATGTAGGTCCATTGTGATACCCTGGGGGGTTTGCGCCCAATAAGCATAGGGCCTATGAAAAACCTATACATTCTCAAGCCATTTTGAATTACTAATAAATCTGAGCAGGATTGTACTCGTTTGTTCAGATAGTTCTTCTAAGTCCTGGAAGAAATGACTTCTTAGAATTTCATTTCTTAAGGGGCATAGTGCTGGGCAATGACAGAGAAAATGAGGAGTGTCCTCATGCACATCTATGTCGCCACAACCTCTGCACAAGTCGTCCGTGCTGAGCTTCAATTTCTTTTTGTGGTAACCCAGCATGTTATGCCCGGTCAGTATGCTCACAAGGGATCGTAGCGACTTCTTGTTGACCTGTAGAATATTTTCTCTTCTTTGTTTATTAAAATAGGGCTATAGTTTCCTGGTTACGACACAGGAGTCGAGCGAGTTCCATCTCTCGTTAGCTGCGGCGAGTACCTTATTCCCTATCATCTGTTAAATGTTACAGGTAGGGATCTTTACCGTTGTGTCTGCTTGGTTAAGTTCTAGGGATGATCCCTTTTTTGCCAGCTCATCAGCTCTGTCGTTTCCTTGCACACCACTGTGGCCAGGAACCCAACAGTCTTATATTATGCTGCGCGCTAACCTTTAGCTCTTCGTGACAGGAAGTTACAAGCTTTGATTTTATTACAATGGCAGAAATTGCTTTTATCGCCGCTTGGCTGTCAATGAAAAAGGTGATATAAGCATGTGGTATTGCCTTCATTGCAGTCTCTTTAGCAGCTGCCGTCACTGCCAGGACCTCAGCCTGAAATACGCTACTGTATTCGGGGAGCCTAATTGATCCGGCCAATTTGAGTGTTTCTGATTTGAAACCTTCACCAACACCAATTTCCATTTTAGAGCCATCTGTAAAGATTTCAATGGCTGATTTGTATGGTGCCTGTTTGTTAAGTCAGCCTTCTCTATTAGGAAAAGAAGTAGTGAATGGTCTTTCGAAATATAAACGGAGTGTAATCTGTGCATACATTGTAGCCCGTATATGTCTGTAGAATCTCAGTTTTGAGTTTGGCTTAACCGATGGGCGCTTTTTGCTGCAAATTCTTGCACAAAGAGGTCTAAGGGTTTTAGACTGAGTTGAGCTTCCAGCCCTGCAGTAGGGGTAGTTCTCATAGCCCCGGTGGTGCCTTTACAAGCCATTCTTTGTATTCTTGTAATAGTTCTTAGGTTGGAAGCAATTTTCGTAGCCTGCCACCATACAAGATTACCAAATGTCAGTATTGGTCTTATTATTGCCGTATACATCCACATTGTAATCTTGAGACTAGGTCCCCAGGTTTTTCCATATATTCAGGCATAGAATGCTATCATTGCCTTCTTAGTTCTTTCTTTGATATTGAGATTCCAATTCAGTTTTCTGTCCAGAATCACACCAAGGTATTTGGCCTGATTTGACAGGATCCATGGAACCCCTTCTATTGAAGGAAGATTAAAAACTGATATTTTTCTTTTGTTGGTAAAGAGGGCCAGTTCTGTCTTTTGCGGATTGACCACTAGCCCACATTTCCTTGACCAGGTGTTTACCAAGGATAAGGCTCCTTCTATCTGTTCACTAATAGTGGAGAGAAGTTTTCCATTCGCTAGCAGAGTTAAATCACCTGCATAAGCTACTACTCTGACTCCAATATTTTTAAGTCTTATAAGAATCTCGTTGACCACAAGGACCTAGAGGAGGGGAGAGAGAACACCACCTTGTGGAGTGCCTCTGGATGTTGATACTCCTCCCAGCTCTGAATTAATCTGTCGATTTCTTAACATGTACATTATCCACCCGATAATGGTATCGTTCCCATTAAGGTTCACAAGGGCTCTTTTCACTGCGTCATTTTTCACATTGTTACAGGCCCCTTCAATGTCTAGGAAAGCAGCAAGGGTAGACTCCTTGGGTTATGGACTCATTATTGCCATAGTTTACTCTATGAAAAGGCACGTAAACCATTCAACTTTGTCGAAGCTCACGGCTAGGTACATAAATACGCAATAAAGAAAGCAACTAAGGACAATTGATTTTATAATTAATAACATCTCTCACGAACATTATCTCGAAATATTTACGTCGAGTTTCAAAAGTTAGGATGCCTAGTAAATAAACACCTTAAGTTATAAGAGGGCATATCGATATTCCAATGCAAGATCCTGATAGCTATTCTCTCTGGATTCTTTCGATTCTCATTGTTCAAGTCGTGCAACAGTATTCTAACAGAGATCTAACATAAGAGTAAACGGGTCAGAAAAATCTTTGGAATTTCTGTAAATGAACCCCAGCATTGAGTTCGCCTTAGCTACAATACTCGACTAATACGTGACTAGAGAAATTGAACTTATAGAACCTTTTAAAAGGACTACTAACTTATTATAAACGATCTTTTCGAATAGTTTTGGAATTTCAGATAATCTTACAAATAGGACGGTAGTTCGTGACCTGGCTTTTTGATCCCGACTTAAAAAATTGGGGTGATAAAAAAACTTTTCCATTTTCACCTTGATAATAAATGGAATCAGGAAATACCGTTCGATCGCTTTTTGTTATTTATGAACATCCAAAAACATTTACTATTAGTTTTAAGCTTTGTTTCCATGCTTAAAATATATTATCTATATAGGAATTTAGAAAATCAAACTCCCTCTGTAATCGAAGGTATCTATTAAAGAAAACGATATCATTGTTTGATTCACGAACTAATTTAAAAGCTTTGTTTTTTTATTGTTTAAATTTATTAGTTTTGTATTATACCACGGAGGTTTTGAAGATATTTCGGAATAAATAAATCAATTGCCTCATTTATTGAGTTGGTAAATGCAACTTCAATTTTTAAACTTTTTAAAACAGGCATCCAATAACTATTTATTTATTTAAAAAATAATAATATTCTTAATAACTCAAATTTTATAAATCTTGGTGTGCCCCACGGTTCAGTGCTGGGGCCTATATTATTCTTAATTTACATTAACTCTCTATTTAATCAACAATTTAATGGTAAGTTTACAGCTTTTTCTGATGATCTTGGGATTGCTTACCGTTCTGATAGTGCTCTAATTAATATGCTGAAATCAATGATAATGTGTTAGAATTTGGTTTTCTGTACACAAATTATTTGTTAGTAAGAAAACTAAATTGATGTATTTCAGCCATAGACCATAGTAGTCCGGATCCAGATTCCAGAATTCTCTGTTGCGGAAATATATTTTCACACCAGTAACTACGATAGGCAAAAGACATCAAATTGTATCTGCACTTGTGATGCTCCTGTTACAAAGTTTCAAGACAATGCGACGTGTAGCATTAACTGATTTAAAATTAAAGTAGTATCTCAATTTAAATACTTGAATACAATTGACAGTAATAAGCGATGGTTGGAACATGTTTCAACCCTAAACAAATATTTACGTTATTCTATACGCAGTTTGTATCGACTCAAAAATTTGTGTGTCAATAAAACACTTCGAATGGTTTATTACGGAATATTTCAATGAAGGTTGCAGTATGGGTTAAGTTGTTGGGGGATGCTTACGACACAATTCTCTTACCACTCAATGTTTTGCAAAAGTGCGCCATAAGAACAATATGCAAAGCTAATCGTTTGGCTCATTCTATGGTTCTGTTCAGGATATTGGGAATTCTGTGTTCTGCCTCTAAAACATTTAAACTACTTATTTAAAAGTTTTGAAAATATTTTTCTCGGAAGGTGGCTATATGCAGAGTACAATTTCTGACACTATGTATTTGCGAAGCAATTCAATCAATTCTGTTAACACACCTTCATTTCGAACTACACATTACAGAAACTTTTACTCGGTAGTATTATCTAAATTGTTCAATCGTCTTTCTATGAAATTTCGTTTTATAAGATCTCTACCAATTTTTCTAAACAAAATCAAAAGTTGGCTTCTAGACTTCAATCACTATGAAATCAAAGCTCTGCTGCAGTATATCGCCTAATCGCCTTTTCTTTTTGATAATCTTAATAAAAAAAATTTAAATGTTTGCTTTCTCTTATAATTTTTTTATTGATAAACATTTTGTGCACCCCACATTTTGAAGGTATTTTCTTTACTACTACTACTACTCCTACTCCTACTACTTTTACTACCACTGCTACCATTTTTTACTTTCACTCTAAAATACAAATGTCAATACAATTCTTTCTTTTTTTTTGATTTTTTAAATCTGTTATGTAATATTAAGATACAAAATTTTCAAGAGAAGAATAATGAAATAAATAAAAAAATACAAACAAAAATATATTGTTTAGGAATGGGTTGTTGTTCCGCCTTGGTTTTTTTGATGTCCTATCTCTTAAAATTGAAAGTTAGCTTTGATAAAAAGTTTTTTATATGTTATTCATATGTACGCGGGTGCTGCTTTCTATACTGTTATGCAATTGAAGTTTTTGGCAAAAAGAACATCTTGTGCTTCCACGGATGTAAAAGGCTGGTATTATAACTATTTTACGAGGGGAAAATCCTACCATCTGACTACTTTAGTGGAGCTTTATTGCTTTATAGAAAAACCTTTTTGGTCCCGAGCTGGTTTTGAACTAGTGATGGTCAACCCGGTTGAACCGGTTTGTTTTTTTTTTCAACCGTGTTAGATTCGGAAATGATGAACAAAAAAATCATTTTTTTACTGCTCTGAAAAAGGCAATTTTATAGCAAATTTGTAACATTTGGAACGAAATACACTATTCAGCCCAAAATACATTTCGTCCTCCATCTGTTAACCTTGAATTGTCAAATTCCATTGAGGGGTGGCTACGATGTCGATGGATTAAAAAACCTCAAAAAACTAAATCAAAGTTTTTTTTACTGCTACGGAAAAAGGCAAATCTAGAGCAAATGGGTGATCTTAGGCGGGTGAAAAAAAGTTAAAGCAAATGTTAAAGACTTCACATCACAATAATAAATTGTTTCTCACAATATTTACCGTAAATGTCACCGATCGCATTCCACTCAGGTGTCTACTAGTCCCTCTCTTAACTGGTGGATTTTTTTTGGCTGGGGTTATGTCGTTCTACCGTACGTACCGTTAAATCTCCTTCACTATTCGTTATTTACTGAATCGCAAACAGGACCATATATCGAATATAGTACTTTTTCTTTCGAATACCTCAGAGGAGCTTTCATCCGACTGGAAAAGGGTCCATCTGCATCGTATAGCAGGACAGGATGATAAGTGTTTTGTATAGCATCTGCTTGGTTCTTCTCGGTAGGGCTTTATTCCTCAAATGCTTAAGCCCAAAGAAACAGCAAGAGTAATTCTGTTCGATTTCTGTACTGATTTTGTTGCCTGCGTCTACACTCTACAGTATTGCCAAAGTAGCGAGAAATTCACTGACTACCTCGATGTTATACCTATTAATTATAGTACGATCTGACTGTCAGTGGTGGGATTGGATTTTTGTGGATTTAAGCATATACTTCGTCTTGTTTTCCTTTATAATCAGTCCCATTTTTCTAGCTACTGACTTGTTGGAAGTGATAGCACCGCTTACTGCACACTTATTTCTTTCTATCACATTTACGTTGAATTATTAAAGATAGTGCCAGATGTGCTGGCCTGGGTGATCCGTACTATGTTTTCAAACAAAATGTTGAAACAGCTGCACCAAACAAAGTGCGTCATTTTGTCATGTCGTAGGTCTCAGTATCAGTAGTATCCCCACCAATTTTGACAAAAAAACAAACCAAAGCTATATTTGGCCCGGTACAGTTAATTCCTTTACACACTGTCAAAGGCTGCACTGTTATCATCGGAAAAGGGCTATTGACATTCACATAAAACGTTGCAGGATTTTGTAGACGATGTTTAACAGACTAGTTTCTTTATAGTTGGTGCAGAATAATCGACCTCCTTTTTTGTGGATCTGGAAGATGGTACATGGTACTGAGATTCTAATCATCGGGCATACTTTACTCCGACCATATTTTGCAGATGCACCTCACCAGGTCATCTCCAGACCCTTTTTTCTTGCTATTAAACAAATATTGTTTACATACAATATTAAGCAATTCACTTATTATTTATATATTTTAAACACTAATTTTATCGCTTTCCATTTCACTTTTTCATAGCAAAACCTCAGTAACGATTTTGTCTGTAATTGTTATTATTGTATTTTTTGTTTAAAGCTTAATATTCTTCAAAACCCATAAAAGGAGTTTATAAAATTATGTTCAAATGAAAAGTTTATAAATGTCCTTTACTCCGTATGCGTTTCACCCAAGCGTAAAGGGTGGACTCATCAGTTAGACCGCTCATGCTGTCCTAAGTATGTCGATGATTACCGACTATATGGCAACTCTACAAAATTTTGAAGCAATTACTGTTTTTTAATGTATAAATATTTTATTACACTAAATATTTGTTTTTCACTTTTCTGTAAGCCGAAAAGGTTTAATATAATAGAAAGTTTATATAAAAAACCGATGTTTCCAATATTGATACAAAAAAACTCTAAAGTTTGATATTCTATATTTTATTCAAGCAACAAGATAACCCT
This sequence comes from Platycheirus rosarum, assembly GCA_963971375.1. Classification (NCBI taxonomy): domain Eukaryota; kingdom Metazoa; phylum Arthropoda; class Insecta; order Diptera; family Syrphidae; genus Platycheirus; species Platycheirus rosarum. The sequence continues at coordinate 27,691,695 of OZ020510.1, read as the reverse complement.
ATCCAGCGAAATAAATACAAAAATCGCAAACCCAAGGTGAATAACCGTTTGATATTGTTTGTTTAACCAGAATCGACAAAAGTGATAAGTGAGTACTTTTAAGGGGCAGATACTCGAGGTACACACAAAAGTTTTAGGTAAACCTAAAGTGCAGTTTGTCTAAATTAAACTAAACAACAAAATGTCGCACCCTGTTTACACCAATACAGAGACACAGAACAGAGAAACTCAAGTATGAGGATGAGCGAATGAAACAGAATACAAACTGCATTACCCAAAACGAAAATGAATTTTTTTTTATTTTCATTTAACAATTATGCTACAAAAAAGAATAAGAAGGTAAACAGAGAATAACTTACCTTGCAACTTTAAACAAAATAAATAATTAATTGATAGCAATTCCAAGGAACACACAAACAGCACCACCTTTTAGCTCAACGCGAGCGCAAACACTGGTGGCAATATTACGAACCAAAAATATTCATGTGCCTACTTCGCGAAGAGAAGCACATTTTAAGCAAAATGGCGGCTTTGTTTGTATGTGTGATATAACATATAAGCTGAGTTTTTTGTCGAAAATGTTAAGTTCCGACAAACCGTATTACTTAGTTATATGTAGCTCTAAAACTTATTTTACACGCAAATCAAAAACAAAAACTACAAAAGCATAGGTGGTGCGGTACCTACTTCCCAATGATAACCTCACTATTGGACGATATGAATTTGTTGACATTTTAACAGCGGTTCTATTTAAAGAATCAGTTTTAGTTGAACCTTCGTTAATTAAAAAAATATCTTAATATAAAGTAGGTTAGGCAGTAGGCACATACATACATTCATCCAATTCATGTTTCCCACATTTTGTTTCGTTCCGTGGCTTTTTGAAAAAACCGTATCAACAAATTTCACATTAAAATGGTTATTTATCATTTTTTTTTTTTTAAATTGAACATTAGTGAAGTTAATTAAAAATCGATCTATTAATTTGTTTTAATAATACTTAGGTCGACAAGGGAAATACATTTGTATGTGAAAGCTCAAAAAAAGCTTTTTATAAAACCAAACTATTGACGCATGATGCAGAACTATTTCCATCATCTTTAATAGAACCGGAATAATTTTCCGCTAAGAATGACTGAAAATTTCATCAAAAACTGTCCTACTATCCTACTTGAGATATGTATGTATGTACCGTTTTTGTATTGCATTTTCATAGAATATTATAAACAGGTTTTCTTTCAAAAGCGTATTTTTGAGTATAAAAAATGTCTAGATTTCATAACTTCATTCGTTTTATTTTGTATGGTACCTTTAATAATAATAATTGTGTTTCCATTTTTTCCATTTGCTACATTTACAGAATTTCAGCAAAGTTGGTATTGTTTAATTCTCATGTTGATTTAAAAGCTAGGTATCACCTGGGTTTTACCTACCTTGCTTAACATCGAAAATCGAAATTTATCAAAATTAATAAAGTTGTTTTCGATTGTCTTTATTTTAGGATAAAATTGGTTTTGAAAATAGAAATTAGTATGAGACCAACCAAGGTAACGAAACAAATAAATTTTTTTTATTATTAGATAATCAACATGGTCGTTGGCCCCCGATTTGATTTATTATTCTGTCTTTCCCTCTTCGCATGCATAATGCATATGCACGTTTTTTCTTCTCTTTCTTTTGCTTTGTGTAAAGTTAGCAAAAAATACAGAAACAAGAAAACAATGTTTAATGTGGTTGCGAAGTGAGATGAAACTACCAACGTAAGAAAAAATAAATTGCACGGCTGGATCGCACGTACTTGCCTTATGTGCAGTCACAGCTTCGAATAAAATTTGAAAAAATATTAAAGGAATTTCAAAGATTTTATTCGATTTTTCTGTTGATTGTTTGAAAAAAGTACGTAAAATAGTTTTCGGCGGAAAATTTAAACGCCATTTCATTTCTTTAGAAAATGTGAAAAAGTCATTGTATATATATTATCTATAGTGCTATCAAGATGGGTGTTTCACCTAGCGCCATCTTGTTTCGCTATCTTGCTATTTTTCAGTGTAAACTTTTAGTCGGGGAGATGAATTCAATACATATGCAACGTTAGAAAATGACAGAATGGGAAAGATGTATATAAAGTGTTAGCAGTCAGAGGGAAGCAAATTATCAAGACTTTTTCGTGTTATTTCTTTGTCATTTTCTGATAATGAGAGAATGGAAGATAGAAATTTAGACAAAGGTGTGGGGAGTTTTCATTTCTGCTGTTTTTGGTAGGTTTTTTTTATAAATACGGCAACAGGGTGAAATTTACCGTTTTAACGATTTTTGCTGAAATTTGATTATTCTATCAATTTTTTTTAATCTGCAAAAATGTAATTTGAGTGGAAGTACCTACCTACTTACTTATTTTAGAAATAAAACACATTGTTTGCAGAGTTTTTTACCTATGTTATTGCTTTTGAGTATCTTCACTTATCACATAAACAAATCTAGTACTTAATCTACTGCAAACTACTAAATCCAGTACTAAATCAAAGGGAAATCCACAAATTTTTGTTTCGCTTACTCTATCATACCATATGGTCTAGTTCCACTTTTTGAACCTTTCACTCGTACTTATTATTCATTATTCCTGCAAATGCTTTTATTCATTCTAACTCGTAATTTTCTGAATATACAACATACAACCTACTCGTTCATCATTATATTTCATTCTACTCTCCAAACCCCATACAAATGCATATCAAGAACTACTGCAGCGCTGTTACGGCAATGTCTCGCTAAACTAGAAGCTGCCTCATAGTAGTACTATAGATTTCATATACAATGAAAAAGTGTAATTTTTTTCAAAAATCGGAATTGTTGTCAAGAACTTTTTTTTTAATAAAAAAAATAATCCAACAATGCAAACTTAAACACAAAAATTACTTACATTTAAAAACAAAACTAAGAAAAAAATATTTGAATTTATTCATGTTTTCAAAATATCGATTTTTCAAAAAAAAATTATTAAAAATACAAAAAAAGTTATTCGAAAATATGCCGGATTGGTTTGGCTATCTACATCTTCCTGAATATCAAATTTAATTGTAATCGGTTAAGTAGTTCTCCAAAAAGTCGTAGAAAAAAACCGTAATATGGGAGGCACCGTTATAGAACAAATTTCGAAAAATTCATTCTAACTGAAAGAATTATTGTAAAAAAATAGCACCCTGAAAGTTTTATCAAAATCGTTAGAGCCGTTTTCGAGAAAATCAAACTTTTTGTTAAAGATTGTATGGTAGGTACCGTTATTATAGCAAAAATGAAAAACATCCTCCGAGATACTACTAAATAAATACTAAATATCAAGTTTGAAGCAAATCGGTCCATCCGTTTAGTTTGTAGAGGTGCGAAAGACAGACAGACAGACGGACGGAATTTCCGGACCCACTTTTTTCGACTTCTCTATCATGGTAATGTCATGTTTGACTGTTAGATTTTGACTGTTAGAACTTGCCTTATAAAAGATACCTATAATCGCAAGTAAATAGCGAACTAGATTTATTTTTTGTAAAATAAATTTATTTTTGTGTAGGAGTAGGCGCGTTTTTTGTATTAATTTATACATATTTTTTTAATGTGATATATAAATGTTATGTATGTTAATGCCTCTGTACAATAGACACTTATATGGTATCTACTCTTTTAAAAAATATCTATTAATTTAAAGGTCAAGGCTCATTTTTACATGTCACTTTAGATTTTCCGATGTTGACCTTACTATTAAATACGTCTGCAGGGTTGCCATGTAACGTTATATGTAGATATTTTTTTTACTTTTTAACAACAAGGAACTGTTTTGAGCACATACATAAATAATACTAATATTAATTATTATTATTATAAAAAGTAAGAAGCTAGTTATAAGAAAAACAAGCATAGCTTGTTTGCTTATTTTTGGTATCGGGCTTTTCTGGTCAATTACTTTTTATATATAAAACGATTTTATTTCACTTTCTCCCAATGTTTCGTCAGATCTTCTAACTTCTTCAGGGTAGTTTCATAAATTTGAAATTTATTTTATTTTATTCATAAACATTAGACATTTTTCAACTTAAACATTTTTTTATGAATGTATACTAGTTTCAATTTAGAAATTAGCAATTATTTGACAAATATTTTTTTTACCAAATTTAAATTAATTATAAAAGTAAAAATTTAAAAACAAGTAATAAACAGCACAAATAAATGTTGAATAATATTATATTTGCTTTTGTTAAATATTATTAACATTTGCCGTAAATAAAGTTATTCCTAAGTATTGAATTATGGGCTGTGATATCGGACACTGTTCCAAAATATGCCTTACATCCAGACGCGCGTTCAAAAGATAATTCAACCATCTTCTATCTCCCTTTATGCTGATGATGTTAAAATTTTCAAGATGATCTCCTCTGGTCGTGATTCTCTCCTGACCTCCTCAATTCATTTGCCAATTGATGTAGAATTTTCTCGAACTTAACATTGCCAAATACGAGCTAATTACGTTTTCTCGAAAAAGTAAAAGGCCTTCCCTCAGATCTTATTATCTTCAGAACCTTTCCATTTCCCGCGTACAGGTTATCCGCGATTTAGACGTCCTCTGTGAATGCGAATTAAATTTTCGCTCTCATATCGACAATGCTATATCAAGAACTAACTCCGGCCTTGGTTTTATCAAAAGGTGGTTCAAAGAGTTTCGGAACACATTTGTAACCAAATCCCTTTATATTTCCTATGTTCGTCCTCTCCTTGAGTATAAATCGCAAGTATGGGCCCCCTTTCACCCGGTTCATATCTCTAGAATTGATAGCGTTCAACGTCGTTTTCTGCTCTTTGCTCTCCGAAGTCTTTATGACCTTCTTTTTTAGTTGTGCCAGTCTGACAAAATACCAATGCTTATGATAGATCTGTTTTCGTCAGTTACAGCATAAGGTGTGTTTTGTAGGGTCTTCGAGCCATCTGTGAAAATAAACCTCCAGCCATTGGATTAACGATCATATGCGACATTTGAAAATAGTTGACGCTAAGTGCTTCTTCGATAATTGGCTAAAAACGGTACCACCCGCTCCCAAAGGACCAGTTTTTCTTCTCCGGCTTTCTCGAAAACTGGTTATCTGATTACAATAAAAAATTGATGTTTAGGAAGACTTTAAAATATTTTTGACTACATACTTTTTTTATTTAACGTTTTTTTTTTTTTTGAAAAATCAATATTTTGAAAACGGGAAGGTACATTTTATTTTAATTTGTTTGTTTTTAAATGAAGCTTATTTTGGTTAAGTTTGCATTCTTAAAACGATTTTGAAAAAAATCAAACTTTCACATTTCTATAAAAAAAAAAATTAAATAAAATAGCGTTTAAATTATTCCGCTGAAAAGTTACGGTCTACATGTTTCTGTTCATATAATATTAATAAAGAGTTGGTAACCGTACCAACATTTGTTTGAGATTTATATCAATTTATAATGCTTAGTGCGGCAAAGGCAACCATGTAAGAGCTTTAAATGGAGATAGCTTATTTAAATCCATAACAGTAAGGGTGAAAGGCAAATAATCTATCTTCCCTGTACTGAGAATATAAATTGAACAGAGTGGGTATAGATAACAGATACCCGTGCGTTGCCGGTGTATGTTTCTTTCTTAATTTGCTGTCAATGAAGTACTCATTTTGTCTGCCAGATATTTTTCAAGGACGGTACAGATACTGTTATTTTTTTTGGAATACAAAATACTCGAAGTGTAATTCGAGTGTGTTGTCCATCTAAATATTCCTTTCGAAATAGAAATTTAAAAGCCGAATACACTTCCAAATATGCAATTTTTTCCCATTTCTTTCCCACAGGAACCATGTTTTTTTCTGGATTACAATTAGCCTTAGTCGTGAAGACGTGATTGCATAAGAAACATCCATAATATTCGTAATATTATAAATCTAAAGACACCGACAAAAACAAGCACAGAAACAATTTGTTTAGTATCACTTGGCAACCCTAAGCACTATATCACGTATTACCATAACAAATTAAGTCATTAAAAATACTATGAGTACAAAACCATTATGTGTTGCATATTCTTTTCATTATTTGGAAGGTTTACAACCTTTAGTAAAAATATAATTATTTGACTTTAAAGTTTAAATACGAGAGCAATTACTGCAGCGAGTAAGAATATAAACTGCTAGGATAACAGAAGCAGTGACGTTCAAAATAAATAATTTGATGATGAAATGAGTAGGTAGGTAGGTATAAAAATAATTCATTCAACATTTTTGTCCAAGAACATTCGTCGGGCAGAAAAATGAGTTTCACGTTTGGCCAGTTTGTCAATTGAAAAAGTAGGTACAGTTGGGATATTAGGGCTCCTTCTTCTTCAATTATAATGTCCCACTGAGCGAGCTTTAATCCCATTTTCTATGAAATAATGTTTTTGATTAAATTCATGTCCAAATTGGACAAAAATAACCAATTCTGGTAGGAATCACAAATTTCATTACGGCATGAGTGATGGAAATTGCAAAAGACACAGTTTTAATAACATTTTTTCTGGTACAAAACAGCTTTTGGCCAAATTGACCTAATGGGCGGAACGGAAACATAGAATTCCATCACACAAATTAGTTACACCGCTGTTGCCATATGACCAAGTGTGTGTTAAGTTGTTTCTTTGGCCACGCTGCCTAATGCGCGCACTTGAATCTCACTTACGGCTGCGATCTGGTAGCGAGGCTTTGCCGTATTGCAGGTTCTAATAAGAAAAGTAAATAGACGTAATATTTATATTGGTAGCAAAATGTATTAACTTCGACTTCGCTTTGAAGTGTAAATATAAGCTTGTTTCCCGCAACTGTGACTATTTACTTAAATTCACCAACGCTAGTGGATCAATGCTTTTGCGAAGAATTTTGTAGTTTTATTTTCATAATTCATCCCCACTCCTCAAAATTTGTTGAGCTACTCATTTCAACCCAAATTTATGTGGAACAAATCTTATGAGTTTTAATATCGGTTCTAACAAATCTTCAGAAGTTTGATGGTACAAACTATGATTTTAATTAATTACTCTTTCAGATCAAATATAATTTGGAATAGGTGCATATTTACACAGTCTATTGGTGTCTCCTAAATCTGAAGCTACCTAATCGATTTTTATACTTGCAAGCTAACAAAGGCGTGGTCATTTTTTGTCGGAATGTTTCCAGGCGTAGCTATAAAATGCAAGCGCTTCTTCGGACAAGTTTTTATTCGAGGTCCTACATTGACAAACTTATGTATTTACAAATATTTATCCAGCGAGTTTAAGGAAAAATGGAATCAGAAATCAGATCTGGAACTATTCAAAGCAATGTTATTCCATCTAAGATATTAAAAGCTTTTTCTGTGATACGAGGTAACTATTAGAACTACAGCGACATTATGACACCCGAGTGAATAGAAATACAAGAAAATAAGTGTACATACATATAAGCCTTATATACTAAAATTGTCTTACTCAGCATATTGATCGGTATCATGTGACATTTAACTATCATACTTTATTTCTCATTTTAAAATGATTTCAAATGATGTTTTATGGAAAAAGAAAAAAGGGATTAAGATATTTGATAAAAGAAAAAGCTTTCAAAAGCTTTCAAACTAACACAAATCCAACACCAGCCTTTATAAAAATGAAGCAACATATAGAAAAGAACTGGATTCCCTTAAGTAGATACACCAAAATAGAATTATGTTTTACTCGACAACAAAACGAATGTAGAATTAGAATGAGGAATTAAGTACAAGGACAATTTGGATCGTTAACGAGTCAATAAAAAGTTATTAAATTAATCACCTGGTCTTTATAGACAATTGATTAATATTGCAAGAGAAACAGGGCAAATAATTAGTCAACCAGATCTTGTGGAAAACAAAACCAAGTTATTTTACTTTGTTGGATATATGTTTAGTTAATATGGACATTCCTCGATTCATTTATCTTCAAGCAATACGAAAAAATGTTCCGAAAAAACAAGATGGTTGGTTAGTGAAAAGTTTGAAAAGTGTAGATAAATCGTTTGCTGCCGGAACGTACTTAAGTATATAGAAAATGAGTCATAATTTCTATTCCGGATTTTCTATGATAAGGTAGGAATAAACTAGCATCGTTAGGTATGTATCATTTAAAGTAGAAACCAGGTTTATGGAAGAAATATCTGGGTGGTGCCTGCTGAAAAGTTGATCGATGGTTGCACATTTTTATTGCCCTTGAAAATAAAATTAAAAAAGTAGATAGGTAGGTAGATGCTAAAAATTAGGATGGGTTCTTATTCTTAGACCCTGATGTGAGCAAGTTTGCAGTGCTCAACCATCAAAAATACGTTCACCTTGCCTAACTGTCCAATCCAACCAACTCCTTTCGATTTAGTATTTCTTCAAAAGATAAACGTGACATTAAGTTGAATAAACTTATTTATTGTTAAAACTGCAAGAACTGGGTTAAGTTCAAGTATTTTTTCAGACACATTCCTAGAAATCGTAAAATGTATCTTCTCTTAGCTCGAATTATTAAAAGCTTTCCAGCTTATCTTGACATTCTTTTAGCTTTCCATTTTTTTAATTGAGTTACAAAACTAAGAATTTACCCTTGCTTCCTATTTTGAGTTTATACTGTAACCAACAACAATGATTCCTGGATTCCTTCTACTATTTGAAGACAAGTCGATGCTGGCAAGTCGAAAAAACGACGATTAGAAACGAACCCTTTCGATTGGGTTATTAAAACACCAATTTGGGATCATATTTTAGTGGATTACGAGAATATATAAAACCCAGTTCATGTTAATATATTTGTTTTTTTAAAATAACATGCAATTTAGTAGAACAAGTATATGCGGCTCAGCAGGGCACATTTGGTTTGATACCTACAATCTTTTGGGCAAACAAAAATATTTGTTTAAAAACAAACTTACCGCCAAGAAACAAATGAGTTTATCACTCTAGCAACAACACTTTTTGTTTAATGTTAATAATATTCTACTTATGTATATAAATGTTTATTCAACCGATATTTGACAATTTAAAGTGATTAAAATCGATAATAAGAGTAAAATTGCTTTTCACATATAAATTGAAACTAGATTATATCTACTGCATGCATACATACATATGTATGTACGTTCATTATTTCAATTGAGATAAAACCGACTAAAATATTTATTTGTTTATGTAGTTAACTATTTACAATTAATAAATAAAATTTCCCGGATTTGTTGTATTTTAATAAATACAAAAATCAACCTTCCACACGAACAGCACCAACGCAGCCGACAGACGCCTCTTTTTTCATCTTGTGAGCGAGACAAAAACGATTTTTTTATTGGAATTTGACGTTTAGAAAAGGCGCACTTTTAACTTCCAAGTTAAAATAATTGTGTGTATATAATCAGAATTTTTGGCTAAGTAGAATTAACATAATTTTTTTTTATATTGTTTAATCATTTTGTATGTATTATTCATTATTTATTTGTGATTAACAAACAACAAATTATATTCACAAAACAAATATTTTGATTTAATTGCAGTGGCGGTGCTTGGAGGATTCAGGATTCATTCGGTGTGAGGATGTTCGGAATTGGAATTAAGCCAAGACCACACTATCCGTCAACGGTTTGACGCATCATGCGTGAAACAGATTGAACCAGCAACAGCAACAGCACCAGCAACAGCGGCCGCCATTAATTTAGAAGCAATGTATTTCAATGGCTCAAATTAGATTAGACCAGCACAGCAACGTCACCAGCGTCGTTAGACCAAAGTCCTAAATTTGCTGTTGCTGTTCCATTTCTACCAACTTTGCGCAAATGAAATTCAGGGGCACCATACTGCAAAAGAATACTTCGAATACTTTTTTTATGACACAAAGTGTCAAACAGAAGTAAGAAGACGATGCTGGTGCTGGTGGCAATGTGTTTCAATTTCTTTTGCTGGTCAGCGTGCTGTTTGCTGTTGACGGTGCTGGTGCTGTCGCTGGTTCAATATTAAAGCGCGGAACAGATTGAACCAGCGACAGCATTAGCACCGTCAACAGCAAACAGCACATGACCAGCAGAAGAAATTGAAACGCATTGCCACCAGCACCGGCATCGTCTTCTAACTTCGTTTGGTTCATGTACAAGATAAGGTAACGTGACTCAGACTCGAGACATTGTATATACACTGCCTATAGTACTATCATGATGCATCATTTTTTAGTTCTGAATCAAGTCGCAATGAGGCGTGCTGACATTGCCAATTGGTGTGAATATAGAATAAGTACAGACAACAAAAGTGTATTAAATTCTGTTAAAATATCGGTAAAGATTCTCGTGTTCAATATTTAGAGTTAGTTTCGAATCAACCAGGAAGATGGTTAGACGAAAAATGGCCACCATGAGAGTACTATAGAAAATGTATATACAATGCTCGAGGCTGAAAGTAGAAACTGGTTGAACTTTTGTTCGCTTTGACAGAAAAAAGCAAAAACGAAAACCAAAATTTGGAAAATGTCACTTCAAACGAACACAAAGCGTGTAAAATGTAATGTGATTGACTCCAAAGCTGAAGCGCTATTCCGTTTTAGACATAATTTATTAAATGTCGCTAAATGTTCCCGTCTGCTCTAGAGTTAGGCCCTGATTAACTGTGAAGATAGCCATAAGCCAAAATGACATCCATGAGTACTATTAGGCAGTGCGTACATTCACGTACTTATCTTTTGGATAGGTTACCTTGCTTGTGTATATTTTTTTTTGTGAACGAGTAAATTCTTATTTATAAAGAATTTTTAATCCATATAAGTTATATACATAGAGCTCATGCAATGCAACATACCGCAAAATCTAAAAAAAAGTCTCATCCAAAACTTTGGTTATGATAAACATCAATTATTGTAAATCAATCTGGCAAAATCAACGAATTCGACAAATGGAAGTGGACACCAGAAAAAAATCTCCATTTCTGAGCGTCATATGATCAAAACGATTTTTGAATGCTTCTGTCTTCTTGTGCTTTAACTTATTTATACCATTTTAGTCATTTAAAAAATATGAATAATTTAAAGGAATTTCGTTTTAAAGCAAAAGAACTCTTGTAAATGTTTTGGAATTTTTATTTCAAACGATGTTTCGATTGTCTGACTGATTGACTGACATTTAGATGCTATTTCTTTCAATGAACTTTAATTTACTCCGAATATACCAACGATTCTTCCGACCCCATATGCGAACTTCTGTACCCCAATCCGAAAAAACCCCTACGTCCTACTGAAATGTGTAAATGTCAAATGATACCCTGGTGTTTATAAACCTTAAAAAATATTTAAAAGAAATTTATATAACTTTTGTATTTTAATTGCTTAAATATTGATTGCTTAGTTAATTATTATCAATTCTTTGAACCTTCTATTCAGAAAACAAAAGATTTATTAGAAATGCTGTCTGTTTGACATCAGAATCAGCTGTCTAGCTTAATAGATAACCAATAAAAATACTGTCAATAACCTGCTTATTTTCTTTTACATAAAAATGGCAATTTTCTTGAACACAATAATCCGCCGGTCGGTTTCCAACATAAAGGCGAATTCTTTTCGTATTTTCGGAAGCTCTTTAAGTCAAAGTAATTCTGCACTAAAGACACAAATCACTTCCAGACTATCATCTAGTTTCTGTACTAAAGCATTCGATGTGAGTACGAATGTGGCAAGGGACATCATACTTTTCAAATATGAAAATCCGAAATTTTATAAAATGTTAAATGCCTTTGCGATAACGCAATTTATATTTTGGAATTATTTGTCGTATTCTGCATTTACAACACTTCGAGATGCTCCCACGGAGGAGATTCCCGAGGATGCTGCTTGGTATCGAAAGATAAATTTGGGTGAAAATAAATACAGAAATGGGCTGACGATTTCGTGTTTTATGATTGGTAAAATAAATCATTTTAGCTTATAGTAAGTAAAATAAAAGAACTTCGATTTCAGGTTATGGTGTCCTGGCTGTGGCGTGGATGTATACATTGCGTTCTGTACGGTTTCTGGTTCTAAGGAAAGGTGGGCAAGATCTGAGCTTCGTTACTTACGGTCCTTTCAATAAGAATCGCATAATTACGGTGCCACTAAAGTGCGTTTCGGCGATGGAGTCTCGAGACACTGCGAGGGTAACACTACCAATTAAAATAAAAAACAAGAGTTTCTACTATGTCCTCGATATGCGTGGCGAGTTCAAGAACACAAAATTATTCGACTACAGTGCTGGCTTGAATAGGAAGCTGTGAAAACCTAGAAATAAAACGCGAATCTACAAAACTTAAATCTTATTTGTTTATTGTTTACATATTTTTGTTTATTCAATAGACTGGCTGGGGTTGTTGGGTCAAAAGAAGCCCAAATCGTTTCTTAATGATGATTCTTTGACGAGAGTACTTGTCTTCTGGCGAGAACCTGGCAGGATGTGCCGAGATTGTAGGAAGGCCACTTGGAGTGCGTTTCTGTGGGAGGGATATACAAGTTAATTTGCAAGGATGACATGAATATTTTTGTAACTTACGCTCAAAGTGTAGACGCGTTCGCCTTTTTCGTTTAGAGTGTACATAAGATACATTTTTTCCTGGTTTTATGCTTTTAAATGGAAAATAATTTCAAAATATTTAGAATGCACGTGGAAGAGTGCTTGCTTGAGGCAAATTTGATTCAAACAACGAATGACAGTGACAGTTGTCAAAAATTATTGGACTGATGTGGAATCGAAACAAGAAGTCAAAAACAGAAAAGTAGATAAAAAAGAGAGTCATATCATGTTGTTTTTGGTGTGCTTCATTGACGTTTTTGTAGACTGCGGAAAAATTGAATACTCACGCAGTGAGACGGTGGTATTTCATCGGATAAAAAATAGATAAAATACAGATATACCATTAATTAGTGGAAAAAAACTTTTCATATTCATTTTTTACTATTAAATGAAGATACAAAAAAAAATATAAAATTTAACGAGTAATGACTGGTAAGTTCTGGGCAATGGCGCCCAACAAAAATTAAAATGGCGAATACGTCAAATTCACTAATACTATGTTCCCACCGACCTGATTTATTCAAATGATTTATAAATCATGATAGGCGGTCCTATCGAACTATTGCTTATTTTAGTTTGAAATTTATGTCAAACATGAAATACTTTCAATTTCATATAAATAAATATAAAAGTGAAAAAAATTACTAGCTTGCGTCTCTTTTTCAATTCCCTTTGCTTTTTAGTCATTGCAGACAAGAATAAAATAACTTTTAACTAAACGCTCACTAACAATTGGACAGTTGGATAGTTTTGTGTCTGCTGAATAAAGTGCTGAATTGTAAAACGTCAGATACGTAATTTAAAATAAAAAGTGTTTAAATCATCAAACATAAATCATTGGAAATGTATGGTAAATCACATAATTAATTATACGATTAAGTTAAATCAAGTGGATTTAACTAAATCACGTCGGTGGGAACATGGTATAAGTTCACACACCGAAATGGAAATAGAACGAAGCGCATCTTCTAGTGCTGTGCACTGTATATAAACTGCCTATATTACAGGCCGACTCCACACGATATCTGTATTGCTAACCAGATCTCTGACATAAATATCAGACCATTTTCTTTTTTCTTCGCTGGGCAGTTCATGTCTTGATATTTCATTAAAGCAAGAGAGGCTTATGTGTTTGTTTCTCTGACAAAAGTCAAAAGATAGAAATTCTTCTTCTTATATTTGTTAATTTTATCATATAGATGTTGTCTCATTTACTCTTGTTAATACACATAAACTAATAAAAATATTGTATTCAGGCTTTTTCACTGCAAACTAAATTTGTAAAGCGCATGAGAGACAAAAAATAATGAGATGAACCCTAAAAAAAGAAAGAAAAAACACAAACGTCAAATTGTTATCAAGGCATCGATGTCAAGATAGAACCGCGGAGAGAGATGTCTAACATCCCAACAGACTCCGAAACAACGCGACTCCATTGGATATTTCATCTCATGTTGAAGATTATGAGAGAAATTATATCGTGTGGAGTCGGCCTGTTACTATCAACATATATTAGCTTTGTTAGTTGAACTTTACCCAGTGTCGCCCCAGGTTTTCTTGACAACTCTAAGAGTTTTCAAAAAAACCTGGGTTTTTTTGTATTTGCAAATACGAATTAACAACTTACCTGCAGCAAATCAACCTAAATCACAAATTGACAGCTAATGTCAGTAAACAACAGCTGCAGGTTTCAAAAAACAGAATTTTCCCTTGAGGGCGAGTTGAGGTATTTCAAAAAAATTCAGGGTGACTTCAGGGCTCATCGAAAAAGCTAGTACTCCAACTCTAGTGACATTAATTGCGTTCAGCATTTTCTCAGAATGCTCAGTCAATTTATCCTGAGCGTATACAGGGTTCTCAGAGCACGCTCTGAACGAAAAAGAAATACAACTTTTTTTTGACAACTCAGACTCTGCTCTGGACAAAAAAGAAATATGCCTATGGGAAGCGAACAAATCTTACCCGCACGAGCCGCTTGGAGCGCCAATGTAGGGACATTTTATTTGAGAGAGAGAGAGAGAGAGAGAGAGAATTAAGTGCATGTTTTTTAGTGTTATGCTTTGTGCTTGCTTAGTTTACTGCGCAAATAATTCAGTATTGTTGGGATTTATACATGATCCAGCATTTCATTGTTTTTGAATCATATTTCAATGCATTTGTATTTCCATTTGACATAAAAAGTTGTGTGTGTATTAGTTTTCTTCTTCGTTCCTGCACACTCCGTTTCTCCCCCAAAAAACTACTCCTACTCTTACCCCAGGAAGAACTATATAGTCTCGTGTGTGGAGGCCCCATAAGTTGCTACTACTACTACCAAACTGGCAGAATATTGTCAGTTTGAGTATTTCGTTCTGAATTTCCCTGACAGATGCAAAATTGACAGCAACATCCGGTTTCACAGTGAAATCAAAACAAAGACTTGAAAAAGAGCGATAAAAATGGAATAATACTGTCGGTTGACTTGAATTCCGTTCAACGCTGGCGCTGAAACGAAACCATAAAACAGAATTAATAGTTAAAACTGAAATTTAACCAAAGGTTTAGTTTAAATTTCCACTTTGAAACTGGGCATTGATCTTAGTGTAAGCATGAATAGTTGCAGGACATAAGACATCTCCTCCAGAACAACAAAAATTAATGTCCATTTACCAATACGTCATTAGCTTTCGTTTATATTTGCAAATATTGAGATATTATTTGAATTTTTTTATTATCATTATCATTATTTTGTTTTTATAATTTTTGATTCTACTTATAAACTAAAAAATATAATTATCAATAATAGTAATAATAATAATATTAAACAAATTATTAAGCATTAAATATAAATACTATAATATTTATTAGCAGTAGTTTTTAAACTATATTTATACTTTCTCTGCGCGTTTTGCGTTTATAATTACAAAGCATTCTTTTTCGAATGCTTTTACCTTCGTCGACCGTCCAACCGCTTCTCATCTTTTTTTTTCTTAAACAAAACACGAACACAAACGGGACTGTTGGAGTGGAGATTGCGGCCGTTTTGCTAGTTCCAGCTTCAGTTTGGTTTTTTACGATATCATTTAAAAATGTCGTCCAAAAAATAACAATAATAACGGATATAGGGCACACGATTTTCAATTTTAGTGTTGTTGACTTCACAGGGTTGCAAGAATTCGTGTGAATCCCAGACACGCCGACACTATCGTCTGTCCAACACCCCACACCATAGAATAGACAGGTGACATGGGCAGACAGGAAGCATGATGCACAAACGCTATAACAGCACTGCTGATCAGTCCGCTGGTGGCTGGCGACGCGAAGCCCATCACCAGAATGAGTATCGAAAAGAAACGGCCGAATTTGTGTTTACGTAGTGTTACGAAAGCGACCAGGGCGGCGCATGTGTGAATGAATATCGAGGAAAATAGCGCCCACAGGAATATATGATACCACATGTCTTTGAATGAGCTTAGAGGCCTCTGAGAGCGCAGTCCCAAAACACTGGAGATTGGGTCGAGCTCATTAGAGTCATCAGCATTGAACAACATTACAAACCATTTGATGTGGCGTTGTGCGGCTGTTTAAGTGACACACCGAGCAGCGTGGAAGTGTGGCGTGTTTGTTTTGGGTGGTTCTTTTATTTCCCTAAGGCATCTAATACGAAACGAAAAATAACAAATGTAACTTTGGTGCAAACTTTCCGATGTTTTTGGGTTTGGCGTGTGTGTTAGTGAATTGTTGGTAATCCTAGTTCTTAGTTGAATTAATTGCTCTTGAATTTTTTTTTGTTGTTGCAGATGCGCGTAGTTTGCAGTGCAAGTATTAGTATTTTTTTTATTTGGAAATGTTTGCAATGATTAGTTGTTTTGTTTTTAATTGGAATTTGATCACATTACTTGTGGATCTCGTTGGCTGTAGATCAATCAATGTTTCGAATTGAGTTGTTTTGAAAATGCACTTTCTGCACTCCGAAGTGCCGATTATTAATTAGCTGAGTTATTGGAGGCTCTACGAAGCGCCAGCAAAAGCGCTTATCAAATATGTTCGTGTGTTCTTCGTTTGGCATTATTGTCCACTTGATTTATCTGTGAAGAAAATAAAATAAGGAAACGTTTTTTTAATTAAAAAGGTAAGGTAAGGTAAAAGTGAAGAAAGAATTAGCTTGCATATCAGTGTGTTCACTGACTTTATGGACCTTGATGGGTTGGAAAACGCGAGTTTGGAGTAACGTGGTAAGTTTAGAAAATTTGTATTTCCAAAGACAGAAGAGTTTAGTTATGCTTTCGACGGTATAGCTTGCGTCTTTCATTCTCATTCTGCACGAATGGTTTAGTTTGACATGGACGCCACGTCCGCGTCCTGCTGAATTCGACATTGAAATTTCTGACTTCATATATTACTCAAATGCACTTATCAGGTTTTCTGACGAATGGCCCAATGTGGCGGCAACTGTATTTGGCTTGAGGATCTTCTTTATAAAAGGCAAATAATGACATAGGTATAGGATATTGTATTGCGTTGCCGAAACAAATGTGGGAAAAGAGAGGAACCTAATGTCGGAGTATTTAACTAGGAATAGGAACCAGTAGTGGCAGAAATTCAAGCCTGTTCAAAAAAAAAAAATTTACTGTACTCAATCGCATACTGGCTGTGTTCAAGAAGGCGGATATCCTCACAGCGGTTAGTATTTCTTCTTCCGTTGATAAGTTTGGAGCGTATAAAGGGTTTAAAAATTGTAGGTAGATCAGAAGGGGAAAAATACTTCTTACACCGATACAGAAAACCTAAGCACCTAGCAGCATTCTTAGCGATCTCAAATATATGGTCGTTCCAACGGAGGTCGTCGTTGACACACATACCGAGTACTGAGAAGAGAGCTTTTCGGTTTCTTTGATGCAAGTGCCATTCATGGACAATGGCATTGGGGGTATGTTTAGCTTTAACGACAGAAGACAGAGTTTTCGAAGCATTAAACTCCACACGATTCCTATTACCCCATTTGACAAAAGCTTATCATACAGTAACCGTTGCGATTGTACGTCCGAAAGCGAAGGACGTGCATTATCGAACGAATATGAAAAGCTGAGGGTAGTCGTCAGCAAAACAGTTAAGTGGATTAGAAGTAACAGACAGAAGATCATTTATAAAAGGAAAAGAGTCGGAGACATGAACAGAGCCCTGGGGCATGCTGGTGAGCCCCAAAACTCTGTTTATGTCTCCAAGGCATTTGATAGAGTTTGGCATGAAGCTCTCTTATCGAAAATGCGTGCTTTTGGGATCGATGATACTCTTTCTTGTTCGATGGAATTAGAAGCTATCTTCTGGACCGTCCAATACAAGTTGTATTGGACGGATTCAAGTCTGATTCAATGCTGGGATCTGTTCTGTCTTCGACTCTTTTCCTTTTTTTATAAATGATCTTCTGTCTGTTACTTCTAATCCACTTAACTGTTTTGCTGACGACCCTACCCTCAGCTTTTCATATTCGTTCGATAATTCACGTCCTTCGCCTTCTGACGTACAATTGCAACGGTACCGTGTGTAAAGCTCATTAAACTCCGATTTATACAGCATTGTCAAATGGGGTAATAGGAATCGTGTGGAGTTGAACGCTTCGAAAACTCAATGCTGTCTTCTGGCGTTAAAGCTAAACATACCCCCAATGCCATTGTCTATGAACGGCACTTGCATCGAAGAAACCGAAAAGCTCTCAGTACTTCGTATGTGTGTCAACGACGACCTTTGTTGGAACGACCAGAAATCGCTAAGAACGCTGCTAAGTGCTTAGGTTTTCTGTATCGATGCAAGAAGTTTTTTCCCCCTTCTGATCTGGCTACAATTTTTAAAGCGCTTCCCACCTCTAGGCAGTTGCTTCGCAAACATCGCTTCACCTGCTTGTTTGAATACAAAATCGAGCGTTAAGATTGATAGGAAATAGAGTTGCCGCTGAAATAATTTCCCCTCTCGAACACTGACGCAATGTTTCATGTCTTTCCTTATTTTATCGTTTTTTTTTATAAGAAATGTTCACTCGAAGTAGCCAGCTGCATTCCTCCCCTTAAAAGTTTCTCCGGTAATACTCGTCTCCCAAGGAATGCTCATCAGTTCACCGTTGAGCCCGATTTCGGACGTACCGTGAAATATAGGGAATCTTTTTTTAGCCGAACAACACGGCAAGCATTCAAAACCAATGTTAATCGACACCTCCTATCCTTCCTCTCCCTATCTTTCTAATGGCCACGCAGTGTGTTCTACATTAAAAGGAAAACAAATAGTCCCTTGTGCGCGCGTTAATTATAAGAAAAAAGGCTTCACCATTGTGGTCAGCCACTTATTCAGCTGTAGAATCTTATCTATTTTCAATTTTTGAAGCAAGGCAAATATTTTTTGGGTGTGGCACAAGTGTTTAATGTTGGAGGTCGGAATATTTACTGTCTGCCTGACTGGGTTCTGAGGATGATCCCTTTCTTGGAATCTCATCACGCGAGCTTTTGGGAAATTAGGAACTGTGGGACAGAATGTGTCGATTAACATAGTGGTAGGTTTTTACAAGCGACGCCTAATAATACCACTGATAGAGACAGACTAGGTCTCCAAATGTTTCCCCGAAGACTAGAAAAGGAATGATTGTCAAGCTCCCGAAAAAAGGAGATTTGACAATATGCGAAATTAGAAGGGGATTTGCGTTTTGCCTGCTGTTGCCAAAATAGTAGCAGATTGTTCTCCGAACACATAAGGGAACACCTAGTAGCCACACTCGATGTCGAACAAGTTGGTTTCCGCCCTGGATCCTCATGCATTGTTCATATAACCTGACGCACCATAATTGAGCAGTGCGTTGGATGAGTTTGAAGTCCAAAGTGAAGTTGTTGGTGATAACGAGATATTCTGCGCGCAGCCTTGAGGGATTTGATGGACTCTGTCATCTTACTTGTAACATCCTGATTATGCGGACAACGTATGCTTACTCGCTCAGAGGATCACGGATCTCCATCAAATGACAAGGGTCGAGAAAGAAGCTTGACTTGAAGTGGGCTTGAAAGTCAATACCGGTACAAAAAAGATGATCAGCCTCGGGACCCAGTAATCCTCTCTGCTAAGTATTGCTCAACAGCCGGTAGAGAAAGCACAGAGCTTTCCAGACCAACGATTGTATTGAAAATCAAGCAATGCAATGGAATCCATTCACAAAATAAGGAAGAAGAGTTGGGTGGCGGAGAAGCATACGGCGTAAAACAGGCGAGGAGGAATCAGCACAACTAAGCAAGAGTTGGAAGGAGTCCAAAAACATTGCCGCAAATCGTACATGATGGCGCTTAGGCGTAGTTGAAGACCTGTACCTCGCTAGGGGTCTGAAAACGAATATGAGAAGCTGAGGGTGCTAGTGCTGAGACATCATTGCGAAAGTGTCGAAGACAAAACGGAGCCTTGAAGCACACCATCATTTCTTTTGTGAAAATCGGACAGGAAATCGTCAAAAACAAAGCGATTGGAGCGGTCTAAAATGTAATTTCTAATCCATCGATTAAGAGGTTCATCGGTACTAAATGCATGCATTTTCCATAAGAGATTGATTCCAAACTCCATTAAATGCATTCGAATTTTACATCAGCAGTAATCTTAAATCTGCGAAACAATCGGGTATTATGTCGCCAATTCGAGTCAACAGCTGTTTGGAAAATGAACGAACATTGATAAAACAAACGACAATATCTCTAACAGTCTTTCACCCATAAATCTCCAGGATCCGCGGCGATGAAGAGCAAACTGGAGAAGAAATATTTAGATAGTTTTCTGTTAAATTTAAATTGACAACTTTAAACTGCCAATTTCCAAGTAATTCCCGAGCGATAACGCAACACACAGCCACATCCGTGCAAGGCAATTTATTTGTGTTGCGATTATCATCTTTTTTGTATCAAAACTTGACCGGAGCCCTATTTCAAAAGCCAAGAAAGTGAAAACAACTTTACACAATAACACGTAGAGATAAGACAACCAACAATCAAGAGTGCGGGAAGCGTATAGAAGTAAGTTCAACATACCACCACAATCCGAATGCTTGACTCATGCCGATGATTTTTTTTCTTTTTCTTTTATTAAATATAGGCGCACAGAGTACATAATTGAATTAAAATAAAACGACGACGGACGGTATCAAACTAGAAAAAAAAAAAACAAAAATCAAGGTTCGAATTCATAAAGTGTAATAATTTGCCGAGACCAACGCCTATGTGGATGGCCGGAAACCGTTTGCAAGCGAATCACACAAATTCCGAATCGATTTGACTTCGAAGCGCTAATTCAAATGAATCAATAGCTCCACTCGACCCAAAACTGTTCTAATCGACAATTCGATAGGATTTCGATGAAATTATCAATGAAAAGGCCAACGAAACTATGCATACATATTGTCGAGGTTCAATTGGTGTCAGAAATATCATAGTGAAGCACTTTGTTCACACAAAAGACAACCAAGTTTGCAATGAATCAAGAGATTAGCCTTATCGCAGGAAATTGGGACCACAGAACGAGCTATTGTTGTATCGTATTGCGGCAAAGTGTAAAGTTTTGTTTATGATTAAGTTTTTTCTTTTATTTTAATAACACACAAAAACAAAATATTTATTTTCTTACCTGTATCAGCAAACCAACTGGCTCCACACCACCGTCAACACACACCTCTAATGATTTTTCCGTCTTTGCAAAATCATTTTCTTATTTCACACGAAACTATGAATAGTTAGGTTTCGTCTTTATTAGTTGAACCTTTGAGTTCAGGACTGTTGTTCGATAATATATTTGTTGAATAGATTAAGGATTAATGGGAGTTTGGAATTTTCTTTCAAGACCTTGGAGATTTTAATAAACTTTTTGATTCTTTTGAGAATTTTCGCTTTGTGACATGTTCCCTCTTCCTGTGTTCTCTGTCGCACACTCAAGGAAATTTGATTTAATTTTTTTCTTCATGTTGGTATTGGGTTGTTGTCTTTTCATTTTTGACATTTTGCTTTTAGTTGACAGTCGTAGTTGTAGTAGAAGAAACGAGACTCTAGAATATACACGTTCAAAGGCATGCTTACATTTATACATTTTAGATTATTGTAATTTTTTAATTCCAAATGTTCTTTTTCACAGATTGTTTTTCCGATTATTGTTTATTTAGTTATTTAACGATAAAATAATAAAAAATGACAAGAAACACTACGGCGGTGCTCAAGAGATATACAAATTTTAGTTATTGTACGGGTTATATCATTTTTAAATTTCTTATTTGATTTCTGTTCAAAAAGCTCAATTCAGCTTTGGAAGCTTCTACCAATATAAAATGTAATTATACTCAAGTTTTGTGCGATTATACGCTTTAAAAGCTGTAGCCATTTAAGAGGGGGTAAACATTTTTTTCTAATTTTCGTAAAGAAAGCTAGATAACTCGCAGCATGAACCTCTTTGTCCTCTTTTATACACATAATCATATGACGCCGATTCTTCATCAATTCCGTTTTGGGCACGCCTGTAGCTTTCACACGTTGAATTAGCGTCACGCAACAGTGTATGACAAACATTACTATGACTTTACGTTTTTTTTATTTCAAGGATCTCGCTCTTACTTATAACAAAACAAATATTGGACCACAGACTGAGGAAGATAATAATAAAGCAAGCAATTAAAATAACAAACGAGAATAAGAGAATCGCAACAAATCCTCGGTCCCTGCGTCATTGTGATACACTTCTCAACTCCTTCGCCTAAATACTAAGTCACGCTGCGGCATATGCCTATGTGTATAAAAGGGGACTTTGACCTAGTGTACATGATTCTTTTTGACGGTTGTTTCGTCATTGTTTCTTTTTGACAATTCGGTAAGGGGTGTAGAAAAGTCGGGGGAATGAAGTAACGAATGGAAGAATGAAAATTTAAAGATTTTTTGTGGTTGAGCTTTGACGTTTCCCGTTTGAGAAAGAAAATGCTATGCACGGACTTAAAATAAGAACTTTTAAAATTGAAAACAATTACCAATCATGTTTTTTAGTGGTAATGGATGGTTTTTAATAGCTTTTTTTTAGAATTTCGCAAATTTCTTTAGAATAAAACAGACCGCCATATAGTTAGCAGCGCAAAATCACGGATTTCGATTTTTTTTGGTTCTACAATTAGGGAATAATTAGGGGAAATTAAGGAAACGGGTTTCAGAATTTAGGTAATAGTATTTAATTAGTTATTAACAATTTAAGTTTCGCGTATAGTTAGCAGCGCGTTGTCACAAAAATGGCTTTTTTTGGTGTGAATCGATCAGGTACCCTCCCCTCAAATTAAGGAAATCGTTTTCGCAATTTAGGTAATCGTCGTTTAGTCAATAATTAATAAAATGTTAATAAATTGACAGCTTTATAAACAATTAAAATGTAACGTAACGTTCTCCAAATCTCTCCGAAAAGCACACAAAACTAGCCCATATACACAAAAATTATGTCCTAATTTATTTGAAGGATGACTCTATGACGTCTGTGATTTTATTAAGGCACTAGTTATAGCAATCCGTTAGGCGCCTGTTATAGTGATCAAGAAAACCCATTAGGAAAAGTTGAAACAAATAGAAAAATGATTTTTTTGTATCGAGTCTTTATAGCATTCAGTAAGATTTCGTTAGTTGACTTTCCAAAAAAAAAACAAACCAACCAGCAACATTTTTCTTTCCGGTTGCAAAGTTTATCCGATTTTTTTAGTATTGGTGCGCAAATTTTTTAAACAATTTGTTCCACTTTGTATGAGATGATAATTGGCTTGTCAAAAAATGAAATTCCATCAGGAAAATAAATAAATAGATACCCACATACTTAATATAACTTAACATACTTAACAAAAAAATATGTTTTTTTAGCGAAATTCAATCTATCTGTATGAATGTATTTTAGCCTACAACCAAAACGGCTGAACCAATCCTTTTCAAATTTAGTGCGTAAGGTTTTTTTGAAATTCTACAAAGTTCTTTTTTCATTTTTTTAGATCAAATACACATGTTACATAACAAATGGGTCCAAGACTCTTAATGAAAAAATGTGTGTAATTTTGTAGGTGGACTATGTTTTGTTGAAAAAATAGTAATATGATGAGCTAAGACGATACCTCCCATTTTTCCTGAGCCTCTAAAGAAATGGTTAACTGATTTCAATCAAAACTGATATGCATGAAGATGTAGGTAGCCAAAAAAAACTTTTTTTTTGAAAAATCTATATTTTGACAATGGTTTAATAATTTTTTTTTTAAATTAAGATCACCACGATGTTCTTGAAAAAAATAGTTTAAAAAACAAACTTTGGCTACGATTTTGAAAAAAATAAATCGTAACCGTTCATATTTTTATGCTGAAAACTATTTTACTTACTTTTTCCAAACAACCAAAATTATTTTAACAAACAAAACATTGCTTTGTTATAAGTCAAACACCAGAAATTATCTTATTTATAGTACACTAGCTGACCAAATCAGCGTTGCTCATACATAAAATACATTTTCTGGATCTCGCCAACAGTGCCACGTGTCGATTCCAATAGCAACTTAACACCATTAAATTAATAGTGGTAATTAATTTCTAAGGGTACTCTATTATTTTCATTTTATTTTCGCATGAACTTGTTCTTATGCTATATAATTGCTTAGTGGCTGTATATGTATGTACATATCGTTCTTTTATTTTTTTAATTAGTTTAAGTTTTTTTTTCGAAAAAACACTGTTTGAAAACTATCTATCTGTCTATCGAGGAAAAAAATATTGAAAATCGTTCAACCAGTTTTTCAAGTGTTTTTTTCTTAACTTTTCGAAAAAAATATTTAATCTGTAGTTCTCATCTGGGAAAATTATTTAATAAAATTCAATCAACCCGTTTTCAAAATATTTCTAGAACCAATTTTTTTAGAAAATTTTAAAAAATCGAAAACAAAAGTTTTTGAAATGCAATGTCAGTTGAATTATAAATGACTTCATGCATGCAAAATTTTATTATTTTTTTATCGTTTACGATAAAACCGCATTTGAAATAACCGGTTATATGAGAGATACCGTTATAAAACAAATTTCGAAAAATTCATTCTAACCAAAAGATGTATTGTTGTAAAAAATTAGCGCGCTGAAAGTTTTTTCAAAATCGTTGGAGCCATTTTCAAGAAAATCAAACTTTTTGTTAAAAAATTGTATGGCAGGTACCGTTATTTTTCGACCTAGAGCAATATGAACAACACACCCCGAAATTTGTATTTGTATTTATTTTATTATTATCATAAGTATATTAAAACATAGTCTTTTTTATAATACTTATCATGTACGAATTTAAGACTAAAATTAATTAAAGATATTATTTGTTAGAAATGTTATTTATAAGACTTATACAGTAAAAATAAGTGAGTTATGTATAAGTAAAATTAAATTACATGAAGGTAAAATTAAGAAAATGAATTAAAATACTACTAAATAAATAATAAATACCAAGTTTGAAACAAATCCGCCCATCCGTTTATGCTGTTGAGCTGCGAACGGACGGAATTTTCCGGACCCATATTTTTCGACTTCTCTATCATCGTAATGTCATGTTTGATTGTTATCTCAAAATTTTTAATCTGCATAACTTGTATAATAGTACCTTTAATCGCAAGTAAAAAACAAACAAACAATACAAAACATCAATTTCGACCGAAATAGTTTTCTTTTTATTTTAATATGCTTTTATATACAAATAATTGAATGTCGTTCTTTTACTGACGCACAAACTTTCATAACAATCTTTATTCTCATTGCAATAGAATTATTGTCGTTGCCTAACAATTTGAACAAAATCACTATGTAAGTAAAACTAATCTTTCCAAATGCATTTATAACGTCTATACTACAGGTAAAACAAAATCCTGAGTTAGAAGATATAACATGCACAAGATGTTTTTTCCTAGTAATTACTCCTTCGAAAGGAATGATGATCGTGGTCTTGCGAATGACAATCTTCGTCTAAGACCTGAAATTCAAAACAAATTATGAAATTTAACATTCCTTACCACGAATAGTGAAATAACTTTGCGAAAGTTGAATTCCAAAAATTAGGGAGGTGTCCAACGTTCATTCGGGTCATGTTGGTGTGTCATTTCTATAAAATCGTGTCCCTCCTGTGAAAAAATGACGGGAGGCTTCAGGCGCTTCCACATGAAAGTGGGCATGGCGAACATTATTCGAAAGTTTGAATCATATTGCGACCAGGGATGCTGGAAATTACAGCAATTTTATTTTCCCGCGATCACTTATAACACTCACAACTGACTGACCAAATATTTGCCACTTGACCATCGCTATTTGATTTTGTAAACACTTCTGGTGCCATATATGCTATAAAAAAAACAACAAAGTTTGAACCTTCAGCAATTTTGGTCTTGTATATTTGGTTTTGTATATTTACCTTGTTTTCCAACATATCCTAGCAATTCGCGGGAAACAGTTGTGTAAACTTGTATTTTTACCGCAGAACAAAAATCACCTAATTTCAGGCTGTTGCTTCCATCAACTAGGAATATATTTGTAGTCTTTATGTCTCTGTGAACTATGCCGTGCTTTTGCAATTTTTTAACACTTGAATTGAAAGCTTGAAACTGTTGAAACTTCTAATCGACCACACGACCACACGACCACGCTGCATTATATACTTCAGTGACATTTGCGAAAATTTAGGCAAATTCGGACAAACAAATTTACATGTACGCTCTGCGCAAGGTAAATGTAAGCTCTATGTAAGGTACACAGAGTTTTGCATGTGATATTTTTCTAGCGAATTGAAATAACGTAACGTAATATGGTAATTTACTGCGTTTTATAGTTAGTAAATTGTTTATTCTGATATAAATTCATACAAATTAACAAACTATACTTCACCAAATTGTTCCTTTATTTCTTTATATCATTTTCAAATTAAGGAAACAAGTTTCGCCATTTAGGTAATTGTAGAAAAAAAGTTATAAACAATTTAATTCATGTAAAATGTTAAATAACTCATTTTCATTTAAAAAATTGCTAATATCTTTTTTTCTACTATTACCTAAATTGTCAAACCTGTTTCCTTAATTCATTTATGTCATTTTCAAATTAAGGAAACAAGTTTGGCCATTAAGGTAATTGTAGAAAAAAGTTATAAGCAATTTAATTCATGTTAAATGTTAAATAACTCATTTTCATTTTAAAAATTGCTAATATCTTTTTTTCTACCATTACCTTAATTGTGAAACCTGTTTCCTTAATTCCTTTATGTCATTTTCAAATTAAGGAAACAAGTTTCGCTATTTAGGTAATTGTAGAAAAAAAGTTATAAACAATTTAATTCATGTTAAATGTTAAATAACTCATTTTCATTTAAAAAATTGCTAATATCTTTTTTTCTACTATTACCTAAATTGTCAAACCTGTTTCCTTAATTCCTTTATGTCATTTTCAAATTAAGGAAACAAGTTTCGCCATTTAGGTAATTGTAGAAAAAAAGTTATAAACAATTTAATTCATGTTAAATGTTAAATAACTCATTTTCATTTAAAAAATTGCTAATATCTTTTTTTCTACTATTACCTAAATTGTCAAACCTGTTTCCTTAATTCCTTTATGTCATTTTCAAATTAAGGAAACAAGTTTCGCCATTTAGGTAATTGTAGAAAAAAAGTTATAAACAATTTAATTCATGTAAAATGTTAAATAACTCATTTTCATTTAAAAAATTGCTAATATCTTTTTCTCTACCATTACCTAACTTGTCAAACCTGTTTCCTTAATTCCTTTATGTCATTTTCAAATTAAGGAAACAAGTTTCGCCATTTAGGTAATTGTACAAAAAAAGTTATAAACAATTTAATTCATCTTAAATGTTAAATAACTCATTTTCATTTAAAAAATTGCTAATATCTTTTTCTCTACCATTACCTAAATTGTCAAACCTGTTTCCTTAATTCCTTTATGTCATTCTCAAATTAAGGAAACAAGTTCCGCTATTTAGGTAATTGTAGAAAAAAAGTTATAAACAATTTAATTCATCTTAAATGTTAAATAACTCATTTTCATTTTAAAAATTGCTAATATCTTTTTTTCTACAATTACCTAAATTGTCAAACCTGTTTCCTTAATTCCTTTATGTCATTTTCAAATTAAGGAAACAAGTTTCGCCATTTAGGTAATTGTAGAAAAAAAGTTATAAACAATTTAATTCATGTAAAATGTTAAATAACTCATTTTCATTTAAAAAATTGCTAATATCTTTTTCTCTACCATTACCTAACTTGTCAAACCTGTTTCCTTAATTCCTTTATGTCATTTTCAAATTAAGGAAACAAGTTTCGCCATTTAGGTAATTGTACAAAAAAAGTTATAAACAATTTAATTCATCTTAAATGTTAAATAACTCATTTTCATTTAAAAAATTGCTAATATCTTTTTCTCTACCATTACCTAAATTGTCAAACCTGTTTCCTTAATTCCTTTATGTCATTCTCAAATTAAGGAAACAAGTTTCGCCATTTAGGTAATTGTAGAAAAAAAGTTATAAACAATTTAATTCATGTAAAATGTTAAATAACTCATTTTCATTTAAAAAATTGCTAATATCTTTTTCTCTACCATTACCTAACTTGTCAAACCTGTTTCCTTAATTCCTTTATGTCATTTTCAAATTAAGGAAACAAGTTTCGCCATTTAGGTAATTGTACAAAAAAAGTTATAAACAATTTAATTCATCTTAAATGTTAAATAACTCATTTTCATTTAAAAAATTGCTAATATCTTTTTCTCTACCATTACCTAAATTGTCAAACCTGTTTCCTTAATTCCTTTATGTCATTTTCAAATTAAGGAAACAAGTTTCGCCATTTAGGTAATTGTAGAAAAAAAGATATTAGCAATTTTTAAAATGAAAATGAGTTATTTAACATTTAAGATGAATTAAATTGTTTATAACTTTTTTTCTACAATTACCTAAATAGCGGAACTTGTTTCCTTAATTTGAGAATGACATAAAGGAATTAAGGAAACAGGTTTGACAATTTAGGTAATGGTAGAGAAAAAGATATTAGCAATTTTTTAAATGAAAATGAGTTATTTAACATTTAAGATGAATTAAATTGTTTATAACTTTTTTTGTACAATTACCTAAATGGCGAAACTTGTTTCCTTAATTTGAAAATGACATAAAGGAATTAAGGAAACAGGTTTGACAAGTTAGGTAATGGTAGAGAAAAAGATATTAGCAATTTTTTAAATGAAAATGAGTTATTTAACATTTTACATGAATTAAATTGTTTATAACTTTTTTTCTACAATTACCTAAATGGCGAAACTTGTTTCCTTAATTTGAAAATGACATAAAGGAATTAAGGAAACAGGTTTGACAATTTAGGTAATTGTAGAAAAAAAGATATTAGCAATTTTTAAAATGAAAATGAGTTATTTAACATTTAAGATGAATTAAATTGTTTATAACTTTTTTTCTACAATTACCTAAATAGCGGAACTTGTTTCCTTAATTTGAGAATGACATAAAGGAATTAAGGAAACAGGTTTGACAATTTAGGTAATGGTAGAGAAAAAGATATTAGCAATTTTTTAAATGAAAATGAGTTATTTAACATTTAAGATGAATTAAATTGTTTATAACTTTTTTTGTACAATTACCTAAATGGCGAAACTTGTTTCCTTAATTTGAAAATGACATAAAGGAATTAAGGAAACAGGTTTGACAAGTTAGGTAATGGTAGAGAAAAAGATATTAGCAATTTTTTAAATGAAAATGAGTTATTTAACATTTTACATGAATTAAATTGTTTATAACTTTTTTTCTACAATTACCTAAATGGCGAAACTTGTTTCCTTAATTTGAAAATGACATAAAGGAATTAAGGAAACAGGTTTGACAATTTAGGTAATTGTAGAAAAAAAGATATTAGCAATTTTTAAAATGAAAATGAGTTATTTAACATTTAAGATGAATTAAATTGTTTATAACTTTTTTTCTACAATTACCTAAATAGCGGAACTTGTTTCCTTAATTTGAGAATGACATAAAGGAATTAAGGAAACAGGTTTGACAATTTAGGTAATGGTAGAGAAAAAGATATTAGCAATTTTTTAAATGAAAATGAGTTATTTAACATTTAAGATGAATTAAATTGTTTATAACTTTTTTTGTACAATTACCTAAATGGCGAAACTTGTTTCCTTAATTTGAAAATGACATAAAGGAATTAAGGAAACAGGTTTGACAAGTTAGGTAATGGTAGAGAAAAAGATATTAGCAATTTTTTAAATGAAAATGAGTTATTTAACATTTTACATGAATTAAATTGTTTATAACTTTTTTTCTACAATTACCTAAATGGCGAAACTTGTTTCCTTAATTTGAAAATGACATAAAGGAATTAAGGAAACAGGTTTGACAATTTAGGTAATTGTAGAAAAAAAGATATTAGCAATTTTTAAAATGAAAATGAGTTATTTAACATTTAAGATGAATTAAATTGTTTATAACTTTTTTTCTACAATTACCTAAATAGCGGAACTTGTTTCCTTAATTTGAGAATGACATAAAGGAATTAAGGAAACAGGTTTGACAATTTAGGTAATGGTAGAGAAAAAGATATTAGCAATTTTTTAAATGAAAATGAGTTATTTAACATTTAAGATGAATTAAATTGTTTATAACTTTTTTTGTACAATTACCTAAATGGCGAAACTTGTTTCCTTAATTTGAAAATGACATAAAGGAATTAAGGAAACAGGTTTGACAAGTTAGGTAATGGTAGAGAAAAAGATATTAGCAATTTTTTAAATGAAAATGAGTTATTTAACATTTTACATGAATTAAATTGTTTATAACTTTTTTTCTACAATTACCTAAATGGCGAAACTTGTTTCCTTAATTTGAAAATGACATAAAGGAATTAAGGAAACAGGTTTGACAATTTAGGTAATAGTAGAAAAAAAGATATTAGCAATTTTTTAAATGAAAATGAGTTATTTAACATTTAACATGAATTAAATTGTTTATAACTTTTTTTCTACAATTACCTAAATGGCGAAACTTGTTTCCTTAATTTGAAAATGACATAAAGGAATTAAGGAAACAGGTTTGACAATTTAGGTAATAGTAGAAAAAAAGATATTAGCAATTTTTTAAATGAAAATGAGTTATTTAACATTTAACATGAATTAAATTGTTTATAACTTTTTTTCTACAATTACCTAAATAGCGAAACTTGTTTCCTTAATTTGAAAATGACATAAAGGAATTAAGGAAACAGGTTTCACAATTAAGGTAATGGTAGAAAAAAAGATATTAGCAATTTTTAAAATGAAAATGAGTTATTTAACATTTAACATGAATTAAATTGCTTATAACTTTTTTCTACAATTACCTTAATGGCCAAACTTGTTTCCTTAATTTGAAAATGACATAAATGAATTAAGGAAACAGGTTTGACAATTTAGGTAATAGTAGAAAAAAAGATATTAGCAATTTTTTAAATGAAAATGAGTTATTTAACATTTTACATGAATTAAATTGTTTATAACTTTTTTTCTACAATTACCTAAATGGCGAAACTTGTTTCCTTAATTTGAAAATGATATAAAGAAATAAAGGAACAATTTGGTGAAGTATAGTTTGTTAATTTGTATGAATTTATATCAGAATAAACAATTTACTAACTATAAAACGCAGTAAATTACCATATTACGTTACGTTATTTCAATTCGCTAGAAAAATATCACATGCAAAACTCTGTGTACCTTACATAGAGCTTACATTTACCTTGCGCAGAGCGTACATGTAAATTTGTTTGTCCGAATTTGCCTAAATTTTCGCAAATGTCACTGAAGTATATAATGCAGCGTGGTCGTGTGGTCGTGTGGTCGATTAGAAGTTTCAACAGTTTCAAGCTTTCAATTCAAGTGTTAAAAAATTGCAAAAGCACGGCATAGTTCACAGAGACATAAAGACTACAAATATATTCCTAGTTGATGGAAGCAACAGCCTGAAATTAGGTGATTTTTGTTCTGCGGTAAAAATACAAGTTTACACAACTGTTTCCCGCGAATTGCTAGGATATGTTGGAAAACAAGGTAAATATACAAAACCAAATATACAAGACCAAAATTGCTGAAGGTTCAAACTTTGTTGTTTTTTTTATAGCATATATGGCACCAGAAGTGTTTACAAAATCAAATAGCGATGGTCAAGTGGCAAATATTTGGTCAGTCAGTTGTGAGTGTTATAAGTGATCGCGGGAAAATAAAATTGCTGTAATTTCCAGCATCCCTGGTCGCAATATGATTCAAACTTTCGAATAATGTTCGCCATGCCCACTTTCATGTGGAAGCGCCTGAAGCCTCCCGTCATTTTTTCACAGGAGGGACACGATTTTATAGAAATGACACACCAACATGACCCGAATGAACGTTGGACACCTCCCTAATTTTTGGAATTCAACTTTCGCAAAGTTATTTCACTATTCGTGGTAAGGAATGTTAAATTTCATAATTTGTTTTGAATTTCAGGTCTTAGACGAAGATTGTCATTCGCAAGACCACGATCATCATTCCTTTCGAAGGAGTAATTACTAGGAAAAAACATCTTGTGCATGTTATATCTTCTAACTCAGGATTTTGTTTTACCTGTAGTATAGACGTTATAAATGCATTTGGAAAGATTAGTTTTACTTACATAGTGATTTTGTTCAAATTGTTAGGCAACGACAATAATTCTATTGCAATGAGAATAAAGATTGTTATGAAAGTTTGTGCGTCAGTAAAAGAACGACATTCAATTATTTGTATATAAAAGCATATTAAAATAAAAAGAAAACTATTTCGGTCGAAATTGATGTTTTGTATTGTTTGTTTGTTTTTTACTTGCGATTAAAGGTACTATTATACAAGTTATGCAGATTAAAAATTTTGAGATAACAATCAAACATGACATTACGATGATAGAGAAGTCGAAAAATATGGGTCCGGAAAATTCCGTCCGTTCGCAGCTCAACAGCATAAACGGATGGGCGGATTTGTTTCAAACTTGGTATTTATTATTTATTTAGTAGTATTTTAATTCATTTTCTTAATTTTACCTTCATGTAATTTAATTTTACTTATACATAACTCACTTATTTTTACTGTATAAGTCTTATAAATAACATTTCTAACAAATAATATCTTTAATTAATTTTAGTCTTAAATTCGTACATGATAAGTATTATAAAAAAGACTATGTTTTAATATACTTATGATAATAATAAAATAAATACAAATACAAATTTCGGGGTGTGTTGTTCATATTGCTCTAGGTCGAAAAATAACGGTACCTGCCATACAATTTTTTAACAAAAAGTTTGATTTTCTTGAAAATGGCTCCAACGATTTTGAAAAAACTTTCAGCGCGCTAATTTTTTACAACAATACATCTTTTGGTTAGAATGAATTTTTCGAAATTTGTTTTATAACGGTATCTCTCATATAACCGGTTATTTCAAATGCGGTTTTATCGTAAACGATAAAAAAATAATAAAATTTTGCATGCATGAAGTCATTTATAATTCAACTGACATTGCATTTCAAAAACTTTTGTTTTCGATTTTTTAAAATTTTCTAAAAAAATTGGTTCTAGAAATATTTTGAAAACGGGTTGATTGAATTTTATTAAATAATTTTCCCAGATGAGAACTACAGATTAAATATTTTTTTCGAAAAGTTAAGAAAAAAACACTTGAAAAACTGGTTGAACGATTTTCAATATTTTTTTCCTCGATAGACAGATAGATAGTTTTCAAACAGTGTTTTTTCGAAAAAAAAACTTAAACTAATTAAAAAAATAAAAGAACGATATGTACATACATATACAGCCACTAAGCAATTATATAGCATAAGAACAAGTTCATGCGAAAATAAAATGAAAATAATAGAGTACCCTTAGAAATTAATTACCACTATTAATTTAATGGTGTTAAGTTGCTATTGGAATCGACACGTGGCACTGTTGGCGAGATCCAGAAAATGTATTTTATGTATGAGCAACGCTGATTTGGTCAGCTAGTGTACTATAAATAAGATAATTTCTGGTGTTTGACTTATAACAAAGCAATGTTTTGTTTGTTAAAATAATTTTGGTTGTTTGGAAAAAGTAAGTAAAATAGTTTTCAGCATAAAAATATGAACGGTTACGATTTATTTTTTTCAAAATCGTAGCCAAAGTTTGTTTTTTAAACTATTTTTTTCAAGAACATCGTGGTGATCTTAATTTAAAAAAAAAATTATTAAACCATTGTCAAAATATAGATTTTTCAAAAAAAAAGTTTTTTTTGGCTACCTACATCTTCATGCATATCAGTTTTGATTGAAATCAGTTAACCATTTCTTTAGAGGCTCAGGAAAAATGGGAGGTATCGTCTTAGCTCATCATATTACTATTTTTTCAACAAAACATAGTCCACCTACAAAATTACACACATTTTTTCATTAAGAGTCTTGGACCCATTTGTTATGTAACATGTGTATTTGATCTAAAAAAATGAAAAAAGAACTTTGTAGAATTTCAAAAAAACCTTACGCACTAAATTTGAAAAGGATTGGTTCAGCCGTTTTGGTTGTAGGCTAAAATACATTCATAGATAGATTGAATTTCGCTAAAAAACAAATTTTTTTGTTAAGTATGTTAAGTTATGTTAAGTATGTAGGTATCTATTTATTTATTTTCCTGATGGAATTTCATTTTTTGACAAGCCAATTATCATCTCATACAAAGTGGAACAAATTGTTTACAAAATTTGCGCAACAATACTAAAAAAATCGGATAAACTTTGCAACCGGAAAGAAAAATGTTGCTGGTTGGTTTGTTTTTTTTTTTGGAAAGTCAACTAACGAAATCTTACTGAATGCTATAAAGACTCGATACAAAAAAATCATTTTTCTATTTGTTTCAAATTTTCCTGATGGGTTTTCTTGATCACTATAACAGGCGCCTAAAGGATTGCTATAACTAGTGCCTTAATAAAATCACAGACGGCAAAGAGTATTCCTTCAAATAAATTAGGACATAATTTTTGTGTATATGGGCTAGTTTTGTGTGCTTTTCGGAGAGATTTGGAGAACGTTACGTTACATTTTAATTGTTTATAAAGCTGTCAATTTATTAAAATTTTGTTAATTATTGACTAAACGACGATTACCTAAATTGCGAAAACGATTTCCTTAATTTGAGGGGAGGGTACCTGATCGATTCACACCAAAAAAAGCCATTTTTGTGACAACGCGCTGCTAACTATACGCGAAACTTAAATTGTTAATAACTAATTAAATACTATTACCTAAATTCTGAAACCCGTTTCCTTAATTTCCCCTAATTATTCCCTAATTGTAGAACCAAAAAAAATCGAAATCCGTGATTTTGCGCTGCTAACTATATGGCGGTATAAAACAGCACAGTTTGTAGGAAAGTATTGGATGTATTCGGGGTAATACAAATCAGTGTACATACCAACGTACGTACCTGTCCAAAAAAAGAATGAAAAACCAACCGAACAAAGGAATCATGTACTATCAAAACTAATAGATAATGAAGTTAATAGTGCTCGATAAATACCGCCCTAATTTAAGGTTTCTTATATCTTCTTTCCTTGCCTAAAAAAGTTTTTACAAATTTCTTCATATGAGAACAAACCTTAAATCAACCACGGCAACTCTAGAATATAAATTGTAATAGATTTATAATTTCGGAAGAGAAATGACAAATCGCACAAGAAAAACCCAACCAAGCGAAAACGAGACTGCCAATTTTTCCTCGAATTCGAATCCTTTCTGCCCGGCATTCTTTGAAAAATCCATTTTTCACTTATTTAAAAACTATTCAATTCTTTCTCAATTAAACTTTCATACAAACAATTTAAAACAAGCATGAGCAAACAAGAAGACTACGCGTCAGACAGTGATGAAAGTGACGAAGATTTCTGCCCAGACAAAGCCAATAATTCCGATGCTCCTAGTGAAGAAGATTCCGACGATCCTATTTCTGAGAATGAAGAAGTACCTGCCAGCACAAAGACTAAATCAAAAACCAAAACGAAATCCAAATCGAGTAGCAAAAGTCAACAAGCAAATAAATCTAAGAAAGAATCACATGTTCAAGAAGAAGATCGTGTTGTATCAACCCGGAATCGATCGGAAACAACAACCAAATCGTCGCTGGAAAAAGATGACCTTGAGTCAGACGAAGAGGATTCAGATAGGAAAGATGCTCTTTGGGCGGACTTCCTTAGTGACATTCCAACATCCACAGTGAGTAAAGCAACCAAACCACGTTTGGCGACTAAAAGAGAAACGGACAAAGAAGCCCCAAGTCTGGCTGAAAAGAAAGCCAGTTCAGGTCCTCCCAAAGAGCCGGAAAAGGTTGTCATCAAAGAGATATTTGATTTTGCCGGTGAAGAAGTCCTCGTAGAGAAGACCGTGAATGCGGACAGTATTAAAGCCAACGGCTCGAGCAAATCGACTTCATCAGAAGCCCCTCGACGATCTATTAAACGTCCTGGTGCAGGAGGTGGTTTGGGTTCGATTCTAGGACAACTAGAAAAAAAGAAAAAGATAACCGTGCTGGAGAAAACCAAACTTGACTGGGATAACTTCAAGACCACCGAAGGAATAGATGAAGACCTACAGACATTTAATAAGGGAAAAGATGGGTGAGTATCAAAGATACTTCTTTTAATGTCGAGAAACCTAACGAATTTCATTGAATTGTTTTCAGATATTTACAAAGACAAGACTTCTTAGAACGAACGGATTTGAGACAGTTTGAAATCGAGAAGAGTTTACGGGCAGCCAGGAGAAAACCAATGTGAATGAACGGCTGACTTGATTAGTCAATTGCTTAATATTTCTTACAATATTACACATTTAAACTAAGATTCCACATTCGACGTAATTGGCATTAATCTGCTTGTTTGTTGCCCATTACTGCCCCAAAACTGACGAAGATTATTCCTAGCAGTACCATTGTAATTTATTTACATAATTTCAGGAGCCAAATGCTGTGTGGGCTCCCGGTATACACATGAAACTATTTTTTAGTTAAAAATAATAAATTTTATCTCGATGTCTGCTAAAAATTGTTTTTTAACGTTTGGTATTAGATATTGATTTAAAAGGTTTGGCTTTGATTCTATGGGAAGCATCACCCTTATATAGTGGATTATCGTCGGTCAATTTTCCTTCATACGGGTGTGCCATTGCACAAAATCAAAAGGAATGATGATGATGGTTCTAACCCCCGGCAGAATGAAATATTCTAAATTGGCGAAGTAGAAGAACAATCCCGCCGCACAAAGTTAACTCTATAACTAATCTTAAGGCTAATAAATCCGTCGGAGCTGATGTCCTAGCTGCCGAATTCTAAAGTTGCAGGTTGCTGCCGATGACTTACTTAGAAATATGCACCAACTCAAGAGCAATTTGTGGTTAGAAGAAAGCATTCCTGAAAGAAAACTATAGAGCTATTAGCTTCCTCAACATCACTCACCTACAATTTCGACGTCTCAGATGGCTGGGTCATATAGAGCAGATGGATTTCAATGGCCTGGTACGGAAAATCTCCCTTTCCATCCCAGCCCAGAGAAAGACCGTGAATTAGGTGGCGTGTGTTCGTAGAAGAGGACCTCGACGACCAAAAAGTGTTTCTTTATTTTTTTCTGGCACGAACAAACTAGAGCTTTTGACATTTTTTTTCATTCCCCTCCAGCAAGAATCTACCCGAACAATTCAGCTACTGCAGCTACTTTCTTGCTTGTCAAACACGAAATCAGCTGATCGGAAAAATGTTGAGTTTGAATTTAAAATTGTGAATTGTGAATTTATTTGTAAAATTTTGTTTGTTTGATTTGTATTTTGTTTTTGCTTAATTTTTTTCTTTAATTCTTCCGAACGATTCATTTTCCAAATAAACATTTTTGTTTACTTACAAATAGCTTGTTATGTATGACATTTAACAAATGCAAGAATTGAAGCCACAGTTCACAGGATCACCAAGATTGCCCTTGATCCCAATTTTCATAAGCGAATTTTGTTTAGCGATGAAGCTTACTTTTGGTTGAATGGATACGTCAATATAAACAAAACTGCCGTATTTGGAGTGATAATCTTCAAGTGTATGGTTAGACACCGTTACATCCACAAAAACTGACTGTTTATTGGGCTTTATGGGTTGATGGAATAATTGGTGCGTACTTCTTTGAAAACGATGCTGGCCAGAACGTTACAGTCAATGGGACGGCTATAGAGTCCTGATTACTGACTTTTTCGTTCATTATTGAACAACCATGATGAGAAGGAGATGTGGTTTCAACAAGACGGCGCAACATATCACACAGCTCGTGCCACAGTTGATTTATTGAACGAAACGTTTGGTAACCGCATAGTTTCATGTTACGGACCTGTGAATTGGCCTCCAAGATGGTGCAATTTAACGCCGCTTGATTATTTTCTGTGGAATGAGAAATTTTATCCCGAATAGTAGGAAACCTAAAGATAACTCATAGTGTAATTCAAGCTGTAAAGAGGTTATCAAGGTAAAAGAATTAAGTTTCCTTTGTTATAAATCCAACACCATCGAGGAAAACTTGAACAAAGAAAAAAAATCAACAAGCTGGAAAGTCCTGCAATGCTCATATTTCTAAAACCACATTCTTATATAAACACAACATACGGCAAACAAAAAACTGCAATGTTCCAAAATTGTTGGTCATTTGTAAAAAAAAACGCACGGAATTTTTCGTCATCATCGGTTCATAATGCTCGTCCCTCCCTAACGATACTACTGCTGGCGGCTCTCAAGAAAAATATAATTTGCTTGCAACCCAATTTGCGGCAATTTCAATGCTGAAAGTAGCTGAGAGCGTAAATGATTTTATGGACCTATCTTCTTTCCCACTATCGTTCAATCGCAAGAGCCTTGAAAGACCTCAATAGGAACAATTCTGGTGTCCCGTATATTATCCTCTGTGTAAGC
The DNA here is from genome assembly GCA_963971375.1 of Platycheirus rosarum. NCBI lineage: Eukaryota > Metazoa > Arthropoda > Insecta > Diptera > Syrphidae > Platycheirus > Platycheirus rosarum. Next base: position 27,653,068 of record OZ020510.1, on the reverse strand, counting down.
TTTTCCATCGGTCATATTCCAGCCTATCCTTAAACAAGGCGAATCTTCTTCACCCTCAACTAACGACGAAATATCTCGAAGATCTAAAAGTTTTTAATGGCCGGAAGCACGGCTTTCGCAGCAAATGCAAAATATTTCACCCCCCGTCTGATCAGGCTTCCAGTCTATAAAGCATGTACTTAAGGGTAATTCTCATATTTGGGCAGGTGCTCCTAAAAGCCCACTTGAGTTTCTTAGACAGAATTAAAAAAATAACTTAAAAAATGGGCACCACTGGGTCGCACGTACTTGTTCTTATTGGAAGGCAAGATCTTTGATAAATAAGTTTAAAGTAACACAGTTTGAACTTATAAAAACTATCAAAACCACAATACTTAACGGTTTTTAGTAAAAATGAAGTACACCACCACACGTCTTAAATAACAAAGAATTTATGAAAAAAGTATTTCGAAAATTGTAGGACGGATTTTGATAAAATCCTGTTTTTATTTTTAGTTTTGTTATGCAGTTTCTTAGAGTTTATTAATATACATGTGATTATAAAATTTAAAATAATATTTTTTGATTTGTTTTAAAAATATTAATTTTTTCAAAAAAAAAATCAAAAATTAATTTTAATTAGAAAAACAAAGTTATTCAAAATTTTAACATGCAAAACTAATTTGGCTATCTAGATCTTTTCAAATATAAAATTTGACAGATATCCATAGAGCCATTACCGAGAAAGTCAAAAATTAAAAAAAAACCGTTGTATGAAAGGTCCCGTTAAAAGACTTCCCGTATATGCGGTTCTGATCAAATGATAGCCAATACCTTGAAAAAAATTCTCAAAAAATTTAATCAAAATCGTTGGAGCCGTTTTCGAGAAAACTAAGCTTTTCCCAAACGGTCGTATGGCAAGTACCGTTATTTTTAGCCCTAAAAATAAAATTTCAATTTTCCCTTTGAGGAATGCCAAAAGAATCACACATACCAAATTTGAAGGCAATCGCTTAACCCGTTTAGGCAGCAGCTCGATAGACACCCGGACAGACAGACAGACAGACACAGAGACAGACAGACAGACAGACAGACGGACATTTTTTGGCAATGATTTTTTAGGCTTCTCTATAATCGTAATGTCATGTTTGATTTTTATCTCAATTTTTTTTATATTCACGAATCCTAAGCTCGCCTTATAGTCCCTATAATCGCAAGTAAAAATGATGGACGGCCGTGCAATAACAGAAATATATCCGAGCATTAGGGAAGAAGGAAAGGATGTAAAAGGGGATGTCGATGGACATTCGTTTTGAAATTCTGTATATTAAAATGAGAAGGAAAAAGCGAACCATGTAGAGCGCCCAACATTAGTGTGGTTCGACTAAAGAATATGGATGCTGTTTTTCCCTAACACTTCGAAGTACAGAACTTTAAAACAAATGTACATCGCTATCAATTTTATGGGGGTACCTCTTAGTGTGTGGTAATTATATAAAAAAAAACTTTCCTTATAGTATCCATAATCGCACGTACAAATAAGAGTTACTAGACAAAGTATTAAACATAAATACTAATGGAACAAAATTCGCTCGGTTTTTCACAAGCAAAGTTCTAACCTAACTTCTTATTTGGATTATTGTTTTATTTTTTGATGAATTACGATGATTCTTTTTGCTTTATAAAATAAAAATATAATTTATTTAATAAATTAGAAACTAAATATTTTTTTTTAACTATACAGAAACAAAAAAGATTCATTTGATAATGTGCACTAAAAATCCGGAGTGTTTTTGGCGGCACTGTATAAGAAATATTGAATTTTCATTCTAACTCTCAAAATGTTTCAAAAAACTAAAAAAAAATAAGATTTCGAATTAAAAAAAATAAATTTGGTTTAATTATTTTTATATTTATTTTTATCTTTATTTTTAAATAATAATAATATTGTTCATTTGCCCATCACTAACTATCCAAAGTTGTTGACAACAAGTTTTCAAACCTTTTGGTTCAACACTTACAATATTAAAAAGAAAAAAAACCATTAGTACTCCACAACTTTATTCAACTAAACTATCCATACACCCATAGTCATTAACGGCACAGCAGAGTTGATCACTTTTATGAAAAGCTTCTCTTAATCTTAACATCCATCTTAATTCAAATTCAATCAGCTAACCACCAAGCTCCAACCATAAGTTCTCTTCATCGCCGTCTCTCTTTTCGGTGGTTCTTCGTTGAAGCCAAAAAAAGCGAAACAGCTTTAAATACCCCACTTAAACACGCGACGACGAAGTGCGTTCGTCGTCCATCAACTTTATAGCAACACATTACAACCAACAACAAAAACTCACTTTCTGCGAAATGAGGTAGTGGCACCATAAACGGTGGCTCAAAGCACCTACTCTATCTTGTCTGCTGGCCGCTTGCAGTCAAATCACTGTTAACCGTCGCATTCGAATGTTCGTCCAGGACAGTACCTATCCAAAGTGTTTAACGTTGATCCGTTCGATTTTTTATACCTGATCCATTCCATAGTGTACACTCGTTTTGAAAAGTCTTATAATATAATTTTAAGTGAAGTTACCAAAACTTAGGCTGAAATGATCGTTAATTAGGTGTTTTAAGCCTTTGTTGTTGTATAAAAAAAAATCGTTCAACGAGCAAAGTGATTGTGAAAAAGAAGAAAACAAAAATCAAAAATAAAGTGTACTGAGCATGAGCAAAGGCTTCCTATAAAAGTCTCAATTAATATTTATTTTTTTATTGGAATTCAATCGGCATTAGTTTTACCAGTGGAGGACAATAAACAATAAAAGAAGGTTTGATTTATTTCTTTTTTTGCCAAAACTCGTTGCTAAATTTTTGAACGCTGCCATCGTTTTTTTTCCTGCAAGATGGTGTAGTTACCAAACCGGATGTCATTTGATGAACACAACGGTCAATAAGAGGCCATTCTTTTTTGGCAAATATGTTTGCAATCCAGTTACACATTGGCTTGCAGCACTTTTTCTTTTGCACACATTTCCAGCAGCTGATGCTGTTCATTTGTTTTTTAGTGAAATCTTGTTGCAGGCATTTTGGGGAAATCACAACACCGCCCACTCTGGCGAAGTTTTTTTCATACTAAACAAAAAAAGAAGACAATGTCATTTTATTATGGTTACGAAGAAGAATTGTCAAATGCGCCATAAAATGAGGACCGATAAAGAGGCGATGCGTGACATTAATAACTATATCTTAATTATAATTTGAATGCAAATAAGTTTTTATGGTTTTCTATCGATTTTTTTTTTCACCGATTTCTTGACAACCACTCTTGCAGATGAAAAGATAAATTTCAGCAATGTCATTCGTGTTTTCAAAGGTTTATAGTACGAAGTTGGATGCGTCATTTGTGTAGCTTAATGTCCAAATAAAAACAGAGTCTATGACGGCGGCGGTTTATTTCTTGCAGCAACTAATCGCTTCAGTTGTCATTATGGTGTGATTTATCCATAAAATGTGATTATAATTTTATGGGACAAAATTTAAAAATTACAAACTATAACTTGATATAAAAGATTTTGGTTAAAAAAATGAAACATTCTTTCTAAAAACTAGGTCAGTTTAAAATGATGTGAGTAATGAGTAATTTTCCTTGAAAATGTGATCCAAACCAAGACGACATTTTTTTCGAATTTCAAATTGAATAGATTTATTTTCTCATATAACGGATCTTGCATTTGAAAGCGAAAGTAGAATTTTGAATCAAAAACTATTTAATATTATTAGTGTATAGACCGTATCATATAGGTTTTCAATTTGAAGGTTCTTTTTGGATCATAAATATTCATTGGGACAGATTGACTCGCAATTTCGGACAAGAATGTCTATAATTTGTTTCGTTGAGTTCAATGATGCCCAACGAAACGCACATGATTGAAAGTTATAACAATTCGCATTATGCAAATCTGAGTCTTGACAGTGTGTCACTTCCTTATATGTAAATGCTACAATAAAAATACCCATGATATCGGTATTTTTCAATATCAATCTTACTTCCGCAAAAACGAAAACAACAAATATTTTCAAAGATGAAGTTGAAGGTTTTACAATCTGAAAATGATTTCTTGATTTATCTTAATAAATTGCAACTTACCAAAAGGTTGTTTTTCAGTTTGGCAATATTAGCAATTTAAATTGAGATTTAGTTTATTTGGAAAATTTTATTTTTAGCAATAACTCTTTGTTTTTGGGACGAGGGTAAAGCATAGGCTAAAATGTCATTAATAAACAAAAGAAAGAATTTAACGTGGGTTGTTGTAAGTTTTATGGGAATTAAAAATTAAATATGTGTATTGGGAGAAGAATTTGAAGCTTCATTGCAGAAGCTCTCCTAAAGGTACACCTAAAGCCAATTAAAAAGAATAATTGAATTTAAATAAAAAAAAAAACAAGTATACGCCCGAGTGACCGATTTTGATAAAAATGATTTTATGAGTTGGATTGATGTGCTTTAGAAAACAATTATTTAAGGGAGACTTTGAGTCTAGATGGCTCACAATTCTCATCTTCAAGCTTATCAGGGGTGACCAAATCAATTTTAAGTGAGAAAAAGGAACCTTCTCCCAATCTACAAGAGAAAGGGGTGATACACGAAATTGCGATCAAGCTGTCACACACAATTAAGATTTCGATAGACAATCGTGATATAGAAAAGACAATCATAATCTGCTTGCGGATGATCATGTACATGTAAGTGTTAGTCACGCCCGCAGAAGTCAACAAAAAGTTCCCAATCAAAGTTGGTAAAAACTAGGAAAGCATCTTGAGTTCTTCGATCTTTATTACAATCCTTGACTTTTTTCTAGAAGTTAAAGATGACGGATACGAAATGGAATCAATTATTCTTTGCAGACGATGGAGCCATCATACATAAGTAAAGATCCTATATCCTTCCAACGAGCACATGATGCTAAGAAGTTAATGTTCTAAGGGAAATTAACACCGCATTACCGCGAAAAAACTGAATACATATGCTGGTCATTTTCTGATCCACACTGGCCTATTCCCGACATTGACTTCAATGGCCCCTTCACCGTGGAAAATATTTAAATATCTAGGATCTATATGATTAAAAGCAAAGTATCTTGAAGACGCTTCGAATACCAACTAGACTTACACAGCCTAATAGAATAAGGAGCAGGAATACCATTTTTGAAAAAAAAAATAATAAACTAAATAAATAAACAGCTTTTAAACATTTCTGAAACGTTTCTCTGTTTCCTATTTCTGAAGGATGTTATCCAATTAATACAAACTTATGAAGCGATACAAGTTTTATTCGGGATCCATTTTTAAAATATGTTTTTGCAACTGTCTTGGTTTTTTTAAATTGTTTTTTTGTTTGTATTTTTTTATGATGATAAAACAGATGTACTTATTAGCGATCCGTCTTCAAGTACAAATTTAGGTACATAAAATGGAAAACAAAGAAACATTTCAGAAATGTTTCTGGAAGCGTCCACACAAAAAAAAACTTAAATATTTCCTTAACAAATAAGAAACATTTGAGAAAAGTTTTTTAAACAAAGTTTCCTAAAATTTTGCACACACCTTTATATTAAGGGATTTTCAAAGTTCTTATTCGATTATAATGAGTTTTGATTGAAAAAAGTTAGTAAAATATTTTTCAGTTCAAAAATTTCAATCACTTTAAAAAAGTGATTTTTTTTAAAATCTGTATAACGCTTTAAAAAATAAATTGCACGACTGGATCGCACGTACTTGCCCATATGTGCGGTCACATTCTAGAATAAAATTTAAGAAAATTAAAGCGAACATCAAAGCATTTGTTCGTTTTTTGTGACTTAATTGTTAGAAGAAAGTACGTTAAATTGTATTGATGGAAATAATTTAAACGCCATTTTATTTATTTTAGAAATGTGTGAATTTTTTTTTCAAATGTCAAAATAACCTTAAGTTCTAAATTTGAAGACGATTGGCACAACTGTTAAGGCTACAGTCCAAAATACATCCGTACATACAGACATACAGACAGAAGGACAGAATTTTGCCAGTAACTCAAATATGTTTCTCTATCATCGTAATGTCATGTTTGATTGTTATCTCAAATTTTTTAATCGCACGAATGCATACCTTGCATTATAGTTCCTATAATCGCAAGTAAAAAGTATGGTGCCTCTGAATTTCACTTGCGTTAAGTTTTGTTAGCAATGGAACAGCAACAGCAAATTTAGGACTCTGGTCCAACGAAGCTGTTGATATTACTCTAGCTTGAGCTATTGAAATACTTTGGTTTTAAAATAATGCTGTTACTGGTTCAATTCACGAAATTCAACCCCAAATCTGCAACCATGCCACTAACCACGATTGCCACTTTGATCATTTGTCACTTGGTAATTTCCACCCGCCAATACACAGAATACCATTTGCTTGTGGGTTGTGGACCTTACCATTGCTTACCAAAAAAGAATCTCCGAAAGTCCGAACACGTATACTTGTATTACATCTCATTCTCTCGCAAGATTAATCATATTAAGAATAAAGTTTGTCGTTTTTCATGTCGATTTTCATTTCAAGAATTCTGAAATCACAACCATCTTATAAAAGTATTCACTTCAAAAAAAATATTTAAGAATGCGAATTTAGGCACAAAAACAACCTTCATAAAAAAAACAAAAAAAAAATAATCTATCCTTTTTAAAAATACCTACCAGCTTTGCATTTTTTTTCTTGATTATTAATTATATATCGGTTAACCAGTTTTCGAGAAAGTTGAAGTAAAAAAAACGGTCTAGGATTTCTAGCCGACCATCTTGTTTTTTTTTCACAAAAACATAATCGACTTCTACAATATTACAGTGATTTTCACTTGCGATTATAGGGACTATAAGGCAAGTTTAGGATTCGTGAATATAAAAAAAATTAGATAACAATGAAACATTACATTACGATCATAGAGAAGTCTAAAAAAGTGATCGATAAAAAATGTCTTTCTGTCTGTCTGTCTGCCTGTCAGTATGAGGGGAAATTGATGTTTTATTTTTAGGCCTAAAAATAACGGTACCTGTCATATGACCGTTTATGAAAACCTTATTTTTCTCGAAAACGGCTCCAACGATTTTGATGAAAATTTCAAAGAATTTTTTTGTTGGTATTTGTTATAATTTGATTAAAACCAAATTTACGGGAAAAGTCTATTAACGGTACCTACGAACGGGTTTTTAGATTTTGGGCTTTCTCGGTAACGGCTTTTTGGATTTCTGTCAAATTTTATATTTGAGAAGATCTAAGTAGTTCAATTAATTCTGCATATCAAAAATTTTAACAAATTTTTTCTAATTAAAATTTATTTTTGAATTTTTTTTTGAAAAATAAATATTTTTAAAACGGATCAAAAAAAAGTATTTTAAATTTTATAATCACATATATTTTAATGAACCCTAAAAAACTGTATACCAAAATTAAAATTTTGTTTTTTCAAAACCCAAAAATTAAAAATAGGATTTAACAAAACCGGTCCTACAATTTTCGAAATACATTTTCATAAATTCTTTGTTATTTAAGACGTGTGATGGCATACTCGGCCAAAATGGTCGCTATTTCGAGTTCAATGTTGGCCTGTTGGCATAAACCAATGACTTAACTTAGCCCCAAAGAAAATAGTCTAGAGGCGTTAAATCGCCCGAACGAGGCGGCCAATCGACTGACTCATTTCTTGAGATAACACGCTCATCAAACTTACTCTTCAATAAATCGATTTTTAGGTGTGCTGTGTGGCTTGTGGCACCATCCTGTTGAAACCACATGTCGTCGAAGTCCATATCTTTCAATTCGGACCAAAAAAAAAATTGGTAGTCATGAAGCAATAACGCTGGCTATTCACAGTAGTCGACGAAAAAATATGGCCCAATAACGCCGCCGGAAAACCGCACCAAACAGTAATTTGTTTGTGGATGAAGTGGTGATTCATGAAGCAAATGTGGGTTTTCACCCGACCAATAACCCATATTTTGCTTATTGACGAACCCATATTGAGCCAAAAATGAGCTTCGTCACTGAAGATGATTTTGCGATGAAGTTCAACAATTCAACGCTCTTAAAGTTGCGGTCAAAATTGTTGTAGTTTGCAGACGTTGCCCGCTCGTGTACATTACCACGATGAAAATGGTGAGCTTACCCAATAAATAAACAATGACAGTTTAATGATTAGTGAAAGGATGCGTTCACAAATTAAATTAAATATGGTCAAGTCCCTATTGGAAAACCCAATACAATCCTGGAGACAGTTTAAAAGGTCTGCCGCGTTTTAAAACTATCTTTGAAATAAGAAAAGCGGAAAAACAAGGAGACCAGGTGGAACTTTAAGACGAAGTAGTGAAGTGGTCTCAGTCGAAATCATAGCAACTCAGTGATAGACGATATATCGACATATTTCACCAGCAAATGGTAATCTGATGATAATTGCTATAACCGGTTATTCGACAATAAAGTTTCTAGTTGCCAGGTTATGAGTTCAGTTAACTAAGCTCTAAACTTTAATGGCAGAACTAAATAATTAAAGGACTGACTTGTCCGTAAGTTATCGAGGACAAGAAATTCATATCTTATGTCAATAATAGCAAATTGCTCTGTTTCGTAAAATTTTCGGAATGTTTTGTTACTGACGAAAACTGCACTCTAGGCAAAATTTGACAAGCGGACTTCTTGCGGTGTAGTGAGAAACATTTAACGGTTACTTCCATGCCCCTCCGCCTTCATTGTCAATAGGGTGTTTATTTGACAGATCGAAAGAAAACTTTTCGTTCGGTTGTGACACACTAGCTTCCATTTGCCTCCTACCATCATATTTAGTTAACCCTAAAAAGTTACACCTTACCGTTTATTGGTTTATTTAAGATAATTTTGACATACATATTTTATCCGCCGACATCTCAGTCATCCTTAGGTGGAATTTGACAAATTTTGGCTTGGCTAATGGGCGACAAGCAATATTTTAATATGCAATAAAGTGCATTTTGATCTAAATACCATTAGAAAAATCTAAGAGTTACCTTCGTTGTTTTATTTTAAATGTCAAATCTGTTGAAAAAGAAAAAATAATACTAATTTTTGTTTACTGATGTATTTTATTTGCTGAAAATTTCTTAAATAAATCATTCTATTTTAATCAAACTAAATAGAATGATGAATTATTTAATTTTATCATTTATTAATTAGTGTATAATTCAAATCTTAGCTTAAGGACACCTAAATCAACGATGAACGATGGATAGTTAATGGCTCTAATTGAGGTGAAAATTATTTGTATCAATAAACAAAAAGAATTATTATTTTGAAAAACCTCACCTAACAAATATTATAACGTAACTGAAAATATAAAATATGAGAAGATTTGCTTTCGTATACACTTTCCTTTAAAAGTCATGTTTTAATTTATGAATGTACTAAAATTCATTAACACATTCTTGCTGTTGATGCTAATTATGTGTTATTTCTCTCCAGAGTAACAAAAAAAAAAAAACAAAGCGAAAACTCATAAAAGTATCTGCATCCATCTCTTTTGAAAAAATGAAAAATAACATACTTATAATCCATGAAGTTAGTTAGTAGTAATTTCAGACTCTTATAAAGGAATAGTTGTAAAAACTCAAAAAATATGGAGCATCCTCAATATAAAAATATGTATAAACAACATAAACAACCCATCTTTGTCACGTAATAACCTACGTTAAAGGTCTTACGTCTTTCAGTTTTTAGACATACGTTGGGATCAGAATTTTAATTTTTTTTTATGTCTTCTGCTGCCAACAACAATCAAAGGCGAAACAACTTAACAAAAAACACACGAGCCAGGTGCCAAACGATGTTCATAATTAAAAAAAAAAATATTCCCCATTAAATCTAAATTGGAAAATAGAAATTTCAAAATTGTAGTTTTGTATTCTTTGGGTGTAATGAAGTACTTATACGCCACCGTGTACCGTAGTCCGTGGCGTATGTAAGAGCTGACACTATACCACTAACCAAGTATTACTTTCAGTTTCAAAAATAAGGTTTTGTTTACACTAGCAACTGCAAGGAATCACAAGTTTTGTGGCGATCAACTGACGACCTTACTTTCGCAGGCGCGTACGAGGCAACGTCTCCGTCTGTCTGTCTTTGCAATCAATGGCGATGCATGGGAACAATAAACAAACAATGCAAAGTCAAACTGAAGCTGATTGGTTTAATTGCGGTTGCAAGGAAAGTGGAATGAAAATGTTCATTTACTATGCAAGAGCGTTTTGCTACCACAAGGTGAGGCTGAGACTCGTTCAGTTCAACTCAGCCTTATGCAATTTAAACGAAAGTGAACGATGTTTTTGTTTTATTGTTTAACATTTAATAAAAAAAATGTTTGCCATGATTTGTTAACAAATTGATAAACTAAAGTCCCTCTGTTGCGCTTCCAACGTTCCTTTAATACTTAACAATAAAAACATCTATACCATAAATTTTGGGTAATTTTGCTTAAAATAACAATCGAATTGTTATGTGAACCGTTTTATCAATATAATGCTTATGAAAGGCAAAAGACATTTTTTCTGAATTGCAGACAACGGTGTCCTTCAACAAGATGCTAACGAATTAAAGCTGAAGCTGCACTTGCAAATTATTTTTTGAAATGCATTTTGTTGTTTTTATTATTTTGTTACGAGGCATGACCATCCCATCTCAATTTTGTCAAAAAGGAGGGATTTCCTTCTAAATTTTGCCAAAAAAGGAGTTTTTTTTTTCTAAAAGGAGGGTAAAAGCAGGATCAATATTCTTAACTAAGACCAAAACGCGTTGTCAAATATAAAAAATTAAATAGAACAAGACTATAAGAAGTTATTATTTAACAACCAATTTAAAATCTCGTGACGAAATCTGTCCAAATATAAATATTTAGACAGTTCACAACTAGCCAATTCACGCTTCTAAGCCCCAGAGATCTCCGTTTTCTCAGAAACGTGAACATAATTTCTCAGAAAAAAATCTTAACTTTTGCTGTCAAATAAATAATTGTAGTTTGTCAAAGAGAACTTCGTTAGAAGGAAAGAGATACAAAGTGTTTTTGAGAAACCATTTACCGAACGCAATTGATGGTCCGCTGATCTTTTCTCAAACTTTTACAGTAGTGGACTGGCAAACACCGAGTTGCTGACAACGGCGTCGAATCGACAAATTCGGGTACTCTACTCATACTTACATCTACACGGTGCGTAGCGTAGCTTCTCAAATGGACGATTGTGCGCACCGTAAACTTGAAGTGCTCTATAAGTTTAGCGAATTGTGGAAATAAATTTGCACGATTTGTAAACGCTCCTATGGTGTTAGTCTTTGGATGGTAATTTGCCATAGTAAATGGAAAAAAATGTCAAACGCATTTCATTAGTATGACAGCTAGTTTGACAGTTTTCCCTATCGGAAGTTCTATAACCCTAAGAAAAATATAATTTATTGCCGCGACAGCTCCTTAAGGAGCCAAGGTCTAGTGACTTATACTCTCAACCATTCCTGTGTGTGTGTTGTTAATCTGCAAAAATAGAAGGGACCTACAGTTTACCACCGAGTCCGAACGGCTACATGAGATGCACTTTATCGAGACAAATTTTACTCTTGCAGGTTTTGTCAGTTCCTCGCAAGAGACAGTACCCCGAAAAAGAAGGTGGCTATGAACTGGATTCGAACCCATGCTCATTCGCTTACCAGTCCGACGCACTAACCACTAAACCACGGGGCACTACCCCTAAGACCCCTAACACCCTTTTATTTTTAAAATAAGGGCTTGATTTTCGACTCTTGAAACTTTTTTTAAACCTGTTATTATACATACATATGAAAAATTATTAGTTTTAATGTCGAAATTTCAAAGGAAGAAAAAAAAAATTGTTTGATTCTAGAAATTCTGTAAAGTAATATAAAAAAAGAGACTACTTAAGAGGACATATTCAAAAAAGAGGACAAAAAAGAATTTTATATAAAAGAGAGTGTAAATTAGATCTCTTTAATAAAGATGTTCAATAAACTCTAATTTAGGGCAAAAAAGTAGTTTCGGAGGTTTTTGAATTTGTTGGTTTAAAAAGAAGGACCGTCCTGCCAAAAGCAGGATAGATGGGAAAATATACTTCGCATGACAGCAGAACTGACAAAGCGTGATGGAATAAGAAGAAAAAAAAATCCAAGGAAGCCTTCATATAAAGAATACCATCTTGGATAGAATACAGCATGACTAATTTAGGTATGTAGAAAAAAAAAATACCCTGAGAACCCATAGTTCTAAAGGTTGCCTCGTTCCAGCACTATCGCGAAATGAAGGCAGGTGCAAAAACTTCTGGATACAAAAAAGAAACGATACCGGCATTTAGTTGGCCTTAGACATTAAAATAAAAAAAACAAAATGGGGATACGTGCCCAAGGTTTCTGAGTTCAACCCATCGAACGATACAGGTTAGAGTTCTAGGATGAAGTAGAAAAGTAGGGGAGTTATGTACCTGATCTGCTGAGAGAGAGCAAGTCATTTGCCCGATTTAAATCTAGTTTAGGCCAGATTCAGATTTTGATTTCGGTTCTGACGAGCTCAAAGTTTATTACCCAGAATGCCTTCATGCCCTGGCACCAAACAGATGTACTTATTTAACTGTTCTATGATCTCCTTAAAAAAACGATAGACATAAGTTTATTTATCCTCAGGATTTCGGCTTGCAATACTCTACTTCAATTATTACGTAGGTGGGATGATTTTTTTTAGATTTAGCCTTTCTTGGGTACACTTTCTCAGAGATTTTATCTTTTCTTTTCGAATCGCCTGTAAAAAAATTGATATATTCGTCAGCTGGGAAGGTTTCATTTTTCCATGTTGATCTAGGAATGGTGACTTTAAATTTTGTTATCGTAAACCAACTTAGGGGTGATATAATCGGAGTGACTTTGGATTGGTCTAGACAAGACAAAGGATTGTAAATTTATAAAATAAATAATTAACTACAAAATTAATTTTATTCTTTTAATTTATTTATAAAAAAACTTATAATTATTTAATTTTAACACATTTTTATTTTTAACTTGCGACGTGTTTTGGATTATAAATCCATCATGTTGTGCTAAAATTAAATAATTATTAGGTTTTTATAAATAAATTAAAACAATAAAATTATTTTTTTAGTTAATTATTTATTTTATAAATTTACAATCTTTAAGGTTTTCTGCCCTTAGAAATAATTAACCTGAACCATCTTTCTCTGCTGAGTGCTCCCTTACATTGAATCGGCTACAGTGTGGAGTCCTTAATAATCATATTTACATACATAGTTTAGGGGTTCTTAAGTGTCCTTATAAACTTTCTTTTTGTAGTAAAATTTATTCAATCTACCCAGAGTAAGTAACCTTTATAAACAATAACTTGCGGTTTAAGTGTGCCGTTATTCCTCTCTCTGACTTTAGTAATTTTAGAGTCAACTGAATATGGTTCTCAGTTATAACTTCTTATATACAAATTGTTGTAATTTTTCATTCACCCTGTACTTCTCAAGATTTTTTTTTATTTTAATTACAATTAATTAACTTGTGCAAGAATCACAAGATCAGTGGAAGTAACAATGCCTGCCTACCAACACTGCAAGGAGAACTATATATTTTTTAGTAATTATTTCTAGACTTAACTCTATTATTCTGTCCTGACATTGGGAAAGAGTTAATTAAATAATCCTGAGTTAGGCTCTTCCTTATTCCCTCGTAATAAATTTACTGTTTTTTCATGGTTATAGCCAACATTTAAAGAAATCAGTTCTTCATTACATGAAGATTAAAAATTATTTTTTTCTTTTATTAACAACTGGACATAACAACTACACCTCGATTGAGCAGATAATTATTTTTCTCATAATATTACTCAGATAATAAAAACTCGATATCATTGGATTCCAGCCTGAAAGATGGCCTTTACAAAATCAGTGATTGCTGCATTTTAATAAAACTCAAAGTTTAAACAAAAAATATTAAAAAAAATAATTTCAACCTTTTAAAAAAAATTGTTTTATTGTTGAAAAATAATTTTGATAATACTTGAACCTAACCCATAACCTACCACCGGTATTGATCTGTCGGAAACGTTGTTTAGAAATACATTTGAATCAACATTGAAAATATTAAGTGACTTTCAAAGCTGGAGGGCTTACTGGAAGACTTAGTTAAAACTAAAATATTTTTATAGAAACTACTAAGACGACTACGATGTTCCTTTAATCGTCTATGCATTCGAGAACTGTAGTCATGAAAAATTCTATTTCCCATTTGGTAAGACTTTTAAGACTTATTCCTGCAGTAACAGCTCTCAATTTCCTCAATAATACGCCATTTTCTTTTCTGCGAGAAGAGTTCGCGAGTTGTTCGTGTTTTTCTGTGCAGGGTTGCCGCCTTGTATGTTTTCTGTGTGCTTGCTCGCATTCATCGTCAAAGCAGTAGAGGTCAGAGTCAATGTATTTTTTATTTTTTTTATATTTTTCCTTTGTATTATTATATAATTAACTTTAAATTCGTAAATTAATTAAATTAAAGTTTGAATAGGTATTAACCATTAAAGCAAGTTTTCATAACAGAATAACAAAAATATTGTAACTTAAATTTTAGATACTTTAAAAGATTTTAAATCTGAATGTGTCATTGTTATTTAAATATTTTTTGAAATAAATGAAATGAAAAATGAAATGTTTACCATTGGGAAAGTTCCAAAATTTATGAATGCGAGCGGCATTGGTGCAGTAGATATTTGCTTCTTAAGCAAGAGATCCTAAGTTCGACTCTCAGTTTGGGAAGCAATTTTTCTAACCCCTACGGCAAGCTAGAATTGTCCGTGGGTTTTAAGTGAGAAAATAGTCACCTAATTCTCAATCTACTGCACCGAAAAAATTCTTTCCTATCTCCCTAACTCTTCTAACTAGTGTCGTGGAACATCCGGTTGCATTCTAAAAAGTGATTGTACCTTACCTTATAGTTAAAATATTATTATTATTATACTAAAACAGTTCATTTGTTTCGATCCCAATTTGGGATCAAAATCTCTTTGTGAATATAAAGTTTGGGAAATCCCCAACACGCCTAAATTCTTCATTTGTAGTGCACGTGGTATATTATGGATCTAAAATTTCACCTTAAAGTTCAAAGTTCGATCTTCTTTTTCCATGCATAGTTCGTCATCAATAGATCCGTTCGTATTAGGTGAGAGTACTTCCTTCGAATTTTCATGTTAGAGAAGTTACTACTACTGCATGATCCCCTTAATGTCCAAAAGGACGAGGAGCTAGATAAACCGCTCCTTATGGGCCTGAGCTCTGATATGATAATTCCAAAAATTATTCCGATGGAACACACCCTGGAAAAACTAAAGGACCAGGATAATGTCCTTCTTTGAGAGAACATGTCTATCCTTCGAACATCCTAATTCTGTTAACTTTCTTAAAATGAAAGAAACACCTTTGCGGGCAGTTCTGCTGAGGCAACTTTTAGACCACAAATATCTTTTTTCCAAGCCATTATTTGAATGTATCTTTTAAATACTATTTTTTATTATTTAAAATTTTATAAAAGTCAATATTCACGGATAAAAAAGAAATTTCGAATGTCCGTACAAAATAGACACCAACTGCATCCAATGCACACGCCAACTCGCATCCTTAAAATCTAACATGCATCTCAACAAACCTCTTTCGCATTTTTCGTCGTTCATTTACCATTGTCTTTGTATCTTTCTGTGTTATGCAATTCAACACGAACCGTTTAATATTTCAATGTCGTTATATTGGCGCGGTTTTCATTGCTCTTTAATGGGTGTTTCTTCATAGCAGCCAGCGGTCGGCTGCTTAACATTTAGTGAAAGTGTTCTCATTTTCTTGGTGTTTTGCAAATGTGTAATACAAAAACAGTGAAAAACATATGGCCGAATAATAAAAAAACGTGACTGAAGAAAATATATACACCAAATGTATCTTCATTTACAGCGATGTGCAAAACTTGGTTCGGATTACTAATAAATATGGTTCATTGGTTTTTTGTTTTTACTCTTTGAGTTGTCAGTTGTCACATCATGTCGCGTCGGTCGTCGCATCACATCGTGCGAAAAAAAAGAATTAAACTTTCTATGCAAATCTTTGGATTGTGTGTGCTTGGATTTTTAACCTGGTGATTAACCGAATGACATTTTTTTCCCAGTTAGAGTTAGGTAAGAAAAAAATTACGAGCAAAAGAGTTGTGACATGTGACTTTTGACAAGAAGTTGCAATTTGTTGGAAAAAAAAACAAAAAAGAAGTCTAATGAGTTCAGTACTAATAAATAACGGTTTAAAGTATTTATTTTGCCTAACGAAGAGAAAAGTTAAGAAATAATTTAACTTCGTGTGGAGTTAAAAAAAAATATGCTGGTTTAATAATAAGTTTAGCAAATCAAAATAATGTATGTTTTATGTGTAATTTTTAAGGGTCGAAAAGTCTTAAAAACAAGTTATAGAAGAAAAAAACTCTCAATTGCAATTTTTAAGGTGCTTACAAGTTGAATCATCGAGTTTTGCTATAAAATGATTAGTAAATTGCTTGAAAATGCTCGGTTCAATATTATAATGAACACATCAAAGGGCTTCTAAAAGCTAAAATATTAATCGCTTTATAAAACAAACAAAATCTATAAGCCAGCTTGTTTATCTTACAATCTAAACGAAAGAGCTGAGAAGAGAACTTTTTTTTTTAAATTTCATAGAAGCTGAGTGACAGGGCCATATCGGTTGGAAGTTGTATGTATCTAGATTAAAATCATCAGCAGCTGATGAAATACGTTAAAAAACTTACGTATCATCTGCATATATTGATAACTACAATCAAGAACTTGAGCAACATTGTTGATAACTAAGTTAAACAACATTGAGTCAAGAGGACTGATCTGCGGAACTCCTTAAGATGCATTGAACGGCAGAGAAAGAGATAATCTTAATTAGACGACATTTTTTTTATATATTCATGAACTTTATAGTTCCTGGGTCAATTTGATATTGTACGAGTGTAGTCCTAAGTATATATATAACTATAAGAGACCGAGTTTTTGTGCATGGTGAGGAATCGAGTTAGTGCTGCATACTTTAATGGACCCCGGCAATATTTTCGGCCTTTTCCCTTGTTGCTAATCTAACTATCATTGGAACAGATTTGTTGGTGAGATTATATCTTTATCTTTATGTTAAAAACGCGAAATTATTATATTTGAGTCATTATGCCATTTTTAATTTTTTTCAATTTAAATTAATTTTAGCAAAAACTTAAGTAGGTTAAAAAACTCAATGGTATGTACTAAAATTAAAGTGAACAATAAAATAAAATCTAATCTCTATACAATAGAAATTTATTGGCATTCATGTAAATAATAAATTACCCAATTACTAGATTTATGAGAATGAGTATTTCTATCCTGTCCACATCGAAAGAAATCCATTAAATTTGCTAGAAAACTCAGAACAACAAAATTCCAACTTCCATCTTACCATGATTAATTACATATGTACTCTCTTCTGCTTTTAAGATTGCACCTGTTAAAAAACAAGTTCCAAAACACATCAGACATCCCCCAGAGCGCAATGTGTCTGATCCATTCAAAAGTCTTATTAAAATGTAATTTATTTACTGACGTCAATACCCAAACGACATTTCCTAGCTCACCAATGGTATTTAATTCGAAGAATTTTTATCGTTTGTCTTAAATGGCATACCAAAGTGGGTTCCAAATAAATTTCTCTAACATTCAAAACTGATGACAGCTAACTCTATGTACAAAATACTTTATTTTGTATTTTGCACGTACGCCACTTTCTGCTTATTTACTTCAAATTTTTTTTATTTGCATAAACTTATGGAGAATGCATTTTGAAGTTAAAGTTTGAAGCCGAAATAAACTTTTGAGTAAATCATAGTTAAGAAAGTATTTGTTTTGACTTGTTTCCATTTTGTTACAAGACTTTTGATTGTTTATTAGAGGTGTTTTCTGTCAAGAGTAGAAAAATAATGAAAGTCACGTTCAAACAATATTGATATCTTGAATGAGCGCTATGCACAAAACTTTTTAATGTACATTTTCGAACTTTTTTCAGTTTAATTCCCAGATTGTAAAAAAGAAATAATTTCAGAAATATATATTTTGTATTACTAAGTTTTCTAAAAGAACTTGTTCCAATAGACTTCAGTAAAAATTAAAGTTATTAAAAAAAGGTTCGCTTCTCAGCTCTTTTGTTTAGCATATCATACAAAGTTAGTGCCTTTTTTTTTGGACTTGTGTCCATTTTTCGAGTTTCGAATGTTTATGATGGTATTTCTTGGATCATGCTTACACATAAGTATTTTAAAATTATAATGAAAGTCGCTTTAAAACAATGCTGATATTTAAACGAGCTCTACATACATTTGGAGTTTTTTTCAGTTTGAACGCTAAAACTAAATGAAGAAATAGTTGGAGAAATATCAGACTTTTGCATTTAAATTATTTAAAACAACACAAGTCGGTAAGGTTTTTTTTAATTAGAATTATTTGAAGAACAAATAAAAAAAGAGTTCGCTTTTCAGCTCTTTTGTTTCGTATATCATAAGGTTAGAAATTGCCGTTTTTTATTCGGCAGGACTAAAATAGATGATTATCCAGCCAACATATTTCCCTTCGATCTGTTTGTCAGTATTTTTCTTTTCAAGTTATATTATGCAGCTAGTGGCAAAATATTTAACTATATTTAACCAAAAAAAGGCAGTAAAATTCTTGTTACCTGATTTAAATCGACAATTGTTAGCCCTTTACGTGCGACAAATGTTAATGCTATTGATGCAATTTCTTGTGGAATGAAATGACATAATCTGCAATTTTATGAAGGTATTTTATGTTGAATAAAAGAAATAAGAAATTATTAGACATTTGAGAATACGAATGGAATAATAAAGACAAACTTATTGTTATGCTTGGAGTTGTTTTAGTTCAAGTAATTGTTAAATGCTTCAACGAAAGAGTAGGGTACGATGATAAACGATTAATTACTCTACTTTTTTTGAAGTTTAATTAAATCTATTTTTGGAAAATTCACACCGCACTTAGGGAACGTTCTTTGGGTTTTAATGGCTTATGTAAAATGTATTGCTTCTTCGTTTTTCGCAGACCTCAACTAGGTGATTTTTTTTTCATTGGGAATAAGGCCTTTCATTGATCAAGAAGTTTAAGGCAATTGAAAATTGACAGTGCGTCGATTTGTTTTCACAGCGCTTGAAAAGAGGACCCCAAGGGTTGGCCAAAAAATAATTCATTGATTGAAGATGTTCAATCAGAGAAAAGACTTCATACACAAAAAAGGCAGCCAAGTCCGGCCAGACACTGGTTTACGCAGACGATAACAAGGTACAAGACAACTTCATCCAGTTTGAGTGGAAGGCACAATCCACAACATCCCTCTGAAAGTCTTACGGAGAATTGTTGAACCCGAGAAAGGAAGATCCCTGAGAAGATATATTTATACAATTAATTGTTTTAAAACTACTTCGAAGCAGATGTGGTGGAAAAATAGAGTTCGGTGGCCTAAGCACCTCTTGTCTTTTGCAACTCTTTTTTATATAGGAAATCAAAGTGGGAGACCTTGCTTACGTTGGAAGGAAAGCGTAGACCAGAGCACCTAAAGCCTTGGGGTGTGAAACAATATGGCATCGACTAGATATAAAATTGTATGGAAGAACTTGTTGGATAAGGCCCGGACTGGATTCCGGTTTTGGCGTCGATACTGAAGAAGAAAAAATAAATGATAAACAAAACACTCCTTTGATGAAGAGTTTACAACTAAGTAATTATGAAGTATCTGTTCATATAGTAGAAGATTAAAAGGATCAGTCCAAGAAGAACCCCCTTAATAGCAAAACAAATAAAAGGCATATACAGCAATTGTACACGAAAACGATTACATCTGAATAATAAAATCATATTATTTCTCATATTCAAATCATATGATTATTGCTGTTAATCGATGCTACGCAAACTGCACTCAAAAGCAAAAATGTCAGACAGAATTAAATTCGTGAGACCAGTCTTACAATATTTTTTTTTAATTTTCCTTGTTAACTTTTATCCGTGACAAGAAAGCAATTATACACTTGACTTTGGGGCATAGAGTAAAAATATTACAAAGAGGAACATTTTTCGTAAGTTCCATCCTCCAACGCCCTCAATTTTTGTTGTCTCTTTTATATATCATTCATTGTGTTTTACTCATAGTTATCCGAAATAATAAATGAGAGGACAATTCAAGCTTGTAGGCATTGTCAAAAGTAGGCAGAAGATTTCTCTCTTAATAATAGGCGTTTTTTCTTTATTCGCTCAGAAGAGGGATCTGAACAGAGTCTGAGCATTCTGAGCATACTCTGATAATTCTCTGAACCGAGCTTGATCTGAGCTCCCAGATATAATTTTGAAATACGTTCTAGCACTTGGCTCTCACAAATCGACACTTCTCATATGGCTTGTTCAAAGGCGGTATTATTATGCATATAATACTATTGTCTCTTTCGTGTTGGCATGTATTTTTCGAAGAGTAGTGTCGTGTAGGCAATGTGTATGGGATGGAGTGAAATAGCCTACAACTCTAAAGTGACGTTAATTTCGTTCAGCATTTTCTCAGAATGCTCAATCAATTTATTCTGAGCCTATACAGCGTCCTCAGAGCAGCTCTGATCATTCTCTGATCGAGAAAAGAAATACAATTTTAAAGATGTGAACGTAAAAAAGAAAAACAACTTCTTTTCTGACATCTCAGACTCTGTTCTGAATGAAAAAAAAACACCTAATATTGTTACTCTATTCTTTCAAACTTCTCAAATTTGACAGTTCTCCTTTCTGTTTTGAATATTGCATTTGATATATGGGTTACGCATGTGATGTTCATTCCATGAAGTAAGAAATCGAATGAAACAACACAACGTAAAATGAACATGAGAAAAAGAATGAAACTGCCAAAAATCTGTCTTTTATTTAACGACAAATTTCTTTTGCATCTCATCACGTAACGTATCCTTTCACTTTCGCATTAATGTGAGAATGGTCTCACCAGACATCGTGTAATTGGATACTTATCTGTTTGCATCTCAGCACCTTACATCTTCTTTCTCTTTCGCATAGTATAAGTCACTAGGCCTTGGCTCCTTAAGGAGCTGTCGCGCCAATCAATTTATTATATTTTATTTTATGAACGCTATATATATTGACGAGAAATGACACAAACAACATATTCATATTTATCGTCTAAAATTTAGCCTGCTCTGGAGCAGGTTAAATAATATCTTAATTTAACCTATGCAAATGTATCCATGCGATCAAATTTAGCTAGCATTTTAACTCAGTTGACACACAGCCTAAGATAAAAAAACATCCAGCAATTCGGCCTTCGACATTTGACAAATTAATTTTCTGGATGATGCGTTCTAGGTTGTAGGTTCTGTTCGCTACACTTTCAAAGGTAACATAACATTGCTAAGATTCAGCCGTATCTATGCAGAACAGTTAATAAAAATTGAGTATATGTATTATACAAACATGATACATAAACCTGTTTCATAAAAAACAGAATTTTATTTATTAAGTATTCGCAAAGTTTGATTAAACGTCCTTATTTGAAAACCTAATGATAATAATTCCTCAAACAAATTTAAACAAAAACATTTTCATCAGATTTTGGTAAAGAGGTTTAAAGATTTCAAAATGGTGTTCATACCAGAAAGAATATTTTTCATGTCAAAATTTGCGGTGCGTACGAAAGGAAAGAGAGATAAATCTGAGATAAATAGCTTTGAAAAGTCTTAATTCAAGTCATTATTCACCGTCAGGGAGCTTAAAAATTGAGTTATTTATTTGTTTATCGGTGTCTAAGTAAACCTATCTAAACCAGGATTTATTTAAATTAGTTATTTAGTTTGGTCTTAAACTTGCCTCTGATTTATGTATGTCAAAAGCGGACTTGAATTGAATTTTGTTTTTTTTTTCTTAATTGCGGTTAAGCAACCACAAAAACAAAACAAAATTTTAATTATGTGAAAATTATTAAATATTAATGTTGTTTTTTATAATTTAAAGATGATCTCAGAATTATACATTTTAACTCACCAATAGATTTTAAGAAACCGGAACTTTGATAAATCTAGAAAAAAACAAGTTTACCCATTCTTTTATTTGTATAGAAATTTTAAAATTAAATCACAATTTTTTTATTTTTAAACCAAACGTAGCAATTAAAATTACTATGCTTGTTCTTACTTTTGGGAGGAATTGCTTACGCTTACATTTAGCATGTACATGATAATTTGTAAATTCCTATCAACATGACACGAGGTCGGTGTTAATATTTAACTCATTGAATATGATTGACTAAGATCTTCTTTATTTATAAAATTTATTTTGAAATTATATGTAGATATATTTTTTAACCAAAAGTATGAAGTATGACCATGCCATGAATAATTTCTTCAAATTCAGTGCTACACATAAGTTATCTCTGAATCGAACATAAGCACTTTACAAGGTTATAGACTCGAGGATGTTCCCCTTGAGTCCAAATCATCGTATAGATTCCAAATTTGACGCCAGAAACTCTCAGTGTGTTTGCCATTTTTCTTAAGCCATTCTTAAACATTCACGATGATTTTAATCTCTAAACTCAACCTGTTACATTGAATCTCGACAGAAAACCTGACGTAATAAGTCAACAAAGTTTGACTTTCAAAAATTTCAGCTTCATAAAAAAATTTCCCAAAATCCGGAATAAGAAGACAACTATGTTAATTTGAAAATAAATCTTAAAACAATAAAGAATATTATTCAAAATTTAAATTTAAGAACTTAATCAAGAAACAGAAATAAATTATCTCTGTACGAACATATTTGCCTCTCGGTGTTCTGTCAACTGTCAACATTAAAATCATTTCTGTCAAACTGATACAAATTACTAATGTCTCCTCTAACTTTGTCCGAATAGCCGGCAAAATTTTAATACCAACACAAAAACGATAAATTCTTTTTCGTTGTCAACAACAAAAAAAACTTAATTTGATCTCTCCATGTATTATATAATTTGTCTGCATTTGTATTTATTTGATTTTGTTGGTTCACTAGTTTAAAGTTTTTTTTTCTCATCTATAAGTCTTTAATTTTCACTGTCAAGTTCAAGGTAACCATTGTCATAGATCATGCAAAGAGTCGACGCGCTATTTTTTGCTGCTGCCCCCTTCAGTAATGACCACTCTCAGGGTCCATAATCAAGACGCACACTCGCACAAAGAGTTAACAACCATTAATCTTGAAATGACAGCAGCAAACAACCAAAAAAACTCCATAAATACAAACAATTCAATGTTTGTCGAAAAAATTAAGATGGTCTACTTCAGCGCAGCTGTCAGTTGAAAAGTCAGCAAATTGATGAAGAATAATCATCGCAGTGGCCCTGTGGCGCCGCATGGTGGCGCAGTGCTGTGAATGATTTAAAAAAAAATCGTGCAGTATTTTACTATCGTGGAATGCCACTTTCACGAATCATTTTTTCCTTTTTTTTTCTTCATTGTAGGTTGCAGGTTTATTTTATTGTATAAGATGTCTGTCTGTAACTCTCTTTTGGTTTAATCAACGCTCGTACGATTACTTGATTACCACCTACAGGCCATAAACGGTTCAGTGAAGTAAAAAAAAAATTGAGAAAAAAAAGTTACACTTACCAACCACCAATAATAAAATACGAACGATAGCAATGATATCCGGAAGAGAAAAGACTCTTTGTTGATCAACAAAAATAAATATGGCCACCGGCACCGGGGTATGGTAACGGTACCTGTTAAACACGCCGATGGGCTGCGCGCGTTTGACGTTTGAGCAATAAAATGAAAATTAAAGGAAAGTAGCGACACAGAGGCATCGAAGCGAATTGATGGCGATAGCGATGGATTACAGACTTGCATTATGGTTGATGATTTAAACTTAATTATTTAAGAGTTTTTTTCTATGATGAATGTTGTTTATGATATTTGAAGTATTTACAGTGATTTACACGGAGTGCAATGATATTATGCAATAAGTTTTTACCAGCCACCAGATTCGTTGCTTTAATAAGGGAGCACTGGTGGATAAAATAGGTTGTTGTTGCAATAATGATCACAGAACGAGTTGATTATGGTTTCTGATGTTATGCAATTGGATTTATAATTCGGAAGAATTACATTTTTAATTTATAAAAATGTGAATCACCGGCAAGTCACGCTTTAAAATGGCCTACAGATGATGAATTTACAATTATTCGTAAAGGCAATATAATAAGTTTGCATGCGTAGCACGTAGCACGTATTGAGGTCACTTAACAGTTTTGTTGCAACTTTTTTTTTGACTTATTATACATATACTATGATTGTGAGAGAGTGCACTTCTTTACGCATATGAGATTCCTGCACGTGATATTGCGTATATTTTTTAATGAAATTTGTTTTTAATAAAACATAATTTTGTAAGTTTTGGAACATTGAAGTTGAAGTTACATTGATTTCAATTTGATTGGTGGTAATGTTCAAGGTTGAAGTTTGATTTTTGTTTTGAACAATGTATGTAAAACCAAAATGAATTAAGTTCCTTTTGGGAATCAAATTAATTACCTTCAAAAAATAGTTATTAATTATTATTGGCTATTTGAAAGAATTTACTAAAAACAGCAATTTACTGTTTTAATCTTGAATTCAGGATGGAAAGTTATGTCGTGGCGGGAATTCATTAAATTGCATAGTTGTACCATCTGCCCACTAAAAATTGTCGGTGTAGGCCTTATTTTTGTTAATGGTGACAGTAAAATCACCAGAATACATGAATACCTACTGAAATTAAAAACTCAACTACTGACTAACATACCACCAACACACAACAACCCTCTTCTTGTGTATTGAAAACAAGCACATCATTTTAGAGCTACCATTTCTACGTTAATGCAAATCATGGTGGATTTTTCTTTGGATTTTTAAAGAGCTTTCACAATTGGTGCTTTTATAAAGCTTTTTAAGACTATTATCTGTAATGTGCACTACGGAAACCCTTTAATATTTGCGCTCCTTCACAGTTTAATGAAATTCAACTGCAGTCAGAGTGCGAGATGAACATCCTATCTAAACTATCCTGATCATTTTTAGTGTATATACTATAGTCACTTTTGCTTTTTTTTATCTCAATCAATTTTCGGCGTGGTTTTAACATAACTGGAATATTTTCATAAGCGAACGAACGCCAAATAAAAAGAAAATAAACAAAAGGGGTTTTGGGAAATAAGGAAGGTTTTATAAGGAAATACCGAATCGTATTTGTTTTAAAGTTCAGCATTTCAAAATGGGAGGGAAAAGCAAAGTCCGGCAATGCATTTCACATTCGCGTGGTACGACTAAAAACAATTCCCTGGCATCGTTGCGCGTTGCGGTTAGTGGAAAGATGGGGGACCGTCTAAAAACCAACTGCGTGCTGTTGACATGTGTTATGTGTTTTCTCTGTTCCGTTCTCTCTATCTTCTGTTATGTCCTGTCGTGTATCAATGTCGTCTTGTGTGTTGTCTTGTAATTGTCTGAGCCGATGACCTCTGTAGCCAGCGCTCGTAAGTGTGTCTACTTCGTAGTTTCAAATGTTATGTTGAATCGTTTCAGGGGAGGAATGCAGCTGGCTATTTCGCTAGAGCATTGTTTATAGAAACAGAGATAAAATAACGAACGGATTGACACATTATAACGGTAATCAAGAAAATAGAAATCTACGTGTTTCTGTTTTTATGCGCCTCCCAACAAACAGTTTAACTTTGATAAGGGTAAAAAGAAGCTGTTGTCTTATTTCCATAACAACTCTAAAGAATCTTATAAGGCATGAAGACACTTAACAAATAAATAAACCAAAGCTTTTTACGAAAAACTATAAGTTTCTTTAAAAAAATTGTATTCCTTTTTTCTCTAAAAGACGTTTTCTCACAAGCTTTATGAAAGTAATAACTTGTCAGTAACTAAATGCATAAGGCTCTAAAAGAGCTTCAAAAATGAAGCATTAGCTAACTACGAAATGCTATATCTTGGTCAGCGAAA
Source organism: Platycheirus rosarum (assembly GCA_963971375.1). Lineage (NCBI taxonomy): Eukaryota > Metazoa > Arthropoda > Insecta > Diptera > Syrphidae > Platycheirus > Platycheirus rosarum. The sequence goes on along the minus strand of OZ020510.1, from coordinate 27,626,929 downwards.
TAATGTTTTTTTAAGATGTTATGCTTTTAGGACCTACGGAAGCCTAGCTATCTTTGGAAACCTTAACGAAATTGATAAAACTGAATTAAAATATATAAATATGCATTTTTATTTCGAGTTTTTAGCACACTGAATTATATTTTGTCTTTTTCTAATCTGCTCGAGAGTTTCTTTCATGGGTTTTTGTGAGAAGTGTACTATATAATTTTATTTTAATTGAAAAGTGAGATTTAGTGTTTTAAAGAGAAAGAAAGACTCGTAATAAATGATGAACAACCGGAAATAAGCCTTATGGCAGCATTATAAAAGCACCCATTACAACATTGAAGCTATTGAATCAGAAACGTATGCAACCTCGAACGCCCTTATTGACATAGGGCAGAAATTTCAAGCAATGAAAATGACAAGCTTTCAGTCAGTGTTTCCGATAATCGAAGACAGGGCTATTACATATCGAAAATGGTCATTGCGATGACCGAAAATTTAGTTTCATCGTGTTTGTAGACGTCAGAAGATCATTGCGTTGGCCCATTCTGATGACCGTGTAATAATAGCTAAAATTCAAATTGTCATGGTGTCATTTCTGTTGAATTCGTTCAGTTCAATGATTGCCAGTTTATAGTGCAGTTACATATGACAAATAAATCTCTTAAACGAATTTGTTCTGTTCATTTCCAATCACAAATGAATGTCTAAGTTCATATGTAAATGAAAAATGCATGTTTTTCTTGGTACAGAAAATGTCTTAACATCAACTATAGCCTTCTTTTTCGAAATCTTTTTCTTTTGAAATGAAATGAAATGGTAAATATCTCAAAATCACTGAGTTGTTAAAGTTTATTTAGGTCCAATAATTTAGAAATTAAATTACTCTTTAAATCATCGTTGAAAGTAATAACCATTCGTTCAAGCTTATTTGTTATTGTTGAAAGAAACGACCATGAACTCATTATTTATCTTGGAAACTGAACTAAAGTACCAACCCATAATAATAATGGCTCATGAGTTTTTTAATCGTAAAATTAATGTCATCTTTCAAATGATGATATCTTTGTGGCATGTTTGTTTTTTTTTACAGTTAAAATTGTGTAATAGCTAATTTTAAGGCGTGATAAAGCAAAGGAAGTGTGAGGTTTTTGTTTGAAAAACTTAGTGTCACAATGAGGCATTGAGCATATTATAATATGATGATGAGGTAACAAAAGTATTTTTGTTAAATGTCAAAAGAATAGTGACATTTAAGTAGATCTAAATATTTATATTTTGATTAGTGAATATATATATAAGTATGTATAGATATATATATGTATATAATGAGCTACTTTGACGTATTTTTGGACCCGCCGAACTTTTTTAAAGCGGCCGAAGATGACCTGATGGAGGGCATACACCAACTCATCTCTAAAGTTTGGTCAGAAGAAAGTATGCCTAATGAATGGAACCTCAGCATCGTTTTGCCCGAAGGAGACCCTCTAAACTGCGCCAACTATAGAGGAATAAGTCTCCTGAATATCTCTTACAAGATCCTCTCTGCCGTACTAAAACCATTTGTCAGCAACTTGATTGGCCCCTATCAGTGTGGTTTCAGAACAGGAAAGTCTACAATTAATCACATGTTCACGCTACGGCAGATCCTGGAAACTACCCAAGAATTCCAAATCGATACCCACCACCTCGTGCTGACGATAGCATTTATAGAGACGAGCTATACAGAGCCATGTCTGGTTTTGGCATCCCCACAAAACTCGTCCGACTGAGCAGGATGACGATGGAGAACTATTGCTGCTCCGTCAAGGTTGGTACTGACCTCACAAAAGCTTTTGATGTCAACAAAAGATTCCGGCAAGATGATGCGCTATCGTGCGATTTCTTTGATTTAATACTTGAAAAAATTATAAGAAACTCGCAAGTCAATTGTAGTGGGACAATTTTTTCCAAGTCTTTGCAATTGCTAGCATACGCTGACGACATAGACATCATTGTCAGAACTCAGCGAGCTGTCACTGGAACGTGTGCTAGCATTGAAGCTCAAGCGGCTAAGATGGGACTAGCAGTCAATGAGGCCAAAACGAAGTACCTGCTGTCCACAAAAAGGGACACACAACACCGGCGGATTGGACAAAATATCACAATAGACAGGTACAACTTTGAGATAGTTATGGACTTTGTGTACTGCTATAACAAATGACAACAACATCTCGTCAGAAATAAAGCGAAGGCAATTGAGTAGCAAAGCCCTCTCTCGAAAGACAAAGGAGACTATGTAGAAGACCCTAATCATCCCAGTCCTGCTCTATGGAGCCGAGCCATGGACTCTATCTTAAGTGGATTCGTTTCGAGTGTAAGATTCTTCGATAGATTTTTGGCCCTACCTGCGTTAACGCGCTTTGGAGGAGAAGGTTCAACCAATAAATATACGAGCTGTTTTTTTCTGTCGAAAGTGTCCAGTATCAATTTTCTTTTTACTTGCGATTATATTTACTATAAGGATTCGTGAATTATTCGTGAACATAGAAAAGCCTAAAAAAGTTAGTGCAAAAAATGTCTGTCTGATTGTCAGTCTGTCAGTCTTCCTGCATGTATGTATAACGGTCTGCATGTGACTAACTATAAATTTGGTATGTGTGGTTGTTTTGACAACCACATTTTTTGTAATTTTATTTTTAGGGCAATAAAAAACGGTGCCTTCCATATAACCGTTAAACTTACCGGAAAAGTCTATTAACGCTACCTTTTATATGACAGTTTTTAATTTTCGACATCCTCGGTAACGACTCATTTGATTTCTATGAAATTTTATTTTTGAAAGGATCCTAGATAGCCAACTTAATTCTGCATACCAAAACTTTGAATAACTTTGTTTTCTGTTTATAATACATTTTTGAACATTAAGTGACTAGAGGTTCACTGTTTCGAAGAGCTTGCGTACCGGTCTTTGAACCAAATGCCGATAAAAGCCCAAGATTTCTATTCTGTATGCAACAAAGACTAAAATTATTGAGCCCAACTTATATGTCAATGTCAATGATTGTGAATGTTCACAGATATAATCAAGAAGCACGAAAAAACTAAAACCTGCCATAGAAACAGGTGCGCCAAATCCGTTCTAAATACATTCTTAAGTACACACATTTGACATAGACCATCAAGGGGTTAATAATAAGGCTAATAAAACATTTTTTCATTTTAACATGTGTACTTAACAGAAGTAACAGATTTATGTATCATAAAAAACCTCTTTTTCTATGTTAGACTTCTTTCAATAAAACTTCAAGAAACTCGGTCTGATCTCTTGCCTTTAGCTAAGTTCATAAGACCAACCAAATGTAGACCATGTGAGCATTCTATATGAAAGATACTTCTTATTTCTAGACCAATTTACCGCCCCGAAGCAAACACGTTTGTCATTCTTAAGATTTAATCGTTTTGCCCGAAAATTACTTGCTTGACTAAGCGCGCCCAGTTAATGATGGCTATATAACCATTAAGTGTTACAAGAGTGAAACGTAAGGTTCACCATAGGTTTTGGAATAATTACGGTTTTAAAGCGCAATTCACAATCTACTCATTACTGATCTCCAGAATCGTATCGTATCGTATGAAGGAAATCACAGCTCACGGCACGGACTTCTAATAACTCCAATTCCGTCTGACAATTGTTTGGAATAATTTAAAAGTCCATTACTGTCCACAGTTTAGATAATTGAATTCTAAGCGATGCCTTTTGTTTTTCACTCCCGCAATAACATGTGTACTCTTCCGCGTAATTAAAATTGACTAAATGTCTGTAATCGAAGTCTGGCCGACTAATTGTTTTGAATATTTTTGACCATTTTTGTGATGGTCGATGGTTATTTATGTCATTCTGTGGCAAACATTTGACATTGACGGTGTAGTTGCGTTGGCAAAACTTAGTATTCATATTGCAAATCTGGATTCGCGTGGATACTTCTAAATTTTATTACTTTTCAATGTAAATAAATGGATTGAATAATTTTTTTTTCTATTTGTGTTTAGATTTGTTTATAAAGTATTTTTTTTACTATTGTTTAGAATGAGGCCGCTGAGTGGTGCTGGATTGTTGCTCCTGCTTTGTGTCGGCGGGACGTTCACAGCTGATATCCTAATGGTGACTATGGGTGGAACTAAATCGCATAAGATACCTTTCTGGGAACTGGCTAAAGGTCTAATTTCCAGGTATGTATGTAAGATTATTTATGTAATCCATGGACTTATGTTAGTAACATTAACATAATAATAGATACCAGTTATAGAGCAAAAATTGAACTCGACAGTACAAACTACAAGAAAGAAGCGTTTATAAGAATGTGTTTTTGTTATTTATATAATTTTTTTTAATTTTCTAAGCTATTTTATAATGAACTCCTCTTTTAGGTAGAGGGGTAATTTTGTTAAATATCGACTTAAAAGACAAAAAACCATGGGAATACTTACAATTGCCATATTCTTATTTTAATTTTTAATTAAAGTTTTTAAATATAATATAAAAAAAAATTACTTACACGACTGGATCGCACGTACTTGCTCATATGTGCGGTCACATTTAAGAATAAAATTTGAGAAAATTAAAGTTAACATCAAAGCATTTGTTCGATTTTTGTGACTTTTGATTTTTCGAATAAAGTACGCTAAATTGTATTGAGTGAAATAGTTTAAACGATATTTTATTTCTTTAAGAAATTTTAAAAAGTGTGAATTTTTTTTTTTCAAAATCAAAGGAGCGGTTTTTAAATGAAACAATTTTTCAACAACTTTTTTTTAAAAAATTAAAAAAATAATTTAAGAATGCAAACTTAAGCACGAAATTAATATACATTTAAAAATACAAAAAAAAAGAAAATAAATAAATACTAAATACCGTATTTGTTTGGCAGTATCTCGGGGGTATTTTTCATTTTTGCTCTAGGTCGAAAAATAATGGTACCTGCCATACAATTTTTTAACAAAAAGTTCGATTTTCTCGAAAACGGCTCTAACGATTTTGATAAAACTTTCAGAGTGCTATTTTTTAACAACAATACATCTTTCAGTTAGAATGAATTTTTGGAAATTTTTTCTATAACGGTACCTCTCCTAGAACCAGTTTTTTTTCAAATGCGGTTTTATCGTAAACCATTATCCCGATTTCAATAAAATTGTGCACACAGGAAGTGATTATAATTCAATTAAAATTGCATTTCAAAATTTTCAAAAACTTGTGTTTTCAATTTTTTAAAATTTCCAAAAAAAATTGGTTTTCGAAATATTTTGAAAACGGGTTGATTGAATTTTTTTTAAATAATTTTCACAGATGAAAACTACAGATTTTCTTGAATGACATACTAAAAAAAATTTTAAATATTTTTTCTTAATGGATTTGGATAAAATTTGGTAAATTGTAATAATCACTAAATGGATCACTAGAATTTCAAAAAAAATCCCTTATCTTCTTCAAAAAATGTTTATTATTTTAATACTAGCCTTAAGACCAATACTCCTAGTTTCAACTCCAAAAAACAATCCCAATATTAACCGTTTCCCAAACACAAACATGTATCATTTAATACCTATCCTTCTTATAATAGTGATTCAAATAAAAGCTCTACCTGTAATGTAAATTATAGTAACTTTATCCATTCTTACACCTTGAATCATACATCTCATTCCACCACCCATGTACCCATCTTTCCTCCTCCAATTTTTGAACCAAGCCTTCTGCCAAATTAACTTCTAAACTTGCTAACACAATGCCAACAATAGATGAGTTCGATGGCCGTTATATTATGGCAAGGCTTCGTGACAGTAAACTATACAATAACGTTCGTCTTTATCTAGCATTCTTACACGATAAACCGGACTCTGTTTGTATTGATGGTAAGACTAAAACTAACGTCTTAGTATCGATACAAAAAGAAGGCCTCCCTACCGACCCTTCTTCACTTACCAAAATCTATACTCGCTTTCACGCTGGTTTTAATATCTCGCCTTCTATAGTCTCAAAAGACCTTGCTACGTATGCTTCTCATGTAAACTCTAAACTTTCTCCCTTCACAAGATTCAGACATAAGCCTCATCTTTAATAATAACCCAATCCTTAATACTTTATCCACCGTTACCCCAACTACTTTATCTTTCTACTACCAAAACGTTAGAGGGCTCCGTACCAAAACTTCTACTACGTTTCTCAACTCCCAAAAACTGCCATTTGACATTTTGCCCTAACAGAAACGAACCTTTATCCCGGTATTCTTGACAGCGAACTTTTCACATCGGACTTAATTGTCTTTCGTGCTGATGGTCAAATCATAGATGATGCTCCTTGTGGGCGTGGAGTCCTTTTAGCCGTTCACACTCGACTGAATGCAACACTTGTTGAAGTCTCTCAATCGGCACTTTTCGAATTCGTTTGCATTACGGTTTCTGTCAATAATCGGTGTTTTTGACATTAGCTGCTGTTATATTCGCCCTGCACAGCCCACTCTCATATAAAAACTAATTGTTCACTCTCTTGATTCCCTTTTTGAATCCAGTGATGATTTTATCATCATCGGTGATTTCAATTTACCTGACCTTGTTTGGGTTCCATCTGAGGACGAATTGCACTTTGTTCGCTACAATACCACTTCAGAAAAGGAATCTCTTTTCGCAAATCGATTATTTGAATATGGCCTATTTCAAATTAGTGGGATATCTAACAACTTGGAGAGGCAGCTTGACCTCATTTTTTCTTCTGACCCTTGCAATTCAACTGTTACCGAAAGTTCCCACCTTCTTTCAACCCTTGACCGATAGGATCCTCCTCTATCTCGCCTTTTCACTGTCGATCATGGTATATCCGCCAGAAGTCTCATTTCATTTCAATTTTCGTAAAGCCAACTTCAACCAACTCAAAATCAAAAATTGTTTGACCCTTAACACCCCCATTGACATTGCCCTTACATTCTTTTATACTTCTATCTTTGAATGCTTGCTCCAGTGTGTCCCTTACGTGCCTCAAAAGAATTGTTTGTCATCACCCCCCTGGTATACTAAGGAGTTGCGAAAATTTCGTAATATAAGGAATAAGTTATGGAAAACGTATTTAAAATCCCGAAAATATTAAGATTTTTTTAAATTACGAGCAAGCTTCTTCAAATTTTTCTCTCCTCAGCGATTCACTGTACCATGTTTATCTTGATAAAATGCAGACTTGCATTATCTCTGAACCGAAACGGTTCTATCAATTCATTAATTCAAAAAGAAAGTCCGATGGCCTTCCCTCAACCCTTAATTTTAACAACACCTCATCTGCTGATCCCGAAGTAATTGTCAACCTCTTCGCAAATTTGTTTAGCCAGTCTTATAGCGATGCTGTTAATAATCCTGATTTAGATTATTTTGAGTACTTGTCAAGTAGTCCGCAAACTTCGCTAGTTTCTCTTGATATTTCTCCATCATCAGTTAGTGAAAAAATAAACTTGCTTAAAGATGACTTTTCTCCTGGTCCTGATGGCATTCCTGCCATTTTTCTCAAAAAATGCGCCAGCGCTCTGTGCGAACCTCTCACTATTCTTTTCAAACTCTCTCTTTCGCAAGCAGTCTTCCCTACTTTGTGGAAAAACTCATTTATTTTTCCAATTCACAAAAAGGGCAAAAAGAATGAAATCTCAAATTATCGTCCCATAGCTAAACTTTCTTCAATACCCAAGCTCTTCGAAAGCATTATCTATGACTCTCTTTGTTTTCATTGTAAGTCATTAGTGTCTCCACTTCAATATGGTTTTATTAAGGGCAAGTCCACTACGACAAACCTAACTCAATTCGTTTCAATGACACTTTGTGCTCTGGAAAAAGGCTACGATGTTGATGTAATCACTACTGACTTCAGCAAAGCATTCGATAAGATCTCTCTCTCACCATATTATTTATATTAAACTAGGAGCCCTTGGGTTTCCTCCAATGTTCATCCAATGGATAAGATCTTAATTGGAATACCGCCAAGTGTTATGTTCAGATGTTCTATATCCAATCCCATCCATGACACCTCAGGTGTTCCTCAGGGAAGTCATCTCGTACCCTTTTATTTGTCCTTTCCATGAATGATGTTGAAAGCATTATTTCTTTCTCTAACTTGTCTATTTATGCCGACGACATGAAAATTATGAAAATAATTTCTTCTCCTATCGATTCTTCCCTGCTTCAAAAAGACTTAAATTCTTTTCTAACTTGGTGTACTAAAAATTTCCTCGAACTTAATGTCACTAAATGTCAACATATGACTTTTTCTCAAAAACGCCTACTCCTACCATCTCGTACTTATCTCTTTTGCAATGTTCCGGTTCCCTTAGTTTCAGTCAAGTCACTCTTCACCACATATGTAAGACCTATTCTTGAATACGCCAGTCAAGTTTGGCCCACTTATCAAACTACCCACTCATTTAGAATTGAAGCTGTGCAGCGTAGGTTCCTCCGTTTCGCTTTACGAAACCTCCCATGGTCTGACCCTTATTTCCTAGCACCTTACGAACATCGTTTACAACTGATCGATTTAAACACCCTTGCAAAACGTTGTGAAGTTGCAGACATACTTTTCGTTCACGAAGTCATCACAGGTGCTATCGATTCCCCGCCACTTCTTGAATTAATTTTCATTAACACCAATCCACGTAACCTCAGATCTATTCCCTTCTTTTGCCTTCCTACTCACCGAACCAATTATGCCCACTTTAACCCAATTACAATTTTTTCAATATATCTGCTTTGAACTAGATTTCATACAATTCATGATTGTATCTTCTCCAGAATACTATATCAACGGCCTTGGCTCCGATAAAGCATCGCTTTCCGTGTGTCTTAAGCCCCCGAGAACGACAGACAACGAAAATATACTCCTGACCGCAGGAGTAGATCTAGGGGACGCCGTCTTGGACGACGACTTCTTTGTGATCGAAGATCCATTGGAGAAGGTTGAGACAGTGGGTTCTGCTTTTCAGCAAGTGTATAAGGTGAATGATTCCATTTGCCCGAACCACGAACTGGAGAACAGAGCTCTGTTGAATCACTTTTACCTTCGAAATAGCATCACGCAATGGCGATCTGAGAACCTTGGTTTTACCGAGTTCAATGAAGACAATCTGGCAAACGCCACCATCGCCGAACAAAATGGGCCAAGTTCCCTGCTCATCTCGAAGGTCGAACTACAAATGATCTTCATCAGGAGCCGATGGTTTACCCAATGTTATACTACAACATCTCCCTGAGGAAGCAATAGACATATACACAACACTGTTCAACAACGCGCTGAATAATGCATATTATCCAGTGAGTTGGAAGACAGCTGTTGTACATCCTCTCCCGAAAAAGGGAAGGGACAATTCCAATCCGGCAAATCTCCGGTCGATAAGTCTTCTCCATCAGCAAGGTATTCGAAAAAGTTATCAATAGAGCTCTGTCCAAGTGGGCCGAGGACAAAAATATAATTCCAGACACCCAGTTCGGCTTTAAGTCGGGACATGACACAATTCATGCCGCGTCTAAGTTATTATCTGCTGTCCAATGGAACAATGCTAAGAATCAATGCACGGGTGCCTGTCTGGTTGATTTGGAGAAGGCTTTCGACACCGTATGGCTAGAAGGTCTTTATCTGAAGCTAACCAGATGGGGCATAAGTATACCACTGCTATATATGCTTTACGACATGCTTAATGGTAGAAAGTTTGTTGTCAAGAGTGGCAATGTAACATCTACCACAACGTTTGATATTAAAAACGATCTGCAACAGGGAGCGGTGAACTCGCCGATTCTCTTTAGTATTTACACCAGCGATCTCATTGGGAGTCTACTTTATGCAATTGCGTATGCCGATGATTTAATTGCGTACAGAACAGGTCCAGGTTGAAGTCATCAGAATTCTCTGGCAAAGTGATTTCGATAAAATTCAAAAGTACTGTAATGATTGGAAGCTCAAAATCAACTTCCAGAAATGTGAAACTATCCTGTTTAGAACCCCTTTGTCTGAGGCCTCTAGGGATACGAGAAAGAACTGGCGCAAGCTAGTGATCGCTGGGCCACATGGACATCCACTGGCGAGTAAAATGTAGTAAAGTACCTTGGCATCTGGTTAGATCAGTATCTATATTTCAATCGACATGTAGAGACTGCTCTATCCAGGGCTAGGGGAGCTTTTGCCTTTTATTAAGCACCCAAGTCTCGGATCCGTATATGAGCACTGAACCATTGGACCATAGTCTTGTATATCAGCATCTTAGTTTTTATGGTTTATGGATCTGAAGACAAGAGCCTCGACAAACTATACGAATTTCTGTTGGATTTTAGCATTTGCCCGCGTATTTTGTCCGCATCCGCATAGTAATATCAGCTGCTACTTTTGACGCAAAGTAGTTAAATGATTGCACTACTTCAAATTCACACTCCACTTCTCGTTTGTACTGTGTTTGAACTTCTTTATAATGTGGTAGTTCTTTATAGTCACCAGAGAGCGCAGAGATTTCTTATTCAGATGCAGAATCTTCTCTGTTTGCGGAAGCAAGTCCTCAATTTCCTATTTGTTTTAACTCACGATCTCTGGATGATTGCGTGAAACCCAGAGATCGTGAGTTCAATACTCAGGTACGGTAGCAATTTTTCAAACTCCTAACGATTTTAATATGACAAAAAAGTCACTTACTACACTTCTGCCGCCCATAATTTAAAAATACATTTTTTTAGGTGTGGAGTGAGAAAGATAGATAACTAATACAGAGATTATGACCGCACGTCTTACAATTCAGAGATTTGACAGTTGGTGTCTTACTTCTGAAATATTATGTAATATTTTAATAAAGTGATTTATATGCAATTACAAAATTTGTTTATAGAAAAATACGATAAAAAATCTTTATCTGAAAAAAAAGAATAACAATATAATCAATATAATAACATACTACATACCTTATTAACTGTGAAAATTATATAATTTACAAATTATAGTAAACAAAAACATGGAATGCTTTGAGTACCATAAAAAATAAATAACCAATCAAATAATAAAAACAAATAACTTTATTAAAAAATAAATAAATATAGGCTAAAAACATTATATTTTTTTAGTGAACGATCATCATCCAATGTGTTAGTAACATTAAATAAATAAATGAAAAAATAAAAAAAATAATAACAAAAACATTGTAGAAAATATTAATTTATGAGTAAATAGATTAACATAGAACAAGTAATATATTTTTTTTTTTTTTTTTTTTTTTTTTTTTTTTTTTGATGCAAGAGCTGGGCTTTCAGACAAGGACTTGGAAGGTTGAAATCGAAAAGAGGAGAGATCGAATTGATTTTACTCAACATGCGGGTTAAAGGTTCATTGAGACCATAGGAAGTACGATGGGGAGGAAGGTAAACAAGACGTGATGATCTTAAGTTGCGTGGGTTAGTGTTAAACAAGATGAAATCAAAAAGTGAGGAACAGTCAGTGGCACCTGTAAGAATCCGATGAATGAAAATGATATCAAACACATTCCTACGGACTTCAAGGGGGTGTAGATTTATAATTTTGAGTCGGTCAAGGTAGGGTGGCAGAGATGAGAAGTTATTAGGGTCATAAAGACTTCGGAGAGCAAAGAGTAGAAAACGGCGTTGAACGCTCTCAATTCTGGAGATATAAACCGCGTGATAGGGGGCCCACACTTGCGATGCATACTCAAGGAGAGGACGAACATAGGAAATATAGATGGATTTGGTTACAAATGGGTTCCGAAACTCTTTGGACCACCTTTTGATAAAACCAAGGGCGGAGTTAGCTCTTGATATAGCATTATCGATATGAGAGCAAAAATTTAATTCGCAATCACAGAGGACGCCTAAATCGCGGATAACCTGTACGCGGTTAATGGAAAGGGTTTGAAGATAATAAGATCTAAGGGAAGGGCTTTTACTTTTTCGAGAGAAAGTAATTAGCTCACATTTGGCAATGTTGAGTTCGAGAAAATTCTTACTGCACCAATTGACAAATGAATTGAGGTCATTTTGAAGCAGGAGAGAATCACGACCAGAGGAGATTACTTTGAAAATTTTAGCATCATCAGCATAAAGGGAGATAGAAGATGATTGGATTATCTTTTCAACATCATTAATGGCAAGGATAAATAAAAGAGGTACAAGATGGCTACAAACCTTAGTAAAAAGAGACAACAAATTTAGGATAATAACCAGTAGCGGTTAATAAATAAATTATAAGAAAATTCAGCTGAAGTTATAAAATTAGAGATAACTAGCTTACCCACCCGGCGTTGCTCGCGTTTACCATACATTTTCGAAAAAAAACGAACCCAGCGTGGCGCCACCTAGAGGATTCTTAGCAATATCACAGGTATTATTAAATTAATCGTGTGCCTGTGAATCCTTTCAGGAATCAATTCAACATCCGCTCTTTTGTGCAAGTCAAGGGTAGAATGATGCTAAGGAAGATTAAGCATCTTATAAATCGTTGACAGGCTACACATACGAAATAACATGACAGCTGATAATGCTGATATGACTCATGCTGATAGTGCTGATAAGAAAAGTGACGCATGCTGCGATACTGTGGTTCTTTCTTAATTGCAGTGCTCACTTTCTTTAGAGTTTGATTTATAATTTATATGTTGGCTAAAGGTTAGCTTCGAGTCAAGATGAACTCTTAAATATTTAATGGACTGCTCCCATGTCGAGTAATATCATTTTTTTTTCTAGAAATATGTGAAAGATCGATTCCCGGAGATTTGTATGTACATATGTTGAAAAGGAGTAAATATCTCATTTTCTCATCTCTTTTTTGTGTCTTTTCTTTTATAAAATAAAAAAAAAAGTTTTTGAACTTAAACAAATAAAGATTTTATTTAAGCCTGTTTTTCTTATAAAGGTTAACTCAAACAAAGGAATCTGTTAAAAATGATTAAGCCTTTAAAATATTTTGTTTCAGGGGAAGGTAATACGTTGAAATATTTTTCTTTAACAAAACCCTGATCATTGTCCATAACAATGAGAATGAAAGTCCTACAATTGTTCGTCACGTCTTCAATCAGAAAAAAGTGTTCGATACGATTATTCATTGCCATTATTTATAAAAAAAAAAATTTAAAAACATCAATGGCAATGCCCTCTAATATTGAATCGATCATCTGTCATCATCGAATGAACCTTAAGATACCCGTTGAAAGATAGTTCGTTTGGATGCATGTGAAAATACTATAATAATTGACAAGGCAAAGGCATTCCTCCGCCCGTTTCGTTTCTTTTGTTTAAGCTTTTAACAATCTAATAATGCCAATGCATTTCTGGCTCAATTGTACTAATTTTCTTTTTAATTTTGTTCGTCTTTTTCTTTTTTTTTTTCAATTACAATTTCTTGGCCATAACTACTTTTCCATAAAATCAAATTACAATAATTTGTTTTATTCCATTTCCTCGTAGGTAATTTGCATGAAAATCAAATTGATGAATGGACGTGTTGTTATTTAAACAAATTAAAATATTTTAATAATAAAAATCAATATTATTATTACCGACTAGGCCTTTAAAGAGAAGAGATACTTTATGCTTGGAAAGTGATTATACTACAAACTATGCTTAACTTACATAACGCTTATAAAATATTAAAACTTTTTTAACATAAATATTGTTCGACTTTTTCTGTGGAAGTTTGTTAAGCTCAAATGCAACAAAACCCACTAAAGCAAAGGCAACAAAATTTATAATTTTACGAACCACTAGTTATAACTATAAGTTTATTTTGCAAATGATTTGCATCTTTTTGGCATAGGTTTCAGTTTAAAAATCGTTTCTTTTTGTTTGCTTCGTCTATTTTTAGAGGCCACAACATAACATTTTTGAGCGGCTTCCCAGCTGATTTCTCAATGAATGGATTGCATGAGATTACTCCATCTGGACTAGTTGAATATATACAAAACTATACAAATTGGGATCTGCTTGGTGCTAGAATGTCTGGAGAAATGCCAATTTCATTCTGGGATGGTATTCGTTATGCATTTCAGGTGAGTTGTTAAGTTGAAAATGGTGATTTGGTAGATATGTATATATATTTTTTTTAATAATTAGCACTTGCGTTTGAGGTGGAAATAAAATTAGTTACAGCATCTTTTTGAGAATATTTATGGGGAGTGGGTAGCAGCATGTGTAATTAAAATGTTTAACACGGATTTGTAGTATAAATGCGATGGGATTTTCAAAGTCACAATAATAAATCAGATATATAATGAAGTTGGTCCATGGGGTTTTCAGAATGTCGAAAACTAATTGAAAAATATTTTAATGCGTGTGTAAATAAATTTGTTTCTTAGCACGGTATCATAGGAAAAATATTCCGCCTACTATTCTAGGCTCCTAGTCCTAGTACATATTTAAAAAAAAAAATCAATAATCACCTTACCATCTTGGCATTCTAAAGACTATTAAAAGATTCGATGTAGGGGGTATAAAAGAATCCCCTGTACGGGGGATAGCCCACCTCTTATTCTGGGCTCATGATACATAATTTCCAAAAATTCGGTTATTTAGCAATGCTTAAAGTATCTCCTGCTATCATGACATTCAAAAAAACTATGAAAAGATCCGCTGTAGGGGATATAGGGAAATCCACTGTACAGCGAATATTCCGTTATTGTAAAATCAAACAAATAATATACAACTCAATATATTTTAAATGAATATGCTTTAAGAATGTTCAATAACTGTTCAATGGTTATAGATATTGAGTCGATGGATAACCTCTAATGACTGACTGATGCCTGGTGGTTTTTCCAGCGGTGCATGTATTCCTAACGTCAAACACTTGTCAGTCGCATGTCTATGACATGCTTAGGGTAGGATTAGATCCATTTCTCATCTCTCTTCTTCAAAACAATAAACAAGTCGCTCTGGTGGTTTTATCAGTCTCCCAAACTTTGTTATAACGGGAGCTTTTGAATCACCAGACGAACCTTGATGTGATGGAAGAGATATGGACGCATTAGCTGGTGACGACTCTGGTATGTTGAGTAGCGGTTGTTGTGATGGGATTGCTTGTTCTCTTATGAGATTATTAGTGGTCATATTTTTGGAATCTCTTGCAGAACTTTGGTAGGGTGAAACGTCGGAATGCCTTTTAACATCTGCTTGTGTTGGTTTAATATTAGCTGTATTTCGACGAATGTTGCGTCCACTATCGTCTCTCAGGATATACGACCTTGGATGTAGTTTTTGTTCGACTGTTTCTGGCATCCATTCTCGGTTGTAGATTCTTGTAAGTACCCGGCTTCCTACATCTAATAGAAGGTGTCTTCTTGCTCTTCTACCAGCATAGACGGCTTGACGTTCTCTCATGTCTGCAATTATCTCTGGAACATTGTGCGGTTATGTACCTGTGGGTAAAAGGTTTTTAGAGTAGAGTCTTTGTGCGCGTGTACCCAAGGCACCTCTCGGCGTATTCATAAAATTTAACAATCCTAGCTGAGGGTCGGTGTTGTTGTAGTCACACTTCTTAAGAATGTTTTTAGCAGTTTAAACTGCTCCCTCTGCCAGGCCGTTACCGTTTCGATGGTATGGTGAACTGGTTCTGTGCTCAAACTTCCACTCCGAAGAAAATTCCTTGAAGTCGGTACTCGAATACTGCGGACCGTTGTCACTCTCCACGACCATAGGAATCCCGTTTGTAGCAAATACATCTTTAAGAAATTTTATGTCTTTATTCATTTGTGGTCAGAACACAATGCTTTTAGCTCTACGCACGCACTTTTCATAGCTGAAATGTCCCTGATGTATATAGTTTAACATATCGGCTCTCAACTGAATAGGTATAACAACCTTGTGACTTGTATATGACTCCCTCATAAACTGACAAGTGTCATTTGAACTTGTAACTCAAAGGCCTCAGAGAACCTCGGAGAGTTTCTGCAGTCTCTACTCAAGGGATCTGCCAAGATCATTGTGTCGCCTTTTTTGTAGACTACTTTTGGGTTGTAGTTTAATAGACTTAAGCGAATACGTAAAAGCCTAGCTGGTGATGAATGAAGTGGCTTCCCACACGTATTAGTGGAATTTCTCACAGCCAAACTTGATGGCCAGGGCTTCTTTTTCCAATTGCGAGTAACGTTTCTAACAGTCGGTGAGTGCCCTTGACACATAAGCGACGGGCTGATCTGACTGTAACAATACAGCTTCGAGTGCCTCAGAGCTGGCATCAACTTGCAACTTAACATCCTCATTGACGTCGTATAACTTCAGGACATGAGGCTCGGTGATTAAAGTTTTCATTTTGTCGAACGCTACTTGTTGTGGTTCATCCCATACCCACGGTGTTTGTTTTTTGCTAATAACCAACGCAAAGGAGCTGAAATTGATGAATTTTTTTAATAAACTTGCTCAGATACGTAAATTTACCGAGTATTCTCTGAAGTTTCTTGCGGTTAGTTGGTTGTTTTAGCCTGGAAATTGCAGAAGTTTTCTCTGGGTCGGCTGACATGACTTTTTGGCCAATAATGTGACCGATAAATTTGATCTCATTTTGCCCGAACGCCCAAATTATTCTGGGCTCCTAATACATATTTAGAAAATAATAAGTAATTTAGCAATGCTGAAATATCACCCACCTATCCCTGCATTCAAAAGACTTTTAACCACTACCGCTGTAAGTGGTAGAAGGGATAAAAAAAAACATTTACGGAATATTCCGTCTATTTTTCTGGTCTCCTCAAACCACCCTAATTCTTTTTTTCCTTCTTTAGATTTGACTTTAAATTAAGTTTATTTTTGTTTTCTTTTTTTGTTGAAAAAAACAACTTTTGTGTGAGCCCATCCCTCCATACTTAATAATAAGGGGTATTCATAACTCTGGCTCATGTCGTATAGTTGATTTACAAGAGAATATAATTTTATATTTTTTTTATGTAATTTCACTCAAAAATATTGTTTATATGATCCAAAGAAGGAAACAGCTCCTTAAAACAAAAGAGCTGTTGCCAAAACTTGTTTTTAGTTTAAAAACAAAAGAGTTGTTGCCAATACTTGTTTTTAGTTTATGTTAAGATTACGCAGAAACTAAGTGAGTTGCTGCATCATTGCGACTACAAATCTCTAAAGAGCATCTATAAAAACAAATCTGCTTTAAATAATCTTCACAAACCTTACACCAAGTGTAGACAACAAGAGTATTTAAGGTTGATCAAGGACAAAAGGTCTTTGTGTATTTCGTGTTAACCTTCACTAATTTTGTTCATGTTCATGCTGCTAAATTTTTTATTTCATCCTCACAAGGTATTTATAAGCTTTGGGTCATCTTTAGTTGAACCTACATTAAGAAAACCAAAGCCGCAGGTACAGGTGCAAAACAAAACTCTCAGCTTTAAAAGATTTACTGACCCGAATAATTACTCGTGCTTTGCCCATGAATGGGAGTTTCTCCAAGTCACACTTCGACAAATGGTCAGAGTTGTCTGATATCATATAGCCATGGATAATCCATAACAAGTTTCTACATCTCCGAATTACGACGATACTTTTATGTCTCGGCACTCTATGTCCAGTTTAAAATTCTTTGCGCGCGCATTGTATGTTGCATGTTGGTTGGTGGATTAGCGAATCAAACATAAAAAAAAAACAAAAACAATACCCAGAGCTATCAACGCTTTACTAGAAAGCTGAGTTTATACTTTAATCCGAGTTCAATAACGTTCATTGTACAGTGGCTCTTTGGCTAAAGCTTCGCAAAGTGCACACTGTACACCGCGCGTTCGCGATTAGCGTGCAGAGTTGCCGGGCCGGTTATATGCGCGCCATAACACTGGAGAGTAGGGAGGAAATTTTCCATGAGTGCTTTTCATTTTCGGACTTTGTCTGTTTATAATTAAATTTATTTTCTTGCAGTCTTGTGACGCAATGCTCGAAGATGCAGAAACGAAAGAATTGATGAACCGTAACTTCGACTTGGCTATTCTAGATGGTGCCTTTCCAGAATGTGCCCTTGGCATGGTGCGCCATTATAAAATTCCATTTATGTACATGAATACAGTTGGCTTCTATACTGGAAGTCTGTCAATAGCTGGCAACCCAGCATCATACGCCATTACTCCGAACTTCTACACAGCCTTCACTGACAACATGAATTTGATAGAAAGAGCTATAAACACCGCAACACAATTGTCTTTTGCTATGTTGCATAAGGTGAGCTTTATTGCGACTTTTGTCCATGTATTATGTCATCCAGGTCATACTTTTTTCTTTCAGGTTGTCATAGGATTGGTGCATAAGGTGCTGCAGGATCACCTAGGCTCAGACCATCCACATCCGTATGACATTTCAAAGAATGTTAGTTTCATTCTGCAGAATGGCCACACAGTAGTGTCCTATCCGCGGGCATTAAACCCAAATATAGCTGAAGTTGCCTGCATCCATTGCAAACCGGCTAGACCACTGCCAAAGGAATTGGAGGAATTCATTGCATCAGCAGGAGAATCTGGTTTCATTTATGTTTCGATGGGATCATCAGTTAAAGCGGCCAATATGCCAGAATCACTGCGGCGACTGATGGTAAAAACATTCGCACGCCTGCCATATCATGTGCTGTGGAAATGGGAAGGAAGTGCCTTGGAAATGCATGACTTAACTCCAAATGTCAAGCTCAGTCGCTGGTTACCCCAACAGGATATTTTGGGACATCGTAAGTTGCGTGCATTTGTCACGCATGGTGGACTATTGAGCATGTACGAAACGGTGTACCATGGTGTGCCAGTGGTAACAATGCCGGTATTCTGTGATCATGATGTGAATTCAGCTAAGGCGGAAGTTGATGGTTATGCGGTGAAGTTGAGTCTGGAAACGTTAACTGCCGATAAGCTTTATAAGTCTATTATGAAGGTGATCCACGATCCGGCATTCAGACAAGCTGCAAGGTATGTTTTTTTTTTTAATTTAAATTGTTACATTTATTTATTTCACAAATGTTGACTTATTCCAAATTATTTCAAATTTTTTTTTTATTAATTCTTATAGATTCCGTCAGAGGCTTCTTTTGGATCAAAGAAGTTCAGCTCTTGATACAGCAGTTTACTGGACTGAATATGTTCTCCGACACAAGGGAGCCTACCATTTGCAGTCACCAGCTCGCAATTTGAGGTAAACTTGTGTTTAGAAACTTCGTTTCGTTTTTATAACTAATTTAACCATTTTTTTTCAGCTGGATCCAGTACTATCTTTTGGATGTATTTACCTTGTACTTTGCAGTAATATCTCTGTCTGTTTATATTCTCA
The DNA here is from genome assembly GCA_963971375.1 of Platycheirus rosarum. Classification (NCBI taxonomy): domain Eukaryota; kingdom Metazoa; phylum Arthropoda; class Insecta; order Diptera; family Syrphidae; genus Platycheirus; species Platycheirus rosarum. Next base: position 27,607,663 of record OZ020510.1, on the reverse strand, counting down.
AGCGCTTACTTCGGACTGACGTGATAGTATCATTAACTAACAAAGAAAAGAAACTATAAGACGAGGAGTACAATCGTCGTTGATATATCACATACACCCTGTAATAATTGTACAATATTTTACTGAAGAGCTGAATATTATCACCGCCTTGTTTTGAATTGGGTTTAAGAATTTGTTTGTATTTATTTTCGATTTATAAAAAGAAAAATACATTTTGTGAATTTTGATTGTTTAACTAAAATAATTGTGATTTCCAAAGTTTGGTAGGAAATTTAAATTTACAAAATTGTATTCTCTCTGTAAATATGTATTAATTAATATAAAAGAGATGATAGTTTTAATTTTAGTTTTATATGGTTATATAGAAATTTTAAAAAAAAATATTTTCGTTTCAAAAAGACCAAAGGTAAATAATTTCAATATAATGAGAGTGTAATTCATCATAATTATATTATTATTGTTCTTCTCTATTGTAAAATAATGATGGTTTTTATTTTGATTATATAGTACTTATATAAACACATATATTATTGTAAAAACTTAGAAATTAATTTTTATTTCTATTTTCAAAAACACATTATGTATTTAGATTTAAATACAAATCTTTCACAATCATTTATCTAGGCTAATTTTAATGAAAAACTTTGTGATTTTTTATGTTTGTTAATGTTATTGAATATAAATAAATAAAAATGCTTTAAATAAATAAATGACTTCTCAATGAAAGCGAATTTCATGGAACAGTTCATAATGCTGTATGTAAGCTAAATCATCAAAAAATTGAACAGTCAACCTACAGCCCAAATTTTGAGATTTGCTGACGTTAATTTAAACTTGAATTACTATTTAATTTCGTCATTTGCAGCTTTGATTTATGATTTTTTTATAACATTAATGACTACCTTCATAATACTTAATGTTATGCTATGTTTAAAATTAAAACATCTTAGAGGACTTCCTACCTGAGCGGAACGAAATGGAGGGCATCACTTGATATAACATTTTTTAACATTTTGTATTCAATGTAAAAAAATATTCTTTTACGAATACGAACCAATAATCCAAGAGTTTCTTTTGGCTCAATTTTATTTCAAAATGTGCTTTTGTAGAACTTAAATTTCACACATAAGAATTGTAAATTAATTTGTTTTTTAAAAACCAATTGCTAAGACTTTTTCATCGGACAAAATTAATTAAAACCTTCCAAAAAATTTTAAAAAATGATTTTTTAGTTTCCGAAATTAGGGTTTCTCTGTGCATCAATTTCATTCGGCGCTTAAGGTGTTCACACTTATATTCGAGGATATAATGAACAATGACGGAGCCCCATTCTACGAGAGAACCAGCAACGGACACAACAGAGGATAAGTAACACCGCATCCTAACCCTAATTTTTTAAAACCAAAGACAGAATTATAATTAAGAATTTCAATTAAAAGATTATGCAAACAATAATATGATATAAGTTAAAATATAGCATTGTATAGAGTCAGCTGATGTAAGTCGGGCCCCTGTTGTTGAGCCGACATGATTTATTTTAGTTATAAGTTAGTTTAAGGCCAATTGTACATAAATTCTAACGAACATAATAAAAATAATCTAATTTAAAATAAGCAAAAAGTTTCTGTAAGCAAAACTTTCACAGGGTGACGATCGGAAAAGTACTTTCCTGAAAACGATTTGCTTTCCGGAAAACGCTTTAAAAAAAAGTTGGTTGTATGGAAAATCGGTTTACGGACGATAATTTTACGTGATAACGTCATAGGAAAACATTGATGCCAGCAACACCAACATACAGCCCGTTAATGCACACCCGCAAACCCTCTTGTTAAATCCACAAATCCACGCACACACACCCATTATTACATCTACTTTCTACTTTAACAAAACTTCGCCTATTTTGAATTTCTTTTTCTCTCCTTGTACTTTTTGAATTTGAGTGGAATTATTTTGGAATTTGCGCCTGTTCTTTTTCATGTTCGGTTGGTGCTCAGAATACGTTTGCGATGGATTTTGGTTGAAAAAAATGACCCACACACCCTCTCGTTAAAGCCACACACACACACCCCAATATCTACATCTACTTTCTACTTTAACAAAACTCCGCCTATTTTGTATTTCTTTTTCTCTTGTACTTTTTGAATTTGAGTGGATTTATTTTGGAAATTTGCGCCTATTCTTTTTCATGTTCGCCTGGTGCTTGCGATTGATTTTGGTTCAAAGAAGCACAGTATCGCAGCGTGCGTCACTTTCCTTATCAGTATTATCAGCATGAGTCTTATCAGAAAGAAAATCATATTCTGAAAACGCTTTTCGCTTTCAGAAACTGTTTGTGAAAGTTTTTTGCTTTCTTGAAAGCGAACGTATGTTTTTCATCCTACTTGAGTCGTCTGCCATGCCAAAAGCGAGGTGACAATGACATGGAATCTGTATTGAGTGCTCTTTATGAAGACCTCTCGAAAACGAGTGAAAAAATAACTAAACAAAAGGTCCAAATCCAAATGAGAATGTCGGGATGGAGATTATGATTGTGAGTGTGGAGCAACTAAAGATAGAATCTCTAAACTTAACAATAACAGAAATTGGGCTCAATGGAAAAATGATGAGCATTCCTAGCAGTGCGAGTATTACGGTGGAACTCTTTCAGGGGAAGTATGCAACTGGTTATTTCACTTGAGCACTGTTTGTAAAAATTGCTAAAAAAAACAATGAAATACACGTTACATTACGGCGGTGCTCGAGAGATGTGAATCCGTAATATGTCTATCAACAATTATTTTTTGGCTTCACAATGCTATTTGATGCAGCAAATGCCTCGTCCACAACAATATAAAATAGCACGGGTATTTTACGGACGGGCAACGGTTTATCTGGCAGCAAATTCAATGAGTTTATATCCCGTTTACACACACAAAATTTTCAGAAACTTTTTCGCTTTCATAGTGTTACGACCCGAAAAGTACTTTCAGAAATTTTAATTTCCGGCAAGTGAAAAGTCGATTTCAGAAAGTATTTTCCCTTCATAGAAGACCCCGCTGTCAGACAGAATGAACCATTTAACATGGACGATGACAGACAAAACTTCCGTCCACCTGACCAAAATGAAGTGAGGATAGCAATATCTAAACTAAAAAGCAACAAAGCTGCTGGAACCAACGACTACCCGCCGAACTTTTTAAAGCGGCCGGAAATGACTTGGTAGAGTGCATACACCAACTCATCTCTAAAGTTTAGTCAGAAGAAAGTATGCCCGATGAATGGAACCTCAGCATCGTTTGCTCGATCCACAAAAACTGAGACCCTCTAAACTGCGCCAACTATAGAGGAATAAGTCTCCTGGATATCGCCTACAAGATACTCTCTGCCATACTACGTGAACGCTTGAAACCATTTGCCAGCAACCTGATTGGCCCCTATCAGTGTGGTTTCAGACCAGGAAAGTCCACAATCGATCGAAAATTTGATCACTACGGCAGATCCTGGAAAATACCCAAGAATTCCTAATCGATACCCACCACCTCTTTATCGATTTTAAGGCCGCGTACGATAGCATTTATAGAGACGAGCTATACAGAGCCATGTCAGGGTTTGGCATCCCCACAAAACTCGTCCGACTGTGCAGGATGACGATGGAGGACTCTCGCTGCTCCGTCAAGGTGGTTTCAACATAACCCCAAATCTTATGAGATATCGGCAAAAAAACGGTCTTTCGTTTTTTTTTTTGCTTACTAATATCGCATTTAAGTGATTACAAACGCAATGAAACACAAACTTCAGAATTAAAAATAGCAGAAGGAACCGCCAATTCCAATTGGCTCTGTCGAGCTCTTTGCCGGGTTACATCACCTTACCCAACTGATCGATGTGCCAACGCGTATACCGGATGTTGCTGGGCAAGCCGCCCATACTCTTGACTTGTTTCTTACTTCTCCATTTGGCACTTCGGACCATTGTGTCATTTCAGCTAATTTCTCATCCTCCACCCATCCAGTTAAAGAAAAACTTCCCACCAGGACGTTTGGAAATACGAGAAAGCCAACTGGGATGGCCTGAATATTTTTTTCCAAAACTTTAACTGGTCATTATGTTTCCTCAATGAAGGCAGTGCTGAAATGATCACAAATGTGATTCTTCTAGGGATGCGTTTTCTTGCTAACAGAGTAAAGAGCATCAAGCCTAAAGAAAAGTCCTGGTTTAATAAAGTTTGAGTGTAAAGAAGCTATCAGGCTCAAAGAAGTAAGTTTCCGATCCTACAAAGCCAACCCTACAGAGGAAAAAAAATAAGTGGAACAAATCTTTACATCGCTTTGGTGAAAGTAAAATTATTGCTCTTGATATCTCCAAGGCATTTGATAGAGTTTGGCATTAAGCTCTCTTATCAAAAATGCGTGCTTTTGGGATCGATGATACTCTTGTTCGTTGGATTAGAAGCTATCTTCTGGACCGTTCAATATACATTGTATTGGACGGATTCAAGTCTGATTCCCACAAAATAAATGCTGGTGTGCCCCAGGGCTCTGTTCTGTCTCCGACTCTTTTCCTCATTTTTATAAATGATCTTCTGTCTGTTACTTCTTATCTAATTAACTGTTTTGCTGACGACTCTACCCTCAGCTTTTCATATTCGTTCGATAATTCACGTCCTTCGCCTTCGGACGTACAATTGCAACGGTACCGTATGTCAAGCTCATTAAACTTCGATTTATACAGCATTGTCTAAAGGGGTAATAGGAACCGTGTGGAGTTTAATGCTTCGAAAACTCAATGCTGTCTTCTGTCGTTTAAACATACCCCCAATGCCATTGTCCATGAATGGCACTTACATCGAAGAAACCGAAAAGCTCTTAGCACTCGGTATGTGTGTCAACGACAACCTTTGTTTCAACGACCAGAAATCGCTAAGAACGCTGCTAAGTGCTTAGGTTTTCTGTATCAATACAAGAAGTTTTGTTCCCCTTCTGATCTGGCTATAATTTTTAAAGCGCCACCCACTTCTAGGCAGGTGCTTCGCAAACATCCCTTCACCTGCTTGATAGAGTACAAAATCAAGCGTTAAGATTGATAGGATCGACAATCGCCCCTCTCAAACACCGACGCAATGTTTCATGTTTCAGCTGCATTCCTCCCCTTAAAAGTTTCTCCCATAATACTCGTCTGGCAAGGAATGCTCATCAGTTCACCCTAGAGCCCAATTTCGGACGTACCGTGAAATATAGGGAATCTTTTTTTAGACGAACAACACGAATTTGGAATAGTTTACCCGGCGAGATTTTCCCTTGCCATTTTGATCTACAATCATTCAAAACCAATGTTAATCGACAACTGCTATCTCTCTCTCCCCCCCCCCCCCCCCCATCATCATAATGCCCATGCAGTGTGCTCTACATTGAAAGGGAAACAAATAGTCCATTGTGAGCCCGTTAATTATAAAAAAAAATCAAAAAATCAGTTTATAAACATTTTTCTTAAACATCTTAAACATTGTTGTGATCTCGAATGGGACCACAACCCCTACTTCTCAACTTTTATTTGAATTCGAGTCTATTCGAAAATCATTTAATTTTGAATTGGTCCGTGATAATGTTTAAAAAATTGAAAAAAAAAATTAAACAAGCTATATGATAGTATTTGGCATTTTTTTTCTAAATATATTTAATAGAATATAATTCAAATATTTCCTTTTTGTGTATAATATTGCGATTTGTGAACAAAGATACATCTATCAACTTTCACGTAGTTTATCTACATATTTTATTTATTTTGTTTTCTTTATAATAACGTCTGCAATAATTGATTTAACAGTTTTGTTGTATCAATTTTGTTTACAATACTTTATAGATTAATAAATGTTGTCTTTATTATTAAAAAAATTGCTTACATATTATGCAAGGAACTTGCAAAAGAGAAATATTTTATATCATTAATTTAATTTATTTAAACTTTGTCTTAGTATCAAAATAATTATTATTTGCATTTAATTACTTTAGTAGAAAATTTAACCTCGACTTAGAAAATTGTGCGTATCCATTCCATCGATTTTAGTCATTGTAAATTTTTAATATAATTATTTTTTGTTTACTTAATTATAACAAGAATTTGCTTATCTAATAATTTATATGCCTTAATGCATGTTTAATTTATTTTAAATCTTACATTAACTAGTTTTCATATTTTAATACGAATAAATACTTAATTTCTTTTAATAACAAGTTTTTTTCTGAAGAAAAATATATATTTTTTTGGTTTCAATAAATATTATAATATCATTTGTGCTGAATGATAACAAAATTGTTTTTTTTTTGCATTATTCAGACATTAATAAATCTCTGCTTTAAAATTAACAATTTATTCTTAACACTACAACAGAAATTATATATAAAATAAAAGACGTTAATGAAGAATTCGATTCAATTTAGTTTTCAAAATGTTTTTAACAATACATTTTCTTTTTTAATTGTTTTCAACATAAATATAACTGTTAAATATAATAAAATATTGATTTTAAGAAAAATACTTTTTTGTATAACAATAATAAATAATAAAAGTAAAGAAAAAATAGAAACATTTATGAACTTTGAAATATCAATTCTCTCTTCTCCCGCAAATACTCTTGAAGTTTGACAGGAATTTGCAGTTCCTGTATTTCCTCGGACGCCACATGCCGTTGGATTACACTGCGACAAAGATCCTGCAACTTCATTATACTAATGTATCTGCTAAGGGGATACTTTAAAACAACCGCATGTGGAGGCTGCAGTTCATTGGAGACTCGAACATAACACACAAAGTGATCCTTTGTGCATCGGTGCAGTATATCCTCGATCATCTCGACAATGGACTCGTATTGCAATTCCTCGAAATGCCAATAGTTGGCTCGGTACTCGAGTCGGTAGTGAAGTGTGCAATTAAGAATTCGGAAGCTTAGGGTGTACCAGTATGTGGCTGGTCCTTCAGTTTCTGAATCCCGAACCAAAAACGATCCGATTGGCTTGTCTTTCAACTGTCGCTGGGCATCACGACGTGATATCTCTCCCCAATACCACACTTGCCTGCAATGATGTTTTTATTAAAAAAAAATAAGTTCAAACACGTTGGTTAACGTTACTCTAACAGTTGAATAAACAAAACCAAGTGACTCACAACAAGGCATTTGTATACCGATGAGTAACATACTCACCCAAGCATTTCCGAACAGGCGGTGTACATGACCCGATTCGGACGCGAACCATTGTCCAGCCACTTCTTCGTCACGAACTTGCGATAGTGATGTGTGAAGGGAATCATTTCAGGCGGATCCAAGTTGTAAGCTGATATTGGCAACAGATCATTTGGATAGCATACGATACCTTCAACAATATCATGAACATTCGAACTGGAAGACGTTGTGTCCGGTATATTTTTCTTTTGCCTCATCGAGAAGTGAATTCCCATGCGTTTCTTGAATCTTTGGAAAACATTCTTTCGTTCATCTTTACGTTTGGTGCGATCTTTACCCGAACTGATCGAATTGTTAATGCTATCCTCCACCGAGGACTCTTGACTGGATGTTAAAGTTGAGGTAGCTGCTGATGCTTCTAGTGTTGAAACAGAGACACCAGCAGCATCTTCATGTTGATTCTGGAGTTTTTGTGATGATGTTATAGTGGACGTTGATGATTTTCTGCGACGGGACAATGAATGGAACCAATTTCTTTTCTCATTTTTATTACTTTGACTTTCTTTGGACTCATTAGTCATGTTTCTAGTTAATAAAACAATAAATTTGCCAAAAAAAAATCTTTTCGAACAGAACGAATTAAATCACGAACTTTAAATGAAATACATTTCGGGGGCTTGTGAGGTTGGAAAAACAAAATATTTTTCTTTCTTTGGCAAACGAACGAGGACGGTGCAAAAGAAAATATTATTATTTTCACAATAAACAGATTGGTGAAGAAATAATGAGGAATGTGTTAAGTGCTTAATGTCGTCATAGTGATGTCTGATGTGTGTTGTATACTATGGGAGTGAGGGAGAAGGAAATGCATTTGTTTCTTTTTGGCGCATATAGAAATGTTTTGATGTGACGTCACAGTGGGAAGAGAATGGCGAAAGTTATGAAATCTGAGAATGGTGAAATGTCAAAAATGTGCAGCGAATTGGAAATGCAACAAGGAGCGTGTTCAGAGGGTAGGGATATAGTGATTTGATTTTAGATTAGATTTGACGCTATGTGTAAAAAAACTACGTGATTTTGTAAAAGGCTTTCGAATCCGTCGTTAACTTAATAAATAATTGCGGAAATTGTATGAAATAAACTCCAAAGCAGATGTATTAGACAAAATAAAGCTTGGTAGACACCTGAATCGTATTGAAGAGGAACAAACTAGATCGTATATATTTTGTGCAGCTTCAGGGGCCAGTTATAGCTTTCATTGAAATGCATCATTGAAAAACTTTAAACCGATTTTTTTATATGTTTTCCTTTGATAAGTAACACAAATGATATACCAATCGATAGCAAATGATATAAAGAATTTTTTCCATAAGAACAAATCAATTTACACAAATATTTTTTACTAAAAATGTATTTATCTGTTTTCCTCATGCAAATTCGTTTTTCGTGTTAGGGGCCAGTTATAGCTATCATTGAAATGCATCATTGAAAAACTTTAAACCGATTTTTTTATATGTTTTCCTTTGATAAGTAACACAAATGATATACCAATCGATAGCAAATAATACGAAGAATTATATACTAAAAATGTATTTATCTGTTTTCCTAATGCAAATTCGTTTTTCGTGTCAGCTGATTGTTTTTTGACAGAATATGGAACAACTCGTTCCACTGATTTGAGTACCAATTTTGTTCAGTTCCAATGACAGATTTGTATCCGAAAAAAATTTTTCGTGTGTATTTCAACCAGGAAATTTTTTCCAATGACAGAAAATTTCAATGATTGCTATAACTGATCTCTCAAAAAAATTCCAATGATTTGTTTCAATGATGCTTTTCAATGATAGCTATAACTGGCCCCTTAAGCAGTGTGGAAGTTGGAAGGAGGAGGTAGACAGAGATGCCTGAAACATTAAGGTGCGAAACTAAATCGCGTCGGAATTTATTACAGAACTTGTTGGATGAGGCTCGAAGGGGATTTCGGTTGTTGAATTAATTATGACCACCATGGTGACTTTGTGGTAAAATGTATGTTTTGCCAGTCGTAAGAGCGAGACCGATGAATAAACAAATGTTAATTCATAGTCCCGTTTTTCTAACAGCATCGATCGACGCTGATTCAATGCGTGGAAACTACATACATTTTCATTACATTTATTGGCGCAACAGCTTCTTAAGCCAAGGCCTAGTGACTTATACTCTCAACCTTTCCACACAACTTTTTATTTTGAAGGACTGCACAGAAATACAAATACTTTCAAATATGGTTCATGTATACAAATTTTTCTTCCAGCATAATTCATCCCGTGTGCAGTCGAACAGTGGAGGGAAACTGGTTTTCATCCCGGCAGAATTAGTCTCGTGTGCGGAGGCCCAATGGGCGTCATATGACGTTGTATGTAAAAACATAATCATTGTGCGTCCAGCTTTCATAAACTTCCAGCACCTTCAAAAGCTTCGAGATTTCAAGCGAATTGAACCTTTCCACTTGTCACTTTGGCACTTCGCTGCATTATCAGCTGATATGATGTGAATGCTACAAAGTGGTTTATTTTGCAAAAATCCCAGTTAAAACGGAATTAAAACAAGTGTTATTTACGAGCCAATATTCAAGTTTATCTTTCCTATTGGATGATTAATTTCACACCCAACAATCCTGCCTGTGGAAACTAAAAATGGTAGGTGTGCTTTTAATGTCTATTTTACGATTGCCCAACGTCATTATACAGCCCATCCCTACTCCATCCAAAGAGATGACTACAAGTGATAACCAGAGGAAAATTTATTAACATTTTCATTCAAATCTCCCTCCATACAGAGCTACCAAGACGAAGAAGAACAAATGGGCTACCACGTAGACTCTTTCCCCAAGGATTTCGGCTATGGAGCTTTCGAGCCGGACAACGACAATCAAAGTGTCAGTGAGTCGAAACCGCGCATCCTGCTGATGGGTTTGCGCCGATCCGGCAAGAGTTCCATACAAAAAGTTGTTTTCCATAAAATGTCTCCCAATGAGACGTTGTTCCTCGAATCGACAAGTAAAATCGTCAAGGACGACATCAACAACAGCAGTTTTGTGCAATTTCAAATTTGGGATTTTCCCGGGCAGATCGACTTCATCGATCCGACCTTTGATTCGGACATGATCTTTGGCGGATGTGGGGCGTTGGTGTTTGTAATTGATGCAAAAGATGATTACAATGAGGCGTTGACCAAATTCAAGAACACAGTTATCAAGGCGTACAAGGTCAATCCGCGAATAAAGTTTGAAGTTTTTATACACAAGGTAAGAGGTATTGCTTTTGTTTTTAGTTTAAGTTTACTTTGTGTGATTCAATGGAATGCCTGAGAACCTACACATATTCTTACTCCAGACTGTGATAATGCAAATAACGCATTAACTGTTGAGTGACGAGTGTGTTTACTGATAATATTTAATTAGGTTGTTGTTTTCTAATGAGAATCAATTGCAAGTCTTATCTGAATTTATTACTAGTTGGACGGAGTTTTGCTTGTTAATCTGCATTCTTGTCTGGATTGTTTGTAAGGCAAACATTATCAATATCAAGTAAGAAAATGAGTATTGCTTTGCGATGGAACTGTCTGCATAGGTCAAGGACCGAAAGCATCACGTAAACAAATGTTTTTTTCTTGCCTGTAGGAAGACGAAGGGAACGCCTGACTTAAAAACTGCGTTTAACTTGCTTTTATATCATCAGCATCTGGTGATCTTGAAGATTGGTATATGACAGCGCGTCGCTTCAACTTTTTTTTTTTGAAATCACAAGAAGTGAGGTCTCTAAAGACCATGACCAAACAGCTTGCGATTTCCATTGTCATCCTTGATAATCTTAGATCCTCAGAGCTATTAAGTCCCCTAACGGGGCACGGGGATTCAACCACGCTACTCGCCATTGTGTGCTATATTCGGAAACGTATTTCAGCAGCCAACTTTGCCTATTTCTGCAGATTGCTCCACGACTGTTCTACGCCATGTGCTTTTCGGCCGCCCAACTCTTCTTTCTTCTTGGGTTAGTGCATTCCACTGCTTTGCTTGATTTGCAATACAGTCGCTGCCTTTTCGTATGTCCAACCCTGACCTGTTCTTCTGTCGGGATCTTCCATGGATATTCGATTAGGCTAGGAAGTATGTTTCGTCGGCAACTTTTTCACGAACGTTTGCAGCTTCCTCGTGACAATTGATGTAACTTTCCAAGTCGAACATCCATCCAGCAATGCGGATTCTACATCGTAGCAAAACAGTCGTAGATTGATCCTTAAGCTCAGAGACTTATTCCTCCATATATTTTGTACATACCGAAAGCAGCCTTTGCTTTCCCAATGAGGCAACATCAGACAAAATGCAAATCCCTCTTCTTCGGAGTTCATCGGTCATTTCCTTTTCCCATTCGTCGGAGAAACTATCGGAAACTCAGACTGTCTCTATGAGAGGATGTAGGAGTTCGCTGGATGTCGTTTTCGTTGCTTGCAAAATGGCGTCAAGTCCTACTTTGTTGGTCTTCAGTGCTTTGATTGCGGTACAAATCTCCTGTCTACTAAGGGATGCGATGCTAATTCGGGAGATTGTTGTTTCGGGAAGCTCAGCAAGCATCGTTTGCAAATTGAATTCAGCCAATCGGTTTAAAACCGCACCAAAATGCTTCCATCCACGTACTGAGCTGGTTCTCATCCGAGCTAAACAGAGAACCGTATGTCTTTAATCAGGTGTTGTTATGAATTGCGAGCGCTAGTCAGCTGCTTTGTTATCCTATAGACGATTCTGCTGTTGCAACTGTTTGCAACATCTTTTGCTTTCTGACCCAAAGCGTTGACGTGGTTACTCTTGTCACACCGCAGCTAGTCAGCTGCTTTGTTATCCTATAGACGATTCTGCTGTTGCAACTGTTTGCAACATCTTTTGCTTTCTGACCCAAAGCGTTGACGTGGTTACTCTTGTCACACCGCACATCTGAACATCTCTTTTTCATGCGCTGCGAAGATTCCAGCACGTACATTTCTTATCCTAGCGCAGAGTCTTCAGTTCTTTACGTTCATTTATCCCTAGTAGTATGTGTTGCTGCTTCCCTGTGCTTGACTGACTATTCTTTCAGGTGGTTTTCGATGAATTCGGGTTCTGTGCTGCTGATGGTTCTCATTCCGTGCGAAAGGTGTGCCCCGTATTGTTGGCGTGTTGAGGGATCCTTTAGTATTTCGACGTTAAACTTGGGTAATGAGATGATTTTTTTGTTTATTCATACGCGCGCAAAATGATTAGTGTTGCCCTTATAATGCTTAAGTTATATTACCCCATTTGACAATGCTGTATAAATCGGAGTTCAATGAGCTTATCATTCGGTACCGTTTCAATTGTACGTCCGAAGGTGAAGGACGTGAATCACTAAACAAATATGAAAAGCTGAGGGTAGAGTCGTCAGCAAAACAGTTAAGTGGATTATAAGTAACAGACAGAAGACCATTTATAAAAATGAGGAAAATAGTCGGAGACAGAACGGAGCCCTGGGGCACACCAGCATTTGTTTTGTGGGAATCAGACTCGAATCCGTCCAATACAGCTTGTATTGAACGGTCCAGAAGATAGCTTCTAATCCAAAGAACAAGAGTATCAAGAGCTTCATACATGCCAAACTCTATCAAATGCCCTGGAAATATCAAGCGCAATAATCTGACTTTCATCAAAGCGATCTAAGGATTTGTTCTACTGTTCGGTGAGATATGCCATCAGATCACTAGTAGAACGACTACTGCAAAAGGCATACTGTCGGTCATGGAAAAGCTTTAGGTCTTCTATATATTTCTTAAGGGATGTAAGTGCTAAGGGTCGGTAAGAGGAGGGTGAGGATGGGTCACCTTTCTTAGGGACAGGCTGGACAAATGCTGTTTTCTATCTTCCAAAAAAACATTTCAGAAGATTAGGAGCGATGGAAAAGATTACCAGTGGCTTTGCTAGTGTCGAAGAATACCTCTTCAAAAGAATTGAGGGGTATACCATCCGGCCAGCGGATTTCCAGTCCCATGGAATAATTTACATTCTCAAGTACAGGTAGGGCAAAGTTGCTCTATGTTGAAAAGGTGATATGTATCGATTTGAAGTTGCTGGTTTTTGATGTTGGACTTTTCTCTTTCGTGGCGAACTTGGGCCTCAACCAACATGCCTCTCCAGCCAGCTCTTTGACTAGCTGCCTCCAGTTTCGCACTCCAAGTTCAAATGTCAGCTCGTAAAGTAAGTGATTGAACCTACTCCTTCAAAGCCCGTCCACGCAGATAGGGTCGAAAATCTTGCGAAGAATCTTACGCACGAAAAGACTAAGGATATATTCATCCGCTTTAGATGGAGTCCATGCCTCGGCGCCATGTTAGCAAACGCTCCAGTGACAGCTCAACCCGTTCTGCCAATGATGTCTATGTCGTCAGCGTATGCTAGCAATTGCACTTGAAAACCACATTGCTAAAAGAACGAAACGTTTGAAATCAGCAATCAATTCTGCAGTTTCGTTCTGTCTTCGACTCTTTCTTATTCGTATAAATGATCTCCTTTTTTAAACTTCTAATAAAATAAATTGCTTCGCTGATGACTGTACACTAACACCCCTGCTCTTTCCATGTGGACCTTCAACAGCAATGTATATTCTAATATTGACGGCATTTTAAATGGGGAATATGGGGATAATATAATTTAAACATTGGGCTATCCTTTTAATGTCAGTGGACACAGCGCGTGCTTAGGTTAATAGGAGGGTGTTTAGAAAGAGATATCGATGTACATTTGTTTTAAATTTCTGGACATCATAATGTGAAGGAAAAATAGAGTTTGACAAAACATTCTACATTCGAGTTGTACGGCTGAAGAACGAATCTCTGTACTGAACTGTACGACCGAAATTGGGCTCGAGGGTAAGTTGGTGGGCATTCCTGGAAGCGCGAGTATTACGTTGAAACTGTTTTAGTTGAGGAATGCAACTAGCTATTTCTGTAGAACAATAACTTTTAGTTGAGGAATGCAACTAGCTATTTCTGTAGAACAATAACCATAGGAATAACATCTGGAAGCCGATCATCTACAAATTCTCGCTATGTGCATCACCAACAAACTCTTTTGGTATGATAATATATATATGATGTCGACAAAAATGCCGCAAGATGTTTGGTTTTCGTCCGACGATGTAAGAAATACTTTTTCCGCTTCTGATCTGGCTGCTATCTACGAAGAGTATATCCGTCCAAGACTCACTAACAACTCACTTGAACCTCTTGGATAGTATCCGAAGGAGAGCGTTCAAAATAATTGGGGATGATCACATCATCAGAACATCTACGGAACTCGAACATCGATGGAATGTTTTATGTTTTTTTTTCTTTTCAACCGCGATGTCTACGGTCAATGTTCTAGGGAACTAGCCAACTGCATTACTACCCTTAAATAGTTTTACTATAATACTCGCCCTTTCTAATCATCGACAAGGATTCAAATATGACATTCCCTTGCAAGCTTTGGTTCGAGCAATGTAACCTTGACAGTTTTTTTATCATTTGGTAAAATTTACAAACCTTAACCTTGGCCAAAACCATAGAGTAAATATATTATATATATATATATATATAGTATAGTTACTCTATGGCCAAAACAGTTCTCCCTTCCATCGCGCTTTGTATCCTCCTTTTTTCTGTGAACTCAGTTCTGTTCCTTCTATGCAGCGTTGCCTTTGCTTTCTATTATTCCTGTTCTGGATAGCATTTTTAAACTATTGCCACCGATTTTCACTACTTGATGATGACGACAAAGGATTTCTTGAAAGTTATTAGATACTCGATAGAAAAGGATCTGGCAATTTCTTGAGATTGCAGATGTCCGAAATTAAACTTCGTCACAGTTTTATCACTTCTTGGCGTTGGGGATGTTCGAACCGTAGCCAAGATACAATGAGGAAGTGTTTTAAGTTAAAAACGGCCCCTCAGAATGTTCGGACACCCATGATACTGGAAGACTGCCCTGCGTCGATCGTAATGTCATGTATGTAGTTAATCTGGGTCTTTTCTTTCATATGAAACAAACTCTAAGAATCTTGCCGCACATTTTATTTTGCAATGGAAGATTAAGAACATCAATAACCTAAAAAATATTTAACCCTCTTTCAGGTCGATGGAATAAGTGATGATTCAAAAATGGAATCACAGCGTGACATTCATCAAAAAGCGTCCGACGACCTCAGCGATGCTGGCCTCAATCAAATCCACTTAAGCTTCCATCTGACCTCCATCTACGATCATTCGATTTTCGAAGCATTTTCAAAAGTCGTTCAAAAATTAATACCGCAATTGCCGACATTGGAAAACCTCTTAAATATTCTAATTTCGGTAAGTCATTAAAATGCAACACAACAGGGTATTCCATAATACAAATTCCATTTTAGAATTCTGGCATTGAGAAGGCCTTCCTGTTCGATGTGGTGTCAAAAATATACATTGCTACTGATTGCTCACCCGTTGACATGCAGTCCTACGAGCTCTGCTGTGACATGATCGATGTGGTTATTGATCTATCGAGCATATACAGGTAATATTCTTGAGAATAAAATCTAGAAAACAAACAATTCTATTTTTATTTTTAGCTCTGAGGAAACAGCTTTCGATAATAAAAGTTCTAGTCTAATTAAATTGAACAACAGCACGATACTCTATCTGCGGGAAGTCAACAAATTCCTAGCTCTCGTCTGCATTCTGCGTGAGGACAACTTCAGCAGGCAGGGTGTAATCGATTATAACTTTCTATGCTTCCGCGAGGCCATTAGTGAGGTATTCGAATTGCGTTTGAAGAACCAAAAACTAGAAACCTTGGACGAACAAGACGAGGAAGAAGAAGATGATTACAAGAGTGCAACCATGGTCAATGGAGGAAACTCTATAATCAACTCAACGAATAATTCAATCATAACTTAAGAGACAACAAAACAAAAATCTTTCATTTCTTTACTCCATTTTTTATCATCGAAATAATTATGTTAAAGTAACTATACTGTTTGGGTAATAATCTAATTGAATTTCTTTTAAGCCTTTTTTATTTCTAAAGTCACGTGTTATTAATCCTCCGTTTTAAATATATTAATATAAAATAAAAACACGAATTTTGTGTTTTGTGTTAAAAATTGTTCTTACCTGTACAAAGCTTTTAGCAAATACATATATATTTTTTTTTCTTTTTTCTTAAAATTATATTTTCAATTGTAAACTAACAAAAATCAATGTTTGAAGATTAAATGATTGATTCGATGTGCGCTTATTGTTTGCTTGAGAATGGTTAACATACAATGTAATAGACAGAATATAATGCAAAAATAAAAAAAAATTAATTTTCACTGTATATTCTTTTCAAATCTAGTTCGCTGGCTTTGATAAGTATTTTTTTAAAAAAAGTTAAAAAAATGTCAACAAAACAATAAAAAAAACTTAATAATAATACAAATTCGAACAATTATAAAATAAATATACATATTTAGGTTTAAAGACTTCTGTATTGTTTTTTTTCGGAGTTATATTTTTTTATTACAGTGCCCTAAACTTCGGCACCTCCTCGACCTACATACCTACTAAAGTACGTACTTGCTCTATGTTCGGTCACATTGTAGAATTTAAGAAAACTAAAGTGAACATCGTGTTGAGTGGCAAAAGGATTTGGAGGATGAGTATGAGTAGAATCGGGGCCGGAAAGAAGGATAGGATAGGATTTTTGAATGGGAAAGAGTGTCTAGTTCGGGTGACGCGGCCTGCTTGCGATGCTCAGCTTAGCTGGCCTGAACGGGGGAGGGGGGTTTACGGGTGAAAATTCTTTTACATACGTTTTTGGAACAATCTGATGGGCATAACACCTAAGACAGTTTGTTTATGACAGAAATTATTTTAGATTTTCACTGCACAGTTCGACTTAGTCAGAAATGTGTTTAGTATGTAAGCATTTTTAAATGGCCATTGATTTTGTGTCGTGTATTCTAATGTTCGCGGTTTAAGAAAGAATTTCTTTCACGTGTACGTCTACACTGTTCAATACAGGCCAGCTGTTTTGGCATTAAGTGAAACTCAGGTGGAAGTAAATACTGATTAATCAGAATTTGCTCTAGATGGGTATAGTTTTCCTCTATTCCCATCATGGTCTCGTAGTCTATGTTAGGAATGATATTGCTTGCCAGAGCCTTCCCTAATATGGGCAATGTTCCAACACGGACTTTAACTTCTTGTGGCTCAAATTCACTGTCCGCAAGCATGTCATTCATTATTGTTTTAATTACAGGAGTCCAAATCATCTTGACAGTAGTTCGACTCGTTGTTGTTTAAGTTACATCACCTTACAAAACTGATCGATATGCCAACGCGTATACCGGATGTTGCTGGGTAAGCCGCCCATACTCTTGATTTATTTCTTACTTCTCACCCTGATAAATATACCATTAGTGTAACTTCTCCATTTGGCACTTCGGACCATTGTATCACTTCAGCTAATTTCTCATCTTCCACCCATCCAGTTAAAGAAAAACTCCCCACCAGGACCGTTTGGCAATACGAAAAAGCTAACTGGGACGGCCTGAATATTTCTTTCTGGAACTTTAATTGGTCACTATGCTTCCTTGATAGTGACATTGATGCCAGTGCCGAAATGATCACAAATGTGGTTCTTCTAGTGATGCGTGCTTTTATTCCTAACAGAGTAAAAACCATCGAGCCTAAAGAAAAATGCTGGTTTAACTCTGAGTGTAAAGAAGCTATCAGGCTCAAAGAAGCAAGTTTCCCAACTTACAGAGCCAACGCTACAGAGGAAAATCGGAAAAAACACAAACAAGCAAGGAACTCATGCAACTCCGTTATAGAAAGAACCAAATTTTTGCATGACCAAAAATTACGGCAAAAAATTCAGCAGTATCACAAAGGCAGTAAAAATAATTGGTCATTTGTAAAAAATATTAAAAACTCCTCAACATCTTTGGTTCCTACGCTCATCGACAATAACAAACCAATTGCTTACTCTTCAGAGAAGGCAAACTCGCTCGCCGCCTATTTCGCTGCCAGCTCCACGCTACTTCACAGCAACGTGTCCCTTCTTGTACTTGTACAGTAGCAAATCCGCTGGCCCGGATGGTATACCCCCAATTATTCTGAAGTGATGATCTTCCACACTGGCAAAGCCACTGCGTAAGCTTTTCCATCGCTCCTACTCTTCTGGAATCTTTCCTAGAAGAAAATAGCATTTGTTTAGCCTGTCCCTTAGAAAGGTGACCCATCCTCCCCCTCCTCCTACTGGCCCATAGCACTAACATCCCTTCTTTCTAAGGTCATGGAAACGCTGATTAACCATCATTAACATCATCAATATGGCTTCCGCAGCAACCGTTCCACTGGTGATCTGATGGCATATCTCACAGAACAGTGAAACAAATCTTTACATCGCTTTGGTGAAAGTAAGATTATTGCTCTTGATATCTCCAAGGCATTTGATAGAGTTTGGCATGAAGCTTTCTTATCGAAAATGCGTGCTTTGGGATTGATGATATTCTTGTTCGTTGGATTAGAAGCTATCTTGGATCGTTCAATACAACTCTGTTCTGTCTCCGACTCTTTTCCTCATTTTTATAAATGATCTTCTGTCTGTTACTTCTAATCCACTTAACTGTTTTGCTGTTATTGGATTTCCCTTCATTAAGTGTTAACGCAACTTCGCCGCTGCTGACTTTCTACTGAGAGATCCAAGTCATAGTTTGTGCAAAAAAACTAAAATGAAACTGAATCAAATTAATTAAAGGTATCCTTCTCCGAACGACCGCAGTACACGAACTGCTTAGGATATCGAGCAGAGAAAAACAAATATACAAAGTTGGTTTAAGGAAAATCATAAAGGTGTATTAATTAATGAATTTATGGAAAAGGAAAACAGTTGTTTTTAATACTTTTTATATAATTTATTTCGAGTTTTTTCTTTATTGTATACCTAATCATCGGAAATAGGAGTTTTTTACGATTATGTTTTTGAGAATATAAATTCACAATAAAGTAAGATTTTTGTTTTTATGTTTGCATTTTATATATAAGAATGTTTCTTTGAAAAATGAAAAAAGTTTTTCTTAAATGGTTAACATATTTTGTTATTATGTATACAATGATATATGTATTTGCAATATGCCAAATTTATTTATTTTTGTATGATATTTATGTTAAACTATGTGTATAGGTAGTATATATGTAGTAGTAATTTCTATTGGAATGTCCTTTTTTTATTACTGAAGACGGAGAGAGATTTGCAAGACAGTTTATTAGTTCGTTTTGTTTTTGTTTTTTATGTTTTATTTAATTTTTAAGTTTAATAATTTGAAATTAATACAATTTTTTTTAAATCATAAATTATGGTGCTCTTCGCCCCAAGGAATATCTTTCGTTATGTTCTGTTTTGCTTTTATTTTTGAAACCTTACACTAAATTGTGTTAAGCATTGCAATTATCTCATTAGATATTTCATTTCAACTTAGCATGAATATAGTTTTATATATTTGAGAGCGATATACATACATAAATGTTTTTTTTTTATTTAAATAAATAAGAAACTTAACATTGGTTTTTACTAAAATACAAATATTTACTATGAAAATAAATAGTTTTACATTAATAACAAATAAAATATTAATTTGCACGGAATATTTTAATTTAATTTTTTTAACAGTGTTAGATTATTTTTTTTTTATTATTTTAATTTATTTAAAAAATAGCCCTAGCTAGTTTATTCTACAATATGTATCGATATTTTGTTTCTTTAATATGTATTTTTCTAGTAATTTAAGGAAAATCAAAAATAAATAAATAAAATAATTAAAACTGTTAAGGTTTTGGAAAAATATATTATTTTTACATTTCTAAATATATAGGCATGTCTTGTGTATATATAAGTGTATGTGTAAATGTATTGGTTATATTTATGTAAAACACGCGTAAGAGATCATTACTAAGTTCGATTATGTATTTAACAATTTTTTTTATTTGTTCGTTAAAAATGATTTTATATATTTTTGTTTGTATGACATGGCAGAAAGACCAGGAATATATAATAAATAAGTTTACAATATTAAATTTAATAATATTATTTATTTATTTATATTTTTGTTTGGGTTACTTGCGTTGTATTTTGAAAAAAAAGAGTTTATAAGTTATATTTGCTAATTTTAAGTCAAAAATAGATGCAAAATTCGTTTAAAATTTATTTGTTTAAACTTAAGAAGGTATGTAAATTAATTCAGTTGTATAAGAAAGTTTTGTAATAGTTATAAGTTGTATAAAGTTTCAGCTTATTCGATTCCTGGTTTTGTATTTTTTTTTTTCAAGAGTTTTTCTTCTTAAATACTAGTTTAATACTTGGTGGTGATGGCACGATTATAATCTAGAGTAAGCGTGTAAAAACAAATTGTGAAGAAACAATGGAACTACGGATTCTATGGCTATAGACGAAGAGTAGAGCTTTCTTTGATAAACAAAAAGTAAGGTTTAGAAGTAAAATAGAAGATAATTTCTAGAAGGAACAAAAAAATAAGAATTAATTCGAAACTGATTCCACGACACAATGGAACATTTTTTTCTTTTAAACGAGCCGAGGTTGAAATTTTCAACGTTAAAGAACTGGATCGCGATTCTAAATGACCAATCTCTCAAGCATTAATCCCGAATTAAAGATTCTAAAAACCAAGAATTACATGAATCTATTTTGTAAAAATAACAATTGTTATAATTGACGGAGAGCCAGGTCTCCGAATTTATAAAAGCTGATAATTTAACAATAGGTTATAGTAGTTGTGTACACACACAAGTTATATCAAACAAAAGCAAAGAGCCCCCACAATCACAATCGATATCTTAAAAAAGTCATAAGCAAAGAAGCATCCTCTGTGGAGCTTCATTGTCTACAAATATAAAATTGTTAAATCAACAGTTTAGAATTCCTTATTGATCTTGCAGTATTAATTATTATATAAAACATAAACAGCGAACTGTGAAATCAACAATTTATTTGGCGACATAAGAATACCTTATGGATCTAACGTCATTAATTATTAAAAGATAAAAAACATTCGTTGGAGTTGACCAACGATCATGATTTTAAAAGCTGGGTATAAGATTCATTAATAAAGAAAAATGCAGTCTAATCCTTGACCTCGAAAATAATACAAGTGCAGTTTGTGTTTTTATTTCGGATTCATAAAAAAGTTTTGAAGATTGACTTCAAATAAAACTGGGAATGAGATACGTTCAGATATCCTATGAATAAATTATTTAAATAATTATATATTTAAAAGTGAAAAGTGAAAAAACAGTATACGAATTTAAAATTAAAGTGAAAATATCACGAATTAAAATTATTCGTTATTAAAATAAAATAAAAAAAAAATATTACGAATCGAAAATAAAAATGCTACCATTAATCGAAAACCTTAAAGAGCCGAGGAGTCTGCTCTCATTCAGTGGAACGACCGAATATTCAATTTTGAATTATATCCGAGATGTGCAGTCAGTGCTCGTGCTCTCCTTAACTGCTGAGGAAAACCAACCAACTATTAAAAGGATTCTTGTAAGCAAGCTGTAAGGAAAAGCCCTTAGGATATCTTACTTAAAATGGTGCGATTTTCAAAAACAATGCAAGCACAACAGTATTAACTTTTGAAGTCCGATATGGATATAATCCGGACGTATCAAATTTAATATTCGGCTGCAGGGCTTTCGCACTAAATAAAAATCCAGGCAAAGGAAAATTTGATTCAAGTTCCAAAGAATACATATTTACCGGATACTCCAACACATAAAAAGCTTATTGTCTATGGGATTCAGAGGCCAGAAAAAATAATCGTAAGCAGAGATGTAAAATTCATCGAAGGATCTAAAAATACCAGAGCTGACGAAGACCCAAACGAATTTATAGATTTCGAAATTCTTTTCGTTAACGAAGCGAAGATTTGAAACAAGAGAACATCGACATCAGAACCGACAATCATGACATCAAAAGCATTGAAACAGAAGTTTTTGAAGATCACAAGATACAACAAACTCCAATTCAGAGAGGCCCTGGAAGACCAACATTTGAAAAGACAGGCAAGAGAGGCAGGCCACGAAAGTTGTTCAATATGCTGGAAGCCAAATATTAAAAAAAGAAACATACCCATTAGAAAACGGTATACTTCAGGGGTCTCACCTATCAGTAATTCTGTTCACTATAGCATTTGACGACATAAGCAACATACTCGAAAAGCATAACTTATTAGACCACTGTCTTTACGCGGATGATATATATATTTTAAGTAAAAGCTCCGACTTAAGTATCTGCAAAAACTTATTTATTAATGCCTTAAACGACATCCAAATATGGTCTTTAGATTCTGGCGCAAAATTGTCATTAGCCAAATGCTTCCACATCTGCCGAAAACTCAACTGTCCCTAACATCACTCTTAATGTAAATAATATACCGATTGCAAATGTAAATAACTTAAGTATTCTAGGATTAATCTTTAATAATAAATATTATTGGAAAGAACATTGTTTAGAATTAAGAAAAAACCTAGCTGCGAGAACCAATATCATTAAATATTTAAGCAGTAGTAAAAGTAAAACCCATATAAACACTCTTTCACATATAACAAAAATGTTAATATTAAGTAAAATTGACTTTGGAATATATATTTATGGTAAATGCCTTAACTCAACTCTCAATATTAAACAGTAAAAAGATGCCTCAACGCCTTTCCAACTACACCGATACAAAACATACTCGCCGAAGCTGGTCTTCCAACTGTAGAACATCGAATTGATGAGTTGACATTGAAATTAACTCCAAAACTAGTTTTCTCCAAAAACTCACTTATCGATGCGGACATATCGGAGGCAATGAATCAAAAAGGTGTAAAACGAATTCCATCGACCATTAAACTTGTATTAATCAAAGCCAACCAACTTAAACTGCCAATGAAAAGAGGATATAATTTCAAACCTTCATTCCCTCCATGGCATGTTAACCCCAAAGCGATTGATATGACACACGAACATCACGCACGAACATCTTCTCACCAAACAAAACCCTCCGATATGCACTTGGAACACTTATTAAAAAATTGTACAGAAACAAAGAAAAAACTAAAATATATTTCTAAAGACTTATCTATATCTATGATATCCTCAAAAACCCAAATTCAAAAAATATCGAATTAATAAATCAACTCATATGTAATCTTAATTATAAAATTTGATTTTATTTTTAACAGTTCAGAGCCAATAGTCCTCGCAGCTAGTGCTCTTTTTTTGTAATTATCAGGTTACTTTTAAGTACTTGTAAATAAATAAATAATAATAATAACAATAAACATTTCTTGTCAATGAAATCTCCCTAGCTAGACTAAGGGAGATTTGGTTGACAAACTTTTTGCCGTTGGTGTTTAGGAATTCACTTGTCGTTGCATAAGATAAAATGAATTGTTTAACGTGACAACTAACGGTATTTTAGTTTACTTTTAGAGATAAAAAAGAATTTTGTTTTGTTGGTAATTTTTTAGTGCAGTGTTTGTTTGTTTGTAATGGAGAGCAGTGGTAAAAAATTAATTAACTTAGCTGTCAAGAAATAAATAAGACGCAGTAAATGCATTCACTTCTTGGTGCATTGAACACAACCACTTGTCTTTTGCCTGGCTGCACTCAGGTTTAACGAAGCCATGTTTTGGAATTTATCCTTTAGCGGAAGTCATTGTTCAATTCGCAACCATTATTTTTCGACAAGTTTCGAGGAGGTTTTTTCTTGCTAAAATTGCTATGAGTTTCAAGCAGTCCACGAGGGTAGAAGAAAACTAAAATTTAAGCCGTATGAACTTTATAAATAACGGGTGATTTTTTTGAGGTTAGGATTTTCATGCATTAGTATTTGACAGATCACGCGGGATTTCAGACATGGTGTCAAAGAGAAAGATGCTCAGTATGCTTTGACATTTCATCATGAATAGACTTACTAACGAGCAACGCTTGCAAATCATTGAATTTTATTACCAAAATCAGTGCCCTAGAAAAGTTGGCAGAAAATCCGCTTTTTTATCGACAAATTTTGTTCAGCGATGAGGCTCATTTCTGGTTGAATGGCTACGTAAATAAGCAAAATTGCCGCATTTGGAGTGAAGAGCAACCAGAAACCGTTCAAGAACTGCCCATGCATCCCGAAAAATGCACTGTTTGGTGTGGTTTGTACGCTGGTGGAATCATTGGACCGTATTTTTTCAAAGATGCTGTTGGACGCAACGTTACGGTGAATGAACCGAACACTGATTTTGGTAATAAAATTCCCTACACGGCGAACACATTCGGCGAACATTAATTTATTGTTGATTCGTCAAAGTGAAAACATCTGCGATAAAGAAGCGCAAGTATAGGTACAACATATTGGTATTGTAGTTTCTTCCGCGATGTTAACTCCGCGACGTTCACAGAAGAAGTGAGCATTTGTTCGCGAACATGGCTCTACATGTCGAACGAAGTCGACAAAAAAGAACAAAATTTAATTTTTTTCGCCAACAATAAATTGTTGCCACCCTAAGAGCAGAACAATTACCGCTTATAGCTACTTTAGCTACTTGAACGTTGAACGTTAAGCCTCAATGATAGACAGTCTTGGCCTAAGTTAGGGTATAGTTTGGGGTTTAGGTTTAGGCTTAATTTGGGATACAGGTTGGTGCTTTGGTTGGGATGTTAGTTGAGTCATGGGTTGTGGCTCTGGTTGGGGTCTTGGATGGGGAACGGGTTGTGAGGAATGATGATGTTGGTTTGAAATTATAAATGAGGGTGTGAAATCTGGTATTATGTGGGTTTTGAAGGACCAGTTAGGATCTGAGTTTATTCGCTTTGAATATTGGCTTTGTGCCTTTTCGGTAAGGAGTACAACTTATCGTTTTCTAAGCCAAAAAAAAAGATCAATGTGCTGTTTGTGCAAAATAAATGTCTGCAAATAATAAAACGCTGTACCGTCCGAGAAGCGTGGCAAATATTTAATAATAACCCAGAAGTCCACCAACTTCCTCCTCCGAGGAAACGTCAAGTAGCTAACCATACCGTTGCAGTTATTGCTAAAACTAGTACTGCACCTATCGAAGTTTCCGAGAACCAACCCATCTGTTCAGTGTCTAAAAAAATAGAAACCAGTCAATCTATTAAAAATCTACAACCTAAACTACCAGCTAAACCTACAGACACAACCATAAAAACACCAGAATTACCTACACCACAAAACAAAAGCAATCCAACTCACAAACCCACTCAACACTACCACCCCTCATTAAAAGACACACAAACATTAAACCCATTCACCACTGAATCATATGAATCTACACAATCAAGAAATGAAGATATGGATTTGGATACTTCGTCCAATGAAACTATCGACATTTCTAATATATCTCCCTCTTCAGTAAAAAACATTATAGGAACAACACCAAAAAAACCAAATCAAGAAAATATTAAAGAAACACAATGACAGCTTTAATAAATAATATTTCCATTCTCCAATGGAACATGCAAGGCTTTCTAAAAAACAAAAATAATCTCGAAATCTTAATAGCTAAATACGACCCAGACATCATAGCTCTACAAGAAACCCATATAACGCATAAAAACTTAAAATATTTCAAAATAAAAAATACAAAATTTTTCACCATAATAAAGGCTAAAGGTATTCTTATAAAAAGCAACATACCAGTAAACTCCCATTGTACTTCAACATCGGAATTACTCTTCCAAACCCTTAAAATACCAGGAACAATCCCGGTTCACATTACAAACATATATAAAGAAGGAGGTGTTAGAATAACAGCCGAACATCTTGATGAAATCCCCAAATATAACTCCAATCAGATCATACTTGGAGACTTCAATGCCGCTAACACACTATGGGGTTCACAAAACACCAATTCACTGGGTTCAATTTTCGAGTTTTTCGCAAATGATCGTAACCTTGTTATTCTAAATGATGAATCGCCAACCCTATTTTCAACCAGGAACACCTTCACGGCCATAGATGTAACACTGGCCTCGTCTGACCTTGCCCCCCTTCTATATTGGGAAGTAATAGGGGACGGAACAGGCAAAGACCATATCCCTATCGTTATTCGTAGAAGGGAAAACAAACCTACTAAAAAATTCAAGGCCCGATTCAAAGAAGAAATGGCAAACTGGAAACTTTTTGAAGAAAAATCGAACACCCTGGCAGATGAGATACCAATCTCTGCAAACACAAATCAAGAAGCATCAAGAATCAAAAAGATAATAAGAACATCAGCCGCCCGAAGTATCCCAGTTACAAAAGAAAACAATAAAAAAACAACACCCATTTGGTTTACGAAAGACATAAAAAAATTAGTTAAAGATAAAAGTAAGGCCTGGAAACGTACGTCGTAGTCCCTCTTCACAAAATTGTATTTTATATAGAAAAATTTGCGCTCAGATCAGAAGAGATACAAATCAGGCAAAGAGAAAATCCTGGGAAAGTTTCATTAATACTATGGATCCCTCCTTGGATATGAAGACTCTCTGGGAGAAAATAAGATGTCTTCAGGGCAATAAAACAATCCAAAATTTTCCGTTTATGTTTGAAGGGGACGTTGTACAAACAGATTTCGAATTGATTGCTAACACTTTTGCCGCAAAATGGAAAGCCTATAGTGCCGACACAACATATTCAAGGCAAATTATAGACGAAAAAACCAAGTTCAACATTAACGAACTTAGTTTCGTTGAAAACAATGGGAGTCCACTAACACAAGATGTAACTCTTTTTGAACTTTCCACTGTACTCCGTATATCCAAGGGCACAACACCTGGAGAAGACAAAATATCATATAAAATGATAAAATCAAGTGGACTTAAAGTTGAGAATATGTAACCTATACAATAACATTTTAACGACCGGAAACTTTCCACATTTTGGAAACGTGCGCAACTAAAACCAATTCCTAAGAACACGTCTAGTTCCCACAAATACGATGAATACCGCCCAATTTCACTCCTTCCTGTTCTCTCAAAGATTCTTGAAAAAATCCTTGCTCGACGGCTAGGTTGGTATATTGAAGAAAAAATAAGCCCTGCACAGCATGCCTTCCGAAACAACAGAGGAGTCCACACTCTTATACACCTTTTAGAAGATACGGTTGTTCAAAAATTCAATTCGTCAAAACACAGCGTACTTCTATCAGCCGATCTTGAGAAAGCGTTTGACCGAGTAACCGCAATATCAGTTATTTACCAGTTTCAAAAATGGGGCGTCCCAAACAAAATTGGTAAGCTTTTATGGTCCTTTCTTACAGGGAGAAGTTTTCGAGTCAATGTGGACGGGTATAACTCAAAAATGATTCGAGTTGAAAAGGGTATACCACAAGGATCCCCGTTATCGGTTGTAGCTTATAATGCTTACATCGATTCACTCATCCAAGAATTATATCAACCAATCTACGAAGCTGATTTTGTGGGGATTTACGCCGACAACGTATATATTTTATGTTCAGGGGAACATGAAACGGTTCAATCAAACCTCGTTCGAGTTGACAGCATTATTCAAGAATGGTCTTTAAAACAAGGTGCAATAGTGCCCATTCTCAAAATGGAAGCCCTTCATCTATGCAGGAAACGGAAATGCCAATCGACAACAATAAGGCTCCGAAAGAATCAATCCCACTCAAAAACGATCTGCGTATCCTAGGAATCATTTTTAACATCAAACTAAAATGGAACCTACAAACAAAGAAAATCGTAGACCAACTCAAACTTCGCAACAACATGCTAAAAATAATCTGTTCCCGCAAAAAAGGTCCCCACATTGAAACTGCGCTTAATATTGCTAAGACTTTGGTTGAAGGAACTCTCCAGCACGGCTTGACAACCTATATGTGGACCATCGATAAAAATGTAAAAAATATTGATGTGGTGATCAATCAATGTTACAGAACAGCGAACTTCAAAAACATCGGGGAAAAAAGAGCGATCTCCTTAGGTTCAAAGGCCATTACAGATATGTGTCATCCTTTGCACTCCGCAATTAAAAAACACCTTACAATATCCACGGAACACAAAAAACAAAACTTTCTCAGCACTTAACAACATTGCAATCATCTTACCTTTCACATCTTTCACTGAGGAAATCCATGTCAATAACAAGGGTAAGCCACCCTGGTCTTTAAATAACCTTCAAATTGATACCAGCTTAGCAAAATATAAAAAGGACCGCACACCAGCTATAATTTTCCAGATACTGCATAAGGATACAATCGATTCAATTAAGCCAAATAGAATTCTGTATACAGATGGATCATCAACAGATAATTACACTTCCTACGAGGTCATCGAACTCATTTCCTCAGGATGTACAACAACTCTTCACCAAGGGCTTCTCCCATTGCCAGCAGGAAATTATATTGCCGAGCTTGCTGGGCTTAAAAAAGCAATACAAATGTCCCGAGATTGGTCCGGAAAGACACTTATTTGCACCGATAGTTTGGGAATCCTGAATGGCCTTCGGAGTACAACAAATAAATGTCCATCTCTCAAAGCACTAAAAAGAGACCTGAACGAAAACACTTTACTTGCATGGGTCCCAGGACATATGGCAATCAAAGGAAATGAAGCTGCGGATTTCGCAGCGAAGGAAGCTGAAAATCTTCAACTGATAATAGAAACACCCAATTTCTATCAGCTAGTTCGAAAAGTTTGGCTGGAAAATCACAACAGGAAACTAAAAGAACAATGGGTTAATAATAACAGCTTTCTTCGAATCCACCATTCCCAAAGAGTTCATGTTCCATATCACATGACAAGAGTGCATAACTCTCTTTCGTTTCCGGGTAGGAAAAACTCTATTCAACACCAAACACTTATACAACCGAAGTGAAGCAGAGGAATGTGAAGACTGTAGAGTGGCTCTGACGGTCAAACACATTCTTATTGAATGCCCCAAGTCCAGACGATCTTTAAACCTTCCCGACGAAACAAAACAACTTGCTGACCTTCTTGACCCTACAAATTTAGATACTATCAAGAACATCATATAATCTACATCCTTGCACGGAAAAAACAATGAAATATAAAATAATAAAAACATATCAATTTAATGTATTCTTAAACGGCATTACATGGTCTTTGTAACCCTAATGCCTTATTTTTCAAGAGTTTGTACATTTATTTTTATAAGCTTCTTTGCAAGTAAATAAATAAATAAATAAATAAAACGAAGCAAGAATTACTTTACTTTTACTTTTCGTGGCGCTACATAGCGTGGGGCTCCTGTGCCTGGTTGAAGGGAAGCAAACGTCAGTAGCTGAATATTCGTTACACAGAGAACGAGAAAAAGAAGCTCGTTTTAACAAAGCTAGTGACAAGGAACTACCTACCCGGGATAAGTCGTTTGTAAAGGTAGTCCTAAACCGCGAAACAAAAATTGTCGAAATTTTATTCAAAAGCTCTAAGATATACTCAAAGAACACAGGGGTAGTTTGTTTGTAAAAATTCTACAGGGATTCCATCAGAACCTGAAGCTTTATTATTTTTCATTTTTTTCAAAGCTGACAAGACAGTTACGTTTTCGATACTAAGCTGTCGATTTAGTTTTGTCTTGTTTCTGTTTGCATTTACATCTTCCTATTTGAGCTTTAAATCACTATCAATGTCTTGAAGTCTATTAAAAAGGTTATCTGACTTGCATGCAACTATTATGGGGAGAAGTCGTGAAAACTTATCTTCAAAATCTTCAATTAAACTAAGCCATTCGCCTTTAATAAGACAATAGTCTATCACTGAATATTATGAAATTACTTTCATACAACATAAACAAGTGAAAGAAACCAAAACTTACTCCAATTCTAATCACTGCCACCACCAACAGCACGAATTAATTTAAATACAAGCTTTAAATAAAAAAACAATAAATATGTATATATAAATATAAATACTTAACATTCGATTATACACAGAAAGACTAGAAAATAACAGTTTCGAGAACCCATCATAACGACATCACAACTTATTACACCATCTACTCGGGCACCCTAGTATTACAATTGCCATGATACAGGCGAATCTTACCCTCACAGTGAAAATACGTATCAAAGACTTCACTATATCCATGATCCTTCCACCACGTGCACAGTTGTCTGTTCCATACGCAGTCCAGTCGATAGATGAGACTCGGAAACTCATAGCCGAGCAGGGTATAAAAGTCTTGATCTCCCAGGTGGCCCTTGAACGAATATTTGCGGGCCATCTTGCGAACATTCTCCTGTTTGAGATTCTCTTGGTACAGAAGAGAATGTCTGATCCTCCGCAGATGCAGCATCACAACGCCGGAATTCAACCCCGGATAGCCGTGTTTAATATGCTTGTTGTGTTTGTGTTTATTGCCTCCCATCAAAGTTGCCGAGCCAAGAACTGATGAGCTTGGATAGTATGAGCTACCAAAATTCGAATTTGGATAGTTGGCACGATAGCGGTAGAGGATGTGTCGATAGACTGGCGTCAGCTCCGGCGAAAGACCAAATAGGTTCTCCGGCGAGAAGCGCTCGAATTCGTCGAACAGCAGACGAACATCCGTTCGGAAGACGACATCACAATCGATTAGAATGGCTCGCTCTATGTGCGGCTCCACCAGCCGATGCAGACCCAGCGACAGATACAATAGAGCGTCACTGAAATAAGAACTTGGATTTGAGCTGAAGAATGGTGTCATTGTTTGAACAATATCGGCGATTCGTTCGACACACTCATGCACATCGTACAGCGTATAGTACATGGACTTGCGGTAGTGTCGGATCTGTTGCCTGAGGATCTCTTCGGCGGACGCTTCGCTCTTGGCGTCCGTTATGATGTGCAGATGCAACTTGATTGTGCTGAATTTCAGCAGACTGCGGGCGAAAAGTTCGAACTTCTGCTGCAGCTGGTAGTTCTCTTTGGTGTAGATCACGAAGATGTGATGTTCGAGCATCAGAGAAACAGCGGCGCCATGTTGATGAGGATGATGGTAGAACGAAGTTTCGTTTTGGCGCCAACTGACATATTTGACTCTATTCGAGTTCGATTGAGAGATATTCCGATGTTGGACGAGAGGTTGAGCCGCCGCCGGCACTGGATTGAAGTCATTGTGGTCGTTATTGTTTGATTTGCCATCAACGCCACCACCTTGGAAGAAAGCAAGAAGGGATTTGCGACTAAAGAACTCAGAATTAGCATAGAAAATCACTAGGAAACCACTGGCTATGATGAGCAACAGTAGAATCTTGTTCATTTTTGAGAGTTTGCTAAATCTTAACGATTTCCGACGACGTCGGCATGTCACGATCGTGAGAATCTTCTTGGAATCCTCGCTGCCGTGGACAATCTTAACAGCAACTTTGTTGGCTGCTGTGGTGACTGTCGTTGTTGATTTCGGGGCCACCAATTTGGAGGCCGAGGGTGGTTGAGTTAATGAGCTTAATAATTAGGTCTGTAGTTTTTATTGATTTATGTGGTGGACGTTCAGGGGGAATTTGAAATGCATTTTTAGGCGATTTAATAGTTAGGAGTGATATGTTTGGTATTTTAAAAGAGTCCAAATATGTTTTATGTGGTTCGTTAGATGTAGTTTATGGGGCTTTCAGTTAACATAATGTAACAAATTAAGTTAAAATTTTCTTTTTAGTAAAACAAATCCAATAATTGCTCTTTTTTCAGTTCCACTGTCACTCTTATCAGTAGCCAGCATAAGATTCAACACACTCCGATGGAAAGTTTTAAAATTGCGATTTATTCTCTATTTATTAGGTTTGTTGTATGATATTGGATTTTTGGTAGCACATTGGTTATTTACTGATATTTTTGATGAGAGAAATGTATTGTTATAAATGGATTTATTGCAAAATATGGCAAATAAAAAATAATTTTGCAAGAATTTTATTTTTGGAATGTTGACACTCGGAAAATGTCAAGTGTCAAGTTTTCTTAAGTTGTTTGTTGGTGTCGACACCTGGCGGGATTTTTAAGTAACAATAAATATTAAGGGTGAAGTTCAACTGCTATGAATGTCGAATTCGTTTTTAAAAAAAGGTCATTTTTTATCAGAGATCAAATTAATTTCATGTTCGTTTTTAAGAAAAGATTCAAACTTTTTTTTTGGGAAATCTGAATTTTTATCGTGATATACACCGATTTGCACAACTACAACATTTAAGAATTCGTAAATGTCACTGGTGTTTGCATTTTATTTAGATATTGGTCTTGTTTTGAAAAGTTTTTTTGATAATTAATATGAAAAATTATTAGGAATTAAAAAATAATGGTAAAACGAGTTTTCAAAATCTCCATTAGACATGATGTCTACGTTGTCGGCGTCTTCCAATAGTAATTTTCAAGTGTTTGAAGCTATTTGGTAGAAAATGAAATTAGCTTTATACTTTTTACAATACTAAACTGCATTTTTTAGATTCAATTTTACTAACAATAGTAACCATATTTTTCTCATTTTTCACTACACAAGATTCTGTTTAACATTTTTGCTTCGAGGTTTCAATCAAATTTTCAAGCGAAAGAATATTTTTGTATACCTATAACTTGTACTGTTTTCTGTTTATTTACTATTTAGTTGAGAATAAAAGTCATGGCAGCAAGTTGTCAAATACCACTCCAACAACTACGAAAAAAATTAAACTCGGTTTATGTTCGTTTTTGCAAGAAAAATCCTATTGAACTTGTTTGCTTTTATATTTGGTATCCTCCTTTTTGCAGATCCTTGTAAAAGCTTCAATGCCCAGTTTATCCGGCTTCATTTGGCCTACAGGTATTTTGTCCAGTGAATGATTTATATCAAAATCTAACTTTTAGTATCAGCATTTTTGTCTTTATTATCAATTTTATTGAATCTATATTTACTTACTTACTTACTTACTTTGGTGGCGCTACAGTTCGGGACGAACCTGGGCCTCAACCAACATGCCTCTCCAGCCAACTCGGTCTTTGGCTAGCTGCCTCCAGTTTTGCACTCCAAGTTGGTTGAGGTCGTCCTCCACTTGAGCGCGCCACCTAAGGCGAGGTCTTCCTTGACTGCGTCTACCCTCTGGGATGGAATCGAAGATCCTGCGAGCCGGAGCATTGTTGTCCATTCGCTCTACATGACCTAGCCATCTTAAACGTGATATGCGTATTTTTTTGACCAGGTCAATGTCGCTGTACAGCTCGTATAGTTCTTGGTTGAACCTTCTCCTCCAAAGCCCGTTAACGCAGATAGGGCCAAAAATCTTCCGAAGAATCTTACGCTCGAAACGACTAAGGATATCTACATCCGCTTTAGATAGAGTCCGTGCCTCGGCGCCATAGAGCAGGACTGGGATGATTAGGGTCTTATACAGAGTCTCCTTTGTCTTTCGAGAGAGGGCTTTGCTACTCAATTGCCTTCCTAGCCCATAGAAACAGCGATTTGCAAGAGTAATTCTTCGCTTTATTTCTGACGAGATGTTGTTGTCAGATGTTATAGCGGATCCGAGGTACACAAAGTCCCTAACTACCTCAAAGTTGTACCTGTCTATTGTGATGTTTTGTCCAATCCGCCGGTGTTGTGTGTCCCTTTTTGTGGACAGCAGGTACTTCGTTTTGGCCTCATTGTCTGCTAGTCTCATCTTAGCCGCTTCAGCTTCAATGCTAGCAAACGTTCCACTGACAGCTCGCCGAGTTCTGCCAATGATGTCTATGTCGTCAGCGTATGCTAGCAATTGCACAGACTTGAAAAAAATTGTCCCACTACAATTGACTTGCGAGTTTCTTATAATATTTTCAAGTATTAAGGTGAAGAAATCGAATCTATATTTGGTTTTACAAAATGTGGTTTTGTAAAATTCGGGCCTTTAAGTTCTATTAATTCCTCTTGGTCTGAAATCTTTTCTTTAAAATATAATTCTACGCAATGTTTGCAGCTCTA
This sequence comes from Platycheirus rosarum, assembly GCA_963971375.1. Classification (NCBI taxonomy): domain Eukaryota; kingdom Metazoa; phylum Arthropoda; class Insecta; order Diptera; family Syrphidae; genus Platycheirus; species Platycheirus rosarum. The sequence continues at coordinate 27,573,523 of OZ020510.1, read as the reverse complement.
TGTCACAGCACTTCTTGAGGCATGTCCCTTTTTACTTCCTTTTTAAATATTCATTCCGTGACAAGTAAAACACTCTTATCTTCCGAACCTCATTGATGCTTGCCTCATGCCACACTTTGTTATTCCGGAGTATAGCATTTTGCTTATTGATGGATCAATAAAGTGTAAATGAGAATAACTATACCCCATTTACATTTTACAGACTTTGAAAGTAATAGGTTATTTTTTTATTCTGATTCAAATTCCAATTTTGCATTAACCCCTTTTTATAAACAGCATCAAATGACGCCGATTCTCCATCAATTCCCTTTTGGGCACGTCTGTATATTTCACACAAGTTGAATCAGCATGACGTGGTGGTGTGTGAAAAGAGACTATATCTAACAAAAAAAAATATATATTGCAACAACAACAACTATTGCTAGTGTTTTATTGTTGTTTTTTGTAGAGTTTTTGTCGAATTAAATTCAATAAAAAAGTTCTTGAGTGCTGTACTCCAAAATGTGCGTTTCGCCCACTATGTCTAACGTTTATTATTCAAAGCTTTCGCTCTTGCCTATGGCAAAAAATAAATTTGACAACAAAGTCGTGAAGCAAATAATAAACCATGCAACGGAAGTAACAAATAATGCTTAAAGAGAATGCGGGAATCACAACAAATTTTCGGTATTGACGTAATTGTGTTCCTCACTTTCACATCCACATTCACATCCCTCGCCAAAAATTCTCCGTCACACTGCGTCGACGATGACGATGTGTGTAATGCGTGAAACAGATTGAAACAGCAACAGCACCAGCAACAGCGGACGCCATTAATTTAGAACCAATGTATTTCAATGGCTCAAGTTAGATTAGACCAGCACCAGCAACGTCACCAGCGTCGTTAGACCAAAGTCCAAAATTTGATGTTGCTGTTCCATTGCTACCAACTTTGCGCAAGTGAAATTCAGGGGCACCATACTGCAAAAGAAAACTTCGTATACTTTTTTATGACACAAAGTGTCAAACAGAAGTAAGAAGACGATGCTGGTGCTGGTGGCAATGTGTTTCAATTTATTTTGCTGGTCAGCGTGGTGTTTGCTGTTGACGGTGCTGGTGCTGTCGCTGGTTCAATCTGTTTCGCGCTTAAATGAGGTCATTGTGTGTCAGGCTTCTTTCTCAAACACTTTTTCTCTTTCTTTCCCACATCAACTTTCGCTTTTCCTTTCTTTTTAAAACTTGTTTTGAAAAAAAATTGTTATCACCCTAAAGCGCGGAACAGATTGAACCAGCAACAGCACCAGCACCGTCAACAGCAAACAGCACGCTGACCAGCAAAAGAAATTGAAACATACGAAGTTTTCTTTTGCAGTATGGTGCCCCCAAATTTCACCTCCGCAAAGTTGGTAGCAATGGAACAGCAACAGCAAATTTAAGACTTTGGTCTAACGACGCTGGTGCTGTTGCTGTTGCTGGTTCAATCTGTTTCACGCATAAGTCTATTTTACATTCCACATTCCACAGTTGATTTCCATTTTGAATCCCGCGTCAGTTGGCGAGAAAAATTTGAATTTTTTGTAAATTTAATTTTTTCTTCGTCGCGTCTGGGTTGGTTTCATTACGAATCACTCGTTTTTTTATATTTTAATTAATTAATCTTTGCAGTTGCGTGCAATTCAATATTGTTAATTATTTAAAAATAAGATTGCTGAATGATTTTCCTATCGTTGTCGTAACTTCGTAAATTATTTTCTTGCTGTAGTGAAAAAATAAAATCCCAAATACAAAATGGAAGAGCTCGGCTTAAACTTTCAAGAAACAATAAATCGCGCAAAAAAATGCGAAATCCAATGGCAAAATGAAATAAAAGTATAAAAATACTGTTCGGCAAATTGTGCTTTTATAAAAAATGATAATTTTTATTTATTTACCACAGTTGATTCAAATGAAAATGGAAGCAATAATGTTTGGCACCAATTCAGCCGATGCACCCCAAACATTAGGTGCTCCGGCATCAGTGGCTATTGCCGCATCCCCACAACAAATGAAGAAGCGCCCAAAGCGTTTATCAGCTGTGGTCGATAAGGATGGTAATGATTTAATTTTGAAAAAATTGGAAATTCCTCAATATTGTGGTTTCTTCTTCAGAAGAAAGTGATGACTCGCAGAATCTTTCAATGAAAAGTATTGCCACTGAAATTGAAGCTGTGGCCAATGAGACTGTTCCTTTTATAGAAGTAACACGAAACAAGTCGGTGGAGGTTAAAGAAGAACCAGAGGCTGAACATGTCTTTGCACGTCCACAGCGCGCTGCCAAACTGAAAGTAGATACCTTTGTAAGTTCGCCACTATGACATCATGTTTGAGCTCGATTTGATATACTTTTTCCAGAAGGAACCACCAATTAATTGCAAGATGAGACGTCCCGACAATGCCAATGAAACTGCTAAAAAGATCAAAAAAGAGAACGAAACTCGCGCTTCACAAGTAAGTACCAAAAAGTCGAGTAAGTCCAACATTTCCCGTTCGGATTCTGAGGAGTTAATAACTAAAGTATCGACAAACTCGAGTGCAAGCAATAAAAAGGTACATAAACTTAAATGGTATGCACGAAGACATTTTACCAAACAAAAAAAATCTTTATTAGGTCGATGAATCTATTGTTGTTTTGGATAAGGAAGCCCCAATGGTTGAGCTATATTCAGAGGAAGATGATGTGTCGTCTACTTCCAGCAACGTTGTCTCAAAGAAAAGTGAGTAAATTGTTTCAAAATTCATAGGAAAATGTGGTAAGCGTTGCATATTTCTTCACCACGGTAAATAGCAGGCTTCTATCTAACTTGGCTGTTGTTTTCACTTGAGAAATGGAAACCAACTCCCCTGTTTTAGTTTTTACCTTCAGCAGGCCTTCCCATTTTGTATTGTTCTTTGAAGCCAACTAGGTGCAGTGTCGTTGCGTTTGTTTGATCCAGGAATTTGTGAACCTGTCTTTCTTAAAGCTTTGTTACTCCTGCTGTTATGCAAAGCATCTTCATATCATCTGTTATTCGCATACGTCTTGTGAGCGCTGGAAAAACAACAGATCTCGTGGTTGTCTATCGAATAATTTAATTGACTCGTATACACTGAACGGCATTATTTTTTTTTTCTTGTAAAATTATTCTCGAACTGCAATCGTTTTTACGAGCGATTTCAATGTTTACAATTCCAGTTGGCTCCTTTATTCTGGCCAGACAACACCCGAAGGAAGGTATGTTGAGATTTTTGCTGAGTTGAACCAACTAACTCGACTAATAGATGAGCCAACCCGAATTCTTTACATGTAAGTTCGGGACGAACCTGGGCCTCAACAACATGCCTCTCCAGCCAGCTCGGTCTTTTGCTAGCTGCCTCCAGTTTCGCACTTAAGTTGGTTGAGGTCGTCTTCCACTTGAGCGCGCCACCTAAGTCGAGGTCTTCCTTGACTGCGTCTACCTTCTGGGATGGAATCGAAGATCCTACGAGCCGGAGCATTGTTGTCCACTCGCTCTACACGGAGCAGCGATAGTTCTCCATCGTCATCCTGCAGAGTCGGACGAGTTTTGTGGGGATGCCAAAACCTGATATGGCTCTGTATAGCTCGTCTCTATAAATGCTATCGTACGCGGCCTTAAAATCGATAAAGAGGTGGTGGGTATCGATTTGGAATTCTTGGGTAGTTTCCGGGATCTGCCGCAGCGTGAACATTTGATCGATTGTGGATTTTCCTGGCCTTAAACCACACTGATAGGGGCCAATCATGTTGCTAACGAGTGGTTTCAAGCGTTCACATAGTACGGCAGAGAGGATCTTGTAGGCGATATTCAGGAGACTTATTCCTCTATAGTTGGCGCAGTTTAGAGGGTCTCCTTTCTTGTGGATCGGGCAAACCATGCTGAGGCATGACCATGATCAGGCATACTTTTTTCAGACCAAACCTTAGAAATAAATTGGTGTATGCACTCCACCAGGTCATCTCCGGCCGCTTTAAAAAGTTCAGCGGGTAGTCCGTCGGGTCCAGCAGCTTGGTTGTTTTTTTAGTTTAGATATTGCTATCCTCACTTCAGTTTGGTCAGGTGGACGGAGGTTTTGTCTGCCATCGTTCATGTTGAATGGTTCTTTTAGCCTTCCAGCGGGATTCTGGTCTTCATCGCCGTTTAACAGTCTTCAGAAATGGTCCTTCCATGTACCCAGCACCGACTGTGACTCTCCTACGAGGTTTCCATTCCTATCTCTACAGGCTTCTGTGCGAGTTTTTTTTCCTTGGCACGTTCTTTTTACTTGTTGGTAAAACTTCCGCACGTTATTCCTGGAGTAGCATCTCAATATCTTCGATCCTGCGCTTCTCATGCTCTTTCTTTTTCTTTTGGAGAAGCCGGTGTTCTTCCCGTCTTTTCTGCTCGTAGAGCTCGCGAGCAGCGCCGCTTTATATGCCTCTTGTTTGGCTGCATAGACCTATCTGCATTCGTCATCGAACCATAGGTTTCGTGGTGATGGTGGACTGGTGAAACCTATTACATCAGTTGCGGCATCTCTGAAGGCTTGTTGGCAACTGGTCTTCGGCACTTGATGCTGGCGGTAATGGATTTCTTGAGAGGGATAATCGATCGACACAGGTTCTGGCGGTTTCTTGCGATTGCAGCTTTCCGACGTCATACTGCCTCACAGTATAACTCCGTTGTTTTGGTGTTCGGGTTATTCGCATTCTTACCTTGGCTGCAACAAGGTAGTGATCCGAATCGATGTTAGCTGCTCGGAAGGTGCGAACATCCAAGATACTGGAGGCGTGTCTTGCATCGATCGCAACGTGATCAATCTGGTTGACGGTTATTTGATCTGGGTGTCGCCAAGTCCCTTTGTGTATATGGAGATGAGGAAACCATGTGTTTGCAATGGTGACGTTATGTGCCACTGCGAAGTCAATTAGCCTAAGTCCGTTTTCAGACGTTGTGTCGTGTAGGCTATGTTTTCCGACAGTCCTACCAAAGATTTCTTCTTTACCTATTTTGGCGTTAAAATTGCCTAGTACGATCTTAACGTCGTATTTAGGGCATTGCTCATAGGATTTGTCGAGGAGCTCGTAGAAGTCATCCTTGGTGGCGTCATCTTTGTCCTCTGTGAAGGCATGAGCGCATATTAGGCTAATGTTGGCGAATTTAGCCTTGATACGAACTGTCACAAGTCTCTCACTTACGTGTCGAAAGCCCAAGACTTCTTGCCTAAGTCTACCGCTTATGACGAATCCGCACTCAAATAAACGCTGTGGCCTTCTTTCACAATCACCGTAGTACACGTCACAGTTTTTCATCCTCCTTTTGCCCGGCCCATCCCATCCTACCTAACAAAAATGGTATTTTTTGATTTGAAAACGAAATTAATTCATCAGTTTAATTTTTAACGCGAAGGCAAGCCCATTTAATAGGCGATAGGTGTCAAAATATTGCTAACATTTGTTTTATTCTATTATTTTTTAGAATCCAAAAAGGAACCCAAAAATGCAGTGGTCAAGGTGAAAAAAGAAAAACTTAGTACGTCTGGTATTGATGAAACTGAACAGATGCCGCCTCCACCAGCGGTGAATGCTGATGCTTCTCAAGCACCGAAAGAAGATTTACCCACTGCTTCCGTTCAACACGAAGCAACTGCATCGACAGAGGAATCTCTACAAACAACAACAACAAGCACTGACACAACAACAAAAACCAACGGCAAACGCACTCGAAAGAATAAAGCGTTCAATCATCGGCCAATTAAAGAAGAACGAATTAGCATCGAAGCTGTAGAGGTAACTCCACCACCTCCAGTTTCTACCCGAACTCGCAGTGGTAGTACGGTTAAGCCTCGACCCGGTTCTGTTTATGAAGATGCAGTTGATAAAATGCCAGAAGATGATGTTGCAGAGGAAAAAACTAAAGAAAAATCCATAGCCAAACCAGTTTCACCTGGTGCAGGTGTCAATGAGACAATTGCAACAAACAATGCGACAATGGTGACTGCATGTGATGCGACATTTGTGACCAATCAAGGAAATAGTACGTTTGCTGTGCCACCACCACAAACTACATTCAATTTGGGTAATAATCCGAATGCAACAGTTACCATAGCAGCCAATGATGTAACGAAGAAACCCAAAGGAAGTTTGGGAGATGCTACGTTTGATGTTAGGACACCGCCAACAAATGACAGTATCATGACTGAAGATGACTCCTTTGATAAGCCACTGATGCCACCGAAGAAATTACAGCCACCCCCACCGCCGCCACAAACATCTAAGGTTTTGAAGTCGAAGGCCAAGGGAAATGAGTTGTTTAAGTATGTATAAGTGTGTGGTATGTGTGGGCTTCCAAATATTGAGAATTTTATTTTCAGCCCCTGTGTACAGAGTCCAGTTAAGAAGAAGGTTGAGGCATTTGAACATCATGCCCAGAAAGTTACAAGCGACATGACTCTAAAGACTAGGTCGAAGAAGACCAAAGAGAACTCAGAACCAGAGTTGCCAGTGAGTTTGAAAACTGAAAATCCTGTCAAAAATGTTTTTTTTTTTTTATTTCTTCCTCCCACAGAGCATCCGGGATCTCAAGTCGAGCAGTATGGTTACTACGCCAGTTATCGGTAAACCACATGCACCAGCTCTAGGAAGGTTCCTCACTCCAACGCAACAAACGAATGTCACTCCCACCGCTACCAATGCTAAAAAACTACCCAACAGTGCGTCAAAGATTATGCAATTCCCCGTGTCCAAGCAGAATTCAGCATCAAATCTTAAGTGCACTAGTTCTGCCTCATCGCAATCTTTGTCACGGGAGAACAGTGAGGATGATCTAAAGAAGGGATTCAATAAACTTCAGGTAAATATTTTGAAAAAAATCTGTCCATTTCTTCAATGTAAAGATTCTTTCCATTTAAAGCAATTGGCAGATGAACGTAAAAAGAAACGAGAACTTAAGCACCAGCAAGCGGCTTTGCAACGCGAAGCAAAGGAAAAAGAACGTGCCGAGCGATTAAGGAAGATTGTCAAAGAACGCGAAGAAAAGAATCGCAAAAAAGCCATCGAATTGGATCAAAAGAAACGCGAACTCGAGGAAATCAACAAGAATTTAAAAGTCCAAGAAGAGAAACAACGAACACCAGCGTGCAAATCAAAACCAGATCCTGCCGAAGTGGCGCGACAAGAACGTGAACTACTGGACCAGATGAAAATGCCCAAAATGAAAGCACCCCCACCACCCAAACAACGCAACAAATATAACTTTAACATGTTGCACAGCGATGATTCGACCGACGACGAAGGAAAGTCCTCGTACAAGAGACCCAGCCCACCAACATGGAGCAAGAGTTCAGTTCGCGCAGACTTTATAACCTGCCAAGCGTACACTGCTTCGGATATTGTCGACAGTTTCTTCTCGGTGCAACCGATGACGCCTGACTTGAAAGCCATCTTCCCCAGCATCGATCCACGCTACTTGAAACGTAATTCAAGTGCCATCTGGCGGACGCCGCCACGTTATTCTGAAATGCCCAAGTATTGAATGGATTATTTATCAACAATTTATTAATCATACTATTTTATTAAGTTTATTATATTAATTATACATTTATGTAATATTTGTCTGAGTGCGCGTTGTTTTCTTTTTTATTTTAATTAATATTGGTTTTTATTATTTTTTTTTGGTACATATCTGTTAAAAAATACCTAAAAATAGAAAAAAAAAACAATATAAAAATAAATGAAACCATTTGTTTCAAAAACAAATGATTTTGTTATTATTTGAGTGATCCAACTAGACAGAATCCGGACCCAGTAACACTGGTCTTATGCTGGAGAGATCCTAGTAAACATTTTAGAGCGAAGGCGAAGCCTATCTCAACTGCGTTCTTCCTCCGAGTTGAATTCGGAGACTACCAGCTGGAGCCTGGAGCATTTTTGCCAGTGTCCATTGTGTAGGTTGTAGAGGCATTCCGAGTGGATACAAGTCAAACAAGTGGATACGAAGTAAAACAGAATCCCATGTATTAATGAAATTTCCAAACATGAACATTCTTAAACCCATTATTTTCGATACAACAGTTCTCCGTCAGCTCATAGGTCACTAACTTCTTCATAAATTTCAATCTGTTCTCAGTCAATCCATGTCTTCCAGGGTCACCAATCAAAATCATCTTTCCTTGGCTGTGTAGTTTATCAAGCCAAGGCAAAAGAACTTCAGCAAAATCAGCATCATAGAAGAGATCTCCCAACAAAATAACGTCGGCTTCGATATTTGAATTCCCAATTAGATTTCTATCACTTGTTTCAACTTGGACTCTGTTCAACTTAGCATTTATATGTGCGGCAACTGATGCTACTGAAAGGCAAAATCAAAATTAAACCATCAATTTTCGTGAAGGGGATGTAGCTCAGTGGTAGAGCGTTCGCTTTGCATGTGAAAGGCCCCGGGTTCGATCCCCGGCATCTCCAGTCCTTTTTTTTAAATTTTAAATAAAAATCTTACTTGGATCAATGTCATTTGCTATGACAGATTTAGCATTGGACAGTATTGCTGCTATTGATGAAGCTCCACAACCACTTCCGATGTCGAGGACTTTTTTCGATTCAACCAAACTACTGTTGTCGAGGATGAATCTATGAAAAAAGGTTTTAAGTTAATGAAATTGTTAAGTAAGGGAATATTTTCGAACCTGCTTAATGCTTGGCCCCCGGGCCAATAGAAACCCCAAAATGGATCATTTTCGAATACCTTGTCATGCTCTGAGGTAATCGGTTGGTGGAATAATTGGCATTCGGGTGTTATCAATCTAAGGGCTATCTCGGGTGTGAGATGAGTTCGGGATATTTGAGTGTTTTCTGTGATTCGCTGTACCACTTTTGAAAGCCTATAAAAAATACAAAGTTTATTAGAAGACAGATTTTTTTATCTTTATATGTATAGGTCTCACAAGCCGGTCATGTAAGAAAATATTGTGAAGAAAAACTACATTGGCAACCCCACTCCCTTCCAGAAAACGAAAAACGGTATGTACGTGGAAGGTGCGTACATTAAAGGGACCGAGCAAAGCTGAACAGCTAACAGAGGCCCTCGCCAGTTTCAAAGTTGATACAATAGCTAACCAGGAGATGCGATGAAATGGAACAGGCCTGAGAAGAACTGAACACTGCGATTTTTAATATAGGAAATGCCATACCTTGATGAAGGCCAAATTCCATAATTCAAGCCTAATTAGCGCCGATGCCCCTACACAAGAGAAAGACGTTGTTACCAAAGAAACTTTCTACGAGCTCCTTGCCAAAACGTGAGAGCAGTGCCCCAAGCATGACATTAAAATCGGACTCAGGCTTATCGATTTTGCAGCGGGAACAAATATGGTGTTAAAAAGCAAAACACGATTCCCTCGTCTTGACATTCAAAAGAGCACATGGCGGTCAACGGATGGTCGAACCTGCAACCAAATGACGAAAGACATTCCTCTAGCAGAACGTCCGTACGATCCGAGGAGCAACTATTGACTAGGATCACTATCTAGTTGGTGCAAAACTTCGAGTGCGGATATCAATGGAAGCTGTTAGGCGATCAACAATTACGCAGAGGGAATTCAATGTTAGTATGTCAACAAGCCATAAGAAACGCAGCGTCAGGGGTTCTTGGTTCCTAAAAAGAACTAGAGCTTCTTATCATCTCTACGTTGATCGAAGGAAGGATGAGAAATGCTTACTCAGGAGAAAGAAAAAAGATCACCGGCAAAGTGAAGTCGGAGATGCAGAGGAGAAGTCGAGAGAAGAGAGAGAGAAGTCGACGAAATGCAGTGGTGCTTAAATAGGAAAGAGGTGCGAAACTTCTACAGAAGTGTGAAACAGTCACCATCAGGTTTTTAAAAACCTTCCTGGGCCCTGCAAAGATATGGTTGGAAGCACTGTAGTAGATACGCAGCCGAATGCTTACAGGGATGAACTGTACCGGACCATTGCTAGCTTTGGAACTCATGTTAAACTAATGCGTTTTATAAGGATGACGTTGGAGAATGCTCACTATTCAGTCGAAATTGGTTGATATTCTACTGAGACCTTCGACACCATCAGAGGGTTGCTGTTTCAATATTGTACTTCAAAATTTAATATGGAACACCCAGGCCAGCACATCAGGCAGTATCTTTAATAAATAAACACAAATACTTGGGTGACTTGCTGACGACATGGATGTGATAGGAAGAGCCAAGCGAGCAGTAACCGGTGCTTTCACTTTAATGGAATCAGCAGCAAGCAGAATAGGACTGAATATAAACGAAGATACAAGACGAAGTTATGCTTTCATCAACAAGAGTCCAATCCCACTACCGACTTGGCCAGAACTTGACGATTGATAGGTGTAACTTCGGAGGTAGTCAGTGAATTGGCCTGTCTGGGTACTGTGGTAGGCACAGGAAACAACATCAGCGCAGAAATCAAATGTAGAGCCACTCTTGCTAATACAGGGTAGGCCAAAAGAAGTTATCCATCCGATGTTGTTTGGCTCTTTTTTTCTAAATAAAAAACTTCGATTCTCTTTTTTGATTATGTTTATTTGAACCTTTAGAATTGTATTGGTCAAGTCGTGAAGATGATATCGTCCAAATGGGCGCCGTCACAATTGATTGCCATACGGGCTCGTCTTATGACATTTTTCATCACTTCAGCGAGAACTTCGGGCGACAGATTCTCGCACTCGTGTCGAATGTTATCCTTGATAGCTTCCAGAGTCTCGGGCTCGTTCACGTAAACACGGGACTTCAAAAAACCCCACAAAAAAAGTATGAAACAGTTAAATCGGGCGATCTTGCGGGCCAGTGCAAATCGACCCGTAAACGCCGCCTTCAGAATATCACAAATGTCAAAACAGATTTGACATTGGCGGCCATTTGCAAAAATGGGAGCATCTTCCAACAGGGTGATTTCTTTTTGCCCACCTTGTATATAACTATACAAAACACTTTGTCATCTCGGTTCTGCTTTAAGATGCAGAAGCATGAATCATTTCTCCGTCAGATGAAAGCGCCCTTGGGGTTTCAAGAGAAAAGTTCATTTTACGATCTATGGCGGAGCGGATGAACACCGACGCTCTGCCCGAGGGATTCAATAGCCAATAAACCCCTATTCTTCGATGAGGCGACTAGGAAAAAGAAAGCCTCTGACTGCTTGGGGACAGCAAGCTAGAGATCGGCTTGGAGCATATTAAGCCAGTCCCAGGAGGAACACGCTATGTAGTGCCACCAAAAGTAGGGTAAGTTCTATACATTCCTCATAAGACGCTGCCTCTCATTTTGAGGACCTTAATGCCTTAAGATGTTTAAATCGCTTTGATTAATAAATAAGTTTTGTGACCTTTCGTTCTTTTCATAGTAAGTGAGATTTAGATCCTACAGAAATTACAATAACTCAGTTTGATATCGAGAAAAACGGCAGCTAGTAGAAAAAGACATTAACCAAACAAATTAAAAGCCCCTTAGTTCCTAGTGTACATCAAACAAAAAATCCGGATTATTTTTATCTCAGCTTTTGAAAATAAATAAAATCCCAAACCACGCTCTGTTGCTCCACTTAATTTTACAGATAATTTCAGGCAAGTTTAAAAACCCAAACCATTTCGCTTTTCGAGCGTTGCGAAATACAAAACCCCCCAACAGTGAAAAAAAAGAAAAAGAAAAACATAAATGCAGCTCAAACAAAAAATCCAATTATCCATTAAAGAATGGGAATCCCAGCCAGGGGCAGAGTTTCCATTTCCAATCCAACGAGCCAGCTTACAGTTTTCTTGTTTGGTATCCAAGTCAAAATGATGTGTACTTGCACAATTTATATTCCAGAAGAGCCACTCTGTCGATTTGTTTTTATTTGGACTGCGCCTAAAAAAGATAAACAAAAACAAACAAATTCTCCTCAACTCACCTTAGCTATAGAACTTGGGATTCCCCATACCAAACGAGAATCCATAAAAACCACCAGCAAAACCACGACTTTATCAAATCTTGGAGCAATGCGGTTTGTGCCATGATTGCACTCTGCGTCTGGCGGACATCCAAACCATTAATTGAATCCAAATTCTGGCGAAAACACACGCATATCCGCTCATGGTTGTTATACAACTTTTTTTGGAGTCAACTTAAAGCACGACTCTGTCTCTATGCCTGGCAAGATATTTTAGCCATGAAGCACACCACCACAAGGGAAGCCTCTTCGAAACAGAGGTAATTTTATACTCCGTCTGCTTCCCCTTGTCTTGTTCTATGCTATCCGAATTCCAAGAAACTCTTGACCACTTTTAAGTGTTGAATCTTTGAATAAACCCAACAACTGGACGTGACGTAGATTGTATTCAGGTTATTTAAAAATAATAACAACAAAACACTACGGACGTGTTTTAGTCAAATCTACTTGCGTCGTCGGATCGGGGCTATCTTTGGCGCGTAAATGGTAGTTGAAAATGAAAACAAGTCTACTCTCTCAAGCTTACTCTTGGATTGATCTCTTAAGAGAGACTTAGAGCTTTTATAGAGAGACTCTTGGTAAAGAAAAGACCAGACGAAAGCTGGAAATATCTCGTTCCAGATTCATTATTTATTCATCTAGTTGGTGTTGTAAGCTCGTTTTGATAAAACGATTAAGAAACATTTTATCATGATCGGAAGTGGCAGTTATATATGTATGTTCGTTTCGTACCTTTGTTGGGCAGCTTTAAGAAATTTGGAGGCTTGTTTCCTGAGGCCAAAGAAATTCCGATTGATAGATACAATGACGAGCCGCGGTCATGGTTTAACATTTTGAAGATAAAGAGCCATAGAATTTAGCACTTTGCTGCTATAGATATCCATTCCTGAAAATGTAAATATATGCCAAAAAAAACTGTTACAATTAATGTTCTTTAAAACAATTTAAATAATTCTTGCATATGGATATAATTTGAGTCACTGTACACATCTATTACATTAATTAGTGCACTTTTCAATTCCCTTTTGTGCTCTTGCAAATTATCTAATCCTGCATCCTGTGTTCATTATTCACTTCACTTTAAACCTCCGAACAATAAAGACCATTTGCTTTTGTCAAAACTAAAATTCATAACAAGTAAGAAGTTTTCTTTTCTTTTTTTTTTGAACTACAAGCGTCATTATACGTGCGAGTCAATCATTATCAATCATGAAGACACTTGAAGACCTGCGAGGCACCTGTGGCTGATTTTTTGTTTGTTGATGAGGACATTCGAAGACGCCAATGTTTTCTCAACTGGTTTGATTAAATCAACTGGGATTAAATCAAATCAACTACTAAGTTTACTAAACTTCAAAATTAGAATTCCTATCAGAAATATTACTACTTACTTACTTAGGGGGCGCTACAGTTCGGGACAAACCTGGGCCTCAACCAACATGCCTCTCCAGCCAACTCGGTCTTTGGCTAGCTGCTTCCAGTTTCGCACTCCAAGTTGGTTGAGGTCTTCCTCCAATTGAGCGCGCCATTTAAAGCGAGGTCTTCCTTGATTGCGTCTACCCTCTAGGATGGAATCGAAGATCCTGCGAGCCGGAGCATTGTTGTCCATTCGCTCTTCATGACCTAGCCATCTTAAACTTGATATGCATATTTTTTTGACCAGCTTAATGTCGCTGTACGTACAGCTCGTATAGTTCTTGGTTGAACCTTCTCCTCCAAAGCCCGTTAACGCAAATAGGGCCAAGAATCATCCAAAGAATCTTACGCTCGAAACGACTAAGGATATCTTCATCCGGTTTAGATTCGGCGCCATAGAGCAGGACTGGGATGATTGGGGTCTTATAGAGTCTCCTTTGTCTTTCGAGAGAGGACTTTGCTACTCAATTGTCTTCCTAGCCCATAGAAACAGCGATTGGCAAAAGTAATTCTTCGCTTTATTTCTGACGAGATGTTGTTGTCAGATGTTATAGCGGATCCGAGGTAAACAAAGTCCCTAACTTCCTCGAAGTTGTACCTGTCTATTGTGTTGTTTTTTCCAATCCGCCGGTGTTGCGTGTCCCTTTTTGTGGACAGCGGGTACTTAGTTTTGGCCTCATTGACTGCTAGTCCCATCTTAGCCGCTTCAGCTTCAATGCTAGCAAACGTTCCAGTGACAGCTCACCGAGTTCTGCCAATGATGTCTATGTCGTCAGCGAATGCTAGCAATTGTCCCACTACAATTGACTTGCGAGTTTCTTATAATTTTTTCAAGTATTAAGTTGAAGAAATCGCACGATAGCGCATCACCTTGTCGGAATCCTTTTTTGACGTCAAAAGCTTCTGTGAGTTCAGTACCAACCTTGACGGAGCAGCGATAGTTCTCCATCGTCATCCTGCAGAGTCGGACGAGTTTTGTGGGGATGCCAAAACCTGACATGGCTCTGTATAGCTCGTCTCTATAAATGCTATTGAGTGTCGATCCATCCGTCACCATTAACTGACGTGTCTGCGGTTGTGCGCGAGAAAAAGTGTCGAGTGTGCCCCTCACAATAGAAAAAAACCCAAAAAAAAAAAAAAAAAAAAAAAAAAAAAAAAAAACAACACTCCCCTTACAATAAACCGATTCAGTTTTTAATAAAATATATATATATAAACATACATACAAAACAAAAAAATAATAATAATAAAAAAAAAAACACTAAAGCAATCACGCCATCACGCCATCACATATAGTCAACAACACCTACCACTCGCGATGCTTCTCTCCACCCCTTCCACATACACCCAGTGATAAACTGTTTTTTTCTATACACTGCATTGTTATACTATGTATAGTATGATGATGCAGTGAATAGATAAGAACATCTGGACTTTGGTCTCATTGTGGTGTTTCTGCAAGCTAGTTTTTTGTATACAAATTGTCTTATGGGCATAACACCTAAGGCAATTTGTATTACAGAGACTAATCTATTGCATTGACTTTGCAATTTGACCTTTGCCGGAATTGTGTCTTTTATGTTTTATTGTTGTAATGGTAAGTAATTTCCTTGTTGTTTTTACCAATATTCGTGGACTCAGAAAAAATTTTTTTAACGTCTATGTCCACACTGTTCAATACAGGCCAGCTGTTTTGGCATTAAGTGAAACCCAGATTGGAGTTAATACTGATTTATCAGAATTTGCTTTACATGGGTATAGCTTGATGCCACTTCTCTTTTTGCATCATGGTCTTGTTATATATGTTCGGAATGATATTGCTTGCCAGAGCCTTCCCCAATATGGGCAATGTTCCAACACGGACTTTAACTTCTTGTGGCTCAAATTCAATGTCCGCAAGCAAATCATTCATTATTGTTTTCTCTACAGGAGCCCAAATCTAGACAGCAAATCGACTTTTAACGAGTTTGATGCGCTGTCTGATTCCATTTCCAAAATTGTTTCCCATTGTCCTCACACTGAAATTGTTATTGCGGGCGATTTCAATGTACACAATTCAAACTGGCTCCGCTATTCTGGTCAGACAACACCCGAAGGAAGGTATGTCGAGCTCTTTTCCGGGTTACATCACCTTACCCAATTAATAGATGAGCCAACGCGTATACCGGATGTTGCTGGGCAAGCCGCCCATACTCTTGACTTGTTTCTTACTTCTCACCCTGATAAGTATACCATTAGTGTAACTTCTCCATTTGGAACCTCAGACCATTGTGTCATTTCAGCAATTTCTCGTCCTCCAGCCATCCAGTTAAAGAAAAACCTCCCACCAGGACCGTTTGGCAATACGAGAAAGCCAACTGGGACGGCCTGAATAATTTCTTTCGTTACTTTAACTGGTCACTATGTTTCCTCGATAGTGACGTTGATGCCAGCGCTGAAATGATCACAAATGTGATTCTTCTTGGGATGCGTGCTTTTATTCCTAACAGAGTAAAAAGTATTCAACCCAAAGAAAAGTCTTGGTTTAACTCTGAGTGTAAAGAAGCTATCAGGCTCAAAGAAGTAAGTTTCCGATCTTATAAAGCCGACCCTACAGAGGAAAATCGGAAAAAGCACAAACAAGCAAGAAACTTATGCAAATCCGTTATTGAAAGAACCAAATTTTTACACGACCAAAAATTACGGCAAAAAATTCTGCAATGTCCCAAAGGCAGTAAAAATTTTTGGTCGTTTGTAAAAAATATTAAAAACTCCTCAACATCTTCGGTTCCAACGCTCATCGCTGATGACAAACCAATTGTCCACTCTTCTGAGAAAGCAAACTTGCTCGCAGCTCATTTCGCTGCAAGCTCTACGCTACCTCACAGAAATGTTGCCCCTCCTGTACTTGAGAATGTAAATTTTTCCATGGGACAGATTTTTTTCCGCACTCGTACAGTAGCAAGAGTTCTCAAAGATCTCGACATACACAAATCTGCTGGCCCGGATGGTATACCCCCCATTCTTCTGAAGAGGTGTTCTTCCTCACTGGCAAAACCACTGCGTAAGCTTTTCCATCGCTCTTACTCTTCTGGAATCTTTCCTAGAAGATGGAAAACGGCATTTGTCCAGCCTGTCCCTAAGAAAGGTGACCCATCGTCCCCCTCCTCCTACCGACCCATAGCACTTACGTCCATTCTTTCCAAGGTCATGGAAACGCTGATCAACCGTCAGCTCAAGGAATATCTCGAAGACCGAAAGCTTCTCCATGACCGTCAGTATGGCTTTCGCAGTAATCGTTCCACTGGTGACTTGATGGCATATCTCACCGAACAGTGGAACAAATCTTTACATCGCTATGGCGAAAGTAAGATTATTGCGCTTGATATCTCCAAGGCATTTGATAGAGTTTGGCATGAAGCTCTCTTATCGAAAATGCGTGCTTTTGGGATCGATGATACTCTTGTTCGTTGGATTAGAAGTTATCTTCTGGACCGTTCAATGCAAGTTGTACTGGACGGTTTCAAGTCTGATCTCCATATTATAAATGCTGGTGTGCCCCAGGGCTCTGTTCTTTCTCCAACTCTTTTCCTCATTTTTATAAATGATCTTTTGTCTGTTACTTCTAATCCACTTAACTGTTTTGCTGACGACTCAACCCTCAGCTTCTCATATTCGTTCGACGATGCACGTCCTTTGTCTTCGGATGTACAATCGCAACGGCACCGTATGATAAGTTCATTAAACTCCGACTTATACAGCATTGTCAAATGGGGTAATAGAAATCGTGTGGAGTTTAATGCTTCGAAAACTCAATGCTGTCTCATGTCGTTAAAGCTAAACATTCCCCCCATGCCATTGTCCATGAATGGCACTTGCATCGAAGAAACCGAAAAGCTCTCAGTACTCGGTATGTGTGTCAATGACGACCTCCGTTGGAATGACCATATATTTGAGATCGCCAAGAATGCTGCTAAGTGCTTGGGTTTTCTGTATCGGTGTAAGAAGTTTTTTTCCCCTTCTGATCTGGCTACAATTTATAAAGCGTTTATACGCCCAAAGCTTGAGTATAACTCACACCTCTGGGCAGGTGCTTCCCAAGCATCTCTACACCTGCTCGATAGAATACAAAACAGAGCGGTAAGATTGATAGGAAATAGAACTGTTTCGGAAACGATTGCACCCCTCGAACATCGACGCAATGTTTCATGTCTTTCCTTGTTTTATCGTTTCTTTTATAAAAAATGTTCACTCGAGGTAGCCAGCTGCATTCCTCCCCTTAAAAATTTCACCCGTAATACTCGCCTTGCAAGGAATGCTCATCAGTTCACCCTTGAGCCCAATTTCGGACGTACCGTTAAATATAGAGATTCTTTTTTTAGTCGAACAACACGAATTTGGAATGGCTTACCCAGCGAGGTTTTTCCTTGCCATTATAATCTAGAAGCATTCAAGACCAATGTTAATCGACACTTTCTGTCCCTCCTTTCCTAAAATTCCTATGCTCGCGCAGTGTGTTAACATTAAAAGGGAAACATTAATCCCTGTGCGCGTGCAACGTATAAAAAAAAAAAAAAAAAAAAAAAAAAAAATGCTATCGTACGCGGCCTTAAAATCGATAAAGAGGTGGTGGGTATCGATTTGGAATTCTTGGGTAGTTTCCGGGATCTGCCGTAGCGTGAACATTTGATCCATTGTGGACTTTCCTGGTCTGAAACCTCACTGATAGGGACCAATCATGTTGCTAACGAATGGTTTCAAGCGTTCACCTAGTACGGCAGAGAGGATCTTGTAGGCGATATTCAGGAGACTTATTCCTCTATAGTTGGCTCAGTTTAGAGGGTCTCCTTTCTTGTGGATCGGGCAAACGATGCTGAGGTTCCATTCATCAGGCATACTTTCTTCAGACCAAACCTTAGAAATAAATTGGTGTATGCACTCCACCAGGTCATCTCCGGCCGCTTTAAAAAGTTCAGCGGGTAGTCCGTCGGGTCCAGCAGCTTGGTTGTTTTTTTAGTTTAGATATTGCTATCCTCACTTCAGTTTGGTCAGGTGGACGGAGGTTTTGTCTGCCATCGTTCATGTTGAATGGTTCTTTTAGCCTTCCAGCGGGATTCTGGTCTTAATCGCCGTTTAACAGTCTGCAGAAATGGTCCTTCCATGTACTCAGCACTGGCTGTGACTACTACGAGGTTTCCATTCCTATCTCTATAGGCTTCTATGTGGGTTTTTTTCCTTGGCACGTTCTTTTTACCTATTGGTAAAACTTCCGCACGTTGTTCCTGGAGTAGCATCTCTCAATATCTTCGATCGCGCGCTTCTCATGCTCTCTCTTTTTCTTTTGGAGAACCCGGTTTTCTTCCCGTCTTTTTTGCTCATAGAGCTCGCGAGCAGCTCTCGTCTTTCTTTGCAGCACCTCTTTATATGCCTCTTGTTTGGCTGCATGGCCCTGTCTGCATTCGTCATCGAACAAGAGGTTTCGTGGTGGTGGTCTGGTGAAACCTAGCACATCAGTTGCAGTGTTGCCACTGGTCTTCGGCACTTGATGCTGGCGGTAATGGATTTCTTGAGAGGGATATTCGATCGGCACAGGTTCTGGCGGTTTCTTACGATTGCAGCTTTCCGACGTCATCCTGCCTCACAGTATTACTCCGTTGTTTTGGTGTTCGGGTTATTCGCATTCTTACCTTGGCTGCAGCAAGGTAGTGATCCGAATTGGTGTTAGCTGCTCGGAAGGTGCGAACATCCAAGATACTGGTGGCGTGTCTTCCATCGATCGCAGCGTGAATTATCTGGTTGACGGTTTTTGATCTGGGTGTCGCCTATTCCCTTTGTGTATATGGAGATGAGGAAACCGTGTCTTGCGATGATGACGTTATGTGCCGCTGCGAAGTCAATTAGCCTAAGTCCATTTTCAGACGTTGTCTCGTGTAGGCTATGTCTTCCGACAGTCCTCCAAAGATTTCCTCCTTACCTATTTATCAGAAATATAAGTCCAGGCAAAATAATTTAAAAAATTAAAATTAAAATATACCACCAAAAGGGGTATTTTTGTGATTTTTTCCGTGTATGTTCAAAACTAATCAATATTTTCATAAATGGTCTGAATAAGTTGTGAGTATTCAAATCAGCGTTAAATGAGACCATAATTATATTCTTTGGGCCACCCATCACCAAACTACATTAGGTAAGAGTTGGATTAATTTTCCACATTTTTCATTTTTTCTCTTAATACATAAACTCTTTGTCATAGAAGAAGTCCATATAAAAGTTATAGAATTGAATTCTGCGTCCTTAAAAATAAAGCTATGTAGAAAACGCGCCGTTAGGGGTGATCCCGGTGCCGATAGCACCACTCATTTGACTCTTGGAGGTGCAATAATTAGATATTTTTTCTCACCTTATTTCTTGTGTGTAAATAGCTGGTATACGGTAGCTGGATTCAATACCTACCTGAAAGTGCAATACCACTCGACCACGCGACCGTTTCATCCACTACTGGAGGCGCAGTTATTTTTTTCAAGAGAATTCTGATGTATTGATCAGGTAGCTGGACTCAATACCTCTCTGAGAAGAGAACGCACTATTATTGGGCCACTAACAAAGTTATTGCAACATGAAATTCTTTTGTCTGAATTATTTCCGATTTGTGTGATTTGTGTGTCTAACGCTACTGGCCTAAATTTGCTGTATCTTCTGACCTGTTAAACATAAATTAACACTTATGCATATATTTTTTTAGGAAATTAATTTCTCTACAACTCATCCCTTCACAACTTTGTGATAAAAAACTGTTAAGGAGTTAGAACAACATTTTCAAAGAGTATATCTCAAAAACGGTTCTTTATTTTCAAATATAGTGCCATAGTAAATTGTAGGAATTTTTTTTTTCTACGACAAACCGTTTTCGAGATATGCGGGGACCGTGAGAAGGTCCCTTTAATTCACCCCCCTTCCCGCGCGGAACACTGACTTACGTGGATTTTTTATTGCGGGTAATGGAGACACCCCCCTACACATTCCTCGAAAAATTTTAACTACATGGATTTTTGTTGTTTATTTATTATTTTTAGGCTTAGTTTTCCTGGACTATATCAAAAACTTGTAAATTCTTTTTTTTAAATAATTTTTTTTAAATAAATTGTGCGACGTGCTCGCATTTTAAATACAAATTTTAGTTGTAATCGATTGAACAGTTCCCGAAAAATTCTAATGAACCGAATGGTGCGGACTGGCGCGTTTGTAACCGCGATAACAAGAAATTCAAACATATCTTGTCCCCATAATAGGGGTTTGCTCTGATTCGTCAAGTTTCGAAAAGTTTTGCTTACGAACATAATCTGTGCTCACGCTCACATATAGTCGAAAATATTGTGCCCAAAAAAGCACCACAACACTATTCGTCATTTAGTATGTAGACTATAGTTGAGAACGAGAGATAGTGGCAGATCATCGCCATGCCGTTCATCAGTGTTAAAGATGTTGCAAAGAAATGGTTAAGAGGAACAGAGTGCATCGTGCCGTATCGTATCGTCGCCGCACTCACCATTTTGGTATCAGTGGATCAACCTTGCGGCGCATTTTAAAAGATGATTTGCATTTGTGCAATTGACTCAAAAAATATTGTCCAATCCTTTAGACCATTGACAAGCTCAACGCCAATATTCGTAATGAAATCATCAACATACCCCATACCGACAAGCTCAATAAAGTATGTTATATACCATCCAACCAAAAAAAACATTTTTATATAAACTTCACTACTTTTTTTCCTCTGTGGCTTTTTATGGACATTTACGCTGAAAAGAAATAAAAGACGAATAAAAACTATAAAAAGCATTATTGTGAACATACCGAAATTCACGTAGGCAATTCACAAGCGATTGCAACATTTATGATTAACCTTGATGGTTCTTTTCGTGTAAGTTTGACTAAAACATAAATTTAACATAAAAATGAAGGTTTGAAGGTTTTTGTATTAATTTATGTTAAAAAAG
Organism: Platycheirus rosarum; assembly: GCA_963971375.1. NCBI lineage: Eukaryota > Metazoa > Arthropoda > Insecta > Diptera > Syrphidae > Platycheirus > Platycheirus rosarum. The sequence continues at coordinate 27,552,178 of OZ020510.1, read as the reverse complement.
GTCATAACCCCATGATTATAAGTCATTCTCATTACTTTCCGAAAAAAATTGTTGTTTATCATAGCCGCCTGGTTGGTAAAGGAAGGGGACAAAGTAAAATTTAACAGGTGACCAAATTGAAAAGATTTTTTTAAATATCTATAGAAAGAATAGGAGACGATTAAGAAAATCTCTTAGGCTGAAAACACACCGGATAAAGCAAAACGTGTTTTTTTGTTTCGTGAAGCAAGAGAACATTGTTTCTTATGAGAGTACACACACCAAAGAAAACGAAACAAAACACACGTTTTTGTTTTGGTGTGTTTCGGTGGTGGTTGTCGAAAATACATGCGATTGTACTGCAACACACACCGAATTCAACAAAACTTGTTCGAACCAGCGTCGTTGACGATAATTGGCTACTTTCTTATGGCGCAACACACACGAAAGGAAGGAAAACATAATCACCAAAGCAAAACAGAAAAACCTGTTGTTTTTTGCAAAACAAAATTGTAATTCCGTTATTTTTATTATCTACAGAATCGAATATGTACCGAGTACAAATAAAGAACATAATTAATGAGTACATTAAGGAAGATGTCCCAAAGGGAACCGTACGGCGCGGAGCCGGCGGTGGCGCGGCGTTACGAGAAAGCTAATTGAAACGGTCTAAGCAATTTTATTCGGAAACTTTAAATGTTTTTATGGGACAAATTAATCTTCTGTCGAACTCGTACAGTTACAAGAGTACTTAAAGATCTTGATATACAAAAATCCGCTAACCACCGGTCTGTATCCGAGTGGATGTAAAACAGCATTTGCCTAGCCCTTACCTCAAAAAAGTATAGTATCTTCATCCCCCTCAAACTACAGACCAATTACACTTACATTAACGTCCCCTCTCGTAGCAATAGATCCACTGGTGATATGATGGCCATGGTATATATCACCGAACAATGGAACTGCTTTTTTACATTGTTTTAGAAAACAGAGGAGGAGCAATCGTATCGTAATTTTAAAGTTTTTTTTGGAAACACATAGACTTTCAAAAAATAATACTGTGGCGTATGTGTAACATTTTTTTTTTAAATGTGTTCACATTATTTAAAACATACATACATATTTGAATAGAAGAACACAGTGTATTAGGCGCTCCTATTTTTAGTATTTATAACTGATCTGCCGTTATTATTTACTACATCAAGCTATTTTGTAATGTCAACAGTGAAATTTATGGACTTTTTTTACAAGAATGCCTGGATACTCTTGTCAGCTGATGTAAAAAATTGCATGTTGTTAAATGTCAGAAGTTCAATATTTTTGAGGAATAAAGATCATTTCATTGACGCGCAAAAGCTAGATAGAATTGACGCTGTTAAGGACTTAGGAGTTATAATAGACAATAAGCTTACTTTTACACTCTAAAAGTCTTGGTATGCTAGGTTTCGTAAAAAGAATGTCAAATGAATTTAACCACCCATATAACAAGGGCAACTTATTGTTCGTTATTAGAATACTAGCTTATACCCGCGACTTCGTCTGCGTGGACTTCAGATTAAATTATTTGTATATTATTTAAATCAAAACTCGCCAAAGAAAATTACTTAGATTTCTCCTACAGAAACATTGCATTTTTTTCTGAATAAAAGTAGCCTGTGTGGTAAAGTGAATCCTGTAACTCTTCTGTCTACCTCTGTCTACCAAACTTCTTCACAAAATTAGTGCAGTCGATAAGGCATGGAAGCATATCAAACAAACTTCCAGCAGTGAAGTATTGCATATTTAAGCCTCTCTTATAAGAAGCCTGCTTCCGTCATGGATAAAATGTTGCATAAATAAAAATTATACATCTACCTACGAAATTTTTCTTATCGGTGTGATATTTCTCTACATCTGTATATTTCTATATTTCTGTATTTATATATCTCTATATATTTCTATATTTGTATATCTCTTTATATCTAAATCTTTATATCTCTATATCTCTGAATCTTCATATCTCTATATCTCTATACCTATCTCTTTATCTCTATATCTCTATACCCCTATATCTCTATATTTCTATATATTTATAGATATATCTCTATATATTTATACTTCCATATCTCTTTATAGTATAATGAATCCGGTAACTCTTCCGTCTACCAAACTTCACAAATTCCTGCAGTCGTTAAGGCATGAAGCATATCAAACAAACTTCCAGCAATGCAGTATTTTACATTAAAGCCTCTCCCACCCGAACCGTGCATTTTTTTCTGGATAAAGAGTAGCCTATGTTTCAATCTAGCACATTTTCCACCTACCTTTCGTATTTTATCGTTTCTTTTACAAATAAAAGGCACGACTGGGTCGCACGTACTTGCTCTTACAATAATGCTAGGTAAAGGGACCTTTATACGTCCCAATATGGGACCAATGGAATTTATAAAGGATTTAGGTACCTATAATAAGGTTGGAAGGAAGGTAGGTACTAAAATTAAGATACGTGTTCCAACTACTGTTAAGCCAGTATGTATAGAGACAATATTAAAAGTTAACACAGTGGTTTTGTTTATTTATAGGAAGGTGTAAACTTTTGTTTTCTCGATTGAAATTTTTGCATTCAGTAGTAATCGAATAGTTTTTTTTTATTTGTTAGTTGTTTTTATGTGTTTATCAAAGGCTTCCTTATTTATTCTGTGCTTTTATGATGATGAAAAATACTTTAAAATACGTAAGTATGCATGTAATGTAGGTTGTCACTTTCTTTTATTTGACTAATGGCTTGGCTAGGGCTTAGCCGAGCAATATGAAATAAAATGTTGGGGAAAAAAATTTATGAATTCAAAAAAACACTACTCATAACGTTTTTTGGAAAAAATGTTGTAAGCCATCTTATTTCTTTTGCTGTTTTCTATTTTATGAATTTTTCATTTCAAAATCGTTCGACCAGTTTTTTCAAAAAAATGTTTTTTTTGAAAAACTTTTCGAAAACATATTTTAAAATTTTTTTTAGTATGTCAATTTTAAGAAATCTATAGTTTATACTAGGAGAAAAATTAAAAAAAAAATCTATAGATCCGTTTTCAAAATATTCAAAAAACAAAATATTTTTTTAAAAAAATTATTAAAATTTAAAAAAAAATGTTTTTGAAAATTTTGATAAGCAATATTATTTAAATTATAAAACACTACATATTTTGAAAATTTCATCAAAATCCGTCAATTAGTTAACGAGAAAGTCTGATTTTAAAAAACAGGTCATATGGGAGGTACCGTTATAAAACTTTTTCTGAAAAATCCATTAAAATTAAAAGATAGATTTTGCACAGAAAACATCATTCTGAAAGTTTAATCAAAATCGTAGGAGCCGTTTTCGAGAAAAATAAGTTTTTTAATAAAAGTTATATGGCAGGTACCGTTAGTTTTGGACCTAGAAGGCCAATTCCAAAAACCGTCGGGTAGAGCACTCTAAAAATACTATATACCAAGTTTGAATCAAATCGGCCCAACCGTTTAGGCTGTAGATATCGATACGGACAGACAGACAGACAGACAGACAGACAGACAGACAGACAGACAGACAGACAGACAGACGGACGGAATTTCCGGACCCACTTTTTTTGACTTCTCTATCATCGTAATATCATGTTTGATTGTTAGAATTTTTTTTTTTTTTTTTACGAATGCATAACTTGCCTTATAGTCCCTATAATCGCAAGTAAAAATGTTCACTTGAAGTAACCAGTTGCATTCCTCCCCTTAAAAGTTTCTCCCGTAATACTCGTCTTGCAAGGAATGCTCATCAGTTCAACCTTGAGCCCAATTTCGGACGTACCGTGAAATATAGGGATTCTTTTTTTAGCCGAACGACACGAATTTGGAATAGTTTACCCGGCGAGATTTTCCCTTGCCATTTTGATCTGCAAACATTCAAAACCAATGTTAATCGACACCTCCTATCTCTCCCCTCCCTATCTTCCTAATGCCCACGCAGTGTGTAACATTAAAAGGGAAACAAGTAGTCCCTTGTGCGCGCGTTAATTATAAAAAAAAAAAAAAAAAAAACCTATAAAATTTCATCCAAATCGGTTAAGCCGTTTAGGCGTGACAAACATTTAACACATTTATACTATAAGTAGGATTGTAGTGTCATTTGGTCTCCATTGTATAATATTGATCTGAAAAAATTCAAACACGTCCAAAAGTAATTTCTGTTGTTCGCTTTAAGACGTCTTGTATGGAACACACACTTTTGTGCCACCTCGTTATTCCATTATCTGAAACTTGTCAATATGTGTAGTCTTGTTAATCTTGCTTAAGTAATATTAAAACTAAAAACTAAAAACAAAAAAATAAAAAACTAAAAAAAAAACTCATAAGAAAAGAAAAAATTTACAACGGATCTTGACCGATGTCCTTGGTCAACGTTAAGCATTGACTAGTCAAATCCAAGTTTGACTAAGCATCGGGTTTTAACTATAACATATCAATTAATTGTTCGAATTAGGCATCAATACATATTCAAATCTTACACAAAAAATCATAAATTAATTTGTTTATTCTATCAGACGATTTGCTTATGTATGTACACGAATTCGATTTGTGTATGCGATACACAAATGATACACAAATTAGTTGTGTTTGTCAAGTTTTTGGTTCAGACAGTTTGTGTATTTTTTTGGCAATATATTTGTTTATAAGTATACAAACTGTCTAATCAGGTTTTCATATTCTTTTCCAGATTCACCATTCTATTCTTCGAATGTAGAGCTGTAATGGGGACTTATGAAGCGTTTGGAATTTTATGTTTCAAAAACTCACGGCTTTTTGGTGTCGTTAAAGCATAACCTACCTCCATGTCACTTTCCATAAGTGGAACTTGCATTGAGGAAACCGAACAGCTTTGCTTTCTAAACATGTGTATCACAAACCACCTTCTGTGTGAAATGTTTAAATTTTAAGTTTCCTCAGACGATTCTGGATAGAATTGAGAAGAGTGCATCAAAAATGATAGACGATAGGAGCATAACAAAAACATTTGTTTCACTCTTTACTGGAACATCGTATGAATGTTTCCTGAGACTCTTCTTATTATTTCGTTATTTTTATAAAAACAATACTCTAGTCAAATAAACAAATGCATTTCCCCCTTTAAAAGTTTTTCCCGTAATACTCGCATAGCTGGAAATGCCCAACAATTTTGCTTTGAGCCAAATTTAGGGCAAACTGTCTTGAGACTTACGTTTGATACATATCAGCATACGGATTTTATAAAATTATTGTTGTGATCCAATGTGAGACCTTAAACTGTATGGTCAGGGATACACAATCTCTACACAGTTTTCGAACTTGTAACAGTTTCATTTTTCAAATAAATGAAAAAATTAAATCTTCATCCCGTCACCACGAACAATGAATTATGAAACGTCGGGAAACACAAATTATAAATAAACATTTCTCAAAACGCGGTTAGTTCCGAAAAAATGTATCTATTTAAAATGCATGTTTTAGGCAACAAAATATACATTTATACATAAATAACATAATAAAAAAAACTTATGACACATGTATATGTAGGTTTTTTGAAACTCTCTCTCCGGAGTTGTCGAAATTGAACATTGAAAGTTCATCGAACATGCTACATATGTAGTGTGACTTGAAAGTTAATTAGGTACTAAAAAATTCCACTTTAATTCTAATTTGTTTTTTGTTTATACCCCACAAAAACCCCCAAAAACCTTCAAAATTGAACAGCGGTTCAGAATAGCAATCAAATGATTAATCTGGGATTTACTGGCTTCAGCTGCAGAGTCTATCATTTCAATTGACTCATTTTAAATCCAACGGTGTTACCATTCTGACATTACTTGACAGTTCTGAATGCAATCGATCATTAAATCAATATTAATCAATCAAACATGCAATAACTAAAGGTTTAATTTTCCATCATTGATCTAAACCGGAAGGCATGCTGTTCATAGCACATTACTCAAAATTGCTCATAAAAAACAATAACAAATGACTTTTACAAGTGGAGGATCGGAACGGTTATTGCATTTCCTGTTCATTAAATATGACCTTAGTGTACACTACCAGAGAGACTGCAACTAGAAGTTAACTAAACTTGACTCACATGAGTGGGGGGTTTGCAATGGACAATTATTTTCATTAAGTTATGAATATTTAGTGCGAATTGCATTGATATCTTGAACCACGCGACAAAATGTTCCAATCGCGTAGATATTTTGTTAAGCTGTCAATTAAATAGTTATTTGCTAATTGAACTTGTTTTTGGGCAATTTTGTTGACATTAAGTTGGAAGAAACCGGATTTTCTCGGGTAAATAAAACAAATTTGTGTGTAACATCTGGAATTTTAAAAGCCAATGATATAAATGTGTTGCTTAAAAAAAACCCAATCAATATCGGGCCAGTTGTAAATGTTCAAGATATCTTCTTCAAGCGCACCTAACGAATGTGGAATCATTTTCTCAGTTCATTTTTTGTTTTCAATGTTTAAATATCTTTCATTACTGCAATTCAAGTTCTTAAATCTTTCTGGGTGTGTTCCTTACATCCTTTTAAAAATATCCCAAAAGTTCAGTTATATTCTGTTTTTCCGTTATTCCTTAACACAATGAAAACAAAAGCGAAAGAATGCCGAAGGACCACTTCTTCACTTTATGGCTTTTGAATTTGATTCATTTATATAAATATTTTGCCAAAAATAATTTATTCAAAATGCAAGAGATGTCGGAATGTAAATAACGGTTTATACTGCACACAGAAGAATTGTGTAATTTTTTTTTCTCAGTCAATTTTGGGGGGCTTGTGTATATATTGAACTTTGACTCTTTCAGTGCCAAATTCCGATAACTAATTATAGATCCAAGTGATTCACTAAATTTGGGGCTCCCCAACTTTAAAGTTCTCGGTATTCGAAAAAAAAGTACTCAAGCATGTTAAACATCAATTTTAAAAGACGTGTCGTAAAATATTCAAGAACAAATTCATAATTTCATTCACAAATTCACGAGAGGCTCTTTGATTCTGAGAAAGAGACAAAGAGTTTGTATTTTTAATATACAAGTTTAAGGTGTTAATTATGCCATTAACAACTAATCAAGGTTGAAGGTTTCATAAGATCTTTAAATTCTGACAAATTAGCTGAATTAGCTTGAGGTACTTATTCAGCATTTTATTCAAGTTTGTTGAACTTTCTGATTGAATCCATTTCACAAAAAAACATAACATTGGTCATGAAGTTGACGAACTTAAAATGAAAATGAACTCTCAATCCTGACAATGAAAAAAATTGCATTCCGTACCGTTAATGAATTTATTTTTACATCAATAAAAACAAAGTCACAAAACGATGATTTACACATCCGAAAAAAAATTAAAAGTCATTAAAACGCGAAACAGGTTGCCTGTTTAAGAAATTCTGATTCGATGGATTCAAAGGCTGCTATTAAATCGCAAAAGAAATATCTCAAGATCAGGGGAAATTATGAAATTCCATCGGATCGGAAGACTATTAACCTAGAAATCGGGAGACTGACGTGGATTTTGGAATTTCATAACAATATGGAAAATGTTGAGAGAAGTTTTGTGAACCAGCTGTCTGCAAAGTGCTAATTAGTATTCAGAGAAGTTTGCAGGGAAAGTGGGTATACACATTGTCATCGGAAGCCCATTTTACAGTGGACCATTTTAAGAAGAATAAAAGAAATAAAACAATTTATTTTTTTTTGATGAATGCAAACTAACGTATGAACGATGGAGAAGAGTTGCTTAAATCTAACAGAATTTACAACCTTAACTAAACCTTACCACAATCAATCCCAACATTTGTTCAGTTGATTAGAATTGTATGTAACATTGAGCTAAAAAAAGTGTTGGTTGTCTGTAAATTCGGTTTACGGGCTATAATTTTACGTGATAACATCATAAGAAAACATTGATAGCAGCGGCACCAACATACAGTCCGTTAACTCACATCCACAAAACCTCTCGTTAAATCCACACACACACACACATAGACACACACACACACACCTATATCTACATCTACTTTCTACTTTAACAAAACTCCGCCTATTTTGTATTTCCTTTCCTCTTCTTGTTCTTTTTGAATTATTTTGGGAATTTGCGCTTGTTCTTTTTCATGTTCGTCTGGTGTTTGCGATCGATTTTGGTTAAAAGAACCACAATATCCGCGATAGCATCAGTCATGAGTCTTATCAGCAGGATTCTGTTATTTCGTACGTGTAGCTTGTCATCGATTTATAAGACGTTATTACGTCGAAAAGCAAAACTTTTTTCCTTCTTTAAAAAACACTTCGTCCTACTGTTGACTGAGGTTTAAGGTAATGTATTGGTATTTGCATAATGAAATGGCAGGTTATTGTGTACATTTACATTTCTTTTAGGCTTTCAATCCTCAGCCGTAAAGTCCAAAGTTTGCATACCTTAAGGTGTTTAAGTGAATCGGAATTTTCGTTGTTTTTTTTCGATTGAGGAAGTAGATGAAAATATCAAAAAATAAAGGTACTGGAAAACGAAGTTAGCATTCCTGCAAAACGTTATATTTTTGTTGAACTTTTTTGAAATTGTTAGGTTCTTAAGCAAATTTATTGAAAAGTTTCAGCAATAGGTATATTTTCAGGAAAACTATATCAGTTAAGAATGCTAGAATTGCAGAAGAACTGAACATAGTGTTTCTTGTGACCTTGGTGTAAAGGAATTTACCGTTATCATGTTAAAACTTCTTAGTATTACATTGAACAATTAGAAATTTATAAAATAAATGTATTTATTTAAGGATCCAAGACCTAGTGATCTTTGTTCTGAACCATTTTTGTGTATGTTTTGAATCAACAGGAGTGGAGGGAAGCTACATGAAATGCCATGTTTCGAGACAAATCTTCACTCTTGGAGGAATTGTCAGTTCATCGCAAGAAGTAGTACCCCGGAAATAAGGTGGATCTGACGGAATTTCAAACCCGACGCTTTGGCTTAGCAGTCCGAAACACTAACTATTAAACCACGGCTCTCTAATATAATAGTACCTTCTTATTGAATCAGTGTTTTTTTACTTGCGATTTATAGGGACTTTAAGGCAAGCTATGCATTCGTAAAAAAAAGAAAATCTAACAATCAGACATGACATTACGATGATACAGAATCATATTTGAGTTAGTGGCAAAATTCTGTCTGTCTGTGCGTCTGTATGGATGTATATTGGACTACAGCCTAAATGATTTGGCCAATCGTCTTCAAATTTGGAACATAAGGTTATTTTGACATTCTACAGAGGACTTTTTAATTTTTTTTTAGTTCAAATAATAACGGTACCTGTCATATAACCGTTAAGTAAAAGCTTATTTTTCTTGAAAACGGCTCCAACGATTTTGATGAACATTTTTGAGAATTTTTTTGTTGGTATTGGCTATCATCTTATTAGAAGCAAATTTACGGGAAAAGTCTATTAACGGTACCTTTCATATAACGTTTTTTTTTTTTAATTTTGGGCTTTCTCGGTAACGGCTCTTTGGATTTCTAGCAAATTTCTATTTGAGAAGATCTAGGTAGCCAACTTAATTCTGCATATCAATATTTTTACTTTTCTTTTCTAATTAAAATTAATTTTTGAAATTTTTTTTTTTTTGAAAAATCAATATTTTTAAAACTAATCAAAAAAAATTATTTTTATTTTTTTAATCACATGTACGTTAATAAACTCTAAAAAACTGCATACCAAAATTTCAAAAAAAACCGGTCTACAATTTTCGAAATACATTTTTCATAAATTCTTTGTTATATAAGACGTGTGATGGCATACTTCATTTTGACTAAAAACCTTTAAGTATTGTGGTTTTGATACTTTTTATTAGTTCCAACTGTGTTATTTTCAACGTAAATGTTATTTGTTTCTGTAAAAGATCTTGCTTTCTAATGCAATTAGGCACATAAGAGCAAGTACGTGCGATCCAGTCGTGCCCATTTCTTATATTTTGTATGCATCTCTTTGTTACCACTAATTCACATGGAATGAACAAGATCGAATTGTAGAACATACAAATTTAATTTTGTTCCGATTTGAAAAAATAATTTAAATTGAAGTCGATAGCAGTGAATTTTAGAACAACCCTCATTTTATTTTCGATCGATTTCGATTTCATTTCGAGTGAAAGTAATTTGTTAACCCCAGCTGATTATTTCACTAAGACCTAGTTTACATGATTCTTCTATGTTTTTTTTTTCTTTTGGACAGACACGTACTGATGGGGGCAATTGATTAATAAGTCGACGCCGACGAATTGAACATATTGACTAATTTTTATGTTTACACTGATCTTGATTATCTCGAATAATTCGTAACGTGCCTTAAGTAAAAATTATTTTTTTTACCATAAGTGTTCCTCTAAGAGAGACTTCACTGTATAAAGACAACGAAAATGGTTTTATGTCAGTTAACATAAACTACGGTGGCAATAAATTTTCAATTAAACCCAATAAATAAAATTACAAGCAGAAGGCAGATAAATTCACGACTAATCACTAAATGCAAAAAACTTCTTCAAAATACCTCGTTTAGTCTACAGAACCCCTTATTAGCCAATAATTTACTACAGCTTCTCTTAAACCAACATGGATTACAGAAACATGATCTGAACTTCCCAGCATTTAGCATCTTCAGTTTAAACCACGAAAAGTTCATGTAACACACGGTTTACTGCACAAGGGTCGCCAAAGTACTAATTAATTACAATTGATACCAATGCCAATGTCATCGTCTGGAGCCAGGTTAACTACTTGCCACAAAAGTATATATTAGTGTATGTTGCAAGAAAATTACAAAAACCAGTCGTGTTGCGCTAAAAAAGATTCCTATGGATACTTGTCCATTCCACCCATGCAAAAGTCATTGTCTTGGTGTTTTTTTTTTTGTTTTGAGATAAAACTCGGGATTATCTTGCATTCAGCTTGCAAGTGGAGAGTCATATATTTATTAAGTTCATTCGGCATTACCGCATAACAGTAATAAAAATAGATCCACACTGGAATACCACAACGATGATGATGATGTGTATAATGACCAAGCACCTCAGGAAGGTCAACCAGTAAGGCGATACTAAATCCTGCGATTGCTATAAAAGACTCTAGGGAGTGCCTAAATGCCATCAGTTGATCGCAAACCAAGTATACCTCAACACAACGGAAAATGGAGAATTGGATTTTTATCTGGATCCTTGGAGCAATATTAGTGGCAGCCAATTGCGATACCATTGTTTATCCTGGTAAATCAGCACTGCTCTCATATAGTCCGGCTAGAGGAGAGTTTCCGGTTCAAAGCCTCATTGGTCGTGGCTTTTTTAGTTACATCGATAACAATGGAATCTCGAGGACTGTCAGTTTGGAACCAAATCCACTTTTGGGGGTTCGAGTTAGTGAAAGTGGACAAATTGCAGATAATTTAGGAAGCAGTATTGAGCTAAAAAAGGACCAAGGTGCAAATAATCAAAAAGGGGATAGTTCAATTTTATCTGGAACATCACTAACGGATATTACAAATCAGTTAAAAAGAGCTTCTGAGCAACCAGGCCAAGAGTACCAAGAGCAAATACTGTCAGTATCGATTCCAAACAACAATCCATCTGGGCTTCAAGGTGATAACGCACTCTTGCCAAACACTCCCATGGCTGTCAGACCACCAATTCAAATTAATTTGGAGAACCCATTTTTAGCCCAACAACCAGGACTCCCAGTTCAAACGGCTTCACCGGCAAGTAACTTTGGAGGAATTCAGCAAAATGTATTACCACTTCCAGGACAAGTTTTATTCTATCCAGCTGCCCCAATCAACCCATCTACTCCAGTTCAATCTCCACAGGTTTCTCCTGGTCAGTTCTTACTTTTTCCATCGCCGCCTGTAAGTTCTGGAGGAGTTCCTATGATGTCCAGTCAATTGCCTTTTCAAGGACAGGGTTTATTTAGCCCAGCATCAAATTCTGAAATTCCCTCCCAACAAGCACCAAGTCAAGTCAATCCACAAGTGATTGGCTCCAATCCAGGTTTCTCAGCATCCACAATTCCAATTCCAGGAAACATATTTGCACCTGCTACCAGTTTTTCAAGTCCAAAACCAATGCAGGATATATTTATGATACAGCCAGCGAATCCGTTTCTTCCGTTGTACAACAACAAACCATTATCATTACCAACAACAGTAACTACAACATCCGCTCCCGAAATCAATGTTGACCAGAAGAACCCATTTCTTCCGAATCTCCAAAAGCCTGATTTAAAGCTGGAATTGCCAACTATTCAGTTAAAAGAAGGTCAGCCAATGGACACAGCAACTCCTGAGCAGATAAAAGATACCCCAGAAGTGGAACAAGCCAAGCTTGAGCATTTTCGTGCTCATGAGTTGGCTTTAGCGCAGTTGGCACAAGCTCGTCAAAGCAACGATAATAACATTCAAGATAGTGATTCATCTTTGCCATTGGCGTCTTCTTCTGACAATTCTCAATTATACTTGACAGCTAATACAACACCAGACCAAGCTGTCACATCCGGGCCAACAATGAATTTCGAACAAACACAAACTGCTGCTGTATAATCAAATGGTAAATTTCAAGCACTTCCGGTATGATTAAGCATAGAAAAAATAAATTGTACAAGATTTTTTTCCTAATAAATTAATGCCTAATTTTGTTTATTAAAAGTAAACAACACACTTGTCATCTATTTTTGAGTATTGTTTCGTTATTAAGTGACGGTTGATGTCAACGAACTGTCAAAATGAATCATGGGACTTGTAAGATCGTAATGTGAATTTAATTAAATACGAGTGGTTTTTTAAGAAAATTATTTAACGACCGTGTTGTTTCCTTTAAAGCTAGTATGACAGATAAAACCTGTCATTTTGTATTTGACAAGTGAACTGAGCTTAAGTAATTTTGTTTGATTCGATTTCGAACTAAACGCTTAGCATAATATACCTTGAATTACAATTTGTATGTTAATAAGCCAATAGAAATGTAATTATAACGGATATTCCCTTAATGACAGTTCGCGATTTTATTCGAACTGTCATTTCTATAGTTTTACTTTATTGAAGACAATAAAGTTAAGTGGATATAGAAATTTGTTTTAACAATGTAGATTGTCTTCGATTCAAAACTGAACAAATATTAGAAAAAACTTTGACATGTAGAAAAGGATTGAAGATTTGGTTTGTAAAACAAATTTAATCTCTTAGAGTGTAAGTGTTTTTTCAGAGTTTCAAGAGAAACCTTGATAAGTTTTAAAATATAGCTATTCACCTATTGCAAAAGAGTATCAATGCATACTTCAAAATATTTCTGTCTCATCTATTCGACATGTCAAAACCCACAGTATGTAAGAAAAACAAACAGCTTCCAGCTGTCATTTTTAAATTGTTTTCCTACAAAATCTGTGTATGACATTTGACTTCGTCATATTTTAAAACTTTTTCATTTTTTTTAGGCGATTTCTTTATGGGATTGACAAACTGTCAAACGCGACAGTTAAGGGACTCCAATAATGGCTTCATACAACTTTTGACGTAATGAATTCTCCAAAATGATAAGTTTTTTGTTTTGTAAGTAAGACGACAATGTAATTATGAAAATGAATATAAATTATGTAGAATTTCTGGAAAAGATTTCGAAACAAAACCGATGATTTAAAAACATACATAGATAACTGGTTAGATTAAACATTTTAGACACGCCATATGTTATCTCTCACCTTAAGAACAAAGATCGATTAAAATTATTGACAAAACTTTAGATAACATACTATGGGATTAATTTTTGAGTTTTGAACTTGTAGGCGCGTAGAAGCGGCAAAAGGTTTTAATCAACATATTATTAATGGTTTTTTTATATGGTTCACACGCGCACAAGAGCTTGTTGATGTTGAGAGTGAGACTCTTATAATGATAGATATGGAGCAAGGAATTAATAAATTAGCATTAGGGCATAGAGGAATTAAAGAAAAGAAGTGTCAAAAAACATTGGTTTGGTGTGTTTGTAAATCTAAATACCAAGGGAAAACTAGTCCCTTCTACTTTCGTCTTGTGCGCCTTGTTTGCGTTGAAACAGGGCTAACTATAATGGTCGGAACCAAACGAAAGTTAGTGTCAAACCCGACCGAAATATTCCACTTCTACCCATAACGTACGAAGTGGCGCGGGAGTATCTGTCAAATTTTCTTCATTACAAACACAATCAGAAGCCTGCCATTAAATTTTCGTTTGTAAAATACGCTCGCAAGCGCAGTTTACGTCCGTAAGCAAAACTCGTCGAAACTTGACGAAACATAGCAATCCGCCATTTAGGGAACATGATACAATCTCGCTTATTTACGGACGGGCCCGCCCGCGCCATTTTAGTTCAGCCTTTAAGTTCAACCATCTTTGATCAAAATTAACAACAAACTTGTAATTTTATATTTCTGCTTCTGTCTGTTCATTCAATAAAAATTTACTTGTACTTGAGATCGAGTATGAAAAGCTAAAGGAAGAGTGGTCGGTAAAACAGTAATTTAAATTAGAAGTTTAAGATAATAGATCATTATCATCATTGTATATACATTTTCTATAGTACTCTCGTGGTGGTCATTTTTCCTCTGGCCATCTTCTTGGTTGATTCGAAACTAACTCTAAATAATGAAGACGAGAACCTTAACCGATATTTTACCAGTATTTAATACACTTTTGTTGTCTGTACTTATTCTATATTCACACCAATTGGCAATTTCAGCACGCCTCATTGCGACTTGATTCAGAACTAAAAAACGATGCTTCAAGATAGTACTATATGCAGTGTATATACAAAGTTATCATCATAGAAACGAGGAAGAGTGTTAAAGCCCTGGGGCACACAAGGAACCACTTGTTTTAGGGCCCCAGAATGAGAAGAAGGATTGCCTTCTCTTTGGAACAGTCTGGATAAATGCTGTTTTTTATCTCCCACTAAATCTTTATTGAAAAGCTTATTCATTTCTTTACCAGCGAGAAAGAACACATTTTCAGAAGGGGGTATACCATCTGGACCAGCAGATTTGCTTATATGAAGATATTGAATATTTATTAAAGTTCGTTATGTTTTATGTATAAATGGACTGTATTTTGTACCTTTTTCTTCTAAATGTTTGTAACTGTCTTTAATAAACTAAGCGAATGTTGTGTTTTTATAAATGTTTAATTTAATTCATTTTTGGTGGCCGGCCTTAGAAATAGCAATCAATCTCAAAACTAAAATTCAAAAATTATCTCGAATCGATCCAACAAGTGTCAATACATATTTCACAGAGAAAACTGCTTTAAGACCCAGGCAAATTAACGACTTGACAGAGGGAATTTTAGTCATAAGAACATAGTGAAATTTATCGATTTCAAAACTCAAACTACCTCCATTTCACCGCACTTATGCTGCGCGTACAGTCGTGCGACAAAGCGAGGCGATACGAGAAACGTTTGCGTGAGAAAAACATATTCTTATATGCGTGCGCACAATGTAGTGATATTTGATGCAAGTGTTGCGAGTTTCACGCATACCCATCCCAAGCATCTCGCTCATAAACTCTTCTGAACACTTTTTCAAGCGAGTTTGTGCGAGAAGTCTCATTATTGTTTTGACGTTTAAAGAAAAAAATTAAACGGTGAAATTTTGTTATTTCAGTGCTTGTGTTGGGATTGTGTAATCGCTTCTGGTATCGCATCTCTTTATCGCACCACTGTACGCGCAGCCTTAGATTTTAACAATTTTACCCCGTGGCAAAAACGGACATTCCAAAAAAAGGAATTCTGGAAAGAAAACCAGGTCTTTAACAAAAATCATCTGTCGGTCTATATGGACAGTTTTCAGCTTCAAGAGAAGATATTTTCAAAGACAGCCAGGCGTCCATCAAGGCGATTTTTTTATTTGTCTCCAAGTTCAAAGTGTTGGCTCAATATTGTCGCAACGATCTGTGATTGATAAGCGAAAAAAAACTAGTAACCCTTTGATGGGTACTGATGTGAAAAATACGGAGATTAAAAAGCAGATCCACATTCGATGTGGAAGAGGGTTATACTACGTTTTCATTAGGCCAAATGAGCTAATTTCGTATCAAATTTCCAAATTTGATTCCAAATCATCTCATTTCCATGCAAAACTACACTACGAAATTATCTGATTTCCACCTAATTTCGACGAAATTAGGTTGCAATTTATGAAATGTGAAGTCGAACACACCTTATTTGAAAACAATTGATTCACAATTGAAAAAGATTCTATAACAAACGTCAAAGTTTACATTATAAAAAGTCAAAGAAGAAAATAAAAAGGTAAGAGGGCACGATTGGGTCGCACGTAATTGCTTTATGTGCCTAATCACAGTGGAAGGCTAGTTATTTGAAAGAAAACAATTAACATTTACGTAAAAAATAATAGATTGGCAGACAGACATTTCTTGTCAGCAATTTTCTTGGGCTTATCTATGATCGTTAATTCATTTTTGATTTTATCTCATTTTTTTTATTTTCAAGAATCCTAAACTTGCCTTAAGGTACAAAGTAAGAAAGTGTCAAACGAAATTAGCAAACTTAGATGAAAACACTTTTTCTGCAAATTTCTAAATGAGGTAATTTCGACTCTAATGAAAACGTAGTATTAGTCTTAATCCAGACCAACTTAAAAACAAACGTAATTCCATTCGGACGGCCGAAGCAACCTCGCTCCCACATTTCTACAAAATTCCCTTCTGTTTTCCGTCATTCGTTTCTTTTCTCTTCTGAGGACTGCAATAGATCCCTTAAAATCCAAGTGAGGGGATGCAGATTTCCATACCGTAACTCCATTTAACCTAACCTAGCCTAACCTAGGGCCTGTCATTTCATCATGCATCCTTTTACGCTTGCCGATCTTCTATACACATAAATAAATAAAAATGAAGTGTCTGTTTTCAATATCAAAATATCAGCTTTTTACAAGATGCATATGAAAGTACATATATACAGTACATATAACAAAAACACAATTTATAAAATGTTTGTCTGTCTGTCTGTCTTTCTTCTGTCTGTTTGTTCCGGCTAATCTCGGGAACGGCTGCACCGATTTTGACAGGATTTTCACTGGCACATTTCTAATATTCTGGGGAGTAACTTAGGCTATTTAAATTACTCACTAGGTGGCGCTGGATTGTTTTTTTTAATTCCTATTTTTGCCTCGATTTTGACAGGCAGATAGCTGATACTGTAAGAAGTAACTAAGGCTATTTTAATCACCTATTGGTGCCGCTGGGGTCGTTTCACAAGTAGTAAACTAGTTTTAAAAGAAGTCACCTATGGCTATTTTGATTACTAGGTGGCGCCACGCTGGGTCGTTTTTTCGAAAATGTGTGTATACCCGGGAAACGCCGGGTGGACAAGCTAGTGTGGAAATAATTGAAAAAATAGCTTTACCCCCGCCACAAAAAATACAACCCCAGTAGATTAATATTATTTGAGGTATACTTAAAGGCGTTTAAGCCGATTTAAGAGTTTAAAGTGCGTCGCTACTGATATTCTACCCACCGGGAGGAAAGGTAGTTTATATTGTACCTAGACGGTTTTTAAATGAAAAACAACAACTTGTTTGTACACTACCACCAAGTGTATAGGTACTTTATATTTTTCTCTGTACTCCTGATAATATGTGAACGAAGTTTCATGTGTATCTGTTGACTGGTTAAGGCGTGAAAAACTGACAAAAAAAAACAAAACCAAAACGTGAAATTAGTGAATTTTGTCACGTGGCAATTTGTCAAGCCGTGGAGAACCCTGATCGTATAGACCTTAATCCACTAAATTGATAAAAATTAGTGCAACATGTAGAAACTGTATCCGTATTATGGGTCAGTATCGAAGACGTCTAAGAAATATTAATTTGGCATTGATAAGTGTATAGTGCATCTCCGTGGCTTAGTGGTTAGTGTGTCGGACTGCTAAGCGAAAGAACCTGGGTTCAAATCCAGCTCATAGCCACCTTTTTTTCTGGGGTACTGCCTCTTGCGAGGAACTGACAAAACCTCCAAGAGTAAAATTTGTCTCGAAAAAGTGCATCTCATGTAGCCGTTCGGACTCGGCGGTAAACTGTAGGTCCCTTCCATTCCATTCTTGCAGAGTAACAACACACACACAGGAATGGTTGAGAGTATAAGTCACTAGGCCTTGGCTCCTAAAGGAGCTGTCGCGCCAATAAATTTATTTATTTATTTATTTATAGTGCATCTCCAGAGATTCATCTTGATTTTTCATCTATATGAAATTGTCCTGAAGCCAGATTTCAAGCCGTACGATTAATAATATCTACAAACCTGTAACTTCGCTACTTAGAAATAGTGGACGAGGTATCCGGATCTTACCCAAAAAAAGCAAAATTGACGTTATTAAACCCTTAATGACGAAGGAGACACTCCGTCAACGTTAATATGGTATCAGTTATGGTTATGGACTGATACATAAAACTAACCCGCACTAAAGGCATTTTTGATAGTATTATAATGATGATTAAACACAGCAAGGTCGTTAGAAAAATATGTTGTTTGTACCTATGCACATTAGTTAAAGTCACTTACAGTTGCGGTCAAAATAATAGTAGTCTTCCTATACTAAATATTTTTAAGGTCTCTTATGGACGTGATTTAAAACTTTGTTCGTTTCTTTTTTTTTACAAGTTTAACGTTTTGTGAAGGAGCTCTTCAAAAAAAGTAGTCAAAAAATAGTAGTATTTGCAGATATCTCGCTAAGAGTAAAATGTAAACATTGTATACCAACTGATTCTATTTAGTTTTTTGATACAAAATTTCGGGCCGCCGAAAGCACTTCACCGATGAAAAGTGTGCTCTTATAATTATAACAAAGCTGATTTCAGAAGGAAAAACCTAATCTTAAAATGTGTAACAAGATGTCAAAAGCTTAAGGTAATATGTCCGGTAGCCACCAAACTCGGTTTTTAACCCTCAATACACGAGGAAAAAATAATTACACCCAGAGGCTTCCAGTATTATGATCTGGGCTTGTTTTCATTTTACTGAATGACGTCGATTTATCACATAGAAAAAAATAAATAGTAGACTCTTTTACGTGAAAACTATGCAGGAAGTTGTGCTTCCATTTGGCCTATTTGCCAATGAAGAAATGAATTTTATTTGGATCTTTCAACAATACAATGATTTCAAACAGCAAGGTTGCGAAAGAGTGAACTGAGAATAACAGCTTCAACGTGTTAATGGTAGAAATGCCTCTTCATTCACTTGATTTTAATTTTATTAAGAATTTGTAGTGTGACGTTAAAATTATGGTTGACCGAGTCAAACCAACAATAACTCGCACCTTTGGGTTATAGTTTGGGATGCTTTCAGCACATCACTATCCGAAAAAAGATTGCAACGACTGATTGATTGTGATTGATTACATGCAACGCTGATAACAACCAAAGAAGTTGAAGAAGTTGACGAAAGTAGGCTATTTTTTCTAACATCTTTCAGGTTATATCTGGCAACACTGCTATTATTTTGACCGCCCGTTTTCAAGTATTTTTAAGCCTCGTCTTATAATAATCTATTAAAATTTTATTTTTTTGTTTAGGTTTTTGTTAATAAAGTTTCTAACTTTCTAAGAAAATACAAAACATAAATTGTGTTAGTAAAATTCTTTCGGTGTTTTCATGTTTTAATAATGTTCATGCCACTTGGCATCACTTGAATATTTTGCCTGGAGCTATCACAAAATCTTAGCAAACGCTTACGAGCTAAGAACGACAAGCTCGAAGTCAACGTTCAAGAAGCAATAACGGAATAACTCCCCTTATTTTGGACTTAGTTGCCCAAAATTGAGAGTATCAGCCAGTACCTTATCCGCCTTCATTCTCTTTAGTTTTATTATTCGCAATAAAATACAATGACAACAAATCAGTGAAAGTCAGTGAAATGTGCTAATATACACCTTCTTCTCAAGGCTATACTAGTGGCCCACCATAGCAACTATTTTATCTGCATGATTCCCGAATTAGAATTCTGTATGCCAATTTCAAAAAGCCAAGGCCTATTTACCGCAGATGTTTTCGTATCTAATTCTCATTCTTCATATAAACTTGCAACTCACTGCTCAACTTGACTATTGCGTGATAAGTAAATACTGACTGTTGGGGATGGCGCCTCAGATTAAATGTCGTGTGACGTTGTCGTTTGTAAACGTTTTCTGTGGTAGTTGCCATTATCTTATCTTTAAATTGATTATCTTTTCAACAGAAACCGACATTAATTTGATTTTGAATTTAGTTCAAGTCTGAAGTGTTTTAAATTCGTAAATACAAACATAAGATACTCGCAAATCAAATATTTTTCAAGGCTGAAGAAAAATATTGTTTTTTTTTTAAGATTTAAAGTTCGTTTCCGTTTGGGTTTTTTTCTGGCACACTTATGGACAATTATTGCAATTTTTGTTCAAAAGTTCATTAGACCATATGGTATGGTAGAGTAAGGGAAACAAAAAATTATGGATTTCCTTTTGATTTTTCGTATACAAACCAAGATTGTGGGTCTTCAATAATTTTTTTAGGATTTTGTTTTTTTCAAGAATTTTTTTTATTTCTGTATTTTCTGTATTTCTTATACCGAAATCAATTACCAATGTATATATGTATAATTTCTCAAATTTCTAACGCTTAATATAAAACTGGTGCCGATTGGTACTATGTTGTTGGTACAATAGTGTTTTTGGTACTAGATTTTTAGTACTTAGTACTAGAATTTAGTACTTAGTACTAGAATTTAGTACTATCGTGGTTTTAATACTAGATTTAGTACTCAGTAGTATATTTAGTACTATGTTTAGTAGTTAGTAGTAGATTTAGTACTATATTTAATAGTTAGTAGTAGATTTATTACTATATTTAGTAGTTGGTAGTAGATTTAGTACTAGATTTTTTGAGGTGATAATTGAAAATACACAAAGCAATAACATAGGTACAAACATCTGCAAACAATGTGTTTTATTTATAAAATAAGTAACTAGGTAGATACTTCCACTCAAAAATAAATTTTTGCAGACTTAAAAAAAATTATATAATAATCAAACATGGCAACCATTCAAAATTCTACAAAAAAACCAAACCAAATTCAAATTTCAGCAAAAATCGTTAAAACGATAAATTTCACCCTGTTGCCGTATCTATAAAAAAACCCACCCAAAAACAGTGTATTTTCAAGGCAGAAATGAAAACTCCTCACACCCCTGTCTAAATTTCTACTTTCCATACTCTCATTATAGCCCAAGAGCCAGGTGAAAATTTGGTCAATCATTTCCTCTCAAGCAATAATTGGTGAAACGCATCAGGGAATAGTATTATAAAACGTCGTGAACGTCAGCTGCGGTTCCGTGGGTGTGATGAGCAGTCCAGAGCGTTTTAACATTCAAAGTATCAGCTGACGGTCTTTCCACCGAGATACAGCCAGCTGACATTTACATTCATTTATAGTTGCGTATTAGCTATCATCAGTCTAAATTTTAGCTGAGAGGAAATCACTAAAAGTAATTTTTTTTGCAAGTTCAAGCATGCAATTTACAGCTGACTATTTTTTTTCTTGAAGATGACGGATAAGCTATGGTTTGACAAATTTTTAGTCGGGAGGAAATGACTAAACAAAAAAATTATATTCTTCGTGCGTGGGAGGCTACCACCAACGGAACCGCAGCTGACGTTCACGAGGTTTTATAATAATACTATTCAATGATGCTATTCACCAACTATCGTTTGAGAGGAACTTGGTCATGGAAATCTGTCGCTGGCTCCCCGACTATTATCAGAAAATGACAAAGAAATAACACGAAAAAGCCTTGATAATTTGCTTACCTCTGACTGCTAACACTTTATATACATCTTTCATGTTCTGTCTTTTTCTAACATTGCACATGTGTTGAATTCATCTCCCCGATAAAAAGTCTACACTGAAAAATACCGAGATAGCGAAACTAGATGGCGCTAGGTGAAACACCCATCTTGATAGTACTATAGATAATATACTATATACAATGAAAGTATTAAAAACCACAATACTTAACGGTTTTTAGTAAAAATGAAGTACGCCATCACACGCCTTAAATAACAAGAAATTTATGAAAAATGTACTTCGGACCGGTTTTGATAAAATCCTGTTTTTTTATTTTTAGTTTTTTAAAATTTTTTTTTTTTTAATTTTGGTATGCAGTTTCTTAGAATTTATTAATAAACATCTGATTATAAATTTTAAAATTAAATTTAAAAAAACGGTACCTTCCATAGGACCGTTTATTTTATTCGACCTTTTTGTGAACTGGTGATCCGATTACAACCAAAATTGATATTCGGGAAGATGTAAGTAGCTTAAGTTATTTCTAGTTAAAATACTTTCGAAAACTTTTTTTTATGTATTTTTAATAATTAAAAAAATTTTTTTTTTGAAAAATCGAAATTTTAAAAACTCTTAAGTGATTTTTTTTTTAAATATTGTTTTAGTTAGTTATTTTTGTGTTAAAATTTGCATTCTTTAATTATTGTTTTTTATTTTAACAAAAGTTGTTAAAAGAAACCGTTTTATTTAAAAATCGTTTCTATGATTTTGAAAAAAAAATCACAGAAGCTCCTTTCACGAAATCGAGTCGTGATATATTTTTGAAATGACAACCGAAATATCATTTCATTCTGCTGTCAAATCACACCTTCCAATCTTATTTGAAATGATAAAAACGTTCATGATATCTAACAAAAAGTGGCGCAAGACTTTGCATTGAATTGCAATGAGCTTCAGATACAAACTCAAACAATCTGATGCAATAGGTCATAGAATTAGCTTGTTGATTTTAGACGTTGTAAATGTGATCCCCACATAAAGATAAAAGGGGTTTCCCTTTGAAGGACATGTAAACTAATAAAAACGAATGATTAAAGTCATGATTTAGATGTGTTAAGGTTGTTGACACTATGAAATAGATAATTGCAGTACAGGGTTGTTCAAAAATTATTGGTCAAGTTAAAAAAATTGAACATCGAAATGTTATACATTTCTTCTTCAATTGTAGTACATTTCTTACCATGAATTAGAGAACATTGAAAAATATGAATTTGCAGACCCATTTTGTGGAAATCTTAATAAAACACATTTTTGAATAAGATTTCCATGCATTTTTAAATTTCAATATTTTTTTTAGATTTTTTTTTTAGAATTTAATTTTATCTGCACCCCGAAATATGGAATTATATGTTTTAAGTAAAGATAAATACAAAAGCCGCCGCTTGGTTGTGTTCAACGAAAAAAAAAACAATTGTCCACTTCTAGAAATTATGATTTCCAATGAAATGTAATCAAAATCTCGTATTTCGAAATACCAATAACGAAATGGAAATGCAGAGATTTCCTTTGAAATCTTAGATATCGTTCTTGGAGGGGATATAGCATAATTAAAATCAAGCAGTACTTTTTGAATCACCCTGTACAAAACACTTGAAATAGCGGATAAGATTACTTATCTATAAAGCTAAAATAACAAATGAAACTAAAATTACTATAACTGCTCCTCGTGCTTAAAGTACTGATAAAAAAAAATCATCAAAACGTTCGTCGTGGGAAGTTCCAGTATCGAAAATGTTCCTTCAGAACTTCTCTACGTTATGTCACGATTTGTTGTTCCGGATGTTATGCGAAGCATCTTCATATGTATCAGCAGCCATTCATTAGCTCTTACTTACTTCTATTTCATTTCCACTTATACGAAAGTTCACCGTTAATTCCACGCTGCCTGATAGTGTTATCATGGAACTAATCTTCTTTCGCACTCGGTCTGTGGCAAGAGTCTTTAATCCACTGATCCGGGTGGTATTCCCGCATAGATTATCGCCAACATTGATATAACCTCTGCTTAAGGCTTTTCATCTATTTTACCCTTGTGCGGGCTTGTTGTTAGTAATTGGAAATAAGAAATTTTTCTCACCTTCCTATATGACTATTTATATATGTATATAAAAAAACAATTCAAATTATGTTTGTACGCTTTTTTCGGCTCAATCGATTTGAATGAAATTTTTAGGAGATCTTAGGACATGTTGGGAGAGTGCATATAAGAAAACTGTTTGCTGTCCGATGTCTCGAACCAGAGTTATGACTAAAAATGTCACTCACATGGTAAAAATCGAAAACTAATACTGTATCCGAGCAACGCCGGTAGGATCAGCTATTTATCTATAAAACTTGCATCTATGAGCTTGTGCCCCAGTAACTTACTTAAGTCTCTTGATTTTGGAAAGCATTTGAAGACGAGCTTTAAAAATGATTGAAGACAGAAATATCATAGATAGGTGGCGCAAAATTAATCACCCGTCATCGGAAGACGTTTTAATTTTTGCAAATGGCGTCGTACGTCAATCATTTGACATTTATGAACTAAATAGCTGCAGTAAACAAACAAAAAGACAAGCAATGGAGCGCTATACTCCGCAAGAGTGTGGAATAATTGTGTCGATTTTTTTGACCAATAAATCGATCGGTGGTGTTAGCGCAGAGTGAATTTCGACATCGATTACTTAGTCGAATTACTGGTTAAGCTATTCTAAATCTCAACAACGAAGAGGACGACTTTTTGTCGAAAATCATCATGAGCTACGAGATGCATTTCCACTTAAGAGGTTACATTAATAAGCAAAATTTTCGTTTCTGGGTCACTAAAAATCCGTGTGATGCACAAAGAGCCATTAAATCAACTTAAAGCTATGCGGGAGGAGTAATTGCGCCGATGTTTTTTGAGGACGCGCCATCGGCAATACGGTCGCTGTTATTGGTGAACGGTAAACGCTACAGGGCCATGATAAATGACTTCTTACTGCCGGAATTAGAAGATCGGGTCTTGGTCAATCAAACGTAATTCAAAAACAAAATTGGATGATTGATTTTGCTCGACGTCGTAACAAATAGATAACAATCAAACATAACATTACGATGATAGGGAAGTCGAAAAAAGTGGGTCGGAAAATTCTGTCTGTCTATCCGTATCGATTCCTACAGCCTAAACGGTTTGGCCGATTTGCTTCAAACTTGGTATATAGTATTTTTAGAGTAATTTACCTGAATACTTTTAGAATTGGCATTCTAGCTTCAAAACTAACGGTACCTGCCATATAACTTTTAATGAACAACTTATTTTCTCGAAAACGTCTGCAACGATTTTTATAAAACTTTCTGATTGGTGTTTTCTATGTAAAATCTATCTTTTGGTTTGAATGGATTTTTCAGGAAAACGGTACCTCCGGTACCTAACGGTACCTATATGACCGGTTTATTTAAAACTAGATTTTCTCCTTAACTATTTGATGGATTTTGATGAAATTTTCAAAATAAAAATAGGTAGTGTTTTATGATTCAAATAATTTTGTCAATTAAAATTTTTAAAAACAATTTTTTGAATTTACAATAATTTTTTTTTGTTTTTTGAATATTTTGAAAATGAATTGAGTTTTTTTTTTGCTTAGTAAAGGGTGTTTTTTTAGACGTGTGGTTTTCAATCTGGCAATACTTTTTTCGGGGTTGGTCTTTTTGACAGCTGTCACTTGATTTATGCTCAGTTTGGTTTGCCATTTTCAACATGAATAGACTGACAACATTCTCCGCGATATTGCCGATATACGGCCACAAATGGTAAAAAAAAGTCATCGAAAACTGGACCTTTTTTAGTGTTTTTTTTGCCAGGTATATAACTTTAAGTTGGCAACACTATTTAAACTACCGGTCTTTTTGACAGCTGTCACTTGATTTATGCTCAATTTGGTTTGCCATTTCAACATGAATAGACTGACAACATTCGCCGCGTTATTGCTAACATATGGCTCCAATCGCTGAAAAAAGTGGTCAAAAATTGAGCCCCTCGGCTAGAGCCAGCCGCGCCACATGCACAAATTAATTTTTAAAACATATTGGCAAACACTTATTTTTATAATAAAGCTAAATTCTTGACCATAACATTAAATTATATGCGTTTTATTTCTTCTTGAAAACCACGCGTCTGAAAAAAAAACACCCTTTATAAACTATAGATTTCTTCAAATTGACATACTCAAAGAATTTTTTCCAAAAAAACATTTTGAATAGTGGGTTTGTGATTTCTTATAATTTTTTGTTGCCTGCACTTAAAAAAGAATTAGCACATATGAGCAAGTACGTGCGACCTTCACTTACTTTTTTAGCCTTGAGCCCAATTTCGGTCATACTGTCAAGTACAGAGATTCGTTTTTTAGCCATACTACATGAATGTGGAATGTTCTATTCAGATGTCTGATTGTGATATTTTAAAATTCAAAAAATTAATATCCCTCTCTGCCTTTTCTAATCCTCGCACTGTGTCTCTGGCATATTAAGGGTATCTTAGCCCCTTGAGTGTATGTTATTTGTAAGTACATAAAATATGGATCAAGCCGAAATCACGAGGCGCTTCTTGGCGTTTTCTTAATTCCTGAGTGTAGATTGAAAAATTCCGTCGTGCGTTCCCTTTAAATTGAATTGAGATATATTCCATTACATAAGTAATTACATTTCTCCAGATTACTCATTAAATTATGTAATTAATTGAACTACGTTACCGATATGTAAATCACCTTCAAGAAGCTCACGCGAATACCCCACTCTATTATTCAATTAATGCATGCATGCACCCAGACAGAACTCTCGGAATTGCAATTTCATTGATAACACTTCAACACCCTTAGTAATGAAGTAAATTGCACATCTTGTTCGCGTGGCAGGGAATTCCACTTAAATTGTGGCGCAAAATTGCAGCCACACAGTGCAAACTTTCCCGCGTCAGGCAACTATTAAATCACAATAGAGTACCTCTTGGTTCACCTGCAGTATTAGATAATTGGAAAGTAATTGAATATCTATAAATAAATTATAAAAGATACATTTTGCCAGTAAATGTATCTATGCCATGATTTTGCATTTCTATAGCTGCTGCGCAAAAACGCTAAGTGCGATCACTTAGGTTATAAGTGGTTAATTTATTGATAATTTCCACCGACAGAGGTTGTTTGCTGGAATAGCTTTTTTATCTTTTGAAGCCCTACAGGTTGATAGGTAAGGTAAACATACATGCTTCCGTTTATCGAACAAAAAAATGAGGAAAGCCGATTAAATGGCAAATAATGAGTAGACTCTGAATATTTAAATTCCACTTTGCAAAATTATCAAAATGGAATTGCAAGAAATGTGCGTTTTTAAAAATGCAATCCAATTCTTCAAAAGAAAAAGAACTCTATAAATATTTCTTGAGTTTCTGACTTTCCATCAAAACTTATTGGGTTTTAAAGAAATATCTTTGATTTGGCGATTCTCCTCTGATTGAATCTTACGAATCGACATGATTGAAAATTTACGTCTCCTCTCGTTCAATATAAACATCTGGAAATTCTTTGGCTACTTATATTTCCAATCTTATTGGAAGAGCATCATCTTTATGTTTCTGCCAACAGTGATGAATATTTTTGAATTTCTGCATCTCGTCGATAGTTGGGGAAACATTGAAACACTAATTTTGAGTTCATTCATGACGGCAATACTTTTCAATTCGATTTTCCGTATAGTGTCGGTATTAGTGAATCAGAAGGAATTCATCAAGTTTATAGAAGACATTCAGCAGTGGTATCAGGAAGCTGAGGTAAGTTTGAATGCCTTGATGAATACAGTTAATTTCTGCAAATTGAATTTTTGATTTTTGATTTCTTAGGATCGAAATGACACTGCAGCACTAAAAGTGTTGAATACTGTGGGAGTTAAAGCTGATAAGTTTTCTAAGCTCAGTGTGTTTTTGGGAAGCGTCGGTGGGGTCATGACGATTGTTATACCACTTTTTTTGACCACGAGAGGTACACTTTTAATTGTTAGAAAAATATATATTGTTATAACAATTTGTTGTTATATTAATTAAGAAGATAATTTAAGCTTATTTTTATTTTTTGTGTTTGGTTAAGTTAAAAAAAGGCGAAATTGATTAAAAAAATTGAGCTTAGACTTAAATTTTAAAAAAGCAGCTGATTATGCTGCTAATTCAACGTTGTAAGGCGAGAATTTTGCACTCCATTTTTAATTTTACATAATTACCCAATTTGAATTAAGGTCGGTCTTCATCATGGCGTAAGAGCATACGTTACTCTACTCGTCAGTCCGCAGAAATGTTTGAACATACATTCCTTTAAATTTGTAAGCTACCAACCAGACAGTAGAGTGCACTATCTAAGAAGACCAATCTCGATTTGGCGCATGTTAGCTTAATTAGTAATGGCCCGGCATCCATTTTAAATTTTCTTGTGTATGGAATAGCGAAACAACCGAGATCTGTTCCGGGGCTTATCCAACTAGTTCTTCCATACATACCGATCGCTGGACTACTTCTGGCTTCAAACGTCATAGTCTGCAAAAGACTGTCCGAGCTACATAGATGGCCAACCCATCGAGATTTTTTTTTCCACCACATCTGCTTTGAAGTTAATTGCGTACAAACTCCAGAATCTATCTCCCTTACACAAGGGACCGACAATTCTCCGTAAGACTTTCCTGTCAAACGTGGTTTAGAGATCAGAGTATCTTATAGGAAGGACCATAATTTTATATAGAAGAAGCTTAGTTTGTATGGCAAAGTTTTTGGAGATGAAGACTAAACTCGGCTCTGTTGAATTTAGGCAATCGCTCGAGTATTCCTTTCTCCATAGTATTACCGGCTCCTACTTTTCACCCAAGGGAGTTAAAGGATTACATTACTTCACTCCCCTACCCTGATTGTTGGATTACATTTCTACCAAACACAGTGACCATGGATTTCCTTTATTGATGTGCAGCCCACTGGATCTGGATGATAGAATCTTATACAGCTTGTTGACTTTTAACGATAATATCGATGTCATCAGAGTAAATCATAGCTGGACTCTCGTTGAGGTTAAAAAGACACGAATTGCTTTATATAAAGCCAGTTAAAAGAGGATGCATGTAAGCCATTAAATATGTTGATTGGTCTGGATAGCAATACGGCTTTAAAGTGGCTTGTATTGTTAGTCATGGTCAGCCTACCACATAGTAGTGTCAATTTTTTTGGGATGACGAATTCTCTCATGGCATACAATACACTTCCCATCGCTCCAGAATGCCTTTGAAGATCGGTGATCAGATTGCCCTCTCTTTTCTTACAGTATGTGCATCGTGGTGTATATTGCGACATGTTTCCGACCGATTGGTAGAACTTCCGAACCTGGTGCCGACCTCGTTCTCTATTAATATGCATTTCACAAACTAGGGTTTTCTCTGAGTCTTATTTTTTCTGTGGAATCTTTTCTCTGTTTTTTTAAGCTCTATATATAACATAAATACATGTTCACGCGCCCGGTTTTTATGAGACTGCTGCAATGCTCTACATGGAGCATTCTAACGTTTAGATGCTAGTTTGCATTCATCAGAAAACTCAGTGACTCCTGCTTAAGATAGTGCCAGAAGCAGTAATAACTTCGTTCTCATCTGCGTTCCGTTTCTCATCTGCGCCTGGCATTCTGTTCCCAGCATTAATTTCTTTTCTAATCAAGCTCTTCGAGGACGATTCCTCGTGCGCGACTGTAGGTGTTGCTTTTGTTGATATGTTGATTCGAACTTGAACGCTGGGGCTGATGCAATACTTCATATACGCAAAGTAATCCGCCCTTGGAACATCATATACCAACAATATAGTGATCTGAGTGTATGTTGGCAACTCAATACACTCGTTTAATCATCGGGCTCGAAAAGTGGCGACGCTCTATCAACACGTGGACAATTTGCTTGCGAGGGACTCCATCAGGTCGCTTTGCGGGAGTCTGATTCTCGCAATGACCAATTCCGTGGATGCTTCCAAATCGATGACTCGTAATCAAATGTCATAACCGTTTTCTCATTCAAACTATGGGAGCCTATGTACTGCCTTAGTACTAGTTCCTTACCTGTTTTGGGGTTTTAAATTGCCAAGGATGATTTTATCGTCATACTTTGGGCAGGCATTAGGGGCCCCTGTATAGAAGTTTGCTAGGAGGAATCTTTTTCGTCTTCTTCGGACTCCTCAGTAAGTGTCTGAATGTTATTGAATTTGGCCTTTCATTTATTGCATTAAAGATGATGATAGACTCCGTTAAAACGCCAAGTTATGATTGATTACAAATTATTTTTTTTGACGCCGCGTTAGAAAGATTTTTTTTTAATTAAAAAAATTAATTATTTTGTGCTTGGCGAATTAAGTTATTCTGAATTTGTTGTAGACATCTTTTTACTTATTTTGTGTCATTTAATATTGTTTAATATGGAAAAAATAACCTCATTGGCATTTGGTGAAAAAATGAAAATCAAGATTCAAATGTGAAACGCGCTGCGGATAGCTCTCTGTTTGATGTCTCTAACACCGAATTTATAACGCCGCGTCAAAATAATCTCAACGCCGCGTTAAAAACGCGTTATGTTTGACGAAGCCTTGAATTCTCAAAAAATTAATCTTTTCTAACGTGGCGTAAACAAAAATTATTTGTTATTTATTTCAACGCCACGTCTTGACCCTGTGTCTTGACGTGGCGTTGAACTCGACGCGGCGTTGAAAACGACATGGGATATATATTGCGGTATATTACAACACGGCGCTGAAACTTGGCGCTAAAACGTGGCGTCAAAACGCGGTTGTTTGACGAGACGATAGAGCTCTGGCTGTTAATTCTCGCATTAGTTTTGCGCAGAAACCTTCTTTCTCACGTCGCAACAACCAATTTTTGGGCCACAAGGAACGAATTCTTTGCGGTTGTTGTCGGAGTCATCGTCACTGGCTAGTTTCCAAGATGTAGGCTGCGAGAAACGCCACCTCTACCATAATTCGTGTGGACATACTTAATGTGACTTTTCACTTTTGCCTTTAATCACTGTAATGCGAAATGTATTATTTATTCTTTTTTTAATTAAATTAATTTAGGTAATTGAAACACTTCAAAAACTTTCATCTATATTTAACCAAAATAACAAAAACAACCAAGACACAGTGACTCATTTGAATGACGCCGTGTGATCGTCACTGCTGAAAATGGTAAATGTTATTGCAGTTAAGGCTCACCGCCAACGATCAGCTGTTTGAGAGTTGTCACGTCGTGTGATCGTCATTGTTTTGCATGTTATTGCCGTGACACCGAGACACAGGGATAACCGTGACACACTTTGAAGTTCATTGTATTTTGGGACAACAATGACAGACATGTGTCATTCGTGTGATAGTGGTAGGGCCTATTTTGTTGTGACGTCAAAGTGTCACTGCAGTGACAAATTACAAGGAACGGTAATACTAGCTTTACATTAATGCAGACATATTTTGGTTATAATTTCACCTCTTAAATTCGCTGTGGGCTCTTGGTCCATACCGTGAGTTTCTACAATCGAACAAGGCGACGATGCTCTATCCGAACAAAAACTGCTCCAAATTCTGGCAATAAATTCTTATTTGCGTTGTTGTTGTTTTACTGTTATATATGACTACGAACCCCTCCAATATTTTTGACTGCGAACTCGCGAGAAAATTCGTTAGTCGTGAGGACGACCATATACTATACAGCCCTAGTTGAGCGATGGAAATATTTAAACGAGATCCAGATTCTGACAAAAAAAATAATGCTCTATAACAAGCCAAATTGCCGTTATTGGAGGGAAAATAATGCACCATTGTGCGAACAAGCATCAATGAATCCACAAAGCTTGATTGTTTAATGCGGTTCACGGCATGAGTGTATTACAGGACCTCTTTTCTTTCAAGGAGACATCTTTATCGTCTATAGTTTCGGGTAATGAGCTTTCTGTAGCCAGAGCTCAACAACATTGATGAACCAAAGCTGTGGTTGTAACAAGATGACGCTATGTCAAGTTCTCGGCCTAGGTCTAACATGCCAAATCCTTTAGAAAAGCTCGATGCTAATAACGTTTTGAAGGTCTATTGCAGAAATAAAAACGCACAATATTGGACCGAGTGTTTGTGATAACGAATTCCTTGCATAGATCAGTTCAGCTTATAAGTACTATTCCGTAAAATTTGGAAAAAGAGTGATTTATTCAAAGCTTTGTAATCATTATCTGTTTCTGATTCTGATTTCGTTTTTTTTTTTATTTTTAAATTGGTTCCCTATTTCCAGAATTCCCTTACAGTGTTCATATACCCGGTATAGACGTTCGTCAGACCCCTTATTATGAATTGATTTTTGGAACTCAAGTGCTCTTCGTTGTTCCATTTATAATCACCACTTACATTCCCTTCACCAACTTGTTCATCAACTACCTAATGTTCGGTATTGGCAGTCTTCAAGTTTTGCAAAACAAATTGGAAAACTTAATCAACTCTTCAAAAACTGACGAGGAAATTGATCGGGATTTGGATTTTTGTATTCGTTATCACAATAAAATCATAAGGTAAGTTTTTTTTTTAAGTATTTAAATAATTTTAATTAATTTTTTTTAAATAAGTTTTAGTGAAACTTTGAGTACTATGCTGTCATTGACAAATTTAATTGAATTTCTTATATTCAGCTTGATGCTTTGTGTTTTGTTGTTTTTTATTCTTATTGTAAGTTGAGAGTTTTTGAGAATTTTCTATTTTCATTTAAAATTAATATTTTTACAGGTTGACAACTATATGCTGCAAATTAATGCAGCCATTTATATCGGAAGCATATTTTATGTGGTTTTGCTGTCATATTGGCATGCCAATGAATTTTCATATGAGGTAAGAAAATTTAATTTTAATTTTTTTTTTATTTTTAATAAGAATAAAAGGCACGACTGGGTCGCACGTACTTGCTCCTGTGTGCTAATCCTTTTTAGGTACAGGCGTTTTGTTGACAAAGATTTAATTTTAATGTTTTTTTGACGTGTAACTTCTATAAAATCGTTGTGGTTTGAAGGTCGAACGAACATGCATGCGTCACAATAAAGGTTTATTAGTGTATTATCTTTCCACTTGTTGTTTACTGTTTATAATATAATTTGCTAATAGAAAGATATTAAGGAGGACTTTTTTCAGTTCAATTTTCATTTTGGTACGGAAAACTTTGAACAACTGGCATAAAGATTCGTGGGAATCAGCAGTAGGGCAATAATGCTAGGTATATAGGGACCTATATAGGTCCCAATAACAATAATTTACTTTTTGAAATCAAATTAATTAAAATAGCTTAATTATGTTTGATGGATCAATAAATGTATGGTAATGCTTTAAAATACGTAGGTATGAATGTAAGTTTTCACCTTCTATTATTTGACTAATGGCTGGGGCTTAGCCGAGCAATATGAAATAAAATTTTGGGGAAAATATTAAACAAATACATTTTTTTTGAAATAAAAAAAAACACAATTCATAACGTTTTTTGGCAAAAATGTTGAAAGCCATCTTATTTCTTTTGCTGTTTCCTATTTCATGAATTTTTCATTTCAAAATCGTTTGACCAGTCTTTTTCAAAAAAATGTTTTTTTTTGAAAAACTTTTCGAAAACATATTTTAAATGTTTTTTGAGTATCTCAATTTAAAGAAATCTATAGTTTATACTAGGAGAAAATAGATCCGTTTTCAAAATATTCAAAAAACTAAATATTTTTTTTTAAATTATTAAAACTTAAAAAAAATATTTTTGAAAATTTTAATAAGCAATATTTTTAAAATCATAAAACACTATATATTTTGAAAATTTCATCAAAATCCGTCAATTAGTTAACGAGAAAGTCTGATTTAAAAAAAAACCGGTCATATGGGAGGTACCGTTATAAAACTTTTTCTGAAAAATCCATTAAAACTAAAAGATAGATTTTGCATAGAAAACACTATTCAGAAAGTTTTATCAAAATCGTAGGAGCCGTTTTCGTGAAAAATAAGTTTTTCATTAAAAGTTATATGGCAGGTACCGTTAGTTTTGGAGCTAGAATGCCAATTCGAAAAAACTGTGGGGTAGAGTACTCTAAAAATACTATATACCAAGTTTGACTCAAATCGGCCCAACCGTTTAGGCTGTAGAAATCGATACGGACGGACAGACAGACAGACGGAATTTTCGGACCCACTTTTTTTGACTTCTCTGTCATCGTAATGTCATGTTTGATTGTTAGATTTGTTTTTTACGAATGCATAACTTGCCTTATAGTCTCTATAAATCGCAAGTAAAAAAGACATAATATCGTTGCATTTGGTTTAATTTTTCTAAAATCGATCTTAAAATATTTTTTAAACAAAAAAGAAGTTTTTTTAGTTAATAAATATGAAAACTTAAAAAAATAAATTGCACGACTGGATCGCGCGTATTTGTTCATATGTGCGGTCACATTGTAGAATAAAATTAAAAAAATTAAAGTGAACATCAAAGCATTTATTCGATTTTTGTGACTTTTGATTGTTCGAATAACGTACGTTAAAATGTATTGGGTGAAATAATTTAAACGCCATTTTATTTCTTTAGGAAATGTAAAAACGTGTGAATTTTTTTTCAAAATTGTAGGAGCCGTTTTTAAATAAAACGTTTTTTTTAACAACTTTTTTTAAAAAAATTAAAAAAATAATTCAAGAATACAAACTTAAGCACAAAAAAACGTACATTTAAAAAAAAATTCACAATTCGAAATATTGATTTTTCAAACAAAAATTTTTTTAAAAAATATTAAAAATACAAAAAAAAAAGTTTTCGAAAAAAAATTAATGCAAAATTACTCAAGCTACCTATATCTTCTTGAATATCAATTTTTGTTGTAATCGGATCTCTAGTTTTCGAGAAAGTCGAAGAAAAAAAACCGGTCCTTTGGGAGGTACCGTTTTTAGCCCACCATATTAAATTCTTTTTTTCACTAAAATATAATGCATACCTACAGTAGTACACTGATTTTTTTTTATAAAAATTCTTGGAGCCGTTTTCGAGAAAAATAAGCTTTTACATAACGGTTATATGACAGGTACCGTTAATTTTTGAGCTAAAACAAAAAATTGAAACACTCCTCTGTAGAATGTCAAAATAACCTTAAGTTCAAAATTTGAAGACAATTGGCCCAACCGTTTAGGCTGCAGTCCAATATTCATCCGTACAGACAGACAGACAGACAGACAGACAGACGGACAGAATTTTGCCAGTAACTCAAATATGTTTCTCTATCATCGTAATGTCATGTTTGATTGTTATCTCAAAATTTTTAATCTGCACGAATGCATAACTTGTGTTATAGTACTTATAATCGCAAGTAAAAACTGAGAATTAAAAAAATTATAAAATTTAAAAAATTAAAAACAATTTTCTTTAAATGAACTAATTCATTTTACATTTAAGCTCCCCTTATTAGAATAAACATTATCAATTTCATTTAAATTTTGTTTTAAATAATTCTTTCAAGAGTTCGAAAATAGCTGAATCCGTTTACAATTCGGATTGGACGACATGCAATTTGAAAATTAAAAAGAGCCTTTTAATTATAATAATACGAAGTCAAAATGCTTTGGAGGTAAAATATATTTTTTTTATTTCATTCTATTTTTAAAATAATTAAATATTTTTTTTTTAGATATCTGCCGGGGGAATGTACCCAATGACACTTGAGACATTTCAATCGCTCCTGAGTGCTTCTTACTCATATTTTACTGTTTTAAATGGAATGAATATGTAGATAAGATTCGATTTAATTATTTTATTAATCATTCAGAGTTTCGAGAATATTTAAATATACATATTTAAGTATAACAATAATTCTATTTAATGTGTTTTAATTAGTTTATTAAGGAAATATAAACTTCCGGTGGCTTTCACACAAACACCTCATAGGTAAAATGAGTTTAAAGTGTCGGAACGGAAAAGCTTATTTATTTTAATGTGTTAGCCAAGTTCTACTTTATTTGTTTCAATAGAAAATGCTGATAATAATAGGTGAAGACCTAAGTGGCGGACATCAGGTTTGACTTCACCAAGGCGTTCCACATCCGCGTGATTCGTCTAAATAAAGAAAGAATCTCCGTATTTGACAATGAAAACTCTTAATAAACGTTTTTGTTACAATGGTGAGCTAGTTCTTCACGGTTGGCGAGAAGTTGTCAAAAACAAGAAAATTAGGAAGCGGATAACAAGTCATTGGAAATAACCTAATAAATGGGACGATGAAACAAGCAACGCCAGCAGCTAAACAATTTACGAATATTTTCATGGAATGTGAGATCGCTCCATAGAGATCGAACTGCACAGCAGTTATCCTTAGCTAATGTCCTGGGTACTTATTAGGCTGACAAAACGTACAGGAAATGAGATGGCCATAGAATGGTGTTTTGCAGAAAATAAAATATGACATACTAGAGCGGTCACCCTGAACAACCTATGCTCAGGGTAGGCTTCCTAAGTCAGCCAAAATAAATTGCACCACTGGATTGCACGTACTTCTTCTTATGTGCGGTCGCATAAATATTAAATGTATTTCAAAGTTTTTATTACATTTTTCTGACTTTTTATTGTTTGAAAAAAGTACGTAAAATAGTTTTCAGCGCAAAAATTTTAAAGCCATTTTATTTCTTTAGAAAATGTGAAAAAGTGTATTTTTTTTAAATCGTAGGAACGTTTCTTATTTAACAATTTTTTTTTAATTAAAACAAAATTCAAGAATGTAAACGTAAACAGAAAAATTGCTTGCATTTAAAAACAAAACTAAGAAAAAAATTAAAATAACCGTTTTCAAAATATCGATTTTTCAAAAAAAAGATATTTAAAAAAATACAAAAAAAAAGTTATTAGAAAATATTTTATTATATTATAAAATTGGTTTGGCTATTTACATCTTCCTGCATATAAAATTTGATTGTAATCGGTTGAGCAGTTCTCGAGAAAGTCGAAGAAGAAAAAACGGTCCTATGGGGGTACACCTTGAAAGTTTTATCAAAATCGTTAGAGCCGTTTTCGAGAAAATCAAGACTTTTGTTCATGATTGTATATCAGGTACCGTTATTTTTCGACCTAGAGCAACATTTTTTTTTACGTGATAACGTCTTATAAATCAATGACAGGCTATACACATACGAAATAACATGACTCATGCTGATAATGCTGACAAGAAAAGTGACGCACGCTGTGATACTGTGGTTCTTTCAACCAAAATCGCAAGCACCAGGCGAACATGAAAAAGAACAGGCGAAAATCTCCAAAATAATTCCACTCAAATTCAAAAATTGGAAGAGAAAAAGAAATAAAAATAGGCGGAGTTTTGTTAAAGTAGAAAGTAGATGTAATAATTGTGTGTGTGTGTGTGTGTGTGGATTTAACAAGAGGGTTTTTGGGTAATTTTGTTCAACCAAAATCGATCGCAAACGTATTCTGAACACCAAGCGAACATGGAAAAAAACAGGCGCAAATTCCCGAAATAATTCAAAAAGAACAAGAAGAGAAAAAGAAATACAAAATAGGCGGAGTTTTGTTAAAGTAAAAAGTAGATGTTGATATTGGGGTGTAGACGTTATCACGTAAAATTATCGTCCGTAAAACGATTTTACAGATAACGAACTCTTTTTTTACGAATGCATTAAATTAACCCTACTATCATCGACTTTGATGCAATAAACAAAAGGCGAGTCATCGATTTGGAAGCACCCATGAAATTGGTCGTAGCGAGTACCAGGCTTCTGCGTAGATACATATATACTAACCACATGGGTATTAAATTATGTAATCACTAGTCACTCGAAAGTAAATTTGTGACGATAGGTGGTCGGCACTTCTCGAGCCTGTTCATAATACGGTTTGCAACATAGATCTGGATCACTATATTGTTGGTATATTGTGTTCCAAGGGCGGATTACTTTGCGGAGAAGTATTACCAACGACACGTAAGGTTCAAATCAACATACATATATCAACAAAAGCTGTCCTGGGGACAGTGTGGTGCAGATGAGAAACGGTCAAGCCTTAAGAACAAAGTCATTAATTCTGTTGACACTATCTTAGGCAGTATTCACTAAGATCGAAGATACTGGTTTGATGATAAATGGAAACCAGAGTGAATATAAAAATGCTGCATAACGAGCAATGAAGCAGTATTAAAGGACGCGGACAGGTCAAGCTGTATACAAAGAGTCAGAAGAACAGAAAAAATAAGGCAGCTGAGGAGAAAAAAACATTTTCTGAGAAATGGAAATAAATAGAGTGCGAGATTTGCACCAGGCGTGGGAGTTCTACAAATCCGTTCAAAACACGTCGCAATATATACAACCATATACTGTGGGTACGGAGACTAAAATCTAATCACCGGATCTGGATCTGGAGCTATGGGAAGAGTACTTTAATGAATTGTTGCACGGACGGCTCATAGAGAAGGATTCTATCATTTCAAGCCATTTTCTGTAGAAACCAACAAGCTGCACAAGATTCCTTCATCCAAATCGAGCAGGCGTCAGAAAACCTTTATTAGATTTATTTTTCTGCCTCTACTTTTATTAGTAGGGTAACGTAATTGTTGGTAGAGACTCTCGGTAAGGTAATCAGCAATTTCTACGGCCACACGATATTTTTTTCAATAAACACATCGGATTCTTTTCAAAGTTAATTATTTCTTTAAGCACTTTTGTCTGTCTTTGGTCCTCAACATCACTGTCCGATTCAGAATAAAAAAAAAAACATTTTTTTAAACAAAACTCCTCACCACTAAATAAATTCATAACGGTATTTCCTTTCTTGATAAACACTACTGCAAGTGCTTATTCCTAACTTGTTGACTTCCAAGAAGTCCCCGACCGTCGTCGGTTGAAATTTATCAACAATTCAACAAGTTTATTCTCTTTTTTCTTACCACTTGTTGTTTCAAGTTACACAAACTATGAAATTGTGAAATTTTCCACTTGTTGAAAGAAACCAAAATAATTGTTATAGTTCTCCTAGATTTGTTATTCTGTGTTAGACAAATTTCAAAAAGTTGTTGAAAATCAATTGTTCAACAAGCACTTTATGTATTGTGGTCGTTTTAAATGGATTGTTGTTAAACAAATATTAAAACTAAATCAGTCGCGTGAGTTAAAAAAAAATCAATAGTCTTAACAGATCTTTTAAAACAGAATTTTAAAAATTAAATTTTGTTGGTTTATATGTACATATATTGATTACCCTTTTTCTTTTTTAATCCAACTTTTAAAAATTTATATTTTATCAGAAACTTCTTTCAATACTTACTTGGAATTTCCGAAAATATTCTCATCATTTCTCAAGGTGGTAAACAATCTGCAATACCTTCTGGCCATAACTGATAAACATTTACTCTGCATTTTATTCTGGGAAATTTTACAATTCTAGAAAAAGATAAAAAAATATTTTATATAAAAAAAAAAAAAAAAATACGAAAATACAAATGTGTGTAAAGATAAACTTGTAAAAAATTCATTGCAAGTTTGTTTGCCGTTCTCAATTGACAACCTCGGAATGCTAAATGCCCCTTACAGGTTATCAGCATTAGTGGCACATGCCAACCCTTTCCCAAAAACATTCCTCTATAGACTTCGTATTTCTTAGTTATCAACACTTGCGGCAAGGCAAGTACTGGGGCCTTTCTTGGAAGTCCATTGTTGATAAAATTGAGACTTTCCAACAATGAATCTGCGATGAAGATATGAAAATTAAAGAAAATTACCTCGATACATGTGTACACAAAGTTTTGACAAAACAAAAATTATTCCATTAAGACCTAAGCTTTGTTGAAATAGACAGTATTCAGCGCATATAATGACAATAATAATTTAAAATTGAGTTGGCATCTAGCCTATAGCATGACCCAATCCCAATTTTAACAAATCCTAATTTTCTTAAAGGTAAAAGATAAACAACTGTCAAATTTGTGCGATTTTTTATTTGCAACAATGACGTTTTCAGCTTAATTAATGACAGCTTTGTAGTACGCGCCTTCATCTGTCAAAAGTTATTTGCTTTGTTTTTAAAATGGCGGGAACCGGGAAATTCATTATGTTATTTTGCGATTTACAAACTTTTCGCAAATGTTTTTTTCAAATTACACAACAAATTCTTTAACTGAAGGAAACAAAAGTCTCAAATCTCACGTAGTCCATCCATCCATGCACGTTCCTTGCCATGTTTGGACAGCCTTTAAGCGTACAAAGGTGAGTTAATCTGTTCAATGAACTTATTTAACAACTGTGAACTTTTGTTTGTTCTTTATATGTCTGCAGGTAAGACAATCCACTTGGATACAAAAAAGTTAAATTCCTTATAAAGTGAATATTAAAATAAATCGCAAGTTCAGGCACTGAACGATGCCGGACGATTATTTTGGTTTTTTTTTTTTTGGTATGTGAAACAAAATACTTTATTTTAGCAACAAATGCTAACTTTCGGCACAAAAAAAAACATTGTTTAAGAGAATCTAATAAATGCTAATTTGTTAAAAAACGTTTACAAAGGTTCATCACAAAATTTTAAATTTATTGAACATTCATTTACTGACGCATATTGTGAATGATTTAAGCTGAAGAGTTTCTAAAGGTCATAATGCATGAAGTTTCGAGCAAATGGTTATGAATTATTTGATTGCCAAACGTGACGTTCGTTGATATTGTTAAATGGCCATTAAAACGTCTTTTTTGAAGATTTAGTGACAAATATGCATATTAGGGGCAATTTATTTCTGAAAGTTATTTTCACGTTCGTTTTAAAATGGCTTTTTAGTTGTTTTTTAAGGACATTTCTTTTTTATGTTTGCAAGGACATCTGCAAGTCCATAATTAACACTCTTCGTTTTAATTGATTACAATATTGGCTAAGAAATGAAAGAAATTATACCAATTCGTTATAAAGACAACTGCGACTCTCAAAATTACAACGGAAATCTCTACCGTTTTCTAACAAATGCTTTCAATTTAAACGTCATTATTGTTCGCTTGGCAGCTAACTTATGATCTAGTGAAACGTCATTTTATAAGCATTCGTTTTGTAAAGTACTTAAATATAATTCTCATACCTGAGTAGGTGCTCCTGTTACTCTTTTCAGTTTCCTTAAAAAATATAGAAAAGAGTATGTATTAAAAGTAATAAGTAATAAGTCCAGTAGAAATCCACATTAAAATCGCAAAGCCTGGGGTAGTTCTGAATTTTTGGTATGTGGTATGCACCAGTTAGGGTAGTTTTAACTCAAATTTGCAACTTCGAAAAACTTGTGCTTATTGTGCAGCACGCGAAAAACTGAAAAATTTGGGTACTTTTCACTTTTTGCGTTAAAAGTCTTTGGACAAACAAAATAAATTATTTTTTTTAAGTCCATTCAATTTGCAACAAAATAAGCCTAATTGCAGCTCTAGATACAAACGTTTAGAGACAAAGCTATGGCTATGTGTTGATGATCCATTTTTAACAAAACTTGACAATTTTTATTTTTACTGCCAGCCGGATCAAAAATATTGGCAAAATCGCTCGTCCCCTGAGAAAAGTCATTTGAAATAAAGTTGTAGTCAATTTAATTTCCTTTCATTTAAACATAAAACAAAGTTTTTGCGACTAATAGTTTACTCACAATCTCGAAAAAAATAAATAAAGGTAAACATGGATTTTTGAAGAATTGAAACAAAGCTTTTTGAATACCTTTTTGTAGTCCAGTCAACAAGTAGTTTTAGGCCGACAAAGGTCCGAACTTGATGGGATAGTTAATTAACATTTTCTCAAGTTTTGAATTTCCTGGACCCTGTGCAAAAAATGTGGGGGGGGGGGACTGCAACATTTTCAACCTTTCTTTGGTTTTTCATTAATGACTTTTTTTCTAGCGTTAAATGCGTTAAGGAATTATTTGTAGATCATAAAATATTCTACAATATTGACTATTCAAACATGTTTGTTTGTTATGGCGCTTAGAAAAAAAGTAATTTTTCAAATTTCCCTAAAAAACCAAAAACTGCAGATTTTTACACCTCTTCTGTTATACTCGAATTATGATCAATTGTTGATGTAATTATGATTTGTATATAAAACCACAAACTTTGTTAATATGGATATAGGCGTGCGAAGGCGTAGGTGAAAAATGTATTTTCTGGCCGGAACTCGGAATTATTCAATCCGCTCCTGGAGGCGAAGTTTTTTTCTTCGGAGATTTGTAGTGATTTAGCTTGTATCCCGCCAACAAAATGAGTTGCAGATCAGCATTCATCTCGGGTATATGTACCATCAAGTTTAAGCATGGCTGGGAAATGCTTTGCTACTAACAAACTGAGGATGAAAATCAATGTACCACAAGATGCGAATGTAAATGGTCAGGAATGCTGTGCTCAGCAATGTGTGGAACATGCCAGGGTATATCATGCAACAGCACTACAAGTAAAGAAGATCTCAACGATATTGAACCAAATACTGACAATACTGAGCTACAATTTTAATTTTAAAATGTCCTCATAATTTATGTTTTAATAAAAAATAAAAGTAAAACTGATGTATCTATTATAAAGGGTGTTTTTTTAAGCTGTGTGAGAAATTTCGATGGTTTTTGTCTATAGTTTGACAGCTGAGAATGTCAAACTATGTGGGCACTTCTGTTCAGTATGGTTTGGCATTTGATCATGAATCATGAAAATTGTGGAAATTTACTTTGAAAAATAAAAAAATAAATCTGTTCGCGAAGTTCATAGAGCACTTCGTCCTTTTTAAGGTCAACATAATCGGCCATAATTTCTGTCAATAAGAAAAATTGAGGTATATGGATCGAAGACAATCTTTAATCCATTAACGAATAACCAATACATCCATTAAAATTGACTATTTGGTGCGGTTTCTTTCGGAATGTGGGAGGAGCTACGGTTATGGCGAGCACTATCGAGCCATGCTGACTGATTTTTTTGTTTCCAAAAATTAATCAGCTAAACATTGACGACGTTTTGGTTCTATACAGGGCGCTTAACAATCAATTTATTGCAAAATCAATTTGGTGATAACTTTATTTCCACAAGTGGTCCTGTTAATTGTCCTCCTCTTTCGTGCGACTTAACGCCTCTCGATTACCTTTTATAGGGCTATGTTAAGTGACTGGATTATGCCGTCAAACGAGCAACTATTGAAGCATTGGAAGCCAATATTCAAGCCACCATTGTCGACATACGGCCAGATTTATTGAATAAAAGAAGAAATATTAAGGGAACATCAAAGTTTTTAGTCGATTTTTCAGACTTTTGATTATTCGAAAAAATACGTAAAATAGTTTTCAGCGGAAAAATTTTATTTCATTAAAATACGTGAAAAAGTGTAACTTTTTTTTCAAAATCGTAGAAACTGTTTTTTTTTATAAAATATTTCAAGAATGCAACCTTAAGCACAAAAATAACCTGCATTTAAAAACAAAATTTAAAAAAAAAATGTACCTACCCGTTTTCAAAATATTGACTTTTCAAAAAACAATTGAAAAAAATATTAAAAATACAAAACAAAAGTTTTCGAAAATATTTTAAAGTGAAATTACTAAGGCTACCTACATCTTCTTAAATATAAATTTTGATTGTACTCGGATAACCAGTTTTCGAGAAAGTCGAAGAAAAACAAGCCAGTTCTATGGGAGGTACGGTTTTTAGCCCCAAGATTAAATTTTTTTTCACCAGAATAGTACCCACACCTACAATAGTTTATAAATTTTTTTGGAGCCGTTACCGAGAAAAATAAGCTTTTAGGCAGCTACCGTTAATATTTGAGCTAAAAAAATTGAAAAAGTCCTCTGTAGAATGTCAAAATAACCGTAAGTCCTAAATTTGAAGACGATTGACACAACCGTCTAGGTTACAGTCCAAAATACAGACAGACAAACAGAAACCAGACGGGCAGAATTTTGCCAGTAACTCAAATATGTTTCTCTATCATTGTAATGTTATGTTTGTTTGTTATCTCGATTTTTTCTGCACTAATGCATCACCATATAATCGAAAGTAAAAATAATGTTACACAGTACTATAAACTAATAAATTTTCCGTCGTTTGAGCCATTTTTTGAGTTTTTGCTCTGTATTGTTCGGATATTCCAACCCTGATTACAGGGTAGGGATTTTTTACTGGTTATTATAGGGAATATAAGGCAAGTTTAGGATTCGTGAATATTTAAAAAAATGAGATAACAATCAAACATGAAATTACAAGAGAAGTCTAAAAAAGTGATGGAGAAAAAATTTCTGTATGTCTGTCTGTCTGTCAGTATCTATAACGAGCTGCAGCTTAAACGGCTTAAGCGATTATCTTCAAACTTGTTGTGTGTGTTTCTTTTGGCATTCCTAGAGGGGAATTGAAATTTTATTTTTAGGCCTTAAAATAACGGTACTTGCCATATGGCAAGTAAGTGCGATCCAGTCGTGTAATTTATTTTAAAATACTCACTTCAAGTAGTACTACAATCCTATACACTGTCGTTTCTATTAGACTTATTTAAAACTTTTGCACAAAATTCCTGTGCTATTTATAAAATGCGGAATTTTCTATTGTTATATCACTGTGGCGTATGTGGAATATTTTGTCTTCGTATTTTTATCAACAATTTCATATTCAATGGAATAGATTTAATTTTTTTGTTTGTCAGACCTACTTTTTCAACCGTTTATTTTGGACTTTTCCCGAGTAAACCAATTTTTGGAAATAAACATACTTTGGACTTGTCTGGTTATAGAGATTTTTGATTAGAAATTTCAAAATAAAACAAATTGCTGTCAAGTATTTGTATGTTTCTTTATAAAAAGGATTTTGTTATAACATTAGTCACTAGGGGAAGTACACATTTTGTCAAATAGTTATCAAAATGTATTAAAAAAAAAACATTTCTCCGAAAATTTTAATTTTGTCTTATCAAACTTTTTTTT
This sequence comes from Platycheirus rosarum, assembly GCA_963971375.1. NCBI lineage: Eukaryota > Metazoa > Arthropoda > Insecta > Diptera > Syrphidae > Platycheirus > Platycheirus rosarum. The sequence goes on along the minus strand of OZ020510.1, from coordinate 27,507,305 downwards.
TTGTTTTATTGAACTTTTCTTATCTTTCAAAAATCTTTTCTAAAGGTTTCCCTTAATTTTTGAATTTCCGATAACCTTTCCTATATCTGCGTAAAACCAGCAGAAAGACGCCAGTCTCTAACTGACCTTAGGTATCGAGAAATCCAAAGGTGCAATGTCTAATCAGCGGACTCAAAAACACAGTTTTTCCCAATAAAAAATCCAAGTTCATAGTCAAGACAATTTTATTTTTCTCTATAAACAAATGGTTATATTGAAGATCACTTTAAAAAGACTTTTTCAAGTTATAAGACCCGAGTTTATGGATGGATTACTACCAACTTTTCTGAAATGTATATCAGAACATTTTATTTGTCAAAATTCGCTGACACTACGATTCTAATCAGATACATAACTACATACAATTAAAAGTACTGTTTTTCTTATTCAAATTGGAAAAAGTTGTTGATACCTTTGAATTTCATAACTTGATGAATTTCTTCAAGAATTTTATTAATTTATCGATTTATGGCTAATTTAAATTTATATATCAATGCTGATTATTTCGGAATCCAAAAAAGCAACCATGTTTTTTAAAAGATACCCTTGAAAGTGTGCTATCTTTTAAATTGGTATACATTGCTAGAGATAATGAATATTTCTTTTCTTTAGAAGCTGTTTGTTTGCTCAGCAATTTCTTGGAAACTTATCAGAAGGAAACTAGTTTTTTAAGAATCCAAACACTTAAAAAATATATCATAAGTCAATATTCGTAAATTAGTTATATCGATTAGATATGTATATCTTAAGGAGAAAGCAAGTCCGGAATTAATTTGCGGATGTCATTACGTCAAGTTGATCGGTGTGAAAAAAGTAAATCCCCGGCATTTGTTTCTATATATTTTAGGAAAAATATTTAATCAGCTTGACTTGAACACCAAACACAATATTTGATATTTATCAGTCAAGAAAACAAGATAACAACAATTAATGCTGATAGAGGTACATTTCCATATTTATCAGAATTTATTGTTTTTTTAGAACAAAAGATATTTATTATGTTTTTGTTTAGAGTTCAATTCCCTCCAAATGCATTTAAACGAAATACAGATTTTTGCAAACATGAATACCTGTCAAACAAACTGACCATAATTATTCAATATGTCAAAGCAGCAACTTTAGTTCATTTGTCATGCAAGTGTCACAAACTTCGATAATAAACATACTTCAGACTTTATTTTATTTTGTTTTTTTTTTTCTTAATTAAGTTTATTTTTGGAAATTGACTTAAAAATAGATTTTAAATGAGTGTTGGATTAAGGTTTCATGGAATTTTGTTTGTTATTTTAAAATACGACAATCTATTTAAAATGTCAGCGTCGCCGCTTCAATGGATGGGTTTTTTTCCATATTTTTCCATATTTTTCCATTTGGTTTGACAGCAAGAGTTAGTAAGCATTTTTTTGCAGAAAAGTGTGACAAAAGATAGTGCAAAGCTTTGAAATATTATCAGAAGTCTTCCCGGAACTCATCTGTTTGAATCCAAAGTAAAAGCTGATCAACCCACAAATCCGAAATCCTTTGATTTCTGCCAATTAATCGATAAATTCTTACAAACAAACATCAAACAAATTAAATGCTGGTTCACTACACTGAAGTTAAATATCGGCTTGAGTGTATGCAGATGAATGTCTTAATAGGCATCTATAGAGAGACAATCGTTGTTGCTGGTCCAGTTTGAAATCGACCGATAATTTCGATTCGGAATATCGAATATCGATAGTTAGAAATCGAACTGCAAAGTATTAGCCCCTTTTCTTTTTAAAATAAGTGGGCAGCAACAACTTTTTGTTATATTTTAGAAACTAAACGATGGAGGATATGCTTAAACAGATAAGGACAAGGCAGATCTGTTCCCTGAACACTTCGAGGACGCTATCAAACTCTTTGACGGACAAATCGTCCTGTTTTACGTGAACACCGGTCTATTAAACGAGCCAATCGCATAGGAGTCAAATGAGCATAACCAGATCCCTAGAGTGGTTCCCAGTCACTGTGGTGCTTCAAGCCACTCTAGTTGCAATTTATATTTTTGTTATGGCAAAAATATTCCAATTTGCTAAGAAGCGAGAACTATCTCCACTTCTGATATAAGATTCAGTTCAGCAATCAAAGCGAGGATTCTTGCAAAGTCAGTTGATTCGCTGTATAGAATCAGATACCATATTGCCCCCGCGATTTTGGGTAACCACAACCACCACGAAGCTCCCACAAGGAAGCCTACCTCAATTTATTTGGCAGCTACTACCGATTACGTGATTACTGGGCTTCCTGATAATCTATGGCATCTTCTTTTGAGCCAGAGGAACGGCCTCGCTTGTTTCCGAAGAATCGAACTTGACAATCGACCCGAATAAAGTCAATGCCCCTCCAGCCATTAAAGAACAATAGTTCCCGAATTATAAATATTGAAATGAAATCTAGAAAACCGCATCGAGAGAGGGCTTTGCCACTTAATCGCCTCCTTAACCCGAAGAAGCAGCGATTGGCAAGAGTTATTTGTCATTTGATTTCAGCGCTGGTGTTGTTGTCTCAGTTCCGTAATATGAAAATTTGGTCGATGGTGGACTTTACTGGCCTTAAACCGCACTGATATGGATCAGGTTGTTGACGAATGGCTTAAGGCGTTCACACAATACATTAGAAAAGATCTTGTAGGCGATGTTGAGGAGACTGATACCCCTGCAGTTGGTGCAGTTCACAGGGTCTTTTTTTAAAGGATCGGGCAAATTATGCTGAGATTCCATTCATCGGGCATGCTTTCTTCTAACCATATCTTGCTTATGAGTTGGTACATACTTATAACCAAGTCATCGCCTGCAGCTTTGAAGAGCTCGGCAACTAGGCGATCGGCTCCGGCGGCTTTGTTGCTCATAAGCTTAGATATAGCTAGCTTTACTTCATCCAGGTGTGGTGGGTCTAATTCGACTTGATAAAATGAACAATTCTGCATGACAGTCTGCAAAAATGCCTTTTCCATGTTCTCAGCATCGACTGCGATTCCACTACGAAGTTTCCTTGTTCGTCTTTGCAAGCTTCAGTTCGAGCTCTGTACCTTTGACAGTTTCTTTTTACCTTTTGGTTAAACTTTTCTGCAATAACAGCTCTATTTCTTCGATCGCACGCTTCTCATGATCCCATTGTTTCGTTTTGAGAAGCCCTTCTTCTTTCCTCTTCTGCTTGTAGAGCGAAAGGGCAGTTCTTGTCTGTCTTTGCAGCGCCAATCCGCCTTGTATGTTTCTTGTTTAGCTGCGTTTGCTTGCCGACCCTAAACATCAAACCAGGGGTATCGTTGTGGAGGCCGTGTAAAACCCAGCACTCCAGAGGCGGCTTCCTTGATGGCATTTTGGCAATGTTGTCACTGGTTCTTAATACTTGATGCTGGCTGTAAAGAAATCCTTTGGAGGTTATAATTTGAGACTCGATCGGAAAAGGACCTGGAGATTTCTTGCGATTGCTGATATCCGGTGTTAAGCTTCCTCACTCTATTACCCCTTCTTGGCGTTGGCCAGGATATCCTAACTTGGCTACGAGGTAGTTTTTCCGAATCAATGTTTGCCTCTCGGAAAGTTCGGACATTCATCATACTGAAGTACTGCTTTGCATCGGTCGCAATGTGGTCAATCTGGTTGACAGTTAATTGATCAGGGGATCAGGTGTGGTAACTTGGTACTAACTATTACAATATTTCGCCCCGCATCAGCAAAGTCAATAAGCCTGAATACGTTATCGGGGGTAGTGTCTATGTTTGTCGATCTAAATCCTCTAACTTGGTTTTAAAGTCGGGCAAGGCCAATTTAAATGTCATAGTTAAGGCACTGCTCATGTCTTGTTCAGGAAAAAAACTATTTAGGCTTGATGCGCTTTGTCATGAGGCACACGTTGAAACATTTGTAAATATTTCAAAACCTCTTGTGGTTTTGAATCCACATTCAAATAAGCGCTAAGACAGCCATGGACATTAAAAATTAAGACCATCAGGAATAAATTGCACGACTGGATCACACGTACTTGCTCATATGTGCGGTCACATTATAGAATAAAATTAAAGAAAATTAATATGAACATCAAAGCATTTATTCGATTTTTGTGACTTTTGATTGTTCGAATAAAGTACGTTAAATTGTATTGGGCGTAATAATTTAAACGCCATTTTATTTCTTTAGGAAATGTAAAAAAGTGTGATTTTTGTTCAAAATCGTAGGAGGCGTTTTTATATAAAACGGGTTTTCTTTACACATTTTTTTTTTTTTAATTCAAGAATACAAACTTAAGCACAAAAATAACGTACATTTAAAAACAAAATTTAAAAAAAAATTCAATTACCCTTTTTCAAAATAATTATTTTTCAAAAAAAAAATTTTTAAATTATGAAAAATACAAAAAAAAAGTTTTCGAAAAAAAATTAATGCAAAATTACTAAGGCTACCTACATCTTCTTGAATATCAATTTTGATTGTAACCAGTTTTCGAGAAAGTCGAAGAAAAAAAAACGGTACTATGGGAGGTACCGTATCATTTCTGCAGTAGTACACTGATTTTTTTTTTTATAAAAATTCTTGGAGCTGTTTTCGAGATAAATAAGCTTTTACATAACGGTTATATGAAAGGTACCGTTAATTTTTGAGCTAAAAAAAAATTGAAAAAACTCCTCTGTAGAATATCAAAATAACCTTAAGTTCAAAATTTGAAAACGATTGGCCCAACCGTTTAGGCTGCAGTCCAAAATACATCCGTACAGACAGACATACAGACAGACAGACAGGCAGGCAGACAGGCAGACAGGAGGACAGAATTTTGCCAGTAACTCAAATATGTTTCTCTATCACCGTAATGTCATGTTTGATTGTTATCTTAAAATTAAAAAAAAAAAAGTAAAAAGCGTCAAAACCGCAACATTTAATGGTTTTTAGTAAAAATGCCATCACACGTCTTGTTTAATAACGAATTTATGAAAAAAGTATTTCGAAAATTGAAAGACGGATTTTGATAAATTCCTGTTTTTTATTTAGTTTCTTAAAAATTTTTTTTTTGAAATGTTGGTGATGTGATTATAAAATGTAAACGATTTTTTTTAATTAGTTTTAAAAATATTGATTTTTCAAAAAAAAAAAATTCAAAAATTATTTTTAATTAGAAAAAATAGTTATTTAAAATTTTGTTATGCAGATTTAATTTGACTACCTAGATCTTCTCAAATATAAAATTTTACTGAAATCCAAAGAGCCGTTACCGAAACAGACAAAAATTAAAAATAAAAACGTTATATGAAAGGTACTGTTAATAGACTTTTCCTGCAAATTTGGTTCTGATTAAATGATAGCTAGTACCATAAAAAAAATTCTTAAAAATGTTCATCAAAATCGTTGGAGCCGTTTTCGAGAAAAATAAGCTTTTCCTTAACGGTTATATGGCAGATACCATTATTTGTAGCCCTAAAAATAAAATTTCAATTTCCCCTCTGAGGAATGACAAAAGATACACACATAACAAATTTTAAGGCAATCGCTTAACCCGTTTAAGCTGTAGCTCGTTATACACCCAGACAGAAAAACAATAAAAATATATTTAAAAAACAACAACAACAAGACAGACAGACAGATGGACATTTTTTCTCCATCACTTCTTTGGGTTTCTTTATGGTTGTAATGTCATGTTTGATTGTTAGATTTTTTTTTACGAATGCATCGCAAGTAAATATTTTTTTTTTTTTATAATTAACGCGCGCACAAGGGACTACTTGTTTCCCTTTTAATGTAACACACTGCGCGGGAATTAGGAAGATAGGGAGGGGAGAGATAGCAGGTGTCGATTAACATTGGTTTTGAATGTTTGCAGATCAAAATGGCAAGGGAAAATCTCGCCGGATAAACTATTCCAAATTCGTGTCGTTCAAAATGTATCCGATATTGTGTTCTTTACAATTGCTATCGTTATCCATAAATACATGTAACTCTAATAGTTTTTTACCCGCGACTTCGTCTGCTTAGACTTCAGATTAAATCATTTTTATTATTTAAATCAAAATCCGTTACAGAAAACATTCAGATTTCTCCCGCAGAAACAATGCATTTATTTAAGGGTAAATGTACCCGGTGAGTCCTATAACTCTTCCATCTACCAAATTTCACAAATTCATTCAGTCTTTTAGGCATAACAAACAAACCGCCGCGCCAGCCAAACAACTTTTCACATAAAGCTTCTACCACAGCAGCCATTTATTGTTTATTGTTTATCATGAGATCTTATTAAATTTTAAAATAAACTATCTTATAAGTTAATGCAATATTACATTAGGTGCATTTTTTTAATCCAGCTTCTCATCCATCTAAGCTACCAAATTTCATTCAAATCCAGTCTGTCGTTAAGGCGTGATTGCGGAGATTTTTCCATAAAAATAGAACTACCAATCTTAGCAAACTCTAAAATAGTATCACTAATTCTATCTGATTATACTAGAATGGGCTTTGAACCGTTAAGAATATTAAAATAAATTGATCCAAACAATTACCTAAGCTCTACACCTAGCAACTAATAGATAACTATATAGAAAGCTTACAATTAAAACCAACACACTCGAGAATTAATTAATGCCACAAATTGCTACCAGCTTCAACGAGAGTCATAAAAAAAATTTTGATTACTCCAAAAATTTCCGTCACATCCATAAATCACGATTACGATCCGTGATAAATTTCTCCCCAAACAACAATATCAAGCAAATTTGACGTTTGGTTGTCATGGCATCTGCAAAGTTCAATTCTTTAATTCAATAAATGCATTTTTATTCGAACTTTCTACAGACGAAAGTTGGAAGTCAATCTTAATCTTCCCATCGATTGCTATTAGAGCTTTAGGGCTCTAGACAGTCTGTTCAATAAATAAACCTCACACGCCCCTAAAAATGGCAGCAGCCTCAAGTGTAGTCAACGTTTCACAACGTTGTGCCATTACGGCTTATCGATTTGACGAAAACAAAAATAAAATAAAATTCTGGTGAAACAGCTGACTTCAGTGGTTTTCACGAGGCCAACGCTTGAATTAGCCACTTTGATTAAAAAAAAAGTAATTAATTAGAAATTATTTACTTGGCTGGCCGATCGATTGTGTAAACATTGACACACGAACCGGGCATGGCATTCCCAACTCACCCGCCGACTTTCAAAGTAAATTGAGTAGTCTCAAGGTGGAAAGGGGGGCGTAAATGTGGGGTGCCGGGATGGAAAAGTGAATAATTGCGTTGCTAGACGCCACATTCGTTTGCTCAATGACTGTGCGATACTTTTCCAAGAAAAATGCTCGATTTATTAGGAGAAGAGGAGCCTGCGTTTGGAAGGGGTTTGTGGGTCGAGAGGGTGAGCCAGAATGTAAACAACACTTGCTGGGTACCTCCAATGTTTATTTAGGTGACTCGGATAAAGTATTTTAGATACGTTCCGTCTACAAAGAGTTTCCCGATGAAATTGAGTAACATCTGAGAATTTGTATGCAATTGATGGGGTTTTTCTGTCCTCAGGTGGCGATGTACTTTGACTGATTGGATCTTTGGTATTTCGCCAAAAATGTGTAACGTTTTTGGGAGGAGCGGTGGAATGCCTTTCGATTTCATGATAATAGAGCAAGTTGGGTGTGTTTAGTAGAGTTTTCTCTACATGCTCTACATTTTTCGACAAGTCACGTTTTTTTGTTCGAATTTAAAGAGAGTTTTTTTCAATCACAGACATTGTGATAGCCATTGTGTTCACATCAGGTGTATGGGCACGTTCAAGAAGAAAAAGTAGTGTCACATATATTTCATTATAAAGAGATATCTTATATCTTACATGTTTTGACAAATGGAATACAAAAAAAAGAAGAAAAATTTAATCACGCAGCAGCAAATAGAATCGGCTTTTACCTTGACATTGCAACAATAACACCTACGACGCTAAAGAATTAAAATTTGTTTTAATATTATTTTTTAATGGACTTTGATATTTTATATAATTGAATATTTCTCACAATGTTTACCCCAACATATTGCAAGATTGGGTTTTTTTAAGTATAGGTAAGATGTCATTACATATAAGCTGTTTATAGCTTACAGTGTTCACTTCAAATTGCTGTCAACAAACTGCAAGATTTTACCAATGACGAACTTTTTGCCATAAGATGCTCTTAATTTTTACGATTATAGGGACTATAAGGCAAGTTTAGGATTCTTGTTTATTAAAAAAATTGAGATTACAATCAAACATGACATTACAATCATAGAGAAGTCTAAAAAAGTGATCGAGACAAAATTTCTGTCTGTCTTTTTTGTTGGTATTGGCTATCATTTTATTAGAACCAAATTTCCGGGAAAAGTCTATTAACGGTACCTTTCATATAACGTTTTTTTTAATTTTGGGCTTTCTCGGTAACGGCTTTTTGGATTCCTATCAAATTTTATAATTGGGAAGATCTGGGTAGCTTAATTATTTCTGCATATCAACATTTTGAATGACTTTTTTTCTAATTAAAATTAATAAAAAAAAATTTCAGAATTAATCAAAAATACTATTTTAAATTTTAGTCAAATGTATATTAATAAACTCTAAAAAACATAAATTTCAAACAAAATTTTTTTTTTCAAAAAACTAAAAATAAAAGACAGGATTTTATCAAATACAGTTCTACAAGTTTCGAAATACTTGCATATTATCCAGTGAGTTGGAAGACAGCAGTTGTACATCCTCTCCCCAAAAAAAGAAAGGACAATTCCAATCCGGCAAATCTCCGGTCGATAAGTCTTCTTCCGAGTATCAGTAAGGTATTCGAAAAGGTTATCAATAGAGCTCTGTCCAAGTGGGCCGAGGACAAAAATATAATTTCAGACACTCAGTTCGGCTTTAAGGCGGAACATGACACAATTCATGCCGCATCCAAGCTCGTATCTGCTGTCCAATGGAACAATGCTAAGAATCAATGCAAGGGTGCCTGTCTGGTTGATTTGGAGAAGGTCTTTTTCTGAAGCTAACCAGATGGGGCATAAGTAAACCACTGTTATATTTGCTTTACGATATGCTTAATGGTAGACACTTTGTTGTCAAGAGTGGCAATGTGACTTCTACCACAACATTTGATATTAAAAATGGTCTGCAACAGGGAGCGGTGAACTCGCCGATTCTCTTTAGTATTTACACCAGCGATCTCATTGGGAGTCTACCTAATGCACTTGCGTATGCCGACGATTTAGTTGCGTACAGAACAGGTCCAAAAGTTGAAGTCATCAGAATTCTCTTGCAACGTGATTTTGATAAAATTCAACAGTACTGTAATGGTTGGAAGCTGAAAATTAACTTCCAGAAATGTGAAACTATCCTGTTCAGAACCCCTTTGGCTGGGGCCTCTAGGGATACGAGAAAGAACTGGCGCAAGCTAGTGATCGTTGGGCCACATGGATATCTACTGTCGAGTAAAGATGTAGTGAAGTACCTTGGCATCTGGTTGGATCAGTATCTATATTTCAATCGACTTATAAAGGACGCTCTGGCCAGGGCTAGGGGAGCTTTGCCCTGACAAGACGGTTGTTTTATAGCAGCCGCCTTGATAGCAGGGTGAAAGCTACATGGCCCTAATCAGGCCGATGATTGCCTACGGATGCTCTGTGTGGTTCAACGTTGCACCATCTCTAATGGAAAAGATTCGGGTGTTCGAGAGACAGTGTCTTCGCACTTGTCTCGGACTTTATAGAACACCAGATTCGGAGTACAAACACTATTATTTCAACGAGGTCCTATACAACGGGGCCAATATAAACAATTAAGCTCATTCGCGGACATATTGCAAGGGCGATGACCTCAGCTAATGGACTAATCTTCGGGGCTTACTACCCCCAAGATGAATATTTTGAAAGTACACATTCGAGTGGTTTTATCCCGCTTGAGGCTTTCCTATACCTTGATAGTCGAGGGCTGATTCAGGATAGATCGGTGGTTCTGTTGATCTACCACGTCGGCCGCAGAACAGTTGATAGGCGGCTCCTGTACGACCGAGACATAGTCGCTGGGAGCGAAGCAGAGCGCCTCCGTTTCAGTAGGGCCCTGCCCGACCGGGATCGGAAGGAAGCCCCTGATCAGGTCCACCAATTCTGGTGGCTCAGTTAAAACCAGATATTTTCAGTCGACATAGACGAAATATTGCCTATGGCCGACCTACATTTATCTTTAAGTATCTTTAAGCTAGGTAGGGCAGTTGCGGCGGCACAAAAAAAAATATATATATATGAAATTTCAAAAATACAAAAAAAAAAATATAAAACAAAAATCCAACAAAAAAATATAAAAACACAAAAAAAAGCTTGCTGTGGCTGTTCTAATTTTAAGTATTTTAGGATTATTTTAAGTAATTTTAAGTTTATCTTTAGTTTATTTTTAAGTTATTTTTAAGTAGTTTAAGATAAACCCCGATAGAGGAAACTCAGCTTTTTTATTTAATTTTCGGGGTGAAAAGTAAAACCCCAATATATAAGATAAAATTAAGTTATTTTTAGGCCGAAAGGCAATTAAAATTAAGTTAGAGATTAATTTAGAGCTCTCGCATAGGGCCAGTAAGTTAATCAAGGTGATAGTTTTAGCTAGTTTAAAGATTTTTGTCTAGCATTTAAGTAGATATAAGTTAAAGTTTAATAAAAAATTATTAAAAAAAAAAAAAACATTATTGGGAATTGTTTTCAATTTTAAAAGTTCTTATTTTTAGTCCATGCATAGCATTTTCTTTCTTAAACAAAAAACTTCAAAGCTCAACCACTCTTTTTCCCCTACTTTTCTACACCCCTTACCCAATTGTCAAAAAGAAAGAATGAAGAAACATCCGAAAAAAGGAATCATGTACACAAGGTCTTAGTGACAAAAAATGTCTAATATGTATGCCTATCAGTCTGTTAGTCTGAGATATTTCGCTCTAAATCGATATACCATATGCAAATTTGACATAAATTTAACAGTTAAAAATGGGCACGACTGGGTCGCACGTACTTGCTCTTATGTGCCTAATTACATTGGAAAGCAAGATCTTTGACAGAAACTAGTAACATGTCCTTGAAAATACCACAGTTTGAACTTATAAAAAGTATCAAAAACACAATACTTAACGGTTTTTAGTAAAAATTAAGTACGCCATAACACGTCTTATATAACAAAGAATTTATGAAAAAAGAATTTCGAAAATTGTAGGACCGGTTTTGATAAAATCCTGTTTTTTTTATTTTTAGTTTTTTGAATATACATGTGAATACAAAATTTAAAATATTTTTTTGAATAGTTTTAGAAATATTGATTTCTGAAAAAAAATTAATGTTAATTAGAAAAAAAAGTTATTAAAAGTTTTGATATGCAGAATTAATTAAACTACTTAGATCTTCTCAAATATAAAATTTGACAGAAATCCAAAGAGCCGTGACCGAGAAAGCCCAAAATTTAAAAAAACCGTTATATGAAAGGTACCGTTAATAGCCTTTTGCCGGAAATTTGGTTCTAATGAAATAATAGCCAATACAAACAAAAAAATTCTCAAAAATGTTCATCAAAATCGTTGGAACCGTTTTTGAGTAAAATAAGCTTTTCCTAAACGGCCATATGACAGGTACCGTTATTTTTAGGCCTAAAATAAAATTTCAATTTCCCCTCTGGGGAATGCCAAAATACTCATACTCACCAAATTTGAAGATAGTCGCTTAAGCCGTTTAGGCTGCAGCTCGTTATACATACTGACAGGCAGACAGACAGACAGACAGTTTTTTTTCTCGATCACTTTTTTAGACTTCTCTATGATCATAATGCCATGTTTGACTGTTATCTCAATTTTTTTAATATTCATGAATCCTAAACTTGCCTTAAAGTCCCTTTAATCGCAAGTAAAAATTACAGGAAGCCATGTTCTTTATAGTTACTTATGAAGTCATGCCAAATTTCGTGATAGCTTTATGGATTTATGGCTTCAGTTTTGGCTTCTTTACGTTACATTTCCACGCTTTGTGTTCGCTTCAAGTGACATTTTCCAAATTTCGGTTGTTGTTTTTACTTTTTTCTGTCAAAGCGAGCAAAAGTTCAACCAGTTTCTACTTCAGCTTTGCGTTTGAGTCCTTATCTTGTACACGAACCAAACGTAACGTCAAAGCCAAGGCGACATTAGGCGTTTTTCTTTTTTAGCCCCGAGCGGGGCACAGAGCGAAGCCAGAGCGAATAGAGCTCGCTCCGAATCGAGCGTGACCCGAGCGCTCAGGTCAATTAAAGAAACACAATTGAGCACTAAAATGTCATCATGTCAGTTTTTCACAAAAAACGCACTCCGACATTCGCTCGATGTGCTCCGGTATTTTAAAGCGAGGCCCGAGCGAGCTCTGAGCTAAAAAATAAATACAAGTAGAGCACTAAGAGCGTGTCCCGCTCCGAGCTAAAAAAGAAAAACGCCTATTGTGATAAGATGTATTGATTTCCTATGGTTGAACTTGTAAACGTCAGGCGAAACCGAAGCCAAAGCGTAATTGTGATTTAACCATTAGTGTGATTTTTGCTTTATCAAATATGTCATAAATCATTATTTACGCCACCCAAACTAAAAGTAAAAAATACAATCTGGAAAACAAAAACATGAATGATAGAATTTCTTGACAATTTTACATTAGGAATTTCATCATTTAACTAGATTCTTATCAGCATCTTATAATTTCAGGGTTAAGTGTTGTATTGCGTTCCTTAATTTGACGCGTGTTCCAGAATTCTCGTATAAAATAACAATGTTAGGCTATTTTCTGACTTTGATGTCTTAAATAAGAATCCACAAAATCTGACCTCTGACAGAAGAATTTTAATTGAAACGATTCAAGGATAAGTCAAAGCAGTGAGACCAAGAAAAAGTTAGTAATTTTATGACAATTTGACAGACAGAAAATAAACTTCGGCAAATAATGTTAAATTCTTTGCGGAACACCACGTTTATTGTGTACATAAAAAGGTTTAAACTGTTCCCTCGAAAGCAAGATTTGTCCTTTCACAACGAGCTTTAATGTTTGAAGGTTTCAAAAAGTACTAATTTCCAGCTTAAGAGACCAACTAAATGTAAAATTCAGAGTCGTTTCCGAGCCAAGGTTTTTCATGGCTCACAAGTTCATTAAGTAAGTAACTTTTTTTCATTTCTGATGTTAAAGGACGACTTAAATCTGAATCTTGAATTTTCCTGTAGACTATTTATCTATTTTTTAAAATTAAAAAAAAAACAGGTTGATATTGATATCATGATATTTCCTTAAAACTTTTTTTCCGTAGCCAAAAGATGTAAAAAAAACATCCATTTGATAGAACTCTTTAGTCATTTCGCATCACAAACGTCATTAATGTCTGGCTGCTTTTTTTAAGGTTAACATTTAAGCTGTTAGCGGTGATAACAAACTCCAAAACCTATGTCAACAATTTCGCAATAATATTTACGAAAACAAAACAGTTCGTTGACTTTTTGGGAAAAAGTAAGAATAATAAAAATGGGGATTGCGCGTATTATTTGTTGTTTTGATTGATTCGAACAAATTCGAATAACGTAGATGTTTTCTTGTCAATATAAACGAATACAATCTTATTTTAAATTTAACATTAGTTTATTTACAACGGAAAAGTTTTTTGAGAGTTTGTACAGTGCAAAACTAATTATTATTATTTTTAATTAAAATTTCGAATCTTCAAGGTGCTGAGATAGATAGAAAAGAAAAGTTGATGACATCTGGTGCTTAACAAATTTCATCAAAAAATACAGTTCACGGTCGAAAAAGAACACAACTGTACAATAGCGTTCTTGGATGTCAAAATTCTACGAGAAAACAATCATCTCTCATTTGATTGGTTTCAAAAAGAAAAATCTTCAGGAAGACTCATTAACTTCCGTTCAAACCATGCCAAGCATATTATAATGAATACGGCCTCTAACCTTGTGAACAAAGTTTTCACGTTGAGTGATGAAAAGTTTCACTGTGCGAATGAGAAAAGAATCACAAGAATATTGAGTGACAACGGCTACCCTACTGCGGTCATTCGCAGTTTGATTTTAAAACACAAATACAAAACACCGACACAGGGGAATGTCTTAAACACAAATGGGTTTTTTAACAGCGTCGTTTATGTTCCAAGTCTGACTGACAACTTTAAGAAAATTGTCGCCAAATACGTTCAAGATGTTCGGTTGGCCTTCAAATCCAACCAAACACTTGGACATCTTTTTACAAAGTTGAAAGTCAAACCCGAGAAAGATAAAAGCACTGATGTTATTTATAAAATCAACTGCAAAGGAAAAGCGGACGAGCCCTGTAACTTATGTTACATTGGAACCACCAAACAATTCTTGCGCCAACGTTTGTCTAACCATAAATCAGACATCAACACTAACAACTCTGGTAAAACATCCCTTGCTTCTCATTCCATTGAAAGTGGCCATCTTCCCGATTTTGAAGGAGTCCAAGTTCTCCAAACAGAAAAACATACCTCCAAGAGATACACCCTCGAGACTCTTCATATGTTAAAAAACAAAAACAACATGAACCGAAAGCAAGATACAGAGAGTATATCATCAGTATACTGTTCTCTTGTTTCTACATAAAAACAAAATATCTCTTTTTCTCGTTCGCCTTCAATCGAAGACTAAACTTCTTAAGTAGAAGTGTTTTTTTCATTTTTTTTTCATTGTTTTGAAATGTAAGTTTCTTACTATTGTTATTTATTGTGCATATAACTATATCTTGTATTTTTATGTGTAATAAAGTTCCCCTGAAGAAGGCAACAACCCTTGCCGAAACGTCGGGACATGCTAAAGTTACTGTTTTTGTTTCTTTGCTAAATTTAATGTGACCAAAACAAGCCGAAGGGAGATTCGAAATTCCACCTAATCATATTATTATTTTTGACAGCAAAAGCATTATGAAATTACCACGACTTGTTTGACAGTTGACACTTTAGCGACATAAATAATAGTGACTTATTGTATTCACCTTGGACACTCCAAAAAATTCAAATCATCCAAATAGTGGTCATTTGTATTACTTTTGACAACTACAGCATTAGTCCTACCTCAGTCAATTTCTCTAACTGTCAAGACAATTTAAAAAAAAGTCTGAAGACACTTTAAAACATCTTGATACTAACTAAACTATTTCTTCCACGAACGACTTTCGAATGAAATCATCAACATTTCAGATATATGTAGGTAAATTCAGAAAAATGTAGGAAGTTGAACTTAACCCTTGCTCATTCTGGTTTTCTCACCAGTGACGTATGTATTTCGCTACTGAAGTGTAACCTCTCTATGCCCAAATTTGCATAACTGTTCACAAAACAAAGACTGCTATTTAAATTCTGGTTTTATTACAAATTTGCTTACGTTCATTTTCTAATTCATTATACATACGTCATCCACATTGACTATTAAAGAACGTCAAACATTCTCAAGCTCCACGACCTATTCCAACAAAAACTCATATTCAAAAACGCTGAGTCATCAGCTTATTTTTATTTGGCACGCTTTTCGTCAGTTAGCCAACCAGCCTTATCCAGAGGGAACCACGAGGGACGAGAAGATGACGATGCGAATATATTCTCTACTGACCTACTCACCTAAAAAAAATAAAATATTCACCAAAAACGAGGTGAATTCGAAATGTCACTGTAAAAAGAAAATCCAAGAAAGAATTTAAAAACAACTGAAATATTTTTTTTTTTTGTTTATTTTATTTTCAAATAATATAATTTTCTTTATTATCTAACACACTAGAGTTAGTTTCTATGTTTACATATTTCTTTTAACTAAGTAGATACATTTCTCTTGTTTAATTTATACAATTTCTCTTCTTTATTTACAAAAACTCACAAATAGTTAATTATTTTATTTGTGTGATGTTAGAAAGAAAGATAAATTATTGCAATTTTATTGCATTTTTATAAACTTTTCAATCAAAAAAGTTAAATCAAAACATTTAAATGTTGCTTTTACATTTCAACTGACAGTTACTTTGAATTTCACCACAATCAACGGGCCAACCGCCATCTTTATGTCTCTTAAATGTCATTTATTATCTGTTTTTTTTGCTTGTTTCGTAACTGGGTAACTGGTGTGGACACACACCTCCTTCTGCTTATCATCCATAGGAAAATCAAAACTCCCATTAAACGTCGGTAAATATCCGTTCGTTAGCTCGAGCTTTACGTGACGTCACAATATGTTGGTGTGCCAAATTATTATAATTCACGTGCACACACTTATAAGTTGATTTTCTTTTTTTTTGCGATTATTTTCTTCCAAAAAAAAATGTACAATTATTGCAATAACTATCTGCCACCAATTCACACGGCAGGTAATTTCACCACGGGTTGGGTTGAAGAGTCCCAATAGGCCTCACAATAGTCCACCAAGATGTTTTCGGACTTGTTGAGATTCTCGTTTTCCTTATCGGTCCAGGGCTTCTGGATCAGGCAGCAGGATTCAATGATGGTTTTGCCCAAAATCCGGCTTAGTTTTGTGGCACAATCGACTTTGATGACGTAGATGTCATTTTCATAACAAAATGCTTCGAGTAGGACTTCATGCATGTGGGTGGCACTGTCACCAGCTTTGGGTTGTGCCATCAGACAGAAAAGTGATCCTTCGGGTAGTTTGGCTAACATCTTGGTTGCAGCACTTAATCCAACAATGACACGTGACTCGGCATCAGCCTTGAGGAGGGCGGTCTTGATTGTCCGCCCTATATTGGGGTAGACCATATCTGCAGCGGGAGCCATGTTCTGAACTGTTGTCTCTTCCAAAACCATATTTTTTGTTGAGAAGGATGTATTTATTGATAGAAATTGGGGCTTGTGTTGCTTGTAGCAATCTTTTACAGCTGGGATGGTTGTATCTTTGAGGTCGAGTTTTAACGATTCGAATTTAGCACAAAGGGTAGCCAGTTTACACGATGCACTTGGCTTAATGTCTTTAAAAATGTCTTTAGTTTGTTTGCTTAGAACTGTTTGTTTTGTTTATTTAAATTTCACAAGTTTGTTTATTGTTTATTATTTTTTTTTTTTTTTTTATTTCACTGATAATCCGGGGATTTAATTGTGGGATTGATACGCTTGCTCAAAAATTTATGCGTGAAAGTATCTGAATCTGCTTCAATTTTGAATTTGTATTTCACAATGAATGTAATGGGTCTGGGGTACAGGCTTTTATAGCCAGTGGTTTGTTCTCTTTATTTGGCTCCCCAAGTGGAAGGAAAAGCTTTTTTATTTTCAAGTGAAAGAGAGACGAATTCTTTGCGCCGAAGTAGAAATTCCCGCAGAACTGGTATCGGAATGGATTTACCAAGAAAAAACCCCAACGGGCGGCGTTGATAGCGATGAGATTTTTTTTCAGAGAGAAGGTTGAATTCCAAGAAATTGAATTTTGTATACCTTTGGATTTTGGAACGTGGCAGGGGGCTATCTATGTCAACCTCTTTTTGAGATGTTTTTAATTAAAGAGAATCAATAAATAGAGCTTTTTGTTTGGCTTGGCATAGAGATAGAGCTACTATGTTAGGAGATACTTTAAAAAAGATACTCTTTTTTTTGGTTTATAATGTATTTTCGAGTGAATTTTGCTGATTACCGGGAACTGTTGTGTGTTAACTTTTTTCTGAATGAATTAAAAAGGTATTATTGGAATTTGGGTGGAAAATATATAGAAGATTTATGCGGAATAGAGATGTTGGATGAGAGTGGATAAGGGCAGTTCAGGAGGTCAAACAAACAGGGTATTTATTTAAAACGTTTTGTTTATTGGAATTAATTACGATTGAATAATAATAATTTGTATTATCAGGAAAGAGCTTTAAATAAGATACTTATAGTGTGCCTTTCATTGAAGCTTGTCTGATCATGTTCGCTTTCACAGATATGCTATAAATCTTTTTCTTTTAGAATTCTACAAGAATTCAACTCCTGTGTTTTTAAATTATATTCTAGATCTTCTGAGTAAAACGTTAAGGGAGGAAGCCATTCCGAGTTGTTTTCGCTTGTCAAGGATATCGGCAATTTGGCAAAGAGGCAACCCTAATGAACTTGAAAATTATAGGGGCATTTCGATAATAAGTTCCCTACGGAAACCTTTTACTCAAGTCTTATACCTAACACTGTCGAGATGGGTCCAAAGCAACCATAATAAGTCCTTTTGAAGCTAGTTTTCAAGCTAACCTCTCGGCGGTTGATCACATTTTTGCAATTACTATCAGAGCAAGGCGATTTATTGATTAAAAAAAAAACCTTTATATGCGTTGTTTGTAAGTTTTAAGGCAGCATTTGAGGCTATCAATAGAGGGTCACTATTATATAAACTCTCAGTAATTGGCGTGTCAACTAAGTTCATTATGGTCAATGAACAGCTATTACTTAATATGTCTGCAGTAGTAGGTATGCAGTGGTAAAACTAAATCAAGTTCATTTAGATCAGAAATCGGTGTCCCACAAGGTTGTGTTTTAACTCTACCCTTAGTTTCATACTCGTTCTCAAATTTTCGTCCATTTCATTCGGATGCAGAATTAAAACGGTATGCCGTATAAGTACTTTACTAAGCAGCAATCTTTACATCATTATAAAACGGGGTACGATAATTTTGTGAAGTTTAATACATACTTCGAAAATTCAATGCTGTCTCTTGTCGTTGTCGTATAGAGTCTTAAAATATGATTGAAAATATTTAGATGAATATGGAATCATTTTCATTACACGAACATCGACACGTCATGTCTCATGTGATACCTTATAATGTCATCGATTTTTTTCATAAAAATATAGTCATTTAAAAAGAATTCACCCGTGATACCAGTTCCGCTAGAAAAACTTATAGTTTCACCCATGAGCCCATATAAAGAGCTTAATTTCTTAGCCACACAACACGAATAGGGAATGGTTTTCCCAATACGAGTTTTTCTTTTAATTTTAATTAACAAACATTCAAAATCAATGTTCCTTTACATTAACGGTTAACAATTAAACAATTTTAACTTGATAGTATACTTTAAAAAAATAAAATCAATGATATTAAAATAATAATTGAAGTCAATACACATATGGTTAAGTGGTTCAGTATACCATATTATAGGTCAAGTTCATATATGTACAACTGCAGCAGTCATGCAACATTTTTGCGTTCATATATGTAAATAAACTGCATCATCTTTACATGATAGCAGCTGATAAGCGTGATCATAAAGCAATCCGACGACATTGAAAATTTGCAGGGTTTTTTTGTTTTGTTGCCGCATTGCAGGAATATTGTTGTAGAAAGTAAAATATATTTTGCTAAATTTGTATGTGCTTTTCTTTTAAAAAGTTGAAATACGTTATTTATGTTTCACAAAAATGAAAGCGAGTAAAAATTGTGGTCAGTAGCTAACACCAAGCTCCTAATCGCGATTGGAAAGGAGCGGAATTTCAATTTGTGGGCTTTCGGGATATTCATGTTTTTTCCTTGAAGAAAGTCGTTATATGCACTTATCAAATTGCGTTTCCATCTCAATTCAACAAATTAACCAACCGGCGCTACTGAAAGTATGATTTCCGTGATATTTTCTGTGATTACCGCCTACTTAGCTATGTTTGCATTTATGAACGATTTTTGTGCAATGCAGAACTGCCGCAAAATTGCATTATTTTTTTGTATCATAAATGGATTACGCAAATATTTTGGGCATGCCATGTTGCAATTATGAACTTAACCATACACTCTTGCAGAAGCAGTATAGTTGTTGAAATTATGGATTCGAAGATGACGTTATTTACCTGACTTTTTTTCTCTAGCTTCGACAGATATTAATATAAATGTTGGTTTGGAAGATGACGAAGAAAAGAACAAATAACAAGAATCTTTTTTTGGACGATTTCAATTTTATTTTTGGTAACTTCGTAGCTAGTACTCCAAAATAGGCCAGACAAGTGCACAATATAAAGCACTTTCCACAAATTCTTTATAGAATCTTATAATGAAACCAAGGCGGCTCCTTGCTTTGGTTATTATTAGGCGTGTTCTTTGGCAAAGCTATCCATAGCGACGTTCAATTTTAATTTTAGGCACATTACAAATACAACAACAACTTGCCGATAAAAACATTTAGTTACCCCGATAAAAGTAGATGTTGAATTTGGTTGTGGATAGAATGTTTGATATAAAAAGATTTCATTCACAATAGATCATTTCTGTCATGATATAAGACTTGTATCATGCACCTATTCACACCAAGTTCGTTTTTGCTATTCATTTACTAAAACAAGTAGAGTTCACACCGAATATTTACTCGTTTTTGTTTGACATTTCAATTGTTATAGCAATAGCCAAACAAAAACACATATAACCCAACTTTAATTTTTTGCCAATTGTTCGCTCCGTTTGCACACACTTTAGAAAAAAGATATATATCATTCAAACCCGTATTGATTTAAAAACAAAATATTCACACATCACAAAATATTACAGAAACGCTACCGGCTACACCAAATAATTATGGCCATGCTTCCAACTTCCTGAGGGGCTGGTTCATTTTTGACACACAGAAGTCCTCATTCGAGCTTCATCAAGGGCTTTTTGCATTTTTTCTCTTCCATTTTCTGTTAATAAAAAGTAAAACTAAGCATTTGCAAAAAAGTTACTTAACGTTGCTAAGTTTTTGAAATTATTTACATATTTACATAACCAGCTGTTCTTTTTTTAAAGACCTAATCACAATCATACCAATTTTTCTTGACATAAAGATCTGTTTGACTAATTCATCTTGGTATTGTAACTCTTTTTCAAGTCGTTTTATCGAAAACGAGTCGTTTTGCAAAAGAAATCGTTTATGAAAATCGTATAGGAAAACGAGTCATTTTTGGTATTTGTTTTGGGGAAAACGAGTAAAATGTCGTTTATGGTTTGGTGTGAATAGGCTATTTACTGTACTCAATCAATTAAGATTACAGGAAGTAGGAGAAATCATGATTATGTTCATTTTGATTAAATAGCATTCCGTCTGGATGATAATATATATATAGATAGGTTTAACAAAGCTCACAGTATTTTAAGCTCTTTAAATAAAATCATGTGTGTAAACGGCAACAAAAGTGGATGAATTCTTCTAAAAAAATGATTCACATTTCTTAATTTCGTAAGAAAATATATATCTTTCGATATTTTAAAATTTCTTTTGTAAATGTAAAAGTGTTATATTTAAGACAGATTAGAATAGGAAACACACCAACGAAAAAGTTCCCCAACCAAAACCACAGAACAAAATGGAACAGAAAAAGTTAAGATTCTAAAAAGATTATAAAACTAAATTACATATATTATAAATATGAACACTATTTTTGCAAAAAAGTGTCTCAAATTGAAAAGTTGAAGCATTGTGAATTAGGTGAATATTGCTGAGAACTTCAATCTTGAAATTATTTAATTAAAATGAGGAGTACGTTTTAAAAAAATATTTTAAATATTATTTACTATTTACTGTCACAATTTTGCAGCTTTGAACGTACATAGCTGCTTTATTAAAAGTGGTTTTTGTAGTTAATCCCAACCACCAAGCACACTTGCCATTTCATCATCAATAAAAGTTTATGGTAAATACCTGATTCTACGAACAAACCCCTTTGTCTTAAGTAGTCGAGATGTCAATTTTGACATAAAATAAAAAGCGGTTGCCGATATGTTTTTTTTTTGGAAATCCAACTTCACTGCCTATAGCTTTCCCAAAAAAACACGGCTATTGTGTCAATGTGGGAATTAAAGGAGAGTTTTATATCAAATAAAACTCCAAAGTCATTGAAAGCATCAACTCTTTCTACAATGCCTTCTTCAATAAAGTAGTATGACAAAAATGGTTCCCTATTTCTCGAAAATTTCATAACCATTACCATACACTTCTTTCTGTTGAGTACCATTCCATTTGGGAATCATCAGGCAAAAACATTGTCAAATTCATGTTGCAGGAATGAAAAATATCCATTCGGTTCATATAAATCCATAGAGAAATTTGAAGTCGTCAGCAAATTTCAAAATCTTGTAATATAAAATATCCGAAGCAATGTCATTAATAAAAACAAAAAAAAAGTGGACCAATGTGGTTTCCTTGAGGAACTCCTGAAAATATTTATTATCTTAGACATGTCGTGTTTAAAAATAACAAATTGTGTTTGATTTTACAAATACGGTTTTATTTTATAATTTGTCTACTTTTGAAAACCATATCTTTCTAATCTATGTAGAAATATGGAGTGGCATACTCTATCAAATGCTAAAGTTTGGAGGATGTTTTGCATATTTTCGTTAACGTGATTTGTAAATTCTAAAAGATTTGTGCTGGTTGATTTCTACAAACACATTTTTTTAATTAACTTTGGTTTCTCCCTAATTTTCCAATCGCCTGCACTGTCACTATTTGTCATTATAAGGTTCCTTAGAATTACCAACGCATAACGATTTTCAATTAAATTTTGGCACCCGATTGAGAGGACTACACGAAAAACAGTTGTTGCCCAGAAAACTCAATTTTCTTCTTGATTGACCCAATTCTAATGAATTTGATAATTTGCCAAAATTTTCTGTTTTTCGATGAATATTCATTTGGTCTTCATTCATACACAAAATTGTATGATATTCAAGATGATCATGATTTATCATTAAGATTTTCTTTATTTTCAGGAAAAGTACCATCCCGAATTCTGTAGAATTAAAAAAAAGGGAGGCAGGCATTAAAACTCCTGGCACAAAAAAATGCAAAAATATCACAAATTTGCACAATTGGCCCAGAGATATGATGCCATTTGCCAACATTTACTGATCAACCTAGCAGATATCACAAGCGAAGTTCAAAGGTTGTCATCCCTGATTCTTGTGATATTCTTGTGGCTTAAATAAGGAAGAAGATATGAATGCCATATTATAATAAAACCAAACACTTTCTTAGATAATTTGTTTAATAAATTGTATTTTATCGTTCATTTTTGACATATCAAGAAAATCTTACTCATTCAAAATAATCATAGCCCCATTCCAAACCCTCTACTTTGTATGCCAAATGCACATGAGTGTAAATCCCCTGCTATGCTGGATCAATGTAAAGCACTCAATCCGATTACCGCAGAGTAAAACACCAAACAAGTAAACCACCATCAACACTTTAAAAATAAAATTAAAGAGAAAAAAAGAAACAATTTTTTTTGGCACCTATTTTGTTGACAGAAAGTGTTTTCAAATAAAACTTGTTTTTCCTTGGATACAGAACTGTTTCATTCATAAATTTCTTAAGAAAAAAAATAACACAAACATCTTCCGCAGAATTGAATGCTTCGTGTAAAAAAAATTGTCAAAGATTGCTCTTAAATTTTTCAAAAGAAAAAAAGCTTTCCTCTGTCTGAATTTGACAATTCAGAGAAAATAAAAAACGAAAAAAAAAACAAACATGACTAATTTCATTTTGAAACTGAATCTGTCACTTGTCAGCATTTTGTTCACGCATAATCGAATGCTATATGTTGGTTGACAAAGAGAAGACAATGCATAGTTCAGGTGTTCATAAGTCACATACAAATGTGTTTAAAACTGACAGCAACGTAACTGTCATATTACACTTGATATGTCAAACGGCACGTCATTAATTCATGCTCCAATGTGATTCTATGCGTTTGTGATACGTGCAATCTGCAGCATAACTATGAAATCAAGGGTAATACCTATGTCCATACATACAATATATATTGACCACCTGGTAACGAACATGCTAGGGTCAGGTGGTTGACCGTTTTTTTTTCAATTTGGCGGTAAGTTTAAAAGCGATGTTTGTTGTCAATTTATTTTTATTTATAAACAACAATGCACTTTGTTTTGTTTTTAATTGTCAATTACATCCTTACCTTGCCTACAATTAACTGAAATGGCAATAAACTGCGGTTATTGCACCGAACGGGACGTAGGTCAGTGTCGGGTGACTCCGAGAACGCGGGAATTATCAAAGCGAATAATGCAATATACATCAATGCAAATGCATTCGGGCAAGAACACCGGTTGAGGGTGTTCTTTGGAATTGCTTTTGAAATTTGATAGGGTTTTTTCGATTAGGGTTAACATTCTTGGGGAATCTTATTTTTTGTGGACAGAGTAGCTCATTCACTGACAATTGTCATCCAGTTTGCTGATTTAAGCTTTGCTGTGGGAATGTCTAAGTGGAATGGAATTAAAACATAAGTGGCGTGACAATAAAATACTATACCGAGTCGAGTGTAAGGTAAGGTCACGGTCGGATTAGTTTGGTTAATTATGTGATATGACTTGGTTATAATGTAACTATCTAGCCCGCCTGGCGTTGCTTTTTTCGTTGATGGTGGTTTTTTCATAGGTTTTTTGAAAAAGTATTTCAATGAAGCCGGATGTAATTGTTACGCAGGCACTAGAGTGTGTTGAGTGGTACAATTGCTGATCCTTAATTACTTTGTAAGTACATAGATGTACATTGTTTTGTAATGATTCATGTTAATTTGAGACTATTTATGGTGAAATTAGAAGAACATTCTGCAGATTAAGCTGTAAGGTCAGGGTTGGATGGATTTGTTAACTACCTATAGGTTTTCTTACATGAGTTTACTCGGTAGTATAGTTAATATTCGGGTAGTCAATGTGAGGTTTAAAAACCAAATCCACATCGATCTGATCATTTGAATAGGTTATAGAGCAAATTGTAAGAGTTCTGTTATTATCTGGGAATGTTTTTTCTGATACAGCGATAGCAATGTCCTCAGCGTAACCATCACTTTGAATCCTACTGACTGACTTTCTTGCAGAAAAGCTTATAAAGGTATTTTTGTTTGTCATATTGTTCAATATACAATTTGAAAATGATTTTTACAAAAACTTAGTCATTTCTTGATGAAAAATTTCGTCATAACTGATGACAGTTTTCTTTCCTAGATTTGTGTGTTTTTTTTTATTTGTAGTCAAAAGCAAAAAGCGATAAAGACTGCTAATGTTATAGTCAAATAAAAAACATCTGCTTTTTTTGGCAATTTGCCAATTTTTTTTAAATAAAAAAAAATTCAGTCAATTAAAAAGAAAGCACAAGGTTTCTGGGTAACAAGTGTTTTACTTGAAATCCTGTCGATCGGGTGCCAAATCTTATTTTTACAATGATGAACTGATTATAATGAAAACGTTAACTGATAGTTTATGTTTCGTGTTATTTTTCAAAAAGATTATGCGTATTTTTGAGAATTTATGACAAATTATTACCACGGAATAAAAAAATAATGCTTCTTCAAGATTATGTTTGATCCACTGCTGCTGTGGCAGTAAGGTCAGAATAGAATTACAGAGTAAGTGGAGTAAAATGATGAACACAACAATTAACAGGCGGAAAATAAAAAAGCCTCAAACAATTAAAATGACTAGTAGATTTACGTCGTTTAAGTTACTAAACGACACCACTGTATTTTTATTTTGTTCCCATTAAATACATTAAATAGGTTGGTTAGTTTATTCAGTCTGTTACAAAATTTTTTTTAAACTTAAGATTCCTTTTCGCTCATTTCATTCTACATATATCTATGTATTAAAGCGAGTTTTATTCAAATTTCAAAGATTTGATCTGAAAATCAAGATTTGCTCTTTTCAATGAAACTTGTTTCATCATTTAATCCTAGTATTGGTCATTCACTGACGAGCATACACAGTATTTGATATCGCACACAAAAATACCAGGCATGTACAGTTCATATATTCAAAATGCCATATTTGTATTTTCTCACTTCAAAAACACCTTTATTTGTTATTTTGTATATTTATTTTTATCAAATCCCAACAACTTGAGTGGTGTTTGATTAAAATCATTCCACAAAACAAATATTTTCACACTAAAAACCAAGTTTCTATAAACATGCATCGCTGAATACCAGGCGATTTAGCATTAAAATTAACTAACATAATTACATACTTTTCGCAAACTCATAACTATAAAAAGCGTAAAGCTCGACAAATCGTAATTTGTTTCGGGCTTAAAAGTTTTATTTGAAGAGAAAAGATATAAAACGAATATCTTGAAAATGTAAACCAAAAATTTGCTTGAACCAAACCGCATTGATGACGTCAAACATTATGATCCGATCCGAAATGCGTTCTGTTAGCATAACTTTGTTCGTCTATTTTTATCTATGTATATATTCCGGCTGCATAAACATCAAGAAAAGCTCCACAACAAAAATCGTATAGACGTGGATTCCAAAAAAGTTTCGATACTCCTAAAACTTCTTTGCATTAATAAGATATTAATTTAAATTAAAATCTTACACTTCGTCTTCTGTATCATCGTCATCTAAAGCTTGAACTGTTATTTTTTTAGAAACAGATAGACAACAGAGCTGACAAGCCAGAGCCAGTACGGAACTTTGACGTTATAGGAATATTAATGTCTCAAGTAATTTATGGATTTTAAATTTATGCTGGGAATTTCAACGTTTTTTTTCGGACTGGAAGTTGGAAGACGTCTGGTGCGGCAGCTCATTTAATAAAAAAAAATTATTCGAATTAGTCTGAATACTTTTGCTTTTTCAATGAGTTATTTCATGTGATAGACATTTATTGTGGCTAACTCGAGTTGTTGTGATGTCAAGGGTTAGACGTTATGTTAGTCACGGGGAATCTCGAAGGCAATTCGAACTCAACGTGGTTTTGGTCTGCTGACCGATAAGAGGAATTGTTCTTGTAAGATTATTGAAATAAAATGCTATCGGGCACGCGATAGAGTAGAATACAAAAAAAAATGATTCATATCACAGAGGAAATAGAAGGTGGCACTCAATGCGTAGCTGAATATTAGTGAAGTTAGTTTTGGTCAAAGTGAATCCATTGAACACTTGATAACGTCATAAGAAAATATTGGTGGCAGCAACAGCAACTTACAGCCCGTTAACTCACACCCACAAACCCTCTCGTAAAATCCACACATATACACCCTAATATCTATGTACATCTACTTTCTACTTTAACAAAACTCCGCCTATTTTGTATTTCTTTTTCTCTTGTTCTTTTTGAATTTGAGTGGAATTATTTTGGGAATGTGCGCCTGTTCTTTTTCATGTTCGCCTCGTGCTTGCGATCAATTTTGGTTGAAAGAACCACAGTATCGCGGTTAGCATCAGTCATGAGTCTTATCAGCATGAGTCATGTTATTTCGTACGTGTAGCCTGTCATCGATTTATAAGACGTTATCACGTCAAAAACTGTTCTTAACAAATCTTAACAAATTTTTTGATGGCCCGGAGAAAAGTTTGTATTAAATACATACATATATATTTAGGTGCAGGGAACTAACTTCACGGGAACTAAATTAATATTGGAATTAACTCCACTACTAGTGGGAAGTAATTTCACTTTTTTTGGGGAAGTAAGTAAATGGGAAACTAAGGGCGAGTAATTAATTAAATTTTCAAATCAAAATCATTTTGAAACAAATATAATTATACTGATTCAGAGAAAAACTTGAGTGGAGTTCTGGACGATCGATGGTTCGAAAGTAAAGGCATTGACATAACAATTTACCAACTTGGGGCATAACCTCCCAGCTTGGGTTAATATATAAAACTTTAGCTTCCTTAGCCATTGCTAATAAAATTAAAACCTGTACTAATTTTGACAAGTTCATTCAATGTTAACATATTGGGGCAAAATTAAAAATTATAAACAACCTATTCTTAATACATACATTAACTTAACACACACTGCTAAAAAATTAAAATGATTATGATGAATAAAATCCTTCTACTAGTTAAAATCAATTTTGAAAGTTTGATATCTTTAGGGAATTTTATTGTTATTGGATTTAGTTGGTGTTTGTGTGTAGTTTTATATTCAAAATGGCGTTTTGTGAGAGCAATCTGTCATTCTCTCAGTTTTGATTCGTCTATAATTGGAAAAAAATTCCATTCATAGAAGTGTGCGACATCTTTGGAACATCCAAATTCCAGATGTTTTCTAAAAGACAATGTGTCTTTTAAGACCAACGTTGCTTTTTATTTCTTTCTTCTAGCTTCATTAATAATGATAAAAGACAAAGTTAATAAAAATCCTGACAAAATGGCCAGAGGTTGAGATCTATTCCTTGTGACGACTATAAAGGTTTGTTCACACCAACAAAAACATTTGTTTAAAAAACATTTCTGAAATGTTTCACAAATTTCTGAAACATTTCTCAAATGTTTATATGTTTCCCATTTTATGTATCCAGTTCTGTACTTCATGATGTAAAAATAAAAAAGGAGCAAACATAGCGTCGCCTTTTGTCATCATGAACAAAACACAAACAAATAATAACAAAACTTGTCAACTAGAAACTCAGAAAGAAAAAAAATGTCTGAAAGTTTTTTTAAATGTTTCTGAAATGTTTAAAAAAAAATGTTTTTTTGGTGTGGACACACCTTAAGGCTTTTTGTTAAGTTTAAAGTATGGCAGCCCAAAATCGAAACAAAGTTCAGGTTCTAAAGAATTTACGAACTTGTAATTTACCAAGCTATAAAAAACTAATTTCAATAAATCCATGAGTGTTTTTTTGTATTTATTACTTGGTGGATTAATTGTGGGATATTTTAAGTAACACGGAAAGAAAAGAGGAAATTTTAACATGCCAACATGGGAAAACCTGCTGCCAAAGTCTGGGATTACTGGATTAAATGTCAAAATTGAGGGTTAATTTTTTCCCGCTAGTGTACTCAGGAGGGCTAGTGTCGCCCAAAATAACTGAGACTAAAATGGAACCAACTTGAGGTAGGCAACTAGCAGTCCATATATAATACGTCCATGGTTTGATTTATCAATGTATTGATTTGTATTTATTAATTATTTTAACTTAAATCTATTACATTATTACATTTCATTGAATGTTTGTATAAATATAACTTTGAGTCACTGTCACTGTACGTCATGTCATTAAATGCATACAATTATTTCAGTTAGATAATTCGTAATATTATAATTGCAGTTTATATTTTCGTTGATATAATTGCCGTCTGGTAGCCATTTTTTGTGGGCAAAATGGAGTTATGCCGGGTTCAGCTAGTACTTCATAGACTCTCATTTGACACATTTTTTTAAAAACAAGTTTTTACTTAACCTGAACGACAGTTTGAACTTCTAATTTAACTCGTTCTGTTTCACAGTGAAAAAAAAACTTCCACTTAACTAAACGCAGTTTTAGAGTCTCTGTTTCAGGGGGATTTTTTGTTTATATAAATATTTATCGGAAATTCGTGTCTGTGTAAGTAATGAAGCAAGTAGATTAAAAGATTTCTTTGAAATGGCAGCTACGGAAATATGTGTACCTCAAAACTCGGCTGTGTCTGTATTCTATGACCTTAAACGCCCGATTAAAGTCGTTTAACCTAAACGGAAAAGTTAAACTCCATTTTCAGTTTAAATGAGCATTGCGAAACAACTATTAAACCGAAGTTTAAACCGAAACCAGAAACCCTTACTATGAAACTGGTCAAAAGAGTTCTATAAACAAAATAACCGTGCATTTTCCGGGATAAAAAGTAGCCTATTATTCAATTCAGCACCTCCTCCATCTACCTACCAGATTTTATCTAAATCCGTTTAGCCGTTGAGGCAAGATTGCGGAACAAACATTCAAACGTACAAGCATTAACATTTACACCATTAGTAGAATAGGTAGTGAGGAAAAATCGAAATATGTATTTTTAAGTAATTTTGTTATAAGTTTAAACAAGAAAATTTAAATAAAAACTACATTTTATAGTTACTTTTATGTTACTGGAAAAAGTAAATGTTAAGAGTATGGCAACCCTAGTCACAGTATTTGAAGATTTCATTTCTGTCATTAAAGTTTATCAACACTAAACTTACCTATATTTTCTATCAAACTATTCAAAAATCAAAATTCACTTCACAAAAACCACTAGAAATAATATATTTTATTCCATTAACATAAATTAAGCAAAAATAGTAATCTTTGAGGCACACATTATTCCAATAAATAATTATTTGGATATCTTTGACTTCGATGCACCACACAAGACACAACACACGCCAACCAACTTTATTTGGGTGTCATCTGTCAAAATACCATATTGCGCCTAAAAGCCGGCAAGCAATTTAACTTACTGCTAGCTACCGCCATCTGCACTATCAACATAAAAACTAAAATATAAACAAATCTAATAGGAGACTTTCCAATTGTATCTAGTTCTCTAGCTACTCGGAAACTTTTTCCACTTTACTGACAAACAAAACAAAAACAACAATGAGATGGGGCTGCCAAAGGAGTAGAGTAGTTTTAGATATGTGCTTCGTGCTTCTATCTAGAAATCGTTCATTTGCGACACCCAAATCCATGCCACCACAATTACTGCCCTACAGTGCACTCCCAAACAATGCACGCGACGGTCAGGTTTGGGTGCTGCTTCCGTCGTGTTCTCTGAAGAATTTTCTGACAGCGAAAGTGAAGGAATCGACTTTTTCCGAGACTGAAGAAAGAAAAGCTCTTCCGCTTCCAGTTGTCTCTTTTTTAGAGAAGAATTTCGCGCTTAAAAAAAAGCTGAGCAAAAAAATAAAAATGGGTTGTCGTTGTGTAACGATTCGAGAAGAATTCGCCACTCGTATGTCGTCGCCGTCAAAGATTAGAAGCGCTGGCCGCAGCAGCAGCAGCGGTAGAACGCCAAAAGTGATTGCATTCGGTAATGTGTTGCTAGACTCAACGGTGCAGCTAAATGATCTGGAGATCCTTAACCGACATAAATTGTCATTCGATACAAAGGGCGAAATCGATATCCGGACTTTGACGAAAATTTCAGAGGAAATTCGTGACAGGTAGGTTCTATAATTTTTTTTTATATGTGGAGCATGGGTGGCTTAAGTTAAATTTGGTTGTGCATCGTTGAACAACGGAAAAGGGGCATATAGACCTTTCAAACAAAATGACAACAACAAAAACAATGAAACACTTGCTCTATGAGAACTTTTTGTTGTTGTTTCCTTTGTATTTGGATGGCTATAGCGGGTGCTCTTTTAGACTTGATAATCGCTCCAAATTGATAGTCAAGAAGAGGATGTAGTATAGTTTTTTTTTTTATTTACCTCGTATTTGCATTGTTCTTTTAGCTTGATGGCACCAGTGAACTGTGGTGGTTCCGCTCTTAACACAACACGCATATTAAAGCAGCTAGGGACTGATTGCTTGTTCTTTGGGGCCGTTGGCGGAGATCCACTGGCGGACTTACTGAAGGGTATCCTAAAAAAGACGGGCGTTCATGCAAGGTGGGTATTTTGATGAATGTTGTAATTCAAATTAGTTAATTTTATTTACTTCATCACGAATATTGTGTAAATTGTTAACGGTATACGAGCTCTGAGGTCTTTTCTTATCTGATTCATGACGGCTTGCTGACCACTTCATTCTTTTGTTTACACTGTTTGTTTGTATTTTTTGCAGTTGACCCACATGTTACCATATTGATTTGATACCAGCATTTTCTTCTCATCCCAGTTCCTACAACAGGAAGCTTTCAATCTGGTTACTCATCCAGAAGAGTTGTTCAAAAGACTCTCTCATCTGTAAAGTCTTTCTTTATTTTTAAGAACTTCATCTGTAGATATGAAATTCCATCTGAAATTAGATAGCTACCTTCAATTTGTCGACCACTTAGCGCGGATGTAATGTGTCGCGCCAAACTTGATAAACAAGTGTTTGCGAGGCTTTGTATCTGATCACAATCGTCTCTTTGTACATCTCTACTGTTTGGCAAGTCTAATTTATGAAAATAGAACTAATGATTCACATCTGATGTGATGATAGCTTATCAAGGAGGTAAGGTATCAAGATAATTACCGCTCTCCAGATAAGTCTAAGTGTTTTTGTTAAATCCTATAGTTTGAGTTTCATAAACAAAACAAATCAACAAAAGGAACCACGGAACAAAGAAGAAAAAGGCTTACAAGATTTTGTTAATAAATTGTGAACATGCTTTCATATCGCCCAATTTGGATTCGGGCTGTCCAGTAGTTTATTTGATTGTGTTTTCCTCTTAAAACTGCAGAAATGTGTTTCTAATTTATTTTACTTATCATTTATGGAATCTGTAGTCAATTGTCTTTATCTGAACAAAGATCTATCAAGAGATGAAAGTAGCAAGCGCCAAGTAAATTGCTAACCAATCGATTATTGCTGTCTAGGAACTTAATTCAATGTAATTAGAATTTAATAATACAAGCAACCAGTGGTTGGCTGTTGCCATTATCTCTGCGTAATGTAATGTTTAATGTATTTTTATGTTATGTTATGTACCTATTTTAAATTCATTCTTCTTGCATTATTTAAAATTTAAATCGTTATGCTTCTTAAACTATTCATTCTCATTAATTGGACTTTCTTAAATCGAATGAAGAGCAAATATCGAACAGCTTACCATTTTTAAGAGAGCTGTAAAAGAATGGAGTCATTTCAGTATTGCAGTCAATTAAATGAAAAAAATATTTTTAAATAATTTGACAACTGGAGTACTTTAACTAACAAAAAAAATACCATTTTGAAGTCTTTAGTAAACCAATCTTCTAGAGCAGTTAAAAGAACGCAGTTCTTTTAAATTGGTGCTTGAATTCTTGTAAGTCTTTTGAAAATCATTTACATTTTTTTGCATTCTTGAAGTCTTTCGATTGCATTAAATGTATTGCAGTCTTATTCAAATTTCTGAGTTCCAACTTCAACAGCTGCAGAAAGATTGCATTCATTTGCTGGAACTCTTGATGGTCCTGATATCGTTCAGACACAGCGAGTTTCATTCATGTCAAAAGATTTGATCTTTTTGAATTTTGAGAATTTCATTGCAAGAAAAAGTGCAAATCTAGATCAAATTTCAACACAAAAGATTCGGTCTCTGATGCGGTGGAAGATTTGACCTGAATGGACACATACACATACTTGTAAATAATCTTTCCGTCACTGACAACAGAAACCACAGTACACATATCAGTGGAGCGTTCTTTTATTAACTATCGTTGACAATCGTTAACATTTTCGTTCCAAAATGCCAAATAGTAGCTTTGTTCGATGAGCCCTGAAGTCACCCTGGGGTCGCCAAAATTCGTTTTTTGAAATACCTCAACTCGCCCTCAAGAGGAAATTCTCTGTTTTTTTTAAACCTGGGGTCGCCATGAAGTTACCCTGAAGTCGATCTTGGTATTTTGCTAGGGCGAGTTGTGTTAGAGATTGAAACAGAGTTATATATTTGGAACAATAGTTTTAATGATCTCCGTTGGAATATTAGATTACAAGTGAAGAAAAATTTAAATATGATTTCCTTTTATACAAAATATTTTCTATAAGTTTTGATTTAAGGAACAAAGTATTATTATATATTTCTACTGTGTTACAGTCAAATTAGTATTTTATCAAGTTGAGGTAACGATCAGCTGTTGTATACTGACATTAGCTGTCAATTTGTGAATTGTGTTGATTTGCTGCACGTAAGTTGTTAATTCTCATAAAACTCATTTTACATATATCAGCTAATTGTTATTTCACTCAAAATGAAACAATTCATTCTACCTTACTGTGTATTTCGGTTAGCAAGTGTGAGTTTATTGTTTTTAATAATCATTTCAATGTACATTCTTAATTTGGCACTGGCGAAACTGGTTGAGCAGTAACGTGCGAATAGTCATTCCCCTTCTTGTGATATGTTAGTAACTTAATTGATAGCCCTTTTCCGTTTTTTGAGATTCAAAAAACCGAGGTTTTTTTAACAACTCAACAAGTTCAACGAACAAAGCTTTTGTTCGATGTCGGCACTAGGGCGCACTGGTGTACCCTGAAATCGCACTGCAGTGTTTTATGTGACACTTTTTTCGCCCCAGTGTTTTTGCACTGTGTTCGATGTGAACACCGGGCACGCACTAGTTTGGTTCGATGAGCCCTGAAGTCACCATGGGGTCGCCACAACTCGTTTTTTGAAATACCTCAACTCGCCCTCAAGAGAAAATTCTTTATTTTTTTAAACCTGAGGTCGCCATGAAGTCACCCTGAAGTCGATCTTGGTATTTGCAGCATTCCGAATGCTTCTGAAATTGTTCGATTGGCACTCAATGACAGTTCTTGTTCTGGAAAAGAACAGAAAATCGATTCTGTTTTCGTATTGAGAATCAAAACCAGAATCACGCACACATAGACACAATTTAAAATTCAAAATCGTGTAACAACTGTTTTTTTATTTAACGTATGAAATTGTGATCGTTGGTTTGAGGGAGATAACAAAATAAACACAAGATCTACGAAAGAAAGAATATATGTATTTTAAATATAAATATATTATAATTTCTCCTTTATCATTGCAAATGAAAAATGCAATCCTGCAAATTTGTATCCGCCATGTTTACAAGTAAATGAAATAAAAAAAAATTATTTGAATCGAATTTGACGTTTTACAAAAACAATGAAACCCAAACTTCAGAATTAAACTGCTTTGGCAATTTGTTCGTTTGGCATTCCGGATCGGGGTGAACCTGTTACTGATTCCGGATTACCAAAAAAAAACACTTAAGAGTTTTTATTTTTGCAATCTTCTGCGCATGTGTCAAAATCAAAGTAAAATGGCGGCCGCCAGAGACCATTAACTTGTTTATTTGTTCTGAAAAATAGATCTCGTGGCTTTTAAAGTGTTTGTGGTAATTAATTTATAAAAAACCTTTTTAATAAACAAGAACAAAAGAAAAATATAAAATAAACGTGAGGTGTTTAGTTTTGTTCATACATTTTCACCATTTTTAATACAAAGTGACAGATCAGATTTCGACATCCTGCGCAATATATTACCTAGTTTTGTGTACTGTGAACAGAAACAACAAAATAAAATATAGGGATGCAAGCGATACATCGATGTCTTAAAATTCGATGTATCATTCATAAACATCGATGTTGAAACTCATTTAAACATCGATACATCGCTCACGGTGAACGATATTTAATACATAATAGTGCCATGTTCGTCAAAAGAACCTATGTCTGAAAAGGAAAATGTATTGATCTCATATTCAATGCTTATTACTGAAATTTCATGCAAAACAAGTTTTGTGTTGGGCAATTTATGATAGTTTCTTGTCTGAAATGAAGAGAAAATCGATTCTGTTCTCAAAGAATCGAAACCACGTACATATACGTGGACACAGATTAAAATTCAAAATAGTGAAATGTCATTTCTCTATTAAACTAGCCTACCCACCCCGCGTTGCTCGGGCTTACCCTAGCTGTTTTTCATAACGACGAAAGCGATTCAATTTTTTTGGAAAAATTTGATTTCATTGTTTAGAGCAAGCACCAACAATTCTAAAAAAAAGTTAAAAAAAAACTTTCCAAAGGACGCTATTTGCTTCGAGAAATGGAGTGTGAATTTAGCAGTGTTGCTGCAGTTTTACATATATGAACTCGACCTTTCTTTTGCAATAACCTTCTCCTGGCATTTACAAAGAAAATCCGGGAGATAATAACAAAATAAACACGAATTATAGTGGAATATCACAAGCTACTCCAGGGTAATTAAAAAAAAACAATTGCTACAGTATGGCAATAGTCGGAATCGTCGGTGAAAGGGATTTGAAAAGGGGAAAAATAAATGCAAGTCGATTCGAAGGGCGAGGTTTAGGGGTTGAAAACGTTTTATTTTTTCTGATTTCCGTCGAAACTTTATTTTTGATCGAAAAATGGTCTGCAGAAAAGTTGTAGATAATAAAAAACCTATAATTTAACTTCAGGTTATTTTTCAACATAACCTCAAATTTTATCAAATATCGTCAAAAAACGGTCTTTCGATTTTTTTTTAGTTTTGCTGACTAAAATCGCATTTGATGTTTTACAAATGCAATGAAACACAAACTTCAGAATTAAAAATGGATGGATACTTATTGTTTTTTTTTATTTTATTACTGTTCGTATTTGACCTCAAGAAGAAACCGCCTATTGAGCATCAAAAAATCATTTCATAAACATTTTTCTTAAACATCGCGAAAATATCGATATCATCATCATAACATTGAAGTTCAAACATCGATGTTTCATCCCTAAATACAAATGTCAAAGGAAGGAGAATGACAGTCCTTCACCAATAAAACAATTTAATCGTACAAAAAGTTTCATTGAAAAGATCAAATCTTGATTTTGAAATTAAATCTTTAAAATTTGAATGAAACTCGCTATTACAACAAAAGCGTTCCTTTATTTTTTCGTAATTTTTGCCTTTTGTGAGAGAATTCATTCCCACTCCTCCAAATTTGAGATACTTGAAGTTACTTGAAAAAGTAAAGTAACACACATAAAATCATTCTAAATAGTAATTTTAAATACATATTTGTTTGTTTAAATTCGTTGAAAGGTCTTTGGCGAAAATGCAATGCTTAATATATTAGCTTTAAGTTGGTCCATTTTCTTAAATTTATGGACGATGGACGCATGTTTGGCCATTGTTAAGTTTGTCCGGCCAGCAGATTCTTAATGTAGATGGTCTAAGCTTTCATTTGATTCCCCATTTGTTCGTAGACTCGATGAGGTAGGCCAACACCAAACCGGAAGTTGCCTTTTAACCGGCAAACGGATAAGAAAATGTCTGTCCGACCAGCGGGTATGTGCATTTTATGTAATGCTGAGTCTTCTTAGTTGCTTTTATTTTTAACTATCGCTTCAGTATAACAAGCAATCGCCAGACCAAGACGAAACAAGTTAGTGATCTTCAATTTCAATGCTATTCTGCTTAGTGATTGAGGTAAACGCAGTATCTTTGAAGTTATAATTTGTAATGATTTTCTTAACGAATTATGAAACTGGCAAAACATAACCAAGCATATAAGAATCATCATGTAGCATTTCGTAAAGGTGTACAATTTGTGAAAAATGTATACCTTTACCACTTATTGAAATACCATGCCAATCTATATATATGAACCTGAGCCATAATCATGATATTTAATCGAAATCTCAATTCCTCGTTTCAGCTTAGAAGTAATCCCCGATGACAAAACAGGACAATGCGTCTGTTTTGTGTATGGAAGAAAGA
Organism: Platycheirus rosarum; assembly: GCA_963971375.1. NCBI lineage: Eukaryota > Metazoa > Arthropoda > Insecta > Diptera > Syrphidae > Platycheirus > Platycheirus rosarum. Next base: position 27,470,186 of record OZ020510.1, on the reverse strand, counting down.
ATGCCCTCTACGCCAACATAGGAGCATCATCGAAATTCAGCTTAGAATATCTTCAACACGTCGAATCACAAGAAATCCTCACACGGAAATATAAAAAACGCCAAATCTTCTACATCGAAGGTTTCTTCCTGCCTCAAAGAACTGATGTTATAAGACACATTGTTCGCAACTATATTTCGGCACGAAAAATCTTAGTTCTTAATCTCAGTGCTCCATATATAATTGAAGAGAATTTCGACATAATGACTTTCCTAGTGCACAGTGCCCAAATTGTTTTTGGCAATCGTGAAGAATTCACAACGCTCAGCAGAAAATGTGGCTTTCGGACACTCGAAGACTTTTCCAAACAAGAACTGACCCAAAAACCAACGACGGTATTTGTCATTACAAATGATAAACAGAATGTCCTGCTAATACGAAATAATGGAACTCGAGAGGAGCCAATGGTGTTGTTTGATTCATTTGCAGTGCCGATGGTGCGAGTTGTTGATTCTACGGGTGCGGGAGATTCATTTGTTGCTGGATTTTTACATTCGTATCTCAAGGGTTGTCCTCTGACGAAATGCATTCAACATGCGATAACGGTAGCTAGTTTAGTTGTTCAACAAGTAGGATGTAATTTACCTTAAGCATAGACATAACTGCACACTAAACTTAGAAAAAAAAATTTAATATTAGTACAAAATGTATGAGAGAAATAATTTTTTAAATTTTTCATGTAAGTTCGCTTCATATTTTTTTTTAAACCGTTAGCGTATATTTTTAGTCAATAAATATGCACCGATTTTTTTATATAAACATTTTTTTTTTCTTATTTTAACAGAGTAGTATGTAAATGTTTTTTTATGGCCCAACAAAGAGAAATTTTATAAAATTTTCGTGCAAAAACTATAGGGGCGTTCAAGGCGTATACTGTCTCTTAGTCAAAGAATCAGTTACGGTCTGGTCAAAAATCTTCATTAACTCTTTAACAGATGTGAACCTAAAGTCTACCAACAAAGGGGCAACTGACAACTCGGAGGTCCGTTCATTGATTTTATTCGACTCAATGAACATCACGATAGGATAGATCTAGCTGTTTATTTCTAATAATCTAGACAACGAAATCGAATGTAATAAAACAAAAGATGCCGCTGTAATCTGTCAAAATAAAAAAACCAAATCATGATTCAGCGAATTTTCTTAGTGATAAGATATGAGGAAAACGATGATTTAGATGAACTTGATCTCACTAAACAGGAAAATACATTCTTAATTTGGAGTCAAGTGGAACGGGTACCAGATCCGATTACGAACAATAGTGCAGCTTCAACGATGCAGTTACAATTAGTAGGAATCGATTTAAAAAAAAAGAAAAACCGCTATATATAAACATAAAAGTTTAATCATGCAATGCAATATAATAGGAACTGTAACAGAACCAAATCGATATAACAAACAGCTGGTTGTGTTTATAAATACAATGATGAATTGGGTTAAGTTCACTTCACTGCGCACCCACTTCAATCGTTTCCAAGGATATTATTATTCTATCGACGTAACACAGAGCAAAGAACAATATGAAAGGCGTGTCTAAGAGTCATTCTTATGCGTGGAATAAAGTGACGACATTAATATACTATCAGTAAGTTCGTGATAAAGAGGTAAAGGTGTCAAAATCGTGAGAAACGATATTAAAACGTGAAGATGATGATAGTACAAATCTAAGTCAAGCTTTAGGAGGAATTTGAAGATTTTCAATAAGAAATAAATACAACAATACTGCAGGGAGACCACAGAAGTGCATTTATGTTCTAATTGGACTATTAATTGTCTTGCGGTTACGGGACACATGAACAAAAATCCACTACTTGAAAAACTGGACAATTTCTCAGTAAAGAAAAAAAAAAGATAACGTATACGCCATACACTGTTGCTTGTGAATAGTGGGAATACGTTTCTTTTTATTTGAAAGACTTTTTATTAAGATTATATCGGACCGAAAGACAAGGTAAAAAGGTAAGAACAGGTAAGTTATTCTGTCGTTATAGAGCCAATCCAATTGAGGAAACAAGAAAAAAAGTAAAGAACGCCTGTTAGATGTCATTAGATCTTTACAGAAACCTAACCTCTTTTTTATTGTAAGATTTCCTGCTGTAGCGAGAGTCTTAAAAAATGTCATCAACATACCTAAATCCGGTGGTCCGAATGGTATCCCTGCTATTATTCTGAAGAGGTGATCTTTTACGTTTGCAAAATCTCTGCGTAAGCTTAACCATCTCTCCTGGTCTGCAGAACCTGTTACGAGCAGTTTGAAAATAGTATTTGTCTAGACAATTTCCCAAAAAGGGCGAAACTTCTTTATCTATGGGCTGGTGTTCCAGTAAGTTTGTTTACCCTTGAGGCCAATTTAATAACACGAATGTGCAATACTCTGTCCAGCTCCTTTTCCCTTTCATTGTGGTGTTTAAAAATTCAAGACCAATATGTACACCGACAGCTTACAAATCCCCACATCTTTATCTAGTGCTCGCAATGTATTCCCTTTTTAGTTGCGATCATTGGTACTATAATGCCATTATTATAAAATAATAATAAAACAAATTAGATAACAATCAAACATGACATTACGATGGCAGAAAACATATTTGAGTAAGTGGAAAAATTCTGTCCGTCTGTCTGTACGGATGTATATTGAACTACATCATGAACGGTTGCGTCAATCGTCTTCAAATTGTGAAGATAAGGTTATTTTGATATTCTACAGAGGACTTCTTAAAAAAATTGTAAGCTCAAATATTAACGGTAGGTACCTAGCATATAACGTTAAGTAAAAGCTTATTTCTCTAGGAAACAGCTCCAAGATTTTTTATGAAAAAAACATCAGTGTACTATTGTAGGTGTGAGTTATGTTTTATGAACAAAATTAAAGATGGTGGGCTAAAAACCCTACCTCCCATTCCCATAGGACCGTTTTTTTTTTTCTTCGACTTTCTCTAGAACTGGTTAACCGATTAAAATTAAAATTAATATTCAGGCATATGTATGTATGTTGGTACCAAAGTAATTTCACATTAAAATATTTTCGAATTTTTAATATTTTTTAAATATTTTTTTTGAAAAATCAATACTTTGAAAACGGGTAGTTGAATTTTTCAAATTTTATTTTAAAATGTAGGTTATTTTTCTTGATTTTTTTGTAATATAAAAAAAAAGTTCTTAAAAAAACGTTTTAAAATGTTCATACGATTTTAGAAAAAAATCATACTTTTTCACAATTTTCAAAGAAATAAAATGACGTTTAAATTATTCCGCTAAAAACTGTTTTACGTACTTTTTTTGGAAATATCGAAAAAAGTCACAAAAATCGAATAAAAACTTTGAAATTCCCTTGATATTTTTCAGATTTTTATTTGACGCATAAGAACAAGCACGTGCGGGTGCAGTCGTGCAATTTATTTTAATTGTGGATCACTTAGATAACGATTCAAAATCGTTTGACCAGTTTTTTTTGAAAACTTTTCGAAAACATATTCTAATTTTTTTTGAGTAACATTTAGCAGCTGGTAGTTATTATCAGAAAACTATTTTTTTAATTTTTAACAAACCGTTTTTTGAAAAAAAAAAACAAATTAAAAAAACTAAAAAAAATTCTTTAATTTTTTATTACTTTTAGAGTTTTTTCGGAAAAAAACTAAGTATGCATTAAAATTTGAAAACTAAGTGTCTATCGATGAAAAAAAATTGTAAATCGTTCGACCAGTTTTTTTTAAAGTCGTTTTTTAGAAAAGTTTTTAGTATTTATTTTTTTAGTATGTCATTATAAGGAAATCTGTAGTTTTTATCTGGGAAAATTATTTAAAAAAAAATCAATCAACCTGTTTTCAAAATATTTCGAAAACCAGTTTTTTTTATGATTTTTTTTAGAAATTTTTTTGAAAATTTTGAAATGCAATATTAATAAAATTATAAATGACTTTCTGTGTGCAAAATTTTATTGAAATCGGAATAATTGTTAACGATAAAACAGAATTTGAAAAAAAAACCGGTTCTATGAGAGGTACCGTTATAGAACGAAAAAAACTATTCTAACTGGAAGATGTATTGCTTTAAAAAAAATAGCACCCTGAAAGTTTTATCAAAATCGTTAGAACCGTTTTCAAGAAAATCAAATTTTTTGTAAAAGATTGCATGGCAGATGCCGTTATTTTTTCGACCTAGAGCAAAAATGAAAAACACCCCCGAGATACTACCTAATAAATACTAAATACCAAGTTTGAAGCAAATCGGCCCATCCGTTTAGGCGGTAGAGGTGTGAACAGACAGACAGGCAGACGGACGGAATTTCAGGACCCACTTTTTTCAACGTCTCTATTATCGTCATGTCATGTTTAATTGTTAGATTTTTTTTGCACGAATCCACAACTAAAAATTGACTAAAAATGGATGATTTATGAAAATTTTGTTTTACCGACGATAAAAGTATCCCACCTTACCAACAAAAACAAATTTTGTAATAAAGTTATCAGTTCCGGTTCCTCGATAACCTGTCTCACGTTAAAAAAAAGATATGAAAACTAATATCTGTCAAAAAGTTCAGTTTCTCGGCCTAAATTCCTACTAACTCTGAGATACATGGTACATACATACGTTATTTAATTTAATGGACAAATCTTTTTTTAACTTACCAATTTTTTTCATATACACAAAACGTATAATTTTACCGATTCTTTGGATCCAGCCCAATTAAACATTTAATTAACTGTTCGTACGACAAGTCAATTTTAACACATTTGAATTTTGATAAAACTCAAAACATACATACATATGTATTACGATTTATAAATTTAGAATTTCCTTCGTAAACGGGTCTTCAACATGTCAAATTTTTGGCTAGAATTCTAAAATTTAAAAAAATCAAACATGCTCAAGTTTTAACACACAGACGCACCTTTTGATGTTCGCCTTTTAAATCTCCCTGTTCTTTACTTAATATCCATGAGTTGGATATGCGAAATATATCAACACAATTTTTGAATTTAATGGAATTTTTTATGACTTTAAGATCACCCGAAGGATTATTTGTATCCATTTTCTAGACAGGATATCAATTTTATTATTTTTTTACTTAGACAAATAAAGCAAAGATAATAACCTATTTTTTGTGTTTTATAATAATCGCACTACCTGGTGTGGCGGTATTATCAAAAAGTTTTTTGAGGCACTTTGGTTTGTCAAAGAAATCAAATTTTAAATAATTTATTTGGCACAACCAACTTTTGAAAAAAATAACTACACTTTCTATACTCAACGGTATTACTCACGCCTTAAAAATGGAAATCACTTGCCCTTAAGTCGAGCTGTAGCCCCACTGTTAAGTCCAGAGATTTCTTCTTTAGCCGCACAACTAGAATGTTACATAACCTGCTGACCGCATTTTTCTAATTTGCACCATTCCTTTTTGACTTACGTTAGTTTTAAACAAATTAAAGGGTTGCCATAACCCCTCAATACAAAGAATAAAAAAAAAACGCATGAAACATTTAATTTTAAAATAATTGTATTTATTTCAGTTTTACCTGATTTATCCATTGTTCAGTTTTCATTCAACTACCAAATACTTTTTTATACTTAACAACAATTCAAAAAGCCTATTTACAAATTGCTTTTCATCTAAAATATATCACACATTCAAATATATATAAGTTTGCCTTTAAAAACTACGAAAGAAATTGTATTTTTAAACCATTTTTTTGTTTGTTAATTTTTAGTAAATATTGGATTATATTATTTCTTTATTTTTTTTCTAGGGCTTTATGAATTCCCATTTTAGATATGAAGTTTTTTTAATATTACTTATATAGTTTTTTCCCTTGTGGATTTACTCTCAGTTAACAGTGTTTTTTTGTTTATTATAATTATATTAATTTTTTTGTTTTGATCAAATTAATTGATTTGGTGTATTTCATTTCAAAATTTGTTTTTTATTGTTTTATCCCGGTTGTTACTCTCAAGCTTTTTTTTTTGCCTTAATTTAGTTTTTTAGATTTATTTTTTGTTTAATATCACATTCGAATTTTTAATTTACACAAATATTTGTTTGTGTATTTTATGAGTTGTGTATTTTAAGAAAATAAATGTTGTTTTTATTTTCCTGCTTAACATTGATGATTTGTAATTAAACAGAGAAAGTGGGGTTTATTTTTTTAATTAAAGTTTAAAACGAACATAATCTATCTATCGGCAAAAAAATTGTTAAACATTTAAAATTTATAAGTACATTAATTTAATGGATTTATGTGTATTGTTTTTTGCATTATTCGATGGCAGTGATAACTACAGCAACTAATTATTTTTTTTAACTATAAACTGTATGTTATTACTTAAATATACATATATAACATATATGTATCTGTTATACTGTGAAGTACATATATTAATGATCATATCACGTATTTTAATGTTTTTATTTAGATGATTTGGTGATTACTTAAGATTTACATAGTTCCACTAATGCCTACACGGATTTTTAGTTTCACCATATATAATTTAACATTTATTTTAGTATCTTTTGGTTCGTTGTAACAAGTAATTTTTTTATTTGCATTGTTACATAAAAGAAAAAATAACATTTTGTATTTTTTGACATATTTTATTAACATTAAAACTTCATTATAAATAACGTGAGTGAGTAAGTATCTGAAAACTAAGGAAGTTTTATCGATATTATGCAATTTTTTTTTTTTTGAAAAATACATAAAGCGGCGTTGGTTTCTAAAATCATTCAGTCCAACATGAGCGATTTTTTAAATATAAATAAATTTACTGGCGCGACAGCTTCTTAAGGAGCCAAGGCCTAGCGACTTATACGATTTTTTGTCCAATTTTAAAATCTGAAGTAAGACTTCAAAATACTTTAAATACCTACCACAAACATCTACTCATTGTATTATGAAGTAATTTGGTTTTGTTCATGAAATGGATTACCGCCATTTTGTTAAATAAATAATCTCTCAACGTGTTCGATTACAAAAATTAGAGTAAGCTGGAATTTGCCTATCAAAAACCTATCGAAAATTAATAACAAATATGGTCCGTTCGTCTACTTTTTGGGTTGTTCTAGGAAAACTGTCAAACTTTGAAGAGTGGGGATGAAAACTCTCAGAAAATAATAAATTCCCTCAAAAGTAAAAGAACGCTTTGTGGATCAAAATAAGGAAACTTTAAACACCAACAAAATTTAATTTGACATAACGAAATAGATCAATTGATTGCAGATGAAATAAAAATTGTGTTGGAAACTACTATAGTAGGCCATTATAAGGTCATTTTATTATCGAAAATGTGTGTAAACGAACAACATTTGTGTAAAATTGTTCAAAATAGTCTGTTTTACGGAGTAGACGATAAAAGCTATAATCTTCATTTTATTCAAAATTAATTTTTTCATCTGTCAAACTGACTTATAGCGAGTTTCATTCAAATTTTAAAGATTTAATCTCAAAATCGAGATTTGTTCGTTTCAATGAAACTTGTTTCATGATTAAATTGTAGTATTGGTGAGGGACTGTCACTCTTCCTTTGTGATTTGCATTTAAGCATGTAACATCGTTCATAAAACATCGATATTATGATGATGGTATCCATATTTTAGCGATGTTTAAGAAAAAAAATTATGAACTGATTTTTTGATGCTCAATAAGTGGTTACTTCTTGAATACGAATAGTAATAAAATAAGAAAACAATAACTAGCCAGCTATTTTTAATTCTGAAGGTTGTGTTTCACTGCGTTTTTGAAACATCAAATGCGATTTTAGTTAGCAAAACTAAAAAATCGAAAGACCGTTTTTTGCTTATAGGTTTTTTTTTTTAATTATTTACAACTTTTCTGCAGACCATTTTTCGATCAGAATTTAAACTTCGACGGAAATCAGAAAAAAAAGTTTTCAAACCCTAAACCCCACCCTCACACACCTCGCCATTCGAATCGAATTGAATTTATTTTTCCCCTTTTCTAATCTTTTTCACCGACGATTACGACTATTGCCTTTTTGTAGAACATTTTTTTTTTCAAAAAAAAAAAATACCCTGGAGTAACTTGGGAAATTCCACTATTAATTCTTTATTATTTCTTTCTTGGAATTTGTTTTTACTTTGTTCTTATCTCCCAGAAATAGAAAATCGCAATTTCATAAATCTTATATAATGTATATAAAAATGGTGTGAAAAATGTATAGTAAGTCATCAATTCAGAACGGCTGGGCCGATTTGGCTCAATTTTTTCCGTTATTTGTAATTGTGCCGATTTTGAAAACATTTTTTAACTACGTTTATGTTTTTCGTTTTTGGCTATAATTGGAGCGCTTTCGGTATCAAGAAAAGCTAGGGTAAACCCGAGTAACGCCGGGTGGGTCAGCTAGTTTAATATAGAAAGGACATTTCACTATTTTGAATTTTAAATTGCGTCCACGATGCATGTTTTCGATTCTTTGAGAAAAGAATCGATTTTCTCTTCTTTTCAGACAATTGACCAACACAAAACTGTTTTTGCATAAAATTTCAATTAGAAACATTAAATATGAGATCACTACGTTTTACTTTTCAGAGATCGGATCTTTCGACACACGTGGACCTATTATAGCTCACCAAGAACGATGTATCGATGTTTAAGTGGGTTTCATCGATGTTTCGAAATCGATGTTTATGAATGATACATCGATTTTTTTAAACATCGATCTTTCGCTTGCATATGCATGTTGCATCCCTATTGACATTGGCAGATCAAATCTTTCGTGTTGAGATTTGATCTAGATTTGCTCTTTTTCTTGCAATGAAACTCTCAAAATTCAAAAAGATCAAATCTTTTGACAGAAAAGCAAATCTTTTCTTGATGAAACTCGCTATTACACAAAATACTTTCAACTGTCAATCAAACTGATTTAAAATTTCACATTGGAGGCCTGGATTTTTGACAGAAGCAAGTAAGACAAAGAAAAAGAACACAAAGTGAACTTATAAAGTGTCAAAAAAGTTTACCTTCACTTATCACATGTCTGAAATAAAAATGTTTTTTTAAAACCGTTAAAGTTTTTACAAATAAAAATATTTTTTTTTTAGATTTGGTAAGCACTTTCCTATCAACATACAGATGATCACTTAATTGAAAAAAAGAATGGTAAGCTTTAAGACTTTTGAAAAGTTTGATAAAGTTTTTAAATAAATTATTATAATAAAAAAAATGCAAGATTTATTTGTTAACCTATTTTATTTTATTTTTAATTTAACATTTTGTAGAAATCCAATGAACCAATACTGATAAAGCCGAAAATAAATTATTATACATATGTATATAATATGAGAGGTACCGTTAAAAGATTATTTTGGTTAAGTTGTTTTTGATTATTTATGTTAATCGGTAGCCTGGCTCTTGGTAGTTCACTAATTCACAATTCAGTCGCAATGGAGCGTTTCTCAGGAGCAAACTTCGCGCGAAACTGGAGAGTTTTACAAAACCGGTGATTCGGCGACTGTAGCGCGTAGAAGGTTCTGCAGTATTCGAGGTTTTCGCCACTTAAATGATGCGCCAAGCATTCCTCTTATTCGAAAATGGGTCAAAAAGTTAGAAGAGACCGGTACAACGCTGGAAAACCCAAAATCCGGGCGTACAAGTTGATCAAGAACAGCAGAAAACGTGGAGTGTTAATCGGCCTGTTCATGACGACCCAAACCTTTCAATTCGGATGCGCGGAAGTACGATAAATCTGTATAGGTCATCAAATCATTATATCATTACAAAGACCTAAAGCTGCACTCCTACAAAATCCAATTGGTGCAAGAATTAAAGCCCCGATATGCCAGTCAGAGGCTTGACTTCAAAAACTACAAAACTGTCCTGACTATTACCAAAGAACATGGTTCCAGCAGGAAGGAGCAACGTCACACACGTCCAATACGTCTCTGTCACGAGTCCGTGAAATTTTCTCAAGCAAATTGATCTCTAGGAGAGGTGACATAAATTGGCTTCCAAGCAGTTCTGATTTAACCCTTATGGACTTTTTCCCTGGCGCATTTGAAAGAAAATGTCCGTTACGAAATAGCAGTCATCACTAAGCCCACATGCAGAGCCGTCATAAGCAATTTTTGTCAACTATCGTTGAACATTAACAATTGTTGACCTTTGTCGTCCCAAAATACCATAATGGTTACAATTTGTAACTATATGACGTCACAACATCGTTTAAACTACATTGTGGAAGTGTTGAATAATTGCGATTTGTAACTATTTCCAACTCGTGTTTAATGTTTTCACGGAGCAAAAAAAAATTACCTAAACACGATTTTATGAGAAATATTTTGCTGCCGTCTTTCTGCCATCTGGTCGACAACGTCAAGTTATTTGTTATTTCATAACGGTCACATACAAAAGAAGCTCATTTCAGAAGCCGTCATCGCCGGAAAATAATTCATTAACAAATTGAACATATTAAAATTAAAACAGTTCGATCAAGTGTGAAATTGATATTCCTGAGTTCCTGTACTCCAGGAAATGAAAATTCCACTCAAATTCAAAAAGGCGGACTTTTGTTAAAGAAGAATTATTTAAGAACAATTTAAGATTTAACGAGAGGGTTTGTGGGTGTGAGTTAACTATAGGCGTTTTTCTTTATTCACTCAGAAAAGGCAGATACTATGATAATTCTCTGAACCGAGCGTGATCTGAGCGCTCAGATATAATTTTAAAATACGTTCTAGCACTTGGCTGTCACAAATCGAAACTTCTCATATGGCTTGTTCACAGGCGGCAATATTATGCACATAATACTATTGTCTCTTTCTTTTTGGCATCTATTTTTCGAAGAGTGGTGTAGGCAATGTGTCTGGGATGGAGTGAAATAGCCTACAACTCTAAAGTGATGTTAATTTCGTTCAGCATTTTCTCAGAATGCTCAATCAATTTATTCTGAGCGCATACAGCCTTCTCAGAGCACGCTCAGATCATTCTCTGAACGAAAAAAGAAATACAATTTTAAAGATCTGAACGCTCTGAGCGAAAAAAGAAATACTTCTTTTTTGACAACTCATAGCGAGTTTCATTCAAATTTCAAAGATTTGATCTGAAAATCAAGATTTTTTCTTTTCAATGAAACTTGTTTCATCATTTAATCCTTGTGTTGGTCATTTACTGACGAGCATACACAGTATTTGATATCACACACAAAAATACCAGGCATGTACAGTATATATATTTAAAATGCCATATTTGTATTTTCTCACTTCAAAAACACCTTTATTTGTTATTTTGTATATTTAATGGATATTTGTTAATTTTTTGACTAAGCCGGGCTAATACAAGTTCACAACAAACAACAAACATAACAAAATATTTTCCATTTGACGTTTGACCGAAAGACTATTTACATGTATGTGTGCATTCAGATCAAATCTGCCAACCCATCAGAGATCAAATCTTTCGTGTTGAGATTTGATCTAGATTTGCTCTTTTTCTTGCAATGAAACTCTCGAAATTGAAAAAGATCAAATCTTTTCACAGAAAGAGAAAAGATTTCTTGAATAAAACTCGCTATCAGACTCTGCTCTGAACGAATACAGAAAAACGCCTTATACGATAATACAATGGGAGAAATACAAAACGTCAACTTTTTGCGAAATCGCATCATCATTTGTGACTCGAGCTCTATCGCAAATGTATTCTGAGCACCAGCGAACAGGCGCAAATTCCCAAAATAATTCCACTCAAATTCAAAAAGGCGGAGTTTTGTTAAAGTAGAAAGAGGATGTAGATATTGGGGTGTGTGTGCGTGGATTTGACGACAGGGTTGGTGGGTGTGAGCTAACGGGCTGTATATTGGTGTTGCTGTCATCAATTTTTTTTATTATATAACTAACGCGCGCACAAGGAACTATTTGTTTTCCTTTGAATGTAGAACACACTGCGCGGGCATTAAGATGATAGGGAGGGGAAAGATAGGAGGTGTCGATTAACATTGGTTCTGAATCCTTGCAGATCAAATTGGCAAAGGAAAATCTCGCGGGGTAAACTATTCCAAATTCGTGTTGTTCGGCTAAAAAAAGAATCCCTATATTTCACGGTACGTCCGAAATTGGGCTCAAGGGTGAACTGATGAGTATTCCTTGCGAGACGAGTATTACGGGAGAAACTTTTAAGGGGAGGAATGCAGCTGGTTACTTCGAGTGAACATTTTTTTATAAAAGAAAGGATAAAATAAGGAAAGACATGAAACATTGCGTCGGTGTTCGAGAGGGGCAATTGTTTCAGCGGCAGTTCAATTTCCTATCAATCTTAACGCTCAACTTTGTATTCTATCAAGCAGCTGAAGTGATGTTTGCGAAGTACCTGCCCAAAGGTGGGAGTTATACTCGAGTTTTGGGCGTATAAACGCTTTATAAGTTGTAGCTAGATCGATCACATGGGGAAAAATACTTCTTACACCGATACAGAAAACCTAAGCAATTAGCAGCATTCTTAGCGATCTAAAATATATGGTCGTTTCAACGGAGGTCGTCGTTGACACACATACCGAGTACTGAGAGCTTTTCGGTTTCTTTGATGTAAGTGCCCATGGACAATGGCATTGGGGGTATTTTTAGCTTTAACGACAGAAGACAGCATTGAGTTTTCGAAGCATTGAACTCCACACGATTCCTATTACCCTATTTGACAATGCTGTATAAATCAGAGTTTAATGAGCTTGACATACGGTAACGTTGCAATTGTACGTCCAAAGACGAAGGACGTGAGTTATCGAAGGAATATGAAAAGCTGAGGGTAGAGTCGTCAGCAAAACAGTTTAGTGGATTAGAAGTAACAGACAGAAGATCATTTATAAAAATGAGGAAGAGTCGGAGACAGAACAGAGCCCTGGGCACACTAGCATTTATTTTGTGGGAATCAGACTTGAAACCGTCCGAAATGTCTTTGTGAAATTGTTTTTTGAAGACAATTATGAGGAATCACATTTTGAAGTGATAACGTCTTAAAATCGATGATAGGCTACACATACGACATAACATGAATCATGCTGAGATAAGACTCATGCTGATGTGGTTCTTTCAATTAAAATCCATCTCAAGCACCAAGCGAACATGAAAAAAAACAGGCGCAAATTCCCAAAACAATTCCACTCAAATTAAAAAAGGCGGAGTTTTGTTAAAGTAGAAAGCAGATGTAGATATTGGTGTGTGTGAATTTAACGAGGATTTGTGGGTGTGAGTTAACGTGCTGTATGTTGGTGTTGCTGCCATCAATGTTTCACGTAAAATTATCTTCCGTAAACCGACTTTACAGACAACCAACTCTTTTCTGGCAAGGAATAGGCTTTGTACAAATTCCTTTGACTACTGCTGGGTTTCCGTCATCAACTCTATCATCATTACGTTGCTTACAAGCCTGTTCCTAAATAAACAAAACATTGTAAGGAATAAACCGAATTTTGTTTAATAAAAACAACTTAAATTATTCACTCAACTTATTTTTGTAAACCACTACACAAAAACCAAAGGCAAACTAGAAACGTCAAACGTCAAATCAAAACCCATTCATAATGACGTTTTGATCGGTATTCACCCATAATACCATATTATCAATTATACGATACAAGTTATCGTGTATCAAATAAATGATATTTGATAGCTATAATAGGGCCGTTTGTTTGTTGTCCAGAAAACATGTGTCAACCTTCCGTGAATTAAGTTCCACGAAAAAACTAATAATTTTTCTCATGTCTATTTCGATGATTCTGAATGCTTATTTCTCACCAACAAAAAAAAACTGTAAAAAATAAATAAATCAAAAGAAATAAAAATTCCAAATTTGCATTTTTCAACTGAAATAAAATATGTGACATATATTTGTTTATATTCGTTTTTGTATGTTTTCACGCAATTTTTTTTTCAATAAATTGTTAAAATATATTTTAATTGATGGATACTATGGTTTTTAGCTTGTTTTTTTACCAACCATGAAAAAACTTGATTACACATTACAATGATTTTTTTCTTTTAAGTTTTGTCACATTTTTGTGATAAAATATATATATTTATATGTATACAATATTATTCTTACATCTATAGCTGTTTGTTTGTTAATGTTTTAATAGATATTTTGTTTTTGTTTTGTTATTTATTATTATTAATATAATTTTGTTTTTTTTTTTGTTTTGAAAATGTTTTTCATTTTGTTTTCATTTTCGTTTAATCACAAGATACATTGATTGTTTTATTTCGTTTTTTTTAATATGATTTTTTTTATTTAATTCACAAAATAATGTGTGTATTTTTGTGTGTTTGTTAAGCCCGAAACAAAATTTAAACCTTACATTCTAGAGTTTTCTTTTGTTTTTTAAAGGAAAAACAACGAGGAATTAATTTTTTTGTTTTTGTTTTACTTAATAAGTTTTGCTGTTTCTTACAGAGAGAGGACTTTTGGTGTGGGTTAACAGAAAACAGAAAAAAAAAACGTCTATAAATATTTGTTTCTTTTTTTTTAATTAACAACATAGATCAATTTTTCTTTTGGATATTTGTTTTATTACTGAAAACAAAATAATAATCACTTTAGTAAGCGGCGCTCATATCGTATCACAGACATGCTCCACATCGTCATTTTGCCTTTGAAATAAACTTAAACACATAAACACATCTACACAACTTTATTGCTTAATATTTGTATTAATTTTATTATGAGTTTAATTTAAAAGATTTATTTTAAATCATATTGTTTGATTTTGAATACTATTTTTATAACCATTCAAAGCAGAAAAGATCTATTTTAGCTTTAATTTTGTTGTTTACAAACATTTTACGTTTTCTATCTGAATCAAATTTAAAATTTAAGAAAAAGTTATAATCAAGATGAATAATATTAGTTAGTACCTATCGGAAACTTATAGTCATTTAACTCCACATTAAACCTAATTAGTGTCACGCTGTATTAAGGTTTGTATGAAATATGAGCACACAAAAGTTGTGATGGTGTCAAGTAAATTGTCTATAATTTTGTTATTAGAAAAAAATCGAAGTATGTAGAATATAGATATTTTTCGTAGTGACGGGTTTAATATTTGAAAAATGTAAGTTTTCGTTTTTTTTAATAAGATCTCATATAGAATACCTACATTGAATATTTTTTGTGTCAAGCTGTAGGCAAGGCTAGAACAATACAACTTAACTATTGACCTTCATCCCAATTTATTTGCCACTTATAGAGTTTCGTTAGTATGTAGTAGATTGTGCATCACGATTCTTGAACACTAAATTAATAGACTTAAATAATAAGACATCCACATTTAAACTTTGGTTGATTAATTGTCAAACAAATGATTAGTATTTCCGTTTAAAACTGCGGCCAAATTGAATTCGATTGTTGAATAAATTTTGTCTGCATCATATTAATGAAGTTTGACTGTATATCTAGTATGACAGTATAAGGCGTTGTTAACCAACACAGTAGCATTCACCGCGTTCGATTTGCCAGTCAACGCACATCTGATTGGTAAATTTGCCCTAAAACTTAGTTGACTTGTAGTTGACATTTTTTAGTCAAAAAGTTAGTCAAGATTTTTTGACTAACCTTCAACTGACAGTTTTCCATTTGCAATATATAGGTGTCAGCTTGTTGTTTAATTGATTCACTTTGATTAAAAGTAAGTTGACTAAAATTCAGTGTACGCATTGAACGTGCCTATTTTAAGGCCAAGTTCAGCTTTATTAACGGTATATGTAAAAAAATTCAAAATAGAATTTTAATTCCGTTAAATTCTTATAACTCATCGAAGATAAGAGAAATAAATCTGTCGAAAAAGCCGAAGCCAATTTCGTTATTCTAATAATTCGTTCTAAGCAAGACACCAAATTATAAAACTCTATAACTGAGCTTTACACGTGTTCTGCGATAAAAAAAAACTGACTTCTTTTATGAGAAGTTATCAAGACCTGGCCAAAGGTATTTTAAATATGTACATCCCAAGAAAGGAAAACCAGCGGTTTTCTCTGGGAAAAAAACTCACAAACACACTATACACAGAGGGTCCCTCGCAAAAAATATGTACAAGATTGGAGGTAATATTTGGTTATGAAAATAAGCTAAGTACCAATAAGATTCACTTAAAGAGCACGAGCCTTTAAAAAATACCCACTTTAAATTTCACTTTATAGTTCTTACATTAACATTTAATATTGCAAGTCACAATGAAACTCATTTTAAGTTACGTGCTGCCAAAAATTTTTTTTTCGAGTTATCGGCGTCGTTCGATTAAATGAAGTTACGTGCCGGCACACCTGTGTAAATATCGAATTCGAAGTCAACTATCGAATTCGAAGTCAATTGAATACTATTCTTCTAGTACCTACACGTTTGCACATTAAATTTCCGATTCGATATCGAAAATACGGTTAAATTAAAACCAAAGACAAGAAGATGATCCGAAGACCCGATTCTTGAAAGATGCACCATCTAAGATCGTTTACCGCATTCGAAATATTCCTTTTCGCAGAATTTAGTATTAAACAATGACATTTCTCTTGTTATTTTTTGAAGAATAAAATTACAACGATCGTAGCAGATTATCGCAGCATTCTTAGCTCGTATATGTCAAAATTTCTAATTGTAATTTGACCATCAAAAGCAATGTAACCTCAAGAACTGTACAATCTAATGAACAAGCAAATGTGATTACTAAAGAAAGCTTTTGGATCAAAGCTGCTATACCAAACAGCAGAGAATTAATTAAATAATGCTAGGACACCTCCGACAACGTTCGTTCGCTAATTGGTGGTGGCTCTCATGTTAATATGGCTGCCTAAGATGGATTTCCAAAGAAACTTAAGCCAATACAAAATTTAAAGTCCTAATCTTGTTTCTTATTATACACTTAGGAAATGAAAATATCTCTGAAATTTGTATTTGAACATTGTATATACATACTCTCCATAGTACTATCATAGGTGCCATTTGGCTTCTCGCAAACTTCAATGCTGGATACGAGAACATTTGAAGATTTGGCGATTTCAGCGCCACACGTTACAGTCCAACACTGCTTTACAAAATGCTATAGGGTTTATATACAATACAATTTGAAACCCCTCTTACGAGAGGCCAACATTTGTCTATTTCTTTTTAAAATTAGCACATTAAATTCTTGTTTTCTTCCTTTACACACTCCATACCAATTGGCTTCATATTAAACTACATAATTATTGCTGATCATTGCCTCTGTTCTGTAACTTAGTCGAGACCTTCTCCTATGTTAATGTATTCGGTAAGCAAAGACATAAACCAGCTACATAATCAAACAAAAGTAACGCCTTCATGTGACGTAGGTACAAGCTATGATTAGCCAAAAATCAAAAGGTCCATTACTGCCTCTATTACTCTTCTTAGGCAATCCTAAGTTTCATTTGAATACTTATTTAACAGTCAAATTAAAATTTAATAGACAACTCAATGAGATTTAAGATTCAATAATATTTGCAAAATGCCCAAAAACTCTAAAAAAAAAAGAGTTTAATGACTTCCAATGTTGGTTTTCTAAGTTAATACATTTTTTTTTGTTTAAATAAATTTTCTTTCTATAATGTGGAAATTTAATCACAATTACTTTTTTTTGTAAACCTAAGTTGCATTTTTTTTAATAAAGATAATTATAATAATAATTTCTGCTCTTAAAACATAAATAAAATTCTAAATAATATTAAAAAAAATATATATATATATTAATACAATAAAAACTTCCTAAATATTATCACACATACTTTGCTCATTTGAACAGATTTTTGAATATTTTTTTTTTGTTTATAATAAAATAGCCAACAGAATAGAATTATTTAGAAGAGGGGATCTATAAACAAAAAGAAGGGTTTAATAGAAAAATACTAAACAATGGTTTGAGGGTTTGGTCTCCTCTTCGAATTAATGGGTGTTAGCTAAAAAAAAAAAAGTTCAAACAAAAATCACTCAATGAAATAAAAAATTGATCGATATGAGCGCGCCAATCATACATCCATAAATTCACTTTTTTTCTATACACAATTCCATTATTTTCATAATGCGCTTTTTTTCAAAATTTTATACATCGAGATGTGAGCTAAAATATTTTCTTTCTTCTTCTTAAAACCACAAATATTATTATTTTAATTGTGGCAATTTTGTTTTAACTGATAAAATATAATTTTGATATAAATTATATATAAAAAAAATTAAATAACAAAAATAATAAATTATGTTACAAAAAAATATAGAAAAATATGTTTTGGAAAAAATCTAAATAATCAAAAAAATAATTCCAAAATGTATTGTAAAGAGTAAGCTCTTCAATGATAAAAATGTTTTTTTTTTTTTTGATTATTTTTCGTCAATTGGATGAAAAAAAAAAATTAAATAGAAAAAAAAATTCAACAAATTTTTTTTTGTTTCTTGCGAGTTAAAAAAAAGATTAAAATGAGTATAGAAATTTAAAAAAAAAATTAAAACAAACAAAAAATTTGCACTAACTAAACCTACGCAAGTGATTCATACGCACTTTAAGACTGTTATAAATAATAAATAAATAATGCTGCGAATGCATTTTGATTAAATTTAGCAACTACTAAATTTTATTTGGATTCTCCTGACGGGCGCTGTATTTCGGGTGATTGGGCATCACTGTGTCGGTGGTCAGATCGTTGGGTGCTTCGAGTACCCCTTTGGCGTGGGCCGCTGCGGTATCGCAATCGGTGCGACGTGAGATCAATAGACGAATATCTGTATGAAGGGTAAGTCGGCCAGAGCGTGATGTTTGAAATCTGAAAGGAATAGAGGAAAATGTTTGTTGTAGTTAGGTACAATTTTTTTTGCAATTTAAACATCCCATCATTGAAATTTAGGAGAAGGTTAGGAGGAAGGAATAATAATTGGGGTAGTAAATGCTTTTAAAACTTTAGATTAGATAAGATTAGGAGACAGATTGACTGACGTCACAGAAGTTTTTAATGTCAAAAAAGGATTTGGGCAAGGTGATGAAAAAATTATAAGAAACTCGCAAGTTAATTGTGGTGGGACAATTTTTTTCAAGTCTGTGCAATTGCTAGCATACGCTGACGACATAGACATCATTGGCAGAACTCGGCGAGCTGTCACTGGAGCGTTTGCTAACATTGAAGCTGAAACGGCTAAGATGGAACTAGCAGTCAATGAGGCCAAAACGAAGTACCTGCTGTCCACAAAAAGGGACACACAACAACGGCGAATTGGACAAAACATCACAATAGACAGGTACAACTTTGAAGTAGTTAGGGACTTTTTAACATCTGACAACATCTCGTCAGAAATAAAGCGAAGAATCGCTGTTTCTATTGGCTAGGAAGGCAATTGCAAAGCCCTCTATCGAAAGACAAAGGAGACTTTGTATAAGACCTTAATCATCCCAGTCCTACTCTATGGCGCCGAAGCATGGGCTCTATCTTAAGCTGATGAAGATATCCTTAGTCATTTCGAGCGCAATATTCTTCGGAAAATTGTTGGCCCTACCTGCGTTAACGGGCTTTGGAGAAGAAGGCTTAACCAAGAACTATACGAGCTATACACCGACATTGACCTGGTCAAAAAAATACGCATATCACGTCATGTAGAGCGAATGGACAACAATGCTCCGGCTCGCAGGATCTTCGATTCCATCCCAGAGGGTAGACGCAGTCAAGGAATACCTCGCCTTAGGTGGTGCGCTCAAGTGGGGGACGACCTCAACCAACCCCCTATGTAAGTAAGTAAGGAAATAGATTGTGGATTCATTTTTAGAGACAGGCAGTAAAGATATCTCGAGTTTCAAATAATGTCAACGAGCGCTTTAGTGCAACTTGTTTATATTCCCTCAGGTACAAACAAAAATGAAGACTCTTGAGACATATTCTACAATCTTCTGAACAAGCAAGACAAATATTTGTAAAGCTGGTCTGCATATTTCACATAAATATAGAGACCTCCCGATCAATATGCTGCGGTCGACGCAAACTCTGCCCATATCTTGGATGCTTAAAAGGTCCTACGACTTTCTCGTTGTATATATAGTATGCCTGTTGAATTGATGCAATCGCAAGAAGTCGACAAGACATTTTCCGGTCAAGTCGCTTTTAACTTTCAAAGTAGATAGGGACCAACGAAAAGCAGCTTAAACATCTTCTTAAAGAGCCAAACCCTAGTGCTTGTACTCCCTTTTGTGAAATTAACAGTACTTGTTATGGAGACGTTCATCACAGATATATCCGTTTTGTTTTTTCATATTATGAACCCAAGATCTATCACATGCAGTGACAACCCTCACCCTCATCCCAGAAACGATTAAGGGTTCAAAGACTGGTGGTTCTCATCATTAGGGTTGTATTCAATTGGTGCATTTGTCTAACTTGGAAATCAACAAACCCATAACACGCATGATTAGGTTAGGTTAGTTTAGATATCTGATATCAAAGGATTCATTGCGGTCCCTAGGAGATGTAAGGAACGATGTGTGGGGAGTTAGGTGAAAGGTGCCTCATTAATCCATCTTGAGTTGGTGATGAATTTCAGGTTATTTTTAAGTGTTTTTTTTTTTTTAATATCGTCCAGTTCGTCGAAAAAGTATTCTCCGCAGACTGTTCTCCTGGTCTGGACTAGGCTGGGGCATTCAGAGAGGAAATGATATGAGGCCTCTTTTGCATCAATGTCCTGACACCATTGTGTAAGCCTGATGTGCTACTGTCCATTCTGCTCATGTGGGCACCCGTAGCGAAATCAACCAACTGCATAGCTTTAGAATGTATTCTGTAATTTTCTTTGATATTATTTGACTAAAGTCAAGTGTTGACATCTATCGTTTGCGGCTGTGAGAAATCTTTAGTGAATTCTGTTATAAATTCTGTTATTCTGGATACAATTTGGCACGGTTCCAGTGATGAACCATTTTTGGCTAGTTTATCAGCTATTTCATTCCCCTATATGTCACAAGGTTTGTTTCATTGACTAGTCGCAGATCGTGGCGACAGCAGTCATTCAGTTTGGACTTGGAGACGATTTCGGATATGACCTTGATTGCCGCCTGGCTGTCTATGGAAATATCAATATTTTTATTTACAAGATTAAATGTTTTGTAGCTTCGCCTAGTGCAAGCACTTCTGCCTGGAAAACACTACTGAAGTTTGGATGTCTTATTCGTCTACTTATCGGTGGGTTTAATGAGAACATACCGGACTCTCCACCATCTCGTTTGTGAAAAGATCGATTGGGGCTAGTGAGAGCGATGTTTCTAGGGCTGCGGTTGGTAAAGTCCTTATGGCACTTGTCGTACCAATACATGCTAATCTTTGAATGTTATTCATGGAATTAAGAATCCATACGTCTACATGAAATGCGCTCAATCGAAACAAAGCCTGCTTTTGGAGAACTTGTCATTCCTCGAAATAGGCAGTGCTCCAGAAAAAGGCGGCTCTGGAAGGGAATCGAACACGACCCTTTGGCTCGACAGACCGACACCCTAAACGCTCTTTCACGGTGCATTAAAAAACCTAACAGGAAAAAAAATGCAGAATTGCGAAAATGGAGAGATAAAAGTGCAGGAATGAGCTCCGAAAATCAAGCACTCGTATATACAAGCTATATGACGAGACGAAATCAGCTGTCAGGCACAATTAACCATTCCATTGAATGAAGCTACGTCAAGTCGTCAAAGCTAATAAAATCCCTGAAGGTGATAACCTAGATTTCTTTAAAACTGCAAACGATTATTTGGTTAAGAGTATGCGCCCTCTTATCTGCAAGATATGGTCAGAGGAAAACATGTGTGACGAATAGAACTTAAGCATTATTTGCAAGATTCTTAAGAAAGGAGATCATCTTACCTGCATGACCTACACATAAAGAGGCATTATTTTTCTCAAAATCGAATAGAAGATCTTTGTTGCCATACTTACTCACCAACCTAATAGGTGCATATCAGTGCAGCTTGAAGCCAGCAAAGTTTGGCACCTCCGACCAATTTGGCCATCAGTGCAGAATGGCAATGGAAAACGCATGTTGTTCCGCAAAGTTCGGTAAAGATCTCACAGCCACCTTTTATGTCAAAAGATGTGCTTAGGTAAGGTGACACGAAAGCGTATTTGCAAGAATAGGGCATAACTATCACATCAACACCAGAGGCACGATCTATCAAAAGGACTGCCAATAATATTCTAGATCAACGCTCAAGAAAATGTTGAGGTCACCAACTTCCGTGCGGAAGGGCCAGGTCAATCTCACAGAACCAAACCAAGGTCATTATTTTTCAACGATTTAAGTTAATTTTTTATTAAAAAATCATATTTTCAATAGTAAGTCTCCCTTTCAATCCATCCACCAGGATTTCGCCTCAGTAAATATCGCCGTCCTTCATCGTATAAAATTAAAAACAAACTAAATGGAATGCCAGGCAACCACCAGCGGAACATAATTGGATACATCTTGACACTCTTATCCATGCCAGGTGCGTAGCAAAGAAATAAGGTAATCGCGGTCTCGAGAATAAGTGAAAAATTCAAAACCCAATTCCTCATTCCTTGTTGTACAATGGAAAGCCGACGAGTTTTGCATATAATCAAATCAAACCACTGAACCACTACAATTGCCACAAAGAACGCTGTATTGCAGTAACTTTCTAGTATTTTACGATCATAGTATGTCCACTCTTGACCAAAAGAATCGGACAGATCGTTGATTGCTTTGGAATTCCACTTCGAACGAATACCAAAGAGGGTCGATGGTAAGAAACCATTTTCTGCCATAACTAAAAAGTAGGAAGAAAATCCAGCTGCAGCTTGAATACATCCAACTTGACCATACGCCATAAGAATCAATCTCTGATTGACAAGCTTGTCAGAGAGCGGGTTCCTTGGTTTTCGACTCATAATATCAGTTTCAGCTTTTTCATATGCCAGAGAAATGGCAGGAAGCAAATCCGTCCCTAAATCAATGCAAAGTATCGATATTGTCGTCAGAGGCAGGGGAATTCCAGCAAAGATGTAGATCAAGAATGGTGACATCTCAGGGATGTTCGATGTCAAGGTGTAGGCAATGGATTTCTTTAAATTATCAAAAATCAAACGACCTTCTTCGACTCCAGTAACAATGGATGCAAAATTATCATCGAGTAGAATCATATCGGCCGCATCTTTGGAAACATCGGATCCTGTTATTCCCATAGCTATACCGATATCGGCTCTTTTCAAAGCCGGTGAATCATTCACACCATCTCCAGTCACTGCAACTATTGCTCCCATTCGTTGACAACCCTCAACAATGATCAGTTTCTGCTGTGGTGAAGTCCGGGCGAATACAATTTCTGGATGGAATCTCAAGATATCATCGATTTCACTTGAAGAGAGATGCTTCAAGTCCGAACCATGTATAACAGCGGCCTTGGCATCCAACCGATTGACCTCATGCACCGGAATATTCAAACGATAGGCTATATCCTCGACAGTTTCACTATCTTTCGAGATGATTCCAACATCTCTGGCTATAGCTTTGGCAGTAATCGGATGATCACCTGTGACCATAATAACCTTAATCCCAGCACAGCGACATTGCTGAACAGCATATGGAACCGAAGCCCGGGGTGGATCTATCATTGATATGAGACCAACAAAGCGAAGATTTTCCACCGGAAAATTTACAGCTTCAGAGTCGAACACGTAACTTAGGGGATATTTATCCAGTGGAAGCAATAAATCACAAAAACCCAAAACACGTTCACCCAAGCTTCCTAGTTCCAGATAGGCTTTGTTGAATGCCTCTATCAACTCGTCACTTAATGGTATTTCTTCGCCATAGATAAAAATCGTCAAGCACCGCTTCAAGATCTGCTCGGGAGCACCTTTCATCACCAGCAAGTACCTCATATCGTTGGGATCTTCAGTTCTATGGACTGACACTTGATACTTGTTTGTAGAGTTAAATGGAATTTCAGCCAATTTTGGGTTTCTTCTTCGAATATCCATGACATTGCCCAACTCCAGTTCCATACATTTCAGTAAAGCTGCTTCGGAAGCATCTCCATTTACTTTTCTTCTCGTAACCGGAACGTCATCCTGGTTAATACTAAACTCGGAGCGATTACAAAGAATAGCGATTCTTGCCAAAGCCTTAAAGGAAGCATTCGACTTGTCGTATTGATCACCAGTTTGATCCTCAGTGGTGTCGGCATTGATAATCTCATTATCATACCACATGTGGGAAACAGTCATTCGATTCTGAGTCAGTGTTCCAGTTTTATCCGAACAAATAGTAGACGTCGATCCCAGAGTCTCAACAGCTTCCAAATTCTTGACCAGGCAGTTCTTATCCGCCAGACGTTTAGCGGTCAGCGTTAAACAAACTGTGACCGTAGCCAGCAGACCTTCAGGCACATTTGCAATAATGATGGTCATCATGACCACAACAGACTCCAAAAATCGGTAACCAATTGTAATTGTTATCAAAAAGAATAATGTTCCCAGAGTCAGTGCGACTATGGTGATCAAGTAGGTGAAGTGGTCAATTTCTTTTGCTATAGGTGACGCCCCCACAGTCAGATTAGAAGCCAATCCAGCAATCCGGCCGACAACAGATTGATTACCACGATTTACAACGATTCCTTTGGCAGTTCCTTCGACGGCATTAGTAGAAAAGAAAGCCAAATTCTTGGTTTCCAAGGGATTATCATGTGTGCACTCTGATCCGCGCGACACTGGTTCAGATTCACCAGTCAACGACGAATTGTCCACCTTGAAGTTACTAGCTTCGATTATTCGAATATCAGCTGGGATACGATCGCCGAATTTAACCTCAACCACGTCCCCTAGCACAACGTCTGATACATGAATCACCATCTTTTTACCCTCACGGATGACAATGGCAGCTGGTGGGATGAGTTTCTTGAAAGAATCCATGATTCGTGAACTTTTTCTTTCCTGGACGTAAGAAAATAATCCAGTAACAGAGACTACAATGACCAATGCTGCTGCCAAAACAAGATTATCTTCGTCTGGATCTGTGGTTTCTTGGGCTTGAATAAAATACGCAAAAACACAAAGAACAGCTCCTGTCCACAGGACTATGGCAAAACCTCCACACATATGTTTTATGAATTTCTTCCATTCGGGAAGTGGTTTTGGAGGTGTCAATGTATTGGGACCATCACGTTCCAGAAGTTCTCGCGCTCTAGCCTGGCTAAGGCCTTGTATTAGATCGGTTTGGAATCGTTCGCAGAGGTCGTCTAGAGAGATTTTGTGGTTGTCAGTTTCCAGTTCTTTCTTTAGATTATCCAGGTTTTCCGGATCATCTTTTTCATTCCGAATGCTCATCACTAAGAAGATTAAGTTTTTTTTTCTATAATTTGATGCTTTTGACAAAGTCTATTTTTTTTAATTTGAAAACTGAAGGAAGTCAAATTTGAAAGTACGTTTCGATGATAGCAGATTAAACAAAACAGGCAAAGTTATAAGGAAGTTGATTGTACCTACACGATACATTATTGATAAAATCGGGTGACCTGGACTAAGCAAAGGGAATCAAAACCTCTAAAAGAATGAAAGATTTAAACAAAACAAAGAAGAAAAAAACTCACCTTAAATGGATCGAATAACGCAGTCGTTTCATGTTCTCGCTAGAAATCATGTGACCCAAACTGCTTCCTCCATGCATTCGAGACATCATGGACATTGCAGCCCCACGACATCCAGATACTTCTGTGGGCCTTTCGCCCTGTTGTTGTGACTCGGACTGCGACTCTTCGGCCAGCACACGCTGACGTATGAAAGTCTGGTGCCACGGTGGCATATCTCTAAAATCATAAGGTATCACAAACATTCGCACCACTGTGCCCATTGGATTCAGAAGTGTAGCTTGTACGGTTCCGGTGCTTGGTATCAGATAGCCTTTTCTTGGCAAACGTATTTCGCACTAAAAATAGAAGGGAGTATGAGCTTACAATAGATATAAAAACTATGTTTCTATTTACCACATAAGGTGTGCTGAGAGCCTCACCACGCAGTTCGTAGAAATACGCTGCTGCAGGGATCGTCAGCTGTGTAGGACAAAATGCTCCAGATGCACCCAGCAACACTCGAAATCCGGCAACTTCCATTTTCGGTGTGAAACGTCTCTGCAGGAGGCTCTCTTCCAAATTACCCAACAATGGGCGTCGTCCAAAAGCCTGAGGTCGCGAACGGCATTTTATTGGCGATGAAGCCGGACTATAGACACCTGCTTCCAGTTCCTCATCCGAGAACTGTTCGTCAGACCCTAGGGAAGATCGATCCGAACGATCGGACAAATGGCGTGATCGTCTTTTGTAAAAGGCAGCTTGTTTAGCAAATCGCGGCGATAATGAAGGCGAATTTGGCAGTGTTGGCGCCGAATAGGATTTCTGCACCCGGATACTCGCCTCCGGGGACGGAAGGTTTATTGTCGTCATCATGCCACCGCCATTGACATCGAATGTGAATTTCGCGGCTTCTGGCGTTGATGGACAGCAGCTAATTGGGATGGGCGATGACAATGACGAAGTAGACGAGCAAAAGATTTGTGTTAGATTCACCTTTGGTAGGTTTCTCATTAATTTGTCCCCTCCCGACGAACCATTGTGAATCTGAAGAAAATTTGGCTTTGCGCTAGATTGAGCTGAACTTGTTGCTACCCCATTTGTAGTAGCTTGTGAAGTTGGTGTTTTAAAAGGTGTTTTCCCCGGTCGCTTGTGGTCACCATCACCAGCACCATTCGAAATATATATCGGTGGTGGGGGCGATGTGTCCTCCTTGATGGCAGTGTTGTGGTTTTTGACTTGATTCCATCCTTGGTGATGATTGTCACCATCTTCTTCCATTCGAAAGGAGGGCATTCCACAATCGCACGATGGACCATCCCCACCATTGGCGCATCTTCCATTTCGGTTTCCATTGCTGCAATTGTTGTTATTGTTTTGGTGTTGAGCCTCCATGTCCACATCTTTGCCTCGAAAATGATGCTGTGTCTTTTGACGCTTGCACATCTGACAATCGGCTATGTTGCTATTGCGAGCCGCTTGGTGCACCATTGCCGGCGAATTGTTATTATTGCGATTTCGCGCTACCTTTGGAGTCCGTTGAATAGCTTGCAACAGCAGATCGGCCTTATTCAGCGGAGTTATTTCGGCAAAATTTTCATCACAGTTCATGCACACAATGGACATTTCATTGCCGCATAGATCACAGCTGGGGTAGGCAGCCGAGTGTGCGAAATTCGCTGTTTGAGTGCCAGTCGATATCATTTCGACGATTTGAGTTTGAACGCTTTCGGCTAAACTGCTCGGCGGTGAAGGCCGGTATAACGGTGGGCGGATTGAGTTAATGGACCCGTATTCGGGCAGTGTCTGTTGCTGTCCATTATTGGGCACATCAGCGGCAAATGACTCGTCCAGAACTCCATTGATTTTCTCATCCAACTGCATTGGCTGATATTTGAGTGGTTCCTCAGACTCATCGGCCATTGATGCTCCATTCTCTGATGACGTGGGTTTGCAAGTCCTTTTGTCGCGCTTGAGCATTCGTTTCTTGTACTTTAATAATTGACGCTCGCGGTGGGACAGTGTGGCATCTGAGCAACCATCTTCATCGTCGTACATACTACTACTGTGATTACTTTTATCCATTGACTCATCCCGACTGCTGATACTGTTGGTAGATGTAGCTGAGGTCGATGGCAGATGACTCGTCGAAGCTCGTTTCGTACTTGCCTTTTCGGCACTAATTGGTGAGCGACACCCACTCCCATTGGGTGTAGCATTAAACAAGGCACCTGCACATGCTACTGGTGATGGTGCGGTAGCAGCTGCCGCTGTGCATTCTCCAACTAGTGGAATGCCGCCGTGAATGCGTGGAAGACTTTTGACACAAACCGAAAGACATGTTCCTTCTGAGATGACTACATTCGGGAAATTATGCACATTCGGTTTGGAGTTAAAGCTGGCAGTTGAATCGTACGGTTTTATTCTGTAGAATATATTAAGACGTGGTCGCTTGCCTGAGTGTGAAGATCCACCAGCTTTGGGTGGAAAGAGGATACGTCCGGTGTCGAAAACAGTTTGATCGGAATTTTTAATGAGATCGCACCAGGCATAAATTTGCGAGAAATACAGCTGACTGCGTATGGCACTGCACAGTGATGAGAGAGTCATTGTTGGGCCAGGAGTTCTAGAAAGATGAGAATGAGATTAGTTATGGGAGGCAGCTTATATTTTAAGCCTATTTACCTTTCTTTCTGTGCGATTATCCATTGCTCCAGCAAGATCTTTTGCGTGGTTGGTCCTAGATAAACTTCTATGCAAATAGGTTCCCCGCGGGCCATTATTGCTTCCATTTCCTGGCAATATGTGCGCCAACGTATGCACTGAAAATGACAAAAGACCGATTAAATCCAAAAACAATAACAACTGTCTCCAAGATACTTACAATTTTAATACCATATGATATATCACAGATGTGGTCCTCAGCATCAGCCGCTTCACCCTTGGCCAAGCCTATTTTTCTGAGGAACTGATCACAATGTGGTCCCTGTTTGGGATTCGTACTGCTACAACCGTTACTGCTGACACTGCTGCCTCCAGATTGTTGTTTTTTTGTACATGAACTCGATGGCGAATTATTATTGCTGCAACCATTTGGACTTCCCTCGGTACTGCAGGAGCTATGACTTGTTTGTGACAAAGACGATGATGATGACGCCAGGTTCAAGGCGAACGGATTGGCCAGGCGTGGAGGCGATGTGAAATATGACGTGTATTTGGGCGATGTTGTAGCGGCAGCTGGCACTAGAGGCGATGTTGGCGACGATGCCAACATCGTATACCCATAGTTGGGTGTATTGTCTGGTGATGCCCTCAAGCATGTGGTGGCTAGTGACTGTAACGTGTGTAGCTTTTCAGCTATTGGCGAAGGCACCGGACGGTGATGATAGACAAGTGTCATTCTGCGATCTAGATCAGCCGATTGGTCATCATCAGCCCCAATGGCAATTGCTTCCAAGGCCATCTCACGACTAACTGTGGGCGATGACTGTCGCAGTTGGCATATTTTTTGTGTCCAACGTTGATGAAGCGTATCTGCTGTTCTGGCCGTCAACACTGGCATTGACAGTGCATTTGGATTCATGGTAATATTGACCACGTGCGATGAACGTGGTGTGTCCTGACTTGCCGTTGTCGATGCTGCAGCCGCCTGTGATCGCCGTTGGGCATGAGTTTTGGCCAATGCCAAAGGCAATGCGAACTCATCCTCAGACAGAGCACGACCCTCTAAGACAAGTGACGCAATGCCAATCACCGCCGATGATGTGGTCTGGGTGGTGGGTGTGTTCGAAGCCGTTGTTGGTATCATTCTGGCAGATGTTGAAGTTGTTAATGCTGATGATGATGAGAAGCACAATGACCACGACGATCTAAAGGTGAAACAGGAAAAAAATATTGATTTAGTATTGAACGTATCACGTAACATTTGGTTTAATTAAAATAAGTAGCAACATGTTTGTGTGTTGCGTAGTTGTTGGTTAGTTTCACGGAAATGATGCTGCATTTGCATCGTTGCAAGCCTTCCTGCCTCATGAAGTCCCGAAACTAGGTCATGGTCCGCCAGAGTCGAAGACGAGGAGGTGGCGCACACAAGCATGACACCAAAGAGCAAAACTAACGTGTGGGCTAGGTACAAAAAAAAAAAAACAATACAAATGAATTGCATGTAGCAGGCAGATCTCACACTTTTTCGAGAATAAAAGCTCTCTTCTTTGCGCTGCCACTCTTATCGGCGACGCAAACTAGGTCAAAGCATTAATAAACTGAATGAGGGTGAAGAGGTGTGGGAGGTGCCAGGGTTTGTGAGTCGATGATGGCTTGGCTGTTGTTGTTTTGTGTTGTGGAGGAAATAGGTGCAAAGAGTTGAATTTTCTGCATAGCAACACCAACCTAATAGAAAGAGGATTTATTTGAGGCAAATGTGCAGCAAAGCTATTTTTAGGTTATCTATTTATAGGTAGTTTTTTTTATGTAGGCTTTAGTAGTTTTTGGTTTTGTGTCGTAAGGCTATCTGTTTAGAAATGAAAATGAGATGCAGTGGCAACTAAATTGGGAAAATGTTGATAGAAGAGTGCTTTAGAGGTAATTCAAGTGGGAAGAGATTCCAATTATGGTTGGTGAAAGGGAAAACCATTGAGAATTTGGTAAAGGTTTGGAGATTCTCCACGGGGGAATTACATTAAAAAAAATATGAGGAAGGGGCGCAAAATTAAGCAGGAAATTGGCGTATGTTCATAGATTTTAAAATGAAAATTTCCACAGTGTCATATGTTTTGTCGAGAAACAATCTAATCTATTGTATTCTAGGAACAATCGTCTATCCCTTTTTTGATTTCTTAAGCTGTATATACATACATATGTACATATGTAGATACTTAAAGTTCAGAATTCATCAGAAGAAGAAGAAGAAGCCTGAAAATATTTGTTTCTATTAGGAAAATAAGGTATGTACAGTACATATGCATTTGGACAGTGTACTCATATTTTTGCCATTGTTCGGTCATGATATATGAGGGTGTTGCCAATGCCTCCAAGATTAACGTACGTATATGAACAAACGTACTTTTCTAGAGTGGACTTGCATTCATTATGGATGTATTTTTTTTTCAGTTTCTGATTTATATAGACTGGATAGATTTTTCATAATTTTAAAACGAAAAACAAATGCAGAGGGGCTTACATAATGGGTCACATTCATGAAGATTTACTAAAGTCTTGACTTATAAGTCCACAGTTTTAGCTTAGATAGTAAACAAGTAACTTTCTTGCCGTTTTAAGTTAAACTGGAGACTATAGGCAGCTATATTTAATAAAATTTATACTTCGCACATATGAGCAAGTATGTGCGCCAGTCGTGCAATTTATTTTTACAACAGCTGTAGGTACGTGAATACTTTTCTCACACGTACATACCTTACATACACAGCTGGTCGAAAAAATAGGTGTGAAGAAAGAATTTGCTCTTAGATACGCGAACTGGAATGGACCTGAAGGACTTAAAAAATGGCGTAATATCCTGTGGAGCGACGAGACTAAAATAAATATGTTTTCTTCGGACTCCGGGCGTAATGTAAGACGCCCAAAAGGAAAAGAATACCATCCCCGCTATTCACAAAAAACAATCAAACACGGAGGTGGCAATATTATGGTGTGGGGATGTTTTTCCTGGTACGGTGTCGGTCCTATATTTCTCATTAAAACCATATTAACAAAATATGGGTATAGGGATATCTTGGAAAATGTCATGCTTCCATTTTCTGAAGAAAACATGCCCCTCCGATGGCATTTTCAACAGGATAACGATCCAAAACACACGGCGGGTCTCGTAAAAGATTGGTTCCAAGAGAAGGAAGTATCTCTTATCCCGTGGCCAAGTCAATCCCCTGACCTCAATCCCATTGAGAACTTGTGGAATGCACTCAAGCGAAAGTTAGGCGGGCAATATTTCACAAATGGAAACCAATTGTGGGAAGCCGTTCAAAGAGAATGGTATTCTATACCCAACCAGACATTCGAAAAATTGGTGGAATCAATGCCACGCCGACTCCAAAAAGTTCAAGCTAACAATGGAGGATACTGTGGTTATAAGAGTTAGGTAATCGAAAATTTAGGTAACCAACATTAAATGTTAATAAAATCAATATTTTTAATACTTTAGGAAGACGATTGACCAGGCTAAAATGCGTCAATCGACAGTTTCGGCCACTTATTATGAAAATGTTCTATTAATTCAAGATCCTATTAAAGTCTTTTATTTTCTTTGTTATTGAAGTTTTATTAAAAATATAAAAAAATTATAATGCAACTGAAAAAATGTAAAACAAATTAACTAATAAAAAAATAAATAGTCACACTTATTTTTTTGATCAGCTGTGTATGTATCGTTCGTAGAAATATTTTTTTTAAAGCAGTTTATAAATAATAAATAATATTAAATAAATAATAGTAACAAATTACATACATATATAGGTTAAGTACCTACATATGTATACATACCTACAACAAATAGCCTCCAGATTAATACCTACATATGTATGTACATACCTATGTACCTACTTAATTTTCGATTTAAATTTGTTTGTGCTTAAACTTCAGGTTTGTTTTGTAATAACTTAGTAGCCCTTTTAAAAGTGTCTGCGAATATAGTCTATTACATTCCGACTTCGCTATCCATATTCATTAAAAAAAAAGAATGTTGCTAGAAACATAACTTGCAACATGTGCATGACCTGCATACACACAATTCTATTGCCAAACCAAAACCAAATAACCAAACAAAAAGTTAAAAAAAAAAAAATACACAATAACATAACACACCCACAAGAACCAACCATATGATCAGAAACCATAAAAAAAAATAATAATCAAGTGCACGTGCTCTTTGCTATTTCGAAAGTTCATATTCAACTTTTCGAAGTAAACTGTTGTTTATCTCTTTTTTTTATATTTATTTCATTTTTTACCCCTTCCAAACAAAACCAACGAAACTAGTCAAGCACAAATGAAAGGGGAAGAGGGCAGAACAATCATTTTAGCTAGACCAGCTGACTTCGCATTTGAGTGTGAAACAGCACTACTAACAACACTGTATGGTTAGAAAGAGAAAGAAACCAAAACAAATTTGTTGATGTTGAATATTTTCCCAGAGAAACAAAGAGAAATATATTTGTATTCATAAAAAAAGGAAAACAAAAAACCCGTAAAAGGGAAAGCTTTCAAATGTTTTTTATTCTTTCTCTTTCTTTCTCACTATAAAAAAATATAATGTGAGAATAAGTATGATTACAAAAGAAAAAAAGAGAGAAGAAAAAAAACTTGAACTATTTTTAGTATTTTCTTTTTCCATCACTGTTTATATCATTTACAGCTGATTTTTGTTTGCAAGCAAAGTGCAAAAAAAAAAATAAAAGAAAATTACAAGAAAAAGTAGAAAACAAAATGTTGAGAAACATCTTTATCTGGTTTGGACTCATTGTTTTCGTGTATCTTATATACATTTGTGTGTACGTACGTTCATTATAAAACGTGAAGGGTTTGGTAGTTTTGTTTGGAGAATGCTGAGTGGATTGATTTCTCTTTGAATGGATATATCTTTCTTATGTTCTGAATTAAAAAAAATCTTGAGATTGTTTCAAAACAAAGTAGGTATACCTACCTACCTAGACATGTTTTAGTTTTGTTGCCTTAAAGATGCTGATAACAATTACATAAAGCCACTCATAAAGACTGTGTCCACTTTGTTCGAAGTAACTACCTAGTTGCCCATGTAAGCTTCTTGGTGTGTAGGTAGGTACTAAGCACGAAATAAATAAATTATTTCAGTTAAAAAAATACGTCGCAATAGATAGACACAGGTACATAGATAGATTGCTATGTAATTAGTTAGGTACATGATGTACTTACATACATTATGTACCTACCTAATGTATTAATGATTATTTATTGCATTGAACAAACCAAAGTGTGACAAAATCAGAACCCACTTCATATTTACCGATCCTAAATGCCTATTTATCTCGTCCATAGTTATTTACTTTAGATATATACCTACTTATGAACGCCTACGTACCTAAGTATGTATCTACTTGCAATATGGTGGACATTTTAATATAAATTGACACATTTATCGATATTTGTGTGTCAAGTTTGAAAATGACATTTACAAGGGGTTGAATACTCATGTTGTTGTTTTGTGTCTACAGTAAAATCTCTCTTTACCGAAAGTTGCAACGAGTTCTGTTTTTCAATTCTTTTATAGGAGAGTGGGCGGCGGATTTATTAAAAAAAAATATTAAAATTTAGTAAAAAAAAAAATACATTTTTGATGTTAGCAGTGCTAACTTAGCTGGAAAAGTTTAAAATTCAACTTTTTGCTTTTTTTTCGGCTAATTTGTTCGTTTTTACTTGCGGATTATAGGGACTATAAGGCAAGTTAAGGATTGGTAAATATAAAAAAAATGAGAAAACAATCAAACATGATATTACAATTATGGAGAAGTCATTCACGGAAATTTTTCCGTCTGTCGGTCTGTCTGTCCGGGTGTATATCGATCTGCAGCCTAAACGGGTTAAGGGACTGCGTTCAAATTTGGTATGTGTGTATCTCTTGGCATTCCTCAGAGGGGAAATTGAAATTTTATTTTTAGGGCTAAAAATAACGGTACTTGCCATACGACCGTTTAGGAAAAGTTTATTTTTCTCGAAAACGGCTCCAATGATGATGAACATTTTTGAGATTTTTTTTGTTGGTATTGGCTATCATTTGATCAGAGCCACGTATACGGGAAAAGTCTATTAACGGGAACTTTCATATAACGGTCAATATTTGTAAAACTAATCAAAAAAAAATATTTTAAATTTAATAAACTCTAAAAAACTGCATACCAAAACTAAAAAAAAAAAAAATCAAAAAACTAAAAATAAAAAACATGATTTTATCAAAATCCTTCCTACAATTTTCGACGTACTTTTTTCATAAATTCTTTGTTAATTAAGACGTATGGTGGCGTACTTCATGTTTTACTAAAAACCGTTAAGTATTGTGGTTTTGATAGGTTTTATAAGTTCAAACTGTATTACTTTCAACGTAAATGTTATTTGTTTTTGTCCAAGAAAAAAAGAGCTAAGCAGCTAAATTGTAAATACTAGAAAGTTCAAAGAACTATAGCGATTACAGAGCTCGAATGCCATAGAGAATGGCATTTTAAGTAAATCACAAAATGCACCTTTACAATATATTTACCTACAAATTATAAGTCAAGACGTATTCGATTGCACTCTGGATTTATATCATTCTCCACAAACTTCTACGAATTGAATACCGTTCTGAATTCTCAAACCTCAGAAAAAAACTGTATTTTACCAGTTTCAAATTTCAAAATATAAATTTATTAGATCAGGATTCCTCTGTCTTTCTTGTTACTTTCTGCTTATGTTTCATTTTTGTTTTGACATCCTCTTTTCGTTGTATAAGAAAACATAAAACTGACGCACAACCACGCTGATCCAAATCAACAAAACATTATGAAAAGAGGGATAACGGTTAAGCGGACATGAAAGCTTGTTTTTAGAACCGAACGAAACGTTTCTTCCGAACTGTCAAACAAATTTAGTACCCAGAATGGACGAAACATTCATTATTATAAACACTTAAGAACTAGCAAAAAAAAAATATTTAAACAACAACTATTGCTAGTTGTTTGTCAACTTTTCATTCGTGTTTTTGTTTCGTTTTGTCCGCTTGTTTCGCTTTTACGATTTCAAAATTTTGTCGAAATCTCTTTGAAAATCTATTGGAAATTAAAATCGAAAAAGTCGTTTTTAGTACAAACAAAATTTTTTTTTACCTAAACACAAGAAAATGGCGGCGACAAATCAAACTGACAGAAAAGGAACATATGGAAGGTTTCTCATCTCACTCAGACCGCTTCTCTCTTTAACACTTCAACACTACAAAATGGAACCTGCACATTAGGTTCGTTCCAAACATCCCAAGATATGTTGCCGAGTCGAATAATTAATAGAATTATTATTAAGAACAATAAATGGGAGGTTTCAATTGGTTTTTGGGTTTAGACAAAATTAATCTGCAAGAATGGAAGAGACCTACAATTTACCGCCAAATCCGAACGGCTACATGAGATGCACTTTTTCGAGAAAAACTTTTACTCTTGGAGATTATGTCAGTTTCTCGCTAGAGGCAGTACCCCGAACAAGAAAGTAGCTATGAGCGGGACTCGAACCCAGGCTCTTCGCTTAGCAGTCCGAAAAGAAGAGGTCCTAAAACTGAACCTTGCGGAACACCCCTACTTTGAAGCAACGAGCCAGAAACGCAACTATTAATGGTATATATATATAACTTAGAGGACATTTGGAACTGTGCTCTTAGTTTTCTAAAATCCCTGAGAAAGGTCTAATAATGCGAGAAAAATTCTGTTATCGTTACATAATTAGAACTTTTTCAAGGCCATGTTTTGGGCGATAGCTATAGACTGCTTAAACAAAGTAACTTGTTTGTATGAAGAAAAATGATGCAGAAAGATGCATTATATACTTAAGCACTTGAGAAAGTATTGCCTTTACAAAACCAGAATGAACATTATCAAATCCAACAAAATCTTATTTATCAATTGAAATTGAAAGCTTTCTTCTATCTATCTAACTTTCTGGGATTCTTCAACCTGAGAGAAAGGAACTTACAAGATGTTTGAAAATGTAGCTGATCTTTAATTTAATTACAGCTTCTGGAACTGACAGGAACCCTGGCAAACTTAAGTCATACACCCTCTCTTTGAATTATAAACAGCAGGAAGCATTGTAAAGGGTGTTTTTTTTTTAGAGGTATAGAACTTTAAGTTGGCAACACTAATTTAACTGGCAGCCATTTTGTCAGTTGTCAATTGTTTTTTTTTTAGTTTGGTTTGGCATTTCAAAATGAAAAAAAATAAATAGACTGATGCCTGAACAACGCTTCTAAATTTTGCAAATTTATTTTGAAAATCATGGTTCTGTTCGAAATACGTATATATTGCGCACTACGTCCATTTTACGGTCAACATAATCGTCCATCAGATCACCTAGCAAGGCGTAGATTCGGTGAATGGGCACAAAACAAGATTGTCGTTGATCCCATTTTTCATAAGCGAATTTTGCTTAGCGATGAAGCTCACTTTTGGTTGAATGGATATGTCAATAAATAAAATTGCCGTATTTGGAGTGATGATAGTGATGTTAAGACACCGTTACATCCACAAAATCTGACTGTTTGGTGTGCTTTATGGGTTGGCGTACTTCTTTAAAAACGATGTTGGCCAGAACGTTACAGTCAATGGTGACCGCTACAGAGCCATGATTACTGACTTTTTTGTTAATCAATTGAATAACCATGATGTGCAGGAGCTGTGGTTTCAACAAGACGGCGCAACATGTCACACAGCTCGTGCCACAACTGATTTATTTGTATGAAGGAAACGTTTGGTAACCGCATAGTTTCACGTTACGGACCGGTGAATTGGCCTCCAAGATCGTGCGATTTAACGCCGCTTGACTATTTTCTGTGGGGATATGTAAAGTCGCTAGTCTACGCCGATAAACCCGAAACGATTGACCACTTGGAGCACAACATTCGCCACGTTATTGCCGATATACGCCCACAAATGTTGGAAAGTCATCGAAAATTGGACTTCCAGATTAGATTACTCCCGAGCCAGCCGTGGCGGTCATATGCCAGAAATCATATTTATATTATAATGCCAAAAGATTATCTTTCGAATAAAGTAAATTTCATGTCAATTTACAAAAATCATCTTTGATTTATTCCATTTCAAAGTTCTATGCCTTTAAAAAAAAAACACTTTATAAATATTAGCATACATGGAAATTGAAAGCCTCTCCTATGTAAAAAGTCAATTATGTTTGAAGACATCTCTCTTATTGAGTTGCATAAGACTATAAATCCCAATTAAATGACCCAATCAAATGCAATACATACTGTGATGTGGCAACAAGTTTAGATACATTTTGTAAATTAACGCCATCTGTTGGATTCATTGTGTACAACAACCAACATTTATTGTGTACAACAACCACCATTTATTGTGTACAACAACCATGCTCCTAGAAGTATGCTACATATTTGCAACATGTTTTAACTTAGTACTGAATCGAACTTGACGAAACAATTCGAGACTCGAATTAGTACCGAAAGCTTAGATTGTGCCAGAACCAGACAGAAGCTTCCAGAAGCTTTTAAAGTTGTATAAATACAAGAGTAGATTGCATTGACAGTTCAGTTTATTTTCGAAAGTGGAATTGTTAACAACTGGAAGTATTAGTAAAAAGTGATTGAATTGAGATTAAATAAAAAGTGTTGAATTATAAAAACGTATTTGAATTGTGAATAAGTGAAATAAGTTAAATTGGTGTTATTTAAACTGAAAGACGTTGTGTTTTATAAAATAAAGAGATTTGTTTTATTATTGTGGAATTTTGATTGAGTTTTATTTGTCGAACCCCAGGCCAAAATATCACATTGGTGTCAGAAATTGGGGATAAAACTCAGTAAAGTGCTAGAAAATTCCATAGTGACATTTTCTAAAACAGTTTCGGTGACTCATTTAATTGTGAAAGTGGAATTTTCCAGAAACTATTGAACTGATTGTGCTATAAAACTGTGAATAGCGAGTATTTTTGTTAAAAATAGTGTTGGAAAAAGATCTTTCTAGAAGAGACATTAAAATAAAACTGACTGTGTTTAAAACTGATAGTGTTTAAGTTACATAAAATGGGTCGCAAATTAGAACAATTGACAACAGCTGAGTTGAAAGAAGAATTAGGAAAACGAAATCTTCAGACTTCGGGGCTGAAAAAGGAACTATTGCTCCGACTTCAGAATGCTATCACTCAGGATGGTGGAGACCCCGATACCATGTTGTTCGATGTTGAAGAACAAGGGAGAGAATGCACAGTAAGTACAGCCGATGAAATGCCTGCTTTCATGAAGTTGCTTCTGTCGAAATTCGATGCTCTGGAAAGTTCCTCGAAAGAACAAAAGAACTTTCTCGAAGGACAAAAGAATTCGTCAAAAATGCTGCAAAAGCAACTAAGTGAACAAAAGAACGTTCTCGAAGAACAAAAGAACGTTCTCGAAAGTAAGTTCGACGAACAAAAGAATTCTTTAGAAGTTCTTCAGAAGCAACTAAGCGAACAAAAGGATGCTCTCGAAAACAAGCTAGATGCGCAGAATGTTCTCTTCGACAAAAGACTCCAAATAGTAGATCAGAAAATAGAAAACTTAGAAGAAAAGTTCGGAAAGCAAGTAGAAAGTGTAGAGCAACAATACGAACATCTAGCTAAGGAAGTTGATTCTTTGAAGAAGCAGAAGGTTCGGGAATATTCGAGTGACGGTCCACGAAGAAAGGAAATGCAGCCCCCTGTCTTCGATGGTCAAACATCATGGCCAATTTATAAGAGGCAGTTCGAAGCTGCCGCCTTGACGAACAACTGGGACAACGAAGACAAATCAATTGCTCTTACGCTTGCGCTTAGAGGAACAGCTGCCGAATTGCTGCAGACCATTCCTGAAGACAAACATCATGATTATGATGCCATGGTCAAGGCAATCGAGATGAGGTTTGGCGACGACCACATGCAGCAAGTTTACCGAGTCCAGTTGCGCCGAAGGGTCCAGGCAAGAGGTGAAACGCTACAACAATTGCAAGCTGACATTGAGCGCTTGGCGAATTTGTTTTATCCCAATACCAGCAGGGAAATCATAAACGAACTGGCAACCGATGCGTTCACTAATGCCATTGCAGATGGAAAACTACAAATGGCTGTGAGAATGGCAGGTAAGAAAACGCTCGCTGAGGCTTTAGCATTTGCCCTGACAATGGAAGCAGCAGACCAAGCTTCGCAAGGTAGCCATCGCGTCAGGGAAATGGCTACGCTAGAGTGCTCATGTCAACGTGTCGACATTGAAAGACAAAACCCGAGCACTGTTCGAGGTCAAATGAGATGCTGGAATTGCAACAAGCTAGGACACCTACAGCGACAATGCAGATCTATGCCTAGACAGGTAAGCTGCCCACATTGCACAAGGAGGAGGCAGAATGACGAAGCATCTGGCAGGAATAACACTCACACTGCTGGACAAGCTTCTGATCAACAGCAGGCGGGAAACGCCTAAGAACCAACTTCGCGGGGCTGAAGTTGGTTGATGGAATCGACGCCCCCAGGACCATCATCCAAGTTTCGCAAACTACACGCTGCAGCAAGAGCTTGACAGTGGAGACAGTCATCAGAAACAGAAAATGTGTGGCCACTATCGACACGGGTGCCACAGCCTCCATAATCAGAAGAGACCTTGTTCAGACATCATGGCTACATAACACCAGCTGCTACACTCTGAAGACAGCTACGGGAGAAGCAGCAAAAGTATACGGGGAGGTATTTCTAAAGATACAACTGGCAGGGTTGACCTTCTCACATGCATTCTTGGTAGCCGACATATGCGACGAATGCATCATTGGAGTGGATTTCATGAAGGCACATGAGGTAATCATAGACCTTCGAATGCAAGTATTAAGGTATCGAACCGTTGAGATCCCTATGGTATACGGAAACGAGAACGCTGTGAATCTTCGGGCGGTTATAAGCAGAGATGAAGTCCTACCACCTTCTTCAGAGACAGTTCTTTGGACGCGTTTGGAGGGTGATCCTGGGAACCACCGATTCTATTTCATTGAAGCAGATAATAAAGAGGACTTTCCAAGCTATATCGTTGGAAAGATTTTAGTGGAACCAAAGAAAAACATGGTTCCGGTAAGGCTGATGAATCCGAACAAACACTCCGTCAAGCTCAGACAAGGAGAGGTGATTGGAAGATGCGTACCCATTGCAGCCATATCGACAACATCTGGGAGTGATTCTGCGAGTCCTGTTTCTGCAACAAAATTGGCTGAGGTATGTAATGCTATCCTTGGAAACTGTGAGCTAAATCAGGAGCAGAAAACCATGGCCAAAAATCTCATTGGCGAGTTTGCTGATATATTTGCATCGCAGGATGGAGACTATGGTCGAACACACCTAGTACAGCACCGAATAGACACCGGCGATAGCAGACCGATCCGACAACCTGCTAGAAGACTTCCATTGGCAAAACAGCCGGAAGTCGATGAGATGATATCAACCATGGAAAAAGACGGTCTAATCGAAAGCTCAAAAAGTCCGTGGGCATCACCCGTTGTACTAGTAAAAAAGAAGGACGGCAGCACTCGATTCTGCGTGGATTACCGGAGGCTCAACGATGTCACCAAGAAGGACAGCTACCCCTTGCCTCGAATAGATGACACCTTGGATACCCTTTCTGGAGCGAAATGGTTTTCCACCCTCGATCTGAAAAGTGGTTACTGGCAGGTACAGATCCATCCAGAAGACAAAGAAAAGACTGCTTTCACAACGGGAAATGGACTATGGCAGTTTACCGTTATGCCATTTGGCTTGTGTAACGCTCCAGCCACCTTTGAGCGTTTAATGGAACGTGTGTTACAGGGTCTGACATGGAAAACCTGCCTGGTGTACTTGGATGACGTCATCGTTGTGGGAAAGACGTTCGCTGAACATCGCGACAACTTGAGGGAGGTGTTTACACGACTTCGAACTGCACATTTGAAACTAAATCCAAAGAAATGTGCTCTGTTCAAAGCTGAGGTGAAATATTTGGGACATGTGATATCATCAAATGGAGTAAACACTGACCCGGAGAAAATCGAAACCGTGAGAAATTGGCCAGTTCCCGAAGATAAACACCAGCTGAGGAGCTTTCTCGGTCTCGCCACTTATTACAGGAGGTTCGTCAAAGATTTTGCCGGAATCGCAAAGTGTCTGCACCAGCTAACTGAGAAGGGTAGACAATTTAAATGGTCAGGTGAGTGCGAAAGAAGCTTTCAACATCTAAAACAGCGACTTTGTGAGGCACCAATACTAGCTTACCCCACCCCTGGCAAAACATTTATTGTGGACGCGGATGCTAGTAACGTGGGTGTTGGAGCAGTTCTGTCGCAGATACAAGATGGGCAGGAGAAAGTGGTAGCCTATTTCAGCAAAGTTCTGTCGCGACCAGAGAGAAACTACTGTGTAACCAGACGGGAACTCCTTGCTCTGATACTGGCGACAAAACATTTCCATAAATATCTGTATGGACAGAGATTCATCCTGCGTACCGATCACGCCGCTTTAAAATGGTTGCTACAGTTCAAAAATCCTGAGGGGCAGGTAGCAAGATGGATCGAACGATTGCAGACTTACGACTTCGAAGTACAGCATCGCAAAGGAAGACTGCACTGCAATGCGGACGCGCTTTCCCGCAGACCATGTGAGCCCAGTTGCAAACATTGTGCGCGAAAAGAGGAAAAGGATGAAGGTATATCTGTCCAGAGAATAAGAGCCGAACCTGTAGAGGGTTGGAGTGCCGAAGAAATTCGTAATGCACAAAAAGAAGACCCTGACATCGAGCCAATCCTTGCATGGAAGGAATCTATGGAGAAACCAAACGCAAGAGATATCTCCGACAGAAGTCCTACTTTAAAAGCATACTGGGCGCAGTGGGACTCTCTCCATGTGGAAGATGGTGTTTTGCGAAGAAAATGGGAAATGCCGGATGGAAGATCCTTTAAGATGCAGCTTGTGGTTCCACGATCGAAAGTAGAGGAGATCCTACGAGAAATGCATGCTGGAATATCCGGTGGGCACTTGGGAATCAACAAAACATTGGAAAAGGTACGGGAACGCTTTTATTGGCTAAGCGTGAGAAACGATGTAGAGAGCTGGTGTCGAAAGTGCATAACAT
Source organism: Platycheirus rosarum (assembly GCA_963971375.1). Classification (NCBI taxonomy): domain Eukaryota; kingdom Metazoa; phylum Arthropoda; class Insecta; order Diptera; family Syrphidae; genus Platycheirus; species Platycheirus rosarum. Next base: position 27,427,759 of record OZ020510.1, on the reverse strand, counting down.
GCGCAGCTAGCAAGGGACCCAAAGTCAAAACACGAGGTAAAATGCACCAGTACAACGTGAGCGCCCCTTTTGAAAGAATCGCCGTTGACATCACAGGCCCGTTCCCGGAAACTGAAAACGGTAGCCGTTACATCCTTGTTGTCATGGACTACTTCAGCAAATGGCCGGAGGCTTTTGCGATACCCAATCAAGAAGCTAAGACCGTTGTCGAGCAGATAGTGGACCACTGGGTCTGCAGGTTCGGGGTGCCTATGGAATTGCATTCCGACCAAGGGCGAAACTTCGAGTCGAAGGTATTCCAGGAAGTATGCGCATCACTCGGGTTAAAGAAAACAAGGACAACACCTCTTCATCCACAGTCTGATGGAATGGTAGAAAGATTTAACAAGACCTTGAAGGAACATCTGTCCAAAGTCGTGAACGAGAACCAACGGGATTGGGATCGGCGAATTCCTTTATTTCTTATGGCCTACCGGAATGCGGTTCATAGTACAACTGGATACACTCCATCCGAAATTCTATTTGGACGAACTGCCCGGCTTCCAAGTGAGCTAAAATTCGGATTTCCTATTGAAGACCCAAAATGCGAAGAGGACTACGTGTTGGATCTTAGAGAAAGGATCAACGACATTCACCAGAGAACAAGAAACAACATAAAAATTGCGAGTGACCGCATGAAGACCAGATACGATGCGAGAGCAACAGCACCTGAATTCAATGAGGGAGATCTGGTATGGCTTTATAACCCACATCGCAGAAAGGGAAAATCGCCCAAGCTTCAGCAGGACTGGGAAGGTCCCTACCAAATAGTTACGCGCATTAATGACGTCGTTTTCCGAATCCAACGAGGACCAAGAGCAAAAATGAAAATTGTCCATGTGGATCGACTGCATCGTTACCACGGAAACAATGATGATGTGCTTGTTCGGGACGAACAAAACTAAGAGGGGGACAATGTGATGTGGCAACAAGTTTAGATACATTTTGTAAATTAACGCCATCTGTTGGATTCATTGTGTACAACAACCAACATTTATTGTGTACAACAACCACCATTTATTGTGTACAACAACCATGCTCCTAGAAGTATGCTACATATTTGCAACATGTTTTAACTTAGTACTGAATCGAACTTGACGAAACAATTCGAGACTCGAATTAGTACCGAAAGCTTAGATTGTGCCAGAACCAGACAGAAGCTTCCAGAAGCTTTTAAAGTTGTATAAATACAAGAGTAGATTGCATTGACAGTTCAGTTTATTTTCGAAAGTGGAATTGTTAACAACTGGAAGTATTAGTAAAAAGTGATTGAATTGAGATTAAATAAAAAGTGTTGAATTATAAAAACGTATTTGAATTGTGAATAAGTGAAATAAGTTAAATTGGTGTTATTTAAACTGAAAGACGTTGTGTTTTATAAAATAAAGAGATTTGTTTTATTATTGTGGAATTTTGATTGAGTTTTATTTGTCGAACCCCAGGCCAAAATATCACAATACTTCCAGTAATAACACATAAATCTTATTGAAATTACAATCAATTTTAAACAAATTTACATTCCATAACTAATTTAGGCAATTTTGTAGTGTACACGGCATGCGGCAACACTACATTACTATATACAAACACACATTACCATCGTTAGTAAAATTACCACCGTTACTTTCAATTCTCTCGATTCTCCTTCACCAATTTCGAAACGCGTCCATAATCTAGTTGTAAATAAGGTCAGTGCCGCCAACTGCTTACTAAAACCATAATACCCATACAATACAAAACTGGAGAAAAAAAATTCAATTGAAGCTTTTAAGTCTAAATTTTACGAAAACCAAACCTCAACAACAAAAACCACGGTGGAAACAAGTTTATTTTAATTTTTTTTTTTTTGTTCACCTTTTGTTCTTTTTTTCCCATCACAACCAGAAATGGTGGAAAATTGTGAGCGAATTTAGCTTCGGGCCGCACAAATTTGTGGATAACAACGCCAAACCTCTTATTTAATCAACCAAAACATGTTGCAACTCACTGCAGCGATAAGTTTTTTTTTTTTTTGTTGCCAGTGAGTAACGAGGACAATTATAATTGCTTGTGTGCCAAATCACCATTTCTATAGAAACTCGCACACACACACTCTTATAGTTTCAACTTTGGCGACCAGTAAAGCAAAATTTGGCGATAAAAAACCAAACGGAGTGTTCTTCTAGTTCTCTAATGTGCATTTAGGCCAGGGACTTTAACGTCTGACGTTCTGGCCTGGCAAATTCACCTTAAGGCGAACGAGTCCAAAATCAGTGATTAGTTTTTTTGTTGTTGTGTTATTTGCATGCAGCATCGGGTAACAGATGAAGGACACACACAAAAAGGGGGCAGGTTACTACTGAGGTACACTTTACTCTTGTTCTAGAAATATAAAAACAACAACAATAACGCCAAAGTTACTCGCGGCCAAAGGCAACCCCATGGTTGGCACAAGAGACTCCATTTGGGGGAAATGTCCAGCTTAACACAGTTTTCTTGCTTCATATTCCTTTGCAATGAGTTTCTGGAGTGGAGTTTAAATAAATATAAAAGTTGGAGCAGCAACAAAAATGGAAGCAAGACAACAGGACTGTTTAAAGCTGCGGGGGATTTCGAACTTTTTTTTGTTTTTTTGGAACTTTATTTTGGGATTTTCTTGTCTTCTATAAACAAAAGCCTGTTTATTGTGAATCAACGAGAGCCGTTTGACACGTAAGAGCATTTCGGACAATTTTTATAATTCTATTGTATGAGTTTCTTTGTTTGTACAGTGAAGTCTCTAAAACAAATAATTAAAAATAAGGAGTAGTAGGTATCTTTGTTTCTCATATATTTACTTGCGTTTAAATGTACTATAAGGCAAGTTATGGTTCATGACATTACGATGATAGAGAAGTGGAAAAAAGTGGGTCCGGAAATTCCGTCCGTCTGTCTGTCTGTTCACACCTCTACAGCCTAAACGGATGGGCCGATTTGCTTCAAACTTGGTATTTAGTATTTATTTGGTAGTATCTCGGGGGGTGTTTTTCATTTTTTTCTCTAGATCACAAAATAACGGTACTTGCCATACAGTCTATAATAAAAAGTTTGATTTCCTCGAAAGCGGCTCTAACGATTTTGATAAAACTTTCAGGGTGAAATTTTTTTACAGCAATGCATCTTTCAGTTAGAATGAATTTTTTCGAAATTTGTTCTATAACGGTACCTCTCGTTATCGTTAGAACCGGTTTTTTCAAATGTGGTTTTATCGTAAACCATTATCCCGATTTCAATAAAATTGTGCAAACCGGAAATCATTTATAATTCAATTAATATATTTTTAAAATTTTCAAAAACTTGTTTTCTCGATTTTTTATAATAACAAAAATTGGTTTTCGAAATATTTTGAAAACAGGTTGATTGAATTTTTTTAAAATTATTTTCTCAAATGAAAACTACAGATTTTCTTAAAATGACGTTCTAACAAAAAATTTAAATATTTTTTCGGAAAAGTTTAAAAAAAACACTTGAAAAAAAACTGGTCGAACAATTTTCAATATTTTTTTCCTCGATATAAATTTAGTTTTCAAATTGTATTGCATACTTAGTTTTTCGGAGAAAACTCTTAAACTAATTAAAAAAATTAAAGAATTTTCGAAAAAAAAATTAATTTTTTTATTTTAATATGTATATATTTACATACATATGCAGCCACTGAGCAATTATCTAGCATAAGAAGAAGTTCGTGCGACCCAGTCGTGCATTTTATTTTATTTTATTCGACGATGTGACCGAACATATGAGCAAGTACGTGCGACCCAGTCGTACGAAGATCTATAAAGCTAAATTAATTCTGAATATCAACATTTTTAATAACTTTTTTTTCTAATTTAAATTATTTTTTATGATTTTTTTTTTTTTAATCAACATTTTTAAAACTAATCAAAAAAAAATATTTTAAATTTTATAATCACATGTATATTAATAAACTCTAAAAAACCGATTACCAAAATAAAAAACAGGATTTTATCAAAATTCGTCCTACAATTTTCGAAATACTTTTTTCATAAATTCGTTATTAAACAAGTTGTGTGACGGCGTTAAATGTTGTGTTTTTGCCACTTTTTTAAGTTCAGATAGTTTTATTTTTCTACGTTTATGTTATTTATTTTTTAAATTTTGTTCGACGATGTGACCGCACGCAGCAAGCACGTGCGATCCATTCGTGCAATTTATTTTTATTTAAAAGGATTTGTTTAAGTAAAGTAAATTATACTGCCGGCAGGGTAGTTTTGTAAATATAATTAATTATCTTGAAGAAAATGACAAAACAATTCTGAAACAGTGCTATATTTTCAAAAAGAACAAACTTGATTTCACAAGGAAAGAGTGAGTATTATTGTAACCTGATTCTTAAAAAAAAACTGTCGTGATGCTTATTTTGACCTTTAATTAGCATTTTCAGCCTAAATCATTAAAAGTTTATATGCAAATCACTAGCTTTCCCTATATATTTCTGTTTATTTTGCTTTTCTTTCTTTTCGCTATTTTCTGAAAAATCTGTAGCAATTAATATTCACAGGAATAGCTGAACTTTGAATTCAACATTTAAAGGTAAAAAAAAACAGTTGCGTGACGAGAATGAAAAATATTAGAAACAAAACATTCAACGTTTTGAATATTGATTGCATTTCCTAACAAGAAATATAAACCTTGTTGAATAAGGTTTTTATGGGGAAAATTTTGAAGAAATGTTACGAAATATCAGCCAAACACGACTTTAGAATGGCAACTGTTTAGCACTAAAGAAACGGGCTAATAATGTTCTCGAAACAACAAAATTAATCAAAAAACAAATGGAAGTGTGTGGGCCAAGATTTCCGGGCGGGAATCATTGGCTATGTTTGCTTACACGACGAACAGTAAAACAAAAAATGTCATGTCTCTTAAAGTATTGCAATGCAATAAAGATGCTCAAACAATCAAAACAAACAAATGTTTTGTTTTGATTTTGATCAGTTTGCTTTGATAACAAATCAAATCTTAAAATTGTGATTTGAAATTGAATGGCAGGAAATAATCATTTTCTGACAAATGTTTACTATTTTTTGAAAAAAAGTTGCATTGAGACTACCCGGTAAGTCTTAACTTTCATCTACATTCAAAGGGCTATTTTGAACTTTTACTAAAATTGTTCATGCAACTTAAAGACTGAAATCATATCGGATCAGTCAAAACGTTTTGTTTAAACATATCAAACAACATTGCACGATCCCTAAAAAAAACCTATTAAAGCTGCTAAAGCACAAAAACATGATTTTGTTTCAATGTGTTTTATAAGTTAATTGGTTTTGCAATGAAAATTTAAAAAAAAGTGCCGCAAAAAAAACTAAATATATATTCAAAAACAAAGGCGAAACAAAATTTCGTTGTTGTTTTTTTTTTTTTTTTGTTGCGCTAGTGTTTTATTTTAGTAATATTGTTTTTTTGCGGCTTAAACAACATTGCATGATTCTTAAAACGAAAAACACATCAAAAATGGTGAAAAACAAAAACATGATTTTGTTTTCATGAGTTTCAATGGTTTTGCATACAAAATTTTCAAACCGGTGCAGTTGTCAATAATTTCAAGTTTACCTATAACGCAGCAGAAACAAAATATATAAAAAACAAAAACAAAACAAAATTTGTTGCACTGGATTATTTCGGTTATTTATTTTTGTTGAGATTATTTGGAATGGTCAGTAAAAATGTTCTTACAACATTAAGACTGAATATAAATAAGTTAGTCAAAACGTTTTGTTTGAACTTATCAATAACAAAGCTGGTAAAATACAAAAACATGATTTTGGTTCGATGCTTTTTCATGAGTTTCATGGATTTGCATAAAAAATGTTGTGGCTAGTGCCACTGTTGACAACTGTACGTTTACATACAACATATGCAAAAACAAAGGCGAAACAAAATGCCGGTGTTTTGTTTTTTGTTGTCCTAATGTTTTGTCTTAGCTATATTGTTTTGTTGCAGCAAATATTTTGAGGATAGAAGTTATGATAGGAAAATTTGAAACTGGCCAAATGTTGAACAACACTATAAATAAACAAACGTAAAAACGAAAAAAAAGCAAAATATTTTTTTTCTCGTCACCGACTAAACGAAACATAAAACTTAAATTTATGATTATTTGTTATGTTTCGGCTGATTTGTGTTCACTTAAAACATAAAGATATCAAAAACCTTTGCTTGAAACGTGTGTTTTGTGTTTTTCTTATGGTTTTATAAAATACATAAAAATTAATATTTGTTTGTTTCTTTGATTTTTCATTTTTATGATCTGCCATTCCGTTCACCCAATTGCAATGAAACATGGTCAGCTTATTTCCGGACTTACATGAAGGTTATAGACGTAGTAAATTGAAAGTCTAGTAGGTGGCGCGCATGTCGTACCGTCAAATGTTTATGAATGTATTTGAAAGAAAAATTGAAAATTACGAAATAATGCATTACTATAAGCAAGGGGAAAATATAAATCTATCTCACACCATAAGGAAGGTTCTTAGCATGTTTCGAACAAGATCCTATAGGCGGCGCTATAAAAGAAATTGAAAACATTATGGAAAGACATGTATTTCCTTACGAAATAAAGAAATGTGAATCTACAAATTGAAAGGTCAATCACAACCGTAAGTGACAATATACGTGTATCTTTTTACTTAAAGATTTCTAATGATATAAGCTTTGTTGAAACTCGCCACTAGATGGCGCTGCTCCCTTGGTGGAGTTAAAATGATATTAATGCGATAACAGTCCAGTCAAATGAAAGCTCTCTTGGTCTTGGTGTATTCAAGAGAAACGTTTTACATGGGATGTATGGCCCTGTTTGAGATCCAGTCAATAACGAGTTGTACGTGCTGTACAGTTACTTAAACCTAGCCAAAAAATCCATATCGAGCTGCTTAGATGGCTGGGCCTTGTAGAGGGGATGAACATCTCAACGCCAGATTTTTCGAAAAAATAATATCTTCGATCATGTGGACTGAAACTACATAAACCTGAGTTCAGAATTATCAAGACAACCAGGATTGGAGTGGAAAACTGATTTACGTTTACCAAGAACACATTTGCTGAGTTTGTTAGCGTTTGCTTAAGCTTAGTTTTGTCAACTTTCAATGATTCTGTAGATATCGAATTCACGAACTAGTAGGTAGGTAGGTAAACAAACAAAATCTGTTAAAAAAGTGTAAAGTTTTTCTCTCTTATTCAATTCAAACCTGAATTTATTTCTTGATTTATTAAAAAAAGTAACAATGACCTTATACATCTTGTTGTAAAACAAAATGTATCAGAACAAAAATAATAATTTTTGGTGCTTTCTCGTCTCGATTGATGACCAAGGAAACCATACAAGGTAACAACTGAGAGCTTAACGAACGAATTGGAACAAAACCACATGCTGAATCATTATAGATACATAATTCAAAAGATACAGATACATTGAATCTAATAGATTTTTTTTGTGTGGATGCAGAATGCAGCAGACAATCTTGCCAAACATTTTCCTCTTCTCTTCTTCATTTTATTTTATTATTTTTCAATGCTGACGGTGACGGGATTATATATATTTCAGAAAATAGATACTTTAATCTACGAAATGGCGAATGCAGATTTTTATATTTTTTATTTCATTACGATGCATATTTATAGCTCAAAAATAATTTATAAATAGAGGCGAATTGCATTGGCGCGTGTGCTGTGCAGTATTAAAAGCAAATAGACATTGTATTCAATGCAACTATTTTTATTGCAATTTCAATTTCAATTTCATTCTATTTAGATGCGATTCAATGAAATGATAAGGAGTGGTGTTCAATGTTCGTTTCTGAGTGAAGTCTGCATTGACTAGGCTTTGATTGGTGGTATTTTCTAGCCTCAGAGACTCAATTTAAACTATACAATTTTGATCCAAATCAATGGGACAACCTCTAGCGGCCAACTGAGATTATGATTGCTGCGACTTCAACTTTTGTTGTATTCATATTAAAATTGCAAGCAGCATAAGCATCTATAGAAACAGTTTAATCCGAAATCCGATGGAAACGTTTCCATAAAAACTAATTCGATTCTGTTTATGGATCGAACAACTACATTTTATACCAAAAATTGTTTCGAGTAAAAGAAACAGGGTTGTTAAGAATTGATTTTTAGTTTTGGTGAGGTTTCATGGCGAAAATAAAATTGTATAAGCTATACAAAATAAAAGCAATTCAATTACATACGTTAAGAGATGTTTAATTTACTCTATGGAGCAATCGCAGTTTACCGAATCACCCCGCCGATTGTTCGAGGGTTCAAATAATATTTTTTGGTTACATTGCGTTTTCGAAATAGTTTCGAAGAAATGACAAATTTTCTAACTGTAAATGATTATTATTCCTCTAATAACCAAACCAGAAAAACCCGGAACTACGATTAGAAACTTTGAGCTATGTAGAAGGACCATTTCGAAAATTGATTTGGAGTTAGACTAACGCCCATGAAAATAAACGGCGGCATATAAGAATAGATCTACCTTAGTAAAGAACCTCGTTGAAGACCTCTTCAAAGGAAAACTGAACTAAGCTGGCCGCATGGAGAAGTCATTTGAGTTTTTTTAAACTTCCAGCCTTGCAGAAGGATCAAACAGACAATTTTTTAATTGGCCTTTCTCTCCAAGAATCAAAATTGAAAATTGACCTGATAAAAAACGAATGTGTATAACACCTAACAGTTTTAATCCGGCTCGAAGAACCAGGAAGTTAATTTAGTAAGTTAATTTAATAAACTATTGAACCGCTAAAAAGTCATGTTGTGAACCATCCTTAGTCCGCAAATATAATTATTCGGAGATCAAACGAAAACATAGATACAGTCCTGAGCTGTACTGAATTTGTTTTAAATTTGAAGACTGAACAAAAACAACATTTCCAAACCAAACTTCATCATCATGATCCAGTGGCGCAATGACAAGTATCCAGTCATTCAACAAGTTCTGGCATACATCATCCGAATTGCTGCTGTCCGACGACATACAGTTTCGCACCACGTTAATCCCGCTCGAAGGATCAACAAAATCTGAATCATCTTTTCAATCAGAAACCAAAGACGATATATCGAAAAGGCAAATTACTATCAAGGAATTTGAAGACACTTAAATGAACAAACAAATGCATTTGTCGCTTAATCCGGCTCGAAGGACCAAAAATCGATCTACTTATCAAGTAATTTGGGCTTGTCGAAAACATAAAGTTCCAAATAAGCATTTATTTTGGACAACCACTATGGAGAGCAAGCGAATGTATATAGCTCTAGTATTCTAATACTATTGTAGGACCAACAAAATCTGAATTGGCCTTTCACTAGCACTATCAAGGAATTACAACCATTTTGAAGAACGAACTTTGAAAATAAACCTACATTGTCCAAACACTCAGGAGATCTAACTAATGCATTTTGTGCTATTGTTTTATTATTATTATACAATTTTAATTCGAATTAAATTCAAATTATTATAATAAAATTTTAATCCGGCTCGAAGGACCAACAATCTGATTTAGCCTTTTCGTCAGAAAACCAAACGATTATAAATCGAAAGAGCCAATTACAATTTTTTTTAATTTTTTTTTTTTACTTTAACTGTGTCTGTAAGGCACAATGCCTTTAAGAATGCAACCGGATGTTGCACGACACTAGTTAGAAGAATTAGAAAGATGGGAAAGAATTTTTTTTTATGCGCAGTAGATCGAGGATTAGGTGACTATTTTCTTACTTAAAACCCATGGACCATTCTAGCTTGAACTAGGAGTTAGAAAAATTGCTTCCCAAACTGAGAGTCGAACTACTACCGCACCACTGCCGCCCGCTAAATAAATTAAACCATATCGAAGAACCAACTTTCAAAACTAACCCCCATTGGTGAAAAAATCAGATGATCAAACAAATGCATTTGGCGCTACTATTTCAAATAATTACATATTTTAAAACATTAATCCGGCTCGAAGGACCAAAAATCAAATTACTATCAAGTAATTTGGTCCATGTCGAAGACCTCAAATTGAAAATTAACACACAGGAGAACAAACGAATGCATACAGTCCTTGTGTTTCAAACCTCTAATCCGGCTTGAAGGACCAACAAACTAATTTAGTAATGATGCAAGAAAAACTTAGAACATGATTCTACAAAAAACTGAGCTAAAGTTATAATGAATATATCTACTGATAAGACCCAACTGCAGTTATGGTCCCAAGGGTCTAAGGCGAATTAAAACCCAGAGCAACAAATTTTATCACCCCAATTGAGATTATGCCATGAATGAAGACCTAAAAAACTAGATCTCTCACTTACACCTACCAGATACATTAAATACAATAAATTCGTTTGGCAAAGCCCACCATTTATTTATGTTGATTCATATTTTGGAACCCCACCAGTCATTTAATACTCGGCTTACATCAATATAACTTCCGGGATCCATTGTTCCCTTCAAGAACAACGTCATTTTATAATTGGATTTTGTTTAAACTGTGAACACCAATATTAAGTTCAAAATGTATATCCATTACCCCTACTGGTATATTATGCATATACCATTCAAGGTTTTCCTGTTAGTTAAGGGAATACATGTTGTATATTACAACAGATTGAAAAAATCCCCTCCTTAGCCTGACCCTCAAAATATAAACCCTAGCGCGTGGAAAACTTATAAAAGCATAACAAACTCAAACTGTGAAAAACTTCCGAAAGTATCTTTTAACAATATACGAGCTTATCTCTCAGAATTCCTACAAAGCTCGATGGAAACATTTTAAACAAGAGAATAGTTAAACATCAACCTATCCCCCCAAAAGCACACTACCAGACACGTGTGTTGAAACAAAAAAACATACACACACACACTATCTCTTGACCTTAAAATGTCATTACGTCGTTGTCGTTGAGTTCGGTGTGATGCGGTCTAACCAAACCACGCTTCCTCACAACCACTAGAAACAACAAAAAGTAAAAAAAGTAATTCAACTCCAACAGAAACTTGTAATTTACAAAAAAAAAAAGAAAAAAAAAATCAGAAAGTATAAAACATTAATAAATTACGTGAATACAATTTTGTATCTTTTACACTTCAAGTGGGTATAAGTTTCTGGTTTTGCCTGCCTCCATTTAGCCAACACTCTTTACCCCGATACATCAAGGAGGTAATTATATACGAAAAGAAAAAACTTTTCAACGTCGGGAGATAGTTACGTCTGTTTTATAGTTCACCTCTGCGTCCCACTTTTCTATGTCCACATGCAACGAGAGAGAGATACTCAAATGCATAGCAAAACCAACAAAAACTACACGAATATACTATGAATTGCATGCACAGCTGAGAGATACAAGGTCACCAGCAACAGCCACACGCCACTCAACATTGGTTTCGAGGGGTGAAAATGATGGGGGAGGAGGGGTGGAAGAAACTGTGCAGTGCAGCCCCCCTTCTTGGGGAAATAAACTTTACAATTAAAATTCAAACAAAAAATTAGTTTGACACGAGTATTGAATTTTTGTAAATCAGCTGTTTGCAACTAATCGACTTGACGATTTGTAAAAAAAAATGTTTTTTTTTACAAAATGATGTGGCAGTTTTTCAAGTTCCTAATAGGAGGTGTCGAGAGATTATAAGTCGAAGACAGAATGGAGGCGCGGAATACCGCACCTACTTAGTGAATTTCTAATTTAGGCGAACAAAGGGGCACCAGCGATGAAGACGACTGGATTTTTAAACGCAAAACTGAGCCACACAAAGACGGACTTTGATATCGAGAAATGGTGTTACATTAATAATAATTATTTTGTATGCGCACACACAGATACAAGATATATACGGTCGGTGTCAATCGTTATTTGCAATGAGTTTGCATTTACGTTTTACAGAGTAAGTGGTCAACAAATTAGAAGTATCTACGCAACACTAAGGAAATAAAGTAAACAACTGGGTTGCATGAACTTGCTATACTTGCTTCATGGCTAGAAAATGAGTTAAAAAATTAAAAACAAGAAAAAATAAAAAAACATGAGAAGTTTTATTGAAAAAGCTATGAAATTCTTAAGTGGCGCCCAATGTGGGACTTTATGCAAACCATAAAGATAATAAATTGGTATGAAAAAAATGCTTCTTTTTTCAGAAAAAGTTTAGTAGATTTACAGTTAACTAGATTTACTCATCCGCGAACAATATCTTGAACGCTGCATCAGAGATTTTAGTGGGGAAGGTCATTTGTTTGTAATATTCATTTATTAAGGGAAAAGGACAAACTATCAACATTTCTTGATCCAAAAAAAAGACACAAACATAATTAGCGCCCAACGTGGGACATTAAATCCCAAAATCTGATTGTCACTAAATAAGAGGAAATAAACACAAATAAATAACCCTTTTGGTGTGTATTGAAAATAATCACTTCATTTAAGAGCTACCAATTCTATGCTAATGCAAATCATGGTGGATTTTTCTTAAAGAGCTTTCACAATTGGTGCTTTTTTAAAGCTTTTTTTAAATTAATGATCTATAATGTGCACTACGAAAACGCTGTAACATAAGCGCTCTCTCAGTGAGAGGTGAACGCCCTACCTTCAATGTAGTGACAATTTTTAGTGGACAAATTTTAAAGTGTGAAATAAATCTCTTAAGAACCGATTTCCAAGTTTTGGTGAAGCAACAATTTTGCGGACCGCATTATGTATGTAACTCTATATGTTGGTTTGGTTACTCACATTTCCGATATAAAGAATTGGGGGAATAATTATTTAAGGAAGCACAATGCTTTTATAAACTACTTTAGTATTTTTCAAAGAAATTTCCTATGCCTATGTTGTCAATATATTTGATTTTCCTTAAGAATCTGCACTCTGGGGTAAATTTTGCAAACTGTATATGATCTGACCTGTTTTTTCTCAAACCTAAGTTGAACTATAAATTGATTTTTGTAGTTATTTAAAAAGAAGAATAATCGTTTTCAATGCTTTTTTTAATTTGGAGAAAAAAAAATTGAAGAAATTGGCGCCCAACGTGGAACTTTATATGATACATAAACAAATCTGAGGAAATAAATAAAATAAACACAATAAAAGTTTAACATTTTTTTACTTCAAAATATGTACTTTGATGCGTATCTGCATAACCTAGGCTCTTTAAAAAAAAAATAATTAAATTTTGATGGGACATTTTTTTACTACGAAACTAAAAGTAATTCATGTACAACGTGGTGCCCAACGTGGGAACCTATGCACACGATACCTACATACATGAAAAAAATTGAGGAATTAAGTGAAATAAATAATATACAAAATTTATTTCAAAATACGTACTTTCATGCGTATTTGAACAATCCAGAAGCTTTTCTCTAACAAATTGACGGTCAACGTGAGACATCATTTTGCAAAATTTAAAGGAGATAACACATACACTTGTTCTTTCCTTTAAATTAAATTAAATGTTGATGGGAAGTTTTTTCTTACTACGAGATTAAGCTAGCATTACATGGTGGCGCCCAACGTGGGAACCGACATGACACATGACAAAATCTAAGGAAATAAGTGAAATAAATCTATACAAAATTAACCATTATGTATTTCGTAATATGAAATTTCATGGGTATTCGCACAATCTTAGAGATATTTTCACAGTTTGTTTAAGAGTAAGATTAATCAACTATTTTTAGTTTTTATTTCTTTTCAAACTCAATACGACACATCCATATTGTTTAAATAAAAAAAAACAATTACCATTCATACTATTTTTTATTTAGAGATTAAAACCTGACTGATTGTTTTAAAAAGATTAAAACTACAGAATCAATAAATGCAAGTGTTGGGCGCTATTTACATTAACAATTTCCGATAATTGCTTTTCTCACTTAACAAGATAGATCAGTAGCATTTCCATGGTTAAAATAAATAATACTCGATGCTCAATTCCTTCTTTTTTAGATATTAAGAGCATAGTATCAAAAATGGCGCCCAACGTGAATCTTTATTTAGTCAACTTTTGAAGAACTTTTCTTGCTAAACAAGATAAATCTATACTCTCTGCCTGCAGTCAAAGTGAATAGTTCAATTTGGATATTTAAAGTAAAAATCAAATAATGGCGCCCAACGTAAGACCTTAAATATAGGAACAAATTCAAATTTCTCCTCACCTAATTTAAAACGACTGTTTACTGACTAAAAAACAGTAATCACTATCTGATGTCAACTTTTAAAGATTGAATGCAAACACCATGCGAAGTGGCACCCAGTATCGGACAAAATATTGTGAACAATTCTAATAAAAAAAAATCTAAAATACGAAGGAAAATTTATGAAAAAAGCAAAAAAAAAATAACTTTTACTGCTCTGGGGAAAAATTGATTGGTATTCCTGTTTAATTAACAAAAAAAATTTAAGAAAACAAACAAAATTAAGATGGAAACTTCCTCATTAGTCAACCATGAGTAATTACAATTATTAAAATACATACATATGTTGCGTTCACAATTTGTAATCAACCATAATTTGTATCTATTAATTATAAGAAAGATATACAAATTATAGTAAAACAATGATCATGAAATCCAAGGGCATTGTTGTTCACATTCGCCAAGATAGAAATGTTCTGAAATGAAACAATTTTCGGGAAAGAAAAAAAACTGTAATGAAATTGTGTCATTAATCTATGTGCCACTTTAAATAATGTCGTCGTTGGAAATGAATCAATGTCATTGGGTATACACAGCACACGTGCTGTAGTCGTTCTAAATAATATTTGAAGGTAAGGTACCTACCAGTCGTTTCTGATATAACAATTTATAGAATGCGGGCTATAGAAGCTGTTTTTTTTTTTTATTTCACCCTGAGAATTAAAAATTGATTTGATTTATGAAAATAATTTAAGCTTATCATTGGACGAGAAAAAAACATTTCTTAAATGTCAAGTTCAGATGAAAAATTCAATCCAAACAAAATTTGTATTGATTGTGATCTTTTAATTCGACAGTAGGATGAGTACAATTAAACCTTGGCAAACATACTTAAAGCCCTCAAACACGACCACTAGACATACAATTTGTTATATAAATATCAATCTGTCATATGTATATCTATCTTATCTGAGTTACTATGTGTTTCAGCCGGATGTGTGGTGAAGTAAAAAATTATGAATCTCTTCTTATAACTACTTTGAAGTTGCATTTGTTTTATATGAGATGACTCATACAAGTCAAACTCAAGCGTCATTTTAATAAAGATTCGTTGTCGTTGCGCAGTGTAATGTGATCAACCCACATCCTAACAAATAATGTGTTTTTATGGCTTACTGATTTTGTTTACGGCTATGTTTTGTTTAAGATAAAGATGGTCATAGTTAGATAAATGTGTTTTTTTTTCTTATCTCTCCCCAGGCCCGCACTAAATAAAAACTGATTTAATATTGGACTAAGAAACACCCCATAAATGAACTCAGTTCAACTTTAAATGTAAGAAGTCAATTTACTCAAATGATGGGTGTTTATTCATGTATGATGTTTTGAAATCGCACCGAAAAATACGTTTTTTTTTTAGTCTAAATACTGAAGAAGCTTGTCTTGGAAGATTTTTTAAGCACACTTTGAGGAAAAACCATTCTACACCGATGTCAAAACATTTTCCCAATACCACATTTAACTTACATTTCTTGTATCACATGGAATCCGGCTCGAAGGACCAAATAAGGAAACCATGACTGTCCCGCAAACAATTTCATTCAGTTTTAAGTAAGTATAAACAGTTATCAGCCAAGACACACCGTCAAATGAGCCAACAATGTTTAAAAGTGAGTGAAGAAAAGCTCCTAATATCAACTAAAACATTTTTATGGCATTTCTTGCCAAAATGGCAGACAACAAAATAGGTAGCTTTTTTGATTAAAAAACAATCATATTTTTTTATATGCGTATTACCATACCATCATAAAATATCGTTCTTCAGCAATTAAAACAACATTGTTTTAAATGAATTTCACCTAACATTCCTTCCATTACTTTTAATCCGGCTTGAACGACCAAATTAATATACCACTGTACTTTTTCGTTAGAGAAATCTATTGTGTCTCAAACAAATTGAAGCAATCATTTTCCAGGAATAACCATAAAGTTATTGGGCTGAATTAAATTATCAACGAATACATTCAAATCTCCCTTAGCGGTGGGAGGAATTGTTCACACACCAGTAGAACACAGATTGAATAAAGAGAACTTTGTATTTTTTTAATTTATTTTTAAAAAAAGAACTATTATAGCCAATTAGCAGTGAGCGAAAAAAGAAATTTTTAATAGGTACCAACTCAAACATTTAATGACGTTTCTTGCCAACTAAGAGACTTCTACGTTCTACTGTCGCTTTTCTGACTATTACACAATAATCATTTTGTTTAAATGTGATCCTTAAAATCATACTTTAGCGATGTAAGAACAATTTACACTAAATCACCTCCAACTAACATTCCTTACATCACTATGGATTCAAAGTGAAGTGGCTTGAAGGAAAAAGTAAATTTACCACTGCACCTTTTCACAAAAAAAAAATCACTATGATTCAAACAAGTTGAACAATTATTTGCCAAGACTCACCATAATGTTACTGTCTTAAATTAAAACAGTAAAATCTCTCTTAGCAGTGGAAAAATTATTCACAGAACGATATAACAAACTTTCAATTGTTTGTTTATTTCAAAAAGAATAATTTCACCCGACTGTAGTCAGTTAGCGAAAAAAAGGTTGTTGAATAAACTGGCATCTATGTACGTTCAAAATAAATCACTTCTATGGTGTTTCAAAATCACCATTGGGTTTAAATATTCAGATTATCATCATCATTTAATCATATTTCATCGATGTTTACAATAATTTTTCTAAATCACATTCGTTTTTCATTCCTTATGATGAATCCGGCTTGAAGGATCAAATAAATGAACCACATTAAATGACGTAAAATGAATCATAAAACCCTATTTTGTTATTATGTGGACAAATGATACATACTTAGCTTAAAATAAGACTCTTTTTATTTTTCATTTCACGTCATTTTGTTTAATTGTTCGCATTGCCATGAGAAAGTAACAGCATACAGCCAAATGCCAAAACTTAAATAACTCAATGAATTCATAATTTTATTTGCTGCCTAAGGTATAATTTCACGTTATTAGTGCATTAATGGCTATACAAACAATTTTGTTAAATTTAATTAAATAAATTGTTTTTTGCTCTAGGCAGTTACTGACTCTGGAGGTTTAACTGTAACTTAATCGATTAGGCAATCACACATACACACACACAAATAAAATGTAAAGTATGTTCTCCTTTCTCTATTCCTCATAAGTTATCAGTTTTATCACTCTCAAATAAATCCCATAAACGGTAAAAAAAAGACAAATGATGGTGAATGAGATGACAACTGACCATCAGCTGGAACTGGAAATTCTGTCAACAAAGACTTACACACACATTCAAACAAAAAGCAGGGATGATTAATAAATTTCAACTTCAAAACAAAATTGTACATAATGTAAAAGAAAACAATAATTCTCGTATATGCATACCTTAATTAAACTGTCATTCACTGAGATCACCCAAAATTGACACTTGCACTCTCATCCAAATGTCAATTGAAGTGATTTTGCTTTCGATGCTGGATGAAGTATTCCGAATTCACAAATCCATAACGACAATTCAACGAAGATGTACATAGATTAATTCCCCCAAGAGGTAGGTATAGATATTTTTTCTTTATATATTTTCACTTCACTTTTGAGTTGTAAAATTCAGAAAAAAACATTCCGCTCTCCCACGAAACACAGAGACAGATTTATGTAATTTTCCATTCGACCTCCTTTGTCAAACGATCATTCACAATAGAATCGATATTTCGATTAAAAGAAAAACTTAACGATTTAATTACGAATAAACTCAATAAAATTATATAATTGTTTTGAAATAAATTAAAACATTTCAACTAAACACAATTTCCACAGATGGCTTGGGAAAAACTAAAGCGCACAACAGCATTTTCCGATTAAATGTTTGTATACTAGTTCTTCCTTTTTCACGAGAAAACTTCACAATCATATGTTTCAGTTTTTGTTTTTTCCCGAGCATTGCCTCTTCTGTGAATTATTTTTTTTTCTTTTTTCTGTATTTTTTTATTTTTTTTTTGACTCCTTAAGGTGCTTTTAACACGAGCACGACGAAAGAATAAAACGAACTGAACTACTTGCTCTGGCCCAGACAAACTTCCACCTCAACTCAACTCTGGTGTTTCAATATTTTTTAAACAAAATTCAACCAAAAAAGATACGAATGAGGAACAAAAATAAAATAAATAAAAGGAAAACAAAAACTATCCACAAACAGAAAATGTGTCAATTATTTTCTTCGGGTTTTCCAACATAGTACATCAGACACACACACATTGATAGGAGGGGGCAACATTCGTAGAGATGTGTTGGATTTAAATAGAGTCAAGGTGTGGGTGCGCATTGAAAACCAGCGCAGCGCGAGACAGCAGCCAGGTACAGGGCCGAAGCAGTGGCGGAGTCTTTCTTAAAATTAATAGGCGCTGCTTGAAAAATTGTTAAAATAAAAAAAATTATTGTTGCGGAGAAAATATTTCGAATGAAAGTGATATTCCATGAAATAAACAACGTAGCAGGGTTTTTAATTGGAGCTGGTAGATTTTCGCGTGAACTCTCGCGGTCATGATGTTTAGGTGACATCTGTGAAATATGTATAATAAACTTTCAGAGTTTGGCCGCTCCCTCACTTGTCGGTGCGGTATCGTATCTCTCGGTTTCCTTTTCCTTGGTACACATTCGGTACCGATATTTCACTGAATACATACATTTTAATGAACACCTACTGATTTGGGCGGTATATGCGGAATCGGTACGGTAAGAAAACGGCGTACCGAGTGTCGATATAGAGTATCAGTATTGTTTCTATATTTACCGCAAGGAATTTGTGTTTGACGTCGGTGGTTTAGGCAACAGTTTGTTTTGTATAAAAAAAAATATACGAAAATATTTGTTGATACAAAATAATAATTTTTGACAGAAAATGAGATCCGAGACTGCTTCGAATTTAAAGTTTTGAATAATTCTGTGCTGAAAGCTTACCGACAAGTCAGGAGATGAACATGAGATCGGTTTGCATTCGGTAAAGCTATAAATACCGATTACCGATACCGCACCGACAAATGAGGGAGCGGCCTTTGGTGGGAAATTTGAGACGAACCGTTCGGTAATTAATCAGCCAACGTTCATTTGTCAAAAGAATGCAAAATCGGCCGAGAGCATCGCCGCGGTTCGGAAAGTGTACAGCACAGCAGAACTCGAGGTAATTGATTTCTCGCATTGCACAAGCTTTTCGGTCTACAGTTGTATAAGGTCCAACTCACCCAGAATCTTAAGGTTCATGATTAGAGACAACTCTGTTTGCTAGCAGGCTGGGCTGCGGGCGCTTAAAAGAGGATCTCAATTTTGGCCGAGATATCATCTATAGCGATGAAGCGTATTTTTGGATGAATGGCTGCCTAAAAAAGCAAAAGAAAACCCACGCGAGGCTCATTAGGTGACAATGCATCCGCAAAATGTAACCGTTTGTTGTGTATTTTGGGTAAGCGCGGTGGCGTCTCTTACTCCAAAATAGCGAGCGCTACAAAACCATGACAACAAATTTCCTATAAAGCCTAAAGGACGGCGTTACGTGCCATACAGCCTTCGCTACAATTGACATTATGCATGAAAGATTTGGTTATGAGGTTATCGCGTCATAACCGCCATTTTATCGTAAGCGACATTTTTTACAAAATCAAGTTAATAATGCAGTTCGATTGCTTATGCTTTTACACATGTATCCTTATCATTAGTTCTTCAATATGACTTTTTAACAAAGAGTTACAGAGAAAAAAAAATTTATCGTAACTGACATTCATGTATTAGGCTCGGTCGGTTTTGAAACTCAGGAAAAAAAATAAAAAATGTGTTTCCTGTAAAATTTACAATTTGTCGCTTACAATAAAATAGCGGTTAGGGCTCGTTATATCTCGTGAATTGGCCACCAGGGTTATGCAATTTAAACCCGATGGGCTTTTTCTTGTGGGGTTTCCTGAGATCGCCAGGTCTATGCGAATAAGTGAGAAAATAGTCGCCTAATTCTCTATCTACTGCATTGAAAAAAAAATCATTCTTATCTTTAAAATCCTTGTAACAAGTGTCGTGCAGCATACAGTTGCATTCTAAAAGGCCTTACAAACACAAAATTAAATATTATATATAAAAAAGGTGAATATAACAAACACCATCATTCAAAATCAGCGTGATTTATGTGGAATAGTCATTGAAATTTAACTTAAATCCGTGCCACCGATGAAGTAAAGGTATTGCAAATCAAAACGAATTTTTTAAATACCTAAAGGTGTGTCCACACCAAAGAAACTCGCCTTTATTATTATTAATAAACTCTTTATTGAAAAAAACGAGTTTGTATATGTAAGCGCCGCTTAATGTAAAAACTCCCTTTCTATGATTTTTTAATGAATGTAACAAAATGTATATAAGGAAGACTTTTTTGAAGTCGAGTAACTTAACGAAAAAAAACTGCTTGAAACAAAGCAAATCAATATAAAGGTCTGTTTTTTGTTTAAACTAGAAATACATTTACCTTTAACCTACACACAGTTCGATCGCATATACATACGTTGTTTATATAATGTACAGCCCTGTGTACATAGTTATGGTTTTTCAAAAACTCGCTTTAAATACATGATTTTGACGAGCAAAATTCGTAAATATGTTCTTAAATTACTGAAAACGCTAATGCGTTTGTATACGTATTTGTTTCGGACCTAATATTTATCTTAGATCGGGGTAGATATCCCTCTTTGTACCTCAGGCTTCAAAATTATCCAAAGAATAAAATCATTTGTATGTCGAAATATGGGTCTGTCATTTATACCAATACATCAGTAATAGTCGTAGATACTTTTTTTAAAAAGACGATTCTGTTGCTAATGATTCAGGAGGATGGAATACTAAGAAAGAAGGGAAATAAATGAAATCACTTATATCCCTGACTTAGAATATTTTAACATATTTGTATGGAATTGTATGATACGAATCGTAACATAGATACATAACATTTTCTAATTTAAAAACTTTAAATCTCAGTATTAAAAACAAATTCTTAACACCAAATCATCATTGCATTTGCTTGATCGGCTTAGGGATACTTCGTTTATCCCTTTGGGTTGTATTCCTCTGTCCAATTCAGAAAAAGAGTACAAAATACAGAGAAACTTGAAATATCCAAAGAATGGAATTTAAAAAGAAATTGTGTGTAACTAGGTACACATACATTTATCGTGGTAACATTTTTCAAGTAATACCCTCATAAAACTAGGTACATTCCGCTTAAGTAAGTAGAGGGGAAAGATATAAAATTCTATGGAAAACACTTATTAACTCAAAGGATATATTTGACACTTGGTTTTGAAGAGGAAAAGGAATTAACAATTGAAAGTTCACATCTATTTTGTTAACATCACGAAAACATTGCTGGGTTCTTCACTTTATCAACTCTTTGCTTTGTTTATTGCTTCACTCCTTATTGAAAGAAAATTCGGAAATTGTTTCAAAAAAATTGTTAAATATTTTAACGAACGAGTTCTCGTATAAAACTTTGACAATTTTTTTTTCATTTCATTCGAATAATTTTTTACCAAAATCACCGAATTTCCAAATTCGTAAAAAAAAAATTAATAAAGTTGTTGTCATATAATAAGAGGAAAGTGTTTTCAGAAAAGCTTTTCGAAAATTCCGATATTGAAATTTTTGTTAAAATTGCTTTTAGAGAGCAGTCACATCATAAAAGCAAAGATTTTTATGATAGCCAATTTTACTTTCAAGAAAGCAACATTTGTCAAAATCCTACTTTTTGGATTCGTCACAAGAATGAAAGCGTTTTCTGAAAGTGCTTTCTAAAAGTATTTTGTCTGCAAACGGGTGTGGTATTTGAAACTCTGAGCTTAAATTTTCTTATTATTTAATCAAAACAAGCTACAAAGTGGAGTTTACTGGTGAAATATTTTGCGAGAAAGAATTTTGAGGCAATTAACAAAACCGATTGAACTGGAGTGAACAAAATAAGGTAATTATACACTTTAGCGGTCACCTGGTTTTTTGGCTGTAAAAAAACTCAAAACTGGACCGATTTTAATAATTCTTTTTTTTTAATGTTTGTATATACGGTGTATTTTCGATAAAAAAAAAAATTAATTTTTGTAGCTTTGAATTCTGAAAAAATCATTTTTTATGAAGAATTCTTCATAATTTTTTTTTCTTCACCCAATCAATTCAATTCAGGATTTTTTTATATCGTAATCTAAGCAAAAAAAAATTTGCAGAAAAAAAGCAAACAAATTTTTTTCAACTTTTCCAGCGTAAGTAAAACCAGTGATGATTAATGACATTTTTTTATAATTTTTTTTTATATTTATCCGCCGTCAAAATGATCATTTAAAAAAACTAATCATGAAAATCGGTCCAATTTTGAAATTTTTACAGGCAAGAAACCAGGTGACAACGATAATTCAAATAAAATTATTTTCGATGACAAAAATCTGTATTTTAATTGAGTATTCTTTTGGAGAAGTACGTTGAATTTTTTTTTTAATATTTGTTTGACAGATTAACAATGTCTAAAAATAAATCGTAACAAAATTAAATCGTAATATTTAATCGATGCCAACTCAGAGATAATTTTGTTTTTGTTTTCCAAAAGCAAAACAGAATTTAAAAAGGCGAAATTTCTTTGAAAAAGGCATAATTTTTTCTCAAGTGAGGCATATTTTTGCCTAAAGTCTAGCAACGCTGATCGTAACAAATCCATCAAAGTCTTATACCTTGTGCCCACCGATGTGATTTAGTTAAATCCACTTGATATAGCTAAATCGTATAATTAATTATGTCATTTACCATACATTTTCAATGATTTATATTTGATGATTTAAGAACGTTTTATTTTAAATTACGTATCTGACATCTGTTTTACAATTCAGCACTTTAT
The DNA here is from genome assembly GCA_963971375.1 of Platycheirus rosarum. Lineage (NCBI taxonomy): Eukaryota > Metazoa > Arthropoda > Insecta > Diptera > Syrphidae > Platycheirus > Platycheirus rosarum. Next base: position 27,404,612 of record OZ020510.1, on the reverse strand, counting down.
TTAAAACTAGCAAACTGCCAAGACAACATTTGAAAATATTGTTATTGGTGATATTTTAGGTATTTATTACTTATTAATTGATTAAAAGTTATTGATGATGCAAGTTATCGATTCGTGCAAAAAAAAATAAAAAAAAATTCTAACAATCAAACATGACATTACGATGATAGAGAAGTCGAAAAAAAGTCTGTCTGTCTGTTCGCACCTCTACAGCCTAAACGAATAGACCTATTCGCTTCAAACTTGGTATTTAGTATTTATTTGGTAGTATCTCGGAGGGTGTTTTTCATTTTTGCTGTAGATCGAAAAATAATGGTACAATCTTTAACACACAGTTTGTTTTTTTCGAAAACGGCTCTAAAGTTTTTGATAAAACTGTCAGGGTGTTAGTTTTTACAACAGTACATCTTTCAGTTAGAATGAATTTTTCGAAATTTGTTCTATAACGGTACCTCTCATAGAACCGGTTTTTTCAAATGCGGTTTTATCGTAAACCATTATCCCGATTTCAATAAAATTTTGCAAACAGGAAGTCATTTATAATTCAATTAATATTGCATTTCATAATTTTCAAAAACTTTGTTTTTCGGTTTATTTAAAATTTTCTCAAAAAAAAATTGGAAAACAGGTTGAATTATTTTTAAATAATCTTCTCAGATGAAAACTATAATCTTATAATAACATACTAAAAAACATAAAAAATCCAAATATTTTTTCGAAGTTTTTCAAAAACACGACTTTTTAAAAAACTGGTCGAACGATTTTCTATATTTTTTTCCTCGATAGACATTTAGTTTTCAATTCTTATTGCATACTTAGTTTTTTGGAGAAAACTCTTAAACTAATTAAAAAAATTAAAGAATTTTGAAAAAATATAGATTTTTTTTATTTTAATGTATACATACATATGCAGCCACTAAGCGATTATCTAGCATAAGAACAAGTATTTAAATTTTATTCGACGATGTGACCGCACATTTTTTTTTTTAATATTTTAACTAAGTGTCTATAAGGCACATTTGCCTTTTAGAATGCAACATGACGTTGCACGACACTAGTTAGAAGAATTAGAAAGATAGGAAAGAATTTTTTTTTCGGTGCAGTAGATTGAGAATTAGGTGACTATTTTCTCATTTAAAACTTACAGGCGGCTCTAGCTTGCACTAGGAGTTAGACAAATTTCTTCTTAACCTGAGTATCGAACTGACGACCTCCGGGTCAGAAACAAACATCTTATCTACTGCACCAATGCCGCCCGCAAACATATGAGCAAATACGTGCGATCCAGTCGTGCGATTTATTTATTTATGAAATTGAAAGTAATGTCAAGGTTGACATACATTTCAAACTAAAACACGTAATAACTCAGTTGAAGCACCTATCATGATTTGTAAATCATGACTAAATCAGGTCGGTGGGAACATAGTAAAACAATCACACTTTAACCAATTTTTTTAACAATGATAGTGAACGATAATTAAAAAAGAACTCCCTAAAGGTAAACGATCTTAGTCAAAATTCGGGAGAGTAAAAATATTCATCAATATTCCAAAATAAAATAAAATTGAAAATTGAACCAAATTTTAAAAACTGCCCAAAGTACCAAAAAATAAAAACTGGGCATACCTACATTAGAGACGTTTTTTAGGCAAATTTATATATACATACATATCGCTAGAAGTAATCATATTCTATTCATAAAAAATCATATGATAGGCCAAAATAGAAAGTTCTAGAACAACTGGAGCTGCATAAAATGACGTGGAACAGTTCTTTTCAAGTACAATATATTAGAGGTCTATATGGTCAGACCTCAATAAGCAATATAATACCATTTAACAATTTTGAATTCAAGTGTTTTTTTTGCTCACAATTTAACAATTATTTTTTAAATCATAATTGGGATTGTTGTTTCGAATTACAGAAAGGAGGAAATTACCAAATATCTCATATGTTAAAATGAGTTTTAACAATTGACTATATTGCTTTGTGGTACAGAAACTCTAGTTATAAGTTAAAAATCATTTCTTTAACAATGCTTGTTGTTTCATGGTACAGACCCCAGACCATTGACCTCTGCTTATACGTACATACAAAAATTCCTTTCAAAGACCGAGTTCTCATAACTTGCGTCGGATTCTCCAAACTTCGGCGAATGGTAAAGATCATAAAAATGTATCTGACATTTCAAGAAATACTCATAACATTAGGCGTTTTTTTTATTCACTGAGAAAAGGTCTTTGAACAGAGTCTGAGCATTCTGAGCATACTCTGATAAAATTATCTGAACCGAGAATGGTTTGAGCGCTCAGATATATTTTTGAAATACGTTTGAGCACTTGAGCACTGTCACAAATTGAAACTTTTGATATACATATGTAGCTTTTGTGTGGAGTGTTGAGTGGCAATTTGCATGGGATAAAGCCTACAATTCTAAAGTGACATTAATTGCGTTCAGGATTTTCTCAGAATGCTCAGTCAATTTATCCTGAGCGTATACAGCATTCTCAGAGCATGCTCTGATCATGAAAAAAGAAATGCAACTTTGAAGATCGGAACGCTCTGAGCCAAAAAAGATATACACATTTTTTTTTTTTTGACAACTCAGACTCTGCTCTGAACGAAAAAAGAAAAACGCCGTTGCTTTCTGTTTAAGAAGAACGTTCCTTTTAAACCTTTCAGTAAAACCTTCTACAGACCGTTAAGTTGCAAAATACATATTAATTAATTTTCAAATATTGAATGTTTCGAAATTGCGTGAGGCTCCCTAGGCCTTCCGCTACGGCCATGGTCATAAACACAAGAAATACGACAAAAAAAATTAGATTGACAATTTTCTCATTACATCACAAACACTCTGGCACGTGTTTAAAAGAATTTCGTAACAGTATTGGTGTAAATTTTCCATTTTCCCCATACCCATACATACCAATGATCAACAACATCAACAGCTAAAAAAAAATCCAACAACAAAGCAAAACAACTACAGCTGAGCGTTGGCACTTGAGAGAACAACAAGAATAGAGAAAGAAGGCGAAGACGTATAAACAAAGAGTTGATTAGAAATTTGTCTTTGTATGTAGATACACACAAGTTTGTATGTTTTTTGTGTATGATATCAAGAAACACGAGACATGTTGCCAGAAAGAGGGGACACAAAACCTGAACCATAATAAAAATCATATGTTTTTTGTTGTGCCCTCACTTCCCTTTCTCCACAATTCACATGCGCGAAAATAAAATTGTGTTGATAGGGAAAAACTAAATAATGTATCTATGTGCATTTATGATTATGAGAAAAGCCATAGCAATACGTGTGGATATGTATAGACACACATAATATTTAAATAGACTGATTAGATTGTTTATTGAGGCTTTTTTTTGGTTTTCAACAATTTTCGATGTTGAGTATGAGTATAGAACAACTTACAACAAAAGTGATGTAACATGTAACACAAGTGTTTTTTGTTTTATTTTTATAAATTCGTATTAAATGAGGAAATATGATTTTATGATCTATTAATAGATGAATCTGTAAAAAACGAATGAGCGACACAACGGTTTCAAAATAATAATAACAAATTATGAACCGAGTATTTGTAATTAAGTACGAACTTCGACGAAACTAGTAATGGCCAAGCAGGTACCCTTGTGGATATTCTCTTTTTGTTCATTTCTGTTCCTCTTTTGTTTCAGTTTAGGTAGATAGGTATATGGACTTACCTACCTGTCTTGTGTAAAAGCAAAGCAAACCCATAAAAGATCATAAAAAATCCATTAAATCAACTAGTTTGAGCAGACAGACTAGTTAATGGAAGAATAGGCGATAACTCATGAAACAGCTGATTTTAACGAGACTTCAAAGAACAAAAAGCAGTTATAAATGCAGTTTAAATTCGATTTATGTATATCTGCTGGTGCATATAAATTCAGTCAATATGCACTGAGATAATTGGAGCTCTGCGTTATGCATTAATAAAGTTAATAATAATAATACATACAAAAAAAACTGCAAACAATTAACACATTAGAAAAACAACAAGTTGCAAAAGAAACTGGCAACCAGCAACAAGTTGAAGTTGTATTCTTGATACCTTGTTTTCGACCCCTAAAAGCTACACGGTCTAGCCGTACATAATTTGTATAACTATTTACGAAAGTAATGGGTAGATTTTGGAAAAGTTCGAATATTTTGTGAAAGTTATAACGCCTTTCTCCTCAGATGCAATTTATTTGTCATTTGATATTTTAAACGATTTATTAAAACATGTGAACCGAGCGTTGGAGCCGGAGTAAATGAAGACGTAGGTATGGGTAAACAATTTGGAAATGGGTACCTTTTTATTCGTTCTTTAACGACGATTATTATGATCTTGAGATTTTAGGTTTTTTTATTTTCGCGGACGATATTCATATTAGATAAAGTTTTGTATTTTCGGAACTTACCGCGTTATAAGAAATATTTTCTTATTTCTTTCTACCCGACGTTTCGAAGAAGTTTCATACTTCGTGGTCACGGGATGAGACTGACGTTTGATTGATGTTGTTTAAGAATCAGGTAGAAAGTTTTCTGATTCATCTTAATTCCGTCCACGAAAAAGTTAAATTTACAATGGAAAGAGAACAAGAAAACTCTTTGGCTTTCCTAGACGTTAAAGTCTTAAGAAAGCAAGATGGTTCGATCGGCCACACGGTGTTCCGATAAGTTCCGAAAATACAAAACTTTATCTATTATAATCTTGTCTGCGAATGCAACTTTCCACCAGACATTTTTGCTCCTGCATTTCTTCTGCGACATTGATACTACTTCTTGAAGCGCTTTCCCAAATTATTTTTCGACACTTGAATACCTTGTTTGGGCTTTTTGTTTGATCTCTCTTTAACGGCATCGGTGATTTCCAGTCGTGTCAACAGTCAACCCAGGGATGAATATTCTATATGTACACCTGTGGGAAAGTTTTCAGAAATGGTTAACAGCATTCGACAATGTAGGGATGGCATTTAATGCCATCTCTGTCGTACCCGAGAGCTACAAATTTGAACAAACAGTGGAACGAGTATCGCGACATCTGAAGTCATCTTAGGTTATCTCAACCACCTAAGGAAAAGAATCCGTGGTATGATGATGATTGTGAGGAACTGAAGCAAAAAACGAAAAAAAGAACAGCAGAGAGAAGTACCTAGAAAAGAGAAGAAATTCTGGCCCAGAAGGAAAAAGGCATCCGCAGCACAGTTCACGACGGTTTTTCAACTGCCATCGGGAGGCAAGTTCTACGGAATTAGTCAAGGTCATTAGTCACCATACAAAACCTAAAGTACAACAAATCCGACAGCTTGGATTATGTGCGGAACTCTTTAAGTATGAAGATTTTCTGACATGGTGACCAGGACACCAACAAAGTGTTAAAGGAGGAAATTATGACCGATAACTGGTCACATAGCTCCCTCTCCATACACATACTCAATCTTGAAAAACGACGATCTTATGTTCTGCAAAAATTACGAAACCTATCGCTGGTTAATGTTGCCTATAAGATCCTAATATTCAAGGTACTTTGTCAGGGTCTAAAACATTTCTGCAACACGATAATCGGTAAATCGGTAAGAATTAATTATTATGCAAACTAAAAACAGTATTAAGCTAGGATAATGTCAGCCTGGTAGACGACTTTCGACCAAACCAAAATTAACCTTAAGTTGAAAAAACCAGGACATTGTATAAGTACTTTTAATTATATGAATTCAAATAAAGTGTTCTTAACTAACTTAAGAAAAGATTACAAAATCCCATCAAAAAGGCAACGCTGCAAACAAATTCGCCAAACGGAAGAACCTGTAACACAAGTATGAAAATCAACATTTTGTTGACTTGGAACTGGAAAACTAAATCTGGGAAGCCTATCGACATTTTCTAAGTTCAGCCCAGTGAACCCGTGGAAAAGTAAAATGGTAAGGTCATTGTCCTGATTCTTATAACCTAGTCATTCAAATGTAGAAAAATAAAAAAATTATGAACGACACTGGCAGTAATTTAAACTAAAAAAAATGTTTAAACAATCAAAAATATCTTTTATTATTTTTAAGATGCTTCTAAATAAAAAGATGACAAAACAATTAAATATGTTGTTGTTTATGGTATTTCGCTTTTATGAAAAACAATTTTCGATTTTTTTCTTATCTGTACTCCGAAAATTCTATTTTTTGAATGATCTCTCCTGAATCTTTAAGGACTAATGAATGTGAATTATTTTGATAATTCTACATAAAATATCGGTCAGTGGCATCACATTGCAGCCTTCAACAATAAATCTCAAGGTTAAAACATGGGATAGCTGAAAAAATGACAATCTTATTTATTTTAGTAGTTAAGTTCTAAAAAAAAAACAGTCCAAACATTCCATCATATCAATCATTATACGAATTAGTCATACGTGAATCAGCAATACAAGTCCCAAACTGTGAGGTCGATGAAATTAAACAAAGATAGATTATAAATCGGCAGAATAACAAGTAAACTCTGTTGTCATTTAAGTGAGATACAAAACTTAGAACGTATTCTTTCTTTGTTCATTACCTAGTAATCTGAATCTTCTGCGTGTAATTCATAAGGCATGTATAAGAACAAAAAAAAATACTTGTTTACCAAGTGAAGTAAATAATGTTTTAATTGAATATCCATTAGATACAAGTATGTAGCACAACTTGCAAAGTAACACCACTTATGTAGGTACATGAGATACATGTTACATGTATCAATCTATAGAAAGGCATACTTCAGAGCAAAAAAGTGAAAATTCCTTGACCCCAATATACATTCACATGGCCCATTTATTTTCGTCTTGATAACGAACAAATTGTTGAACACATCGACATTAAACTTTGATGGAAAGATATGCAAAGGCTTAAAATTTTAAATTGTAGATACACTGCGCTCTTGGTTTGGATACTTTCAAATACTTCTTATAAAACAATTTAGAACTTTGTTTCAGATTTAGATATTATATATATACTTTGACAGGCAGATGGCCATATGTGATTCTCACTATACAGTATTGGTATATTCATAATAAAATTAGGTTTAGGTAGGTTTGGGTAGAATATTGATTTTCTGGTGTGATAATGTAGACATTTTATTTCTTTATGGAGTTAAGATTAGTTAATATCATGCAAGTTGCTAGATTTGAGGTAATTATACAAGAAAGCTCTAAAAATATCTTAACACAACATCAACAAAAAATAAATGACGTCATGTGAAGATCATTGAGTGATTTGTATATTGTTTTCGTAGGTTTTGAACAAAATATTCCATAGACAAACACGGTACCTATCTGGTTCGGGTGACTCCTTTGTCGAATACTATTGTGAATAAGATTAATCCTATTTATTTATATCTTGATCATGTGTTTTATGTATTGAGATGTTAGTTTTAGGGTTTGGGTTTATAGGTACCCTAATGATAGATAGTTGTTCCACCGTTTTTAATCATTTTTGCCGGGTTTAGTTACAGAAACTTGGTAAGCGCCACCATCTTGAACAACGTTTGCAAATCGTGCAAATTTATTACCAAAATAATGATTCGTCCAATATTTGGTCGACATAATCGCCCAGCAGAGTCGGTAATTCGAGAAACCATGGATCGATTTCGCACCACGTTTACTCTAGTTGATAATGTACATCCTCAGAGACGCCATACTATGCGCACCGAAGACGCTATTGCTGCTGTGGAGCAGATTATCGAAGAAGACCCGAATGAGTCCATCCGGCCATCGCGCGCAACTTTTGGAATTTCATCCACTTTATGGAGATTTTGCGGAAGGATCTTGGTTTGCGGGTTTACAAAATCCAACTCCTGCAAGAATTGAAGCCGAACGACTATCAAGCACGTCACACGTTCGGTGAATGGGCCCAAAACGAGATGGCCACCGATCCCGATTTTCAAAAGAAAAATTTTGTTCAGCGATGAAGCTCACTTTTGTTTGAATGGGTACGTTAATAAGCAAAATTGTGGTATTTTGAGTGGCCATTGTTGAGACGCCGTTACATCCTCAAAAAGTCACTGTTTGGTGTGCTCTGTGGGCAGAGGGAATCATTGGTCTATATTTCTTCAAAAATGAAGCCGGCCATAATGTTACAGTCAATGAGAAACGGTATAGAGCTGTGATTAATGAATTTTTCGTGCCTGAATTAGGGGATGTTAATGTGGACGACCTTTGGTTCCAACAAGACGGCGCTACATGCCAATACAGCCAACGAAACAATCAATTTATTGAAGGACACTTTTGGTGAGCGCATTATCTCGCGTCGTGGGCCTGTGGCGTGGCCTCCAAGATCATGCGATTTAACACCGCTGGACTATTTTTTGTGGGGTTATGTGAAGTCGCTTGTTTACGAAGATAAGCCCGAGACGATCGATGCTTTGAAAAAGAATATAAGGCGCATTATTGCTGACATACGGCCCAATTGCGGCAAAAAGTGGTCGAAAATTGGGCTTCTCGGCTGGAATTTATACGAGCCAGATGCGGCGGCCACTAGCTCATTTTTAAATCATTTTTAAAACATAATGGCAAACCCTTATCTTTATAATAAAGCTAAATTCTTGGCCATAACATTAAATTATATGCGTTTTATTTCTTCTTGAAACCACACGTCTTTACAAATCACCCTTTACATAGGTTCGGGAGCAGAATAGGTCTTTGGTTTGGTTACGTCTGAAGTAGGATGGTTTTATGCATATCAGTCTTTCGGTTAACAGGATAGCCCAGCTAGTTCCGTGAGTTTACTCGCTAGTAGCTGTCTGTTATATTAAGGTAGGTCCCCTTATGGTAGGTTCGTGGTGGCTGTGGTTAATTAAAATCGCGGGAGCGAAAAGCGAATGGTACCTTTGATTTTGGGAGGGGGGGGGGGGGGGGGTTATCCAAGTTCGTTATAAAGTTTTGTATAATCGACTGTACTCCTGGGCTTCTAGGGAAAAAAAAAACTGGAGCAAGCTATAGTGATTGGGCCACATGGATATCCAGTGCCGAATAAATGATCCAAACCCTTGTATCTGGTTCGATCAGTATATTTCAACCGATGCAGTGTTAAAGTGATTTAGGTACTAAATGACCCTCAAAAGGCTGATGACTGCATATGGATTCCCTGTGGTTTTACGTTGATCTATTTTTAATAAAAATGGATTCGGTTTCGGTGTTTGACAGGCAGTGTGTAAGTACCTGCCTTGGACTCTCCAGAACATTTGAGTGGGAGTACAAACACTATACTATCCTAACCAGGTCCTATATAGAAGAATATATGTACATATTACTTCTTAATTAAGCTGCTTCTAGGTCACATTGAAAGGTACAGATGACCACAACCAATGAAAAATCTTCGGGGCTTTTCTCCCCCAAAATGTATATTTGAGAGGACCTACAATTTCTTGATGAAAAATCAACGAAATCAAAAGAAATTGACGTTTTACTATAAACTTCAACCGCAGAAACTTACTTTTAAAATAAAAGCTTTCATATGATAAAATAGCGTCTTCGATATAAAAAGCCAGTATCTATAAAATACTAGCGGGACCGGAAGACGTCGTCCTGCCTTTCTTAAAATTCTTTTGATTTTTACACGCAAAATTATTAAAATGCAAAACGTCTTTTCACGATATTATTAGAACTATTGCACACAAAATTCCATAAAAAAATCAATTTTCGATTTTTCCAATTTAACGACTTTTTTGGAGTCCCAAAATGTTCTTTCATAAAAACCTTCTCGTGGCAATTACGAAGGACTGAAAAAAAAGTTGAGCCAAATCATCATCAAATCAAATTACTATTAATTTTTCACACCATTACATTAAAAATAAATATAAAATAAAACAAAAACCCTTTCGGCGATTTGTTGATCTCTAAGCCGATTTCTCTCCGCCGAAACAATGTCATTCAGAGTCAATACTAACCTCTCTTAAGCCACAGAACTGCCAACGGGGGACAAATATTTTTTGCCAATTAGCCGTGTTTTATTGGGAAATTTATCAGCAGCGAAGCAATATTTTACACACACTACAAATACAACCAGCTGCCGAAAAAAGTAAATGTTAAATTTGGCTGCGGATTGCATGTTAGACACAACAAGATTTCATTCACAATAGACTTGATATAAGGCTTGTATCATGCTACAGATACTATATTTCCGTAGATATTGCACGCAGAGCAAAATAAAATTACCAATTTTCAAACGCCTGGGAATGATCGTTTTATGCTACATTGTTTGAGAAGGTTGCAAGGTTGCACTTGGCCGTTTTGGAATCTATAGATACACATTTATTTGTTGGGATTCGAATGCCAATGCAACCAATGTTCGTGATCGATCCTCTTTTTGGTTGTATCTTGTGTGTAAATATTTTTTAGACTCACTGGTCGACGTTCTTTTGTTAATGATCGTTTTATGCTGCGTTGTTTGAGAAGGTTGCAAGGTTGCAATAGGACATAAGACAATAGGCGGCTGCCTATGCGTTTTTTTGAAAAGCTGGCCCTCCCTTTCCCAAAAAAAACACGACTAATATATGCCAAACCAAGGCATACGTTTTTCTTGCAAATTCAAAAGGGTTTTGGATTAAGCTATATAAAAAGCCCTCAGAGATCTCCGTTTTCTCAGAAACGTGAACACAATTTCTCAGAAATAAATCTCAACAACCAAAAATATTTTGGATTCATTTTTTGACAGCAAAAAATTAATCCAAAATATTTTTAGATTCGCTTGCTCAATGTTAGTTTGCCAAAGAGAACTCTGTTAGGAGGAAAGAGATACAATGTTTTTATTTTTGGCTTTTGCTGAGAAATTATGTTCACAAAAATTTTTCAGCTCCATCAAAAGTGAGACAACTTCGAAAACTCAAGAAATGTGAACTGGCAAAATTTTAAACTGTCAAAATAAAAAAAAGGTTTTTTCACCCAGTTAACCGGTTTAACCGGGAAAAAAACATAAAAACCGGTTAATCGAAACAGAAAAACCGGTTTCGGTTTTAACCGGCCAGTTTTTCCAAAGAATTTAATTTTTTAATTATAGCCTTTGGATTAAAAGTTGTCGTTTAAAGAAAAAAAAGATTAGAGAATTTATTAAAAGTTTTAATTAATTGATTAAGAGGACTGTTCTCGCCATAATTTGATCTGCTGAATATTGTGTAAAGAGGCAAATTTGTTCTTAAACACCTGTCCGACTCAAATTGAAATTTATTCGACTTAGAGCTGTTGGTGATGAAATAGATTCATTCATTATTTAAGTTATAAAGCAGAACTGCAAATATTCTCTATGAACAGCAAGAGATGGGAGGTTTATCAGTTGTAGTCTTTGAACGTATGGAGGTAATTTAATTCTTTCAGACCAAGGAAGAAAACGAAGAGAAAATCTTAAAAATCTTCGTTGGATGCTTTCTATTCTATTAATGTGAATAGAGTAGTATGGCGCCTATACAAAGCAACCATATTCAAGAATTGGCCTTACAAATGAAACATAGAGAGTTTTGACAACATATGGATCACGAAACTCACGAGAAAATCTTTTGACGAACCCAAGTGTTTTGTTTGCTGTAGTTATAGTGATCGATAAAAGACAGTTTTGGGTCTAATAGGATTCCAAGATCGGAAAAACTAGATAATTTACACAAATTAGAAAAATTCAACACATAGTTATAAATAAGTAAATTACGTTTGCGTGTGAAACATATTGTCTTAAACTTGTCAATATTTAAAAACTAACGATTATTTTTGCACCATTCCCAAAATGGGAAAAATTTTGTCAATTGCTCGAAATATTTTTACGTTATCGGCATAAATTAATGTCATTAAATGTTTAAAAACAGAAGGGAGATCATTAATAAATAAAACAAATAACAGAGGTCCAAGATGACTCCCCTGAGGGACACCAGAATTAACATTAAATTGATGTGAACGGTTATTCTTAAATACAACGCTGTAGTACCTATATTTGAGGTATGAAGCAATCCATAAGACAAAGCCGTCGTTAAGTCCAATTTTTTTTAAATTGTGTAAAAGTATTTCATTACTCAATTTGTCAAAAGCTTTACTGAAGTCTGTAAAGATGCAATCTACTTGCAAGTGTTTTTCAAAAGCATTTATACAAAATGTGGAAAATTGCAATAAATTAAAATTTTACAAAACCATGTTGGTTTTCACATATAACAGAAGAACAATTAAAGATAGAACGTCACAGACCAACGATTCAAACAATTTAAGAATAGCGGATAATTTCGCTATAGGACGATAAATTATAATTAAATTTTTAGGATCTTTTTTAAAGAAAAGTTAAAAGAGTATTTCCAGAGAAAAGGAAATTTGGAAAGATGAAGTGATTCATTGAAAAGAATCTGGACCGGGACTGAAACATTCATCAAGTTTTAAAATATTATCATGTATGGAAATTTCGGAGATTGAAAAGTTTATGTAATTAGGATGTGTGTATTGTTGAGTATTAAAGGAAATAGGACAGGAAGTGCTTTGCAAATGAAAGTCTTCAAAGACACTTTTAAAATAATCCGCAAACATGTTAGATATTGTCTCTGGATAATGGCTTTCACAATCTTGATAAATCATTTTTGCTGGATAACCGTCGCATTTCCGTTTTTCATTAACGTATTTCCATTTTATTTTGGCACCAAAATTACGGAAAAAGACCTGTTCTCCTTTATCGACATAAATATTTGGAAATATTTCTCTTGTCCAAAAAATTGGTATCAGCAACACTTTTTAGAAAAATAAAAAATATTCCACACAAAAAACCCCAATCAGCAACGAACATTTCTCTGAAGTTTATTTTGTGTTTATTTTCCTGGGGAACTAATAGAGGAAAGAATGTGCATCCGTTTATTCTAATTAAAATTGACAATACCATACAATTTATGTATTTCGGCGAGAAACCTCAAATTTTTCCTCGAAGTGGCCGATAAGGGTAATTGATTAACTTTTGACAGATCACACATTTCTCGATCTGAAATTCACACGCTTAGAAAAAGATGAAATCTACCAAACATGTGCTTCAAAATTCATAAAAATTCTGTCGTAGTTACTTGAACACACCTCTTTAGTCACCAAATTAAAAACTACAGGCATAACTTCAATAATAAACTTGAAAATTTCTTTGTTTCAGTTTTTTTTTTTAACTTTGATCTCATTACCATAATTCATTATATGTAGAGAGCTAACTAAAAACAATACTAAACAGATATAACTAACTACGCAGTCAATTTTGTAGTACCCCCACGCCCCAACACACCTACACCAGATGTGTTTAGTTATCTAATTATAGTCTTGAAGTTGCCACTTTACTCCGAGCATTAATTAAATTGAGCATTAGCTTTTGTTTCAAAAGGTACAATTGTCTCGTGTAAAACTGTGTGAATACGTAAGTGCTAAACGCAGATAAAGCACACTCAACTAAATGCTCATAACATGATAAAAACAAAATAAATAAACCTAAACAGCTGTTTGATGAAAAGGGGAACGGAACTCATACGTTGTGTCGTGGTCGAACATTTTATGCTACTCCTTCCATCCTCCATTCCACTTTTGCTTTTTTTGCCATATTTTAATTTTCTCATTCTTATCAGGTTTCTTTCTTTTGCTGAAGATTTCTTCACTTACCCACAGTAATTTTATGTATGCATACAGTTAGTATGTATTGGTGTAGTATACCAATGGAGTATTGTTTATTTTTGATTTGGTTTGACATACAGATGGGGGAAAAAAACGGTTTGTTTTCAAAACAAAACGGCTATTGAAGTGTTATCGGGGAAGCAGGCAAGACGGGGAAGTTATTTTTCAACACACATTATGCTTTGATCATGGTTCTCTGGTTTCGACTGCGACTTCAACTTTGACGACGAATTGATAAAACATGTTGTTATGTTGTGAAAATCATACAATTTACTTATGTAGGTATGCATGTACAACGTCGTGGCATGTAACTGATAGTAAACAACAACAGAGCAAAAAAAAACGGTATTGTGTATATAATCTACAAATAGGTAACAGATTTTTTTTTGTAGTTTTCCCTATGTTTAATGTTAGAAACCCCGCGGGGTGTAGAGCATATCAATTGTTTTTGAAGGTTATTTCTTTTTTTTAATTAGGGGAACATGTGTTGGGTTGGTAGGTAGGAATTAGGAACCTAAGTATTTTTCGCTCAATTTTTCGTGGTGATGTCATCAACATTCATATCTTAACGGTTTACTATTTGTATTTATGTAGGTATATGTATTAACATTAACAATCAGGGGGTACCTAAGCAGATTGAATATTTATGTAAATTGAAAAGAGAAAGAGCGAAAACATAATTTGTTAGACATTCAAGGTAGGGTAAGGGCATTTGTTTTCGGACAGCATTAATTTCCGGAAACTTTTTTTTTTACTATGCTAGGCAAACCATACTTAAATAAGTAAAACCAAATATTATAAAATATCATATAATATATGTCACACATTCTTTATGTACACGATTTAAAGATCAAAATTGTGCCAAAGTCTCAAAGTTGTTTTGTCGTTTTGTGTAAAAAAAATTGTGAGATTAATTAAAAAAGGAAGTTAATGGAGACGAATTTAATAATTTATTACTCATAACTACTCATCAATTAGTGCATTTCTGGTCCCTATCAGATTTTTGTTTAAAATTTAATTTAATGTACATTCGACACAACAGAACTAAATTTGAGAAAGCATGGCTACAGTCATTGTATATACATTTTCTATAGTACTCTCATGGTGGTCATTTTTCGTCCGGCCATCTTCCTGGTTGATTTAGAACTAACTCTAAATAGTGGAGACGAGAACCTTTACCGATATTTTACCAGTATTTAACAAACTTTTGTTGTCTGTACTTATTCTATATTCACACCAATTAGCAATTTCGGCACGCCTCATTGCGACTTGATTCAGAACTAAAAAATGATGCTCCATGATAGTACTATATATACAAAGCTACAGCCTTTCTCTCATACAAATTTAGGAGCATATGGGCTAACTCTCTTTTAGATGCAAAATAGTTGTTCTGGTCTCTTTACTATTGGTATTTAAAAAGATTGACAGACATGCATGCACTTGTTTCAACAGTTTAATGGCAATAAAGCTAAATAAAGACCTACGGGAAGCAATAAATAATACCTCCGAAATGGGATTATCGAGCTATAAAATATATATGTAGCTTAATTTACCTCGCTAATTGGTTCGGAATATTATCAAAGTTCAAAAATAGGGGAAAAGTGAAAAGTAGTAAAAAAAAATTGCACGACTGGATCGCTAGTACTTGCTCATACATAGGTATGTGTGGACAGATTTTAGAATAAAATTAAAGTGAACATCAAAGCATTTATTCGATTTTTATTTCTTTAAGAAATGCAAAAAGGTGTGATTTTAACTTGCGATTATAGGGACTATAAGGCAATTTTAGGATTCGTGAATATAAAAAAATGAGATAACAATCAAACATAACATTACGATCATAGAGAAGCCTAAAAAAGTCATTAACAAAAAAACGTCCGTCTGCCTGTCTGTCTGTCAGTATGTTTAACGAGCTGCAGCCTAAACGGCTTAAGCTATTGTCTTCAAACTTAGTGTGTGTGACTATTTTGGCATTCCCCAGAGGGGAAATTGAAATTTTATTTTAAGGCCTAAAAATAACGGTACCTGTCATATGATCGTTTTGGAAAAGCTTATTTTTCTCGAAAAAGGGTCAAAAGATTTTGATGAATATTTTTGGGAATTTTTGTTGGTATTTTTTGTTGGATTAGAACCAAATTTATGGAAAAGTCTATTAACGGTAACTTTCATGTAAGGGTTTTTTAATTTTGGGCGTTCTCGGTAACGGTTTTTTGGATTTCTGTCAAATTTTATATTTGAGAAGATCTAAGTAGCTTAATTAATTCTGCATATCAAATTTTTTAATAACTTTTTTTTCTAGTTAAAATTAATTTTTGATTTTTTTTTTTGAAAAAATTATATTTTTAAAACTAATAAAAAAAAAATATTTTAAATTTTATAATCACATGTATATTAATAAACTCTAAAAAACTGCATACATAAATTTCAAAAGAAAACTTTTTTCAAAAAACTAAAAATAAAAAACAGGATTTTATCAAAACCGGTCCTATTATTTTCGAAATACTTTTTTCATAAATTCTTTGTTATTTAAGAAGTGTGATGGTGTACTTAGTTTTTACTAAACCGTTAAGTATTGTGGTTCTTATACTTTTTATAAGTTTTAGCTCAAAAATTAACGGTACCTGTCATATAACCGTTATGTAAAAGCTTATTTTTTTCGAAAACGGCTCCAAGAATTTTTATGAAAAAAAATCGGTGTACTCCTGTAGGTAAGCATAATTTTTTTGGTGAAAAAAAATTAATATGGTGGGCTAAAAACGGTACCACTCATAAGACCGGTTTATTTTTCTTCGACTTTCTCGAAAACTGGTCATCCGATTACTATCAAGATATTCAAGAAGATGTGGGAAACCTTAGTGTTTTCACATTATTTTTTTTCGAAAACTTTTTTTTTTTATTTTTAATAATTTTAATTATATTAATAATTTTAATTTTTTTTTAATCAATATTTTGAACGGCTAGATGATTTTTTTTTAATTTTGTTTTTAAATGTATGTTATTTGTGTGCTTAAGTTTGTATCCTTGAATTATTTTTCTAATTTTTTTTTAAGTTGTTAAAAAACCGTTTTATTTTAATAGTATTCCTACGGTTTAAAAAAATGGGCACGACTGGGTCGCACTTACTTGCCCTTATGTGCCTAATTTCATTGGAAAGCAAGATCTTTCACAGAAAAAATTAAAATTTAGGTTGAAAATAACACAGTTTGAACTTATAAAATGTATCAAAACCACAATACTCAACGGTTTTTAGTATAAATGAAGTTTGCCATCACACGTATTTCGAAAATTGTAGGACCGGTTTTGATAAAATCCTATTTTTGTATTTTTAGTTTTTTTTTAGAATTTATTAATTTACATCTTATTTTAAAGTTTTAAAAATTTTTTTTTGGTAAGTTTTAAAAATATTAAATTTTCAAAAAAAAAAATAAAAAAATAAATGAAAAATAGAAAACAATAATTATTCAAATTTTGTGTATGTAATTAATTTGGATACTTAGATCTTTTCAAATATAAAATTGTATTGAAATCCATTGAGCCGTTACCGAGAAAGTCAAACAGACAGACAGGCAGACGGACATTTTGTGTCAATGACTTTTTTAGACTTCTCTATGATCGTAGATAATGTCATGTTTGATTGTTATCTCATTTTTTTATATTCACGAATCCTAAACCTAGTCCCTAGAATCGCAAGTAAAAATGTACACTAAACTTAAATTAATCAAAGAAAAATAATTGATTTTACTTTCTGCATTGGATCATCAGCCTGCAAGAACAAACGCAAACGCATAGGCATATCATCCTTTGCATATGGACATATTATAGACTCGATGAATGTCTCTATACTGAAAGCGATACATAATTCTATGGTGATTTGATGTAAAGGGCCACAACTTTCAGATGAAAAACAGCCCCAAACAATCACCGATATCGCGCTTAAATGTAGGCAAATATTTGCTGGTTTTAAACGTGTCCCTTTTGAGCGTCTTACTGCCCATCCACCATCGGAGTAAAACAAATTAAATTTTCATATATCATTACACAGTCCACTTTTCCATTTGCTTATCGACCAGTTCAGTTGATTATTTTGCAAATTAAAACCTGATTAAATATTTTAATTTTTAATTTGAAAGAGTTTCTGATTAATTTTAATTGCTTACTTTTTTCTACTTTTTTGTAGTAAGGAGTGGCATTTTTGCGGGTCAGAAATTATAAAGACAAAATTCTTATTAATGCTTTTTTACCGTAGCTGGTGTTAAATGCAGATTAAGCTCCTCTCAAATTGTACTAAAAGGATCTTTAAGTACAAAGTTTTTCATTCATCTATCAGTTTTCATCGTTGTTTTACGAGGGCGTCCACCGCTTCTAAAATTTTCGATGATGCCACAAACATTTGACGCTGGAATTTGCAATTTCTGATCGATAACGTTTTGTTTTATACCAGGTTTGAAAGTGTTCTACGACTTTGTAACGAAATTAGTTACTATAACGCATTTTAGCCATTCTTGCATACAATAAAATATCAATTTACAAATCTAAAATCTCCTTAGGTTACTTCAATAAAAAATATGACTCGACTTAAACCGTTACCTCGACATCGAGAATCGAAATTAAGCTAAAATTATGTTAGTTTTGAACAGGCATGTTAAAGAGTTTCTCTTAAATTAATTTTTGTTATATTTTTTTTTGCATTGCAACATATTTTTGTAGGATATTTAACAGATTTTGTCACAAATTTTTCAATTCAGTAAAAAGTTTTGAAATTTGAATATTTTTTTTTCTTTGATGTTATAAATCGACAACGATTCAATACATACACGCAAAGTATCTAAACACGCGAGTTAATTAAAAAAAAAATAAAAATATTACGTATACGCCACAGTTACCTTTTTTATATGGATATTTGAATTTGTAGCTTTATAAAGCAAAACAATTCTTTGAAACTATATCACTTCTTGCAAGTAACAAAAAGAAACTTAGATTGCAACTATGTTACAAGGAAAAGTCATGTAAACGACGCGACGCCGTGTCCATAACAACCTAAAAAGCTATAAGGCTTATAATGTTTGGAGTTCATGTTCCCTTCCGTTATATTTGCTATTGTTGAATTCGCAATAACGAACGTAAATGATTGTCGGCCATATAGTCCGAATAAAAAAATAAAAAAAGTGAAAATGAACATCATCCGCACACCGTACAATTTTTACAGTTCAAATCCACACGAAGCATTGTTAATTCATCACTATGAAAAGCAATTTTGGAAAAAAATAGAGAAAAATAATATCATAAAAGAGGAAATATACATTTAATGTACGTATGTTATCTACATATGTATGTACATATGTACATATTCAATACGAATAATTATTTCGATTTTCTCTTTCATATTTATCTAAGTTTCCACATACCTCGCACATCGTTGAAGAACATGGCTTCTTATATATGTGAGAAGGTAGATTGGTTGTCGATGATGTAGTTCACCCACCAACATCAATAAATTTATTGAAATTTTAAACCAAATGCAAACTATCTGCTAATCTATACAACATGAATAACAAAATGAGGATTTAAAATTTAGAATTGTTGCTAAAAAGACAACGCAAGACATTTAGTTACAGTTCCTGAAAGATCACATAATATTGTTAAAAAAAAAAACTTACAAAAACTTCAGAAGCAAATTCAGAATGTTGTTCTTACCTGGAATGAAAGAGAAAGTTATTAAGCATTAGGGTCTTTACACAATGTAGTTCATGAAAAAAGGAGTTACAACTCAAGAGAAACTATTAAATGTTTATAAATATAATGTAAATTTTACGTATTAATGTGAAATGTTTTAACTAACATGGTACGGTGTCATCAAAACGAAGAATAGTCAAAATAATAATGCAAAAAGAACATAGAAATCTTATTAATATGGGGGTTTACATGGAACAAATTTTTTTTTTTGAAAAATCAATATTTTAAAAATACGTCTTATAAATCGATGACACGCTATACATACGAAATAACATGACTCATGCTGACAAGAAAATTAAAGCGTTACGCTAACCACGAAAGTGTGTTTTTTCAACCAAAATCGATCGCAAACGTATTCTGAACACCAGGATGTATATGTATGTATGTGTGTATGTATGTCGAGTATGTACTCCTAAACCGCCCAACGGATTTTAATGAAACTTACATACAGGGTAAATATAGTTTTGTCCAGGGGCCGTTCCTGTGAATGTTTGGTGGATCTTGGTATACCTACTGTAATAAGTAGGTACTAGTTAAGTACGAGTAAGTCATAAACTTTAACTGGTCACTATGCTTCATCGATAGTGACATTGATGCCAGTGCTAACAGGGTAAAAAGCATCAAGCCTAAAGAAAAGTCCTGGTTTAATTCTGAGTGTAAAGAAGCTATCAGGCTCAAAGAAGTAAGTTTCCGATCCTACAAAGCCAACCCTACAGAGGAAAATCGGAAAAAGCACAAACAAGCAAGGACCTCATGCAACTCCGTTATTGAAAGAACCAAATTTTTGCATGACCAAAAATTACGGCAAAAAATTCTGCAGTGTCCCAAAGGCAGTAAAAATGTTTGGTCATTTGTAAAAAATATTAAAATATCCTCAACATCTTCGGTTCCAACGCTCATCGACAATAACAAACCAATTGTTCACTCTTCAGAGAAGGCAAACTTGCTCGCCGCCCATTTCGCTGCCAGCTCTACTCTGCTTCATAGAAACGTTGCCACTCCTGTACATGAGAATGTAAATTTTTCCATGGGACAGATTTTTTCCGCACTCAGCAAGAGTTCTCAAAGATCTCGATATACACAAATTCGCTGGCCCGGATGGTACATCCCGATTCTTCTGAAGAGGTGTTCTTCCACACTGGCAAAGCCACTGCGTAAGCTTTTCCTTCGCTCCTACTCTTCTAGAATCATTCCTAGAAGATGGAAAACAGCATTTGTCTAGCCTGTCCCTAAGAAAGGTGACCCATCCTCCCCATCCTCCTACCGACCCATAGCACTGACATCCCTTCTTTCTAAGGTCATGGAAATGCTGACTAACCGTCAGTTTAAGTAATATCTCGAAGACCGAAAGCGTCTCCATGACCGTCAGTATGGCTTCTGCAGTTCTGAGTTTAGCATGAAGCTCTCTTATCGAAAATGCGTGCTTTTGGGATCGATGATACTCTTGTTCGTTGGATTAGAAGCTATCTTGTGGACCGTTCAATACAAGTTGTATAGGACGGATTCAAGTCTGATTCCCACAAAATAAATGCTGGTGTGCCCCAGGGCTCTGTTCTGTCTCCGACTCTTTTCCTCATGCTTGATAGAATTCAAAATCGAGCGTTAATATTGATAGTTAATAGAATTGCCGCTAAAACAATCGCCCCTCTCGAACACCGACGCAATGTTTCATGTCTTTCCTTATTTTATCGTTATTTATTTAAAAGTTTCTCCCGTAATACTCGTCTCGCAAGGAATGCTCATCAGTTCACCCTTGAGCCCAATTTCGGACGTACCGTGAAATATAGGGATTCTTTTTTTTGTCGAACAACACGAATTGGAACAGTTTACCGGGCGAGATTTTCCCTTGCCATTTTTATCTGCAAACATTCAAAACCAATTTTAATCGACACCTCCTATCTCTCCCCTCCCTATTATCCTAATGCTCGCAAAGTGTACTTACATACATTAAAAGGGAAACAAAGAGTCCCATGTTCTTATTACCCATTTAATAGAAAGTGGCCAGATACTAGCGACTGGCCGGGTACTGGTACAACAACTCAACATTTCAGAAACATTTTAAAAACACTTCAGAAAGAAACATTTTTGAAATGTTTAAAAAATATTTCTTTGGTGTGGACACACCGTTAAAAGTAGTTTATGCTGTGTAGGTGTCATTCTTAAGGAAAGCAAGATTAAAAGCCTTCGCTTTTTAAATGTCAAAGAAATTCCCCTTCACTACCTATTCAAATATTCTAAACACCTTAAATCAACTGTTTGCTGATTATAAATAACAAAAAATCGACCCGTTTTAAAATACAAAACGCAAGGTTTTTTTTTAGTTTTCTGTGCAAATATCTAGTTTAACAAGGGTAAACATTTTCACCTCAGACATTTAAATTCTATAGATATTCACTTGAAATCGCTTAAAAAAACTTCCTGGCAAACCAAACAAAACAACAGACATCATACTTTTAATGTCCAAACAATCTTTATTCAAAAATTATAAACACAAATGTCATACTCAAACGTACACATTAGGTTGTGTGATGTAATCGCACAACAAGATGTTGAATAATTCATCTCCTCATAATTAAATCGAATGCGTTTTTCCTATAATTACATTATTATTTGGCATTTGATATGCAAAATTAGAAAGTGCAACTGAAAACACACTACCGCGTTACTGCGGTGCGCACATAGCACATTTCAATTGCCAACTATGTGCGCGTGTTGTAGGCTTTTATACTCCAAACTTTCACTCGACATCGAATATAATTATTGAAAACTATTGAAGATCATAATGGCAGAGCTCTGGAAGACATTATGACGTTTGAAAACTTATATTTCCCATAAAAGTGAATTTGTTATCGTTTGATTTGTTGTCTTTCTTAAAATCAAATCAGTTTGCTGGTGCCTTTGGGATGTGTTGAAATGTTCATTTGCTATGCTCGAGGGCGACCAGAGACGTCAGACGATTGATCGTGATTTATGTTCAAACATATTGGAGGCGTAAAACATTTCTTCACTTCTTTTTAGCTGCGCAGTTTCTTTAGTTTGTTTTGTGTTGATATTCTGTTTGAATGTTCAAACAAACTCGAGTTTTCTATCCAAATTTAGAAATAGAATTCAAATGCTAACCACTACTATGACGGGTTTCATGTTTGAAGGTTTTCTATTCAGGAAAGCAATCAAGAACAAACAATCAAACCAGAAATTAAAATTATACGCAATTTGACAAAAAAAAAACAAAGTTTGGCTGTCTCGTGTAGAGATCACGATATCAATGTGTAATTAAAGGTCTTCTTGATCGAAGTCCGTTTAGGGAGCCATTTTGCATAGACAGTATGGCAAGCAGGCATGCCCACGAACCGCACGATTCACACACTTAAAAGTCATATCGACGATTGTGTTGTTATTTTTAGGTTTTTCGGTTTTATTTTTATAAAAATGTACACTTTATCTTTCTGTTTTGGGTTCGTTTCGGGTTCGTTTTGGCCCCTTCTCATTATTTTTTTGTTTTATTGTACATATGTACGTGTGTACTCAGTTTTGTTGTATTTTCTTTGATGTTTTGCTTTCTTTTTTATTTTTTGTAATCAGGTTATCAATACAAGGTCGGTCGGGTAAAGGTAGTAGGTAGGTAGAGGAGTACGTTTTGCATGTTCGATGAACTATATACATACATATATACAGCAAACGTTTTTTTTATAGCATTTTCGAAATGTTGGTCGATCAACAACGTCGACTTGGGGGGGTCTTATCAGGAGGACGACAAAAGTAAATTGGGATTGGTGGAGAAGAACAAAAAAAAAAAGACAACAAAACTAGTTTGTTTTTGCCTTTCAATTGCAAGGCCTTGTTGCTTTGCTACCTAGCTACGATGTGAGCAAGGATCAATGTACTTTATATAAAGTTCATTTGAGTATTTACTTGTTGTCGGCCATTACAGGCAAATCGACCCAGAGAGGGACAAAACCATCGAAACAAGTTGTGATTGTTTCTTGCAATTTTGTTTGGTTGCAAGTAGGTACATATTTAGTCTGCAATTTTGTTATCACATGATTATAGAACATTTCAAAAATAGATTTTTTTTAGGATTGCACAGATAATAAAGTTCAAAAAAATGGATGATTGTGAGCAATTTTGGCTTATATCCCAAAATGCATCAGATGCGGTTTGCATTTTCGAAAGTGAAAACAAGTAAATTAAAAAAAAAACTGAAAGTTTCAAGGACTCTCTAAATGTCACTAATGCTCATTTGATGAGAAAATTAGGAATCTATGTGATTTTAGGTGATGCATGCGTTTGAAGTTTGGTGAATAATATTGCAGTATGATGATCACCCTCTCAATCTAGAATTTCGTTAAACATTTTTGGATTTCGGGAAAATTTAAAATTTTTTTAAATTACATAAATCAAAAAACATGACTTTGCATATAGGGGCCGACCCATAGAATCCGTTCGACCGTTGCGCTGCCGCATACAACTGACAGCTCGATTAAATACACGTGTTCTTATGGGAGGTGACCCATAGGAATCGCATGTGCCACACGCACCGCATCAAGTAGACCAACTTTTAACCTTTCTCTCCGGCAATCCGACGACATTAAATGTCAAAAGCAATTTGAAGTTTCAATTGTTTTCTAGTCATGGGTTGTTATTTAGCGCAATTTTTGCTGCTACTTATTGTTATTTAAGTAGCAGCACAAATTGCGCGTATTGTTACTTAAATAACAATAACTAGCAGCGAAAATTGTAAGTAACTAAGTAACAAGTACAGGAAAAAGAAAATGCTGATATTTTCTTAAATTTGTTTTTAATTTTCAGATTTAATTTTTTTCTTGCTCAAACGAATATGAAACGAGCAAGCTAGAAGTATAAATAAATTGGTTTCGCTCGAAAATTTAATTAAAACATCAATATTAATATAGATGCAAATTGTTTAATAATAAATATTCTGAGAACGGATGTAGTCATAATTATTAATATTATGGATATGTAACTACATGAATGTAAAAAGTAAAGTTTAATATTGTAAAAAGGACAAAAGCTGATTTTACTTCGACCAAACATAGCTTGAGAAACTCGAAAAATATCATCATTTAAAGACGATGACGACGTGATGTAGATATTGGCGCAAAATAATGGATAACCTATATTTTATACATGAACTTCACACTACTTAAGTGCTGCACTAATTTATACACGGAAACTATTGTACTTTTTAAAATCTAGTTTAACACGTTGAGAACTTTAAAGGCAGTGTTTTGTGTTAAATTTACAAAATGACGTTTTGTGAGAATTGTCATTCTCTCCGAGTTCTTCGTTTTACACTAGAAAAATAGTATAGGGATTTCCTGGTATTTAAAATCTAGTTTCACACTAAGAAAAAATAATTCAAAAACCATCAAACGCAACGGATTCTATGGCCTTATGGCCAACATATACCGAATGAAACAATGTTTTTCAAATCATCGTCGCTGTTTGAAATTGCACACTCCCAATGCGGCAAAACAAAAAAACAACAGAAAAACAGGTTTCTTTGTCAAGACTGTCAAGACCTTGTTTTTTTTTCGACCAAAAAAAGTGAGTTGTTGTTTTCTTGCACTGAATGCCGTTTTATTAATTGAATGTTTAGTTTTAGTTGAGAATGGCGATTGACTTCGAAAAGTTATTGTAATTAGTTGACGCAAGAAGCCCAATATATCGGGTTTTCCAATAGGGACTTGACAACTTTGAATTTAATTTGTGAACGAACCCTTTCACTAATCATCGAACTGTCATTGTCAATTTATTCAGTAAACTCAAATTTTCATCATGGTAAAGTACACGAGCGAGCAAAGTCTGCGAATTATAAAAAAATTCTACCGAAAATCGGATTCGGTGACAACTTAAAAAGCGTTGAATTGTTGAATTTCATCGCAAAATCATCTTCATTGACGAAGCTCATTTTTGGCTCAATTAGTACGTCAATAAGCAAAATATGCTTAATTGGTCGGGTGGAAATTCACATTTGCTTCATGAATCATCAGTTCATTCACAAAAAATTAAAGTTTGGTGCGGTTTGCCTGCCGGCGGTGTTATTGGGCCATATTTTTTCGTCGACGATAACGATCGTCACGTTACTTTGAATGGCCAGCGTTATCGCGCCATGATTACCGATTATTTTTGGCCCGAATTGGAAGATATGGACTTGGACGACATGTAGTTTCAACAGGATGATGCCACAAGCCACACAGCACACCTTACAATCGATTTATTGAAGAGTAAGTTTGATGAGCGTGTTATCTGAAGAAATGGGCCAGTCGATTGGCCGCCTCGTTCGTGCGATTTAACGCCTCTAGACTATTTTCTTTGGGGCTACGTTAAGTCATTGGTTTAGGCCAACAAGCCGATGACGTTGGAAGAGCTCAGAGCTAACATTAAACGCGAAATAGCGGCCGTTTCGGCCGAAATGTGTGGCCGAGTCATCGAAAATTGGGTCCAACGAATCGACAGCTGCAAATGTATGAACGAAGTCGAGTTCCATTCATAAATGTTTTGATTGTACTTCAATCCGATAGTAAAGTTTTTGAAATATCTCAAATGGTTTGCGTTTTATTTAAAAAAAAAGTTCTCAATTCTTTAAAAAATCCCAATATAAAAACAAAAATATAAAAATGAATTTTAGATTTTAATACAAAATCTATATACTACGTTGTAAGAAAAATTAAATTTAAAAACAACTAATTAGAAGACTCAGCACTAATTTTGGACTTTGTTGAATTATTGATTTTTTCTCGAGAGAAAACGCATTTTATTGACTTATGAAACAAAAACATTTTGAATGATCCGGTGTGTTTTCAGCCCAAGGGATTCGAAAAGTGACAGGTTCTCGTATTCTTGTCGATTGTTTTCTTTAACGGATTCATGAACCTGAGTTTTTTTTACATAAAACCGGAATTACAAGTAGCCCTACAAAAAAAATGTCTGGGACTTTTTTAAGGAGTAAAGCATTAAATCGCTTATTGGCGTGTATTCTGCATTTGTTTACTACACAAGTGTTAAAATATAATTGACATTTGCACACCATTTGCAAAAGTTATAGCGTCTTCCATTAGAGTGGTTACTTTTACCACACCTTGTATTTTTGAAGCAGACTGACAGGTTCTCAGCCGACACCTTGAGTAATAGTTAATCTGTTTGAATTGTTCATGGCATTCCAAAAATCCTTTGAGTCTTTCGTTTGACCTAGGATACAGGCCTGTTGGTGTTTGTACTCGGGTTTCTTTTTAAGACACAAGTTCTTCTAATGTTTATTTTCTTTTATGTACCGGTTTTTCAAATGTTGACAAATGAAACTTCGAATTGCATTCAAAAATAGTGAGTTTCAGATAAAAAAATCAACAATAAGACAAAATTTAAAAACTACTAACAGCAATTTGGCTGACGGATTCGCACTTTCGATTTTGTACAAAATTACTACCACTACTACTTGGTCAATTTCGATTAAGTGGCATCACTTGTTTTGCATTATCATCTGATCAAGACTATTTACTTGACAACTTGATTGTTTTGACGTTTTTTTGAATACAAATTTCAATTTCGTTTCTCCTATGACGTCATTTGAGAAAAAAAAATAGAAAGTAATTTTCAAACAAGTTTCGGTAATTATGTCTAGCTTACAACTGGACAGGGGGAGCGACCTTGACATATATCATTTTTAGAGCCATTCTGAACATGTCTATGCAAATTTTTAAAGCACGCTTGCACCTCCTTCATTTTTTTTTTTTTTTTTTTTTTTGAAAATTGACGATTTTTTACTTTTCACGTTAACACGCAAGCGCGCCTTAAAAATTACATGCACATGTTCAGAATGACAACCAAAAATGACATTTGTCAACGTCACTAACCCTCTCGAGTTGTATGTTAGAAGGCAAAATTAATTTCGCAAATGTTTTTTTAGTGGAACTTAATTTGTTTTCCTTAATTTGGTAAAATTTTAAAATTGTCTAGAATACAAGCGCAGTTTTTTTATGAAAGGAATGACAAAAATTAAAATCAGTACGTATATTTTCAACAGAAAAAGAGGGATCATCTAAAAGGTTAAATGTTCTAAGTCTGTTCCCTTAATAGTCTAAGATCCCACCGCTCGATTGTGCAGGTATCTGTCTTTTTTTTGAAACTTAAGTAAAATGCCTTTTTTGCGGGAATTGCAGCCATATGTTTTTTAATAATTAATACTTAATAAATAATAAATAAATAATAAACATATCATTGCAACCCTTGCTTGCGCCAATTTTTTGAATGGCAACCCTAGATAATCGTTTAGAGCAAATGTTAATCATCAATTTGATTTACCGTTAAAAAAAAACCAGATGACTACAAAAACTTAACATTTATCCGGCTGTTTTAACCTGGCAACCCTACAGTTGCGGCAAAATAGGAGCTGGCAACCATGGTTTTTAAATTCTCTACATCGCTTTCTCTAAAATGATGTATCTACGAATTATTAAAATAACATATAGCTGCAATTCCTGCAAATAAATGCATTATACTAAATTTACCTACTGTTACTTACGGCAATTTTTTTTAGGTAACCCTAGACTAACGCATTATATACTCACAAATCATTACTTTTAATTAAATTTCAAAACAAAAAAACAGATACCTGCAGAATCGTGCGGTGGGATCTCGGACTACAAATTCTCAGCTCATGATTTTTTGCGCAATTGGATAAAATGCCTCGCAAAGATATAACAATTAAAAAAATGGAAGAATTATTACTCCAGCAATGTACAAATTTATCTGTCATTTTATTAATTTCTTTAAGCAATTAAACTTCGTGTTTCTTTTTCTTGAGCACTAACCGTTTTCTTGACAGTTTACATCAGCAACGCAAATGTCAGTTTTTTGCATGCATTTTATATGTAAGTGTATACTAGCTTACCCATCCGCCGTTGCTCGGATATACCCTAGTAATCGAAATAGCCTTAGTTACTTTTAAAAAAAATAAGCTATCTGCTCGTGAAACGACCTCAGCCGCACCAATGGGTGATTTAAATAATTTAGTTACACCTTAACACATCAGCTATCTGCCTGTAAAAGTCCCGCCAAAATCGACATAAGTATACAAAAAAACGCATCCAGCGCCACCAAGGGTTAATTAAAAATATCCTTGCTTAATTATTACAAAATCAGCTTTCTATCTGTGAAAAATCCGTCAAAATCGGTACAGAAATAAGAATAAAAAAAACACCATAGTGCCACCTAGTGGATAATTTTAATAGCCTTAATTAATCCCTAGATCCTAGAACATCAGCACTCTGCCCATGAAAGTCCCGTCAAAATCGGTGCCGCCGTTCCCGATATTACCCGAAACAAACAGACAGACAGAAAGATAGACAGACAGACAAACAAAACAAATTAAATTGTGTTTTTGTTTTAAGTATTGCATACATTTTAATATGCATCGAAAAACTACGGATTTGTTATTCGAGAACAGAATTTGAGTATTTTTCGTTGAAATGTTTTGATTTTCGTAAGTTTCGATAACTCTAGAACATGGCTGAATAATGAGATGGACATATTATTTTTAGAGCGAATGCTATAAGTTCTAGGTATACAGATATTGACAGTTTTTTGCTATCGAAATCGAATGAATTAAACGCCGCAGATATGTATAAATCAAACAGTGCTTGTGTTCAAACATTGACAAACCTCACGTTCAGTGAATGTTGCGAATGATATCCAAAAACAACTATATTTAGCTTGAAATAAGTACGTGTAGATCCTACAACTTAACTCCGTAAGGCTTCTTCGTGTTCACACTAAACAAGGTTGAATTCTACGCTAGCCAATCATTCTTTGTCCATGACTTTTTGAACAAATTGAAATTTAATAAGAGAGGAAGAACATGTTTCACCACACTTGTGGGAAATAATTTCACATCATAACAAAGCATCATCTGGAAGTAAATTTGATTTTATGTTTATAGCCTTGTCAATCAGTAAAAAAAACACTCCCTTCCTTAAAAAGCTACGCATTTCTGAAGGTTGATAAGTAATCCCAAGAGTAGGAAAGTATCCCTATGTACATATGTATGTATATGCTACTCATATGCATATGTCTGTAATATCCTTTCGTTCATTGACCTTCACCAGAGAATATCCATTTATCTCAAAAAATTAATAACATGTCTGCACTCTGGATGTATTTACAAAACAAAAGAGAAATTGGGGTAGGTGCACACTGCACACCAGCCAAGCCTTCCACGCAATTCAACCTTGTCTTGGGATGCCAGACTTTTTTTAAAGGAAATTTCAGAAATCAACTTTTAATTAAAAAAAAAAAACCTAATTCAATCCGGAGTAGACGTAAAAATAAAAACAAAAACAAGGACTAAAAACCAATACATAATACTTTTCCCCTTTTAATCCTTAAAAATGCTTACTTTGTCTAATTTGGTTGACGTTGACGTTTTCCCTTTTTTTAATTATGACATATTTCAATGACTTTATTCGGAGGCACGGAAAAAAATGAAAGGAAAAGAAATCGTACCAAGCTACTTGACAAAAGTTAAAGAATACCCAGAAATGTATAAAAAAAACTTCCCCTTTGATAGAGCTGAGGGAGCCAAAAATAAAAGTCACCCTTTTTTTAGCTGGAAAATCGACAAGAATAGTTAAACCGAAAGGAACCAACCCTTGGATTTAACATATGAACATATACATACATACATCTTCAGATGTATCTACTACTCTATATATGTTAATACTTTTGCGTGCAAATTTCAATAAATACAAGACAAAGGATTGTTTACTTCCCTCTTGTTTGCCCTTGTTTTTCACTTTGTTTTTGGGGAGCTTCTCGCTCTTTGCCAGGTATTCTTTAAAAAAAAAAAAAGGAAAATATGAATATCCACGGCCAGACTGACTTGGTCGTAGTCGTTGTCTGCCAGACCAGCACTCAGCCTTGCCTCCCAAAAATTAGAACAAAAGAGAGAGAAGGAGAAGTTATCACAACCCCCCAGGAGTTGTAAGCATGAACAAAGACGTTACACGGTTACCAGCTTCTTTTTATTTCTAAGGCTTTTTTACGTGACCTAATTAAATAAATATGATTTTAAGCTGCCCGCGAGGTACAGGCAGTCCCTGCTCTTATATAGAAGAAAAACATTAGTTTTTGATTTTTTTAAAGACTTAAAATAACGGTACCTGCTATTCACCTGAAAAGTTTGTTTTTCACGAAAACGGCTGAAGCGGTTTTGATGATTTTTTTTTTTGGGAAAATTTAACGGAAAAGTCTAGCTTTCATGCAACGGTTTTTTACTTGCGATTATAGGGACTATAAGGCAAGTTTAGGATTCGTGAAATTAAAAAAAAATTGAGATAACAATGAAAAATGACATTACGATCAAGGAGAAGTCTAAAGCAGTGATCGACAAAAATGTATGTCTATCTGTCTATCTGTCTGTCTGTTAGTATGTATAACGAGCTGCAGCCTAAACGGCTTAAGCGATTATCTTTAAATTTTGCGTGTTTGTGATTCTTTTGGCATTCCCCAGAGGGGAAATTGAAATTTTATTTTTAGGCCTAAAAATAACGGTACCTGCGATATGACAGTTAAGGAAAAGCTTATTTTTCTCGAAAACGGCTACAACGATTTTGATGAAATTTTTTTTTTAATTTTTTTTTTTTTGTTGGTATTGGCTATCATTTGAGTAGAACCAAATTTACGACAAAAGCTTATTAACGGTACCTTTCATATAACGTTTTTTTATTTTGAGCTTTCTCTGTATCGGCTCTTTGGATTTCTGTCAAATTTTATATCTTAGAAGATCTAGGTAGTCAAATTAATTCTGCATATCAAATTATTTAATGACTTTTTTTCTAATTATAATTATAATTTTTTTTTTTTTTTTGAAAAATCGACGTTCTTAAAACTAATGAAGAAAAATGATTTAAAATTTTATAGTCACATGTAAATATTTTCAACGTAAATGTTACTTGTTTGTGTTGAAGATCTTGCTTTCCAATATAATTAGGCACTTAAGACCAAGTACGTGCGACCCAGTCGTGCCCATTTTTTCAATGTTTGACTTGCTAGATAACGGCTCATTGGATTTTTATCAAGTTTTATAATTGATAAGATCTAGGTTGCCAATTACTTCTGCATGCCAACGTTTTGAAAAATAAAATTTCACGACGCACGTACATGCTCTAATATGCGATCACAATGTGAAATAAAATTTTAAAAATATTAAGGGAACTTCAAAGTTTTAATTTGATTTTTGTGACTTTTTCATTGTTCGAAAAATAAGGCAAAAAAGTTTTCAGCGGAATAATTTAAAGGACATCTTATTTCTTTGAAAGTTTTTTCAAAATCGTAGGAGCAGTTTTTGATAAAACGGTTTTTTTAACACCTTTTTTTTAAATAAAAAAAATAATTCAAGTATGCAAATTTAAGCACAAAATAACCTTAATTTTAAAACAAAAATAAGAAATTCACAAACCCTTTTAAAAAAAATTGATTTTTTCAAAAAAAATATTAATAATTAAGAATTGAAGAAAACAGTTTTCGAAAAGTGAAATTACTTTGGCTTCCTGAATATCAATTATTATTGTAATCGGTCAACCAGTTCTTGAGAAAGTCGAAGAAAATAAAACCGTTCCTTTAGGAAGTACCGTCTGCACGAATGTATAATTTGAATTATAAATAGTAACTATAATCGCAAGAAAAAAATGTTTCCATTTCTTCAATTTTTTTTTCGAATTTTAAATATATTTAAAAATAATCAATAGATACATTTAATTTTAAATTGTATAATCAGCTGTATTTATTTTAATAATGTCTTAAAAACAGCAGGCGGCATTGGTGCAGTAGATAAAGATGTTTGCTTCTGACACGGAGATCGTCAGTTCGATATTTAGGTTGAGAAGAAATTTTTCTAACTCCTAGTGAAAGCTAAACCCGAGTTTTAAGTTGGAAAATAGTCACCTAATTCTCGATCTACTGCGCCGAAAAAAAATTCTTTCCTATCTTTCTAATTCTTCTGACTAGTGTCGTGCAACGTCATGTTGCATTCTAAAAGGCAATGTGCCTTACAGACACTTAGTTATAAATATTAAAAAAAAAAAACTGCATACCGAATTCTGATTTTTTTTTTCAAAAACTAAGTAGAAAAACAGGATCTTATCAAAATTGGTCGTACAGTTTCCGAAATACTTTTTTCATAAAATTATTATTATTAAAGTCATGTGATAGCATATACTTCATTTTTACTTAAAACCGTTCAGTCTCGTGGTTTTGTTAAAACAACGCAAAAAAGCACAGAAAACGAAAAAAACATGTTTGTATAACCAAAAACACACATAAAACATGTTTTTATTTTGATACTTATTATTATTCATCGAGTGATCGAGTGCAACAAACACATTTCAAGTACCATTAATGATTATTGCACGTTTTTATGGAGCAAGTCACAACGAAAACAAAAACAAAACATAAAATCATGTTTGGTTGTTGATCAAAAACATGCCCTGGCGTATTATTTAACTTGAGATTGATGGCGGTATATGATGGTTTGTTTTCGCAGTGCACATCACGAAAATGAAAACATATTTTTGGTTAAAATGCTTTTATTTATTTAACAAAAATAGCTTATAAACATAAATTTATAAAATTATTTAAAAACAAGAGCAACAAGACATAGATGTTGTTTAAGTAAGATCTACATTCAATTAAAACATTTATATTTTTTTCATAAGTAAATGTTTTTAGTTTAGTTTTTTGAAATAAAACACGTTTTCTTGTCTTTTGAATCAAGAAAACATTTTTTTTTCATCGAGCATGTATAAAATCTAAAGTTAAAGTAATGTAATTGAAAAAAAAAAATTAAAAACAAATCAAATGGGATAGAAATTTTGTAGAAGAAAAACGAGTATTGAATGCTGAATCAGAAACAATACTTTTTTAAAACATATGTTATATGTTATCGACATATTATAATCTGCTTTAAGGCTAACAACACCCTGGCTGAGTTAACTTATCAAACAACAAAACATAAATTGTTACCAGTTATCAGCAACAAAACCACAAATATAATACAAAATATTTGGTTATTGTTTCTAGTTGAGTTTTTTTTATAAAACACGATGTCTTTTGAATAAAAAAAAACGTTTTTTCATCAGATTTATTTTAAACCCAAAGGTAAAGCAATGGACATTAAAAAATAAATTTAGAAGAAACCTGTTCGTCAAGGGTGACAAACGTTAATTGCAAACTAATCACTAAAAACGATTTTGATGAAACAAATAAAACATACCAATTTGTTTTAATAAATTTCCTTAATTTCCATCCAGCCTGGCCACCTTGAACCCACAAAGAGGGTTAGAAAATCAAGTGAATCTGACAATGAGTGGTAGCGGTAGGTAATGTGTAAAACGAAACGACACACAGAAAAAAACTCAAACGGTATATACGCAACGCAGTATCGGTCGGTCGGTGTATCTTTTGGAGCTGCCAAGCCATTCAACCTAAAAAAGGTCAGTGTACTTGCACTCTGTTGAATATGCCACAACGAGTGGCGAGGTGTACACACAATTCATACACAATATGTGTATTCAGTACACACAGCCATGTGTGAGAAATATACTTGGAAATTTATTTTATATGGATTACGCCGCAGCCGCACGCCATTCCGACCAGCCCGGCCCGTTGCCGTCATTCATCCTCTGAACTGAGATGATATTCCAAATAAAAGTTGTTCTTCCATGTTTTTTGTTCAATAAAAATAAATTATTTATATATATACGTATGTACACACATAAATGGATTGGATTGAATATAATATTAAGGAGCATCGACCAAAGCGAATGTGGCCATCTTCTCATCATCATCGCTGGTAAACTAAGCACGGCCAAGGTGTTCATGTTTGGGGGCTCCTTTTTGGCTATATACATAATTACACGGAGACACGGGCAATGTGATCAGATTGAATTGGCAAAAGTAGAAGATTGAAGCAAGGTGATCAGAGTTCAGAGAGCTTGGCCGATGATGGTAGAAGAACGCGACCAAAAGCATGACTTCAGTGGAGATTCTTTGGGTTCCTTGTCTTGTGTTGGTGGTAGAATTACGAATGACGAACGATGAACGACGAACGACCAAGCCAACGTTCCATGTTCCAATAATAACCCCCTGATGCACAGATTGGGAAGCGAGGCATTATACTTATACAACACTGCATCAAATTGTAAACAAACGTGCCACGACTTTTTTTGTGCACGGAAATGTATTCAGTATTTTCGTGGGTTTTGGTTTATTTTGGGTTGCCCCTGTGCGAATTAAAAATTGACCAAAAAAGGATTTTGCAATAACTGGAATATAAGGAGCGAAGATTTTGATATCTTAATTCGGTTTTTTATTAAAAAAAATAAAAAAATTAACGACTGAAAGTAAAATAAAATTTGAATTGGCTTTCAAAGATTGGTCATTACTCACTCACGCATATAATTTAGATGAAAAGGCACGCTCAGATTGATTTACAGATATTGGGAGAATGACCGTCAGTGGTGATCTGATGGCATATCTCACCGAACAGTGGAACAAATCTTTACATCGCTTTGATGAAAGATAGAGTTTGGCATGAAGCTCTCTTATCGAAAATGCGTGCTTTTGGGATCGATGACACTCTTGTTCGTTGGATTAGAAGCTATCATCTGGATCGTTCAATATAAGTTGTATTGGACGGATTCAAGTCCAATTCCTACAAAATAAATGCTGGTGTGCCCCAGGGCTCTGTTCTGTCTCCGACTCTTTTCCTCATTTTTATAAATGATCTTCTGTCTGTTACTTCTAATCCACTTAACTGTTTTGCTGACGACTCTACACTCAGCTTTTCACATTCGTTCGATAATTCACGTCCTTCGCCTGCGGACGTTCAATTGCAAAGGTACCGTATTAAACTCCGATTTGTACAGCATTTTCAAATGGGGTAATAGAAATCGTGTGGAGTTTAATGCTTCGAAAACTCAATACTGTCTTCTGTCGTTATTAAAGCTAAACATACCCCCAATGCCATTGTCCATGAATGGCACTTACATCGAAGAAACCGAAAACCTCTCAGTACTCGGTATGTGTGTTAACGACCACCTCCGTTGGAATGATCATATATTTGAGATCGCTAAGAATGCTGCTAAGTGCTTAGGTTTTTTGTATCGGTGTAAGAAGTATTTTTCCTCATCCAATCTGGCTACAATTTATAAAGCGTTTATACGCCCTAAACTCGAGTATAACTCCCACCTCTGAGCAGGTGCTTCAAAAATATCGCTTCAAATGCTTGATAGAATACGAAATAGTGCTTTAAGATTGGTAGGAAATAGGACTGCAGCTGAAACAATTGCCCCTCTCGAACAACGACGCAATGTTTCATGTTTAGTTAGTTAGTCTTATTAATAATTTAGTCAAAGTGAGCACGAAAATTTGATTAAAGTGATAAGTTTTAGAAGGATTTAGAGATCTTATATGGGATTGACATTTAGAAATATAAAGTTCAAAGAAATTTATGTCGCACCATATTTGCAACAAGTTAAAATCTTTCTGAAGTGTTAAGATGTGTCTACAGCAAAGAAATATTTGTTTAAACATTTCAGAAACATATTTGATTTTTGATCCGACTTAAGTAGTCAGCTACTTTGACATATTCAATATCAAATTCATATTCTGCTAAAGGTGTGTCCACACCAAAAAAACATTTTTTTTAAACATTTCAGAAACATTTAAAAAACATTTCAGAAATGT
This sequence comes from Platycheirus rosarum, assembly GCA_963971375.1. Taxonomy (NCBI): domain Eukaryota; kingdom Metazoa; phylum Arthropoda; class Insecta; order Diptera; family Syrphidae; genus Platycheirus; species Platycheirus rosarum. The sequence goes on along the minus strand of OZ020510.1, from coordinate 27,368,466 downwards.
TTCTTTGTTTTTGAAATGTTTCTGAAATGTTTATTTAGGTCTGTAAGCTTCGCGAAACATTTCTGAAATGTTTATGATATGTTTCTCTGTTTCCCCTTCCGAACGAAAAACTTTCTTTTTTTTTCAAGCATTTTAGTCTAGTTGACAGGTTTTTTGTTTTTATTTGTTTTGTATTGAATACAAATGGTCTTTTACAACATGTATCAGAACTAAACATCTTTTTAGATATAAAGCATATAGACATTTGTTGGGTGTCCGATGAGTATCTCGCTACAGAACAAAATCTTGGTAATAAACTACTACACTATACATGTTATCACGCTCCGAATGCAGCTGACAAAGCTAAAGGAGGATCAGCAATACTTATAAAAAAGTGATTGAAACACTATAAAGAACCTTAGTTTACTTATGAAAACATGCAAGTAACAACAATTAGTATTGGTATAAAAAAGAAATACTTTAAAATATCAGATATACTGCCCTCCGAGGCGCTCTCCAACTGAAGAAGACTATGCAGAACTGCTAAATTTGTTAGGACATAACTTTCTTGTTGGTGGCGACTTCAATGCTAAACACACCCACTGGGTGGTTTAGTATTGGCCATCTGATACTAACAAAATAACAAACCTAATAGACTTTTTCGTAGTTAAAGGTATTAAACGAATTCATATAAGTGTCGAAGGTAATTACGATTTATCGTCAGATCATACTCCAGCAACTTTATCACTGAGTGAAGCAGAAATAATAGAACAAAGTAATCCTATGCAAACAATTAAACAAATGCTGATGTGCAACAGGCTGCAGGAGAAATTACTCCAACTATTTCGATCGCGAGGAAAAAAGAAAAAAAAATAACCTGTCGAAATAAGGGAGCTGATATTGGAAAAATGAAGAGGGCGAAGAAAATTTCAAACTACGAGATTTCCAGATGATAAGGTAGTTTTTAACCTTTTTAACAAGCAACTAAAAACAAAGAATCTGTGAGTTCAAAGATGATTCACTTGGTAAATTCCTGAAAAGTCTCATGACGGATGCTTTTATTTCTAGCATTATATTTTTCTTTCTTTCTATCAAAATGAGAGATAGTATTCTATAAAATATAGAACGTGGAGACACCGTGTTATGAAAAGCAGCGAAGCGCCTAAAAAGATCCCAGATACAAGACCCGCCAATAAAATCTCAAGGTGGGTGGTAAATGGATCGGAAACCCGAAACAAAAGGCTGATCTCTCCGTTAAACATCTCGCGAATTTTTCTACGCCATTCCCAGCAAACACAGCTGCAGACCCCTTACAGTTTGCTGATAGAAACGAAGAATGTGAAATTCCTATTGTAACGCTCAAAATTCCCCTGTGGGTGCGGGGATGAAAGAATAGGCCCACGGTACGGATATGCCTGCAGTAAGAGTCTGCTAAAATATCTCTCCCTATAGGTGCGGGGGCAGAATTGGGTTATGATTGTGCGTGCTTGAGGTAAGAGCCCTCTAATCTCACCGCCGTATAGAATGGGTGTAAGAAAGAATTATTCTATGGCCGGGTTGCCGGAAGTAAGTCTTCCAATACCAAGTCTTAGTTAAGCCACTACTTCACGATCCGTATGGAACGGCTGTAGGAACTATTGCTCTAGGCGGGCAGCAGGGAGAGTCCGGGTCTTCACCGTAGTTGATAGGATTATCTTAGATCTGTTGCTTTACTGGATGGTGGGCTGGCGACTTGATGGGGTCGAAACACACGTCCGTGTCGATAGAGACGGGCGAGGCCTTACCTAGGGCTTAAAATTAGGGTTAACAGGAGCCCCAGCTGATTACACAAGCCTAGCTTGGGAGCAGCTGCCTGTTTAAACTGCGGTAGGACCCCTTGTGGGAGTTCATGGGGGCTTTGATTTTTCCATATGCGGAAGCGAAAAGGTATCTTTGGTTTCTGGGAGGATGGCACGGCTTCGTAAAAAGTTTGTGTAGATTGTCTTACTTAACCTTGATACTAGGGGTGCCTTAATAGGAAGGTGCTCACGTAAAGCCTTTTCACGATCTGTCACGCTCAAAGAAGTAAGAAGAATGTGTCGACATAAGGTGTCTAACAAAAAATCACCAGGGTACGATCTAATAACGGCTTAGGTTTTGAAAGAAATGCTATCAATAGCCTTAAAAAACTCCAACCACTAGCCACTAACAGAAGTAACATCTTACAGACCAATATCACCCTTACCAATCATGGTAAAAGTTTTCGAAAAACTGCTCCTGAAAAGGCTTAGCAAAATAATAGAAGAAAGAAGACTAATTCCGAGACATCAGTTTGGATTAAGAAATAAACCTTCCACGATAGACCAAGTCCATCGAATTACGGATGTTGTGGGAAAAGCACTTGAAGAAAAACTAATCTGTTTGGCTCTATTCTTAGATGTTGTTCAAGCCTTTGACAAGGTTTGGCACTTGGGACTTGAGTGCAAACTGCATAGGGACCTTCCCAGGCAGTACTACGAAATACGGAAATCCTACGTTACGAACCGACTCTTTAGAGTACGGTGCGGCTAAAATTACTCGGAACTAAAGAAAATTGAGGCCGGTGTACCACAAGGAAGTGTCCTAGGACCAAACCTCCATTTTTATATACAAGGGATATTACAGTGGACAACAACGCTATCATGGTCACCTTTTCTGATGATACTGCACAATATTGGTGCCAGATATATCCGTTATTAAGGCTACACAAAAATTGCAAAATGCAGTCGATAAATGTATTGATTGGACGCAAAAATGGCGTATTAAATTAATCGAAACAAAATCGACGCATATAAACTTTACCAACAAAAACATAAGCAATGTTCCAATTTGTATAAAGAGTATAGCAGTACCTTACTCCAATACCGCCAAATACCTTGGAATGACTTTGGATGCAAAGTTTAAGTTTAAGTTTAAATGGAAAGAGCACATCAAAAAGAAAAGAGAAGAGGTGGATATTACCTTATTTTCATATTTCATAAGCGTACATTTCTAGATCTGCGTCATTGCAAACATCAATATATTGTTAAGACAAATATCAGGGGGCCCTAGTGACTACCTTGAGGAACACCTGAAGTGGTTATAATAAAATCAGAGATAAAATCCTTTAAGATAAGCATGTATTGGCGTTTTTCTAGGTATGATTTCAGCCAGGAGAGTAAGAGGGGCCATATTTTATCGAAGGCTTTGCTGAAGTCAGTGATAACGACGCCCATTGCATCTTCACTCTCCAGCTTATTCAAAATCTTTATAACAAATTCGGCTGGATAGCTGTGGTAGATCTACCTTTTCAGAAACCGTGCTGCTGGGGAGAAAACAATGCTTTCGAAAAGCTTGGGGATTAAAGATAGTTTAGCTATTGGCCGGTAATTAGATAAGTAGTTTTTTGACTTTTTTTTTTGTGAATGGCAAAAATGAAAGAATCTTTCCATTTGGTCCGGAAGACAGCTTGGGAGAATGGCAGGCGAAATAAAGTTGTGAGGGGCTAACATAAATGGTCGGCATGAGAAAGTCAGTGATGTGATCAGATGTAGTATGAGGGTTAACAGTTTGGAAGTGAAAAAAGTTAGGATATTTACAGCCCCATTCTACCCATCATCACTGATGTATCACAAGGTCACAAGTCACAAGAAGAGGTGAAATCGATTTTGTGACTTTTTCGTATTCTCCCCCAAAGTCACTACTTGTGAGTGTCGCAAAAACAATCGAAGTTGTGAACTCCTTCAGAGTAGGTCACAACCCACAAATTATTTCAGATTTGACATTTCAAGACGTAGAAATTGCATCAGAAAATAAAAAGTAAGAATTTTACAAAAGCACATCATTTTTAACCAACTAATGTTAATAAGAATACAATTGCAATTTGTGAGTTAATAAAAAATGGAAGTGAATTTGATTGTGGTGCATTTTCTTGGAGGCCTTACACCCGAATATGGAAAGTAAATTATTAACTAGCACAGAGGTATATACAAAAATATATTGTTCATTTCTTTACTTTCTGCAGAATAAAAAAAAATTCTTGCATTTAATGGCTGCCATTTTGTTTTGTTTTTAATTTTTCGTCACCAGCTGTTCACAATAGTCACAATAAAAATTCACCATGGTGTGGGGAGTTTCGTTGTGATTTTCTTTAAGAGGTTTAGGGGAGAATCCGATAAATGTTATCGAGTCAGAACAATCCTCACAGTTCTAAAATCTAGATTCATATAAAAACTCTGACAGAACAAAACCTTTTCTGCTAAAAGAGCTATAAGTAAGCGCTGCCGAACAAATGGTTTAGAGTTCGGTGGACCTAAGCTACAAACTTCTCTAACTAATTTTCGCTATCTGCGAGTCTCAGTCTTATTCTCCTGCTTGGAGTGATTCCAATATCTGGCGCATTTTGTCGGGGGTAGATTTTCTGAAATTGAAACCACATTAATAAGGACCTATCATGAAGACTATATGCCTCTGGAGTTGTACTGGGATTCCAACTGACCATGTTATCACGATTTGTTCGTTGTATGATATTCTCATCAGTTGTTTGGCACCAACCAGAGTCGATATTGGTTCCTCGAAAAGGACATAAATCGAGGATATTGTAGGTGATCTTTCCATAGATGACAACATAATTTTTTAGAAATAATTTGTCAGGAATCAATTACCATTTTTACTGACATTTTTGATATCTCATCAAATCATTTGAAATTGGAATTGAAAAAGACTTTATTTTCCTAACGCCTGCTGTGTTTTATCAACATTGTAAGGGTAGCCAAAACCCCTTTAGTGCGGACTAATAAAAAAAAAAAAAAACTATTTTGTATCAATTGTTTGAAACAATTTATTTTCAAAAACTTTTTTTTTTTTGTTATTTAATCATCAACACTTTGGGTTCCCTTGCTTGTCGTTGGTGTTGTCGACGGAATGTAAGACCGAATAACATTGGGAAATCTTAGGACATGCTTTATAAAAGATTTCAAATCGGGTGTACGACACGGTTGCACACACACATTCGAATACAAAAGTAACGACGAAATAAGTTTTCAACGCTTCCATACTCTCGTTATTTATTCAATAGATCTCGATATGATTCCAATCTTTCAAAGACCCGAAAATAACTTTTTTTTCTTCAAGAAATCCATTATTTGACAATCAATTTAGTTTGCACCGAAACCATCCGAGATGAAAGACATACCTACATTAGTTCTGTTTTTTTTTTGTGTACTTTTCGTTGTTTCGGCATTATGCAGTTGAAAGAAGGGAAGCATCACCAAAATCGTAAGAAAGGAAACCAACAACAGTTCCTTCATCCGTTGCTTCGCCAAACGTCCCGTCTTGGGGTAATCTTCACATTCAACTCTTAAGTCCAGACAACAAAGTTAATAGCAGTCTTGGTTCAGGTCTGGTCTCAGTCAATGGCTGGGCTGCTTACTGGGCAACTGACTGCATATGACTTGTAAGGAGTCGTTTTAGTTTCGTTTAGATACTTCTTTTTGTAGCTGTTTGTTCCCGGCTACACTGCCACTAATGCCACCATCAGAGAAACTGCCGGTCGTTCATCCTCCATTGGTTCTTTGTCTGAGGAACAGACTTTTGCACGCATCGCCTTTTTTAGATTTTTTTGCAACCACCTATTTATTGTTATTGCTCGTAATTCAAGCAAGGCATTATGTTTCTTAGTTAGTTGGCATTTTATAATTTGTTTTTTTTTTTTTTTTTTTTTAGGTATTAGATTGAATAGAGTGTAAAAGAAAATAATATATTTTTTTAGCAATTTATATGTAAGCCCCGTGATTTAAACGTAATACGTAATTAGCTATGTTCATTGAACCTGTTATTGACTCTTTGGAACACAAAAGTACATCTTGCTTGTGTTAAATGAGACAGTTCCTGTCTTGAAGATTTTAGGATAAATTTTTTTGCATTGAGCTATAGAGTCAGATTTGTTGGAAGTGTCAAAATCACCTCAAGACATTTGGCTGTCAATTAGGTTTGGAATTATATATTTCTTTAACGGTAGCTTTTGAATTCGAGTTTTTTGTTTCAATTCGAGAAACACGTCAAAAGAAAGAACATATTTTGACAAGGTCAATTATTTGAAATGTCATTAAATGGTGAACAAATGTCAACATTGGAAAGAAGGAATCCCACTGAAAGAAAGGAGATACCATCTACAGAAACGGGCGACAACAAAAAATACTTTTCTTTAAGTATTAGGCGTTTTCTTTTTCATTTTAAGTGCAGAGCAGACTCCATAACTAACAATTTACCTTGTATAAGGTTCAATTTTTTGAATTTGGCAAGCAATTGCTCGCAAAGAGCTTGTATAAGGCAAACTTTCGTCAGCCACACATTTCAAACATCGAAGATTAAAAAAAATAGATGTTATAAGGCCCTAAAAAGTGAGTTTTGTGTAGATAAAGGTTTAAAATGGCCTTTTTAAGGCCCTCCGAAGATGTTTACTAAAAATTAAACAAATAAAAGCTGTTATAAGGCTTTCCACGGCAAGTCAATACAAACAGCTTTTGTAAGGCTTGCCTATTAAAGCCTTATACACACTTAATTAATTTTCTAATATCAAGAGTCTTATAAATAAGTTCTTATAAATAAAACCAGTTGTAAATAAAAATACAACTGAATATTGTAAATCAGGAAAGAAGGGCTAACAGAAATTATTTCTTAAAGGTTAAAAATGGCCTGTATAAGGCCTTTCAAAGATGTTTACTAAGAATTAAAATGTAAATAAACTTGTGTTAGGCGTGCTTATAAAGGCCTTATACAACTTAAATAATATTTGTTTTATTGATGTTTTGATGTTAATTTTTCTAACGCCGAATTGGTGTAAAGGTGGAGTGTTACGAGAAGGACTCGAGTTTAAAACTGAGGTAAAAAAAAACTTTTCACTTATAATTAAAATAAAATTTCAATCGTTACAGTATGCAGTAGAAAAGTCAGTTTGGCAACTGCTTGAGGAGAAGTAAAGCTTAAAAACGCAATACAAATAATGCAATAAAAACTCAACACTATGAAACAAAACAAAAATAATGCAATTTTTTTTTTATAAATTCTAAATCTCCTTTTTCGTGATAAAAATTAACTTTTTCCGTTAAAATCAAAATATTTAAGGAAAGCAAGTACTTTTTGTGTGTGGTAATATAAAATAGCCTTTATATTAACATAACGCATGATGTTAGCAAAAGCTGTCATTAAATGGCTTGAGTAAGGCATTTTTATAACATCCAGAGCTGGTTATTAGTAATGGCTGTCATTGAAAGGCTTTTGTAAGGCCATCCAGAGCAGGCTATTAGCATTTAGTTGTCACAAAAGGGCTTGCTCAGAGAAGCTAATAACGTTTCAGGAAAAGCAATTTGCTGCTATAAGACCATTCAACAATAGTCTTATAGCAGTTAAATAGCTTGCGTAACGTGCGCCAAAATAGCTTGTATATGGCCGTTCAATGTAAGTATAGCAGTTAGAAAATAGCTTGTTTAGCACCTTATACAAGTTTACTTGTTAGTTGGGTCAGAAATGTCAACAAAATTGCATTTATTTTTAGCTCTGAGTAAGTTCAGAGCGAGCTCTATGGGCTAAAAATAAAATAATATAAATAATATAAAATGCTAAATACGTTCTTAAGTTCAACAGAAAAACAACAATTAATTTTTTTAATATATTTGGTTCAATTCAATTCAAATAGGTGACTATTTTTCTCACTTAAAACTCATGGCCAGCTATAGCTTGAACTAGCAGTTAGAAAAATGTCTTCCCAACCTGAGTATCGAACTGACGACCATCGGGTCAAAAGCAAACATTTTATCAACTGCACCAATGCCGCCCGCTTTACGGAAGGGATTGCAAAATGAAAGATTTCACTGTATTCGAAATGAGGAACCATTGGCCGCAAGGAGACCCAAAGGTATTTAATTGGTTTTGTATTGTTAATCCCAGGATTTAGAGCGGATTGAAAAATTAGATTTTTTTGTTAATCCGGATTTAGGGCTCAGATGGCATCGGAATTACCGATCTAAACAAATGATTAGTTTAGGTAAGGTCAAGGAGACTGTCGTAAAAAGCGATTGACATGGTGGCCCAATGGATCCTCACTGTGCGATATCATGAAAACTATAGGTAGAATTCACCATTAGTTAAGCCATCTGCGGATATATATAGGTATTAGTTAACACATTTCTAGGCGGATTGAGTGACTAAGATCTAAATTTTCTTAATACCGATCCTGTCTTTGGTTAACGAGGTATAAAAATGAATACATTTTTTATCAAGAAAGGTTATTCCATAGAAATCAGGATAAGTGTCCAGATTTCGGCGTACCTTTGCGAGAAGCGGATGGGCTGATTTGTATCAAACTTGGTATTTAGTATTTATGTGGTAGTATCTCAGGGGGTGTTTTTTTATTTTTGCTCTAGGTCGAAAAATAACGGTACCTGCCATACAATGTTTAACAAAAAGTTTGATTTTCTCGAAAACGGCTCTAACGATTTTGATAAAACTTTCTTTTTTTACAACAATACATCTTGTATTTAGAATGATTTTGTTTGAAATTTGTTCTATAACGGTACCTCATAAAACTGTTTTTTTTTTCTTAAATGCGGTTTTATTGTAAACCGTTATCCCGATTTCAATAAAATAATTGAATTAATATTGCATTTCAAAATTTTCAAAAACTTGTTTTTTCGATTTTTGAAATGCGACGACGACGACGTGTGATTTTCACTCTGGCAATACTTTTTTCGGTGGTTGGGTGCTGTATAAATAAGGTAGGCACTGAATGGCATCAGACAGGTGATGCACAGTTGTTGCAACTATCTCGTACGCATCAATTGTGCTTATTTTACCTCCTCGCGGTAACCACCGGGTACTGGTCTGTCCATCCGGACATTCCTGCTAAACTTATAAGCGCGAGTGTTGAACAAAGAAAAAATTGCAACACTATAATGCTCTGCTTTAATGACTGTTCTGATCAATTCGCAGAAGTCTTGCACGAGCCACACAAAAGAGGACGTACGGCGGATGAGCCCAACCAACGGTGGCGTCAACAGCCAACGAAGCAGATGCCCTAATGAGCCACTTCGACGTATTTGGAGATAAGGTCATTGGGACAATTCAATGCAAGTCAGGGCATTGAAATAGAGATGGTGGCGGATGAACCCTTAATGGGCCAACGGCAGCGCTAATATCCCCGAAGTGGGTTACTGACTCCGAATTCTCCGGTTCCTTTTGATCACTTAACAGATCCTTAACAGACATATCACGTGCAGCCAAACAACTAGCAGAGGCCCTAGACTGCAGGAATTACTGCCATCCAGGAAGTGCGATGGGATGCCGCAACTGAAGTGCAAGGTTTCACCAGACCACCACCACGAAACTTCTGGTTCGATGACGAATGCAGGCAGGCCCATGCAGCCAAACAAGAGGCATATAAAGCGGCCCTGCAAAGAAAGACGAGAACTGCTCGCAAACTCTACGAGCGAAGATATTGAGAGATGCTACTTCAAGAACAACGTGCGGAAGTTTTACCAACAGGTAAAAAGAACGTGCCAAGGAAAAAAACCCGCACAGAAGCCTGTAGAAATAGGAATGGAAACCTCGTAGTAGTCACAGTCGGTGCTGAGTACATGGAAGGGCCATTTCTGCAGACTGTTAAACGGCGATTAAGACCAGAATCCCGCTGGAAGGCTAAAAGAACCATTCAACATGAACGATGGCATACAAAACCTCCGTCCACCTGACCAAAATGAAGTGAGGATAGCAATATCTAAACTAAAAAACAACAAAGCTGCTGGACCCGACGGACTACCCGCCGAACTTTTTAAAGCGGCAGGAGATGACCTGGTGAAGTACATACACCAACTCATCTCTAAAGTTTGGTCTGATGAAAGTATGCCTGATGAATGAAACCTCAGCATCGTTTGCCCGATCCACAAGAGAAAGGAGACCCTCTAAACTGCGCCAACTATAGAGGAATTAGTCTCCTGAATATCGCCTACAAGATCCTCTCTGCCGTACTATGTGAACGCCTGAAACTATCAGTGTGGTTTCAGACCAGGAAAGTCCACAATCGATCAAATGTTCACGCTATGGAAAATCCTGGAAATTACCCAAGAATTCCAAATCGGTACCCACCACCTCTTTATCGATTTTAAGGCCGCGTACGATAGCATTTATAGAGACGAGCTATATAGAGCCATGTCAGGTTTTGGCATCCCCACAAAACTCGTCCGACTGTGCAGGATGACAATGGAGAACTCTCGCTGCTCCGTCAAGGTTGGTAATGACCTCACAGAAGCTTTTGACGTCAAAAAAGGATTCCGACAAGGTGATGCGCTATCGTGCGATTTCTTCAACTTAATACTTGAAAAAATTATAAGAAACTCGTAAGTCAATTGTAGTGGGACAATTGTTTTAAAGTCTGTGCAATTGTTAGCATACGCTGACGTCATAGACATAATTGGCAAAACTCGGCGAGCTGTCGCTGGAACGTCTCCTAGCATTGAAGCTGAAGCGGCTAAGATGGGACTAGCAGTCAATGAGGCCAAAACGAAGTACCTGCTGTCCACAAAAAGGGACACGCAACACCGGCGGTTTGGAAAAAACAACACAATAGACAGGTACAACTTTGAGGAAGTTAGGGACTTTGTTTACCTCGGATCCGCTATAACATCTGACAACAACATCTCGTCAGAAATAAAGCGAAGAATTACTCTTGCTAATCGCTGTTTCTATGGGTTAGGAAGGCAATTGAGTAGCGAAGCTCTCTCTCTATCATCCCAGTCGTGCTCTATGGCGCCGAGGCATGGACTCTATCTAAAGCGGATGAAGATATCCTTAGTCGTTTCGAGCGTAAGATTCTTCGAAAACTTTTTGGCCCTACCTGCATTAAAGGGCTTTGGAGGAGAAGGTTCAACCAAGAACTATACGAGCTGTACGTACAGCGACATTGACCTGGTCAAAAAAAATACTCATATCACGCTTAAAATGGCTAGGTCATGTAGAGCGAATGGACAACAATGCGCCGGCTCGCAAGATGTTCGATTTCATTCCAGAGGGTAGACGCAGACAAGGAAGACCTCGCCCTAGGTGGCGCGCTCAAGTGGAGGGCGACCTTAACTAACTTGGAGTGCGAAACTGGAGGCAGCTAGCCAAAGACTGAGCTGGCTGGAGAGGCATGCTGGTTGAGGCCCAAGGTTCGTCCCGAACTTTAGCGCCCCCTAAGTAAGTACGTTAGTAAGTAGTATTTTTTTAACTTAAAACGAACTAGCTAAAAACCGTCTGGCTTGCACTAGGTACTAGGAGTTTAAAAGATGCTTCTACCCAGTCTGCGAATCCAACTCAGGACCCCTGGGTTAGCAAGCAAACACCATTGCCGTCCGCTAACACGGATGCGCTAAATTATAAAGTCTTTACTGCTTCATCAATTGAAATTTGTTCAAAGTTTAAGCCAATTTTGCCGAGAAGTGTGTTGAATGTTAGTTTTACGAGAAATTATGGGTTGATTTTAAAATAAGGGTTGGAGATATTATAAAATAAGATCAAGTTAAGAATTTCTCACATTTCGATGCAAATGCCATTGAATTGATTTTTATGCTTCCATAATGTCATGTGTGGAGGAAAAACCTTCATATTTTTTTTTTAAATCAAATGTAGAATTTTTTAAAAAAATAAATCTTTATACACATATTTACATTTAATAAAAGTAAAGTGAATTGCAAAATTATTTTTATAAGACAAAGGTAATCTTTTTTGCGAGCAGCTTGATCCAATGATTAGATATTCAACAAGCCAAAGCAACCTCAAAATCTATCTTGAAATAATTGCCATCCTGTGTGGCACTTAATTAACTTTTAACTACAAATTGAAGAAAAAAAAAATAAAAAAGCCAATCAAAATTGTTTCTTCTTCGTTTATTTTTCATTTAAAACTTCAACCAGTTTATTTATTTAATTCTTTTTTATATATATAAATGAGAAGCAGAATGGCTGGAAGTTGCATGGACCACGGAGGATGTTTATTTTAATCTAAAGATTCGCCAAAGTGTGTGCAGGGGATTTTAAGATACCTAAAAACATCCGCAAAGTGCTGTGCATCGACTCGTCATCAGTTTTTTTTATGGATCGTCTTTCATTCGATGCAAATTTATTTTTAACTCATCCCTAAAGAATAAAATTAAAATGCTTTTCAGCAACTTTGGGGTTTTGGATTTATAATAAAAAGAAAAACAAAACCCATAAATGTATCTAGACTAGATACATAGATACAAACGTATGTTTCGTAGAAAAAGACAGAAATTCGAATAAAAATCGCTAACGTTTTTCGATTTGTTTTCAACATCCGTAAACAAAATTTAAATAAAAAACCACAATGACCTACATTTTTTTTTTTTTGAATTTTAAAATATTCATTTGACTGCCTCAATCGAATCAATCTGATGATGAGTTTTATCTTGATTGAATATTAATCTATAACAGCTATTTCAGTTGTGCGCCTCTTGAGGCAAACACCTTTGCCTTGCCATAACCTCAATGGAAACAATTTAGAATATGTAGGAGTCTTTTGTGATGTCTAATGTTCCAATCGAGAGAGAGAGGGGGAATTATTTTTGGAAGCAAACAAAGGAAGTAAATAAACATAGCTGAAACGTTTTTCGTTAAAATAAGTAACGAGTTCAACGAAACACTCGTGGTAGACATGATTCTAGGAAAAGCAATGGAGAAACATTGCAGGCAAATACTTTTTTTTATTGTTTGCCAAAATAATACAAATTCAGTACTTAGACACAGTCATGAGACCGACACGGAGTCTATAAGAAACCTACCTAGACTTATATATATATTAAGCCAGACAAATTTAACACAAGGAAACATTTTTTCAAAAATTCATTTTTGTTTTTGTACTTTGTTTTGTTTTAATTGTTAGTTCACAGAAAAAAAAAAGAAAAATGCTTCAAAAACCTCTCAGAAGTTGCAGATTCCCGATTCCCATGAATTCTTTGAATCGTCCTGTAGCAGGGAAACTCTAAGCCTGACTTAAATTGGCAACTGTTTAAGCAGTTTCCATTATTTTCAATGTTTTTATTAAGTTTGCCATTTCAAATGAGGCAATATGTGGTGGAATAGGATAGTGGATTTGGGAAATTAAGGCTTGACAGGGATTAGGATAGGAAATATAATATTAGAGAGCAAATATGGAAGAGAAAAGCAGGATAGGAATTGGCAGAGGAGATATTGTACAAGTAGGTAGGAGCTGGAATGTAGATAGGCAGGAAATGACTGGGACTATTCAATGGAGAAGAGCCTACCTATCAAACGAAGGAACCGGATACTGTGCCAGGAGATAGGAATGGATAGAGGAAAAAAGTAGGATTGGACAGGAAGGGCTAGAACGTCCGCTGTGGGAGCAGTGGCATGCTCGATGGCACGGCTTAGCTCGCCTGAAAAAGGGGTATCTTGCCTTCACATACGGACCTCACCTGTTCCAAATACAAGAAAAGGCCTAATATAAACCAATAATAAATTGCATGACTGAATCGCACGTACTTGCTCATATGTGCGGTCACATCGTCGAATACAATTTCAAAAATAAGTAACATTAACGTAGAAAAATAACAAATAAAAGTGTCAAAACTACAACTCTTAACGGTTTTTAGTAAAAATGGAGTACGCCATCACACGTCTTGTATAATAACGAATTTATGAAAAAAGTATTTCGAAAATTGTGTTTTTTTATTTTTAGTTTTTAAAAAACAATTTTTTTTGAAATTTTAATAAGCCGTTTTTTAACATTTATTAATATATGTACATGTGTTTATAAAATTTAAAGTAATTTGTTTGATTAATTTTAAAAATATTGATTTTTCAAAAAAAAATTCTAAAATTTATTTTAATTAAAAAAAAAAAGTTTTCAAAATCTTGACATGCAGAATTAATTCAAATAAATAGATCTTCTCAAATATAAAAATTGACAGAAATCCAAAGAGCCGTTGCCGAGAAAGTCAAAAATTGAAAAAAACCCGTTATATGAAAGGTACCGATAATAGACTTTTCCCGTAAATTTGGTTCTGATCAAATGATAGCCAATACCAACAAAAATTCTCAAAAAATTTCATCAAAATCGTTGGAGCCGTTTAAGAGAAAAATAAGCTTTTCCGTTTCCGGACCGTTATTTTTAGGCCTAGAAATAAAATTACAATTTCCTCACTGGGGAATGCCAAAAGAATCACACACTAAATTTGAAGATAATCGCTTGAGCCGTTTAGGCTGCAGATCGTTATATATACTGACAGACAGACAGACAGGCAGACATTTTTTGCCACTTACTCTTTTAGACTTCTCTATGATCGTAATGTCATGTTGGATTGTATCTCAATTTTTTTATATTCACGAATCCTAAACTTGCCCTATATGTATGTACATAGTCCCTATAATCGCAAGTAAAAAAAGCTCCCCTGATGACAGCACCTTTGGCGGTAACACCACACCTGATAAACAATGGAGGCCCTGCTGGTGACGATGGAGGGCAAAGTGTAAAATCTTTCGCAAATATTCTGATGCGTATATTGTTTCCAAAAAAAAACCATTTCAAATGAATTCACCGACTCTGTGTATAATGAGACCGACGGTTTACAATAAGTGAATTACCAGGAAGCCACATTGATATGATGTTTGAAAATGTAGCCGATCTTTAATTTAATTACAGCTTCTGAACTGCTATATTCAGTTCAATGTATAGGATATTTGCCTTTCACCTTTACTATTAAATAAATAAATTTATTGGCGCGACAGCTCCTTAAGAAGCCAAGGCCTAGTGACTTGTACTCTCAACCATTCCTGTGTGTGTGTTGTTAATCTGCAAGAATGGAAAGGACCTACAGTTTACCGCCGGTTCCGAACGGCTACATGAGATGCACTTTTTCGAGACAAATTTTACTCTTGGAGGTTTTGTCAGTTCCTCGCAAGAGGCAGTACCCCTGAAAAAAGGTGACTATGAGCTGGACTCGAACCCACGCTCATTCGCTTAGCAGTCCGACACACTAACCACTAAGCCACGGGGCACTACTACACCTTTACTATTATGGATTTTAATAAGCTATCTCCATTTCAAAGCTCTCACATGGTTGCCGTAGTGTGCATTATACATTGGCATAGTAAAAAAAAAACGTTTAAATGATTCAGAGAAAAAAAATATATCACTATATTATTGCACTATTTTAAATGCTACACAGTAAACGCTCTTCTTTTTATTTTCATGAACAAAAACACTAATTGGCATTTTAAAATCTAAATTGCACCTAACCCAACTCCATCAAAAACTTGGTCTTCCTTAAAAAAAATAGACAACAATTATTGTATAGCTGTATTTTTAACATTTTTTTAAAAGAAAATCAAACGAAAAGATGTACCTAGAAAACAACATCCTTTTCCTTAAACTTAAAATATATGCTCCCAAAAACTCTAAGAGAAAGCTTTAATTCTAAAAGCTCCCTAGCAAAAACCAAAGAAAAGGTATTATAATTTCCATCAACGGTAACTCTGAATTAGTTTTTTTTTTATATATACACAATAAGCGAGAGGCAAACTTGCTATCAGTCTCCTGTCTTTTTACAGCCGCAGAGCAGATACGTCATGGTGGAATGTACGTGGGTTTATGGAATATTACAAAAACAATTTCAAGGTAACTCAGGGGTTCGGTTTTTTATTTCAGTGGCAATTTCTTAAGTTGAGTGCCTTGCAAACACCAGCAGGTACCAGTGTGTTTGAAAGCACTCTTCTATAAGGCCTGTACTGAAAACATAAATTTAACAGAGTATAGTTGGTTTTCATTTCCATTTAATATCTTTGAAAATGTGTCACCAAATATACTAGCTCTTATGGAAAACCAGTTGTGAAATGTTTCATCTAAAGAGACTTCATTACCACAAGCGTATCTATAGAATATGAACTGCAGTTCAGTATCTATAAATTGAGTTTTTTTTAACTTTTTAAACTTTTTTTTTTTGGTTATTCACAAAAGCACGAAGTTTTTTAATAAAAAAATTTCATATATATTTTCCATAGTAAAGAGGAGTCTGTTGCCCTTATGCATAAGTACATGCTTCCCTATTTGATTGCTTCTTTGCCTTAGGCGCTAATTTAGAACTAACGTAAAGTTTGCTCTAGCAGTCTAAACCAAGCTTCTCAAAATTGCATAGATGAATGGTTGAAAATTTTTAAACATTTTTTATAGAAAAAGACAAAAATTTTAAAAAATATTTTAAGAATTGTATAATTTGCGTTGTCTCTTCCGTGGTCGAATGATCCAACAGAGAAAGTTTTCTTAGAAATGAAAAAAAATCAATTTTAATTACTTAATTTAACTACGAAATGGTCTGTTTCGAGTTCAAAAAATATTTAAAACAACATTTTAATTAACTTAAGCAAAGACTGAATCCTTGTGTTATATTAATTTTATTGAGTTATTTTTTAGAATAAAAAAATTATTAAAAACTGTATTTAACTTCTTTTTATGTTTTTTCATTATTTGGAATTTAAAAATATGGTCACAGTAGTCATACACCCTCTCTTTGAATGATGAACAGCAGAAAGCAGTGTAAGATAGATCCTTCAAGACCGTTCTTAATGAGGAGTGGGAGCAAACAATTCAAGTAACCATCTTTCACAGGTTTTTTTTTAATATATTTACCAGTAAGTTATTCGAAAATGATAATCAAACTCAGTGAATAAAAAAGTTCTATAAAACAAACTCAAAGTAAAATGAATTTATACCCTATATTCTTTTATTTCCTTATTTTTCAACATTATTTTCTGATAAACAATCAAATAAATAGTACGAATAAATAAATAACACAGAAAATTTAATTTCTACTGCCACTACGAAATATTTGTTTACTTCACAAAGTCTCTGCCTACATCAGTTATAAAAAAAATACACAATGGCGGATTTTCGGACGGCGTTATCTTGTATTCTATCATTCTTGTATGAGCCCAGTCAATATAAGTTCAATTTTACCAGACTAAAGTTTATCTCTTCATCACAAAAATAATATTTCACAAAGAAATGCTTCAAAATATTTCGGAAAACCAGGTATGTACATATGTATCTGAAACAGATCCGGTTATCTGACTCTGACACAAAACCGGATGTACGAAATAGATCCGGATATAGGAAAATTATCAGAATATTCGAAACATTTCGGATTCAACATAGTAGCATAGTTCCATTATAATTATATACAGATATCCCGATAAATAATATGAAGATTCTCCCATTCTATTCTCCGTATCCGTATCTTTTCAACAAACGCAGCTCTCCGTCAGCAATTCATATATGTACATAAAAAGATTGGATTACTTGAATTAATTTTTGATTCGCAATTCCTTAAGGAACTCAATATTGTATTTTCCCTATATAAACCTATTTAACTCATGAAATTAAATTGCACGACTGGATCGCACGTACTTGCTCATATGTGCGGTCACATCGTCCAATAAAATTAAAAAAATGCACGACTGTGTCGCACGAACTTGTTCTTATGTTAGATAATTGCTTAGTATATATATATATATGTATATATTAAAATAAAATAATTAAATTTATTTCGAAAATTCCTTAATTTTTTAATTAGTTTAAGAGTTTTCTCAGAAAAACTAAGTATGCAATAAATTTTGAAAACTAAATGTCTATTGAGGAAAAAAATATTGAAAATCGTTCGACCTGTTTTTTTAGTCGTTTTTTTTAAACTTTTCTAAAAAAATATTTGAAATTTTTTGTAGTATGTCATTAAAAGGAGATCTGTAGTTTTCATCTGGGAAAACTATTTAAAAAAAATGCAATCAACCCGTTTTGAAAATATTTCAAAAATTCAATTTTTTTTTAGAATTTTTTAAATAAATCGAAACAAAAAGTTTTTTGAAAATTTTGAAATGCAATATTAATTGAATTATAAATGACTTCCTGTGTGCAAAATTTTATTGAAATCGGAATAATGGTTAACAATAAAACCGGATTTGAAAAAAAAAGTTCTATGTGAGGCACCGTTATAGAACAAATTTCTAAAAAATCATTCTAATTGAAAGATGTATTGTAAAAAAATAGCACCGTGAAAGTTTTATCAAAATCGTTAGAGCCGTTTTCGAGAAAATCAAACTTTTTGTTAAAAATTGTATGGCAGGTACCGTTATTTTTCGACCTAGAGCAAAAATGAAAAACACTACCAAATGAATACTAGATACCAAGTTTAAACCAAATCGGCTCATCCGTTTAGCCTGTAGAGGTGCGAACAGACAGACGGACGGAATTTCCGGACCCACTTTTTTCGACTTCTCTATCATCATAGTGTCATGTTTGATTGTTAGAATTTTTTTTTTGCACGAATCCATAGCTTGCTTTATAGTACCTATAATCGCAGGTTAAAAAAACACTGCTTTCTTCGTTAAATTTGGTGTAAGCAGGTAAGGTAAGGCACCCATCCATAAAACATAAAAATATTGTGTATTTAAGTAGCTTTGTAAAATCAAAAAGTTTGAAAATGTTCCTTTTTAAGTTTGTAAACTTATTTTCCAAAAAAAAAAAGAAAAAACCAGGGTTGTGCGCAGTGTTTCTATACATAAACAAAACACTGCCATTGAACTTTTTAAACAAAGGGATTCCTTAATAATTTGACAGGAAAGAACTTAAACGACGAGTTCAATGATTTCCTTAGAAAAAGGATGATTTCTTTGTTTTTCACCTAAGGCTACGGGCATCTAACCAAGTAGATACATATATTCGAAGTTCAAAGCCATGTAAATGTAGACTATGTAGTCAAAAACATCAATTTGGGTGTGGAAAAACAAAGGTGCTTATGAATTTGGCAACTAAAATATATAATTTAATGTGAACATTGGACAAGGACAACAATGTCTGCTGGTGTATTTTCTTTTCTTTGTTTCCCAAAAATACGATGCATTGGAAGTCCTTGTTTTTTTGGAATGGGTACAGACATAGACTAGAAAAAAATAAGTTTTGAAAAGAAATGAAATGTTTGTTTAATGAGAAACACAAAAGTACCAAGGAAAATGATTTTTATCTGCCATTTAGAAGAGCAAACCAAGATATTTGCCTGTCCTTCTCTCCTTTAAGTGTCAAAAGAAAATAAGTTGCCATTGTTTATATTTTACTTTGGTAATGTCTGTGACTGAGTTTTAGTTTAAATATTCGATTTTGACAGATTCGAAAACTTTCCAATTCCTTTTAAAAACTAAATTGTCAATAAATTGAGATTGTATAAAATAGAATTTGTTAAACAGCGACGCGACGTTAATATAAGGTATGGGTATGGACTTCTAGTTTAATGTCGGTTGCATACATTTTTTATAGTTAGAATTTACATGTCGTCTAGAAACTTGCTCTTCATTTTTATATATGTATATATGTAGGCAATCCCGACAAGAAAAATAAACTTTTATAGTCTGTTCAAGAAAAATTGTCACTGAAGGGCTTATGGATGAGCTTTTTCAAAACAGTGGCGCCTGTGTACATACACAGCTGGTCGAAAAAATAGGTGTGAAGAAAGATACGCGAACTGGAATGGACCTGAAGGACTTAAAAAATGGTGTAATATCCTGTGGAGCGACGAGACTAAAATAAATTTGTTTTCTTCGGACTCCGGGCGTAATGTAAGACGCCCAAAAGGAAAAGAATACCATCCCCGCTATACACAAAAAACAATCAAACACGGAGGTGGCAATATTATGGTGTGGGGATGTTTTTCCTTGTACGGTGTTGGTCCTATATTTCTCATTAAAACCATATTAACAAAATATGGGTATAGGGATATCTTGGAAAATGTCATGCTTCCATTTTCTGAAGAAAACATGCCCCTCCGATGGCATTTTCAACAGGATAACGATCCAAAACACACGGCGGGTCTCGTAAAAGATTGGTTCCAAGAGAAGGAAGTATCTCTTATCCCGTGGCCAAGTCAATCCCCTGACCTCAATCCCATTGAGAACTTGTGGAATGCACTCAAGCGAAAGTTAGGCGGGCAATATTTCACAAATGGAAACCAATTGTGGGAAGCCGTTCAAAGAGAATGGTATTCTATACCCAACCAGACATGCCAAAAATTGGTGGAATCAATGCCACGCCGACTCCAAAAAGTTCAAGCTAACAATGGAGGATACTCTGGTTATTAGAGTTAGGTAATCGAAAATTTAGGTAACCAACATTAAATGTTAATAAAATCCACCAAAAAAAAAAAATTCCACCAAAAGAGTAACCTTGAAAATAATATAGAGCTTTTTCATTGGTTTTTATCATAGTGCTTTCTGTTTTGAAGCTTTTGATAACAGAATTTAGAATTGTGAAAGGGTAGGTGTTCGTATCTATTTTGATAGTACTAATAGTTGGATAATGGTTAAAATGCAGTCACATTTTTTGCTTTTGGTATTTTACCAAAAAGAAGTTATTTTCTAGATAATTGCAAGTGCATTACGTGTTTATATTAATTCGGAAAAGTGTTGTGGTATGGTAGGTGTCGAAAAAGATAGTTAAATTATTTCTTTTTTTGTACATCAGCAGCTGGTAACCCTTCGAACATTGCTCTGATTTTCGAGATAAATAATATGGAAACCTCGTTAGAGGGAACCGAAATATACAAGCCAATGCAACCAGACTGAGAGGCAAACGTCCTATCTCCCCTCTACTGACAATTTTTTTTGTAGAACAGACTATATACTCATAGAGGCTTGCGCCATCTGTTTCTAAATATATACTGATAGAAAAATAACACGGTCCTGACATTATAAAAATTGTCGAAATCACAACACTTAACTGTTTTTAGTCAAAATTGAGTACGTCAAACCACGTCTTAAATAATAATGAATTTATGGACAAATTATTTCGAAAATAATAGAACCTAGGAAAACCAAGGGAAACTATTCCACATTCATGTTGTTCGGTTAAAAAAACAATCTCTATGTTTCACGGTACTTCCGAAATTGCGCTCAAGCGGGAGAACTGATAAGCATTCCTTGCGAGACGAGTATAACGGTTGAAATTTTTAAGAGGAAGAATGGCATGCCCGATTTTGTTGAAATTTTCAGGGAATCTTTACGCTAACCTAGCGGATGATCCTGTAAGATTTACAACCCAAGCCAGGCGCTTGGGTGGAGATATTTTGGAAAATGTAGTTTTTCTGTGTACTGGTATAATTTCCATGCCAACAATTTTCAATGGCTTGATCGATTTTGAAGACATTTTTCGAGTGTATGAACATGTTTACCTTGGTGGTTTTTAAGTAAGACTCTGACATTAGTACATATTAATAATTATAATGTTTTCACTCTCAATAACTACATTTTTAAATATTTGGCCAACATGTGAAATAAATGTTAAATAAGATTGAGCTATTTCAAATAAAAAAAAATTTCAAATATGGCCAAATTTAGTTTTGTTTTTAAAGAAAATTACTTTTTTTTATTAAAATATTTTAAAAGCCGATTGACGGCTGAAACTAAAGAAAGCCAACGAGTAGGTACGTGTCTTAGCAACTCGGACCATTCTTAATTGCACCATTCCATAAACTCTTTAAGTTCAGTTACGTTTTTAGTATTAAAACTTAATTCAATGTATTATGATAATGCTTTCGATTTTCGATATCAAATTTAAGTATAATTTGTGATTTTTTCAAAGTATGATTAAAAATGTGGCAATTACATCCTATTGCGATCAAATTAATTTTTTTTTTTTTATTCGATAAAAACCGATTGGTTTTCAAAGAACAGAATATATAAAAGTGAAGCGAAATCTAAAATTTGAGCACACGTTACACTTAGACATACGTTACACTTTAAACATAGAATAATACAAAAAAAGAGAGTTAGATACTAAATTTTTTGGGGGTTTAGCGGGACATTAATTCGAATTGCGGGACAAAATTTTCCAGTGGAACACTTGCGGGACAAAAGTCGTTTTGCGGGACAGTCCAGCGGGTGGCGGGACGACTGGCATCCTTAGTACAGAGATGATAGGATATTTTTGTCCTTTCACCTTTACTATAATTGATTTTAAGCATTATAAATTGGCATAATTCTGACACAAATGTCGGTAGGGTTACCAAACTGTATATTAAGATTTCATGAACAGAAAACAATGTCTTAAAAAAAATTAATTAAACCTAAATTAAATTAAATCTATCTTTTTCGACACCACCGAGAGGTAAGATTGTAGGCGCGTGTTTTAAAGCTCTCCAAAAGGCCTAATCTATTTTAACTTACAAATAATTCTTATTGCACTGCACTATTTAAATTATTACATGTAGAAGAGAAACCCCCTTTTTATTTTATTTTTTATGAACAAAAAAAAACTATTTGGCATTTCAACATAAAAATTGCACTTAATAAATGAACCGAACTCCATCCAAAACTTGCTCAAATAGTATTATTCTCCTTCAAGAAATAACAAACAAATATTAAAAAAGAAAAACAAAAATTGCACGACTGAATCGCACGTATTTGCTCTTGTGCGTTCACAGCTTCGAATAAAATATGAAAAATTTTAAGGGAACAAAGTTTTTATCGATTTTTCTGACTTTTTATTGTTTGAAAAAAGTATGTAAAATATTAACGCCATTTTATTTCTTAAAAAAAGGTGAAAAAGTGTGATTTTATTTTTCAAAATCGTAGGAACGATTTTTAAATAAAACGGTTTTTATTTAATAACTTTTTTTTTTTTTAAATTAAAAAAATAATTCAAGAATGCAAACTTAAACACAAAAATTACTTACATTTAAAAACAAAAAAAACACCTACCCGTTATCAAAAAATGGTTTAATTGTTAAAAATTTTCCAAAATATTTTAATTTTTAATTACTTTGGCTATCTGCATCTTCCTGAATATCAAATTTGATTGTAATCGGTTAAATAGTTCTCGAGAAAGTCGAAGAAAAAAAAGGTCCTATGGGAGGTACCATTTTTAGCCCACCAACTTACATTTTTTTCAACAGGCCATATACCACACCTGCAAAAGTGCACAGATTTTTTTTCATACATATTCTTGAAGCCGTTGTCGAGAAAAATAACTTGAAACGTTTGGTTCAATAGACATCCGTACAAACAGACAGACAGAATTTTGCCCGTAACTCAAATATGTTTCCCCATCATCGTAATGTCATGTATGATTGTTATCTCAAAATTTGTAATCTGCACGAAAGCATAACTTGCATTAGTACCTATAGTCGCAAGTAAAAAATGAAAAGATGTAAACAGAAAACCACGCAGTGACAACACCTTTCCCTTAAATTTAAAATATATGCTCCCAAAAGCTCTAAGAAAGCTTAAATTCTTAAAGCTCCATAGCGAAAACCAAAGAAAAAGTTTTATTATTTCCACCAACGGACAAATGGTCACTCTGAATCAATGTTGTTTTTTAATAAACACAATAAGCGATAGGCAAATTGGCGATCAGTCTCTTCACAGGTCACAGCCGGGAAGCAGACAGGTCATGGCGGAATATACGTAGGTTTGTGGAATATTACAAAAACCATTTCAATGTTACTCAGAGCTTCTGTTTTTTATTTTAGTGGCAATTTCTTAGATTGAGTGCGGTGCAAACAACAGCAGGTACCAGTGTGTTTGAAAACTCTCTTCCATAAGGCCTCTACTGAAAATATAAATTGAACAGAGTATAGCGTACAGTGTTCCTGCAAATTCTAAATGTGGGTTCGACATCTAAAATAAATTGCACGACTGGATCGCACGTACATACTTGCTCTTATGTGCGGTCACAGCTTGGAATAAAATTTGAAAAATATTAAGCGCCATTTTATTTCTTTAAAAAATGTGAAGTGTAATTTTTTTTCAAATCGTAAAAGAAGTTTTTAAATAAAACGATTTTATTTTAATAACTTTTTTTAAAAATTAAAAAAAAATAATTTAAGAATGCAAACTTAAGCAAATAAATAATCTACATTTAAAAAAAAAATCCATATAGTGGTTTTCAAAATATTGATTTTTGAAAAAAAAATAAGAAAATTATTAAAAATACAAAAAAAAAAATTGAATTTTTTTAAGAATAAAACTCCTCGATAGAATGTCAAAATAACCTTATGTTCCAAATTTGAAGACGATTGGCCAAACCGTTTAGGCTGTAGTTCAATATAGTTACATCCGTACAGACGGACTGACAGACAGGCAGACAGAATTTTGCCAGTAACTCAAATATGTTTTTCTATAATGTCTCTATCATCATAATGTCATGTCTGATTGGATAGAATAGATAGAAACGACAGTGGCTTTGTCACCCTCTAAAATTTTATGTGGCTACGTTCAATAAATAAGGGAGCAGTTTTTTTTTCTCCACAATGCCTGTCTGTTACAATCAAGCTGGGATTTAAGCTACCGTTTATAGAAAACCATGTTAGTTAAATTTTGTCTCAGGGTACGTACTATGCTTGAAGGTTCATATATAGGCTTCGTTTCACAAGTCCTAAGAAATAAATGAACCCACCCACACCCACCCATGTGTGTCACCCTAAGGCAAAATAGTTTATTGTGCATTTCCGGTTCGTTTCCCCCATTATTTTCATCAATTTGCAACTATGGATGTATATAAGTAGGAGTAGTTGCAATCAACGCCATTTATGCATTGCATAGGTACACCATTGCAGGTCAGCTCCAAATATAAGGCTAAGATATCTTAATTCTATTCGTTTTCATCTATAAATCAATGACATTCAAGGTCCTCCTTATCTTTTCCTCTGCTCGACAAAAATCTACAAATAGAACAAACTTCAATTTCGTTGCAATTTGAACAAACTAATCAAAATTAGAACGATCAACGTCACATTAATTTAAAGGACGTCAAAGAAAATAGAAAAGAAACATTTATAATGGGGGTCATAAAAATCTAAAAAAAAAATCTAGGCTACTCGCCCCCCTATTCGGTGTAAGTTAACTGTAAAATATTGTGGTGGATAGAAAATAAAATAAACACCATTTAAATTAACCCCACATAACTAAACACACATCAACACATGAATATATCAAATGCACCCATTAAATAGATTTTTTTTAAACGCATTACAATATTGCTCTCTTTCCCCTATTCAACGATATTCACCATTTGTTAAAGGAAAAGTTTGTGGTCGTCTCGTCTAGTGTTGAACTGCCTTCTCCCTCCGCTTAAGTGCGCAAAACAAAACAAATTCAACATACCCACACACACTCTTGTACCAAACAGCTGATCGTCATCTCAAGAGAAACGGAGGGGAACGAGAAAAGCAATAAGGAAAAAGTAGTCTGTTCTTGTAAGATTATACCCCATGCAACCCTATTTAAACAACGAACCATTGCAATGTCATTTTTCAGCTAAGAAAAGAAGTTTTCTTTTGCACAGACTTTTCAATGACGTAATAGGTTTTAAAGTTGCAATAAAATCAAAATACATATGGCCTCTTGAACTCACCTTTAAATCCTTCCTCTTCACTTTTCGTCCTCTTCAGCAGTTACTGATGATGAAATCCAACAAATAACGGGAAATTAACGACAAAAAAATTAAAATTTAGCTATCACTGACGTTTTTTTCGGAAAATTCATCAGTAATATTGTTTTTCACAAATTTTATCACTTTGCACAGTTGGCTTTGGTCTGACACCGAACAGACGACAGTCGTTCTGTCAAAAAGTTCATAATGTTCTTCTTTTATACAAAAGTCCCGCATATCCTCCTAACTGACGGAATAGAAATAAAACACGTCTCCTCCTCCTTCAACGAATCCGTTTTGCAACGGAAAATCTATAATTCATGTTAATGCAATTAATGATGCCAAATGTCATCGATTTCCTTCTCTCTTTCTATTTAACACCGTTCAATCTATTGCAACTTTCCATCAATATAACGTATTTGAAAGAAAATACATACTAGTTTTACTATAAAAAAAAGGATAAAAACCAACAAATTAAATTATGCTAGGTACACTGACAAGACAAAGAGATAACTTCAATCGATTCTTCCTATACAACATTCAACATAAAGGTGGTGACTTTGCTGTGGCGGTGAGGGAAGAAAGTTCCCTACACACAAAACCCAACCAAAACCAACTCTTCTCTTATTTGTCCTTTATCTCTACCACTCAATGGCTGCTGCAGGAATTGATAAAAAAATGATTAACAAAATTTTCTAATTCTATTTATATCCAACTCCAACACAATGCCCACTAGAAATTTGCCTAAGACAATTGACGTAAATGCAATTTGTCAAAGATCGTTTTTCCAAAATGTCCGTCGCACTTGCATCGGTTGTTTTAAACTATTTATTGATTGCATATTTTCTTCTTTTTCTTTTTTTTTTTTGTGTGAGTGTAATTGAAAAACAATTTTCAGATTGGAAGAAGGAAAATCACTTATCAGCCAGCAATACGTTTTGCTACTGGTACTGCTCACAAATAGTCACCTTAATTAAAATTTACTTTTCTCACCACACCCGGAGTAAACGTCAAATTATTTTTTCGATACGGTTATCTCGTTTTTACTACTTTCTCGACATATATTTTGTGATTTGGTGTTGTCCCGTTTTTTCACACATTTCTCCTCTACTCCGAGAGTATGTTGCAACTTTTGTATTGCAAATTTCAGAAGTGACGTAAATAAGTCTTCACTTTTTCACCACTTGGGCACACATATACGCAATTATGGAAAAACTTTATGAAATGAAAATAACCAAATGGAAAATGATTTTTACTTGAAAACCTTAAAGAGAATTCAATGAAATTGTTTGCATTTGCTTTTACATTAATTTCCACTTAAAGTCTGTCACTTTGTGAACAAAATCGAGGTGAAACGTCATTAAATCCCGTTTTTTTGTTAAATAAAACAAAAGACCAAGAACAGAGACAACAAAGACAATTAAAAACGGGAAACTGATCTTGACTTGGAAACTTCGTTCGCGATACCGTCCTTTGGCAAAACGACTGCACACTATAGTGTCCGTGTTTCATCTGATTTTCTGATTGTCATGTCTGGAAGCTTAACGGATTCGAAACGAAATTCACCAATGGCAGAGGCAATCACCCTCGAAGTGGAATCGGGTTCAGGAATGAAAAGCACTTTGCGGTGGCTGTGAAGTAAAGTCACTTCACTTTTTGTGTGCTTTTTTGTTTGTGTAGGCTGGCCTGACGGTCGTGCTTCACCTCCCGTAATTTTTATCATTTGCTTGAAATCCAAAAGAAGAAAGAAGTGTTGGAAAATGACAGAATCACAAAATGTAGGTACTTTACTGCACAGGTAGGTGTCTGAGAACAAGAGATGTGTGTATGTTTGTATGAAAGACTTCTTTGTTATCATGAAATAAGTTTCTATCAGAGAAGGACCCGAAGGCCGAATTGGGGTCGTATGGTTATTTGAAGGACACAAATGGTAAATATCAAAACAAAGGACTGACGTAAACTAAAGGATGTTGCAATTCACCACGAATTAATAGACGATATAGGTTGGGCTAGGGGAAATTAGTGTTGCAATTTTTTTTTTAAGTTTCTATAGGTTGACTTCCTACTCTATTCGCATATCTATCCCTTTTCTTTTGTTACTGTCAATACATTAAAGGGGAAGCGCATTATCCAAAAATGACCATTCCCCTCAATGGTGAATATGCAAATCGACAGCCAAATTTCTCCTCAATCACTTCAAAACAATTAACAGCTGTTTATATTTGCTGCGAGAGAATACAGTTTTTGCTTATGCGTGTGGATTGTTTTTTTTAACACAAAAGAGAAAAATATATTTCAACAATTTATGTTAACAAATGTTATAATTTTCGAGACTCGCTCTCGTCGTTCATCATCTGGGTTTCTAATATTAAGGGTGAGTATTGGTTGCGAAGAATATTATTGATTAATATTTTCAAATTCTAAGTAATATTAAAAAAAAATATACAAATAACAAAAGTCTATCTTTTGTATGGATTTATTTATTTTTGTTTTTATTTGAAGTTTAAAAACAATAGCAACAAAATATAGTAATATTTTTATAAGCATGTGTGTAGTTATGTACATTTGTTCCTTAAAGTAGAAGAACAATCACGATTCACAACCGACTTTGACAATTTGAAAAATTTCAAATATACGTACATAAATGTTTAAAGTTTATCACAATACTGTTTTTCTACAAACGCTTTGTTTGACGTACATAAGGATAACGTAACAAATCGGGTGATATACAAAAAAGTTCGAATTGACTGAACTTTTGCTCGCTTTTTAACATTTTACTCAATAAATACGTTCACATTGGATTTTTTTTATTTTTACAGTAGGTTCTCAATATTTTCACGAAACGTATGGCTGATTGGCTGCTTTTCACACGAATCTCACACGTATTCACATACAAAAAAAAAAAAACTATTTCAGGGTTTGCAGGGCATGGTCGGTACGAGTCGTAGTTCTTTTTTATTTTTTCTATGGCTCTCGGCGTGATCCTGTAAAATTTGGTTCCGTTGGGGTAAAGATTATAGTGGTTTGTTCGGATGCTTATAACATGCATTGTATATGAACTGCTAACTCAACTAGGCAGTCTATATACAATGATAACATGAAAACGTTTGGACCACATTGGATAATTCTTTCTCTGAATTTGTTCGTAATATTGCTACGCGAATGTGGTGGTCTAGGTGCACATTTTGCTTCTCATTTTAATTCAAAATTATTATTTATGGACTGATTTTGACAGGCAGATAGCTAGTAATGTAAGGAGTATCCTAGGCCAATTTAATTACCCATATGTGGAGGTACCAAGTATTTTTTGAAAAATCTTACTTATGGACCGATTTGACTCAAAATCACACGGTATTTATTAAAAAAATTATTTTTTTATTTTTTATCCGTCTGCCTGCTTTGTTCTGACTATTCTCGAAAAAGGCTGCACCGATTTTGATGGGACTTTCACTGAAAAGATAGCAGATGTTGTAAGAAGTAACTAGGGCTATTTTTATTTCACACTAGGTGACGCTAGGGTAGTGTTTTTCAGAAATTCGTTATTTTGTAGACCAATTTTGATGTGTTTTTCAAAGGGAGTAACAGAATCCAGAAAATGTATGGTACACCCGAACTATGCCGAGTGGGTGAGCTAGTAAATGCATAATACTAAAAAAAAATTATGTAGATAGACTTTTGTTCAGATTTAGTTATTTTTGTTCTTTTAAAAAATTAAAAGAAAAACAATTGAACAAAGTATACAAAAAGTACTTTTAAATAATCTTCTTCAAATAAAATTGAATGTGCGTATGTGGTTATATATGTTCCCTATGGGCTCCAAGCTCCAATTGTGACCGATTTTATTGAACTTTTCATGTTAAGGTTAGCTCAGTAGGTGATCCTGTACGGTTTAGACCCGATACAAACAAATTTGAGTTGAGTGTATTAACATGGTTACGTTGATCGTTTTAAGCTACATTCAGACCCAATATGTTGCGCTGTTGTCGGGAGCAATCAGATGTATGGTATACGGGTGGGTCCGTTAGTCTTCTTCTTATTTATACAAATTAATGTATATATTTGGTTAGGTATGTTCCCTATGAACTTCCAGTGGATGATACTGGCAAATGTATTTAAAAAAGCAATAGAAAATTACGAAGTTAATAATTACTATAAGAAAGGGAGAATTATGAATCCATCCCAATTCATGAATGCGGTACTACAGTAGTCGTCTGCGGAACATCGTCACTACCCACCCTACCTTGATATCTCTTTCGCCTCAATACCTTTTTGCTTTTTCCTTATAGTAATCGTCTGACCGTTTTAGTAAGAGGAAAGTTTACTGTCGTGTCTACCTCTTTATGAAAATTCTCCTCAGAATCGTCTCTAAGGTTTTTTTTGTTCACATGAAGCGGTTTCAGAATGATTTCGAACGCTTCCGGATAAAAACGGCATAACCAAGTAAGTAATGAATTAAGACACAAAGCTCCGTCTAATTTTAATTTTTTTAATTTTTCTAGCTTCATAACCAACACAGCAGAGAAACACGCAAATTATTCTCTTCAATCACCCGTAAGATATCACATGCGATCCGAATTCTTTTAAACCTATGCTTACTTCACCGGAGATGATGGAAATTGCCTAGAATTAATAGGCACTGCATCACCTGCTATATCAATAATATGGGTTCTACGTACGTTTTCTTAAGACTTATTCAGGCCTGGCAGTTCTATTAACAATTAACCGATTGCATCAAGAAGCAAAACGGTTTCTAATTAACATTTGCAGCCAAGGAAGCATTTGAAAATTAAAAGAAACGCTAATCTCTGCTCCTGTATTTTGACTAAGCCAGACTTTAGCATTAAGATTTCACGGTTCGATGTGATGCATCGTCTAAGGAGTGCTTTTCCAGTTGAATGCATGTGGCAATGAAAAAATCCTTAGCTTGTTGAATACGGTCAAAGAGTTCGAGTATCTAGGAGCAGTTCTCAGCATTAGAAAGTTTCGCGCCGATATATCGAAGTTTTGCCTTTTCGCGTAATAACTGACCACTCAATTCTGAAATGGCTTATGCGGCTTTCAAGACGGAGTTTGCAGCTTCAAGGAATCTATTTTAAAACATAGCATAGAATAGAAAAGGTGCCACATGCGCTTTTGAGAGGATAGATATCGATATGCCAGAGTTTGATTCTGTTGAGTACAACGCATTGAGAGGTAAATAGAAAAAAAATCAGTATTCATATCTAGACCAGATCTTGTTTTGCCCAACAAATACATATGCAATAGAGTTAGATTTAGAAGTAAAGAACTTAAAAGTAATAGCTAAACCACAATCAAGCTTACGCTTTGGCTTCGTCACGTTACATTTCACACGCTTTGTGTCCGCTTTGAATGACATTTTCCAAATTTCAGTTTTTGTTTTTGCTTTTTTCTGTCAAAGCGAGCAAAAGTTCAACCAGTTTCTACTTCAGCTTTGCGTTTGAGTCACGTGACCTTATCTTGTACACGAACTAAACGTAACGTCAAAGCCAAAGCGATATTGTGATAAGATGTATTGATTTGCTATGGTTGAACTTGTAAACGTCAGGCGAAGCCGAAGCTAAAGCGTGATTGTGTTTTAAATAATAAATAAATACTCTTTGTGACGCTTGTGGATATTGGATATTAGCTCACCAAGTCATTGAAATGGCTCAGGATTCGAAATGGCTTGTTTTAATAGTGCCTTTTCAAAAACGTAAGTTTGAATGTGGAAAAAGTACTATTGGCCAAAAATTTACAGATATATTTAAAAACTTACTACAAGTAATACCCTTTTAAGTTTCATTTTATATTTGTTGTGGGGAACGAGGATATAAAATTAAACGCATATAACTATAATGAATGAACAATACTTCCTGTCATTTATTTAACTGTGGAATAGCAAGCTGTCAAATTCGCATTTGACAGAGCTATTCATAATAAAATACCTCACCATTAACGAATTGTTAGCGAAGTGCTCATCATTTTTTGAAATTTCTTTTAACATTTATTAACAAAAATCGACACATGCATGTTCCACTTTTTTTAAGTTTGAGTTTTTTTTTTAACCACAGTCGTATCAAATAAAGCATTCTTTTTTTAACGAATTTAAAATTCCGAATTCCTACGCAACTTCATAAGACAACCACAAATATTTGAGGGATGTTTGGCTGCCAGCGAATGCTCATTGCATATTTTCGAACAGCTGTTTCTCTATTCACCACAATTCCATTCAAAGAAAGTATATACGTAAGTCCATTCCATAGTGGAAATCTAAACCAGAAATCAGTACGAAAAAAGTGTTTGTTGTGGATGTGTGTTCTCTTTCCTTTTGTTCTCTATAAACAAGATGGCTACTTGTTATAAAAGATTATCTTTCTCAAACGACGAAGAGTATAAATTAATCGAATTTGTTAAAAACCACCCTGCGCTTTGGGATGCCAGTCACGGGGAATATGGAAATTCTGAATTGCGGAAAATTTATTGGGTGTCATTGGCTGAGGAATTAAAAAAAAACAGGTATGTGTAGGTTTTGGTTTATTGGAGGAATTCCGTAAGGAAAGAGATGGATAGCTATGTTTTAAAAAGGGGAATTGTGTGGTGATTGTGAACTGAAATAATGGTGAATAGAAATTGGCGGGCTATTATTTGAATTTTTAAAACTACTTCAACTAATTTCAATGCGATTTAAAAAAAAAAAACATTTTCTTTAACTTTTAGTTTTCGAATGCCGACGGAAATGGCGTTTTGTTAGAGATTACTACATCCACAAACGACCGAGGCACTTTGAAAGTACACCACAACGTGATGGAAAATATTATAGTTTGCAATTTCTCAACAAAGTTAAAGTTTCATCGAAAAAAAACTGCACCAATCCTGATGAAATTTTTAGGACTGAAATCAAAGCTAAAACTAATGATCCAAAACAGTTAAGCAAAATCGAAGTAGATTTCTTAGACTCAGATGAAATTGATTATGATTTTGCGGAAGATCCTACTTTTGAAAAGTTAAATGCCGAACGTACACCAGCAAAAACTCATTGTGAGGATTATTCACAACATCAAGATCAGGACACAAATGATAATGATGCAAAATCGGAGCAATTCTTTTGCAGGGAAGATTACATGGACGAGAGTTCGACGGCTGAGGAATTTAATAAACTACGGCATTTGGCAGAAGATGAGCAAGATGAGGGAGAAGAGGAACACCTTTATGAACCAAATACTGAAATAAGATATGAGACTAACACTGAACAATCGAATAATCAAATAGATAATTCTTTATCCCTGCATAAAAAGGCTATTGATCTTTTCTTTGAAAGTATGGCTGCCACTGTTAAGACTTTTCCAGTTCAATATGTTGCCGAAGCTAAATGTAAGGTGCTTATGGCTATTAATGAAATTGAATGTAATATTTTTAAAAACGAAAATAAATACTAAATACAGTAAATCTACCAAACAAAAAGAGCTGTCCGTATTCTATAACTTAGCGAAAACTAGAAATTCATATTCATTTACTTTGAAGAGAGAAATTTAAAAACTTAAAAAAAACCTTCAAATGAGAGAAAGAGAGAGAGAGATTTGTTTAAAACTTTTTTTTTTCATTTGTTTTTATCAAAATTTCGGGTTTGTAAGCGAATTTTTTAAAAAACTATTACCATAAATAACATAATTTAAATTTTGGATTAAACAACTTTCAAAATCGTTATAATACCTAATTTTAAGTGTTGTCTTTGTTTTTTTTAAATAATTTTGATTCCATTTTAAGTAGTTTAAGGGCCCCGTGGCTTAATGGTTAGTGTGTCGGACTGCAAAGCGAATGCGAGTGGCTTCGATACCAGCTCATAGCCACTTTTTTCCGGGGTACTGACTCTTGCGAGGAACTGACAAAAACTCCAAGAGTAAAATTTGTCTCGAAAAAGTGCATCTAATGTAGCCGTTCGGACTCGGCGGTAAACTGTAGGTCCCTTCCATTCTTGCAGATTAACAACCCACACACAGGAATGAGAGTATAAGTCACTAGGCCTTGTCTCCTTAAGGAGCTGTCGCCCCAATAAATTTATTTTAGGTTCCTCAGGGCAGCCATTTAGGGCCTCTGCTCTTCATACTATTTATAAATGATCTTCCATCAAGAATTCGAATTTCTGACTGCTGGCTCTTATTGACTTCAATATGATTTAGATGAAGTGTCAGCTTGATGTAGTGAGAATCGTTTGTTCTTGAATATAGCTTAATGTAAGACCTTTACATTCACAAGGTTGCCTAATCCTATTGATCATTCATACGTCATTTATGACATACCGCTTCAGTCAGTGCATAGCCAAAAAGGCCTACATGCGTTATTTTCGATTCAAAATTATCCTCCAATTTGCAATTGGACTACATTATTTCTAAAGGTAATAGATTACTTGGATTTATAATTCGTAACTCAAAACAATATTCGGATCCGTTCACGATTAAATATTTGTATATCCAACTTATAAGATCAGTTCTAGTTGTATACAGTGTCCATTGTATGTATAGGGTGGGTATGATAAATCTTATTGATTTGGTTAACATATAAAATTATGGAGGTATGCGTTGCGAAAACTTAATTGGGCTGACAATATTCGAGGATGCAAACCTTTCACCGTTCTGATTCAATAGTTTGGTTTTGGTATTGTAAACGCATAAAACCCATTAGGTAACAATTTCTGTCAAAACGTTCTGCTTACTGCCCACCCTGCTGATTTAGTAGACAGCTGTTTAAAATCATAACGATCATAGAAGAACCTTAAAAAAGATAATAACAATAAATGTCTGTCTGTCTGTCTGGGTGTATAGTATAAAGATCTGAACCCTTAACGAGGTGATTACCTTTAAATTTGGTACATTTTGCAATTCATCAAAGGGGTTTTTGAAATTTTATCTTTAGGGCTAAAAATAACTATACCTGCCGTTTTCTAGAAAACGGCTCCACCGATTTTGATGAAAATTTTTTAAAGTATTTTGGTATGTATTGGCTATAATTTTATGAAAAACAAATTTACCGGAAAAATCTATCAGGGGTACCTTTCATATACCTAACGTTTTATTTTTAATTTTCAACTTTCTCGGTAACGTCTCATTAGCTCATTTCAATTTAGCTATTTTTTTTAAAAAAGGTCTAAATAGCCAAATAAATTCCGCATACCAACTTTTAGAATTTTTTTTCTATTTAAATATAATTAATTTTTGGATTTTGTATTTTGTTTATTGTTTTTCAAAACTACCTAATTAATAAATTGTATGATCTGTGTATTAATAAAATCTAAAAAACTGCATACCAAAATCTAAATTTTTTGTTTTAAATAAAGAAATAAAAACAGGATTTTATCAAAATGGGTCCTACAATTTTCGAAACAATTTTTACATAAATTTATTATTATTTAAGACGTGTGGTGAAATACTCTATTTTTTACTAAAAAAAAAGTCGGTTAACGGACGATAATTTACGTGATAACGTCAAAGAAAACATCGACACTTTTTATTCCTAACAGAGTAAAAAGCATCAAACCTAAAGAAAAGTCTTGGTTTAATTCTGAGTGTAAAGAAGCTATCAGGCTCAAAGAAGTAAGTTTCCGATCTTACAAAGCCAACCCTACAGAGGAAAATCGGAAAAAAGCACAAACAAGCAAGGAACTTATGCAACTCCGTTATTGAAAGATCCAAATTTTTGCATGACCAAAAATTACGGCTAAAAATTCTGCAGTGTCCCAAAGGCAGTAAAAATTTTTGGTCATTTGTAAAAAATATAAAAAACTCTTCTGGACCGTTCAATACAAGTTGTATTGGACGGATTCAAGTCTGATTCGCACAAAATAAATGCTGGTGTGCCCCAGGGCTCTGTTCTGTCTCCGACTCTTTTCTTGATTTTTATAAACGATCTTCTGTCCGTTACTTCTAATCCACTTAACTGTTTTGCTGACGACTCTACCCTCAGCTTTTCATATTCGTTCGATAATTCACGTCCTTCGCCTTCGGACGTACAATTGCAACGGTACCATATGTCAAGCTCATTAAACTCCGATTTATACAGCATTGTCAAATAGGGCCATAGAAATCGTGTGGAGTTTAATGCTTCGAAAACTCAACGCTGTCTTCTGTCGTTAAAGCTAAACATTCCCCCAATGCCATTGTCCATGAATGGCACTTACATCGAAGAAACCGAAAAACTCTCAGTACTCGGTATGTGTGTCAACGACGACCTCCGTTGGAACGACCATATATTTAAGATCGCTAAGAATGCCCATCTGATCTGGCTACAATTTATAAAGCGTTTATACGCCCTAAACTCGGGTATAACTCCCACCTCTGGGCAGGTGCTTCGCAAACATCGCTTCACCTGCTTGATAGAATACAAAATCGAGCGTTAAAATTGATAGGAAATAGAACTGCCGCTGAAACAATTGCCCCACTCGAAAACCGACGCAATGTTTCATGTCTTTCCTTATTTTATCGTTTCTTTTACAAAAAATGTTCACTCGAAGTAGCCAGTTGCATTCCTCCCCTTAAAAGTTTCTCCCGTAATACTCGTCTCGCAAGAAATGCTCATCAGTTCACCCTTGAGCCCAATTTCGGACGTACCGTGAAATATAGGGATTCTTTTTTTAGCCGAACAACACGAATTTGGAATAGTTTACCCGGCGGGATTTTCCCTTGCCATTTTGATCTGCTAACATTCAAAACCAATGTTAATCGGCACCTCCTATCTCTCCCCTCCCTATCTTCGTAATGCCCGCGCAGTGTGTTCTACATTAAAAGGGAAACACATAATCCCTTGTGCGCGCGTTAATTAAAAAAAAAAAAAAAAAAAAAAAATTGATGGCGCCAACACCAACAGCCCGTTAACTCACGCTATATACAATTCCACTTATCACGTAAAAAATATAGTACTAAATCTACCAACAAATTTAATAGTACTAAGTACTAAAAATCTAGTACCAAACATACTATTGTACCTACAATCGGCACCAGGTTTATATTTTACTAGCGGTACCCGGTACCAATTTTAAAGTATTCATTGAGTAAAATGTCAGAAAGCGAGCAAAAGATCAGGTAATTCGAACTTTTTTGTATATCACTCGCTTTGTTATTGTTACGTTATCCTTACGTACACCAAACAAAGCGTTTGTGAGAAAAAACAGTATTGTGATAAACTTAAAACTTTTCCATATAATTTAAACATTTGAACTTTTTCAAATTGTTAAAGTCAGTTGTAAAACATGATTGTGTTTCTACTTTAATGCTAGCGGGTCCCAACATTCACAGGAACGACCCCTGGACAAAACAATATTTACCCTGTTAATTTCATTAAAATTCGTTGGGCGGTTTAGAAGTACATACTCGACTAACATACAAAAATACATACATCTGATGTTCGCCTGGTGCTCAGAATAAGCGCGATCGATTTTTGTCGTAATTCAGGCCCGGTGCACACTTGCGTCCTTTTGACGCGGCAGCGGTGATGCTTTTACGTCTTACAGTACTCACAAATAAATATAGTCGTGCACACACTCGTCATATGCCGCCCATTTTGTATTTCTTTTTCTCTTCTTGTACTTTTTGAATTTAAGTGGAATTATTTTTGCAATTTGCATTTGCCTGTTCTTTTTCATGTTCGCCTGGTGCTTGCTATCGATTTTGGTTGAAAAAACCACAGTATCGCGGTTAGCGTAATGTTGATGTCAGCATGAGTCATGATATATCGTATGTGTAGCGTGACATCGATTTACAAGTCGTTATCACGTCAAAAAACATAGTTTTGACACTTTTTATAAGTCCAGGTCCCGTTATTTTTCTACGTAAATTTTTCTTGTTTCCTTCAAATAAGATTGGGCACATAAGAGCAAATACGTGCCAACCAATCGTGCCCATTTTCAAGCATGGGAACCATGAACAACAACGAAGCTATTGAATCAGAAAGCGTAACGACTGCGAAGATAAAATAACATTAATTTAAAATCCTTCGTTATTTTTCATTTCAAATATTTATTTGTCATTAATAATGTATATAAAAAGCTTGTGTAAATATTGAAATATTTATCCATTTTTGTTTTGTTTCTTTTAGTTATTAATTTTTTTTAAGGTGTAGTCCCCATTTTTTGTTTTCAATTTCTTTTCATTCCGTTTACATAACACAAAAAATATTTAATTCATAAAGAATAAATTATTATTTTTTTTACATATATTTTGTTTAAAAAGTAAATTCTTCTGAAGTTTAAACTTAAATGGCTAAAAAGCTTAGGTGTATTTTTTTTACATGAATATTAATTAATTGTAAGATCACAAATATAACATAAATTTAAAAATTACAAATAACATTATTTTTTTAGTATAATATTGTAGAAGAAAATATAAAATTATAGTTATAAAGTTGAAACCCCTTGCGTTCGATAGATAATAATTTAATGCAAAACGTCCAAAAGTCCAATCATTGTTTATTTTTTTTTTACAAATTTTATAACTACACAATTTTTTTCGGTTTTCCTGTATAGTAGGTATATTTAAATTTAAGTTTTGTTTATATACACTACACGATAGTTTGAATACATTTTATTTGTTTTAATATATTTTAATAAAAAAATCGAATTTATTTCCATATACGTGGTTGTATTTAAATTTAATTTATATATTTTGTTTATGTATTGTATATGTAACTGCTATTATCTAAACGATGTCGTTCACTACTATTTTTTATTATTTTTTATCATTTTTTAATTAATGTGTTTATTTGAGACGAATTTTGTTATTTTTATTTATTTATTTATGTTTTTTTTTCTACAATTTAAGTCCATCAATTTAATTGTGTTTTAAAATGTTGAATTAACCTTGCACTTTCCAATTTTTTTTATTCAAATCTTGTTCAATGTACAATTTTTTCTCATTTTTTTATTTTTTTAACATATTTGATTGAATAAAGACGTCGTCATTTTTATCATCAATTTTATTTAGCAATAACCTTATTTTTCTTTACAAATTTATTCTCTTTTAAGTTTATTTTTTTTTTAACAGAGATTTGGATCGGAGTGAAAGACTATTATCAGCTTTTTGTGTTTGCTTTGGGATTTCTGTTTATCCGAAAATGTATGTTTTACAAATATGTATGTTTTATTCGAAAAATATAAATTTTAAATATTTACTTTTTGTTTGTATTTTGAAAAAAATATTCAGTTTTGAATTTTTTTTCTTGTATAAATAATTGGATATATCTTTTAATATTTATATTTTTTTTTGGTTGAAAGAGGATTTAGAAAATAACGGGATTTATTTGTTGTATTTTTTACTTATTGTTCTATATTGTTTCTTTTTATTTATTTTGAAAAGAAA
Organism: Platycheirus rosarum; assembly: GCA_963971375.1. Classification (NCBI taxonomy): domain Eukaryota; kingdom Metazoa; phylum Arthropoda; class Insecta; order Diptera; family Syrphidae; genus Platycheirus; species Platycheirus rosarum. The sequence goes on along the minus strand of OZ020510.1, from coordinate 27,329,674 downwards.
AAATGTTTTATAATTTGTTTTATTTGACGTGTTTTTTTTGCATTAATGTTTTTTTGTACCTGAATTTTTATTGGTTAATTGTGGATTTTGTTTTCAATATTCTTTGTATATCTTGTATTTAAGTTAAATCGAAGTGTTCACTCAAAAATTATTAATTTAATTGTGCTAAAATTATAAAAATCTGGACATCTTTCAAAAATAATCTTAAAAATATAAAGAAACAAAAAATTAACAGACAAAACGATAATGTTTTTGAATTAATTTTTATTATATTTCAATGGTTTTTTATTAAGAAATTTTATTTTTATTGAGAATAATGATTAATGACAATTTTTTTCGCATCGTTTTGATTTTTTTTAAGTAAACATCACAGATTATTAAATTTAATACCAATTTTTTTCTTCGCTGCCAAGGCAAATTATTATTTTTACTTGGTTTACGATACAATTAGATTATTATAAGAATAATTAAATAGCGAAGTGACAAAGACATCACAACAGTTAATTTTATAAATTTTAGTATTAAAAATTAAATATATTATTTTATTAATTAATATTTTCATTTATTTGTATTTGAATAAAAAAAATATATAAGCGATGAGCTTTCCTCTAACAGGATAAAGAAATTTTATAAGCACATATATCATATGTAGGTTACTTGAAGTACCTACCTAGTACCTACTCTTAACCACTTTCTGGTGTTTAAATTGTCAGAAACAATTTTTAGATGCTATCGTATATGGCTGATTCGTAATATGATTATAATACCATGTCCAGATTAAGATAATAATCGGTCGTCCGTTTTTCATTTCATTAAAAAGAGAAATGCCAGTTCAACAATAGAGGTTTTTAATCAGATTCAAAAAAATAAGTTGCCTCGTTTGTTGTTAAGTTTAAGTCTTATTTTGGAGCCAGGGATCATAATTTATTAATCGAATTTCAAGCATTTACCTGAGTTATCTATCTATATATATATATAAAGAACAATCCAAATTATATTTGTGCGCGAACTACTTTTTTTCGGCTGCATCGATTTGAATGAAATTTTTAGGAGATAATTGGAGAATGCATATAAGAAATCTGTTTGCTGTCCGATGTCTAGAAGCGGAGTTATGACCAAAAATGTCACTCACATGATAATAATCGAAAATTGATAGTGTACCCGAGCAACGCCAGCAGGATCAGCTAGTATATTTAAATAACGAGTTCAATCTAGCTTAGCACTGAGTAACTATTATGCAAGGGATTCAAATACATTCTTTTTGAAATATCCTCAAGATATACCGTGCATGAGATTTGTACAGTTTTAGCATTTTAAAGTTAATCTAAGGTTTATTAGGATCAGAATAACCTAACGCCCATAACTTGAGCTTAACTTTGTTTAAACGTTAGACCACTACTGTTCAACGGGTCTTAAAAGCAAGAAACAAGTTTTGAAACATTGGCGCAAAATTTATTATAGACAACCTATTTTTAATACATTAACTTCACCCTACTTAAAACATTTGGTGCTGTTCTATGTTTTGCTCAATTATAAACATAAAAAGGCAATCTCTAGTTAAAATCAGATTTCATAGTTTAAGAACTTTAAGGAATTTTGTTGTTATTAGCGCAAAATTATAGACAAATAAAGTCGACATTGTCAAAAACTTAGTGTGAAACTAGCTGATGTTTTCATACAAATTTCAACCTAGTCTCACACTAAATAAGTTTTAGTGTCGAGTTAAATGACTATAATTTTGCGCTATTGAATTTAGTTAGTGTTTGTGTGTAGTTTTATGTTCAAAATGGCGTTTTGTGAGAGTAAACTGTCATTCTCAGAGAATTTTTAGTTTCACACAAAAAAAGTTAAAGCGGGGGTTTCTTGTTATTAAAAATCTAGTGAAGTCGTCTATATTTGAATAACTACGCTTTTAATGTTAATGCCAAATCGTATTTGTTTTAGTTTGGTATTAAAGCGTCTTTAATTTTGCGCCATTCATTCTCTTTCTTTTAATAGAGGGAAAGAATAATGGTTTAGTATTAGGTTTAGTATAGGGATCAGAATTAACTAGCCCATTAAACCCATAACTTGAGCTTAACTTATTTCGTTAGAGCGCTACTATCTCTAAAACTAGAAACAGGCTTACAAACTTTCTTTTACTTTCAATAAAGGGAAAGATTATGGTTTGAATTTGGGCCAAATAATTCTATAAATAAGAATTTAAGAAAGAAAATGGACTCCTGCTTACTTACCCTCTGTTACTTACGTAGTTAAGTTTAAAAAATAATAATTAAAGTTTTTACCGGATTTAAATTATGCTCGAAAATTTTATATGAATTCTTTTTAAGAAGAAAATTGGTTCTGAACGTAGTTAGTTCAGTACTTCATCCTTGGATGATTCTGAGAAGAGAATTTTGATTCTCGATTTAAAATCAGAATTCACTCAATAATGCCACTGAAATGCCAACACTGTCATTGATATGAATTGTTTTTTTTTTTGGTTTTGCATTCACATATACATATGTAAACAAAAACGCAAAACTGAGCGAAAGCAATTTCGCTGTTTCGTTGGATTTCAGAATGAGTGAAGCCAATAAAACGAGTAAAACCAATTAAAATGATGCAAGAACCAAAGCACTCCTGCTTGGAAAGTCCTTCATACTTTCTTCTTTCAGGTACGTATCAGGTCCACAATTGCTTGAAACGGGATTGATTCAACTCACTAGGTCTTAACTCCTCGAACAAAAGGAAGTCAATTATTGCTTTGTCAATCGCAAAGGTAATATTTTCTCAAATCTCTTTTTCAAAATGGCTGACGTTATATTATTTGAAAACAAGCGCGAAAAAATGCCTCACTTTGCACATGCGCAGTAAACTAAGCGCAAAACATAACCAGGGCTACCTCAGAAAAGTCAAAAACAAGAGTCCTGACTGAAAAAAGAGTCCCATATAAACTATAAGGAAAACATACATAATTTGTTATTAACAATTATATTTGGATTCATTTTATAAGTATAAAACAAAAGGATAAAAACTTAAAATATTTCAGTTTATAACTAAAAAGTAATTAACAAAATTAAAAAAAAATTATATATATTAGTTGTTTGGAGTATTTTGCCTGTAGTTCTGAGCCTAAATTTTGTCAGGAACCCAGTGCTCGAGCTGCTTATCTTTTAATACATTTAGCGCAGAAAACATTGATTGGCAAGAATCTACTTTTCGTCGGTTTATTTAAATAAGTAAATTTATTTTTTTGTTCAACGTTAGTTTTGAAAACGTACTTATAAAAGTTAAAACAAAAACTCTTTCAAGTGCTTTTTCAAATTACCGATTTCAAACAAAAAAATGGGCACGACTGGGTCGCACGTACTTGCTCTTATGTGCCTAATTACATTGGAAAGCGAGATTTTTGGCAGAGACAAGTAACATTTGCGTTGAAAATAAAACAGTTTGAACTTATAAAAAGTATTAAACACCACAATACTTAACGGTTTTTAGTAAACATGAAGTATGCCATCACACGTCTTAAATAACAAGGAATTTATGAAAATGTATTTCGAAAATTGTAGGACCAGTTTTGATAAAATTCTGTTTTTTATTTTTAGTTTTTTGATTAGACATAAAATTTAAAATAATTTTTTTGATTATTTTTCAAAATATTTGATTTTCCAAAAAAAAATTCTAAAATTAATTTTAATTAGAAAAAAAAGTTATTAAAAATGTTTATATATAGAATTAATTCGGCTATCTAGATCTTCTCAAATATAAAATTTGACAGAAATCCAAAGAGCCGTTACCGAGAAAGCCAAAAATTAAAAAAACCTTTATATGAAAGGTCCCGTTAATAGACTTTTCCCATATATGTAGTTCTAATCAAATGATAGTCAATGCCAACAAAAAAAATTTTAGGGCTAAAAATAAAATTTCAATTTTCCCTCTGAGGAATGCCAAAAGAATCATACACCCCAAGTTTGAAGATAATCGCTTAAGCCGTTTAGGCTGCAGCTCGTTATACATACTGACAGGCAGATGGGCAGACGGACGTCTTTTTGTCAATGATTTGTTTAGACTTCTCTGTGATCGTAATGTCATGTTTGATTGTTATTTAAATTTTTTTAATATTCACGAATCCTAAACTTGCCTTATAGTCCCTGTAATCGCAAGTAAAAATGGCTTAATTCAGAGAAGAACGCAAGCAAATGCCGAATGCAGAAGAAAAGTATTTAACGAGAATTGTGTACTATACCAAAATTATTTAAATTGTTAGAGTCCAGATTTTTTAAAAAGAGTCCATTTTTGATCATTTTTGAAAAGTGGCGTCCTGGAGTCCAGGCTTCAAATAAAAGTTAAAATGACGCAAAAAAGTACCAAAGGTAACCCTGAGCATAACACGAAAAAACATGCTCTTAATTCTCCCTCTCACAAATAAAATGTACCCACACTAGCGCTCCAAGCGGCTCGTGCGGCAAAGATTTGTTGATAGTACTATAGCAGTTTATATACAATGAACCCACCTAGATTGAAAATTGCCCTCCTTATTGCTATTGATATTGCCTCAAATATTGCTTATGTAGCCACTAGTAAATAATAGTTCCACTAGATTCCAATAGATTTCACAACAATTCTTTGTCTGACAACTTCGAAGAAATTAAACGGGGAAGACGTGCGTTATCGGAACATCTCTCCGATGTGTCAATCGAAACAAATACCTGGGTAGAAAATTCCCCGATTTTGAAGTTCGAACAGATCGAAGAACATTTTATTCTGTACGGAATCTAGAAAAAACTCGATAATCAGATGATAGGCTCTTTTAGATAATTTTTAGTTTTTTTTTCAGATATCTCCATATGTATCTGTATTATGGGCTAAGGTGAACAGCTATTCATAGAGAATTTAGTAACTCTGTTTAGTATGACTCAATCCGAATATGAATTCTACTATAACCTTGCTACAATTTTCGTTCATTCTATCACGAAAACAGCGATATGTCAAAACGACGGGGCAATAAAAAAAAAACAATTTTTGGATTGCATCCCATTATCCGGTAATTGAGGTTGTTTCGAAATAAATGTTCCGTAAGCTGTTAACACTTGAAGGCTTCCAGATATTGAAAAACCTCTTATCTTCAATATTGAGCAAATCAATTATAAATTTGGAGTCTTTGTCGAATGTACATAATATACCGTTCAATTCATCGATAGTCAATTCGATTCCGCTTTCGTTTCTTGTTGGTGGTACCATTTTCAAATCGACCAAGTTATCATAATGTGTTCCGTTATTTTTTTTCAAATAAATTCAAGCTACCGAAAGTTACTAATAGCTTTGTTCAGTGGGCTTTTTTAAGAACAGAACAGCACAGAACAGAATAGTACAGCACATAATTAGTGAGAAATATCAGAACAATTTAGAGCACGTAGCCGATGACATGTATGCATAGCTAATTTCATTATATTCCGTTGTGTTAGGATTTTTCAAGATTTGCCATCTGTGTCAGTTCTGTTTACAAAAAAAGACAAAAGCAAGGCGTTTGTAAACACTTGCCAGAGCAAAATTCTTTTAAAAAAAAATTATTCATTTATTATTATTTAATTATATATGTAAATAAAAAAATAAATGAAACTTTCACAAATCAAAATTACACTTCTTTGAAAAGAAAATGCATCAGTTGACTTCAACAGTTTTCACTAATCTGCTCTTCGTCAAAAGGAGGTGTAGAAAATACTGTTCCAAACTGTTCCAGGCAGACTCATTGAACATTGAACAGAAAAAAGATTAGAAAAGAACAGAAAAAATCTCATTGAACACCAAAAGCTGATGATATGACAGTTTGAAACAGGCTCATTGAACAAAGCTAATAACTGCATAATCTTGTTCCCTGACACAAAAATTTCGTAAAAAAGAGAGGCGATGAGAGAGTTAAATACTCTCCAAGTGAGAGTAACGAATTTCTGCTCAAGAAATTTCTCTTGGCACTTTGAGCAGCTAAAAATTAGCTGTCATAAACAGCTGTTATTCAATTAAGTTGGAATTTAAATTGAAAGTGTTTTCATACTTTTCTACTGAATTTGAATTTCACAAAAAGTCAATACATTTAGGCAAATTTCAATGTTTTCATCAGTTGACAATTTTCTTTATTTTAACAAGGTAAAACAAATTTTTGACGTTTTGTAGAGTTAAAAACAACCCAAAGAAAGCTTCTGTCGTTAGACTCGTTTTTATTTTAGAAATTGATTTAAATTGTTTATGAATCACATAAGCTCGGATTTAAATAACAACTTATCAAACATATATGAATATGGGACAATATTTTCTTTTTTGGAAGCTGAACCTGGCGACCCTTTAATAAATGGTTCGCGTCCCCTTGCGGTCACACTGCGCAATAAGCACACAAAGTAAAATCCTAGATTGAAACAGCTATAAACCTCTACGTAAATTGGATAAAACTTTGCTCTCTTATGAATTTAATTTAAACTATTTGCCGAATATTCGTAGTTTTAAGCTTTGTAAGAAAAATAAAAAATAGGAAAAGAAACAGTACCGAACAACATAGAACAGAAAAAAACAACAATTACAGGATTTGACTACCAGTTTGTTGACTATCAAATCACTGTTGACTAAAGAACTTCTTAAATATCATTGGTCTTAAGAAGTAAAATGAAAAACAGTGCTTAAATAAACTAGTTCTTTTAAAAAACAAGTTTTAAAATAGAATTTTTTTTCAGTTTGCTCATTTTATTTTGCAAAAATAAAAAAAAATAAAGATTTCTGTGTTTATTTTTAAATTATATATATATTTTGTTTATTATTTAATTTGTTTTTAATATAAAGATTTGACTTAAGAATCACAATAGAGTTATAGGTATATGAAAAAAAGAGTTGTATGTAGTAAAATGTGTTTCTTTTGTATAGAAAAATATTTTTTGTTTTCTACTTAATTAGTTTTACAGTTTGGTTTAAATGTAATGTTATATGTTATGTATTTTAACGTTAACATTGACAACATAATGAATTTATTTAAAAAAAAAAAGAAAGATATAACTTAAGGCTATATATTTTATTAATGTGGTTATGGTATTTTTCTATGTAAAAAATTATTTTTTTTTATTTAATAATAATTGTATCGTATTTTTTAAGTAATTTAGTTTTTTTCATATTAATTATTCCTTTCTTGTTTTTTTTACTATACTGAAGTTTTATGTATTTTAATTTCTTTTTATTTGTTCATTTTATTTTTTTTTTAATTCGAGTTATACATTAATCATCTTATTGTTATCTTTTTCATATTTTAATACATAACTTATGTCTAAGTCGCAAATCAGAAAGCTTTTATCACATCTACTTAATTTTAATTGTTTTTTTTTTATTTTATTTTGCTTCTTTTTTCAATTGCGTTCAATCAATTCGTGGATTTATATTATTTTTTGTTGGATTGAGAAGAAAATTTTTTTTTGTTTTGGTTTTATTTTCGGTTTTATATTTATTTATTTTATTTTTGATTATGCATATGAGATAGATATAGTAAAAATACGAATTTGGATTTTTTCTCTTCTTATGAAAAATGAAACTGGTGGATATCTACGCGAAATCCAACTTCCAAAGCTAATTTCTTGGTGTAAATTAAGACAACTTCTGTAATCAGTTCGAAGTATCAAACAGAAAATGCGTTAATGACGGTAAAAACGGAGAAGGCATACTGAAAATATTGCTAAACACTCAATTCAACGTTCCAAGAAGAGTATTTTTTAACATTTTCCAAAAGTCGGGGCAAAAAGACTATAATAATAAAAAAAAGACCATGACTCATAAAGGTTTTTCATATTATTAGGATCGCTCCAGATTGTTTGCATTGATAAATATACATGTGTATATATAAAAACTCATTTCAATATACATAAGACTTTCATAGAGAGATTTAATCATAGAAGACTCCAAGACATGGGAGTGTAACCAGAAATGGTCAATGAATAATACCAGCCAAATAATAATGCATTATAAAACGTTATGACCTCAATTCCATGTCCAAACGGAAAGGAATATATTTATTTATAATTCTTGGAAACACCGACATTATCAGCATAGATCTTGTAGACAGTTCAAGCAGAAAAGGAAAGTCCAAACAAGAGATTTGGAGCGCGGAATTTGCAGACTAGACTAAAGTCATAGGAAAAATACACATTAACATACTTACCAAACTATATCTTAAGCATAACGAGCCCCTTTAAAAGTCTCTCTTGAGATTATGGACAATTATGATCCCAACACGAAAAAATTTGCAAAAAACCATCGCATGAGTTAATAAATCCATATCCTATTTTGATAATTTTGGACCAATGAATCCATGTATCAGTTTTCTGTTTGAAAGGGGCCGCCTTATAGAATACCATACGTCTGCCGCACCTTTCAAACAGAAAACTTGCAGAATGAGAGGCAACCAAAGGAGCTCGACCGGCGCGACTTAAAGCAAAGGACCTCTTATGCAATGAACAAACAATTAATTGTATTTTCCCTTCGAAATTTGGAAGACCAATAAATAAAAAACGTAAATTAACTGTAAAAAAAGACTCAATACAAGATGTCAGCAACACCGCAACAGTTCTTAATGCTAGTACCGTTTGAGCAAGTCATTCCTTAGCAGGAACGGTGTATAACATTCCTGCAGTGCCTGCCCGCTTGTCGTAAAAGACTATAACAATTTCGCAGAAGAAAAGCATGCATAAAAACTCCTACCTCAAAACAAATGCAAGGATACTCAGAAATGGGACAATCCAAAAATGACTTTCTCTGTCTAAAATGATTAACAGACATCATAGTCAATTTTAACATATTATTTGGGGTTGTCATGAGGAGAATGCACCTCAACACATCTGATCTTTGTAGATAATGCCAAAATATAGAGCCAACAAAGATATTCGTCTACTTCCTTTCTAACTGTAATGGCACAGCACGTAGCTGTCTGAGAGTTCCACTTTGATAATCTGGGCGATATCACTAAAAAAAACACGAGCACATACTGATCAAGTGAGTTAAAGGTCCGGCGAATAACATAAGCCCATTTCGCACAATACTCTCAAATTTAGTTTGAAGAACCTAATTGATTCACTAAAAGGTGTCGATAATTAGGAATCCCTTTTCATATCGTATACCAATCTTCACACCACATTAGGGTTTCATATGAGGAGTATGCACTTTAACCCTGATCTATTAGAGAATGCTAAAATATAGAGCCACTGACAGGCCTGGGCCAGCAGCTTTCCGAGAGTTCTTCTTGTATAAACTGGCCGATATCACTAAAAAAGGATTCAAGGATATTCTGGCTTTCATTAGAAAGATCATAATAAACTTACTTACTACTTAGATACTCTCATATTTTTTTCTGGCGAACCTGATAGATTCAATTAAGTGCGAGTAATGCGAGTAATAAATAGTCTTACGATGCAAAGAGCACAAACTCCCCCCCCCCCCCTTCAATCTCATCGAACCCAACCCAAGATTATGTTTCGGTATACAAATTATTTAGCACATAAGACTTGCTTCTACTGGGATTTCTTTAAAGGCGTCAAAAAAGGGGAGCTCCTATGCCCGAATAATATGCCCTGTTTTCCCTCTGCATACGAAACTATTGTTTTAGGTGCATGGCATTGCAATTATAACGCAAGCTTTAGAAACAATTGTTGGAAGTACAGCTGGAGGAACTATCATTAGAATTTGTGCATTAGAAAGCCATAGTAATGCGTCTTAAACCTTCTCATAATTCAAAATGTTAGAGATATAGATCGCACAACCTCTCATCCTTCGATCCAAATGGACCCAACTCTAGATTATGTTTCGGTATATAAATCGCCCATCATTTGACCCTGCAGGAATTCCTTTAAAGATTACTACAGGGGAGCGGGCCTTGCGAAAGAATAGCTTGCACTGTTTTCCCACCATCTACTGACGAAACTATTTTGTAAGTGCATGGCATTACGCTTATTAGACAAGCTTTAAAAAAAAAATGTTGGGAGAACCCAGTAGAGGTGGGCAAAGTCCCTAGATCTTGAGCCTAATCAAGGCGTAGTAATGGTCTTAAATCTTCTTAGTCTTCCATTAAAACATATCGTATTCTTGTATTTTCCACCAAATAGGTAAAAGTCGGAAAGTAAACCAAATAAAAAAACATTTTTTTTTTCATTTAAATGAGACCAAGAGAAAATGGAATCTCTGATAATTCATCGTATAGTTATTATTATTTTCTTTTTTATAAAAACCATTATTCAATTCATTATATCTATATACAAAATTTTAAACAACAAAACATCAAGTTTTTAACAAAATTTAAAATAATAATTAAATTAAAAAAAAAAACAAACATTTGTGTACTTAACTATTGAAATACATAATTTTAAAACTATAACAAAGAATTAGTCTGTATTTTTGTTGCTAAATTTTAATCATCATATCTCATGCACACAAACAATATTTTAGTCAATCACTATCCCGCGCATATATATATATCCATAAATACACTGGAACACGGTTTTTTTATTTTATTTAAACAATGCTGTTTGCATAAGTGTCCTTTTCTTTTGTCAATTTCAATAGCAAATCTAAATAGCTGGCTCAAGTAAAAAAAAAACTACAATTAATTCAATAATACATTAGAGGAGATGAAACATTGTATTCTGTTTTGTTTTAAACTTAGCAGAAAGAGTAGTTAAATTATTTTCTTATTTTTTTTTTTCAAAAGAAAATCGTATCTTTACAAATATTATTGGCGGCAGCAGAGTACCCAAAGTCGTAATAGTAATCATCATCATTAAGTAAATAATAACTAACTGCGAGAAACATAAGATAAACTAACAACAATAATAAAATTATTATGAAAATAAAAACTATTGTAATATATCAGTCATCACGGCTTTTGCACAAAATTTTTCTGGCCAAGCCTATGGCCTGATCTCAGAGAATCTCACAGCAGCGACAATACCTAGGTCGGTGGCCGGTGGTGACTGGTGGTGGTGTCACCGGAGCAAAGTATGCATGAACTTTAATATTTGGTAAATGATTCTAAAAGAAAATTGTTTTTTTTTGGTTTGCTTAAAATTTAAACCAAAAATCAAAATTAAAAACTTACTTTTAATTTTCGTATTGCCGCTCGTGTAATCATTTGGCAGTCGAATAGCTCAATTCTTTGTAGATTGTGACACGATACTAAATGCTCTAAGGTTCGATCGGTTATTAGTGGACAATTGTCCAGTTCTAGGACGGATAGACTTTCAGCTGCACAACTACCGGCGGCCAGCTGACGTATTCCATCGTCGGTTATAAGCTCACAATGTGATAAAGTCTAAGAAAAATAAAAACACAGTTGACTCTAGGAACTGTACTTGATTGTAGTAGAAACTTACCAATTTCTCTAAACTCGGACAACCAGTGGCCAAATGGGCCAGCGTTAGATCAGTTATCTGGTTGCATTCTTCCAAGTCCATTCGTTCCAAATATTTACAATTTTTTCCAAGTGCCTGGAATCCAATGTCGGTGAAATTCCTGCATCCGGATACCTCGAGGGTATTCAAAAGCGGATTATTTTGCGATAAAGCTATTAGTGAAACGTCTGTTAATTCGCCACATTTTGATACGCACAGCTTTTGTAGATTACGGCAATTTGATGCGATTAGTCGTATTGAAGAGTCGGTGATGTTCTAGGAAGAATAAAAAACAAATTGGGTTTTCAGTGAAACATCCATTGTCAAAAACAACAAACTTACCTCACAACTATGAAAATTAAGCACCATTAAGTCGGGACAGTACTTAGCTAAGCATTGCAGTGCGTTGTCGTTTACTTGTTTACAACCTTTACTGCTGAACTTTCTTAATTTAACACAACCGCGAGATAGGGCTTCGACTCCGTTTTCCGATATGAGATGACACCATGATACATTAATCTCTAGAAGGTTCTGGATAATGAAAAGAAAAAAAATGGATTATTAAAGGAATTTATTGCGGAGGAGGTGGAGATTTTTGAATGTTTTGAATTAAAAGTTTCAAGTTGTCAGTGCAGGTTTGCGAAGGGTTTAAAAAGCCTCTTTGGGAGGAACGTTTTTGTATGACTCGATCGATTTGTGAGCCGAGTTGAATTGTTCAAAAAACTGAAAAAATCGGATACGGAGGCGCCTGGATGACGAAAAGTGTATGGAGAACAACAATATTGAAAGACTGCTGATCGCGTATCCCTTGAGCTAGCGAGAAATCCCCCGACTGCCATAACAAGCCATAAGAAACGCAGCGTCAGAGGTGTTGGTGTTCTCATCACCACCTACAAGAAACTCCTAGTTCGACTCCGAATGTGCTCAGACAAACAAATTCAAAACGGAGGCATACAGATCGTGACTCCGTAAAAGAACTAGAGCATCATATAATCTCTACGTTAAGCGAAGGATGAGAAACGCTACTCAGGATGAAGAAAAAAGATCAGCAGAAACTAGAAGTTGAAACTCCTACAGAAGAGTGAAATAGTCAACAGCTGGTTTCACTAGCCGTCCTGAGCGCTGCAAAGGTGGGGATTGAAACAGCTTAGTAGACACGCAGTCGAAGTTAACCATTTGGACCAATTTCAACAACCAGTTGTTGAATTGCGATGATCCCGCCAATGATCGACCTGGACTAGTCAACATAGATGACAAGCAAGAGTTACATCCGTCCGACAAAAATGAGTTGCCAGACTAAAAATAAACAACGTAGCTGATACCGATGGGCTACAAGAGGAACTTTTTAGACACGCAGGGATTACCTGGAGTTGATGTCATACACCAACTCATCTACATCGGAGGAAAATATAACAGATGATTTGATTCTCAGTACCATCTGCCCGATTCACAAAAAAGAAGTTCGATATTTCTGCACTACTACTATAAAGGAATTAGCCTTTTAACATCGCTTATCCTGTCCATCTTTCTATGTAAAAAATATCTTAAGCCGTTTCAACATTATGCTTGAAAAGATAGTGCGGAACACCCAGGTCAGCACATGAGGCACTATCATAAAAAACAACGCAGTTACTTAGGTTTGCTGGCGACATTGATGTGATAGGAAGGACTATGTGGGCAGTAAAGGTTTTTTTTTTTTTTTTTTTTTATATATTAACGCGCGCACAAGGGACTACTTGTTTCCCTTTTAATGTAACACACTGCGCGGGCATTCGGAATATAGGGAAGAGAGAGATAGGAAGTGTCGATTAACATTGGTTTTGAATGTTTGCAGATCAATATGGCAAGGGAAAATCCCGCCGGGTAAACTATTCCAAATTCACTTCCATGAAATCAGCTGCAAGCAGAATGGGACTGGTTATAAAAGAGGACAAAACGAAGTATATCCTTCACCGACTTGGTAAGAACACGACGTTTGACCAGTATAACTTCGAGGTAGTCAGTGAATTTGACTACCTGGGCACTGCTGTGGATACAGGGAATAACATCAGCGCCGAAATGAAGCGTAGAAGCAGTAGTAAGCAGTTAAAGAATAAAGAGAAGAACCCACGATCCAACGTGTTGAAGAAGATACAACAACGATTTTTACGTGCTGTTCAGCTATATAAGCCGTATCCAGCGGCTAAGATAAATCGGCCCCGCCCAATTCCCTTCCTGAATTCATTAAAGAAGTTGAAAACAAGTTTGAAGAAGTTGCAGCCTCTAAAACTTCAGTCACCTACTTTAATGAGGACAATCCTGCACTCGGACCAACTGGAGATGCTTTTACTTCCATCGAGGAAGTAACTGACATAATCCACGGAGGAAATTCTAAGAAGTCAGCAGAAAATGATGGGATTTCTAACTTTGCTGACGATCATCTTCAATAGCTGCCCGAATAACAGCTACTTCCCCGAAACATGAAAAACGGCAAAAGTGGTGCCCGTTCCGAAGAAAACCGACTAGCGTCGGGGGATATCTGCCAATTTCGCTTCTATGCTGTGTCAGCAAAATTATGGAGGGACTTATCCTAAGAAAGCTTCATCATTTCTTCAGGGAAAGGGAAAACATACCTGAGCGTCAGTATGGTTTCCCAGCACGACACTCCACCATCCATCCGCTTCTTGGACTGCACTCCGACGTGACACACGGACTCAACAAGAAAGAGACGACAGTCGCCTGTTTACTGGACATCGAAAAGGCCTTCGATACAGTTTGGATGAAAGGACTAATATTCAAACTGTCAAGTCTAGGACTACCTGAACAATTGGTAAGATTAATCAAAAATTTTCTAACCCATAGATCCTTTTATGTACAGGTAAACAAAGAATATTCATGAAGAAAGACGATCAGCGCTGGAGTTCTACAAGGTTCCAAGTTGAGTCCCATACTTTTCAACCTTTACACAGCTGACCAGCCTACCAACATCGCAGGGGCAAAATTGAATCTATATGCCGATGACTCCTTAACATATGCAACATCTATTTCACCAGAAATCGCAGCCAGGAAAGTTGAAGATCACATAAGAAACTTGTGGGACTACTACCTCTAATGGGGACTAAAGATAAATAGCGATAAGAGCGAGCTGATCTGCTTCAGAACCCCAACAACAGCAACAAGAGGTCGAAGAGGTTTCGCATCACGCTGTAATAATATCAGTATTAATCTACCAGTAATAAGGACAAAGACAACAGCACAATATCTTGCAGTGAATTTCACTAACCGCTTCAAATTCAACAAGCACGCTTCATTTATGCCAACTTCTCCCTACATCTGGTCCACCCGCTTCTTAGGAGAAGAAACGGACTAAGCATTAATACTAAGCTCCTCATCTACAAACAGCTGATCCGTCCAGTTCTGACGTACGCTAGTCCTATTTGGTTCACCATATCACCAACATATACATATGAAGAAGATCGAAGTTTTCGAAAAGGAAGATGCTCCGTAGCTGTACAGGTCTACAACGAAACCCCATTACAAGGAAATATGTCCCAAACCAGAAGCTATATGAAGACACCAAGCTGATTCCAATAAATCAGTTCATGACACAGCTCTCCAAAAATATTTTGAGGGACTTGGAGGACCACCCGAACTTGGAAATCCAGCAACTACTCAAGCAACAACTAGAGCCCAACCATCGCTACCTCAACATTCGAGCCATCACAGACGACCGATTCGAGGACATAATGAACAATGAAGAAGCCCCGTTCAGAGGATAAACAATACCGCATCCTCATCCCAATTTTTAAAACCAAAGACAGTTAATTATAATTAAGAATTTCAAATAAAAGATTATGCAACCAAAAATATGATATAAGTAAAAATATAGCATTGTATAGAATCAGTGCCCCGTGGCTTAGTGGTTAGTGTGTCGGACTGCTAAGCGAAAGAGCCTGGGTTCAAATCCCGCTCATAGCCACCTTTTTTTCTGGGGTACTGCCTCTTGCGAGGAATTGACAAAACCTCCAAGAGTAAAATTTGTCTCGAAAAAGTGCATCTCATGTAGACGTTCGGACTCGGCGGTAAACTGTAGGTCCCTTCCATTCTTGCAGATTAACAACACACACACAGGAATGGTTGAGAGTATAAGTCACTAGGCCTTGGCTCCTTAAGGAGCTGTCGCGCCAATAAATTTATTTATTTATAGAATCAGCTGAAGTATGTCGGGCCCCTGTTGTTGAGCCGACATGATTTAATTTAGTTATAAGTAAATTTAAGGCCAATTGTACATAAATTTTAATGAATGTAATAAAAATAATCTAATCTAAAATCTAAGATGGATCGGCCATGTAAAGGGGATGAACATCGACGGTCCAGCACGCAAATTCTACGATGCCATACCTGAGGGAGTCAGAAGCCAATGAGATATCATCTCCGATGAAGCGACCAGGTAGAGCGAAACCACCGGGTGCTTGGGGTGCGAAAATGGAGGCGACAGGCTAGAGATCGAGCCTGCTAGAGAGGTATATTAAACCAGGCCCAGGAGCACCACACTATGTAGCGCCACCAAAAGTAAAAGTAAGTTAGTAAACAGAAAAGAAGAGTAGTCCTCTTTATAAGAACTAAATTGACTGTTCAAAACCCTACTGGAGAAGAAGTTTGTAGGGGAATTTTGAACAATGAACTAAACGGTTGGGTAAGGTTGGATGGGGGTGATGATTCGGCAGTCGAATCATCTCACTCGGATCTGAAGGATCCATTGCGGTCCCCAGGAGTAGGAGTAACATGGTGTGGTAAATTTTGGGGGAGAATTAGTCCTTAAACCATCCTGAAGTCTTGATAAATTACAGAATGATTTTAAATGGTTTTTTTTTGAAACGTCGCGTCGCCCAATTCGTCGACGAAGTATTCTCCGAAGGTTATTATTCTGGTCTGGCCTAGACTGGAGCATTCACAAGGAAATTGATATGAGCCCTCTTCTGCTCATGTAAGCCTCTATTGAGTTGTGACCCGTAAGGATGCCAACCAAAACGAACAGTTGAAGTCTACCTAAGCTTTTGAATGTATTGTGTATTTTTCTTTGGGGTGTTTGGCCAAAGAACTCTTGAGACCCGACAGTTGTCGATTTTTGACTGTATCTTGTTTGCGACTTTGAGGAAATTATTGTGAATTCCTACATTCTTATTTTCCAGTGGCCCAAGTACTCAGGGTACAGTTTGGCTTGGTTCCATGGATGAACCATTTTTGGCCAGTTCATTATCATCATCCTCACCTTTCATTTCCGTTATTATCACAGTGTACGTGAACTAAGGTACGGTAGTTGAGCTGTGCAAAATTCTGTGACTGAGAAGCCTGGACTAAGACTCCAAATAAGGTAGCAGGCGAAAAAAGAGGCATTAAGCTACTTGACCAGAAAAAAATCGAGAAGATAGCAAGAGAACCAGCTGTGTTAAGGGGTATGTTGTTTGAAGTAGTGGTCCTTCTTTGCTCCACATAAATAAAAGTAATAAAAGTAAATAATGCGAAAGAACAATTTCTCAAAACGAGAAGTTCTAAAATCCACTTGAAAATGAGTATGGACATTCAAAAGAAATTTTCCAAAGTCTAAGTGTCCAACTCAGAAGCCACTGAGCGCTTAGCCATGACCGTTCTAAAGGGTTAGGGTTCATCCTGAACTTAAGCTGCTGACAACAAAGAGCAAGGTGACAGACTCAAAAGCCAAGAAGCAATGACCTTACATCTTTGCAAATACCAATTTTGCATCATAATCCATGAGGAAAATAGGTGCCAAATGTAGTAAATTTATTTTTAACCAAATTAACCTTCCAAACAAAAGCATTGATAAAAACCAGGTGTGTGCAGTAAAATTCTGTCAGACATATTCAACATTCAAAGAACAAACCATCGATCATTATTTGCTACACGAATCTATTATAATAGAACCTTTCCACCCAAATACATTTCCTTCCGCTTCAAAGTGCCCCCTCCAATAACAGTATTTAACCTGCTATCAGGAACAATAACATTTCTCTTCCATAGTTCCAATGAACGTCCCCTCATTCCTTTAAAAGATGTTTTGGGCAATCACCACTTTAAAAAACCTTTTCTTCTTCTGATACTATTGTTTCACCACCCGACACCCACCACCTCCTCCAGTACTTAAAACAACGACTATAAAATTATTGATCCTGTGTCCTTGCACAAAACAGCTGAAAGCGTGTGAAAAGCAAAAACACACAGAAAGCTATTAAAGGACATCACATAGAGTAAACAGAAGGACTGATGGTGGTAAACAGGCCTACTGATGGATACCATGAGTATGTGTGTTCTGGCAATCGTCGTCACCCACTCAACAAC
The DNA here is from genome assembly GCA_963971375.1 of Platycheirus rosarum. Lineage (NCBI taxonomy): Eukaryota > Metazoa > Arthropoda > Insecta > Diptera > Syrphidae > Platycheirus > Platycheirus rosarum. Next base: position 27,311,951 of record OZ020510.1, on the reverse strand, counting down.
ACTTACTCAGTACTGTATAGTAAATGGATGGAATGTGGCGCTGCTGCTCCTGCTCCCTCCTTCACCCAAACATTTCTTAAACACGTTCAAGCTGCAGCATGCCCTCAAGACAGTTTTTGGTCTAATGATATCGAAAACAACCCACACTCAAGAAGGACAAGAAAAAGAAGAAGCAAAACTTACGGAGACTGAAGAAGACTGTTGACTGACGGTCGGATGAATTTACTGAAAGTGTGATGTTGTGATTCCGTTTTTTTTTTTGTATTATTTTCGGGCAATGTAGGCCAAAACTTTTGTGCCATCATAATCGTTTGGCCTCATTTTGGTCTAAAAAAGGCACACAGAAGAAAAAAAGAAGGAAAACAAACAAAAAAAAAAACTGAATAAATATAGTGGCAAGAAGCAGCATTGAGAAAGATGATGTGTTTCAGGCAGCAGTCAGGAAGTGAAGCTTGAGTTGCTTCTTGCTTGCTACATCGACGACGACGGCACAAGGTTAAAGAGAGAAAAATGGATATATGCATCAAAGCATATCCTTGCTTGGTCGAAGAAAGAGCAACGCAAGAGAAGATAAGTGTGCATTCGGTATGTTTTGGACGGAAGAGAGGAATTTCAAATGCATTTTTTTATTTCGCTTTACAGCAAAGCCATCAGGCAAGAGAATCCTTCATTCATTATTTTATATATCTTTTGTGCAATCGGGGTTTCTCAAGGACATGACCTGAAAATAATTTCGTTTCTTTTGTTGCATACTTACAGGACATCCATCGGAGATGTATTTTAAACTATTGTCGGTTATACTAGCGCACGAGTCTAAATTTATTGATGTTAATTTCGAACAGTAGCGACTTATTGATTGCGTCGATAGGTCGGTTATCTTTTTGCACTCAGATAAATCAAGATGTTCGATATAATGGCAGTGGTTAGCTAGGGTTCTGCAATGAAAGAAGATTTATTCAATTAAAGTTCCGAATTGACGTTAAAGCAATATACTACCGTATTGATACATCTCCAACTGATTGGCAACCTCGAAGCGAGAGAAATTTCAAAAAACCACCGCATCTCTGTGATATATTTTCAATGACAGGACCCTGAAATAAAAAAAAAATAATGTTATACCTCCTCAAGTTTTTTAAGCTATTTGAATAATGAATAGGAGATTTACCTCGATGTCCCGTTGAAAGTCAAACAAATTGATTTTTTGCCAACTCGAGCCGTCCAGGGCAAGGACATTCCAATATTTGCAGACCTGTAAGCAATTTAAATAGAACATTTTATTGCAAGTTTGTGTGTATGTGCAAAGGATTATAAATTGGACATGTATATGCCAACTAGTCTGGGCTATCTGTATAGCTGAAATGGAGTTCAAAGCTTTTGGTGGTGTAAATGTGGGTCAACGAAAATTCGCGTTCTCATTACACAGGGATATGTGGGGCATAGAGTTCAGTGCAGCATATCGCATGGAGATGAAAAGGAAATTGTCTGGTTAGAAACAAAAAGTATGACCCAAAAGTTCACTTTTCCTGGGGATTGGATCGAGAACAAAGGGAGAGGATAGGAATACCAACTTGGGAGGAAAAAAAGATTTCGGTTTTTTTTTTGAGAGGCAATAGACAGGAATTTATGTAGGTCACATCAGTTTGAAGTAAAAATCGATATGTGCATTTTGCCTCGAGTTTGTTTTGATTTTACAGATTCAACAAGCATATTTTGTATACTTTTAGGGGCAAAATAAATATGTAATTAATTATTAATTAGGGCAGATATATTTTCCGCGGGTATACATTTAATATCTTTAATAGAGTTTTTTCTCAAACTAAATACTGTATATGTAAAAATTAATTAATTTATTTATTTTTCAGCTAAAGCCAAACTAATTTTGGCTAAAAACGTTGGAATCGACAAGAATAGGAATGGAGTTTTAAGTAGTTTTAAGTACGAACATTTATTCATATCAACTTTTAATAAAATTCAGTTCATGGAAACGACCTCAGGGGTACATTTAAGTTTAAATCTGAAATGTGTTTGTGACATAAATGCGTCCACTCAACTGTTGCATAACACTCCTTTAGGAACATATGTACAAGAACACAGTAGCGTCCGGTTGATTGAACCTATTTTTGTAGTTGTTTTTTTTTTTTTAAACACAATTAAACTTGAGGTTTTATGCACCAGCACCCATAGGTGTTTCCGCTAAGATGCACTAGTCTATTTGTTGTTTCCGGTTAATTATATTGATTTAATGAATTAGTTACTTTTCTTTGTTCAAATGTAAAGGGTCTAAAGTCCTGTCATCTGTTTTTTTTTTTAATTTCATAGCACATTTTTGTTATTTTCGTTTTCGACTATTTTTAAACACAAATCTCTGTAAATCGCTGTTTCGTAAGCATCGTGGAACATTTATGATTGTTTTGGGTGCTTTATTTTGATATGATTAGTGTTTGCCTATAGCGAAAAGCTTATTTTCGAAGATTCAAGAATGTAATATATTTGTGTCGAAAAAAACCTAGTTCGTTTAAAATCATAAGCATTTGAACATATTTTTAGCTTGGGAAATATTCAAACAGGGTCTGGCAAGCGGCTTATGATAATTTGAAAATATTAACACTACGAAATGCTTTCTAATATTAATTTATGGTTGAAATCGATTAAGCAGTTCTCGAAAAAGTACGTTCACAATCCTGTTCACTGCAACTTTAAGACGGTTTACAGACAAGCAGTTCATAGTTTAGTGAACAATTTGAGTCTACATTATCGCTGCTGAAATTTTGCGTGCCAGTGAAACAACGGGTTGGTCCAAGTAACGAAAATTATACTGCCGTTCAAGCATCTGTCTAAAATAAACCAAATCATTCAATTCCACGGCGTTTTCAAAAATTGCCCATGACTTGGATCACACTAGGTTGAATTTTGAGAAAGGATTCTGACTTTTACAGTTATAAGATCAAGTAAACTCAATTACTAAAGCCGCTTGATCATATGAAGCAACGTATGTATGTTCTCGGATTGCGCTCTAGAAATGTTTGAAAAAAAATGTTCTTTTTCGATGATGAAATGGAGATCGCTACAGAGACAACGTTATTTCTTTGGTGAATAACATGGACTAGACATTAATTATATGTAATTGTAACAATCGATTTATTGCAAATTTAATTTGATGAACGTGGTTAATCGAGAACTAGTCCTGTTGATTGGCCGCCTAGATCATGTGATTTAACATTTCTAGACTTTTTTTAAGTGTTACGCAAAACAATTGAGGTATACCAGTAAGCTAACATTGTCAGAACAGCTTAGAGACAAAAGGCTGATTCCGTCAAAATGCATTGCTTAGTCTTGCAACTGGCTGGGATTGTTTTGAACTCGACTGGAACCACAACTCTACTGAATCAATGCTTCTTACAGCCCCACATGAGGTGTTTTTCGGGTTGACCATAGAAAACAAAAGCAAACTAAATCCGTGTGTCGTTACATTTATTTGATTTAGGAGTTTTTGTACCTGTCTTTTTTCGGCGATAGTGGCATGCTTTTGTCTTTTGAACTGGGTTCTCAGGCATTTAATTTTATATGGAACATGGTAGAACCAAAAAAGTTGGCCATGCTATGTTTTTGCCAAGATGTCATTCTTAATGTGGAGGCTTCCAGGCTTCTGCTGTTAGGCGAAGCTGTCGTTTAATTACTAACATGTGTCTTGGGCAGAACATGCTCATTGCTTTAATGAAGGACCTTTACTTTTTATTAATGCTCCATAGCGGACAAAGAAAAATTCAATCCTTTCAGCTTCTCACTTAACCCTCCAGCAGAAAATAAAGCACTATAAAACTGAACAACGGCTCAAAACGTTTTCCTGATATACAAAAACTTTGATTAGGAACTTCTCGGTGACTATGCCCAACCATTTTCTTTTTTTTCTTTTTTTTAAAATCCTCTTAAATAGATTTCTGGAACTCTGCATGTCCTTAGGGGAAACCCATATCATTTTTCGACACGTTGTTGTCCACCCAATGATTTTTGAAAATCAACCAACACAATGTACAAATCTCTTGAGAAATCCCAATATTTTTTATTCTGATTTTTATACTGAGGGTTGCATTGTGGATCATTTCCCGAAAAAAACCAGTACTGGTTGTTAGAAAAACGTATTATTTTTCCCAACGGCCATTCAATCTCCACACGCGTTAGATCAACTTTAATTGAATGGTAGCTATCGGAATTTTTTGTACTTCCATTAAGGTCGATCAGTGTCGATCCTAAGCTCGTAGATCGTAGAGGACGGACGTCGAGGTGCGCGCACAAATAATTAAACAAAAGCCAAAAAAATAATTATTGCGCGTTGTTATCGCGAGTGCTTAAAAAAAATAATAATACACACTCGTTAGAGAAATTGGAAAAAAAACCCCTCGCGTGTGCTGTAAAAAAAAATAATAATATTCACTCGCGTCGTAGGATGAATTATAAAGATGCCCACTCGCGCTGAGGAAGAAAAAAAAAATAAATAAAACGCATTCGCATAACAAATTGTGCTCTAATCTGTCCCAAAACCTTTGTGCTTAACTGCCTCTTTCTTATCTACTGTAGGCATCGTATGACCATACAATGCTTGCGGTAAATAGATAAGGGCATCTGAATTTGTCTTATTGTGCTGAATGTTTAGATTGATTTTTTGTAAACAGGCTGTCTTATGGGCATAACACCTAAGACAGTTTGATTATTACAGAAGTTAATTTGGATTTTCACTGCGCAGTTCGACTTAATCAGAGTTGTGTTTTTGTATGTAAGTATTTTTAAATGGTAAGTGATTTTTGTGTCGTGTATTCAAATGTTCGTGGTTTAAGAAATAATTTCTTTCACGTGTACGTCTACACTGTTCAACACAGGCCAGCTGTTTTGGCATTAAGTGAAACTCAGGTTGGAGTAAATACTGATTTATCGGAATTTGCTCTACATGGGTATAGCTTGGTGCCATTACTCTTTTCCTATCATGGTCTCGTGTCTCGTCTATGTTAGGAATGATATTGCTTGCCAGAGCCTACCCCAATATGGGCAATGTTCCAACACGGACTTTAACTTCTTATGGCTCAAATTCACTGTTCGCAAGCATGTCATTCATTATTGTTTTATTTACAGGAGTCCAAATCTTGACAGTAATTCGACTTGTAACGAGTTTGATGCACTGTCTGATTCCATCTCGAAAATTGTTTCCCTTTGTCCTCGCACTGAAATCGTTATTGCGGGCGATTTCAATGTACACAATTCCAATTGGCTCCGCTATTCTGGTCAGACAACACCCGAAGGAAGGTATGTCGAGCTCTTTGCCGGGTTACATCACCTTACCCAACTGATCGATGTGCCAACGCGTATACCGGATGTTGCTGGGCAACATTCGCCCATACTCTTGACTTGTTTCTTACTTCTCACCCTGATAAATATACCATTAGTGTAACTTCTCCATTTGGCACTTCAGACCATTGTATCATTTCAGCTAATTTCTCATCCCCCACCCATCCAGTTAAAGAAAAACTTCCCACCAGGACCGTTTGGCAATACGAGAAAGCCAACTGGGACGGCCTGAATATCTTTTTCCGAAACTTTAACTGGTCACTATGCTTCCTATAGTGACGTTGATGCCAGTGCTGAAATGATCACAAATGTGATTCTTCTAGGGATGCGTGCTTTTATTCCTAACAGAGTAAAAAGCATCAAACCTAAAGAAAAGTCTTGGTTTAATTCTGAGTGTAAAGAAGCTATCAGGCTCAAAGAAGTAAGTTTCCGATCTTACAAAGCCAACCCTACAGAGGAAAATCGGAAAAAGCACAAGCAAGCAAGGAACTCATGCAACTCCGTTATTGAAAGAACCAAATTTTTGCATGACAAAAAATTACGGCAAAAAATTCTGCAGTGTCCCAAAGGCAGTAAAAATTTTTGGTCATTTGTAAAAAATATAAAAAACTCCTCGACATCTTCGGTTCCAACGCTCATCGACAATAACAAACCAATTGTTTACTCTTCAGAGAAGGCAAACTTGCTCGCCGCTCATTTCGCTGCCAGCTCCACGCTGCCACAAAGCAACGTTGCCCCTCCTGTACTTGAGAATGTAAATTTTTCCATGGGACAGATTTTTTTCCGCACTCGTACAGTAGCAAGAGTTCTCAAAGATCTCGATATACACAAATCCGCTGGCCCGGATGGTATACCCCCGATTCTTCTGAAGAGGTGTTCTTCCACACTGGCAAAGCCACTGCGTAAGCTTTTCCATCGCTCCTACTCTTCTGGAATCTTTCCTAGAAGATGGAAAACAGCATTTGTCCAGCCTGTCCCTAAGAAAGGTGACCCATCCTCCCCCTCCTCCTACCGACCCATAGCACTGACATCCCTTCTTTCTAAGGTCATGGAAACACTGATTAACCGTCAGCTTAAGGAATATCTCGAAGATCGAAAGCTTCTCCATGACCGTCAGTACGGCTTCCGCAGCAACCGTTCCACTGGTGATCTGATGGCATATCTCACCGAACAGTGGAACAAATCTTTACATCGCTTTGGTGAAAGTAAAATTATTGCTCTTGATATCTCCAAGGCATTTGACAGAGTTTGGCATGAAGCTCTTTTATCGAAAATGCGTGCTTTTGGGATCGATGATACACTTGTTCGTTAGATTAGAAGCTATCTTCTGGACCGTTCAATACAAGTTGTATTGGACGGATTCAAGTCTGATTCGCACAAAATAAATGCTGGTGTGCCCCAGGGCTCTGTTCTGTCTCCGACTCTTTTCTTGATTTTTATAAACGATCTTCTGTCTGTTACTTCTAATCCACTTAACTGTTTTGCTGACGACTCTACCCTCAGCTTTTCATATTCGTTCGATAATTCACGTCCTTCGCCTTCGGACGTACAATTGCAACGGTGCCGTATGTGAAGCTCATTAAACTCCGATTTATACAGCATTGTCAAATGGGGTAATAGAAATCGTGTGGAGTTTAATGCTTCGAAAACTCAATGCTGTCTTCTGTCGTTAAAGCTAAACATTCCCCCAATGCCATTGTCCATGAATGGCACTTACATCGAAGAAACCGAAAAGCTCTCAGTACTCGGTATGTGTGTCAACGACGACCTCCGTTGGAACGACCATTAATTTGAAATCGCTAAGAATGCTGCTAAGTGCTTAGGTTTTCTGTATCGGTGTAAGAAGTATTTTTCCCCATCTGATCTGGCTACAATTTATAAAGCGTTTATACGCCCTAAACTCGAGTATAACTCCCACCTCTGGGCAGGTGCTTCGCAAACATCGCTTCACCTGCTTGATAGAATACAAAATCGAGCGTTAAAATTGATAGGAAATAGAACTGCCGCTGAAACAATTGCCCCACTCGAACACCGACGCAATGTTTCATGCCTTTCCTTATTTTATCGTTTCTTTTACAAAAAATGTTCACTCGAAGTAGCCAGTTGCATTCCTCCCCTTAAAAGTTTCTCCCGTAATACTCGTCTCGCAAGGAATGCTCATCAGTTCACCCTTGAGCCTAATTTCGGACGTACCGTGAAATATAGGGATTCTTTTTTTAGCCGAACGACACGAATTTGGAATAGTTTACCCGGCGGGATTTTCCCTTGCCATTTTGATCTACAAACATTCAAAACCAATGTTAATCGGCACCTCCTATCTCTCCCCTCCCTATCTTCGTAATGCCCGCGCAGTGTGTTCTACATTAAAAGGGAAACACATAATCCCTTGTGCGCGCGTTAATTATAAAAAAAAAAAAAGGTACTTCAATCCAATGTTTTGGGCTTTATTAAAAAAAATTCCTTATTGGAAAACCTATAATCTCCTAAGAATCTTGCGCTTTCGATGTGATCGAACATAATCCTTAAAATGTCGTTATTTTGTCTGGAGAGTGATTGGGATGCGTGCTTTTGTTACTAATAGGGATACAAGTGTTAAACCTAAAAAAAATTCTTATTTAACAGTGATTGAAAAAAGCTATCCGATTGATGGACATAAGTTCCTTTTTTTATCTTTTCTTATGTTATGTATATAGACTGCCTTTTATGTTCATATGTGTGACTGTCACACACAGGTACATCTATATATGTATATTCATACACTAATTGCCTAATTATCTCTGGTAAATAAATTTCACGACTGGATCGCACGTACTTGCTCATATGTCGAATAAATTTAAAAAAATGCACGACTGGGTCTTGTTCTTATGTTAGATAATTGCTTGGTGGCTTGGACATATGTATATAAAAGGTATTTTTTTAGACGTGTGATTTTCAAGAAGACATAAAGCGCATATAGTTTAATCTTATGGCAAAGAATTAAGCTTTATTATAAAAATAAGGGTTTGCATTATGTTTTAAAAATGATTTCGGGGAAGTGACCGTCGCGGCTGGCTCAAATAAATACCAGCCAAGGCCCAATTTTCCCAATTTTTTGAAAATTGGGATCGGTGGCCATCTCGTTTTGGGCCCATTCACCGAACGTGTTTAATCAAAATCGTTAAAGCCGTTTTCGAGATAATCAAACTTTTTGTTAAAAATTGTGTGGCAGGTACCGTTATTTTTCGACTTAGAGAAAAAATGAATGAGATACTACCTAATAAATACTAAATACCAAGTTTGAAGCAAATCGGCCCATCCGTTTAGGCTGTAGAGGCGCGAACAGACAGACGGACGGAATTTCCGGACCCACTTTTCTCAACTTCTCTATTATCGTAATGTCATGTTTGATTCTTAGTTTTTTTTTTTTGCACGAATACATAACTTGCATTATAGTACCTATAAACGAAAATATCCAAACACATGGTGTTTCATGGAATTTTTCATAACGGGTGTCCGTGTATATTTTTCGTGTGTGTTGGTTATTCTATTTAGTAGCTTCTTTCGTCTACAGCGCATCAGTTTACGAGTGAACGTTGAGCAGTAAAGAGTAAAGACGTTAGTGCCAGTAAAAAAGCATTTTTTAAGCGCCAAATTTTTATTATTACTCGTTTTGATATTTTTTATATACAATGGGCGACGAAGTTGAGTTTGTTTACAATACGCGACTACGTAAGTGAAGTCTCAACACCGATTTTCTATCGCCATTATCAGCGGCTATTGTGAACGATATACACAATGGGAAGGATGAGCAAGATGAAGAAGAAGACACATCGATTGAAGATGATGATACGGAATATGTGCCTCCAGACGATGCATCGGTTATTGAATACGATTTAGTGATACAAAATATATGATAGTGACGAAGAAGAAGAAGAAGAAGAAGAAGAGGAAGGAGAATCGAGTGCGGAAGGTCAACAACAAAGTGCTAACGATAGTGGTTTGTACGGTAAAGATGGCACAAGGTGGACAACGGATGAACCAGCTGCTACTATTCGTTTGCGACAACATAACATTATGCGTTTTCGTGCCGGTCCGAAGGAACAAAATTCAATTCCACTCGAGGTATTCAACAAATTTTTCATCCCAAACCTTGAGTTCATTATACTTACCGAAACGAATCGAAATGCGAAAAGTTTTGTTTAGAAATGGAATGAAGAACATCCTAACTCAAAGCCCAAAGTTTGGAATGATTTTACTAGTACTGAACTTGACGCATTTCTTGGTATTCTTCTGGCTGCTGGTGTTTCACATAACAATATGCAAGACTCATCAATTTTGTGGCGCACTAATGCATTGCCCATATTCAGAGCAGCTATGTCATACCAGCGTTTCCTTGCGATTTCACGATTTATTCGCTTTGATGATAGTCGTACTAGAGAATTTCGTCAAAGAACCAATAAAGCCGCTCCCATTCGCGATATATGGAATTTTTTCAACGAAAACCTTGGAAAAAATTACGAACCGCACGAAGCAATCCCCATTGATGAACAGCTATTTCAATATCGCGGGCGTACGAAATTTACGCAATACATTTCATCAAAATCAGCCAAGTATGGAATAAAAGTTTGGTGGGCATGCGACGCGAATACAAAATATCCATTGCAAGGAAGATTGTATAGGGAAACGAAGGAGAAGAACACGAAGTGAATCAAGGCGAAAACGTTTTGCTAAAACTAGCCAATAAACACAACAAAACCGGCCGAACAATGATGGCCCATATTTTTTTCACAACATTGTCAGGAATGAAGCGCCTTGCACCTCTTGGGGTTGCTTTTGTCGGAACCATTCGATCAAACAAAAAGTGTCTACCTGAAGAAATGAGAGAGTCCTACTCGCCCCGTGCTTTTAACTCAAGCCGGCGTATATTGCATGGATCAAATGGTTACGCACTTTACAACGAAACGGCTAACAAGACGTTGGACATTGCAGTTCTTCAACATGTCGGATGTAATGGCATTGGCTCCTTACTCTATTTGCAAGGAAATCGATGGAAACAACAGGAAAGACGGCAGACGGAATTTCCTCACTATGCTGTCCAACACTTTGGTCTTACCAAACATTACATCATCATACAGTTCCGGACTCGTTCGGCAATTGAATCGTTTTTTGGACAACCAATCAACCTACCATCCAATATTACTTTGGATGCACATACCAGTGGTCCTGATACACTCACCCGCAAAAGGGATTGTCGTCTTTGTTTACGAAGTGGAGATAAATTACGACGAAAAAAAAATGAGAATGAATACACCTCTAATTTGCGAAAAAAATCCATACAAATGCATGTAAAACAACACGTGTCTGGCCAGATTGTGAAACCGCTTTTGGCCAGCCCTTCTCTCCTCCTAATGAACTTTTAAACATACGTCCCTTGTTGTTAACGTCATGGAGACGCTTATTAAGCTTCAGCTAAAAAAATATCTCGAAGATCAAGAGCTTCTTGATGACCATGAATGCGGCTCTTGTATAGTGTTCTTTAAACATCGATAGTAAATTACTATCGAAAACATCGATGGTTCAAAAACTCTCGTCTAACTATCGCATGTGCCATAATAATTTAAATTCATAATTGTCTTTTTCATTAATTACTAAAAACTTCCATTGTTCCATTCGCTTATTAAAAACGGTTAGACTAAATGCACTGTTCTTGAAATAAAGGAAAGTCTGTTCCTTGTCCTGTGGCTTCTCTTTGTCGTCAATCAGTTTGGATGAACCTGATATGAATCTAAGAACACCAGGGACTGACTCAATTGTCGATATATTTTAGGAAATATTTGGAAAAGTCAGCTATCAAACAAATTGAATGTCCAATACAATTTTGGGAGAAGTTTGGGAACGAGGTTTAAGGAAATGGAAGACAAGTTCATCTGCTCAGTGCTTACCAGCAACGTCAGTTTGCTCAGAGGATATTTTCAAAACTAGTCAAATATGGACTGAGTGATTTTTTTTGTTTAAGTAAGCCTCTGCTTTCCTTGAATAAATTAAGTTTGAATATATACATATATATCATAGTATCAAACAAATGTTTTCAATAAAAAATAAAAAAAACTATCGATACTATGGGTGTTTTTTTTAAACAACCGCGAAACACTATTTTCGATCGTTCAAGTGATGTGATGGCATATTTCACCGAGGATTATGATATTTCTAAAGCATTTGATAGTTTTTGACATGTACCTCTTTTATCGAAAATCCGTGCATTTGGTTTCGAAGATATTTTTCTTCGTTAAAAACTACCTTTTGAACCCTTAAATGCAAGATGTGTTCAATAAAAGTTGTGATGATACAAACATAAATAAATACTCAATTTTGTCACCGACTCTCTTCCTCATTTTCATAATACCAAATGACAAGGTCATTACAATACAATACAATCTTTACAGCATTATAAAATGGGGTACGAAAAATGGTGTGGAGTTTTTTTTCTCAATAAATGACCAGTTGAAGTAACCAGTTGCGTTTCTCTCCTTTAACAATTTCAGATGAACCATTCAATGCAAGAAATTATTTTTAAACCGCACAAAACGAATGTAGAATGGTTTATCAGAATGTTTTTTTCTCATAGAGACCTAACTGTACATTTGTTTGTTTGTTATAAAGGTTTTATTATTGTAAACAAAAAGACGTCGCCGACAACGGTCAAAAATCCGCCATGCACGCGTTAGTTAAAAATCATCAAAATATTCAAAGCAGTTCTTCAGAAAGCAGCTCTTAAATGGTTTGATACAAGTTTTTCATAAAAAAAACAGACTTACAGAATTGTCTGAACAAATTTTTATATAATTTATTTATTTTGCATAAACCACATATATCGCAAGTAAGAACATAAGATACTCCCCGAAGTTCACATCCCCAAGGACACATAATTTGACTTTTTTTTTAAAGCAATTTTAACATTAATTGATATTTTGACTTAAAATCTAATTTTTTTTTCAAAACGAACCCAAACCAAACAAATTAAAATGCGGCACATGAATTCCCGTTTAATTCATTCAACAACAAAATTATAAATAGATAATTCGTATAAATATGCTGGCGTTGCAAAGACGTTAAGTTCCCTTTGTGGCGCTCAAATTTATGCGAAGCACGGAAACATACACTTAATCTTTTCGTACATCGTATTGCTTTGTGCGACTGAGGCAATGATGTGTCAAGCAAATGTAATTAAATTACAAACTGATTTGCAATAAATACAGGCGAAGTCTACCCGCCCGGAAATCAACGAAATCTTAATCGAAAAAGATACAAAAACCATTGACAACTGATTTGCCTTTGAGTGTGCATAAGAAAAGCCCCAATTTGGCGCTTAAATTGTATTATTATTTTTTGTATCCCCATTTAGCCAACCTTATTGTTGACCATGTGTATTACATAATTACCTTTTGCTTATCGCATTAACAAAAAAAAAAAATCTAAACAAAAACTAATGCGTCCACGCGACATGCCATAAGTACTATTCTCAAGTTCAAGTTCATGCGCCTAATTTATAGTACAAAAAAAAAAACAACAACAAATCGTATGAAAATCAAAAGAATGGGGCTGCCAAGTGTTTTTTTTTTTTTGGTAATTCCGAGCCAAAAAAAATATAAATAAAATCCAATGATTCATGTGGGAAATAAAAATAAAGTGCCATGCTCTGGTTTTTGCAAGAGAGTGGAGTGTAACTAAGTGTATCGCACCCTGCAGAACAGGAAGATAAACGATTTTCGAAATTTGGGACTTTGACTTCCCCACAGTTAAGGATGTGTTTGAACTCAAGCGTCGTGCAATGCATTTTATGTTCATTCGGGTCAATAAACAGAGTTTTGTGTTTTCCAAGATTTCCTTGCGAATTATTTAAATTATTAAATATGCCGAATGTTTCATTTTTGTATTTAAATAAGGTCAATTAAAAAAAAATAATTGCATTGCGATTTGGCATCGAAATTGGGTTGTCGCTTATGGTATTTAAATCTTGCAGTGGGATTGTTTTAATATTTTTTTAAATATCCAAGAAGAATTATTATTCAATTTAGTTATAAATAATGTGCTCCAACCAATAGATTTTTTTTTAGAATTAATTTTAAATATTTCGGTCCAAGTAAGAAATCAACATTTCAGAGAAGGCAAGGGTGGACAGACTTGCGGGGTATGCGGAACATGCTGCAAGAATAGGGGACGCTAGCGAGCTATATAAAATCATTAAGGACATTGTTGGACAGTGGATTTGAGCGGCAACCTTCTAGTGGCGATAGAAGATCAGCTGCCAAGATGGAAAAAGCACTACTAAACGGCGACCACAATCCTTAATTGAACAACATGCGAGGGATAAAAAACGCGATCCATTTTCTAAAGGCAAACAAAACAGCTGGACTTGACGGTATACCTGCGGAATTCCTATAAGTAGATCCCAAAGCTGCTTCCGGTATTTCGCGGACACTAGTATGAAACTGGAAGAACATGGAGTTGTTGAAAGCTGCCGAAGGAAGGAAACCTCAAAACTTTGATAACTGGCGTGGTATTACCATTCTGTTTCGTTTTGCCGAAGTATAATGTCAACCATTATTCTCGAAAATAAAGTCCAGGATCGAATCTACGATCAGCAGACATCAAGCGGCTTTTCGCAGTGATTGATCCTGCGTCGACCACATCAACAACTTGTGAATCATTCTGGACTAATCATATAAGTATCAGTCACGGCTTAACTTCAACTTTGAGAAAGGCGTTTAATGGGGTATTCCTGGTTAAACGTTATATGAAAGGTACCGTTAATAGACACTTCCGGGAAATTTGGTTTTGATAGAATAAAAGCCAAATATACTACAAAAATACTCTCAAACATTTTCATCAAAATCTTTGGAACCGTCCTCGAGAAAAATAAGCTCTTCCTTATGACAGGTACCGTTATTTTTAGCCCTAAAAAATATTTGAATTTCACCTCTGAGGAATGCTGAAAGATACACACATACCAAATTTGAGGGCAGGCGCTTAACCTGTTTAAGATGCAGCTCGTTACACAACCAGACAGACCGACCGACCGACCGACAGACAGACAGACAGACAGACATTTTTGTCAGTAACTTCTTTAGGGGTCTCTATGATCGTAATGTCATGTTGGATTGTTATCTCAATGTTGTTTAAATTCAGGAGTCCTAAACTTGCCTTATATGTAGTACCTATAATCGCGAGGAAAACAGCTCAGACTCAAGGAATTAAATCATGGTCACAGCTTAGGCCAGTTTCGGCGAATCGGGACATGTGGAAGGATTTTTGACGTGAATATGTCTTTAAAATTGCTTCCATAGCCGATTAAAAAAACGAATGATAACAAAATGGGGGGATACAGTTTGTAGTTCGGGAGCCAGGTAAAAATATGGTCAATCATTTCCTCTCCAGCGATAATTGGTGAAACGCATCAGGGAATAGTATTATAAAACCGAAAGTCAGCTGCGGTTCCGTGGGTGGGATATGAGCAGTCCAGAGCGTTATAACATTTAAAGTATCAGCTGACGGTCTTTCCACCGAGATACAGCTAGCTGACATTTATATTAATTTATAGTTAAAAAATAAATAAATTTATTGGCGCGACAGCTCCTTAGGGAGCCAATGCCTAGTGACGTATACTCTCAACCATTCATGTGTGTGTGTTGTTAATCTGCAAGAATGGAAGGGACCTACAGTTTACCGCCGAGTCATAACCGCTACATGAGATGCACTTTATCGAGACAAATTAAATTTTACTCTTGGAGGTTTTGTCAGTTTCTCGCAAGAGGCTGTACCGCGGAAAAGGAGATGGCTATGAGCTGGATTCGAACCCAGGCTCATTCGCTTAGAAGTCCGACACACTAACCACTAAGCCACGGGGCACTACATTCATTTATAGTTGCTGAGAGGAAATCACTGAAAGGTAATATTTTTTTTCTAAATTCAAGCGTGCAGCTGGCGCATTATCGGACTTGTTACAGCCAGCCGATTTTTGTCTTCTTAACGTTGATGGATAAGCTATAGTTGGACTAATTTTTAGTCGGGAGGAAATGACTAAGAAAAAAAATTATATTCTTCGTGCGTGGGAGGCTACTACGAACCATCCCACCAACGGAACCGCAGCTGACGTTTCCGAGGTTTTATAATACTATTCCCAGATGCTATTCACCAATTATCGTTTGAGAGGAACTTGGTCATGGAAATCTGTCGCTGGCTCCCGGACTATTGGTGTTACAGCTTTATATCTATCATTGTTATCCAAAATTCAAGTACTAGCTAGAGAATTAAAGAATTTATTACGCTATGTAAGGGTTGTCATACATCGCGCGAGGTGGAGGGGGAAGCGTCGCCATTTTGAAGTAATTTTGCCTGGTATCGAGATTCTATTTAGTATAACTTTTGATTCGGAGAAGTTATGACGTTCTTTCTAGTTTCAATCTTTAGCTCTTGACAAAATCTATCGTGTGGTTTTCAAGAAGAAACAAAACGCATACAATTTAATGTTATGGCCAAGAATTTAGCTTTATTATAAAGATAAAGGTTTGCAATTATGTTTTAAAAATGATTTTGGGGAAGTGGCCGCCGCGGCTGGCTCGAATAAATTCCAGCCGAGGCCCAATTTTCCCAATTTTGTGAAAATCGGGATCGGTGGCCATCTCGTTTTGGGCCCATTCACCGAACGTACGACGCGCTTGATGGTCGTTCGGCTTCAATTCTTGCACGAGTTGGATTTTGTAAGCCCGCAAACCAAGATACTTCGGCAAAATCTTCCATAAAGTGGATATGCACATCTCCAATTGTTGCGCGCGATGGCGGATGGATTCATTCGGGTCTTCTTTGATGCTCTGCTCCACCGAAAGGAACCATAGTAAGTCTATTCATAATGAAATGCAAACCAAACTGAGCACAGCAGTCAAAAAGACAAACTCCGAAAATAGTATTGCCAGATTGAAAACCACACGTTTAAAAAAAACAACCTTTATAACAAAATATATACATAATGTCAGCCTATAGACGTTAAAAGCTAGAAATACAAAGATCGTATACGGTTGGAAAGGGCTTCTCAAAAGCAATCGAATGGTACCAATAAAACACAATATGACGAGTCAAGCAGACGTAAAAATAAGTCGTTTTTGTTTGTTTGTTACAATTTAACTCAAAAACTATTGGACTGATTTAAAAAAATATTTCACTAATTGAAAGCTTATTATTTAAGGACTAATATAGGCTTAATTTTCACACGAGGACAGGATTAACGCGGATAAAATCGCGTGGGATAGCTAGTCTTGTATGAAAATAGTTGCCATCATCATTATAGCAAAATGGAGTCAGCTTATGAAATTTTTAAATTTTACGGGGAAGAATACGGCTAACCGTAGGTCAATTTGGGTGCGATGGTTTGGGAACATGATGCTAAAAATCAGTACCATTCAACACTTATAAGAGGTTTGTGAGCAGAAGAAAACGATTTCTTTCGTAATATTGCTCACTTTTCGGAAGAGTAGTTCAATTTTATGTGTGACAAACTATTGCGAAGCCAGTTAACAATTTAATTGAAATAGAATCGGTACAAGAGCTTGTTGTGAGTGATTAGTTACTATTATGTGTTTGTTGGATCGGGAGTGAGGACCCAATTCCGGTGATATTAATTTGATGATTTTAGAAATTGATTTGATGTGAAAACACTTTCAATGTAGTTTTAAGAAAGCAAATCACTTTCAGAAAACGTTTTCAAAAGTCTTTTTCGGGTCGTCACACATAAGAGTTTCAACTGATATAACGGCATTATTAGCAATAAGATGGGAAGGGCCTCTGCCTAAGCTTCTCCATCTATTCTATTCTTCTGGGTTAGGTCCGAGCAGTTGAAAAACACCACTTTTCTTATCAGTTCCTACAGAGGCAATCTTTACTGTCCAGAGCAAAATGAATCAAAAAACTTTTTTTGTTACGTATACGCCATAGTGACCTAATTTTTTAAAAGAAATATTTTTATGAAAAAAAACTGCAAAACTGTAGTTTGGGACACTAGTAACGATATTATCCGGCAGTTACAAAGGTGTCTTTAAAAAAAGCCATGTTGTTCAGTTTGCATTGTCGTATCGGTGACGCATAGGTGGTGATGACTTAACTATCGAATAATTTTTTTTGATTAGGTTTTAATTAGAATTAACAACAAAAAACTTTGAGAAAACCGCTTTTTCGGCTTGTGATTTTAAACAAAAAGGTCATGTCGAATCTGCCGATAGTCAAATTTTTCAACAAAAAAAAAATTTTGGTTGCAACAAATTGGAGAACATTTTCAGGAAAAAATTTTTAGCGATCAAATATTTTATTTTATTAATTATAACTTGACACCAAGTTCTCACAGTTTTACGGCTACCGATTTTGTCTTTGGGGCTAACTCAAAGGATAAGGGTAATGTGTGTCCCATTGAGCGTGGTTGCAACAAGCTCAAAAAAGAGCTGAAAAAAACACACAGCTCAGCCCTTTTTTGAGCTAGCTCACTTTTGAGCTAGCTCTACAATTTGAGCTAGCTCAACTGTTGAGCTTGTCACATAGCTCAAAAGTGAGCTAACATAAAATAATTAAACATTTTATAACCATCCGAACTCATTCCTCTGCATAACTGCAAATTCATCTTACATATCATAATACATTATAAATATTCCAAAACCAATATCACACTTAACCATGTTTCTTAAAACAAACTACAACTATTAACATATTACACATATTTATTTATGCCGCAAATGGAATATTTTCCTAAGGTTAACAAATATTATCCCAACGCAGGGCATGTCATAGCTCAAAATGCAGTTGAGCTAACCCCAGCTCAGCTCAGCTCAAGCAATAGCTCAGCTCAACCAACAGCTCAGCTCAACCAACAGCTCAGCTCAACCGACAGCTCAGCTCAATTTTAAGAGCTGAGCTGTGAAGCTCAAAATTGAGCTAGCTCAAAAAGTGAGTTAGCTCAAATATGAGCTTGGTCGAAAAAAGAGCTAGCTCAAAAGTGAGCTGAGCTGTGAGCTGAGCTGAAATGTGAGCTTCTTGCATCCCTGCCATTGAGCCAAGAACAGTGCAACAACTTAAGACAAGTATTGGGGAATTAATAATTACGCTAGAGCTTAATTTTGTAAGAAAAGTCTTATCAAATGCTCTTGAAAGAGCCCTCCTATAACTCTTCTTTAAATGGACAATTGTTATGTGTCAGCTGGGACCTCAGCTTCCACTTTAATGTTCACATTTACATTCTACTTTTTTTTTAATTTTTGACACGAATATGCTTCGTTTTTCGTTGTTTTATGATAATGACAATGAAGTTTTTCACTTGAAGACAAGTTTTAGGTGGTAAAGTGTCGCTAGACGTGGAATTGCAATTTTTTAGTCGCCGTGGAATTGCAGGAATATTCTATAAAGAACCTATATATATATAGGAAAAAATTCACCCTGTATAAGTGATAAAAATATATTTAATTAAATAATTAAGCTTCTGGACGACCCCTGAGCAGCTTTCCGGATTAGAAATGTTACAGAAGACCCCGGTTACTGTAAAGTTATTCTAGAGACGTGATCAGTCTTTGTGAACGCTGAACGTTAAAGAGCTATCAATTCCATTAATGTGCTTGGATAGAGCAATGGCGAAACTAAAATTCGGAGGTCCACATTTCTGGTTCGCCTAATTTCTCGTTTTGGCAATTGGCATCGACCGATTGAAACTTTTCAGACATCTTATTGTGGGTTTTTTGAAGAGTTAGTTAGTTAAGTTGTGATTTTTTATTAAACAGTTATAAATTTTATTTACATACATACATATTTGTTTAACAATAAACAAAATATAGCGTTGGCTTTTGCCGTCAGTTAGAAACAGAGAGATTTAAACTAACACAAGGCTCTAGTTTTAAGTTTGGACAGAGTAATTTAAAAAGCTTGGTTAATAATTTTATTTTTGTTCTTTGTTGAATAGTCCGTCCAGACCTGAATATTGTGTATGATGTTGATATCATCAAGAGTTAAGATTTTTTTCCCCCAGAACACTCGGCGAATTGATTGTAGGATAGGACACGTTCCTAGAAAATTACATTTTCGGTTGCTTGAAGATTACATAGTGTGCACTGGGTGTTGTCGTTAGTACCGTGTGGTTGATAATTCAAACGCAGCAATTCTCCTCTAGTTTTGAAGATGAGTGATATTGTGCTAATAGGATATCGGTAGTTGAACTAATTGTTAGCACCCATGTCGTATTGTAGTTGCCTGTAAAGAATTCGGGACTCACTTCGTTTCGCTAAATCTACGATATTGTCAAAAATTGATTCCTTAATTTTTCTTATCAATACCGGGAACAAGTTTTTTCCAATGCCCCATGTCCGATTCTAATAGGTGTATGTCATGTTCAAGGCCAAGTCGAGTCCACTCTTCAAAGAATTGAGATTTCCTCGATAGCAGATATCTAGCTATAATATTCGGTAGCTGGTGTTTGGCAACTCAGTTACTTATAATATGTACTGCAGATGCATCTTGAGTTAGAATATGTAGAGCAGGTGCACTCCTGTCTCCAGGTGAAGCGTATAAGTGGGCGTGTTTTCAGGGAGCAAGAATATCTTTTTTTATAAAATATCTTAAAAGTTTTTTAACCTTCTCATATTGCAGAAATCCCCATACTTGGCTTGCATAGCACAATACCGAGCGCATTACGGCTTAAAAAAGTTTATACCTTGCACTCGGAGCAATATGCTTCTTGCTTAGAACTCCTTTCCAGTTGCAGCTGATTGCCTTTTTTGCATCTGCCAGCTTCGCCTGCAATTGTTTCTTGAAAGACCGCGATGGCGTTATGATTACTTCCAAGTATTTGTACTATCTCACTATCTCCAGTTCTGCGTTCTCCCACTTCCACTTTTCTTCTCGTGCGTATCAGCCTGTTCCATTGTGGAAAATCTCTATAATTTACAATATGATGGAGTTATTCTATCATGATTTTTAACATATTTAGGGTTTCTGCAAACATGACAACATCATCAGCATACAACAGTGCTTTAATTGCAGTGCCCAGCATAATCAATTCCTCCGGGTAAAAACGTCGTTAGATTATCCAGGAAAAGGGAAAAGAAAAGTGGACTCAGAAGGCAACCTTGTTTGATTCCGGATGTCGTTTGGAACCAGTCGGACCTTCTGCACCATCCCATACTGCTATTTGACAAGATTGGAAAGAACGACTGTCTCTTACTTGCCCAAATCTATTCATTAGCTGTAGGGAATATGGTTTTTCCTTGCAGAGACTTTTGTAAGCCCTGTTTGTGTCTTATGATACATTAGTTTTGCTGCTTTTGAATTTGTTCTTTTGCTTTTCGCCTTCCCAATCAAAACATGGGTCTCTCCAGTTGCTTTGTCTCCGGCCTGCTTGAAACGGATGAGCGGCTTTTATCACGCATGCCACTAGTAGCTCAATACCACGAGTGGACTTAATTTGATCGTCGTTTACAAGACCCAGTCTTGAGCCAAGGTAAGCGTGGCATGGCATCAAAAAACGGTTTAAATTTTTATTAAATTCACTTGAAACTCTCTAAGGAAAATGGTCGGAGTACACCAGCTGTTCTACCCTTAAATCCTTTACCCATTCAAGCCACTTTCCACGTATAAGGGAGTAATCTAGGAACTGGTAGTTCCTCTTATAAAGGTAAGTTACCAGCTTTGTCGCTTTACGTTCTTCCATTCAGTGAGATTAGACCGATTGATTCGCACATTTCTATGAATTTCCTTCCATTAGTGTCAAGCGTGGTGTCACATGCTGATCTCATTGTACGAATCGATGCTGGAGTAAATTCAGATGCCATCTGAAGCATCTGAGAATCCCCCACCCTAGCGTTACAATCCCCAATTTAATTAGCATTAATTTTTCTTGAAGACACCTATCTATATCAACAAGCCTCTCAACAAAGTGGAACAAATATAAATATCAATTTAACATAATTAAAAAAACAGAACAAAAGCTATTCATTCATAAGGAAAATTCTGCCATATTATGCAATATTTTCACTTAGTTTATTTGATTAAGCGGGTCCTTAAAGTTAAATTTATTTTCCAGCTCAATTCCTTCATATTTAGCAACTTGCAACTAAATTGCAACCAATTTGAATAATTTTTAAATAAGAATAATATAACAATTTTTTTTTCTATTGGAAAACCAACACTGTATATGATAAACAAAAATGGTCCCAGTATAGATCCTTCTGGAACACCATGTACCATTATATCTGATGCACATTCATGTTCCTACTAGGAAAAATATGTAGGAATTTTGTTTCCAGGCCCAACAATTCTTGCACCAGTTCCATCAGTGGATCCATTAGTGTAACACTTTACATGCCACTTGTTTTGAGGGGTGCATCTACTCGTGCAACCCACTCTTTTTCTGCTACTCAACAACATTGGAGAGTTATTTTCGAAGCTTCAGTATTTTTTTTTTATAGTGCCATCACAGTTGTTTTTCCTAGTCCTAGTTCCCTCCTTGGCAAATCTCTGGTTGCTTTTCCTAGCAACACTTTCAATTACTATTTACAATGAGGTCAGGTGAGAGATGACCTCTATTCTTTCGGTAGGCCAAGTTCTCATTACTTTTCAGCAATGCAAACACCTACATATGAATGTACATACACTTGGAAGCTTATCCTCCTTTTTGAGTTAGATTTGAGGTTTTGTTACTTGCATTTGCATTCAGGGTTTACTTTCATTTGTGCACACTTTTGAGCAAAAAGGTTAGTTTCAGATTAATGATTTGAAAAACACAACCATTTTGTTGTATTCAAATCTATTACTTTTCAATGTTCATAAAACACCCTTGCGTTTAAATAAAAATAAAATTTAAACGAACATCAAAAAAACATGTCTGCCCACAACAAAATTAATGTCATCTCATAACACTTCTTCCATATAAAGTTAATAAAAAGCATCTTCTTTCTACCCAATCCTCCTCCTAATCCCTTCACTTTATAAAACCATTAAAAACGAAACCTTATGCTGACACAAACTGCTTAATGTTCCACACATGACACAATCTCTATGGCATATCCATCAGTTCCAGTATCCGTATCAGACTTAAAAAGAAGTTTGTTACTCCCTAATAAACGGAAATTCCAGACCAATGACCCATTACATACACTCTTCACACATCTCAAGTGTCTTCGGAGTGTGATCTAGAGCTAAACAAAGAAAACATTTACATTTTTCGCAATGGAAGCAATAAATTGAACCCTTCCACCACCAGAACGATATTTTCTAAAATGAAAAAGCTTTATATTCACCACACCACATTCACAATGGACACATGACAGCCATGACAGTTTTAAAGCCCGATGCACAAGCCACACACAAAAGTGCTGTTGCACCCTTAAGTTTAAAAATTCAATCAACAAAGGAACTCTGAAATTGAATTAAAGGAATTGAAATTATTGACATAAGTTGGATCAAAAGTTTAACACTAGACGAATATTGCACGTTTGCATGTCGTCGCACTAGTTGCAAATTCTGTGGTGAGAGGTGGTGGTGAAATGTCATCTTGTAATAAAGAGGATAATGTGCAGTGCAGTCAATTTGCTGTAACAAAGTCTCCAGGGTATGTGATATCATGCCGAGACAGTCAGACTGAATAATAGTTTAACGCTTGGCGTTGCCGACAGAAATAAAAAAAGAAGATAATATTGAAGATGCATCATGGATATAGGGATGGGAAAAGAGGGCAAATTGATTGAAGTAAACAAACCAAACTTTGTCTAACCATTGCTGTCGTGGTTAAGGGACAAAACAACAGATCACCCAATGAGTGGGTAATGAAACTTTTTATGTTTTCTTAATTAATTCCATTCGAGACATTATAATGGAAAACTTTGGAAATAATAAAAGCAATTAAGAAACATACACTTGATATTACAAAAAAATCAAAAAAAATCTGCGTTTTTACTCTTTTTTTTATGATACTTTTTTGGCGTTCAGAAAGCCCAAACTACAAACTAAACGAAATGTTTCGTTAAGTTTCTAAAATCACAATGAACCAGCCTGCTCACACGAGACTATTCACACCAGACTGAAACCGGTTTTCTAGGCAAGGGAAACGAAAAGTGCGGTATGAGACTGCAATTTTTCCCCCAACTTTTTAGTCGATATATGAAGAGGAAAAATAATACACAATTTAAGTCTTAAAAAGGAAAAGAAACACTCGTAAGAAAAACGTTCATGTATAAACTTTCTTTCTCCAAAGCAATTCATTCCGTGTGTCCTTGAAGTAAGATTTGAAACCGGTTTTCCTGCAGGTTGAAATCACCTCATGTGTGAACGCCCAATAACTATAATGAACTTGGCAGTCTGTCATTTTTTTGTCTACTATGAATTGCCAAAGACGACAAGTTCAAATGTGTCAAAGCGATTCAGAAAGAAATACCTCAAGTTTAACGAAACTTATCGAAAATCGAATGTGTCCCTGTCCAATAGTCGGGTATACAATTAGCCAGTTCGTCTTTCTGATCTTGAACACAAACACGATTACTCAGAAAAAAATCTCAACTTTGTTGTCAAAAAATTAATTATGTTTAAAGTCACTTGCTCAATTTTAGTTTGTCACAGCGACAGATACACAGAAATACAAGGTATGCTCACTTCGGCTGATTATGCGTGTGACGTCACATTCTTCTGATTTTTGTTCTTAGAGAGTGTAAATAAATATGTTAATTTGCCGATTTTGTTATTGTTTTTTTATGTTTATTGTTCTTATAATCAAAAAAAAAATAGTTTAAACCTTCAGTTTTAAAAAATAATCTTCACTTAATAAATTAAATAATAATAAAAGAAGAATGTGACGCCATAAAATATCAAGATGGCGATTTGTATGCGTCTACTGAGCATGACTTGTATTTCTGTCTATCATGTCACAGCGAATTCTTTTTTGACGTTTGCTAGAAAATCCTGTTCAGATATAGTTTTTTTGTCAGCTCATTCAAAGTTGACTGGGAAAATTTCTTGTCACCTCAGAAATCTTAAGAAACCAAAACTGACTAAATAGTTTCAATTTCGAAGATTTCAAACGTATAATGATTAATGAGATATTGAAAGCGTTCAGGGACCTATCTGGATAGTTTTCGTGTTGCTATACTGTATTTTTAAGGCATATCAATTCTGTCAAAATGAATTCTGAAGGTATCCAAGAATTTATTGATACCTTGGCCGGTTTAAAGGCTAAAAAACTTACTAGTATGGGAAGAAGCAAAATCTAGTATCAGAACTAGACGAAACGCACGTACAAGTTTACGGAATTATCTGTGAAATTTTCTTTATTACAAAACACCATAAGAATCTTAGTTTTTTATTTTTCGGCCGTTAAATACAAAGAAAAGCACAGTGTTCGTCCAAAAAAAAACTTATAAAAAACTTGACGAAACAATAATTTTACAGGAATTTTTTTGATTTTTTTGGCTTGAGTTGTCAAAAAAAAGTTATTTCTTTTTAAGATCAGATCGTCCAGGGCAGAAAATTTGTATTTTTCTTTTAAGTTCAGAGCACCATCTATAAAAATAAATCAACTGTGCATTCTAATTTGACAGAATGAACATAGAAAAAAGTATTTAAAATATTTGCAATTAAAAAAAAAAAAAATGGCGGAAACCGCTTTTTTATGACAAGTTTATTCATTTTAACTTTTCTTTTTTCTTAAGATTTTTTTAAATAATTTTGTTTAACATAAATTTACGACAATTTCTAAAGTTTGAACTTCCATATTGTAATATTTTTGCTTGTGGTTTAATTTTACTTTTTTAAAACTACACAACGAATTTCTTTATTTATTAAACCCAAGGTCTTTAAGTTCATATAATAAATCGACTTCACCACCTATTCAAAATTCAGATTACTATTTATTCTTCGACACTTTCTACTTTATCTCAATTCAACAACTTTTTATTATTTCTTTCGATAATCACAGCTCTTGAGTCTCCTATCCGTCTATTTATACAAATGGACAAGATTCTCGAAATTTCCCTTTTGGAAATTTTCTACTGGAAGGGGAATTCTGGTACATACTTACTTCCGGAAAATTCTAGTACTTTCAGTTGTCAGTGCTTCCTGTCTTCCTCAAGACATGCTCAGGGGGAAATACACAATTGACACATTTTGTTGCCACATCACAATATGCTATCAAGTTGCAGCCATGATACATGAAAATAACATTTTTCATAAAGTGACGGCTTAGGGCTTAAGTGTGTGGCAAAAATATTCCATATGACACGACAGCAAAAACCTAACGCAGAATTATGACACAAGCTTTCGTTCAGTTTTGGACTACATAAAGCGCGGTTCACATGGGACAATGCAGAGGTCAACACAATGGGACAAGACAATCATTGTTCCATGTGAACAATTGTTTGCAGGACAAGACAATTTTCATTATATTGTCCTCCGAGCTAGCCTATCGAGCTATCTCTGAGGACAATATCGACATCGTCCAACCCCGTTCAAGAAGCTCGGACAAGACAATTGATTATTGTCCGATTGTCTTGTCTGCGTGTGAACGCTGCTTAAAGGTAAAATTGTTTGTAATAGGATACACAAATAAACGAATACCAGGAAAGGAATTTGTATAATGCGAATTCGATCATAATCCGCAATTACTCAGTTTCTCTTAGTTTTCGTTAAGTTTAACTTTAGAGCGATCAATTGTTTTATTGTGAAAGAAAAGTTCTTTATGTAATATTGTGAGTATTGTTTCGGAAAAAAAAATAATTTGAATAATTTTTATGATGCAAATAACATAGTTTCGTTAAGTTTTATTTACGAGCGATCTATTGTTTCATTTTGAAAGAAAAGTTCTCGTTGTAGTAAAATGAGTGTTTTTTTTCGGAAAATGCGTTTTTATGAGTAAGATAAATTCGGAGTTTATATGGACTGCATATAATTCTGAATTACTAAGTGTCGTTAAGTTTTGCTTTAGAACGATCTTTATTTCATTCTGAGAAAAAGTTCTCTATGTAAGTTTTTTCGCAAAAAATAAGTTTTTATGAGTTTGCAAAATCAGAGCAAAAAATAATTTTGTATCCCATTTGTAACGAAAATCAGTAGTATTGTCTCTTCACTAAACTTTAATATGACTTGAATTTGCTAAAGTTAAGAAAACTGAACGAAACCTATGTAAACTACATAAATTAAGAAGACGGTATGAGTGTATAATACGGTTTTCTGTTTCTTTTTTTTCTAAAATGGAGAAAACTTACTTGAGTTTAACTACACAAAATTGCAAGAGATCTTATAGAATGAGTTTATTTGTATACGGCTGTTAATTTTTTTCCTAAGAACTGCTAGTGACATAGCAACTGTCCGATATTTTGACATTTCGGTGTGTTTTGAGTAACCAATAGCAAAACGCTGTCAGGATTACCAGAAATAAAGAAAGAAGAGCGAAATCTTTTAAAGAAATTTCATTTCAAAAACTTGGAAATTTTAAACTTCAAATCGTAAAGCTGCATACAAATAAATTTAAATAAAAGTAAGCCATTAGCTGTTGGGTGGGACTGAATCAAGTTATCAGTAAAAATTGCTTACATAAGCTAATATTAGACGGTCCTTGTAATTTGTCATTGCCGGGACACTGTGACGTCACAACAAAATAGGTCCTACCACCGTCATTGCCGTGACAAAGGCTAGCTACTAGCTAGTGACTATCACAGGATTGACACATGTCTGTCATTGTTGTCCCAAAATACAATGAACGTTAAAATGTGTCACGCTGATCTCGGTGTCACGGCAATGGCATGCAAAACAATGACGATTACACGACGAGACAACTCTCCAACAGCTGATCGTTGGCCGTGAGCCTAAACTGCAATGACATTTATCATTTTTAGCAGTGACGATCACACCGCGTCAATCAATTGAGTCATTGTGTCTTGGTTGTTTTTGGTTAAATATTGGCAGGAGTTTCTTAAGTGTTTCAATTACTTAAAATAATTTCATTAAAATAAAGAATAAATAATACATTTCCAATTACATTAATTAAAGCCAAAAGTGAAAAGCCTCAATAAGATGTCCACACGAAATATGGTAGAGGTGGCGATTCTTGCGGCCAACATCTTGGAAAGCAGCAGTGATGAACAAAGGCCACCGCAAAGAATTCGTTCCTTGTGGTCTAAAAATTGGTTGTTGCGACGTGAGGATGAAAGTTTCTGCGCTAAACGTAGGCGAGAATTAAGAGCTTAGGAGCCAGAGCTTTTGCCTTATTATCTCGTAAACAGAGCCCGTTTTGTGGCCGCATTTTAACGCCAAATTTCAACAAAGCGTTGTAATATACCGCAATATATATTTCATGTCACATAGAGCGCGTTGAGTTCAACGTGGCGTTAATAATACATACCAAATAATTTTTTTGACGCCGAGTTAGGAAAAAAAATTCAAGGTGGTAGGCTAAAAACGGTACGAACGGTTTTTTTCGACTTTCTCGAAAACTGGTCATCCGATTTCAATCAAAATTGATATTCAAGAAGATGTAAGTAGCCTAAGTAATTTTATTTTAAAACTAGCTGTTACCCGCGACTTCGTCCGCCTAAAATTTATCAATCTAAAATAATAATTTTCAAAAAATAAGCAAAACCAGCGCCACCTACGGGTAATTCAAATAGCTTTAGTTATTCCTTTCAAAGTGAGTTCCCTGCCTGTGTAAGTCTGTGTACTTTGTACGCACGCCTTTTTTTAATTTTTAAATTAAGTTGTTAAATAAAAACCGTTCCTACGATAAATGGCGTTTAAATTTTTCCGCCAAAAACTTTTTTACGTACTTTTTTTCAAACAATCAAAAGTCAGAAAAATCGAATAAAAACTTTGAATTCAAAGCTGTGACCGCACATAAAAGCAAGTACGTGCGATCCAGTCGTGCAACATATTAATATAGCTTTTCATGGAAAAACTGATAGAATGTGTTAGAAAATAATAAATCATGTAATATTGTGATTATCAAGATTTAAATATTTAACGCGCTGCTTACAGCTCTGTGTAACATTCTCCAACGCTGCGTTTAAGCGCCGCGTCAAAATAATCTCAACGTTGCGTTAAATAATCTCAACGCATCATAAGAAACGCGCTCTGTTTGACGAAGCCTTTTTTTAATTCTCAAAATAATTAAAAAAATAATCTGCTCTAACGAGGCGTCAAAAAAATTATTTTTAATTTATTTAACGTTGAAAACACGCTTTTTATGAAATGGGATATGTATTGCTGTATACTACAACGTAGCGTTGAAACGCAGCATAAAAATGCGATCTGTTTGAAAAGGCCTTTAAACTTTGACATTACACGTTTGATGTCATTTGAGAATAAAAATTCTAGGAACGAGCTTAAAATATTTTTTAAAATTGAAAACAATTCACAAACATGTTTTTTTCAGTGGTAATGCATATTTTTTCTTGATTTTGTTAAAATTTTGCAAATTTCTTTGAAATAAAATGTTTTTTTCATCATCTCACCGTCAACTCGTATTTTGGGTATACGAAACTGCAAATCCGATAGCACCACCAAAGCTATTGAATAAATGGGAGTTCAAATCCGAACGCCCAACCGTGACAAATAAAGACATGGCAGAAATTCCTGCCGTGTCACGGCTGGGACACAGTCTTTGCAGCGACAGGCTACGTGTCGCGATGTCCTATTAACAGGGCTATCACACGGTCACTGCAATTTGTCACTGCAGTGACCTAAAAGTGACGTGTCATTGTTTTTGTCACGGCAAAAACATTCAACACAATGACGATCACACGATGTGACATTTTTGGGACAGACAACTACGTCATAGTGACGTCAGAGACACATTGCAGAAGACCGTCTAATACTAGCTCTAAAGTAATTTTTTTGCAGTGATAATGGGATGAATTAATAAAAAATTTAATTCGGCTTCCAAAGGCAATCACCGTTTCCATTTTGTAAATCCTGCAATTTGAAAAGTAATAATATCTAGAAAGAATAATTGTTACTTCCATATTCAATAAATTTAAAAGCAAATGCCAGAATATTCTCTGAACGAAATAGATAATGCTGTCTTGCAAATAGTTCATGAAGAGAATATATCTTTCAACCCTCTAACATGACATCTAATGATATAGTGTTCACTTCATCACTTTCTTGTTCAGGAAGGCTATAATGTAACCTTTTTTGTCTGTTTTGCCATCAAAGAAATAAGGCATTTTAAGCGGACACTAGATCACCATAATAAAACACTTACCATGAAAAACAAAACAAATCTTTTCTCCTTAGGCTGACACCAGATGCATATTTTTATATTTCTTAATTACGTTTTTTTTTTTATTTTCTTATTCAAATTACTTTTCTTTGTCAACAATTATTTTCAAGATACATTTCTAAAGTATGTTCACAACAAAAAAATTAACGCCACTCTGCGGTGTCCCAAACAATCACACAATCTGTCACTTATACGAATTAGTTGATGACAGAACTATTATTTAATCACTTTGAGAACAGATGTCATGGGTACACTATTATGGTCCTACTTAATGAAGAATTTTTGTAATTCCGACGCATGACCATAATGCGTGCATCTCAGTAAATGATGGACACACTTCAAGAACGTGATATATGTCACTTCGACTTTAGATTGAAAAATCCTAATTTAGCTGTCAAAAATCTTTGCTGCTAATATGACATTTAAAATTTAGAAAAAAACTTGACACATTTGGGACAAATCTCGTGGAAGTATTTGATTGTCAAACTATTTAACATCAATGGACACTTATGCTTACCCCAAAGACAAAGCTGATATATTTATGCCTCAATGCTATGTCTTGCCTCTTGTTTAAACAAATGTTAATGCGTTTAACTCTATATGGTAAGCTCTGTATATCTTTGTGTTTTACAAAGAAACAATTGCCTGCCTTTTTTGCAAGCTTATTTGAATTGTGTAAATAAAAGTTGCAATATGCATATATGCCCCACATAAACGATTATAAACGTATGCACTAGTTGGCTCATCTTGGATTATGCCAAGTGTTTCTGGTTTCTATTGTTAGATATACTATGATAGTTTTATGGCTTACCTGGGCGCATCTGCATAACGAAACAACGTCTAAGTATGAAAAAATGCGAAGTAGGATTTCCTTTGGCAGTTGCTTTATAGGTTCATCATCCGATTCAGGTGAACTGAGGAATGTTTGCTGGAAGAGATATAAAGAAATAAAAAAAATTAAGGATAAATATCATAAGGAACGATCAAAGAAGATAATAATGTTTGGTTTATAAAGAGAACCAACATGTAAATAAATTATTTTATTAATAGAGGCTTATTTAGAAACACACATATAAGATGAACTTTTTATGATATTAGTACAGGGTGGATCGAAATTTATTGAAAAATAAAACAAAATATTAGGTACCTCATTTTTTGAGGATTTTGAACAAAGCAAAAAGAATGAAATCAAACAAATTTTTACTTGTGATTATAGGGACTATAGGACAAGTTTAGGATTTGTGAATATAAAAAAATTGAGATAACAATCAAACATGACATTACGATCATAGAAAAGTCTAAAAAAATTAGTGCAAAAATGTCTGTCTGTCTGTCTATCTGTCTTTCTGTCTATCTGTCTTTCTGTCTATCTGTCTTTCTGTCTGTCTGTCAGTATATATGACGAGCTGCAGCCTAAACGGCTTAAGCGATTATTCATTGTATATATATTATCTATAGTATTATCAAGATGGGTGTTTCGCCATCTAGTTTCGCTATCTCGCTTTTTCGCAATGTAGACTTTTAGTCGGGAAAATGTATTCAACACATATGCAATGTTAGAAAAATACAGAACGGGAAAAATTTATATAAAGTGTTAGCAGTCAGAGGGAAGCAAATCATCAAGACTTTCGTGTTATTTCTTTGTCATTTTCTTAAGAATAACTGAAAATGAGAGAATGAAAGATAGAAATTTAGACAGCGGTGTGTGGAGTTTTAATTTCTGCCTTGAAAATACACCGTTTTTGGGTGGGTTTTATATAGATACGGCAACTGGATAAAATTTATCGTTTTAAATTTTTTTTCCTGAAATTTAATTATTGGTTTGTTTTTTTTTACAATTTTGAATGGAATGTTTGATTAATAAATTTATATAATAATTTTTTTTAAGTCTGCAAAAATTATATTTGAGTTGAAGTACCTACCTAGTTACTTATTTTACAAATAAAACACATTGTTTGCAGATTTGTGTACCTATGTTATTGCTCTTGAGTATCTTTGAAAAATGGTTAACATTTTTCAAGCCGTAAAATAGAAATTTCAAAAATAAAAAAATTTTCTCGTTTTTTTTTTTTTTTTTTTTTATTGAAAAAAAAAATTCACGGAAACATAGACCGTACCCGTGTACAATCTTAAGCAGTAAAATGCCGTTTTGCATAAACATTAGCTTTTACTATTCTTTCCTTCAGTAGAAATGTTAATAAAAAAAAAAATTAATTCCTTATTACGTTCGAAATTGAACAATATACATTAAAACTTTTAACATTCAAATCCGAATATGGTAACACTGGTATTTGATTTCAGTATAAGCTACAGATAACAAAATTTCTTGAAAAATGGAAAATCCAAAAAATAATTGAAGACGCACAATCTTGGTTTGTTTACAAAAAATCAAAGGGAAATCGAATAATTTTTGTTTCCCTTGCCCTACCATACCATATGGTCTAGTGTCACTTTTTGAACCATTCACTCGTACTTATTATTCATTATTCCTGCAAATGCTTGTAATCATTCTAACTTATACGTTTCTGAAAATATAACATACAACCTACTCTTTCATCATTATATTTCATTCTACTCTCCAAAACCCATACAAATGTATATCAAAAACTACTGCAGCGCTATTACGGCAGTATCTCGCTAAACTAGAACCGTCCTCATAGAAGTACTATAGATTTCATATAAAAAGGATTATCTTTAAATTTGGTGTGCGTGATTCTGTTGGCATTCCCCGAGGGAAAATTGAAATTTTATTTTTAGGCCTAAAAATAACGGTACTTTACTTGCCATATGACCGTTTAGGAAAAGCTTCTTTTTCTCGAAAACCATTCCAACGATTTTGATGAAAATTTTTGAGATTTCGTTTGTAGCTAGCTATCATTTGATCAGAACCAAATTTACGGGAAAAGTCTACTAACGGTAGCTTTCATGTAACGGTTTTTTTATTTTTGGCGTTCTCGATAACGGCTCTTTGGATTTCTGTCAAATGTTATATTTAAGAAGATCTAGGTAGCCAAATTAATTCTGCATATAAATATTTGGAATATCTTTTTTTCTAATTAAAATTATCTTTTTAATTTTTTTTTTGAAGAATCCATATTTTTAAAACTAATAAAAAAATTATTTTAAATTTTATAATCACATTTATATTAATAAACTCTAAAAAACTGCATACCAAAATTTCAATAATTTTTTTTTCAAAAAAAACTAAAAATAAAACAGGATTTTATCAAAATCCGTCCCAAAATTCTCGAAATACTTTTTTCATAAATTCGTTATTATACAAGACGTGTGATAGCGTAGTCCATTTTTACTAAAAACGGTTAAGTGTTGTGGTTTTGAATTTTGTTTAAGTTCAGATAGTGTTATTTTTCTACGTTAATGTTACTTATTTTTTTTAAATTATATCCAGTCGTACAATATATTTTTTTGTAATTTATACTTAAGCTTGTTCAATTTTTCAAAATTTAAATAACAGTTGTGACATAACTTGCGTCGTTAAGTTCTATTTTTAATTCACTTTTTGAGGTTTCGTCTTCCTAGCTCTAGACTTAGAACTTACAGTCTTGCTTACAAGTTAGTTCTTTTCAATTTTGTTTACTTCTGGCTAAAGATTTAATTTATTTGGTCCGGTATTCACTTTCTTTGACTTGCCAAATGGTTACCTTACAGTTAACACACGAAAATTGGGAACTACATTTTAAGTTTAACTTTTTCTTTTTTTTTTTTTACCCTAAAAATGTTTGAACACCGTACGAGCATGAAGGAAATAAGGAAGAATGAAAGAGGAGGAGGAAAGAGTAGGCACATAAGTTTTGAAGTTCTGCATATAAAAATGGGAATGAAAAACAGAGCCATTAAAAGCGTTCCACATTCGTATGGTGCGACTAAAGAAGGAATCTCTGTACGTACGCTGATAGGTATTCGAAGCAGTGCGAGTATTACTGTAGAATTCTTTAAGGGGAACAATGCAACTCGCTATTTCACTGCGTTGTACTTAGTATTATTAGTATTTTAGTATTTATTGATTTATAACAGGCAAACTGAAACTCTGTTGTGAGGCAGGTAAACGGGGAATTGAATCTTGCTGATAAGACTCATGCTGATAAAAAAAGTGACTCACGCTGCGATACTGTGGTTCTTTCAACCAAAATCAATCGCAAGCACCAGGCCAACATGAAAAAGAACAGGCGCAAATTCCCAAAATAATTCCACTCAAATTCAAAAAGAACAAGAAGATAAAAAGAAATACAAAATAGGCGGAGTTTTGTTAAAGTAGAAAGTAGATGTAGATATTGTGTGTGTGTGTGTATAGATTTAATGAGAGGGTTTGTGGGTGGAGTTAACGGGTTGTATGTTAGTGTTGCTGCCATCAATGTTTCCTTACGACGTTATCACGTCAAATTATCGTCCGTAGACCGACTTTACAGACAGCCAACTCTATTTTTAAAGTTCGAAAGGGGCCAACTAACGTTACTAAACCGAACTACATTAGAGCTGTTCACAAAACGAAAACATTTAAATCCATCAAATTGATATACTACAGCGACATCTATTATCAAGCCATAGCTAAATTCAGAGCATAACAACCTTTTCAATGAACAAATACATGTTTTTTGAAACTTTCATGGTGATCGACCGACTATTTGTCAACCAGTAAAACCTGTTTCTATACAAATCGAAAGGAACTGTCAATTACTTATAGAATTTTAAATGACAGCAAAAAGTTCCTATAAAATCAATGTCATCAATTTAGAAACCAGCAGCAAGTAAATTGCTGTGTTCAAAATGATTTCTTACTTCAAAAAACGATAAGTAACCCGTTAGACAAAATTTCATTCGAATTAGTCAAGCAAAATGTTTTCCCTTCGAATGATCCATTGAAAATAAAGTTAAACGGTGCCGTCTAGTAGTTTTAACGGCCTAATTATTAACACTTCTATGGTCCTTCCTTCCTTTCCAGTCAAAGTTTAATTGTTTGCCGGGTTAATACACCCTTTCATGCAAACAAAACAGACAAGATTCATTATTTAATAATATGAAATGCCTTTCAAGTTGTCCATTCATTATGCAGTAATCGTGCACTCCAACTAAACACACACACACACATTTGGCTATGGAAGGCGCATGATGTGTGCCTCCCTCTACCGGAACTTTAAGTGGAGTTTCCATTATACAACAAGAAAAGTAGGGTGGCAACCGTTTCACTCACATTCTAATCCACTCATGGGTTTTTTTTTGTGTGTGGCATGCCACCTCAATTTCTTTGCCTCACTCATTCAGTGTGAGGGCATGTAAAATAAAATACCTCATCAGAGTAGAAAAACTAATTAGACCGCAATTATCCTCTAGAGTGTGTGACTTTTCAGCCTACACCTGGGTTTAAATTGTGCACTTAACTTCAAAGAACGAATAGTTTTTTTTTTCCTTTTTTTTTGTTACTCTCGACATGGAGACTTATTGTTACACAATGGAAATGGCTGGCAGACCTCAATTGAGGGAACATACTTGTGATCCGAGAACCGAACCAAGATCCGCCGAGAGTATATTGCGATACCGCACTGCCACACCAACCGCGGCGAACCTTGAACCCGCATTTGCTCCGTCGTCGTCTAAATAGAGTGCAGATTCGATTTCATGTGACTTTGAAGTACTTGGCTTGAGGATTGATAATAAATTGTTTGAGAGCGGAAAACTGATGACAATGTCGTCAATAACATATGCGGTCATGTGCAAGCAAAGCCACCTACCTAGATGTAGGTTTGAGGAACTACGGGTGGTCTATATGTACACTTATATCGATTGAATCGATTTGTAATTAGAGCTTCTGTCGTTCTTACCAACCGGCAGACAATACCAAACAACGAACACCGAATCGATCCGAGCAAATTGCCCTATTTGTTTAATTTTTTTTTATTGAGGAACGATTAAGAGCAGGAGTCTTAGACAGTTGCGAATGCGATACTTTGTTGGAAGATACTTAAAGATACAAATATATACTGAAAAAACAAATGAAATTGCATTCATATCAATCAAGTTGTTCAGTTTGAAGAGGGTGCTTGATGACAATGTTGAGACACATGTACGCATTATGGAACACAAACTACGACCTTGAGATATCATAGCTAACGATGTGAAAAGATATTGGAAATTAATCGAATTAGGGAAAACCAAAAAATGAAGCTCAGACATATCTATCATGGAAGTGTTTTCGGAATTGGGAGTTATCGCGTCATTAGCCTACGAGGTAATCGAAAAACAAACAAAATTCACTGTCTGGGAATATTTAATTCGAAGGCTCTTCGAGGACAATGATTTATCAAACATGTCAAATCATTCAGATGATAAAATGAAGGGTTTCGAGTGAAAACGTCAATTCGATGTTGAACTGCGTAGGCTGATTGCAGACAACTCTGGGAAATGCTGATTTTTGTTTAATTTTTTTATGTATGTAGGTAGCGACGATAAGTTTAGTTTAGTTGAAAAACTTTAGATATATTTATTTTCGTTCTAAATTTTGGAATGGTTTGTTACCGCACATTTTATAGTTATAGTGATTTGATACAGTGTATCTTACAGCTAGAACATTATTTTATTAAGGATTATAAGTTTATTTTATTAATAACATAATCATTTTTTGGAGGAAATACGATAAAAAACTCCCTTAAAGAAAGAAACAAAAAAAAAATATTTATAAGATTATAACTTAAGATAATTTAAAATTAGTGACTAGAAGAAAGACAATTTATTATAATTAAAATAGTTAAGTAGGTTAGGTACATAATTAAATAAGTTTTTTATTAAAAAAAAAAAAAAAAGAAAAGAAAAAGCGAAAAAGTGATAAGAAGAAAAATGTATAGAAGAATAAATTTCATAAAAAACAAAAAAAAAATTAATTAATGGTCACAATGGAATTTCAACATTGAAAAATGGTTGTATAAATAACATAAACATCAATAAGTGACACATAAGTAAATAAATAACATGGAAATAAGTAAATAAATAATTAGGTAAATAAATAAATAAATTAGGGAATAAACAAATAAACAAATAGTAAATTTCAAAATTGAAACAAAATAAATAAATAAATATAACAAGTTAATAAATAATAAATAAATAAATAAGTACATGAGATGAAGAAATAAATAAGTAAACATAAAACAAAATAAATAATATTAACAAAAAAATATAAATTAACATTTTAATAAATTAAACATCGTATACAAAATCAGGTAGTTCTTATCACAGTTTGCAAATCTTCATATTTCATTAAGTTGAATATTAATTATTGAGTTGATTTATGAGGTTATTTTCAGCAAGTTCAATGCGATTTAGGAATTTATTTGTTAATTTAACAATTCTTTCAGATATCAATCCAACATTCGCCCTTCTATGGAGATCTGAAGTCGAGTGGTGCCAAGGAAGGTCAAGCATCATTTTCAAAAGTTTATTTTGAGAAACTTGTAATTTTTGTATGTGACACTTAGCAGAATTCTTCCATACAGGACAACCATATAAAAGAATAGCTTGGAAAATAACTTTATGAATTATTATTTTATTTTCGTTTGACAATAAGGATTTTCTGTTGATGAATGGGAACATCATTTTAATGGCTTTAACTTTTTTTATTGTTTGCGTTATATGATGGTCAAAGGTTAATTTGGTGTCAAGATGAATGCCAAGATATTTGACTTGACGATCCCAAGAAACAGCTTTTCCAAGGATTTGCAATTGATTGCTTGGAAGATAACAAGCTTTTCTTTTTCGCGTGAAAAAGATCGCTTGAATCTTATCAGCATAAGCTTTATTTTCCATTTATTGTAATATAATTTTTTTTTATAATAATATTCTTATCGCATTGTTTAAGTTGATCTCAATATTGAGACCAAACTCATGCGAGGAGAGTATTGCTGTGTCGTCAGCAAAAATTGCTGCTTCACAATCAGGAATTTTGGGAAAGTCACATGTAAATAAATTATATAAAATTGGCCCAAGGACTGAAATAAAATGTAAAATAACATTTTATATATCAGACCATTGTGTCAAACTGAATCAAATGCTTTTTCAATGTCCAATAATATCATACCTGTGGATCTTCCTTCAACACGATTACTTTTGACAATGTTAGTATCCTGAGAACTTTATGTGAAGTGCTGTGAAATCGTCTAAATCCAAATTGCTCATCAGGATATAAACTATTATCTGAGATTATTCTAAGCATCTTTCTTTGTATAACTCTTTCGAAAACTTTGCTAATACTACTGAGCAAACTAATTGGCCTATAACTTTCAGCCCTTACGGCTGGCTTTCCAGCTTTTAAAATAGGCACAACCTTAGCTATTTTCCAAGAGTCTGGAAAATATTGTACTTTAAGACACGAATTTATTATAAATGTGAGAAACAAAATTCCTATCTTGGGTAAATGCTTTAGGTAGATGTTTTTTTATTTGGTCAAGGCCTCCAGTTTTCCGGACTTTTAGACTCTTCACAATTTCTACAACATCTTCTTGTGACGTTAAAAAAATTGGCGGTGTTTCAACGGTTATATAATTTAAGTTTTGTACAGCATTATCTACTAAATTATTTGTAGTAACATTACCAAGGTTTTGTGATACGGCATGATTTTTAGAAAAATTAAGTGCAAGCGCAATTGCTTTTTCAATATCGGTAAAAAAGGTGTCTGTATCCGTTTTGAGAAAAGGAACTTGTCTATGTTTGTTCTTTACAATTTTGACGATATTCCAAAATGGTTTTGAGTTTTTTTCTAGAGTAGATAGTTTATTATTCCAGTCATTATTTCTTTTAACTAGCAATTCCTTGGAGATGAGTCTGTTAAGAAATGAAACACGGTCTTTAAACATAGGTTGACGATATGTTTGCCAATTTCTTGTTTGGATGTTTCTATTTTTAATAAGTTGCAGAACATGTAAAGGAAGTCTTGCAAAATTGCTCCTTTTCACAACTTTTGGAACGCATTCATCAATAGGTGTTATGATATTTTGGGTAAAGCTGTGGACAATATTGTCAACATCAGTCTTATCTATAACTCTTGCTAGGTCAGTAGGTATATTTCGAAGCTTTGTTTTCATATTTGATCTGAAACGAGACCAGTTGGCATTTTAAGTCTTGGTAATATTGGAGTTTAGTTTCACCTAACCTAAGACCTAAGAAGATGACAGAGTACTGGATTATGGTCAGAGCTCAGCTCATTCAATGTAATTGGAGAAGTTAATTGACTTGACGTATTTGTTATGAAAAACTTTATTTGAAAAAAAATATAGATTTAAAATTAATTTGATAAACTTAAGTTTATTATGGTTTGGCACACGGCCATCTGCCAGATTGACAATTTGATTAAGCTAACAAATATTGTTATTATATTTGTTTAGTTTAAAAGTCTCCTTCGAGGATGCGTGCTCCTTGTTGAAAATTTGTGTACGTGAAGTGGCTTACTTTCTTTAATATTGTGCCAAACTTTTGTCTTAAGTCCGAAATGTTCGTGTCAGGTAAAAAGTGGAAGTTTTCACCTACACTAAGAGCCAGTTACTCCCACTTTTCTACGAGACAACCCCGGGAAGAAAACATCTTCTTAAGGACCTGTTTAGGTAGCCTTCTTTCATTCATCTCCATCACCTTCAAAACATAATTAAAATGCAGCTTTAGCATCCTTAGGAACAAAGGCGGTTCTGCTATTTCCAAATGCACCATATAATTTGGTGTGTTTATTGGTAACCCAAAGATGCCCTTTAAAAAGTATCTGAGGAACCTTTCCACCTCTTCGAATTGGGAGTATCCCCAAACTTGGGCACCATAAAGCAATACAGAAGCTGAGGTTGCATGAACAAAATTTACCTTCGTAGTATGTTCGATACTTTTTATTTCGATACAACGAGTCCACACTCAAAA
The DNA here is from genome assembly GCA_963971375.1 of Platycheirus rosarum. Classification (NCBI taxonomy): domain Eukaryota; kingdom Metazoa; phylum Arthropoda; class Insecta; order Diptera; family Syrphidae; genus Platycheirus; species Platycheirus rosarum. The sequence goes on along the minus strand of OZ020510.1, from coordinate 27,272,452 downwards.
TGTTTCCTCATGCTAAGTTTTGAGTACACCTAAATATTTACATTCTCGGACTATTTCAATATTTTCACCTTTATATATCCATTTTTCGCTGTTTGCATATCTGCCGTCACCATCCCTAAATATCATAATTTTAGATTTTTGCAAATTAACGGATAAATTCCAATTTTCACAGTATTTCTCCAGCCGGCTTATAATAAAGTGCTTCCCGGGCAATTGAATCGAACGCAGCACGAAAATCGACGAAAAATGCGTAGTTTCCGTTTCCTTCTTTTGAAAGTCTCCGCAATATTTAAAATGTTGAATACTTGGTCTAAAGTCGAATAATTTCTTCTAAATCCTGCTTGGTATTCATTCAAAATTTTGTTCTCTTCGATCCACTGAGTAAGTCTTTTGAAGATGAGAGTACTAAAAAGCTTGGCAGATGTATTCAAAAACGAAATACCTCTATAGTTTTCTGGTGAATCAAATGATCCTTTTTTGTGTAAGGGGTAAATTATTGCTCTCTTGAAACTTTCTGGAACGTCTGCGCTTCCAAAGATTCTATTATACTCCTCCGTCATAACACTCAAAAATTCTATTGTACAGTTTTTATAAAATTCTACTGGAACTCGATCATCCCCCGGAGCTTTTCCAATTTTGGATTTGGAGATTACATTTTCTAGTTCGAAAATCGTAAATGGTGCATCTAGTACCTCATCGTCAAAATGAGGCGCTGTGTAATGGTGGAAGCAGTGAAAATTGCGGTGCGTTGAGCAATTTCATGAAATAGGTACACAGTTCGGGCGTTCTCAGTGATGCAGTAATGTAATTTGTTCTCCCATTGATTGCTTTAGCGGCTGTCCAAAACTCTGCCGAAGATCTAGCTGAATTAAGTACGCTTATATTTTGTTGCTCTAATTTCTTCTTTTTTTTTCAAACAGAGTTGCTTAAAGTGTTTATTGGCTCCTGTATAAATGATTTTTAAAAAAGGTGTGTTGTATTTGCTCAACAACTTTAAGAATGCGAACGACTTTTTTCTAGCTTTTTGGCATTCAAAATCAAACCAGCGCTGCTTAAAATTGTCTTTTTTTAGACTTCTTTTAGCGCTTGCTGGAGCAGGTTCAATAATTATTCCAGTAATTTGCAAATTTTTCTTAGACTCGAAATCAGCTCTCAAGAAGGTCGCAGGTATGCTATTAAGCCCATCTGATCTCTTTCACATCGATGGGGTCATTAGCAATTTTCTCAAGAGTTGATGCTTTGTCGTTACGGGTCTCAACATTACGACAAACATTATGTTGCTTATGTGTGTAGCTATTAAATTTTGCTTCGCTAGCGCTATACTAGACAGCCGCTGGTCGTAGCTAAAGTGTGCCAGCAGCAAGTGATCATCACTCCATGAGTCCGCACTCCTATCGCTTCTTTTTTCCTACATCGTTGTACTAAATTTAAGCTTCTCCCACAGAAAACGAGCGTTTTTTTCGCCACAAAAATATGTGTTTTAATCTAGCGCCTTTCATATGTTCTAACTAAATTTGAATTCGTTGTGTCATTAAAATTCAGATATGATAGCTTATTTCTTAATCCAGCACCTCATACGTCTACCTGCGAAATTTCATTGAAATCCGTCAAGCCGTTATGGTGTGATTGCGGAACAAACATGAAAAATATATCTTCAACCAAATCACTCTGCCAACGGTCGGTTGCGCAAAGAGAGGATTTAAGAGAATAAAAAATTATGAGCAAGAGATTTAAGGAATACAATGTCAGAGTTGAAATACTTTTTATAAAACTCCATAATAACGAATGATCATACCTCACGTAAATAAAGACCATCGCTGGAACGTGATTGTGTATCTTTCAAAATTATTCACATGAGCAGAGAAATTTGAAGAGAGCTGCGCAGTAGAATGGCAAAGTGAATTGGTTCAATCTATATCAAAATTTTTATTTGCAATATTAGTGGTATGAAAATTGAAATAAAGATCCGACAGTTTTTTAATGAAATGTCTTCTTTCTTCTTCTTATTTAAGCGGTAGTTTTTATATTCTTGACTGGGAGGAGAACTCTCCCCCATTTCCCTAAGCGAAATCGCCACCTCCACAACTTTTAATGATGAAGTCAGATCTGGGCTCACCAACAAAATTTACAGAAAAAAAAAAAAATATAAATCTGTTTGCGACTCAAATCATACAGTCTTCATCCTTTTTCTAGCAAGAAGATTTCCAACTCTGAAAATTCATTTGTTGTACTATTTTTAAGAATTTTCTTTTGGTTATATATTTTTAGCTGGCGTTCAGCCAGTGTTTGATACAAATCTACCAATACACATCTTTTAATTTGGCAAGAAAGTCAACCAATTTAACTTTTTTATTGATGTCCCACAGAGTGACCATTCAGGCCCCTTACTATTTATTTATTTTTTTTTAACCATTTTAACCAGATAACACAAAATTAAAAGGTTCATTGCAATTTGACAACAAAGATTGTCATTAAAAGGTCTTTTGCGGAATAGAACATTGCTGATGTCAATTTAAATATTCTAACTTGCAAACTAAATAAACAAAAATTCCATCAGGTCTCCAAACCTTCCAAACAGACTATGATTTCAAACAAAATTGAAATTGAAGTCGTAATAGTCTGATGCCATATCATATGATTCTTTCTAATAACATATATTTAACAAGTGCATGCCATTTGTCAATAAAAACAGCCAACACATACATTCTCAAGCTTCTTTTCGCAAAACACTTAACTCTACATGTACAATTTCAACAAAATAGAAGCTTTACGCTATAAATATTTAAACAAAAAAAAAACAAAAAAAAACCAAGAGAAGAAAATTTAATATAACAACGCACAAAACATCGCAAAAGAAAAACGATTTAAAAAGAAAATGAACCACATATAAACATTTTTCACACTTTGGCAAGCTATATGCAAGTATGTTAACGACTTTTTGCTGACCGATAAGGCTTCGCAAAAAATAGATACTTTTGGGTGAAATACTTGCAGATGTTGATCAAAGATTGCGTTCTTCCAATGCCCAATCAATAGAACAATTTTTATTTGGGATATGTTGAATGCAGATATTTTTGTAGATAATTTTTTACAGTTGAATTTGTATTCCTAAAAGCGAAAAATTGGTAGAGCAGCGGGTGTCCAAGCAAAGGGGGTACTATCGATTTGAACCACAAAAAAAAAGAATTATTTGGTGTCTGATAATGACACCGGTAGTATTTGTTGATTGACAATCGAAATATATTATTCGATAATAATAATAGTAAACAAGTAAATAAAATAAATGGAAATCAATTGTACAGCACTAGTGCTAAAATAAAATATATTTTTGTGTAATAAAACCAAAATGCAAAAAAATAATTAAAATATTTACTATTACACTGTGGAGATGCCGGGGTTTGAACCCGGGACTTCTCACATGCGAAGCGAGCGCTCTACCACTGAGCTACATCCCCTAGCAATTTTTCAAGGATTCGCAGATTTTATAAAATTGAAAAATGTGCTTCATTGAATAATATTCCTATCGGAAGAGGTTAAATGACGAGTGTCAACTAGGGATGGGCAGCACTTTAACGAATATCGGAATTTTATTTGAAAAAAAGAAATGTTTATTCGTTATTTGCTGCGATGTCATAACGAACGTCATAATTTTTAAATTAATCATTTTATTTTGAATCATGTCTAAGAAACTCAAGTGGGTTGAAGGAGTACCTGCGGAAATATGGGAATTACACTCAAGTTTTGGCCGACTTTTTGACGACGAAAAACTGAGAAGACTGACGTTCGGTTATGTCAAATTCGTAATTAAAGAAAAGTTTTGTGTCAAATAGAACTCATGAGTCATGAAAAGCATAATTTTTTTCATAATTCCTTCTTTAATAAATTATTATGATAAATATGGTTCCCTACTCTTCGAATATGTCAGTACCTCACACTTGGTCCTTTTGAGTTTAATTCCATTTGAAACTCACCAGACAACACTTTGTTAATGTCATTTCGTAAAAATAAATTATCATTTGTATTTGGAGTCATTAGCAATTTTCAAAATTTTGCAACATAATAATTAAATGAAGAAATAACGTGGACCAATGTGGCTTCTTTGAGGAACTCCAGATAAATCAAAATGAAAGCATAATGTAAGTGTAATGTAAGTGTTGCCTTTTTAAACGACTTTCTTTTCAGGCCAACTTAAACACTCTAGCTTATGTCGGATTCTATGGGAGATATTACCTTTAAAGTTGGGTCTTCTTTTTTAAACCAACGATTGTTATAGGTATTGATTTAAGTGAACATTTTTTTATAAAAGAAACGACAAAATAAGGAGACATGAAACATTGCGTCGATGTTCGAGAGGGGCAATTGTTTCAGCGGCAGCTCTATTTCCTATCAATCTCGATTTTGTATTCTATCAGGTGAAAGGATGTTTGCGAAGCACCTGCCCAGAGGTGGAAGTTATACTCGAGTTTAGGACGTATAAATTGTAGACAGATCAGATGGGGAAAAATACTTCCTACACCGATAGAGAAAACCTAAGCACTTAGCAGCATTCTTAGCGATCTCAAATATATGGTCGTTCCAACGGAGGTCGTCGTAAACACACATACCGAGCACTGAGAGCTTTTCGGTTTCTTCGATGTAAGTGCCTTTCATGGACAATGGCATTGGGGGTTGTTTAGCTTTAAAGACAGAAGACCGCATTGAGTTTTCGAAACATTAAGAGATCAAGAGCAATAATCTTACTTTCACCAAAGCGATGTAAAGATTTTTTCCACTGTTCGGTGAGATATGCCATCAGATCACCAGTGGAACGGTTGCTGCGGAAGCCATACTGACGGTCATGGAGAAGCTTTCGATCTTCGATATATTCCTTAAGCTGACGGTTAATCAGTGTTTCCATGACCTTAGAAAGAAGGGATGTTAGTGCTATGGGTCGGAAGGAGGAGGGGGAGGATGGGTCACCTTTCCTAGGGACAGGCTGGACAAATGCTGTTTTCCATCTTCTAGGAAAGATTCCAGAAGAGTAGGAGCGATGGAAAAGCTTACGCAGTGGCTTTGCCAGTGTGGAAGAACACCACTTCAGAAGAATCGGGGATATACCATCCGGGCCAGCGGATTTGTGTATATCGTGATCTTTGAGAACTCTTGCTACTGTACGAGTGCGGAAAAAATCTGTCCCATGGAAAAATTTACATTCTCATGTACAGGAGGGGCAACGTTGCTGTGAGGCAGCGTGGAGCTGGCAGCGAAATGGGCAGCGTGGAGCTGGCAGCGAAATGGGCGGCGAGCAAGTTTGCCTTCTCTGAAGAGTAAACAATTGGTTTGTTATTGTCGATGAGCGTTGAAACTGAAGATGTTAAGGAGTTTTTAATATTTTGTATAAATGACCAAACATTTTTACTGCCTTTGGGACATTGCAGAATTTGTTGCCGTAATTTTTGGTCATGCAAAAATTTGGTTTTTCAATAACGGAGTTGCTGGTTTGTGCTTTTTCGGATTTTCCTCTGTAGGGTTGGCTTTGTAAGATCGGAAACTTACTTCTTTGAGCCTGATAGCTTCTTTACACTCAGAGTTAAACCAGGACTTTTCTTTAGGCTTGATGCTTTTTACCCTGTTAGGATTAAAAGCACGCATCCCTAGAAGAATCACATTTGTGATCATTTCGGCATTGGCATTATTGTCACTATCGAGGAAGCATAGTGACCAGTTAAAGTTTCGGAAAAAATATTCAGGTCGTCTCAGTTGGCTTTCTCGTATTGCCAAACCGTCCTGGTGGGAAGTTTTTCTTTAACTGGATGGGTGGAGTATGAGAAATTAGCTGAAATGACACAATGGTCTGAAGTGCCAAATGGAGAAGTTACACTAATGGTATATTTATCAGGGCGAGAAGTAAGAAACAAGTTAAGAGTATGGGCGGCTCGCCCAGCAACATCCGGTACACGCGTTGGCACATCGATCAGTTGGGTAAGGTGATGTAACCCGGCAAATAGCTTGAATAGCGGAGCCAATTGGAATTGTGTACATTGAAAACAATTTTCGAGATGAAATCAGACAGCGCATCAAACTCGTTGCAAGTCGAACTACTGTCGAAATTTGGACTCCTGTAAATAAAACAATAATGAATGACATGCTTGCGGACGGTGAATTTGAGCCACAAGAAGTTAAAGTCCGTGTTGGAACATTGCCCATATTGGGGTAGGCTCTGGCAAGCAATATCAATCCTAACATAGACGAGACACGAGACCATGATAGGAAAAGAGTAATGGCACCAAGCTATACCCATGTAGAGCAAATTCTGATAAATCAGTATTTAATCCAACTTGAGTTTCACTTAATGCCAAAACAGCTGGCCTGTATTGAACAGTGTAGACGTACACGTGAAAGAAATTCTTTCTTAAACCGTGAACATTAGAATAGACGACACAAAAATCACTTACCATTTAAAAATACTTACAGTGAAGGTCCAAATTAATTTAATATTAGAAAGATTAGTAAAACGGAGCCCTGGGAAACACCAGCATTTGTATTTTGTAAATATCATTATATTGAAATACCGTTCAACATTACTTGTATTTAGCGGTTAAAAAAAAGGTAATTAATAATTTAACGAGGAAGAGTTTGGTCAACACAAAATGCATGCAATTTCGATTAAGGGCTTGTACCAAACCAAGACAAGAAACCATTTTTACTTGCGATTATAGGTACTATAATGCAAGTTATGGATTCGTGCAAAAAAAAAAAATCAAACATTACATTACGATAATAGAGGAGTTGAAAAAAGTGGGTCCGGAAATTTTCCGTCTGTCTGTCTGTTCGCGTTCTCTAAGTCGATAAATAACGGTACTTGCCATACATTTAAGTTTGATTTTGATAAAACTTTCAGGGTGCTAATTTTTTACAACAGTACATCTTTCAGTTAGAATAAATTTTTCGAAATTTGTTCTAGTTATAACGGTACCTCTCATATAACCGGTTTTTTAAATGCGGTTTTCAAATTATTTTAAAAATGGGTAGATTGATTTTTTTTAAATAATTTTCCCAGATGAAAACTACTGATTTCCTTATGACATACCAGAAAAAAAAATTTAATATTTTTTTCGAAAAGTTTTTTTTTTCAAAAAAAACTAAACTAAAAAAAACTGGTCGAACGATTTTCAAATTTTTTTTTTCTTCGATAGATATTAAGTTTTCCAATTTTATTGCATACTTAGTTTTTCCGAGAAAACTCTTAAACTAATTAAAAAATGAAAGAATTTTCTAAAAAAAAATATTTTTTTTATTTTAATAGACGAATTGTTTACAATCTGGCAATACTTTTTTCGGAGTTGGTCTTTTTGACAGCTTTCACTTGATGTATGCTCAGTTTGGTTTGCCATTTCATAATGAACAGACTTAGTCCTGAAGAAATTTGCAAATTGTGCAAATTTATTACCAAAATAATGGTTCCTTTCAATGGAGCAGAGCATCAAAGAAGACCCGAATGAATCCATCCGCCATCGCGCGCAACATTTGGAGATGTGCATATCCACTTTATAGAAGATTTTGCAGAAGGATCTTGGTTTGCAGGCTTACAAAATCCAACTCGTGCAAGAATTGAAGCCGGACGACCACCAAACGCGTGCCCAAAACGAGATGGCCACCGGATCCCGATTTTCACAAAATTGGGAAAATTGGGCCTCGGCTGGAATTTATTCGAGCCAGCCGCAGCGGTCACTTCCCCGAAATCATTTTTAAAACATACTGCAAACCCTTATCTTTATAATAAAGCTAAATTCTTGGCCATAATATTAAACTATATATAGTTTTTTTTTCTTTTTGAAAACCACGCGTCTAAAAAACACCCTTTATATACATATGCAGCCACTAAGCAATTATCTAACAGAAGAAGAAGTTCGTGCGACTCAGTCGTGCATTATTTTAAATTTATTCGAAGATGTGGCCGCACATATGAGCAAGTACGTGCGATCCAGTCGTGCAATTTATTTATGTATAACTGAAAAAGTGTCAAAAGAAGTCTGTTTCGGCACGATCATTTGGTCACGAGCTTCAGTGATCTTAATTTTAAGAGCATCGTTGATAAAAATAAAAGCAAAATGAATTAATGTAGATGTTAAACTTACAATACAATTTTCCGAGAAGAAGGTTGTAAAGGCAAACAGCAAACGACCAATTATTTAGCCTTGGGGCACACCACTTTATACTACTTCAATTTCTTTGCGAAGAAATGCTTTTTGTGCATTAATCTTAATGACGCCATTGGTATCTGAATCAAAATACTGTCTTTTGAATAGAGTAGACACCAAAATAATAAGACCTCAACTTATCTTTTCGTTCAAATAAAATACACCTTGACTTAACCACATTTAGAAGTTTAATCCCCTAGAACCTAGATACTCTGTATCAATAACTTTCTAACCACAACCACAATGTTCGTTGTTTTTTTTTTGTATCACCACAAGTTATTCAAATGCATTTTTGTTTACAATTTGATATCATTGTGACATTTTCTGTAAACATTATTCAGTTCGTAATCGATCAACAAAAAAAAAAAAAAAAAAGTTATAAAATATACAATTGTGCTGCCGTTGACCAGTATATCACATTTCCTATTCCGTGTAACTCCCTTTCAGTCTCAGCAAAAAAAATTATAAGAAAGTACATAGACTATCAAACAGTAACAAAAAAAATGTAAACAAATCCCTTTTGTGGTATAATACCCCAGAGGGAAACTTAACCCAAGACTTATTCCACCTACAAAAAAGTGAGATAAAAAATAATATAAAAAAAAAAAAACAAACAAAGTAATAAAATTACTCAAGTATAGTTGTTAAATCAAATAAAACAGTAACAGTCAAAGGAAAACACATTTCATATTGTCCGTTGGTTAATACCGTTGCGTTGTTACGAACACAAAGGCGAACAAAGAAAAATCACAGACAGAGATATACCTAGAAAGAGGGTGGATGTTGTGTGTGGCAGACATCTTTTTTTTTTTTCTCTACAGGAAATGCACATAACATCCCGGTAGAAATATGCAACAAAGAAACCACCACACACAGACACACCCAATAAAATAATTTTTATACGCGAATATATTATTTAAATAAAAAATATGTATAAAATAAATATGTATATTTACAGGTACTATTTCCTCCTCCATTGAGTCGTCATCCATTTTTGTTGATTTTATTAATGAGGAGCTCCCTTGCTTTGCCGCTAATAATGATGATGATGATGTTGCTGCTGCTGCTGCTGCACTTGTGAAGTTTAATGTTGCTATTGGTATGGCAGCTGCTCGTTGTGCTGATGATTTTATTAAATTTGTTGTTGGCGTTGCTATTGATGTTTGTCGCAGATATTTTTCAATTTTATTATTATTATTACCGTTAATGTTACCGTTCCCGTTGACGTTCGAATTGCCGTTAGCGGTGCTGCTGCTGCCACTGCTGCCGCAAAACAGCTCGCTATCTAGGTGTGAATTATTTTTGATAAACATTTATTTATCCAACACACAAACCACACCACGATGAAGTGAAAAAACCGTCAAAAATAAATCACACGAAAAACTGTGATTTTTTTTTATTTAATATCACAAAATGGCTTCAGCTGATATTACACCGATAACAGACCATAGAGAGATAGAAGACAGCGCCACCAGCGTACCGATGCGATTTGCCGGTAAGTGAAATCGAAACTGACACTTGGCTTTGTTTCCTTGAACGAAGAAGCCGGCGAGTGCAAGCAAAATTAACACCACGCACACACTTCACAGATTTTACTCTTTTTTTTAATTAAATGTAGTTTTTTTCTCTTTTCTTTATAAACCACTTAATTTAACCATTTATTTATATTTTTCTTAAGTTGTCCTTCTTGGTTTTGAATATTCTGTACGGTAATATTGTAACTGATGGTTCTGCACTGTTCCTGTTGTTATCTGCTGCAGCAATGTGAATGCCCCTTAAGTTGAAGAAGAAGAAAAAAAAGAAGATTCACTAAATATTCTCTGGTGGTTTGATGATTGATTCGATTTTTTTTTTTTTTTTTTGCTGTGAGATGATAATGCGATGATGATGATGTTGATAATGTCGATTACTAATGAGGAAGAAGACACAAAATGTCTCACAAAAAAAGCACAAAAATTACATAAAAAACCAACAAATTGTCCCGATCGAATTTAATAATAAAGTTATTACCCCCACGGGGAGGATTGAACTCGCCACCGAAGCGCAACACACATTCTGATTCTGATTTTTTCAAACAAAAAGTGAATGAACCAACAAAAAGAAAACACGGATGAAGTTTTGAGGAAAAAAAAACAAAAGAATCTCCAAAATTAAAAGAAAAAAAAACAGCAAAAACAAACTGAAACGACTGAGAGTTATTAGACGACGAGCGAGTAAATTATATGCATTTAGTTTAAAGTCGTAATATCGTTATCGAGAGTATCTTTTGGCGACAACAACGAGAACGATACTCACACTGGTTTGCCCCTCTGTGAAGTGCAGTGCAAAAATCTAAAAGATAGATTAGGTGGTATAATAATATTGAAAGTGCACCGCCCTCTTCTGGCTTTAGATAGAAGTACACTTGTCGGCGTCGTCGGTAGTCGTTGGTGTAGCTAGCTGCCGACTTTGAACGACTAACTGGAGACTATCTTGTCGCCTCACACTAGACGTTCGTTCTTTAGCTACAATATTCGCAATATCCCAAGAAGGAACCAAAGATACGATTTATAAATTCTCTATATTGAGTTCAATGCCATTTCAGTATGTTTTTTTTTTTTTTTGAGCACCTAACCTATTACTTCTAGAGATACCACCACAGAGTTGAAGATAGACGTGAGAATTTGTATTGCAAGTCTTTTTTTTTTTTTGTTTGTTGCTATTTTTATATGAGAGTTCCTTGAGTTGGTGTAAATATAAAGATACTATATTAACAAGCTCTTTGTGAAGTAGGAAATTAAACATAAAGAGCAGACAACATGGGGTTTGGAGTTGGATTGTGTAATACCCTATTCCTAGTTCTTAGTTCTCATATTAAATAAAAAAACATGGACAAAGGAATTTTATGACGCACGAGTGAAGGAGTGGTGGCAAGTGTTGGGTTACTGAGGGTTCAGCGGATATTTAGAAAATTAAAAATTCATTCTTTTAATCTTTTATGGGGTTTCTTTAGAATAGTGTCTATTTTGGTGCTCATCTAATGAGCACTATTTGGGAAAAGAGTTTATCTAATATTTAATAATAAAATTTTGAATTGATTAAAAATACTAAATCTATTATTTATTACAAGCAGGTACCCGGCGTTTGGCTGCCGTTATCTTTTTAAGCGAAAAGATACATAGTAGTTTTGGCAACTTTCGCGGTCATCGAAATAATATTTTTTTCAGTTTTGCCCCCAGAAACATAACTGATGGTTGAATTGTTATATATGAATAAGATTCACATCTCTTTATTTCTAAAAGACATGCACACTTTCCATTTAAAAAAAAAAAAATTTGTAGCGCCACCTAAAGGGCATTATTTGAACCTTGCGTGAACTTTCATTATTGAATGAGATATTTGGATTCAATATTCCCCCTTTCATACAGCAATTCATTCATTTGTAATTTTGTATTGCTCTTTCAAATACATTTTGCGGTACGACATGCACGCCACCTACTGGAAGTTTATTTAACTATGCCTATGTATAACTTTCCCGTAAGTGCAAGCAATAAGCTGACAAAGTTTCATTGCAATTGGGTGAACGGAATGGCAGCGCATTAAATACGAACAAACAAACAAAAAAAAACAAATTTTAATTTTTATATACAGTGGACGTCCAGTATAACGAATGCCCGATATAGAGAGTTTGCGATATAACGAACGCTTTTTTAAATTTAGCGTAGTAGTGCCCCGTGGCTTAGTGGTTAGTAGTAGTATGTCGGACTGCTAAGCGAAGAGCCTGGGTTCTTTAGGACCCTTCTAAAAGGGCCTCATTTAGCCAGTTCATGTTTCTAAGCCCTCCGAGATCTCCGTTTTCTTAGAAACGTGAACACAATTTCTCAGAAAACTCAACTTTGCTGTCAAAAAATTAATCTTAATATTTTTTGGATTCGCTTACTCAATGTTAGTTCGTCAAAGAGAACTCTATTAGAAGGAAAGAGATACAAAGTTTTTTTTTGGCGTTTGAAGAAATTGAGAAATTGTGTTCACATACATTTTTCAGCTCCGTCAAAAGTGCCTGAGGAAATTTCTTGAGCACTCCAAAATCTCAAGAAACGTGAACTGGCTAATTTGTTCGACAAAAAAACTATCTTTAATTGAAGCAATTTTTTTTTTTGAAAGAGATATTTCTAGTCAACATTTTTTTTATTCGCGCCAAGGCCTAGTGACTTATACTCAATACTCTGAACTTCTATTGCGTGTGTTTTGAATCTGCAGGAGTGGAAAGGACCTACTATTTACCGTTAAGTCTGAACGGCTACAGGAGATCCACTTTTTGGAGTCAAATTTTACTCTTGGAGGATCTGCCGTTTCCTAGCAAGAGGCAGTACCCCGGAAAAAAGGTGGCTCCTCTTTGGCAGTGGCGTGGCGTGGGTAGTTCGAAATGGTAAGTCAAAGAAAAAATTGGCTAATTATGTCTTTTAACTTACAACTCGAGATTATGGATTTTGGGGCATTCTGAACATGTATGTATGTACATATATGTTGTTTTTAAGGCGCGCTTGCACCTCCTTAATTTTTTGTCTTTTCGTTGAAAATTGAAAATTTTAATTTTTCAGCCTTACAAATTATCCTCTTTATACCTATGACATAATTTGCAAAATTGTCATCCGCAATGAAATTATATCGCAAAATTGTCCGAGCCAATTTCTTAAATTTCAAGTCATAAATGCTTAAATATACGGCTTCGAAAAAAAACCATTTTTGGGAGATGTAAGAAACATTTAAAGTAAAAATGTAAACCAGTAAAAGTTGGCGTTAAAAACAACTGTGAAAAGTTTAGCGGCTATTCTTCTACCTTTTGGAACATCTATACAAATAAAAAAATGAAGTGTCTATCGGAGTTTCACAAGCAGATAGCATATTTTGTAAGAAGTAACTGAGGCTATTTTAATTACTACGTGGCACGTCCGGTTTGTTTCTTCGAAAATGTAAGGTATACCCGAGCAACGCAGGGTGGGTAGGCTAGTATTCTATAAAAACTCTTTCATAAAATTCAGATGTGCTTTTAATTTTTTAGAAGAACTCTCTTTTTTATCAAAAAAGTAGCTGAATCAAAGATCTTGTTCTCCTAAGCTCCTCTAAAATTATTAAAAAATCTTTACGTAAGCAACATGTATTGGAAGTGTTAAAAATAAGTTAACAATCTGCAGAAATGTGTCACACAAGGGTTTTATAAACAAATTTATTACGCTACTGTTCTTAATTTTATTAAATTTCAATTAGCTTGAAAAAATCTATACACATAAATAAGAATGAAGTGTCTGTTTTTAAAATCAAAATAACAGCTTTTTACTTGATGTATACGAAAGGATATACGTATACAGTACTTATAACAAAAACACCATTTAAAAAAATGTTTTTCTGTCTGTCTGTCTCTCTGTCTGTTTGTTCCGGGTAATCTCCGGAACGACTGCACCGATTTTGACGGGATTTTCACTGGCAGGTAGCTGATAATCTAAGGAGTAACCTAGGCTATGTTAATTACTCACTAGGTGGCGCTGGTGTCGTTTTTTTTTTCGAAAATACTTATTTATGTACCGATTTTGACGGGACTTTCACAGGCAGGGAGCTCACTAACATGTATAGATATTTCTGCCTGCAGTTTATATACAACATAGTTAAAAGCAATAAAGCATTGAGAGCAAAACAATTTAATTTTCAGAAAAAGTGGACGGTTTCTCCAGTACTTTCGGATGTCCAAAGAAAAATTCGAATTCATTTTTGAGCTGCTTGAATCGGATCTAAAACGCAAAACATAAGCATTTAGGAAAGACTTGATATCTCAAAGAGAAGAAGCACAGTGCCGTGCATAAATTATATTTGAGGTTAAAGCGAATTTTGTTTTCGCAAGTTTGTGGACTGCGAATTAACTTTGACAGTTCGCTGTCGCAATTTGCTTGGTCGTACGGAAAAAAATAGTATGCAACATTTTGTAATATAACTTAAATGCAGTATTTTTTTCTTCTTAAATTTGTAGAGTTAATAATTTATTCACTTTCTCGATTAGTGAAAATAAAATAAAACTGACGGTTTGTTTAGAAATTGCTTAAAAGAGTTTATTTTCGTTCGCAGTTCGCAGCTCATGTGAAAGGCCGCTTAATAGCTTTTTTATCACTGAATCCAACAGAATGGATGTATAATATCTTATATTATCTTAGATTTTGTTCTCTCTTTCACACTAATTGCAAATTTTCACAAGTGAAAAATTTAGGTCGGTGGTTTTCAAATCTTGAAATCTTTTTGTTTAAATCCGATATTATAATTAAGATTATAGGAATTATGAATCTGAAGATTGCAGATTATGGCGAAGATGAAGATGTTCATCTTTATTATAGGACTTCATCTGCAACATGGTTTTATTTGTTCGGGTGACTTTGTTTGTTTGTATTTTTCAATCAATGTTGAACAATCTATTAAAAAAAAATACTTGAATAACATAAATTATCATTTTCGTTAAATTTTTTTTTTAGTTTTTTATTGTGATCCGTTAATTTTATTTACTTATTTTTTTTTATTTATTTTAAAATATTTTTTGATTAATTTGCATTTTGAAATACCTGTGCATCTCATATTTTTCCATGTAGGCTGACAATTTGTCGGAATCGTATAACGTGCTTTGAATATGACACATTAAACGAATTGTAAGTTTGCGGCCGTCACATCCATTTTATAAAGTATACATACATAATTCTTTGCTCGCAAAAGGGATATAGGTATAGCGGAAATGTTGTTTTTTAATGGGTTTCAGGTCGCAAATTCATACATACATATATCTTCGTTTTCCAGCAAATGACACAGTATATTTGTTTTTCTTATTTCGGTTATTTTATATTTTGAAACTAATTGATAGCTTTTGGTTTTTGTCTAATGTTCTTCAGGTAGGTATTGAATTGGAGCACTCGAATGTGCCCAAAAACAATGTCTAAAAGTTATAGTAAATTATGGGAAGCCTTTAGTGTGTACTCTTCAAATTTGCAGATGCAGATGCATGTAAAGCCTCCTTAAAGAAGTAGTTCAGGACATTGAATATTGAAATTGAAAGCATGCAACTGTATAGGTACATCCAGTTCCCACAGTTCCAAATCCCATTACAACATTTCCTACAATTCACTCCTCTTTGCATTAAAGTGATTAGGTACATAGCTCATCAATTTTTAATCAACCTAATTGCGTTCACATTGTTCGCCAAAACTGATCCTTTTTTTCTAGAGTCATCAACCAAACATACAATTGTATTTCTGGAATATACCAATCACCTCTCTAATGCACCCTCAACCATTAAAATGTCAACCTTAAGGCCAACAACACACAAGTTAAAAGTCTACATTTTGTTCAATTCAGTTAAAATTATGTTGTCCTTTGTTCGATTGACCTTTCAACACAGACTTGCCCTTACTAAACGTCAACTTCACTTCACGCTAAACGATGTTGTACTAATTAAACAGGTTTCTCAGTATCCCCCCCCCCCCCCCCTCTATAAACCAACAGTAAACTTAATGTTTATAAACTATTTTATTTATACAATCAATTTATAAATAAAGTGCGCTGTGTGTAGGCTGTTACAAGATTTCCTAAGAAAAAAAAAAAAATACGCGCGTAATTTCCAACCTACCCTACCCTGGGCCGTTTGAAATTGTTCTTAAACAAACATAGCAACTCTCCAGCACGGTGGCGCTGGCTCTGGTAGCGGCGTTTCATTAAACAAAAACAAAAATACAAAATTAAAAATAAAAAACACAAGTGCTCGCAATTACTGTAAATATTAAGTTAAAGGTACGAGAGTGAAGAGTAAGAGTGTATGCATCAAGCCAAGAGCCAAAACCAACCCAAAGTCGTCTCCAGGAGGGAGTTTGGCAGCCAAGTTGGTACATTCGCTGCCTTTGCATGCTCAGTTCCGTGATCCAACACTGTTCTCCTCCTTGGTTGCATTCCGTGCTGTCTGTCTGGTCGGTTCATATGTTTATCGTATTACACCAACCCCCCGCCCATCATCTCAAATCCCACTAACGGCATGAGGCCGTTGCATGAGGGAAGGTAGCACAAGTACTTTGTACTATTTTCAACTTAAGTAGTTTTCTTCAACTTCTCTTTCGCTGTTTTTTTTATTTTTGTTGGTGTATTTTGGTTCTTTCCACCAACACCGCCCAGACGGCCACCACTGCTGCCACATATCGCCACCGTGCCGCACATCCCCACTTCAGCGCCATGATATATGCACATAAAAAAAAACTTGCTGGAATAACAGTAATAGTGATGTGTATTTTTATACCCCATTTTATAGTCGGGCTGAGTTGGGGGTTTCACTTCTCGCTAGTTTCTTAAACAAAGAGAATCATAATAAATAGCGAGAAAGAAATTCAAAAAGTGTGGAAAAATAAACTCAAGTTATGGTTTTTTGAAAGAAATAAATACAGATGACTTTTTTCGTAATTTCGTTTGAAAATACATATAAAAAAAATTAAGGAAAACTATTCTCAGTAAAAATAGTACTGAATTTTTAGGCAATTATTGAAAAAAAAATATTTTTAAGTTTGGAAGATGATCATCATAGCATTCCACACAATCGACATACGATTTGACGGAAGGAATATGGAAAAACTTTAGCGACTGCAAACAAAACTTTTTTTAAAATGGCGGTAAACGCGCTTTTAGTCCCCAATAACATGACTGTTGTCACGTGAGACCAGTTTAACATAATGGCAAAAGAGAAAGGAGATGTCAAATGTAAGGTGATGATATTGAAAAAAAATATTCGATTACTTTCAGGATGGAATGAGCATCACATACATACATATGTACATCACATGTAGTATTCAAAACACAAATAAACGGCACGACTGGTTCGCACGTACTTGCTCTTATGTGCGGTCACAGCGTCACATAAAATTGGATAAGTATTTATAATAAGAATTTTAAAGTTTTTTATTCGATTTTTGTGATTTTTGATTCTTTGAAAAAAGTATGTAAGAGTTTTCAGCGGAAAAATGTAAACGCCATTTTATTTCTATTAAAAATCTGAAACAGTGTGATTTTTTTTCAAAATCGTAAGAACGGTTTTTATTTAACAACTTTTGTTAAAAATCAAAAAAATAGTTAAAGAATGCAAACTTTAGCACTAAAAGACTTTCATTTAAAAAAAAATCACTTACGCGTTTTCAAAATATCGACTTTTCAAAAAAAATTAAAAAAAATACTAAAAATACAAAAAAAAAGTTTCCGAAAATATTTTAAATTGATACATATTACTTAGGCTACCTATGTACATCTTCCTGAACATCAATTCTGGTTGTAATCGGTTAACCAGTTTACGAGAAAGCCGAATATAAAAAAAAAAATTAGCTCAAAAATTAACGGTACCTGTCTTATAACCGTTATGTACAAGCTTATTTTACTCGAAAACGGCTCCAAGAATTTTTATGAAAAAAATGAGTGTACTACTGTAGGCAAGCATTATATTTTAGTGAAAAAAAATTAATATGGTGGGCTAAAAACGGTACCTCCCATAGGACCGGTTCTTCGACTTTCTCGAAAACTGTTGATCCGATTACTATCAAAATTGATATTAAAGAAGATGTAGGTAACCTATAAGTAATTTCGAGTTAATTTTTTTTCGAAAACTTTTTTTTTTGTATTTTTAATAATTTAATTTTTTTTTGAAAAATCAGTATTTTGGAAACGGGTAAGTGATTTTTTTTTAATTTTGTTTTTAAATGTATGTTACTTTTGTGCTTAAGTTTGTATTCTTGAATTATTTCTTTATTTTTTTTAAAGTTGTTAAAAAACCGTTTTATTTAAAAAAATTAAAAAAACGGCTCCTACGATTTTGAAAAATTCACCTTTTTACATTTCTTAAAATGGCGTTTAAATTATTTCACTCAATACAATGTACTTTTACTTTATTCGAACAATCAAAAGTCAGAAAAATCGAATTTTGATGTTAACTTTAATTTCCTTAAATTTTATTCTACAATGTGACCGCACATATGAGCAAGTACGTGTGATCCAGTCGTGTAATTTATTTCTTGTGGCATCTATTTAGGTGTTACTTTTATACTGAATTTTCAGCGTTTTGAATTTTAAAAACAAAATAATAAGATATACATACATATATATGTAAGTTTTTGTACTTGTTCAGTTATTTTCCGAACCTGAAAACAGTGAAAATGAGCTAATGTGTCATAAATTGAATGTTCGACTTCTCACGAACAAATTAAGTATTTTTGAACTTTCGAATTCAGAGTAAGTACAAATTCTAATTTGATTGTATTTTGTACTGTTGAAGTTGAAAACATTCTTCCTTGTACAGCAACGGAAACATTTGTGTGTACATCCTATGGCATCTGGATTTGAAAAAGACAATTATTTTGCTCAATGCATCCTCACCATAATTAAACCAAGAACAAGATACGAATTAAAATGACTACCTAACCTAGTACCTAGTTACGTAAATGGCCAGGTGGAAAATTTCAAGTGATGCCAAAAATCAAGATTTTGCTGGTGATCTCTTTAAACTAACTGAAAATTCAATTTCTCACCACTACCATAAATGTGATTGTCATTTATCACCCTAGTCTCCTCTCAGAAGACTAATCTAAAGTGATTACCTTCAAATTTATGTTCATGTGTGGTTCTTTTGGCATTCCTCGCAAAAGTTTTTGAAATATTATTTTTAGGGCTGAAAATAACGTTATCTGTCATATAACCCAACGAAAAGCTCATTTTTCTCGAAAACGGTTCCAACGATTTTGATGAAAATTTGGCTACTAGCTTTAGTTTTTTATTATTTAAATGTTAAAAATGTGAATGTGTCCAAGTGAGCTACCGGGACGAAATTGCATTTTTTCATGAATTTAAGGGACATAAAAAGCAATTTTTAATCAATAATTCAACAAAGTCCAAAATTAATGTTGAGTCTACTTTAAAAAATAAAATTAAAGTTTAATTAAAAATTTCAATAAATTGGCGGGATTTTAGAAAGCTGAATTATAATAGATCGGGAAAAAGACGGAATTAAAAAAAAACAGCAAGTTTGTATTTAAAAAAACGGGATTTTAAAATTTAATGCGGGTTTAGCAGAACCCTGCTATTTACATTCAAAAGTTATACATTTTAAACTTAAACAACAAATAAATATATATACATTATTTCGTTTTCCGATACGCTTCCTTTTAAAACTTATGAATAAATTTTATTTTGAATCTTACGATAAGCTTAAAAATAAAAATAAAATAAAAAAACTAAAACTTATACAAAAATCTTTAAAAAAAATATTCTAAATAAACAAAAAAATAGGATTTTATCAAAATCGCTATAACAATTTTCGAAATACATTTTCATAAATTCATTATTGTATAACACGACTGATGGCTTACTCAATTTTAACTAAAATCCGTTAAGTGTTGTGGTTTTGACACTTTTTATAAGTTCAGACCATATTATTTTCAAAGTAAATGTTACTTGTTTCTTTCTGTCAAAGATCTTGCCTTCAATGTAGTTAAGCAAATTAGAGCAAGTTCATGCGACAATTCAAGTTATGCATTCGTGCAATTTTGAGATAATGATCAAACATGACATTACGATGATAGAGAAACATATTTGAGTTAGGTACTGGCAAAATGCTGTCTATCTGCCTGTCTGTATTTTGGACTAGAGCCTAAATGGTTGGGCCACTCGTCTTTAAAATTGGAACATAAGGTTATTTTGACATTCTACACAGGGCATTTTTCAATTTTATTTTAGCTAAAAAACTAACGGTACCTCTCATATAACCGTTAGGTA
Source organism: Platycheirus rosarum (assembly GCA_963971375.1). Classification (NCBI taxonomy): domain Eukaryota; kingdom Metazoa; phylum Arthropoda; class Insecta; order Diptera; family Syrphidae; genus Platycheirus; species Platycheirus rosarum. The sequence goes on along the minus strand of OZ020510.1, from coordinate 27,252,470 downwards.
TATAAAATCTCATTTTTCTCGAAAACCGCTCCAAGATTTTTTTATGAAAAAAAATCAGTATTGTAGGTAAGCATTGTGTTTTGGTGAAAAATAAATTACACGTTTGCACGACTGGGTCGCACGAACTTGTTCTTATGCTAGATAATTGCTTAGTGGCTGCGTATGTATGTATGTATTGTATATATTAAAATAAAAATAAAAATTGAAAAATCATTTTTTCAATTAGTTTAAGAGTTTTCTCGGGGAAACTAAGTATACAATAAAATTTGAAAGCTAAATGTCTATCGAGGAACGAAAAATATTGAAAATCGTTCGACCAGTTTTTTTAAAAAGTCGTTTTTTTGAAAAACGTTTCGAAAAAATATAAATTTTTTTATAGTATATCATTATAAGAAAATTTGTAGTTTTATCTTGGAAAATTATTTTAAGAAAATTCAATCAAACCGTTTCCAAATATTTCGAAAACCAATTTTTTTTTTTAAATTTAAATAAATTGAAAAAAATTTTTTGAAAATTTTGAAATGCAATATTAATTGATTTATAAATGACTTCCTTCCTATGTGCAAAATTTTATTGAAATCGGAATAATGATTTACGATAAAACCAAATTTGAAAAAACCCGGTTCTATAAGAGGTACCGTTTTAGAAAAAAATTTGAAAAAAAAATATTCCAACTGAAAGATGTATTGTTGTAAAAAAATAGCACCCTGAAAGTTTTATCAAAATCGTTAGAACCGTTTTCAAGAAAATCAAACTTTTTGTTAAAGATTGTATGGCAGGTACCGTTATTTTTCGACCTAGAGCAAAAATGAAAAACGCCCCCCGAGATACTACCAAATAAATACTAAATACCAAGTTTGAAGCAAATCGGTTCATCCGTTTAGGCTATAGAGGTGCGAACAGACAGACAGACGGACGGAATTTCCGGACCCACTTTTTTTGACTTCTCTATCATCGTAATTGATTGTTAGAATTTTTTTTTGCACGAATCCATAACTTGCCTTATATGTAGTAGTACATAGCTATAAACGTAAGTAAAAAATCGTTTATGAGTAAATACTCAAATATAGATTCAGGACATTATTTATCAGGATAAAATTTAGCGAATGAATAAAAACGAAGTTGTCGAGCATTTATTAACATAGATTGTATGGTTGGACAAGCCAGCAAGTTTTCTAAAAGTTTTGAAAACCATCCAAACATGGTGGTCCAGGAGTTGTTTTTGCAATTATATGATCGAGAGTTGATGAATTTTTACCATGTTGTCGAGCATAGTTGTTCCATTTAAACCACCCTTATTATTCTATGAAATACGGTATTTCAAGAATTGGGCGTGAAGAATTTGTTTTTGGTGAAGAAGACGGTTTGATGAAGATGAAGAGATATTATTATTGAGATGACAGACCCAAGCGCAACTGATGAAGCGCCAATGAAGCCTTTCGTTTTGTTTGACGCCTAAGAGATGATGTTGGAAAAAACTGCAACGCACCAGAGAACGGAGGTCGAGGGTAAGTGCACGCCATTTGGACTGGCTTTTCGTTTTGGTGCCAAGCTATAACAACGGCTTTTCTTTGGAAATAACCAAAAATTGTTTGACTTAATTATTGCTGACAAAATTAAAACAGTCAGTCTGTTCCAATTGATTTGTGCACAGAAATTCACAGCACAGCATTTTTCAAGAGTGGGGGTCAAACTCTTTCAGGGAAAGAAAAACTGTGCACCAATAGGTGGAACGACTTTGGACAGAAAATCACAGAAATACAGACAAAGCTGACAATGAAAAAAATTTTGCATCAGAAAATCACAGGGTGGCGAATTTTTTGTGAAAAAAATATACGAACAAATTACAATATAAAACAGCTTTGGACAGTTTTTCGGTGTTTTCGGGAATTTCACAGTTTTTCACAGCAATTGCAACAAACTTAGTGTTAAAGTCAAAACAAGAAACTTGTTTGAAAACCCAAACTAGTTTTATCTTCAGAAATGAATAATACCAATTTTTTGTTTAAACTAGTTTTGATTCATTTTGATAGAACTGGAAACAAAACTATTTTTACTTAAAACAAGTCTTATTTATAGTTTTGAAAAAATATGAATAAAATGGGTGTAAGATTTTAAAACCATTTGAAGTTGCCCAATATTAACAAATGGAGTAAACTTTGTATTTTTCCATTTTTCTCGAAAAAACAAGGTTTTTAGTGTTTGATTTGATATTTTAATGCTTTTTTTCTCAACCCTCAAAATAGTAGTATTCAATTTTTTTCAATCCCCCCCCCCCCCCATATATTTTTTACTATGAAATGTATGTACATAAGTGTTGCCGTTGCTTTTTATAATAATAATTCGAATTTTTATTAAACGTACTTTTTACTTGCGATTATAGGTTCCTTCTATAATGCAAGCTTATATTCTCACAGATTAGAAAAAAAGGGCACGAAGGGGTCGCATGTATTTGCTCTTAATAGCCTAACTACATTAGAAGGTAAGATCTTTGACGAAAGAAACAAGTAACATTTACATTTAAACATGGTCTGAACTTATAAAAAGTGTCAAAACCACAACACTTACGGATTTTAGGAAAAATGAAGTACGCCATCACACGTTTTAAATAACAAAGAATTTATGAAAAAAGTATTTAAAAAAATTGTAGGACGGATTTTGATAAAATTTCAAAAAAATAATTTTTATTAGAAAAAAAAGTTATTCAAAATTTTGATATGCAGAATAAATTTGGCTATCTAGATCTTTTCAAATATAAAATTTAACAGGAATCTATAGAGCCGTTACCGAGAAAGCCAAAAAAATAAATTATTTTAATTAATTAATATGAAAGGTCACGTTAATAGACTTTTCCCATATAATGTGATTCTAATCAAATGATTCTCAAAAATTTTTCATTAAAATCGTTGGAGCCGTTTTCGAGAAAAATAAGCTTTTCCTAAACGGTCGTATGGCAAGTACCGTTATATTCCCCTCTGAGGAATGCCAAAAGATAAACACACACCAAATTTGAAGGCAATCGCTTAAGCCGTTTAGCCTGCAGCTCGATATACATACACCCGGACAGACAGACAGACGGACATATTTTGCCAATGACTTGTTTAGGCTTCTCTATGATCGTAATGTCATGTTTGATTGTTATCTCAATTTTTTTTATATTCACGAATCCTAAACTTGTCCCTATAATCGCAAGTAAAAATGATGTTCGACAACATCAGTATACCTATGTACATGTAAACGCAAAGTTGGGAGTACAGTTTTTTCATCGAGCCCAGCATGTTGTTGTTCTATGTAGGCCCCCCAATTAAAAAGCTTAAAACTAGTTTGTCCTGTAGATGTCCTTAAAACTAGGTATTTCTAGTTTTATGAATTTCTGGTTTTATCCAAAACAATAGTTTTGAAATTTCGAGTTTCAATTTTTTTTTTTTAATAATACCGATTTGTTCAAAACTTGAAAATTGAAACCCCAATAAAACTAGTTTTACCTTAAAACTAATTTGAATCGGGGCTATCAATGTTTTGCAAAAAAAAATCTGTTTGAAATAATTGTTTGTACAAGGTGGGCAAAAAGAAATCACCCAATTGGAAGATGCTCTCATTTTTGCAAATGGCCGCCAATGTCAAATCTGTCTTGACATTTGTGGACTAGACAGATGCAGAATACAAGTGAACAAGCCATGTAGCGATACATGAACCGACATGAACCGATATTCTGAAGGCAGCGTTCCATCATCTCTCGTTTTGGCGATTTGCACTGGCCCGCAAGATCGCCCGATTTGACTCGTTTCATACTTTTTTTGTGGGGTTTTTTGAAATCCAGTGTTTACGTGAACAAGCCCGAGACTCTGGAAGCTATCAAGGACAACATTCGACATGAGTGCGAGAATCTGTCGCCCGAAGTTCTCGCAGAAGTGATGAAAAATGCCATAAAACGAGCCCGTATGGCAATCAATTGTGACGGCGCTCATTTGGCCGATATCATCTTCTCGACTCGACCAATACAATTCTAAAGGTTCAAATTAACATAATCAAAAAACAGAATCGAAGTTTTTCATTTAGAAAAAAAAGAGAACCAAACAACAACGAATGGATGACTTCTTTTGAGGTCTCTAAAGTTGGCATGACCATTTTGAGCTGGACTAAAAATAAATATCCTATAATTTGCCGTAAATTATCCGTAAATTATCCGTGGAAAAAAAAATTTGCCGCGAAGTCGGATCATGTGATTTTACATGTACTGCTAACTTGATATAAAGTTAGCATGACCAATCGCGTATCTTTCCATAAATGGCACCTACAATTATCTGCATGGGCTTAAAATTTGCCGTAAATTATCCGTAGACAGATTGTCAAATCAAATTATTTTTAGGATTTTTTTTTTTTTTTTTTTAGTTTTGCTCACTTGATCAAGTTAGCAGGATCATAGGCGTATATCACTATACAGAATGATTCACGAGACATGTGAAAAAAAGAGCGTGTAGGTTGGGTCAAGACAAGAAAAAAATTGTATAGGAGGGGGTCCCCCCCCCTCTCCCTTCTATAGCCAGGAGGGGCAATTTTCTTAAAAAATGACTTAAAACTGAAAAAAAAATTAAATGGTGGGCTAAAAACGGTACCTTTCATAGGACCGTTCTATATAAGTCGTGAACTAGTTAACGGATTACAAATAAAATTGATATTCAGGAAAATGTATGTAGGTAGCCTAAGTAATTTCAATTTAAAATATTTTTGGAAACTTTTTTTTTGTATTTTTAATAATTTTAATAATTTACGGATAATTAACGGCAAATTTTAAGCCCATGCAGATAATTGTAGGTGCCATTTATAGAAAGATACGCGATTGGTCATGCTAACTTTATATCAAGTTAGCAGTACATGGAAAATCACATGATGCGACTTCGCGGCAAATTTTTTTTTTCCACGGATAATTTACGGATAATTTACGGCAAATTTTAAGCCTATGTAGGTAATTGTAGGTGCCATTTATAGAAAGATACGCGATTGGTCATGCTAACTTTATATCAAGTTAGCAGTACATGGGAAATCACATGATGCGACTTCGCGGCAAATTTTTTTTTCTCACGGATAACTTACGGATAATTTACGGCTAATTATACGATATTAGTTTAATAGTTTGAAATTAAAAAAAAAAAATTGTTTTTAATTAAAAAAAATTTAAAAAAATTAATTTATCAAAAATTATTCCTAATAACAGCTTTATTTAAACATAAAATAAAAGAAGCGATTTTTGACTTTACAAAAAGGTATATAATGGCATTGTGAGTGTAAACGTTGTTTTTAATATTTTTTTCAGTTTTAAGTCATTTTTTAAGAAAATTGCCCCTCCTGGCTATAGAAGGGAGAGAGGGGGGGGGGACCCCCTCCTATACAATTTTTTTCTTGTCTTGACCCAACCTACACGCTCTACCTTTTTTTCACATGTCTCGTGAATCATTCTGTATAGTGATATACGCCTATGATCCTGCTAACTTGATCAAGTGAGCAAAACTAAAAAAAAAAAAAAAAAAAAATCCTAAAAATAATTTGATTTGACAATCTGTCTACGGATAATTTACGGCAAATTTTAAGCCCATGCAGATAATTGTAGGTGCCATTTATAGAAAGATACGCGATTGGTCATGCTAACTTTATATCAAGTTAGCAGTACATGGAAAATCACATGATGCGACTTCGCGGCAAATTTTTTTTTTCCACGGATAATTTACGGCAAATTTTAAGCCTATGTAGGTAATTGTAGGTGCCATTTATAGAAAGATACGCGATTGGTCATGCTAACTTTATATCAAGTTAGCAGTACATGGGAAATCACATGATGCGACTTCGCGGCAAATTTTTTTTTCTCACGGATAACTTACGGATAATTTACGGCTAATTATACGATATTAGTTTAATAGTTTGAAATTTTTTAAAATTTTTTTTTTAATTAAAAAAAAATTAAAAAAAATTAATTTATCAAAAATTATTCCTAATAACAGCTTTATTTAAACATAAAATAAAAGAAGCGATTTTTGACTTTACAAAAAGGTATATCATGGCATTGTGAGTGTAAACGTTGTTTTTTAATATTTTTTTCAGTTTTAAGTCATTTTTTAAGAAAATTGCCCCTCCTGGCTATAGAAGGGAGAGAGGGGGGGGGGACCCCCTCCTATACAATTTTTTTCTTGTCTTGACCCAACCTACACGCTCTACCTTTTTTTCACATGTCTCGTGAATCATTCTGTATAGTGATATACGCCTATGATCCTGCTAACTTGATCAAGTGAGCAAAACTAAAAAAAAAAAAAAAAAAAATCCTAAAAATAATTTGATTTGACAATCTGTCTACGGATAATTTACGGCAAATTTTAAGCCCATGCAGATAATTGTAGGTGCCATTTATGGAAAGATACGCGATTGGTCATGCTAACTTTATATCAAGTTAGCAGTACATGGAAAATCACATGATCCGACTTCGCGGCAAATTTTTTTTTTCCACGGATAATTTACGGATAATTTACGGCAAATTATAGGATATTTATTTTTAGTCCAGCTCAAAATGGTCATGCCAACTTTAGAGACCTCTTCTTTTGGCCCACCCTGCATATTGACTTAACTTAAAGATCTAGCTTATCATTTATAAATCACCCTGTGTATGAAGAGGCAAGAGTACGATAACTTAGGCGCCAAGAAATAATAACGGTTTTTTGTAAAACAGTTCAATACAAGCATTTTTTTCTATGGGAGGGGGTCTATCTCCCCCCGTTTGGGCGGTAGGGGCATTTTCATAAAAAAAGTACTTAAAGAATAAAAAAATTATAAAAAAATAACGGTAATACTTACAGGTAAGTTTTATACTTTTTTTTTAAAGCCAATACTCCGTTCTATTTGCTAATTTTTAAATCAAGTGAAATCTATGCACAATTTTTTAAAAAACAAATTTTAAACTCAAAATTTGGGAAAAAAACATAAAAAAAAAGTTTAAAGTGTAATTTTTCAAAACTGTAAAATTATATATTATTTTTTTTCTAAAATTCGTTGCTCTTATTAATTCTTAATCGATACCTGAAAACTAGATGATTTTGTCTTCTAGTTTTTGAGAAAATTAAAAATTACTAAAACTATTTTTTTATGTTTGTTTTATTTTATTTATTTTTATTTTATTTGCTTTTTTGCTTGCTTATACATTACGGCGGCCGGCGTATAAACAGTGAGGTAGGTATGGGGGGATATGCTGCCCCCCTGCAACCCCCTGCTTGGGCACATTATAGGATTTGGGGTAGGTGAAAAGTTTGGTATATGCAAAGTTTTTTTGCCTCAAAGTGAAATCACTGTAAATACCAAATAAACAAAAATTTAATAAAAAATTTGTTTTAAGATAAATTTAAAATTTATTTTTGTGTGAGGCTACTCAAGTGTTATATGTATGTACATAACACATCATAGAGAAAAAAGCCACACAAGCTTTAAAATTTGCCCCGTTATTCTTGGTGCATGCACATGATGTGTTACAAGTTAATATATCTATCCCCAAATTTTGAGTTTAAAATTCGTTTGTTCAAAAACTGTGCATCGATTTCACTTGATTTAACAATTAACAAATAGAACGGAGTATTGGCTTTAAAAAAAAGTATAAAACTTACCTGTAAGTATTACCGTTATTTTTGTATAATTTTTTTATTCTTTAAGTACTTTTTTTATGAAAATGCCCCTACTGACCAAAGGGGGGGAGATAGACCCCCCTCCCACAGAAAAAAAATTTGTATTGAACTGTTCTACTAAAAACCGTTATCATTTCTTGGCGCCTAGGTTATCGTACTCTCCCCTATGAAGATTTTTGAGCAAACTTAATTCATAGACATGTTATTTTGGCCTTTTTGACGACCAAATATATTTCCCACGGCAACACTGATTGAAAATGAGAAGAAAAAATCTCATTTTGCGCTCCACGTCCACACCACACTTTATTCATCCATTCATTGTTGGTTTGCTTTCTCTTTGACGTTTAAGTATTTTCAAGCAGTGTTTCCTTGTCGTTGTTCTTTGCACTAAAATGCAGTTTAATGTAGTCACTTCTACACATGTAATTCCACAAAACAACACACAACCTACTTCACGTTCTATTTCTGTCTGTCAGAAAGAACATTAAGTATCGTGTTAACGTATAATGTACGTGAGTATGTATTATATTTATATTTCCAAAACGTCATTTTATTTCAAAATACATTCGGAACAATTATATTTAAAAAAAACAACCTTTTCAACAAAAATTCACTTTGACAATGACGACAGATAGAGTATGTCTAGTGTTTGTAGATAGGGTTGGTATTTTTTTTTTTTTCGTATATTGTGTTCCCTTGCATTGTCCATGACCCAATTTTCTCAGCTCTTGAATAACATGCTTCCCCATACAGATATCCTTGCTACAATCAATTTCAATAAATTTCAATTTCAAACAAAGGAAACCACTAATCAAGCGAAACTAATATGAAGTTTTTGTTATCCTTCGAAAATATTAAAACAAAAAAGGACTTCCGGTTTGTCATAATATAAATATAAAGCCTGTTCTCTCAAGCGAATGCATCTCTGGAATTTCTGTTCACAAATTTGTGAACAAAAGGGCTACCAGGCTGACACTTAGAAATGAGAGGAAAAAAAAAGATTTATTCAATTATTTCGCTCACTTTTGCAATATGCTTCTTCCAAGTCATGTTCTTCTTTTTAGAGCAGGATACACAAAATGACGTTCGGTTGGTTCACGAACCCACTACACTGGCAAGGAAGGCAGAATAATTTGTTTTTTTTTTTCCTGCGTAATTATCAAAACAAAATGTGTTTTTGTTTATTTTTTTTTTTTTTTGAGAAAATCTATAAATATTTTAAGATAAACCGAATAAATTGTTTATTTCTTTAAAAATACAGCTCAATACTCCGATGCGTCCGTATCTCACGAAACATTGAACTTTAGTAACTCCGCACTTGTTTTTTTTTTTTGTTTCTAACAAAGCACGGAACAATGAGTCTAACAGCTGATTGGAATGATTATTTGTGTACTTCTGGTTGGGGTTGAGAGTGGAGACAGAACGATGAACGGGTAATGGAATTGCGAGATATCAAAACAATGAAAATGAAAATAAGAACGCATTTGTGTTGCGATCCGAGAGTTAAGACTCTGACTGTGGCACGACTACGACAACGAATATAGACAGACAGATGCTTGGAGACAGTTCACCGACAGTACTGCTGGTGCTGGAGCTGTAGCTAAAAGAATCAACAACACAGTGCAAAGCAGTGCGCAACAGAAGCTCTCTTTTTTTCCCCATTTCCTCATTGCTTAACACTTCCTGAGCAAACCACTTCTTTCGGGAGAATGCAAAATTGGCATTACTTTACTTTGCTTTGGCCACTTTTTGAGGCTTCATTTGTGGATATGAGAGTTCATTCGGTTGGTAGCAAAGAGAACAGTTTTGGTTAATTCTAATTTCTTCCTAATATCTTCTGTGTTCTGTCTGTGTCTGTCAATGTCAACACATCATTCGTTTTGGTCTGATTCTCTGATTTTGATTAAAAGGGGAGCTTTTGCGAAGAGAAAACCTCAGTGAGTTCTAATTCTAAGTTTTCTCTTTTTGGATCAAATTGTAATGAAGCATTAAGGGAAGTGCACTCTGAGTGCAAGGAATTTGTACGTACTTTATTTTTTAAATGAAATAATACCGAGTGTTGCCACTGCGGTGTTTTCTTTTTAATTCTCGACGTACAAGATTTGTCTAGTCAAGCGCCTTACGAATTTTTCTTCTTCCACAGTGCCCTTGAAAACGTATTTTTAACTTTTTAATAAATGTTTGTATAATTTCTACAGTTTCTACACACTGTTTCGTATGTAATACGCAGAATAACGATTTTGTTTAGGGCTTTGTTTTGATATTTCTAGTGTTTGCTTATACCTTGATTTGGACAACCCCAAAGCTCTATTACGGTTTAAGCACTTGCTTGAAACTAAGCAGTGCTTCTAAGTACTTTGTGAGGTGTATAAACCAGTTCTATCCTCGTTTTTCTCCATTTTGTTCCATTTAAGCTTAGCATCAAGAATCATGTGTACCTATATATACACTGCCGCCCAAAAGTTTGAGTCTACTCCCATATTTCAAAGAAAAACCAAATTTTAACAAAGAAAATATTTTTTTTTAGTAGAAAAATCAGCATGTAAAATTAGTGAGGAATATGTTTAAAACCAAAACAAGGCGAAAATATTTGTTTTTCATTTATAACAGATAAGAATTTATTTAAGAAGAAAAAATGACTTAAACCGATTTTTCGTCAAAAAATCCCTCTCTACATTCTACTACTTTTTTTTAACAATTCTTGGCATTCTAGTATAAGTTTTTGAATTGTTTCATGTGGGATATTGTTCCAGCGATCCTGTAGTGTATTCCACAATGCAGATTCCGATGATGGGCATTGATCCCGGACCCTTCTATCAAGCTCCTCCCACAATAGCTCTTCTTCATCTTCTTTCTCTTTGAAATAACCCTGGCAAAGTTTTGATGTGTTATTAGGGTCGTTGTCCTGTTGAAATACGAAACCTTCGCCAATCAATTCCTAATGTTTTCTTATACGCTTCCTTGCTCATTTTACCAATGCAACGAGTCAGATCTCCCACTCTACTGGAAGAGAAGCATTCCCAGACCATTACAGAACGGTAGGCACCATACAGTCGGGTAGCATCTTTTGTTCAGCGCTGCGTCGAACGAAACCCCTACGCTTTGTGCCAAATACCTCGAACTTGCATTCATCGCTCCATAAGGCTGTTGAAATCTTCTTCCGCACAAGTGGTCGCAGAAGTGTTTTTCGGACTGCAACCCGCCCAAATAATCTAGCATCTCTTAACCGCCATTTGACCCTTGTCAAAGATAGTGGATTATTCCTGTTATTTATTTCGGCGCGTATTTCGGGTGCTGTTTTTCGCCTATTTCGTTCGGTTCTGGTTGTGACTATTAATAGATCCTCCTATTTATTTGTAGCTCTAGGTTGCCCTGATCGTGGTTTATTCTCAAAACTTGCTGTTTGAGCGTGCCGCTCAATGGCACGTTCAAAACAGCCATTTGATTTCGCTGTTGGAGAGAATAATTTCTTATGACCACAAAGTGCTGCTTTTATACAAAAACCTCAAAAACCTTGCATTTCAGGTCTACAAATTTTGGATTTGGAAAACCCTTTTTATGTATGGAGTCATAAACAGGTACTGTGAATCAATAGCAAAAATTAATATTTATGTAAAATCCAAACACTTCTCAATAATCCATAAAAAACGGGATTTCCCCATTTATAAACAAAACGCCCTATTTAAAAAAAAGGTGTTCTGTATGGTTCAGGTAACAAACTCAGCTAAAAAAACCCAAAGTATAGTCATAAAATAAACCTCTACGCATGAATGAAGTCAGATGACCATGTTGGTCTCAAACTTTTGGCCTGCATTGTACTTTACTTCGTTAGCACTGTATTTGCACCTAATTAAAAAAAATGGGCTGATTGTTAACATTCTTGTAAAATAAATAAAAAGTGGACTCGTTTAAAACACTGCGTCCTTATTTTACTATAAATTGTCTGTAACTTTTCGGTTGTAGTTTCATATTATCAGCAAATGCCTGCCTTACATCCTGTTCAACCTGGAGTTGGAGAAAGCAATCCGTGACTCTGGCACGTAAGCAAGAGCGATTATCGTCACCAAGTCCAGCTAGATTTTGGCTTACGCACACGACATTATTTGTAGAAGTCAACAAGCTGTAAAAGACTCATTCAGCTAGATCGAGTAAGCGACACAAAATTTGGGACTACATATTAATTAAGGGAAAACCGAATACAGGGTAGCTGCTTCTGCGAATTGGTCCAACAATTATTGTAGTTTAGAGCAATCCTTTAACTTACTTGGATCAAAAGTAAGAACGAATAATACTATAGAGGTAGAAATATGCGAGCGACTGCTTAAATCCCACAGAACCTACTAACTAAGCCTACCATAAAAACTAAACTGCTTTTTTGTATAATCGGCGCGCACTCAAGGGGTCAATACTACCCTTATCAGGAATTAACACATTAGAAGCTTTTAAAAAAGTTGAATACAAGAAAAAAGAAGGTACTGGTGGACATTGCTTTTGAATATTTGTAAATCGTAACGGAAGGGAAAAATTGAGCCGGGTAAAGCGTTTCATATTCGTGTAGTGCGGCGAAATAATGAGTCTCTATACTTAACAGTGCGTCCGAAATTTGGCTCAAGGGTAAATTGATGAGCATTCCTAGCGGTGTGGTTCGGTGCGATGAGGGGGAGGAATGCATCTGGCTATTTCACTGGAGCATGTCTATAGAAAAAGCGATAGAATAAGCTGAGACAGAACACATTTCGACGATGTTCCAGCGAATCAAATGTTTCAGTTTTGTTTCTATCCCCTATCATTTTTAATGCCCTCCAAATAACAGAAGCAACGGCTCAGATATGAGAAGTGTACTAGCTTTGGAAGAATGCACGCCTTATAAATAGTAGCCAAATCTAACCGGAGAATATGTTGCTTGTATCTTCTTAGGAAACCTAAACAATTTGCCGCATTTTTGGCCATGTCAAATATGTTTTCATTCAACAGAATGACACCTAAAAGAGCAATGGGCCTAGGACTGATCCTTGGGGAACACCAGCTTCAAAGCAAGGTAACTCTTTACTCACCGTCTCGTTTTCTAATACATAAATGTTTCCTATTCGAAAGATACGAAGAAAGCCAACAGAGGATATTATTTCGAAAACAAAATCTATAGTTTTTTTTTTAACAAAATTGTATGGTTAACCAGCTCGAATGCCTTAGTTAAGTCGACAAACATACCAGCTGACACTTGATTTTGGTCTAAAGCAAAAACGATATTATGGTTTCTTCAGTTAACTTTCTTTTCCTAAAACCAAATTGGAAATCACTTAGAAGCTTATATTTATCAATAAATTTGATCATACGAAAAGAAATAATTTTTTCAAAAACTTTTGAAAACACAGATAGCAAGGATATTGGATGGACTGTTTGACTGTTTTTAAACCTTCAGCTTTTAGGATAGAGATAGAGACGTATGTGGTGGCCGGGGTAGACAGAATCGCACGAGTAGCTCGAGTCGGGCGATTGTCGGTCTTTCTTCTTTGTGCTTATTCGGGAAATCATTCATTTTTGTCAATCCCTTTCATTGCTTGTTCGCCATGAACGAGTAATATGTGTTTTTTGAAGCAGGTAGCAAGTAGGCACAGTACAGCAGCTGAAAATGTTCACTCTGCAAACTAGAAATGAAAAGGAATTCAAGAAATGATATAGTGAAGAGTTGTCTGCTATTAGACGATGAAACTAGATGCATGCACCTTGTTCGAATTCTTCGAAGATAGTAAGTGCAAAAGGGAGAAAAAAATCGAAAAGATGAGACAGGAAAAAAGCTGTCGTGTCGCACGGGTAGCATGTTCGAAGAATCTGTTTGACGTTTTTCTTTTCTCGCGTTCGCTTTCTTTAATTCTTTATCACTTGGTTTCGTTGTGCCCAGAGTAAACTTCTGATATGATTCAAAATAAAGGAACAAAAATGAGTGAAAATAAAGTGGAATGTAATTTTTTGTGGTTTAAGGTACTTAATTTGGACATATTATGTCTTTATGATTCCAGGAAAAATGTGTATGTGGTCATTACATCGATAGGGTTAAAAGAGCAGATTAATTGCAAATGATTATGGAAAATGAAAATGAGAGAGAACTGTCAAACTTGTTTCATGAAACTAAATTCATCGTGTAATGGCACTTGCGACAGAGATGAAAAAACAAAGAAGAATTCGAACATGGTGTATGTGGTCATTACATCGATAGGGTTAAAAGAGCAGATTAATTGCAAATGATTATGGAAAATGAAAATGAGAGAGAACTGTCAAACTTGTTTCATGAAACTAAATTCATCGTGTAATGGCACTTGCGACAGAGATGAAAAAACAAAGAAGAATTCGAACAAGGTGCATGCATCTGGTTTCATCGTCTAATAGCAGACGTTGCAAACACAATCGCTACGTCTAAAAGTATCTCTATAATAAAGGAACAAAAATGAGTGAAAATAAAGTGGAATGTAATTTTTTGTGGTTTAAGGTACTTAATTTGGACATATTATGTCTTTATGATTCCAGGAAAAATGTGTATGTGGTCATTACATCGATAGGGTTAAAAGAGCAGATTAATTGCAAATGATTATGGAAAATGAAAATGAGAGAGAACTGTCAAACTTGTTTCATGAAACTAAATTCATCGTGTAATGGCACTTGCGACAGAGATGAAAAAACAAAGAAGAATTCGAACATGGTGTATGTGGTCATTACATCGATAGGGTTAAAAGAGCAGATTAATTGCAAATGATTATGGAAAATGAAAATGAGAGAGAACTGTCAAACTTGTTTCATGAAACTAAATTCATCGTGTAATGGCACTTGCGACAGAGATGAAAAAACAAAGAAGAATTCGAACAAGGTGCATGCATCTGGTTTCATCGTCTAATAGCAGACGTTGCAAACACAATCGCTACGTCTAAAAGTATCTCTGCGACAAGGAAAGGCAACAAAAGAGACTCAACGAAAGCCGCAGTGTTCTAGTCGCAAGGTTTAAAAGCAGTCATGGGAATTGTTGGGATCACTCTTATCGCCTTTTTTGTTGATAGGTATAATTATTGATGTTTTAAGGCACTCACACGAGATATAAGAGGATAAATTCTTTCCAAGGTTATGGTGTTAATACCATCAGGTCCACTTGAATATATCGATTTTAGATTTAGATATTGGCATGAGTACGATAACTCCGGCGCCAAAAATTGATAACGGTTTTTTTAGAGGGGTTAAATACAAGCATTTCTTATTATGAGAGGGGTGGTCTCTCTGGCCCCGTTTAGGAGGTAGGAGTGATTTTCGAAAAAAATTACTTAATTTTTTTTTTTATATAATAATATTTTAACTAGAATGCGACTGGATATTGCACGACACTAGTTAAAAGAATTAGAGAGATAGAAAAGAATTTTTTTTCGGCGCAGTAGATCGAGAATTAGGTGACTATTTTCTCACTTAAAACCCACGGATGGCTCTAGCATGTACTAGGAGTTCGAAAAATTGCTTCCTAAACTAAGAGTCGAAGTTAGGATCTCTCGCTTCGCTGCCGCCCGCAAGTTGAAAAACAAATATTTAAAAACAACGGCAACTCTTAAAATACATTACAGTGACGATTTAAAAAAACAGAAATCTGTTCTTTAATCCTACATTTAAATTAATTAGTTTTCAAAATATTCGCATTCAAACTCAAAATTTTGATAGAAAAACGTAAAAAAAATCTTTGAACCAATTTTCTTCAAATTTGAAAATAAAATTTTCTTTCTGCGATCAATGCTTATAACAATTCTGAATGAAACGCAAAAACCGGAAGCTTTTATGTCTTCTAATTCTTGAGAAAATTGAAAATAACTGAAAGTACTTTTTTTGAAATATTTTTTAATTTGCTTGCATTGCCAGCCCTAGTTGGGCTCACAATAGGATTTGGAGTATGTGCGAGTTTGGATGTATGCTATATTTCTTTTGCTTTTTTGGGATCTAGATTCAAAAAAACTTTATAAATGGAATATACTACTTTCAAAGATATAACTTTCATCTGCATTAATCCTCTAATGAAATCACAATAAATGCCAAAAATCTAAAATTTCATAAAAAAGTAGTTTCAGTAGTTTTCTATTTCCACAAGAACTAGAATACATAAAAACATTTGATTTTTTTCGTTCGATTAAAAATTGATATGAGCATTGATCACAGAAAGAAAATTTTCCATTTCACAATTTTGAACAAAATTGGCTTAAAGATATTTCTTCTTATTCATGAGAGTATTAAGTATTATGTATTTAGTGTTATATATTAAGTATTAGAGGAATAAGGTGAAGCTCGGTAAAACTTCGATAAGGCTTCTCATATAAACTACTGAAATTTTCTTTTCTTTTTTCGTTTTACCGAACTTCAATTAATTCTTTTATTATAACTGAACTTCTGTTAATAAAGTGAAGCTTCGGTAAAACTTCGAAGTTTTCTCTAAAGTTTCTCATATAGACTACTGAATTCTCAGCGTTATTGATTAATTATTATGAATTAAGACTTCTTACCGAAGTTTGAGAAAATTCTATTATTAAGGAGCTTTACAGAAGCCTTATCGAAGTTTTACCGAAGCTTCACTTTATTCACGAACTGAGAAGTTAAGTTATAATAGAAGAATTAATTGAAGCTCGGTAAAACGTCGATAAGGCTTCGGTAAACAGTTTAACCGAAGTTTAAACGATGTCTTTAAGAAGTTCTTCGATAGTTCCGTCTTGTTTTGTTAGGTCAGGTTAGGTTGGACGGTTCGATGATTCTATAGTCGAATCATCTAACTTGGATCTCAAGAATCCATTGCCTCCTAAAACCATCCCAAGATTTTGATGAATTTCAGAAGGTTTTGAAGTGGTTTTTTTGAAACGTCTCGTCGCCCAGATCGTCGAAGATATGTAAATATGTCTAAAAAAAAACGGATCCAACGATTTTGATGACATTTTTTTGTAAGTATTGGCTATCAATACTAATAAGTCTATTACCGGTACCTTTCATATAAGGTTTTTTTTTCGACTTTATCGGTAACGGCGGCCAAATTATTTCTGCATATCAAAATCTAGATTTTTTTTCAAATTATAATTAATTTTTTATTTTTTTTTTCTTGGAAAATTCAATATTTTTAAAACTGATCATACAAAATTATTTCAAATTTACCAAAGTTTCAACAAACAAGTTTTTTTCAAAAAACTAAAAATAAAAAAACAGGATTTTATCAAAATCGGTCCTACAATTTTCGAGATATTTTCACGTATCTACACAATATAACCGTTAAGTGTTGTAATTTTGACACTTTTTATAAGTTTATATCGTGTTATTTTTTACGTTAATGTTACTTAATGTGATTATTGAGGCAAATAAGAGCAAGAATGTGCGACCCAGCCGTGCCATTTTTTTATAAATGGTATACTGATATTGTATCTTGCATTAGTTTTAAAGATGTTTTATCTTATTGTGTAAGAAATGTCAAACAATAAAATAATAAATGATATGACCATTAAATCAAAAGAGTTGGTTAATCTTTTATCAACGTTTTCACAGAAATTGTTATCTATTGCTTTAATGAAATTGAATCAGAAAATTCTACAATCCCGAACGTAAGCGCATTTTTTAAAATATGTCATATCTCAAAATCAGCTGTTCAATTTCACGAAGTGATTTCGAAAAACATTCTAAGTTACAAAAAAACGGTCGAAATGCAGAACACTGAAAATAAATTGACTTGATTTGCAATTTCGACATCGGTTTACATTTCACTCGATTTCTGGAGCCCAACTGTTGTTTTTCGCTTGGCAACAAAAATTAGCCAATTCGCTCAACAACCTTTCTTGGGCTAAGTGAATCCACCATTACCATCCATACATAACCCCTTGGTATTTGTTTACGAAAAACATGTAAATTATGGCAGGTGAGAGAGGTCGTCTAAAGATGATTTAAATTAAAAAAAAAAAAACAAAAAACTTCGAAACCATTATACGCAAAAAATAATAAGAGAACACTTTAAAGAGAAAATCTCTCCTTGGTGTTCTTCTTTCAAACCTGTTTCTTGATGTGTCTTCTTGTCTCCTTCACACACAAAATATCAATCAACACGCACACATACACCTACTCACGAAATAACGGAATTAAGCAAAAACAACACAGGTATAATAACAAACAAGTAAAAAAAATAATTTGTTTTTGTTTTGAAAATTTCGGTAATGTCAATATATTTCCACCCAACCGCCCACCCCCAACCCACTGCACATACCTAGACTAACCAGAACCCCAACCAGCCTTTTCGGGGAACTTTAGTCTCTGCGCCACATTCTCCAATAAAAAAAATCTGCCCCCTCCTCGACAACTAACGAATTAATTTCACCCCCTTCTAACAACAATTTTCTTGTTTTTCCTTTAATAAATAATTCTTTATTATTACTTCTTTTTCATGCATTTTAAGGTTGCACTTGCACTGCACTCATTCTTTCTCGCTCTAAAGGGAAATATGCAATGAATGATTTATAGAGAGCAAAATGAAAAATTAATTTAATTCGTGAAAAAAGAAACAACGGAATTCATAATGAATGAAAAAAAAAACTTACATCATATCGATTTCGTCCTGAATTTGTCATTTCCACCGATTTGTCGTCTTGGAAAACAAAGAAAAAGAAGTCTTTTCTTCGCCACTTCAAACGATCCTTACTTCCTGCTCTGCTGCTGGACTGGCCTTTAACTTTACCGTTGTCGGGTGAATCGTGTTCGTCTTCGTCTTATTGACAAAACACGGTTGTCATTGTCACATAGATAAGGATGAATTTTCATTAAAAAAAAATTATCGAAATGGGGAACGAGAAGCAGAAAAAAAACAATAAAACGCAAAATTTCAAACTGAAAATATAATTTTATTCTTTTTTTTATTAATTCGCCTTGCTTTTGCAAAAATATTTTCAATGACACTAATTTAAATATAAATTTCGATCTTTCGCCTTCGTTGCACCGAACGCTGCACTTTGGCTTTTAGGTGATTTATTTAATTTTATTTTCACTATTGCACTTTTTTTTGTTAATTTTTCTTTTCACTTCACATCTCCGCGGGGAGTTCGCCGATTGAAAATTGTTTTTGGTGTTTTTGCATTGGCAAAAATATTTTTTTCTCTGCACTTTGGAAAATATTTACCTAAAAATTAATTTCTTTTCTTTCGACGAAATTGAAACGAGTTATGGCTTAGTAACGAGAAATGTTGTTGCATTTCAATGGTTCTGTGTAGCCAATTGCGAATGGAGTTTTGTACTTTAATTTGTTTTATTTTTCAAGACTTTTTACTTCAGTTTTTTTTATTTTTATTTGTATGTGGCTGCTGCACGAAGATTTTTTCCGCACGACGACACGGACAGACGTCTGTTTTTCTTCTTTCAGCAGATGATTTGTTGTTGTGGACTGTTGAGTGGGCGATGAATTCATCATCATGCAAAAGGTTCATCAACGCATGCACTTGGTAAAGGTTCATTTTGCAATTGGACAGGGGTGTTATAAGAGTTGTGCTTATGGGTTGACACATAAATTATGTATAAAAAATGCGTTTTATTTCGATGATTTATTGTTTTATACTTTAAAAGTGAATTTCTATATAAAATTTTGAAGTATTATCAAAAATGGATAAGTGATTTCCAACTTTGTTAATTTTAGTATAACAAACTCTACATAAAAGAGTTTTAAATTTTAAACAAATTGTATTTTCTTATTATTAGATGTCTTTCTAGCCCGAGGTTGATGAAGATAAAACTAATGTAGGAGAAAAAAAATCTTAAAAATCCTTCTTTCACAAAAAAATCAGATATTTTTGACATTGTTTATTAAGAAATGATACAATGGTGTTTCAGTGCTTAGTAATGTTTATTAAAAAGAATGGATGATGAATGTGACGCTTGACTCCTAGCGAACGCTATTCGTTCAGGCCCCAAAATTTTGTTTAAATATTAAATGTATTGACGCAAAATTATAGACGCTTTAATACCAAACTAAGATAAATAAAATTTGGTACTCACATTAAAAGTGTAGTTCCTCAATTATAAGCAAATCAAAAATTTATTTTCTCTTAGTGTGAGACTAGATTTTTAATAACAGGAATCCCATGCATTATCTTTTTAGTGTGAAACTAAAAATTCTCTTAGAGAATGACAGCTCGCTCTCACAAAACGACATTTTGAATATAAATTACACAGAAACACTTACTTAATCTGATAACAACAAAATTCCTTAAAGTTCTCAAACTTTCAAATCTGATTTTAACTAGTGCATGTCTTTTTATGTTTAAAACTAATGAAAACTTTGTGAAGCACCAAACATAGTAGTGTGAATTTTTTTATGTTTGTGTGTTCGAATGTTCCAATGTTTGTTCTGTAATCACGTCTAAATAACTTAACGGGATTGAAAGAAGAAGGATTAAAAAAATAAACTAGTATTTATACCGGAAAATGCAGGCTTCCTGTGGGAGAGGCTTAAATGTTAACTTAAGTATGGCCAAAAGTTTGTTTGTTATGCTTCTATGCCTCAACGACTGCATGAATTTATGAAGTTTGATAGATGGACGAGTTGCAGGATTAGCTGTTCTACAACACAAAATACTTTTAAACGCCATCTCCACTAGCGATAAATTAATCGCAAATAGCAAAAGCAGAGAGCAAAAAAATTGTAAGATTCTTTTGGATGGGCATTTCATCATCGCATACTTTTTTAATATATTGAAGATCTTTCTCTTTGCAATAGAGCAAGCGATGAATGGTATGCGATGAAAGCATACTTTGAAAATATAGCTGCGGTAGCGGTCTTCACTTACGATAGTGAAAACATGCTTTTAAGCTTGCTCTGAATTCATCGCTAGTAGAGACCACAAGTTATGCTTCTAAACCATAATTTCCTTACTTAAGGCATTGACATTGACACATAAAATTAAAAATGAATGCCCTGATAACGTATGGGTATCTGCTGGAATTAAATAAATGAATTGAACGTGAACATTATAAGACTGCGAATGTTTGTTCGGCAATCACGCCTACACATGGTTTAATGCACTTATATGAAATTTGATAGTTAGATGGGTGAAATGCTGGATTGCACAATAGGCTATTTTTATCCCGGAAAAGAGCAAGGTTCACGTGAGAGAGCCTTACATTTGAAGTGTTTGTCATTCCACTTATTCTATATGGTATTACTTCTTGCGAAAAAAACGGATCGTTCTTAATGCGAAAGGCTTGAATGTTAAAATTGAATGTTTCTAAGTTTGTTCGGCTTTCATACTTAAACGAGAGAATAGGGTTCAGTAAAAAATTAAATTAAATTAGTTTTAAACCTTAACTTCTCAACGAATTCCTGAATTTAGTAGGGAGGCTACTTTTTTTACCACATGCGCGGATGCGCGTAAGTATACCTAAGGAGGGTGAAACGCAAAGATTAGTGATTTTTAAAAGCCCTGTCATATAGAACGCTATTTTTACAACGAAGAACTGTACGGGCTGGGCAGCGACTTAAACCTAACCAAAAGAATAAAGGTCCAACGTCTCAGATGGCTGGGTTATAAAGTGGATGGACATCAATGCTCCGGTTCGGAAAATCTTCAATTCCACTCAGGAATCTAGAGGAAGACCTAGACTCAGCTTGAGGCCCAGGTTCCCTCCATCACACCTAAGGTTGACATTATTTCAAAGATCTTAACGCTAGGTTGACAATTTCAACAAATATCAACTAATTTGGATAAGGAACTATTCATTTAATTGCCAGTGCAGTAAATCTCGAAAATGAAAAATACTGTATGAAGAATTATATCAACAAAATGAGCCAATTTAAAAAACACAAGAGCCATAGCTATAAAGAACCGAAGGCTCACTGATGCATTCCAGATTTATTTTAACAGTGATCATTTAAAAACTTATAAAATAAAAACAAACAAATATAATATATGCTTATGGTTTTCTTTCAATCAATTTCCAAACTGGCGACATTTCCATATGATTTTAATTTATTGTGGAATTCTTTAAGTGGGAACATTTTATAAGAATCCTATATGTTGAATCTCCAAAAAGGAAAGAAATAAAACATCTAATAACCAAAAGTCACGAGAGTTGAATAATGTCAATTTGATATTTTGGTTGATTTCATCTTTTTCTTTAAATAAACATTCCTACTTTCTTTTTGTCAAAAAAAATAATAATAATAACCTACAAGAGTATACCATGATGCACAACAGCGGTGGTGATAAAAACAAACTATTGTAAAAACATTCGTCGCAGCGGTTTTGAATTGTCTTTTTTTTACAACACAAATAATTCTTCTTCGTCGCTGACCAAAGTTGTTGTTATGGTATGGGTGTGCTAGGAAATTTCATAGTCACATTAAGAAATGAAGTGTTGAGATTGATCTTGTCTCGATGTTTGGAACAGGCTTATGTATTATGTACATTCAAATTTCTTTCTCTAACACACATTTTAAATTTTATTTTATTTATTTATTTATTGTATGTTATTTTTTTAATTAAACTAACTATTTGTATTTTTCTTTGCTTGCTTTCGGTTCTTTTAAAGAAGACTGCATTTAGCATCTCATCAAACCCTTCACTTTTAGTAAAGCCTTCTTTGCGATGTTGTAAGAATCGATTTTAAATTTTTGGGCACAATTTGAATCTAATTTGAAGTGAAATATTTGGGGAACAAACTTTTACTAACAAAATAAATATTATTTAAACAAACTTTTATTGAAAAATATTTTTTTCTTAATTAAGTTATCTTGTTTTGCAATTTTTAAGCAAAACTTATACAAATCAATCAAGTATAATATATTTACTTCTCAAATTCAAATGTGCTCTCTTCTAGATCCCTAAAAATACCATCCCTGTTTAGTCACTTAGATAAAATTCGAAAGCTCATTTCGAAAATTCATTTTCTATCTGACTTGCCCACCCCAAATCAAAACTGAAACGATGAACTCTTTTGTATAGTTCAGCAACCATCACGACGACCAACCAATTCGATTTTGTCTATTTTTTACTTTAAAAATCATTCAATTCATATCAAAATAAAATGGTAATTAATAAACAACAAAACCACCTGTCCTAAGTAAATAAATAAAATATATTAACTATTGTGTCTGTCTTGCAGGGTAACTACACAGAGGACCAACTTGCAGGTAAGCAAAAATTCTTTTACAAAACTTCATTCTTATTTCATGTTTTCCAAGATTCTACAACTCCAGTGTAAATAATTAAAAGACTTGCAATTGATTTCTTGTTACTCCACACCCTTTAATCCCATTTCAACTGCCAAAAACTTAAATCTTATCTTTGTTCGATGAGTCACAACACAAACACGTCGGTCGTTGGTTGTTTCGCCTTCGATGACTCCACTCACCGTGTTTTCACTTCTCCAGAAGTGCTAACATGAACAAAGAATCTCGTAATGTGCATTTTATATGCAAATGTGCCAACACGTCACACTTCTAAGTGATATTTTCACTTTATTCCCAAAAAAATTGATCGGATTTGCGAATTATGCGTAAAATTGCTTCGCGCGATCGAGAGGCCAACAGCCCGATCATCGTCTGGTCTAGCTAAGAGTCAGAGGCAATTGCTGCTCTGTTGGAGCTATTTATAAAAAAATGCGATTAATTAAAAAAACGGATAAATAAACCAGAAATCAATTGCTCTATGTTATGTGCATCTAGCTCTGTAAGTTGGGAGTTCTAGTTGCCTTATTCGTGTTTCGTTTTGCCAATGCAAGTCTCGGCATCTCTATGCTTGCATCTGCCTCATCTGGAAGTAGAATGTTTATATTTAAGTCTAAATTAGGAAAAAACTTCTTATTTTTTGTTTGTATTTCTTCATCTATCGATGGTTAGATGACTTGTTTGCTGGTTGTGCTGCTTTTATCATTGGGATTGTGTAACCTCGTTTGTTTTGCTACCCAATATGGTATTATCAGTTGGCGACTAGTATGTGTCTATGTTCAAGTAATATTTGATAAGATAGAGTTTCAAATACAGGTCTGGGGACAGAAATTGCATAAACTGTAGATGAAGTTGTTTGGTAAAGGTTTCTGCTGTATCGATGGGTATGGATGTTTGAAAATGATGATTAGGCATAACGAAATACATTGATTCTAATAAAGTTTATCAGATAATGAAGACTCATTATAAAAAATAACTATAAGCGGCTCCACTTATATAAATGGTCAAACGGATCAATTGATGTCAACACGATAATATTTAAAAGGAGATTACGAAGACAAGAAGAAAAACTCTTCGAAGTATTAAAGACCTCATCAGTTCCTTTTAGCCACTTTACTGCTTCGTCATAAGGTACCACCTGTGGAGTTTGACGGGTTGACCTCAGGAAAATTAAAACAGATTTTCTGGTTTTGGATTGTTTCATTTTTGAGGCCAACTAAATACAAGTGTCATTGTATTTTTTAATCCAGGTGTTGTTCCTCCTACCTTTGTGGCAGAAAGTCATTTCATCATCGAAGTAACAGCCGGGTTTTTCCATACATCTCGAACGCCATATACTTTTGCATTACCCCAAGGCCGTGGGCGTCCTGGTCTATGCCATCCTTTTAACTTAAGCAGAATCTGTCACGTTGCCTTCTGCCATAAAAAGAACCGCAAAAGACTTTGATTAAGATTCATGCTCCACTACCTTGAATGTTGGACCAACACTTCTCGCAGACACAGCCACCATGTACTCGGTTTCCCCTTCATTTTAATATGCAGTCCTAGGTTTTGTGCCGCCTGCTGGATCTGGATGAACGGTCTTGTACAATTTGTTGACTTTAGCCGATAATGTCGACGTCGTCTGCGTAAACAGACCAAAAATTACGGCAAAAAATTCTGCAGTGTCCCAAAAGCAGTTTAAATTGTTGGTCATTTGTAAAAAAATATTAAAAACTCGTCAACATATTTGGTTCCAACGCTCATCGCTAATGACAAACCTATTGTCTACTCTTCAGAGAAGGCAAACTTGCTCGCCGCCCAAGAGTTCTCAAAGATCTCGATATACACAAATCCGCTGGCCCAGATCTGAAGAGGTGTTCTTCCACACTGGCAAAGCAACTGGGTAAGCTTTTCCATCGCTCCTACTCTTCTGGAATCTTTCCTAGAAGATGGAAAACAGCATTTGTCCAGCCTGTCCCTAAGAAAGGTGACCCATCCTCCCCTTCCTCCTACCGACCCATAGCACTGACATCCCTTCTTTCTAAGTCAGCTTAAAGAATCGAAAGCTTCTCCATGACTGTCAGTATGGCTTCCGCAGCAACCACTGGTGATCTGATGGCATATCTCACCGATAGAGTTTGACATGAAGCTCTCTTATCGAAAATGCGTGCTTTTGGGATCGATGATACTCTTTCGTTGGATTAGAAGCTATCTACTTAGACGGAAGTCCGTCCGATTCCCACAAAATAAATGCTGGTGTGCCCCAGGGCTCCGTTCTGTTTCTGACTGTTTTGCTGATGACTACCCAGCTTTTCATATTCGTTCCATAATTCATGTCCGTTGCCTTCGGACGTACAATTGCAACGGTGCCGTATGTCAAGCTCATTAAACTCCGATTAATACAGCATTGTCAAATGGGGTAATAGGAATCGTGTGGAGTTTAATGCTCCGAAAACTCAATGCTGTCTTCTGTCGTTAAAGCTAAACATACCCCCAATGCTATTGTCCATGAATGGCACTTACATCGAAGGAACCGAAAAGCTCTCAGTACTCGGTATGTGTGTTAACGACGACCTCCGTTGGATCGATCATATATTTGAGATCGCTAAAAATGCTGCTAAGTGCTTATGTTTTCTGTATCGGTGTAAAAAGTATTTTTCTCCTTCTGATCTGGCTATAAATTATAAAGCGTTTATACGCCCACCTCTGGGCAGGTGCTTCACAAACATTGTTCACCTGCTTGATAGAATACAAAATCGAGCGTTAAGATTGATAGAAAATAGAACTGCCGCTGAAACGGTTGCCCCTCTCGAACACCGACGCAATGTTTCATGTCTCCTTATTTTATCGGTTCTTTTATAAAAATGTTCACTCGAAGTAGCCAGCTGCATTCCTCCCCTTAAAAGTTTCTCCCGTCTCGCAAGGAATGCTCATCAGTTTACCCTTGAGCCCAATTTCGGACGTACCATGAAATATAGGGATTCTTTTTTTAGCCGAACAACACGAATTTGGAATAGTTTACCCGGCGAGATTTTCCCTTGCCATTTTGATCTGCTAGCATTCAAAACCAATGTTAATCGACACCTCATAGGCGGCTTTAAAGCCTTCAAAAAGATGTTACTTTGGAATGTTCAATTCCATCACCTGCCTTTAATGATTATTCACATGGGAGCGACCAACGAACGACGAATAAATGATATTTAAAGCAAACTCTATGTCAAATGATGGAAATATAAATTATGTGATTCTTTAGATACCTAAATTTGCATTTTAATTCCTAAAATATTTCTACGAACTGCCAAGCTCTGCGTTCCACATACGATCCACACTTGGACGAACAATTTGTTCGCGCGCGAATAACCTCAAAATCACGCTTGCTTTTGTTTCCTTGGTGGTTGATAGCGACGAAAATAAAATGCCATGTGAAAGAAAACTCAGAAAAAACCAATGTTCGTTTATTGGTTGGAAGATTTCATGTGAATAATACTTAAGGTTAAAGATTAATCAATTATAGATTTGCTTAGTATAAAACCACATTTTCGCATATAAGGCTATCCCTTCTCGCAGAAAAAGAAGAATATATCTTATAGGATGGACTTAATGTTATACCGCTAAAATTGCTGCAGATTGTGGCTTTGTAGATATCTTTACGTTGGAGCCTGGTACTCGCAGGGACCAATTTCGTAGATGCTGCCATTTCTATGACACTTACTCCATTGTCATTTGTTTCCTGGTGAGCATCGACAGTACCTAGTTGTTACATTCAAATTCATTCAAAGAAAACCATGGATATGCTTTCATCAAGAGCTATTACCGAGGTCTTAGAGTTTGTCTTCCCTCCAATCTGAGAACAACACCAGAGCTGAGATGGAACGAAGAACAGCTTTCACCTATTTCTGGTTCTTGCTTCTAAAATGTCAATTGAGTTGCAAGGCACTTTCCTGGCTCTGTAAAGCATTCAAAGGAAGCAGATGATGCTTTGGGTCGTTTTGAGGGAATTATTAGTTCCGAATGCATGTGTGAGCCCACCGTTCAAGAGACCTTCAACAATTTTGTTCAAAATGAGAAGAGATCGCGCTGTTTGGGGGGCAGCTAGCCAAAGACCGAGCTGGCTGGAGAGGCCACTGGTCTTCGGCACTTGATGCTGGCGGTAATGGATTTCTTGAGAGGGATATTCGATCGGCACAATTTCTGGTGGTTTCTTGCGATTGCAGCTTTCTTACGTCATACTTCCTCACAGTATTACTCCGTTGTTGTGGTGTTCGGGTTATTCGCATTCTTACCTTGGCTGCAACAAGGTAGTGATCCGAATCGATGTTAGGTGCTCGAAAGGTGCGAACATCTAAGATATTGGAGGCGTGTCTTGCATCGATCGCAACGTGATCAATCTGGTTGACGGTTCTTTGATCTGGATGTCGCCAAGTCCCTTTGTGTATATCGAGATGAGGAAACCGTGTGCTTGCAATGGTGACGTTATGTGCGGCTGCGAAGTCAATTAGCCTAAGTCCTAAGTTCAGACGTTGTGTCGTGTAGGCTATGTTTTCCGATTACCCTACCAAAGATATCCTCTTTACATATTTTGACGTTAAAATCGGCTAGTACGATCTTTACGTCGTATTTAGGGCATTGCTCATAGGTTTTGTCGACGAGTTCGTAGAAGTCATCCTTGGTGGCGTCATCTTTATCCTCTGTTGGGGCATGAGCGCATATTAGGCTAATGTTGGCGAATTTAGCCTTGATACGGATTGTCACAAGTCGCTTACTTACGTGTCGAAAGCCCAAGACTTCTTGCCTAAGTCTACCGCTTATGACAAATCCGCACCCAAATAAACGCTGTGGTCTTCTTGCACAGGTTAGTTAGTTAGTTAGTTATAGAAACTTTATTTATTATATTTCATTGTACATCTACAATAAATTTCATAGTTTAATATGGTTTGGGTTAAAGCCGTCTACCAGAATGACATTATAACAATATTATACATTTCTTACTAAAATAGTATAAAAATAAAATTTAAAAGTCGCCTTCGACTATTCGGGTTCTATAATTCAGTGACATCGTTGTGTATTTATACAATTTCTTCCAACCAAGACTTCCATTCAAAATACATAAAACTTCATTCATGTTCATTACGGATTTACCGAAGAATCTGACTCGATATTCTCTTAGAATCGGACATCTGGCAATAAAGTGGTAAATATCTTCTCTTTCCTTGAGGTTGCAAATATCGCACAAAATAGGTAGGTCCGGACGATGTGGAATGTAGTTGAGGTTGATCATTTCCCCTCTTACTTTAAATATCGTGCTTATCATTGAAAGCGGTAATCTGTTTAAGAAGTAGGAGCTTCTTTTAAGTTGTAGTCGAGCTGGCTATAAATCATCCTATACTGAGATGATTTAGCTTCCAAGATATAACCACTATAAGCTGAGCGCGCTACACCTTCCAGTAAATTTTGAAACATGTTTCTAAGATTAGCGGGTCCAATACCTGGTTGAATCTGTAATCTTTCTCCACAATCAACCCCTATTTCTTCCCATTTTTTGACGAGGTTGCCTCTCAAAGTAATTATTGACTTGAGGATCAATTTGGGTAGTCTTGTCTCATCCATCTCCAGCAGCTTGATTATATAATCGGAGTGTAGTTTTAGCGTATTTAAGAATAACGGTGGCATTGTAGTTTCAAGGTAGACCATGTAATTTGGAGTACAGGCCGGCAACCGAAAAATGCGTTTAAGAAAATATCTTTGAAATTTTTCAACAACATCGAACTGCCAAAAACCCCACACTTGAGCTCCATACAACATGATGGACGAAGCAGTGGCACGCAATATCTGGATCTTTGCGCTATGGTCCACAAACCTACTCTCTATACAACGTCCCCAGATTGAAGAAATAGCTCTCTTTGCCTCTGCTAATTTAGCCTCGAAATGTTTTTTGAAGTTAAGGTTAGCACAGATCAATACACCGAGATACTTATACTCTCGAACAATTTCTAAATTCTGACCCTTGTAGGTCCACCTTTCGTTTCTCGAGTATCTACCACCTCCATCCCTGAAGATCATCATTTTAGACTTTCCAAGGTTAACAGTCAGGTTCCAAAGATCACAGTAGCGCTCCAGACGGTTGATCATGCGCTGCATTCCGTCAACTGATTCCGCCAGAAAAACTATGTCATCGGCGAAAATGAGACACGGTATTCGTAAACCTCCGAACTCAACACCCCCTCCGACTTCCTCGACAACATCATTTATAAATAAAATGAAGAGCAAAGTACTCAACACACATCCTTGCCTTACTCCCATTTCCGTTTCAAAGTCATCTGATGTAAATTTTCCGTCCCAAACATAAGAAACATTGTTTTCATACATTGCTTTCAGCAGATTCACAACTTTGCTTGAGATACCCAAAGTATAAAGCTTATAGAATAACGATGCACGGGCAATGGAGTCAAAAGCAGCTCTGAAATCTACGAAGAAAGCATATAGCGTCTTCTTTTTGCTTTTGAAGTAATCGGCAATGTGAAATAAGGTGAAAATCTGATCTACCGTCTTCTTGCACAATCACCGTAGTACACGTCACAGTTTTTCAAGACTTCTGCGAATCGATCAGAATAGTGTTGCCTATAATACTTTCTTTTTTTTTTTTTTTTTTTTTTTTTTTATAATTAACGCGCGCACAAGGGATTATGTGTTTCCCTTTTAATGTAGAACACACTGCGCGGGCATTACGAAGATAGGGAGGGGAGAGATAGGAGGTGCCGATTAACATTGGTTTTGAATGTTTGCAGATCAAAATGGCAAGGGAAAATCCCGCCGGGTAAACTATTCCAGATTCGTGTCGTTCGGCTAAAAAAAGAATCCCTATATTTCAAGGTACGTCCGAAATTAGGCTCAAGGGTGAACTGATGAGCATTCTTTGCGAGACGAGTATTACGGGAGAAACTTTTAAGGGGAGGAATGCAACTGGCTACTTCGAGTGAACATTTTTTGTAAAAGAATAAAAGATTCTTAAAGTATTATGAAGCAAGCTTCTCATGTTAGTTCTTTAACATTACTCATACTGCTGATGTTAACCAATAATGGATAAACGAGATACAATTCTGTATTGATTTGAAATTCCTAGGTCTTTCCTCAAGGTTCATTCGTGATACAGATATATTGTCAAAAGTCAGCCTCGTTGCTGCTTTACCTTCATTCGCAATCATATGATCCTCCATTTTCATATTGACAGTTGCAGTCTATATAACATAGTTCAATACTTTTCAGCTTTCGATGGAAGTCGATTAACATTCCTTCGTCTTTAGAGTTGAGCCGTAATACAGAAATGACTATGGAAGCCACTCTTCCATTTCGCATGCATACATCTTATATTCCAACTACTTGAATCCCCAAAACAGTTGTGTTTCTGCACTTTTTGTGTGACCGGCAATTATTTTTCTATTCAATTGCAATAATCATTTTTCCGAGTACCACGTAAACACACATTGTGCCTTCTTTCTACTCTACACTGTGCTGCAGCAACACAGCACTTGTTTGATTTTTTTTTTTTTCTTTTTGCTACGAATAATTCGCGGTTGTTCACGACGTAAGACCTCGCTTTGAGTTGCACAGTTGTTGGGAATTTAATTTATTGAAAGGTTGTCTGCGACGCTATTCAGTCGTCTCAAGTGATAGGATCCAATTAAAAATCAAATTAATTTTAAAAAATCGTTTGTTAACTTTTAAATTTTAGAACAATCCTCAGTTACGGTTCTTAATCGCTTAATGTCGATGAACATCATGTATATGTACGAACAGCCGAGCAAAAATACTTTTACCACGGTAGAAGGTGTGTGGTGTTATAATTTGTATCAAATGTGCATGCTAGTTTGTTATTGATATTTAAACAATCCATTTAAACCAAATAAGGACATACGACCTGCCTTGTGTGAAAAAAAACAGTTTTTGTCTTCATAATTCAATTCAAAAAGAAATCGATTTTATGGGATTTTCTCTTTCAAATGGCACCTGTTAATCATGCCACATTAACGGTTACAAGTTCAGTTTATCTTATAATGGAGGTTGGCAGTTGTTGCACTCGATTTATGGGGCTTCGTGCAATATTGACCCGTTTGCCCATAAATGTTTTGTGTAACGCAAAGTGGTGGTTATACACATCACATTAAACTACTTTTATCATTCGTTTTCTCCTCATTTGTCCTGGTTTGATTAATAATGATTTTCTTTTTTTTTCAGAATTCCAAGAAGCCTTCAACCTCTTCGACAATCGCGGAGATGGGAAAATCCAGCTGAGCCAAGTTGGTGAATGCTTGCGCGCTTTGGGCCAAAATCCCACTGAATCCGATGTCAAGAAATGCACTCACCAATTGAAACCCGACGAACGTATTTCTTTCGAAGTGTTTTTGCCCATTTACCAGGCCATATCGAAGGCACGTTCCGGTGACACCGCCGATGATTTCATCGAAGGCCTTCGTCATTTCGACAAGGATGCCAGTGGCTTCATTTCCACCGCCGAACTTAGGCATCTATTGACAACTCTGGGTGAGAAACTCACCGATGAGGAGGTCGAACAACTGCTGGCCAATCAGGAGGACTCACAGGGTAATGTGAATTACGAAGAATTCGTCCGAATGGTTATGAGCGGTTAAACAACAAAAGCACCAAAAAAATGCATTTTTCTACCACAACACAATATTAATATTATAATTGAGATGAGAAAAAAAAAAGTTGTTTCCGTTTTTTTTTTTTTGTATAATGAAAAGTATTTAAAACAGTTTTTTTTGTTGTTGTTTAAATACATTGGGTATTATATTTTATCCCTTTTATTTAAATTATATTTCTTGTTCTAATTTGTATGTATTTTAAATGACAAGAACAAATAATAAGCAATTCTAAAATTTAAAATATTAATAATAAAAAAAACGTTATGCATTGTTTGTATAATATGATTAGAAACAAAGATGTGTTTTCAGTTTTTTTTTTACCGTTTTACAGCATACCTAATGATGAAGCACTTTTTTTTTGTATAAATAATGTGATTATGTCTAAATTCTAAGTATATTGATTTTAGTGTTTTTTTAAAAATCCCATTCGAAATTTCCATTCATGTTTATGTCGGCGAGATCATTGCACAGGGTAAGACTTTCATCTGAAAATGAATAAAAAAAAGTTTTAGAAGTTCATTTTTGAGAGAATTATAGAAATTAAGTTTCAAAAATAACACGGCCTAGGCTTCTAGATGCGAATTAAAATATATAAAAGAACTTGAACTTTAATTTAACTGAGGAAAAATTACAAGAACGACGAATTTTACTCTAGAAAAAATGCTAACAAATTCTAAAGTTGCCACTCGACTGGAAAGTCAGGGAACAAAAATTTGGTCAGAAATTTCAAAACCTCACTGGAAAATATTTTCAAAATTGATTTTTTTCATATTAAAATAATTTAATCCTTCGTTATACTCTGCCCATAATTTTCACGCCTTTTCGCATACTCGTACAACTCTTCTGGTGTATTTTAACGCAAAATGACTTAATATCGAAGAAGATCAACAATTTTCACAGTCAATCATGTTGGAAATTTAATTACCTACATTTTCAAACTCCACTTTTTATTTTATTTATGTGACCGTTACAAGGGAATGAGGGTTTATTAAAAAAATCTATAACAAAATTTAAATTCAATGAAGTGCCTTAATAGTCTAGTCGACAGGTAGTTTTAGATGGAAAACAATCGGAACTTAATAAAACTTTAAAACGTTATTCAGGAATGGTTAATATTTTGTCCATTGTAGTTATATAAACTGCTATAGTACTATCTATCATTGCGACGTGTAACACAGTGATAAAGACAAAAATAACAGCAAAATACCTTGGAGTGAATTTCACTAACCGCTTCAAATTCAACAAGCACGCTTCATTTATGCTTAAAAGAGCCAACTTCTCCCTACATCTGGTTCACCCGATTCTTAGGAGAAGAAACGGACCAAGCATACTAAGCTGCTCATATACAAACAGCTGATCCGTTCAGTTCTGACGTACGCTTGTCCTATTTGGTTCATCATATCACAAACATATATGAAGAAGATCGAAGTTTTTGAAAGGAAGATGCTCCGTAGCTGTACAAGTCTACAACGAAACACCATTACTAGGAAATATGTCCCAAACAAGAAGCTATATGAAGACACCAAACTGATTCCAATAAATCAGTTCATGACACAGCTCTCCAAAAATATTTTGAGAAACTTGAAGGAACACCCCAACCTGGAAATGGAGCCACTCCACTACTCCAGCAACATCTAGAGCCCAACAGTCGCTACCTCAACATTCGAGCCATCACAGACGACCGATTCGAGGATATAATGAACAACGAAGGAGCCCCGTTCTACGAGAGAACCAGCAAAGGATACAACAGAGGATAAATAATACCGCATCCTAACCCCAATTTTTAAAACCAAAGCTGACAGTAATTTTAAATAAGAATTTCAATTAAAAGATTATGCAAACACAAATATGATATAAGGAAAAATATAGCATTGTATAGAGTCATCTGAAGTGCGTCGGGCCCCTGTTGTTGAGTTAGTTTAGAATAA
Source organism: Platycheirus rosarum (assembly GCA_963971375.1). Classification (NCBI taxonomy): domain Eukaryota; kingdom Metazoa; phylum Arthropoda; class Insecta; order Diptera; family Syrphidae; genus Platycheirus; species Platycheirus rosarum. Next base: position 27,219,049 of record OZ020510.1, on the reverse strand, counting down.
AATAAAATAGTCTGTAAAATCTGTGAATCATGGCGACGTGTGGACCGTGGCGCTTCAAGCGGCTCTTGGAGTAAATAACTCGGTTAGTTGAAAGAGACGAACAAAGGGAAGAGAAATTCTTAACTTAAGAAAGAAAAGGAACAAAAAATGTGGCGAGGTAAACTGAATGTTGATGTTGAAGACATGTTTTGTTTACCTACATTCTATGTAGGGCAGATGAAAGATGTTTGTTTTTTTTTTTTTTTTTTGATTGCGGTTGCGGTGCTGTGCTTTGTTCATAAGGAAGTAAGTATGTATGGATATAGATAGGTAGTTTATATACAATGGTTTCGCTTCGCTGAGTTGAATAATTTTTTTTAAGGATTTTACACGATCCAACATTTTCATTGTTTACATTTTTTTTATATGGAATATGAAAAATTTGAAATTTAAACAGAAACTTACTTCTTGCTGGATATATACAAACGTCCTTGATGAAATGGATTTTTGATTGAATTTTGTGAGCAGGTTCGCATTAAGTATGTTTAGTTGTGTAGTTTTTTGTTAAAAATATATACATATTACTAGCGGGCCCGGCGGGTTTTCGAAAAAACTTGAAATTCACTAAACCCATTTTAACTTAAGATTATAGGTACTATAATCCCAATCATGCATTCGTGCATTAGATAACAAGCAAAATTCTGTTTGTCTGTTCGTATGTATTTTGGACTACAGCCTTAACGGTTTAGCCAATCGTCTTCAAATTTAGAACTTAAGGTAATTTTAACATTCTACAGACTTTTTTTTAGCTTAAATATTAACGGTACATGTCATATAACCGTTAAATAAAAGCTTATTTTTCTCGAAAACGGTTCGAAGATTTTTTATTACAAAAATCAATGTACTTTTGTAGCTTTGGTATATATTTTGGTGGAAAAAAAATTACGTTGGTTGAAAAAAGATATACAGTAGAAGCTTTTTGAATGAAGAACAAGAACTTATGTGTACTACCACTAATTTCATAGTCTGGAGTTATAGCTTTTTCACGGGGGCCAACCCGATGCTAGATCGCATGTTCAAGGTTCAAACCCAGCTCGGGGCCAAAAAACGTTTTTCGTAACGTTTAATTTCGTTTAATTTTCTCGAAAAATAGAATACATATTATAGCATCTAGTTTTGAGTGATCAATTAGCAATTAGTAGAAGTAACAAATACTTTCATTTCATATCATCTCAATTTTGAAAAAAAGTCAATATAAACTATTTGTATTTATTTTTTTCTTTCTGAAATTCTGAGTTTGAAATACCAGTTTTTTCAATTTTTTCTTTAGATATTTAGGGTTTAAAAAATAGTATGAAAGAACAGACTTTTGGCTTTAAAAAAAGGTATCGCACATTATTTCAAGTGTTTCTGTTATTTTTAAATAATCCAATACAAGTGTTTTTTTTAGGATATTGCCCCTCCTGCATAAACGGGAGGAGATATACCCCCTGATTAATATGTTGGAGCAACTTCGTGGTCTCAAAAAAATAAAAAAACAACAAGATTATGGAGAAACACACAAACTGATCCTTTATTTCTGGAAGGCTTGACATAGAGTAATGGCTTGCTTAGAAACTAACTTAAAAATAACTTAAGCTTTAATTATTATCTACATTATCTTTCTAATACATAATATGCAACCTTTTCTTAAATCGGGAAGAGTGGCTTGGCTTGGCTTGTTCTTGAGCTTTACAACTTTTGTTGTGTGGTATGGTAAAACTAATGTAAAATGTTAAATGTGTGGCTTTATCGACGTCACTATGGTGATTAAGTTGTAAGTATGTTACTCCTCGTGGTAATTTTTTTTATTTTGTCTCTCTACATGAATCCGTTATTAATTTGCGGCGCCAAAGTTATCGTACTCTTGCCTTTTAATATCATGTTTGATTGTTATCTCAAATTTGTTATGTTCACGAATCCTAAACTTGCCTAATAAAGGGTGTTTTATTTAGACGTGTGGTTTTCACGAAGAAATAAAACGCATATAATTTAATGTTATGGTTTTTGTAAACCCACAAACCAAGATCCTTCCGCAAAATCAATTTTGGTTGTAATCGGTTACCTAATTAGTCTCATGAAAGTGGATGACTAATAGCGAGTTTCATTCAAGAAAAGATTTGCTCTTTCTGTCAAAAGATTTGATCTTTTTGAATTTTGAGAGTTTCATTGCTAGAAAAAGAGCAAATCTAGATCAAATCTCAACACGAAAGATTTGATCTCTGATGAGGTGAAAGATTTGATCTGAATGCACACATACATGTAAATAATCTTTTCTGCCAATGTCAATACGGATGCAACATACAAGCGATACATCAATTTTTTGAGAAATCGATGTATCATTCATAAGCATCGATTTCTAAACATCGATGAAACCCACTTAAACATCGATACATCGTTCTTGGTGAACGATAATAGTGCCACGTGTTTCGAAAGTCTGATCTCTAAAAAGGAAAACGTAGTGATCTCAAATTTAATGTTTGTTACTGAAATTTCATGCAAAACCATTTTTGTGTTGGGCAATTGACAACAGTTTTTTGTCTGAAAAGAAGAGAAAATCGATTCTATTCTCAAAGAATCGAAACCACGCATCGTGGACGCAATTTAAAACTCAAAATAGTGAAATGCCATTTCTATATTAACCCACCCGGCGTTGCTCGGGCTTACCCTAGCTTTTCTTGATACCGAAAGCAGTCCAATTGTAGCCAAAAACCACAAACTTAGTTACAAAATATTTTCAAAATCGGCCAAGCCTTTCAAATTTAATGTTGGTTATATGAAAATATGTATATGAAATTCCATACAAAAATCAATTTTCGATTATTCCAATTTCCCGACTTTTCCGGAGGGTTTTCCCAAAGTTTCTTTCGTAAAAACCTTTTCCTGGTAATTACAAACAACGGAAAAATTGAGCCAAATCGGCACAGACATTCTGAATTGATGAATTACTATAAATTTTTCACACCATTTTTATATATGTAAGATTTATGAAATTGCGATTGTTTATTTCCGGGAGATAATAACAGAATAAACACAAATTCCAAGAAGAAATGATATAGAATTGATGTGAAATTTCACAAGCTACTCTAGGATAATTTGAGGAGGTGTGTGGGGGGGGTTTAGGGTTTGAAAACTTTTTTTCTGATTTCCGTCGAAGTTACATTTCTGATCGAAAAAATGGTTTGCAGAAAAGTTGTAAATAATTAAAAAACCTATAATTTTACTTCAGGTTATTTTTCAACATAACCTGAAATATTATGAGACATCGGCAAAAAAACGGTCTTTCGATTATTTAGTTTGGCTAACTAAAATCGCATTTGATGTTTTACAAACGCAATGAAACACAACCTTCAGAATTAAAAATAGCTGGATAGTTATTGTTTCTTTTTTATTTTATTACTGTTCGTATTTTAACTTAAGAAGTAACCGCTTATTGAGCTTAAAAAAATCTGTTCATAAGCATTTTTCTTAAACATCGCGAAAATATCGATATCATCATAATATCGATTTTTTTATGAACGACGTTGCATCCCTAAATGCAAATGACAAAGGAAGATTGGCAGTCCTTCACCAATACTACAATTTAATCATAAAAGAAGTTTCATTGAAAAGATCAAATCTCGATTTTGAGATCAAATCCTTAAAATTTGAATGAAACTCGCTATAAAAAAAGCTCCTTTGGGGGGTACCGGTTTTAGCCCACCGTCATAAATTTTTGTTTTCACCAAAACTTAATGCACATTGATTTATTTACATAAGAAATAAGCTTTTACTTAACGGTTATATGGCAGGTTAATATTTAGGCTTAAAAAGAAATTTAAAAAAAAATCCTCTGTCGAATGTCAAAATAAACTTATAGGTATTCCAAATTTAAAAATGATTGGCCCAACCGTTTAGTAGACGGACAGAATTTTGCCATCATCGTAATGTTATATTTGATTGTTATCCCAATTTTTTTACTGCACGAATGCATAAATTGTACTTATGTACCTAGTACCTATAATTGGAAATGAAAATTAAACAACTAGTATTATATGTATAAACCTCAAATTCAAACAAACAAAAGATCTTTGTTACTACAAATCTACAATCAATTTACACACAATTTTTTGAATGAATTTCTACACATAGTTTGCACTTAATTTGTATAGTTAACTATCTGAATGGAAAGCAAAATTCAAAAACAAGAATCAATTTCTGCGTTTGTATGTGTACATTTTTTGAAGACGGGGCAACCTTCATAATAGTAATCAAAAATTGAAAATCCTAAAGAATTCGAATCAAAAGTCTGGTCAATGACGTACGTATGTATAAAAATACGAATGTAAGAACCAGTTCTCGTCCATATAAAAAAAAATTAAACAATGAAAATGATGGATCGTGTATAAATCCCAACTAAAAAATATTCGCCTTAGCTAAGCGAAACCACAAACAGATACTCAATTATTTCATGTTCGCCGTCTTTTTGGACCTTGTGCAAAAAGGGAAAAGTGGGTGAAAACTGCAAAATTTTTCATCAATAACTTTTTCTTCTCACGTCCTACGGCAAAAGTATCCATTTATTTATTTATGTATATAGAGCGTCAAATTTCCTACATTTTGACTATTCATTCATGTTTGTATGTCAATTCGTATTCCCCCGTAAAAAACGCAAAAAAAAACAAAAAAATGCAGAATTCCACCTTATTTCTTCTGTTATACCCACAGGAGGTGTCGATTAACATTGGTTTTGAATGCTTGCAGATCAAAATGGCAAGGGAAAATCTCGCCGGGTAAACTATTCCAAATTCGTGTTGTTCGGTTAAAAAAAGAATCCCTATATTTCATTGTACGTCCGAAATTGGGCTCAAGGGTGAACTGATGAGCATTCCTTGCGAGACGGGTATTGCGGGAGAAACTTTTAAGGGGAGGAATGCAGCTTCGAGTAAACATTTTTTTTATAAAAGAAACGATAAAATAAGGAAAGACATGAAACATTGCGCTGGTGTTCGGCAGTTCTATATCCTATCAATCTTAACGCTCAATTTTGTATTCTATCAAGTAGGTGAAGCGATGTTTGCGAAGCACCTGCCCAGAGGTGGGAGTTATACTCGAGTTTAGGGCGTATAAACGCTTTATAAGTTGTAGCCAGATCAGAAGGAGAAAAATACTTCTTACACCGATACAGAAAACATAAGCACTTAGCAGCATTCTTAGCGATCTCAAATATATGGTCGTTCCAACGGAGGTCGTCGTTGACACACATACCGAGTACTGAAAGTTTTTCAGTTTCAGCATTGAGTTTTCGAAGCATTAAACTCCACAAGATTCCTATTACCCCATTTGACAATGCTGTATAAATCGGAGTTTAATGACAAACGGTACCATTGCAATTGTACGTCCGAAGGCGAAGGACGTGAATTATCGAACGAATATGAAAAGCTGAGGATAGAGTCGTCAGCAAAACAGTTAAGTGGATTAGAAGTAACAGACAGAAGATCATTTATAAAAATGAGGAAAAGAGTCGGAGACAGAACAGAGCCCTGGGGCACACCAGCATTTATTATTTATTTATTATATTCCAGAAGATAGCTTCTAATCCAACGAACAAGAGTATCATCGATTCCAAAAGCACACATTTTCGATAAGAGAGCCTCATGCCAAACTCTATCAAATGCCTTGGAGATATCAAGAGCAATAATCTTACTTTCACCAAAGCGATGTAAAGATTTGTTCCACTCTTCGGTGAGATATGCCTGCGGAAGCCATACTGACGGTCATGGAGAAGCTTTCGATCTTCGAGAGATTCCTTAAGCTGACGGTTAATCAGCGTTTCCATGATCTTATAAAGAAGGGATGTTAGTGCTATGGGTCGGTAGGAGGATAGGTCACCTTTCTTAGGGACAGGCTGGAAAAATTCTTACGCAGTGGCTTTGCCAGTGTGGAAGAACACCTCTTCAGGAGAATCGGGGGTATACCATCCGGGCCAGCGGATTTGTGTATATCGAGATCTTTGAGAACTCTTGCTACTGTACGAGTTCGGATAAAAATCTGTCCCATGGAAAAATTTACATTCTGAAGTACAGGAGGGGCAACGTTGCTGTGAGGCCGCGTGGTGCTGGCAGCGAAATGGACTTAACCGAAATAGGGCTCAAGTGTAAATTGGTGGGCATTCCGCGAAGCGCGAATATCATGGTGACTTTAGTTAGAAGGAGGAATTTATCTGGGTATTTTTCTAAAGAGGCAAGAGCATTAACCTTAGAAGTAATGATAGAAAAGAAAGACATGAAACACACTCCGTAAATGTTGGATTTACATTGAAGGTTCTAATTATGTTATCATCTACAATCATTGTGAATGATTTCCTTTGAATACCATCTAAAACATTCAAGTGAGTTGAAGAAGCATCCGCCCGGATGTGGGAGTTGTAATCTAGTCTTAGACAAATGCACGTTGTGTAGTTAGTAGCTAGATCAGAAGGGAAGCCGATCCACACCCGAAGAGCAGGATTCTAAGACCTTCCTTACCTATGAACCTGTGAAAGAGGTTTTAAAGAAGAGATACATGTGAAAAACTTATGATTTACCAGTGTAGAAGAATACCTCTTCAGAACAATAGCGTGGATACTATCTGAAACAGCAGATCTATGTTTTTTTTTTTTTTTTTAATTAACGCGCGCACAAGGGAATATTTGTTCCCTTTTAATGTAGAACACACTGCGGGCATTAGGAAGATAGGGAGGGGAGATATAGGAGGTGTCGATTAACATTGGTTTTGAGTGTTTGCAGATCAAAATGGCAAGGGAAAATCACGCCGGGTAACTTACTTACTTAGGTGGCGCTACAGTTCGGGACGAACCTGGGCCTCAACCAACATGCCTCTCCAGCCAACTCGGTCTTTGGCTAGCTGCCTCCAGTTTTGCACTCCAAGTTGGTTGAGGTCGTCCTCCACTTGAGCCCGCCACCTAAGGCGAGGTCTTCCTTGACTGCGTCTACCCTCTGGGATGGAATCGAAGATCCTGCGAGCCGGAGCATTGTTGTCCATTCGCTCTACATGACCTAGCCATCTTAAACGTGATATGCGTATTTTTTTGACCAGGTCAATGTCGCTGTACAGCTCGTATAGTTCTTGGTTGAACCTTCTCCTCCAAAGCCCGTTAACGCAGATAGGGCCAAAAATCTTCCGAAGAATCTTACGCTCGAAACGACTAAGGATATCTTCATCCGCTTTAGATAGAGTCCATGCCTCGGCGCCATAGAGCAGGACTGGGATGATTAGGGTCTTATACAGAGTCTCCTTTGTCTTTCGAGAGAGGGCTTTGCTACTCAATTGCCTTCCTAGCCCATAGAAACAGCGATTGGCAAGAGTAATTCTTCGCTTTATTTCTGACGAGATGTTGTTGTCAGATGTTATAGCGAATCCGAGGTACACAAAGTCCCTAACTACCTCAAAGTTGTACCTGTCTATTGTGATGTTTTGTCCAATCCGCCGGTGTTGTGTGTCCCTTTTTGTGGACAGCAGGTACTTCGTTTTGGCCTCATTGACTGCTAGTCCCATCTTAGCCGCTTCAGCTTCAATGCTAGCAAACGTTCCACTGACAGCTCGCCGAGTTCTGCCAATGATGTCTATGTCGTCAGCGTATGCTAGCAATTGCACAGACTTGAAAAAAATTGTCCCACTACAATTGACTTGCGAGTTTCTTATAATTTTTTCAAGTATTATTATTATTATTATTTATTGACACGCAATTAAAATTACATGGTAATTAAGATTAACGAGCCTAGCTGCTGAGACTATTGGCTCTATGTAAAGAAAGGAGATTATATAAAAATGCTGGTTTTGGATATAAAATCAGATACGTTTTCAATGTTTGTAGAACTAGGATTTTGGAGAATTTCGTAAATTGATTTGTTATTGAATATATTTTTGATTATGGGTTGTGTTATAGGGCAATGTTCTAATATGTGAGGTAGATCCCATCTAGTGTTACAGGTTGAACAAAGTGGTGCAGTATTTTTGTTGAGAAGGTGCTGGTGGGAAGTTGCAGTATGTCCAAGACGTAGACGTACAAAATTAGATATTTTGCTTTTGTGTACGTTTGTTGGGTATATGGGGATAAGTTTTTTGGGGTTGATTTTCTTGTAGTGGTGGTGGTAAAGGCTCCAGTCGTGAATTATATTTGCTTTTAATTTGTTTTGTATGTGTTTAAGTAGGTCTGGTTTGGTGAAAACATTGAAGAGATAAACAGGCGAATTCTTGGCCGAGTTGGCAGCGGTGTCAGCATATTCGTTTCCCTGGATCCCAACATGTCCGGGAGTCCACATTAGCTTAATGTTGCTTTGGGATTTGGTGAGTTGGTATCTAATTTCGGATATGAGTTCAGTGTTGTTATCGGGGTTATTTATGGCGTTGAGTACAGATATGCTGTCTGAGCATATGATATGTTTTCCTCTGTGGCCCATAACGAACTTAGTGGCTTGAAGAAGCGCGAATGCTTCTGATGTGAATACTGATGAAAACTCAGGCAGATTACCAATGCAGGCAATAGTTCCATTTTCAAGAGTAACTGCAAATGATGTGTTGTCTATTGTTTTAGAGCCATCAGTGAAAATGAATTTCCATCCAGCCGATTTTAAATCGAGTGAAACGGCTGTGAAGAGTTTACGGTATATATTATTGCTGGTGATTGGTTTTTTGTAGTTAGCTAGAGACAGTAACACAGAATCCGAACAGATGAACCATGGAGGATGACGGGGCGTGACAGTGTGTTCTCGTTTAGTTGGAAGTTCCAATTCGGCTGCTTTGGCTATAATCTTGGCTATGGCGGAAGGAGTCTTTTTGGTCACTTTGCGGCTCATAGCATTTTTTACGTCGTTAACGATGACCGAATTTCTGGTAAAAACTAGTTTCGCAAGCAGTTTGGTGGTGATTGTGTCTCTTCGTTCCTCGATGCTAGGTAGACCAGCTTCCGCTAATAAATTTTTTATGGGAGTAGTCGGGAAAGCGTTAATACTTCTCCTAACTGCTTCGTGGTAGACGGGCTTTATTATTTTAAGAGTTGATTTAGGACAGTGCCCGTATATGTACAACCCATAGTCAATTTTGCTTAAAATTAACATTCTTGTAGTGTTTAATAAGGTGTTAATGTGCATATTGCTCTTTTTTGAAGCTAGATATCTTATAATATTATTTCTAGCAGCTAGGGACTTCTTAAGTTCTAAACAGTGTGATTTCCAAGAGTATGTTTTACTAAATACTAGTCCTAAAATACTTAAATTACTAACATTTTCAATATTTACATTGTTTACATTGATATTAGGTTTTGGACATTTTTGTTTTCGGCAAATATGAAGCAATTTACATTTATGAATTGAAAGCTTGGCACCTGATGTTATCGACCAATCTAAAATGTCTTTTAATGCTAGTTGGAATATTAATTTACTTCTGTCAATATCATTAATCTTACATAAGATATATATATCATCTGCGTAAATGCAGTGATCTAAAAATGTATGTTTTACCAAGATTGTATTTATATCATTAAACGCGATTAGAAACAATACTACGGAAAGGGGTGATCCCTGGGGAATACCGTTGTGCAGTGGGAATTTTGAAGAGTAAACATTATTAGATTTAGTCCAGAAAAATCTGTTAATTAAAAAAGCTTTCACATATCCATATATTTTTCTTCCAACACCCCATTTTATTAAATTTTTCAAAACGATGTGTAGACCAATTTTGTCAAAAGCCTTTTCAAAATCTAGGGATAGAATGGAGACATGATTTTTGGCTGACAGCGCTTTTGAGACAAAATTGTCGATATGAAGAAGAGCATCAACGCAACCCCTGTTTGATTTGAAAGCTACTTGGTTAGGACTTATAAGCTTGTTTGTTTCGGCAAACCATAGTAACCGTTTTGCAATTATCTTTTCCATTATTTTGGATAAACATGGGATAAGAGAGATTGGGCGATATCCCTCCACTGTATTTTTGTCTTTTTTTAGCTTTGGAATGGGTATTGTTGAGGCTGTTTTCCAGCTATGAGGAATTACCGAGTTATTAAAAATGTTGTTATATAGAGCAACTAATCTCTGCTTGATTTGGTCGGGAAGGTGTTTTATCATAGGATAAGATATTCTATCTCTGCTTGGAGTTTTGCCTGTGACCTTGTTAAGGGAGGTTTCAAACTCAATGCCAGTTATAGGTTGTTCTATGCGCCGTGCAGTCGCGTTGGTTGGATGTAGCGGTAGAGGACAGTAAAGAGTGTCTTCTTTTTCTTCATTGAAACTATTTGAGAAGTTGGAATTTTCTGAGGCTTTTGACCAGGTATGTGCAATGAAGTTAGATATTTTTTGTGGATCAATTAAGGTTTCGTTAATTGATTTGATGCTCGTTATAACTAGAGGGGTAGAGTCACCGGTTAGTCTACGGATATTTTGCCATATTTTCGAAGGAGGGGAGTTGGGGTTTAAATTGGAGGTGAAATCAGAGAAGCATTTTGCTTTGCTGTCTCTGAGTAACAGTCTAAATTTGGCGTTAGATTTTTTGTAAGCTATTAGATTTTGTGTTGTAGGATTGTTTTGAAAGGTTTTAAGCGCGGTCATTTTCGTTTTTCGTAGTAGGGAAAGATCCGGGTTCCACCAGGGAAGAGACTGTTTATGTTTTATTGGAGTAGATTGTGGTATAGAAAAATTTGCTGCGGTTCTCAGTGCTTTCTGTAAAACGGCAGCTTCTTTGTTATTGTTTGCGGATTGAGTTTTGTTAGATAAAAACTCTACAGTTTTTTGTTTAAATCGCGTCCAATTAGCTAGGTCAGTTTTGAATTTAGGGTCGAATTTTTTTGAAGTTGTGATGCGATCAATGTTTAATGTCACAATTAGGGGGAAGTGGTCGCTATTGTGTAGGTCATCTAATCTTTTCCAGGCTATTTTAGGGAGTAACTCAGGGGAACAGCAAGATACATCGACATGCGTAAGAGTATTGTGTGTTGACAGATGAGTAGGGGATCCGTCGTTTAAAATAGCTAGATTTGTATCTAGGAAGAAATTTTCTAGTAATTCGCCCTTTTTGTTGTTGTTAGGAGAGCCCCAAAGGGTGTTCCAGGCATTTATATCTCCTCCGAATATAATTGGGTGATTGATTTGATTAGTAATGTTGTCTAAGTCGTGTTTACTGACTGGTTGTTTAGGGGGCAGATATACGTTAATGTATGTAAATTTTATTTTATGCTGTATCTCAACCGCAAGGACTTGAAGGTTTGTATTTATGGGTATAATTTTGTGAGAAGTATTTTTTTTAACGAAAACCGCTATACCTTGTTTGCCAGTGTCATTACTTGGAGAGTTGTATATATAACCTTCAAAGGCTTTAGGAAAGATGAGGGTCTTATCGAAGGGGCAATGAGTTTCTTGTATGGCGACTATTGAAGGGTTATGTTTTTTAATTATAAGGTTAAGCTCATCAAGGTTATTTGTAAACCCATTCATATTCCATTGCAGAATATTGAGAGCTACCTTGGTATCTCGTGGGGTCCACGAACTTTTTTTACCTGTGGTAAGAGAAGTGTGGTTGTGCGTGATTGGTGTGTTGTTTGTATTGTGATGTGAGTTATTTCGGTTGGCGATACTAAGTTGTTCAGGACATTGACTCTGCGTCTCGGACAATGAAGCATCCGGGCTCCCTAAGGAACCCGAATGATTCAATCTTCGTGGCGCAGAGTCATAGTTAGGGTTGAAATTAGTATTAATCCATTGTGACATCATCTGGTTCACTAGGTTCAATGTAGTAATTTTTTTTATCTAAAAGTGTTTGGGTGACAGTTGAGATAGGTGATGATATGGGGGGAGGGGTACATGAAGTATTGAAGGTAGTTGGTGTGGTAGAAGTATAATTGTTGATTGTTTTTGCTAAGGCGTTGGAATGAGTTTGGTGTGGAGAAGATGAAGGGGGTATTAAGTTTGTGTGTTGTGTTCCGATAGCAGATTGGTTAGCAGTATTGGTGTAATTATTGTTTTTTCTGAGAGATTGAGTAGTTTTGGAAAGATGAGAGGATGATTTTGTTGGAGTTGAAGAGTTTGAGTTGGAGGTAAGTGCGGTTGTGTTAGTTTTAGTTGTTTTGTTAAGAGGAGAGTGATTATTTGTGTTTGTAGCTGAAAGAAGTTGGGTTGAGTTAGAGAGGGATTGAGTGGATTGTTGATGTGGTTGAGGTGTGGGTGCGGCTGTGATCGATAGAGCGGAGTTTGTTGGTGTATTAGTATTTTCATCGTTAATAGTTGGTAGTACGGGTTTTTTGGTTGTTGTTAAAGTATTGTTGGAGTTTGGCGGGGGAACGGTGGAGAAACTTTGTTCAGAGATCGATTGGGGATCGAATGTTCTATTCTGTGTGTTGGTTGTTTGTTTGGTTGTATCGGCGTATGTTTCTGTTTGAGGTAGTAATTGGGTACTATTTTGTTGCTTATAGATTTGCTTGGCCTCAGACATTGTACATTTTTTTAGCGTTTTTATTGTAAGAATTTCTTTGGCTTGCTTATAAGACGGGCATATTTTGGATGATGAAGGGTGGGGAAGGGAACAGTTTGCGCACATAGTACGAGTGCATGGTTCTGGATTATGGGGGGGGGAGGTTACAGGAATCGCATCTTGTGGTGCCGTTGCAGCGCTTAAGTGTGTGTCCGAGTAACTGGCAATTTCTGCATCTCATTGGATTGGGAATATATTCGGTTATTTTGGCTGTGTAAAATCCAATGTCGACTGATTTAGGAATTTGGTAGAGATCGAATGTGAAGAGAATTAAGCCTGAGGGTTTAGATATATTATTTTCAGATTTTTTAACAAATTTGAAAATTTCGATGACACCCTGAGATTTCATTTCACTAAGTATCTCCGCTTCTGATACGTCTATGAGACACGGGGCGTAACATAAACCTTTCGTTTGGTTGAGACGATCATGAAGATTCACTGCTACTGGTACACCAGCTAGACTTTTCACTTTAAGGAAAGAATCTGCAATTTTTTGTGATTTAACAAATATCAACAAACTACCGTCGCGAAGTTGATTAATACTTTCGTATTCTTTGCTTATAGCGTCAATGGATTTTTTGAGCACAAACGGGCTTATAGCTGTAATGGGTTTTTCTTTAGCTGATGGAGACATAATTAGGAATCGGGGATTCTTCGAGCCGGAAAATGATGGGAGATCTGGGAACATAGTGAGGGGAATAGAGTTTTTTTTGGGTTTTTTTCTTGGTTGAAGGTCAGGGTCGGGGTCGGGATCGAGAATCCCGTAGCGACCACCTGGATTTTGTGGCCTTACGGCCATTCTAATTTTGTATTTATGTAAGCTTTAATGAATGCACACGAGATGCACACTGAGGGAAAATTAAGAAAAAAAAAAAAGAAGAATAGAGCACGGTTCAAAGGAAGAAACCGGTTTACGCGCTAGGGCGAAAGCTAAACACACAGTAACTGGAAAAACGATGTTATCGTTTTGGAAGTTGGTCTATGACTGTTTCAAGTATTAAGTTGAAGAAATCGCACGATAGCGCATCACCTTGTCGGAATCCTTTTTTGACGTCAAAAGCTTCTGTGAGGTCAGAACCAACCTTGACGGAGCAGCGAGAGTTCTCCATCGTCATCCTGCACAGTCGGACGAGTTTTGTGGGAATGCCAAAACCTGACATGGCTCTGTATAGCTCGTCTCTATAAATGCTATCGTACGCGGCCTTAAAATCGATAGAGGTGGTGAGTATCGATTTGGAATTCTTGGGTGGTTTCCAGGATCTGCCGTAGCGTGAACATTTGATCGATTGTGGACTTTCCAGGTCTGAAACCACACTGATAGGGGCCAATCAGGTTGCTGACGAAAGGTTTCAGGCGTTCACATAGTACGGCAGAGAGGATCTTGTAGGCGATATTCAGGAGACTTATTCCTCTATAGTTGGCGCAGTTTAGAGGGTCTCCTTTCTTGTGGATCGGGCAAACGATGCTGAGATTCCATTCATCAGGCATACTTTCTTCTGACCAAACTTTAGAGATGAGTTGGTGTATGCACTCCACCAGGTCATCTCCGGCCGCTTTAAAAAGTTCGGCGGGTAATCCGTCGGGTCCAGCAGCTTTGTTGTTTTTGAGTTTAGATATTGCTATCCTTACTTCATGTTGGTCAGGTGGACGGAAGTTTTGTCTGTCATCATCCATGTTGAATGGTTCATTCTGCCTGACAGCGGGATTTTGGCCTTCATCGCCGTTTAACAATCTGCAGAAATGGTCCTTCCATGTACTCAGCACCGACTGTGACTCTACTACGAGGTTTCCATTCCTATCTCTACAGGCTTCTGTGCGGGATTTTTTTCCTTGGCATGTTCTTTTTACCTGTTGGTAAAACTTCCGCACGTTGTTCCTGGAGTAGCATCTCTCAATATCTTCGATCGCGCGCTTCTCATGCTCTCTCTTTTTCTTTTGGAGAAGCCGGTGTTCTTCCCGTCTTTTCTGCTCATAGAGCTCGCGAGCAGCTCTCGTCTTTCTTTGCAGCGCCGCTTTATATGCCTCTTGTTTGGCTGCATGGGCCTGCCTGCATTCGTCATCAAACCAGAGGTTTCGTGGTGGTGGTCTGGTGAAACCTAGCACATCAGTTGCGGCATCTCTGATGGCTTGTTGGCAGTGTTGCCACTGATCTTCGGCACTTGATGCTGGCGGTACTGGATTTCTTGAGAGGTTACGGGATATTCGATCGGCATAGGTTCTGGCGGTTTCTTGCGATTGCAGCTTTCCGACGTCATACTTCCTCACAGTATTACTCCGTTGTTGTGGAGTTCGGGTTATTCGCATTCTTACCTTTGCTGCAACAAGGTAGTGATCCGAGTCGATGTTAGCTGCTCGGAAGGTGCGAACATCCAAGATACTGGAGGCGTGTCTTGCATCGATCGCAACGTGATCAATCTGATTGACGGTTCTTTGATCTGGGTGTCGCCAAGTCCCTTTGTGTATATCGAGATGAGGAAACCGTGTGCTTGCAATGGTGACGTTATGTGCCGCTGCGAAGTCAATTAGCCTAAGTCCGTTTTCAGACGTTGTGTCGTGTAGGCTATGTTTTCCGACAGTCCTACCAAAGATTTCCTCTTTACCAATTTTGGCATTAAAATCGCCTAGTACGATCTTAACGTCGTATTTAGGGCCTTGCTCATAGGTTTTGTCGAGGAGCTCATAGAAGTCATCCTTGGTGGCGTCATCTTTGTCCTCTGTGGGGGCATGAGCGCATATTAGGCTAATGTTGGCGAATTTAGCCGGGTAAACTATTCCAAATTCGTGTTGTTCGGCTAAAAAAAGAATCCCTATATTTCACGGAACGTCCGAAATTGGGCTCTAGGGTGAACTGATGGGCATTCCTTGCGAGACAAGTATTACGGGAGAAACTTTTAAGGGGAGGAATGCAGCTGGCTACTTCGAGTGAACATTTTTTATAAAAGAAACGATAAAATAAGGAAAGACATGAGACATTGCGTCGGTGTTCGAGAGGGGAAATTATTTCAGCGGCAGTTCTATTTCCTATCAATCTTAACGCTCGATTTTGTATTCTATCAAGCAGGTGGAGCGATGTTTGTAAGTCGAGATCTTGCTCTTGAAAACTAACAAATCGAGTATCATTGAGGACAAGCGTTGACATCGAAGAAGAGGAGGAATTCCTTTTTTTTCTGGTAAACTCTTTGCATCTCGGATTAGATCTTGAATTGTCTTTGGTGAAATTATCAACCCTATTTGGAAGAATGTGGCTTTTAGTGTTTTTTTTTTTAAACTTCGTTGGCAATTGTTGCAGCATTTTTCGCTTTCCTGAGCCGTTATCTAACAGTGTTTTTCCATCTCCTTGCCGGACCCAATTCAAAAAAGCAATACAAAACATATTTTTCAACTACTTACCTCTCAATTGGGTGTAATCCATAGTCTCCAGACCAAACCGAGTCAACTGATCTAAGATACTTGTGTATCGACATTGCTTGAAAAAGGGATGACTTAGCAGCTGCATTGCACTGCTCCGATTCACGGGCCGTTTCTCCAAACAACTTTCAGTGAATTGATGAAAATCGTCGGAGAAAACACGCTGACTGTAGATGTGACTTGCTTTCACAGCCATCGTGCTTCCCAACGTAGTCGGATCTAAAAACCAGTTAAGTTTACCTTTTCAATTGAAGAAAAGATTATATTCTTACCTATCATCTCTTCACTAGGACACGTTGAACGATCTAAGAGGGTAGGAACATTTCCTCTGACCTTTTCTGTGAACATGAATGTTGGTTCTATATCGGCATATGGTTCCATTCCATTGGCCAGTTCACACGACGTGATACCAACACTGTAAATATCCGACTTCTCTGTATAACCAATCAGGTTCTGTTCCAGAACTTCTGGCGCCAGCCAATTCAGACTTTTTTTGCTAAATGGAGCGAGATTGTAGAGCGTCTTGGCACGTTCTCCATGTGAAACAATGCTGGTGCATTCCCTAAAGCCAGAAATAACAGCCTTGGTCTGACTGAGAAGAATGTGACTGCCTCGTATGGATCGGTGGATGTAGCCCTTTCGATGGATATATTCAAGACCAGCCAAAACATCACGCAATATCAGTGCCACAAATATTTCTGGGAAACCTAAAACCACACTTTAAAATACAATTTTCTTGCGAAAGCCCCTTGAGTTACCTGTGCTAAAGCAGTTTCTGCTGGTGTCCTTGCAACTGCCAAAGCACATGAGTGGTGCTACCAAGAACATCTCAGAATCATGCACGAAAGCGGTGTGGAATGATAGGATATTAGGATGATTAAATTGTCGCATTGTAAGGATCTCATCGCGGATCATGTTGCTTTCCTCTTTGCTTGCCTTGTCCATTCGATATTTCTTAACAGCAACATGGTGGGAATTCTTGATGTATCGGCTTAGAAAAACTGTGGCTATGCCATTGCAGCATTTGGCTAGTTCTATTTTAAGATCATAATCCTTGGGATCCGAACTGAACATGATAGTTTTAGGAAGGGTTTGTTGTTTTTATTTGTATTTGAAACAATTATCTATTTTTGTAAACAAAAATGCCGCCGACTAGATTTTTGTTAATGGAAAAATTGGCCAAACTGTCAAAAGCATATGACACTTGACTAGAAGAAAATATTTGAAAGCAAACATCCGATAAATTAATGCTGTTTTCTTTTGGAAAAAGTATCAGGTTTTTTTTTTTGGAAAAAGTCCTTACGATTAATTTAGTGATTAGAGATAAAAGTTTTGTCATTTTATAATAAATAAACATATTCTTGTTTTTACTAAATGAAATCGTGGATTTCGGCAAATTTGAAAATGATGTTAACACAAATAAGAAAATAAGTTGATTTTAATTACCTTCTTGCAACGCTATTTTGTTGTATTCAGCAATAACAAAATTGATAATAGAATACTAAAAGGTCTTTCATTAAGCGCTTTCCATCTTTATTATAATTTAAATAAAACAAAATGTTTGTAAGGTATGATCGAAATTTATTATTCGTTTGAAGGCCTATTGATGCTGTAGAGCGACACAAACCTAGCCGAAAGGGTAACATTTTAACGTTTCAGATGTCTGGGTCATATAGAGCGAATGGACATCAATGCTATGGCCCGGAAACGATTCCACTTTCCCATCATGAAGGACGGTTCAGTAGAAGTAGACCGAAACTTAGGTGGCGCACGCAAGTAGAAGAGGACCTCTACCAACTTCACTTGCAAAACTAGAGGCAGCTAGCTACTGTCTAGGGATGCTTATTGGTTGAGACTCAGGTTCAGGTAAGGTTCCTTGGAACCTTGCCCGTACAGAACACCAATTTTGGTAATACAAAAATTAATCATTTGCACATGATGTTGAACTATCTATATCCCTTCACGGATATTTGGCAAAACAAAATGAATAAATGATAGCCAAATTCACAAATTTCAACAAATTGATGCAATCCGCTGTCAAAGTTTGGAAGCCCATATACACCCTTTTATAATGATTTATTCGATTTGACAAAGTAGAATTTCTTATGAGATTACAAACAAATTTTAGCAAAATCTCGCATTTCACAGTCCCAAATATATGTATGTTAATATGCATATGTTAACCGCTCCTTATATAATCCTTATGAAACATTTGCTTCAGCTGGAGGATGATGAAAACTTATGAAACCAATTCACGTACATATAATTTGAATTGTAGGTTTTTTGAACAAGTTCTTTTTCTGAGGGTTTTACATTTCGATATCAATTATGGCTAAAACACAATCACGCTTCAGCTTTGGCTTCGTCACGTTACATTTCACAGCTTTGATTAACATTTTTTAAATTTCGGCTTTGTTTTTGCAAAAGTTCAACCAGTTTCTACTTAAGCTTTAAGTTTGAGTCTCGTTATCTTATAGTACACGAACCAAACGAAACGTCAAAGCCAAAGCGACATTGTGATAAGATGTATTGATTTCCTATGGTTGAACTTGTAAACGTCAGGCGAAACCTAAGCTAAAGCGTGATTGTGTTTTAGCCATTACAGTTTTTTAAGAAAAAATAAAATAGTTCTTTTAACTGGGAACGCCTTTTCAATCCAAGAATTCTTGGAAGTCTCTTGGAATTTGGAATTGTACTAGTTTTTTCTGGCAACTTCCAAATCTCGAAATGAGTTGCCACTTTATTTGGTCTATGCGATCTTATATGTTTCCAATCCACTTTTTTGTTTTTATACTAATTATGTTTTTTTTTTTATATAAATAGCCTTTTGATGTGCCCTAACATTATCCAAAACATTGTTTTTGATTAGATTATTTATTTATTTAGATTACATTAACTCTTGCCGTGAATACATTTTGAATATAATGTGGTTTTATGTATACAATCTGTTGTTAATTCATATTTCTCTTAACAATATACTCAAAAAATTACATTATTTACATGACAGTACTCTCATTATTTATACTTTAACAATCAGCTATCAATCAAGAAATCAAATACTTACAAAAACCATTCACATAGGTATCTACAAATTATGCTTATAAAAATATATTCATTACAAATCTAACAAAACAAATGATATCCTCTATATCGGTAGGTATTATGATTACGAATATCTTTAAGATAAGTTAATAATAAAGCATTTATCCGATAAAAAAAAACAATAAATCCATATAATAAAACAAAACGATATAAATACTCCGATAAGATAATCAAAGTGGCACTCCTAATTCGAATCAGATTTTTTTTTTTTATAAAATACCAACGTCATCAAATACTGGAATATCAGTTTCTTAACGGAAAGCAACCCTAGCAGTTCGCAGCGGATAAATTCGCGAAAAGTTTTTAACTAACCCAAAAAAAAGTTTCCAACTCGTTTTTTCCACAAAAGTCCTTTGTGTGTTTAAAAATTTCCTTGTTTCAGTTCAGTGAAGTTTTATTTAAAAAGGTTAAAAATGCCATCAAACATGAATAATAAACTGTAAGTAAAATGAGTAGTGTTGAGAGAAATAAAAAAAAAAAAAGAAATGTGATGGGAGTTGAAAATATATATGTGAAAATTTTCAAGATTGTGGGTGGGGTAAGGGTGAGGGTGTCTTATTCTTTACGTCATAGAAAATTTCCAACAACTGCAACTGTCCTCCCATGACAGTTACCTTATATTGGAAAGTGTAAAATATTTTGCAAAATGGAGCAAAATTCATTTACCGTAAGTAAAGTAAAAAAAAAACAACTATTCGTTGGTTAAAAAAAAGAAATCAAAATTTAAAGAAATACATATCTTAAATTGTTGAAATTATTTTGTTTTTACTTTATTTTCGTTTTTGCGACTTGGAGAAGTTTCCACACCATCGGCAGCCATGTTGTATTTCCCCCTTTACAGTTTTTTTTTTTATCGAATGTGGTGTTCGTGGTGCCGTTGCACGAGGAGAGTAATACACCGTTGTCTCGCTAGTCACGAGACAGGTTTTTTATCTCGCTTTTAACCAACAACAAATTACGTTGTCCCTACGTATGTAGTATATGTGTAGTTCTATAATATGGCCCATAATCTTATTTATATATGTATGAATTGTGAATGTGTACATACATATGTTATACCTATATTTTTGATTTTTGATTTATGTGTATGTGTAAATTCAACACGCGTTTTCTGTTTAAAATGATGGTAGGTTAGAACTTTAACATAAACGAATCACCTAGGTATATACTATGTACATAATAGGCACTCGGCGCTGCTGCAAAAAAATATCAAGTGCGTTGCATTTATGATATCCCTACAGTTTTCATCTAAATTGACTGGTTCAGGTCGATCATTGGCGAGATATTGGCCTTCGTCGCCATTCAAAAGCTGGTTAAAGTAGTCTCTCCAGATAGAACATCGACTGCGAATCTATCTTGGAAGGCCCCTGGACGGCTAGTGAAAGATGATACCTGATGTTGACGGTTTCACTCTTCTGTAGACGTTTCGGTCCTCTTTTCCTTTAAAACCTCTTCATCTGCATCTCGTCGATTTCACATTGCTGGTGATCATTTTCCGAGTCCGATATTACTTCAGGAATGTCTCTTCAATGGCAACATGATCGATTCGGTTGCAGATTTGACCATCTGGTGACCTCAATGTGACTGCGGATGTAAAGATTAGAGAATCGCGAGCTGTTTAAGACATGTTTTTTTCCCCTGCAAAATCGATGAAACCCTGAGTGTTTCCGGAGTTCTATTCGTACAAGTTGTGCTTCACAATTGTGTTACCAAAGATGGTCTCGGCCCAATTTTTGCGTTGAAATCCTCCAATAGGATCTTCAGAGCGCACCTCTGGTATCTACAACCCACTTTTCCGACGGATCCAACGCTCGTCGTTCGTGGTGGTGACGATGCAAATTTGGCCAACTAGGTATAAATTAACGTAGTTTTACAAAAAAAATAAATAAAAAGTTAACATCCAGCTCGTTTAACGCACTTACAGCTGTGGTCAGCTTATTAGAAACATTGCTGTGCTACTCTATGTTACATATGTAGGTACATTGGTACACATACATATGTAGGTAAAAACCACCCAAAAGTTAGTTCAACTGAAATACAACCGCAGATTTCAAGCGCGTTCGATGCCCTAATATCCGCTCGCACAATAAGACGAAGGTTGGTTAAAGCTGGGTTGCATGGCAGGGTTTCAAGAAAGAGGCCGTTAATTAACCTCAGGCAACGTAAGCTTAGAATAGGTAAAGTTTACCAGGTCACACGTCCACTAAAAAACAAATCAATGGAAATACATTGTCAGGAGCGATGAAACGAAAGTCAATTGGATGGGTGAAGTTGGTTGCACGATATGTTCGGCGGCCAAAAAGACCAGCATTCAACCCATTTTCCAGTGGTCAAGTGTTTCTAATTAGTTGTCCACAGCTGTACATATGTACATGCCTTCCCTGTCCGAAAAAAATATTTTTTTTTAATTCCTGAAACCTTATTTTAGATAAACTTTGAACTTGGGTGAAGGTTCTGTCTCGATCATTAGCAGATAGTTTAGAGCATTAATCCCCAGTTTCACAGTGGGGGTTTAAACTCTGATTTCGGTTTTAACTTCCGTTTAAGATTTTTTGCGCGCATACTTGCTCTTATGTGCGGTCACAGCTTCAAAGTTTTTATTCGATTTTTCTGACTCCTTTGTTTGAAAAAAGTACGTAAAATAGTTTTTAGCGGACAAAATTAAGCGTCATTTTATTTCTTTAGAATATGTAAAAAAGTTTGATTTTTTTTTATTGTAGGAACGGTTTTTATTTAACAACTTTTTTAAAAAATAAAAAAAATATTCAAAAATGCAAACTTAAACACAAAAATAACTTATAGGTATTTAATAACAAAATTTAAAAAAAAGTCCATTTACCAGTTTTCAAAAAATTATTTTTCGAAATTATTTTAAAATAAAATTACTTAGGTTACCAACATCTTCCTGAATATCAATTTTGATTGAAATCGGATGACCAGACAAAAATTGGGTTAGGAGTATAAGTACACCAACAATGAAAACACCCCATGACTACGATAAGGACAGAGTTAGGACTGACAAGAAATTTAAATGGACTCACGAAGAGATACAAATGTTAGCTAGAGAGGAAGCCAGCCTCGCTCGAGCCAATGTCGGGTTTACAAATGCGGAGCTCCACAAGATCTTCCCTGACAGGACGCTCGAAGTGATCAAGAAGGCTAGGCAGAAAAAGATCTGTAGAGATGATGTTAAAGACTTCCTCTAAAACCTAGATCAACCCTCTACAAGCAGTAGTACCATTGCCAACAACTCCTTCAGTTGGTTCATCCCCCTTTCTCGACGCTTCGATCTCGCTACTTCCCCCTAGCACGGAAGGATACTGCAGTACTCCTGTGCTCTATAACCTCAAATGCCTCTGCCTTAGGCGAAGAAGATACAATTGCCCAACTCGGTGCATACATCCCGAAACCCCCAAAAGAGGGCCCCGTCAACATCCTCCCTCAAGACGGGAAATAGAAGGAAAGAGAGAAGCAGGAGTACAGGAAAACAGATCAATTGGACGAAGCATCAACAGAGATGCATTAAAGGGATATTCTGCTGCCATTATGTCTTCCCAAAACATAATGGAAAGTTATTGGAGAACCATGCTCGAAAAAGAAGCACATTCCGAACTCACCATAGGGGAAGCCACTCAGTCAGTGGCATCGACATGGACTCCAATAACGATTAGCGAAATTAGGCAGAACAAACCGCCACTAGGTACTTCTCCAGGCCCAGATGGCATAACACCCCGCCAACTAGAAGCCAAGCCTGAAGAGCTACTCTGTGGGATTTTTAACATAATCCACCTTGACCCTAGCCAACAGGCCTTCACAAAAGAGAATGGTTGCGCCAACAATCTAACCATCTTTGACCTACTTCTGAGAGAACATCACGTCAGCTTCAATAGTTGTGTTCTTCCTTGGATGTAGCAAAGGCTTTTTACACGGTGTCTCATTCTTCTATATGGAGTGCTCTGCAAACCTGCGATACACCGCTGGAACTACTTAAAAAAATATATACACATTCTACAACTTCCCTTATTGGTAATGGTTGGGCCTCGAAGTCTATCAAACACAGGAGTAGGGTCAAACAAGGCTCTTCAATATTATCATTGATAGACTTGGACAGATACCACAAATAAATAGGATGTAGGAAAGGAAGGTTCAATCATTACCAACGCCATTGCCTTTGCCGATCATTTAGTTCTGTGTGCATCAACACCGACTGGTTTGCAGAAACAGAATCTGATTGATGTCACAGAGTCGTTCTTCAGATCGTGCGGTCTTAGTGTAAACCCTGCCAAAGGCATACCAGGCAGAGGATTGCACTGATTGAGACAAGAACCTTCAAATACGGGCAACAGTACATAACCGCCTTGAAGAGATCGGAATATTGGAAGTTTCTTGGCCTCCAATCCACGCCCGATAGCAAATGCAAGTGAGCTCCTTCTGCCAAAGCTAGAGAGAGTCACTCGAACACCGCTCAAGCCCACAACAAAGGCCATATCCTACGGACAACCGGTATTCCCCAGCTATATCATCAGCTAACATTAGGGAATACTACCATTAATAAATCTGACAGAATAATTAGAGCAGCAGTAAGGAAATGGCTCCATCTCCCCAAAGACGTACCAATACCATTCTTCCACACTACGCCAAACAACGGTGAACTAAGTATTGTTGTACTTAGATGAATGACCCATATGCCCTGACGGAAAAGATTAAGGAAATTAAGGCTGCCAAACTTGGACGAGTCTGTAATAGCAAATTAAATAGACAAAGCTATGGACAGACTCAGGATAGACGGCAGGTTACTAAGTACAATGTCGGAAATAAGCGACCACTATGAGGGCAAACTATTTTACTCTGTGGAAGGAAACGGCTTGCGTGACGCTGACAAAATTCCGCAAGCCCATCGATGGATTAAAGAACCCACAAAACTCCTATCAGGTCGGGACTTTGTCAATTGTGTCTGACCCAGGATTAATGCCTTTCCAAGTAAATCAAGAACATCAAGAGGGCGTCCAACCATAGACCCGGAATGCAGAGCTGGGTGTCAAGTACCCGAAACTCTGAACTACATTGTCCAACAATGCCACAGAACTCATGGACACCGGATTCTACTTTGTAATTTGTACTCCAGACCACGCTATTGTAGTGGACGCCCAGGTCGTTACCGATGGGTGGTCACTTGAGGAAGCTCACCGGAGGAAGCTTCAAAAATACAACACCGATGAGATAAGAAGTCACATAGCGTCAAGAACGGAGGATCTGACCTCATTCCAGCAACGCTCAACTGGAGGGTTATTTGGGCATCATTCAACTTCAAAGGTCTAGAAGGATGTCATATCATCAAGAAGTCAGACGCAGCCCTCATATAAACGAGAGTGTTGATAGGAACAACTATATGTTTGGAAACTCCACCCAATTACGTTGGACAGCAAAAGTGGATCCAGGACCTCCAAACATTCATGAATGCAGTGCTACCCTCAAGAAGGTATAATTCAGAACGACCACTTGATAGATCCTGCGTGGATTCCAACGTCGTTTGACAAAGAAAAATAAAAAGTACAAATTCTTCAAAATGAATTGATATACCTAATTAAATTTTAACTAATTAATTAACAATAATTGTATAAATAAATATAAGGAGCCAAGGGGTTGTTACTTATACTTTCAACCATTGCTCTGTGTGTGTGCTGATACTTGTATACCTATATCTATAATAGACATATATAAAAATGAAGTGTGTTTTTAATATCATAATAACAGCTTTTTATAAGATAATAGAAGTATATACACATACAGTAGGTCTAGGTACTTATAACAAAAACACAATTTTTTTTAAATTTTTGTCTGTCTATCTTTCTTTCTGTCAGTTTGTTCTGGGTAATCTCGGGAACGGCTGCACCGATTTTGACAGGACTTTCACTGGCAGATTGCTGACGTTTTAGGAAGTAACTTAAATAAATAAATAAATAAATTTATTGGCGCGACAGCTCCTTAAGGAGCCAATAGTGTTGCTTAAACATCGATAGTTTCCATTTTCGATAGTATCGATAGTTTTGGAAAAAAACTATCGATAGTATCGATACTATCGATAGTTTGACCAAATTTATTTCACGCTTTTAATTCAATTTTAAACGTCTTTTGAATATATCATTTTTTAAGCAAATTAGTAAAAATCCAAATGTGTTCATTTTAACTCATATTTTATTAAAAAAAATAACAAAAAACAAACGAATATACCACGTATTCATTAACAGGTATACATAAAATATAATAAAAACTAAAAAAACAAATTACATTCATTGCTTTAAAAAAATCAAAATCACAAGCTTTTCATTGAAGTCTTTTGGTTATTCGTTAAAATATATAGGTAATTTTTTTAAAATAAATCGAGATTATGTTTTAAAAATAAAATTTCATTTAAATATTTTGCTTTTATTTTATTTCGTTTTTGAGTCATTACTTGTCCTGCTTTTGAAAATATCCTCTCGCATGGTACAGAAATTTTCTTAAATCTTCAAATTGAAATAAACGAGCAGCGAATTTCGTTAGACGACAAGCACACAAAAGACAAAAGAAATAAGAAACCAATAACAACAAGACTTGCGGAATAATTCACTTCACAACACAAAACAAAGAGAATGACAGCTGGGTATTGCAAGACAATCACAAATTGCAATGAGAGGACGTATGGCTTTCCAGTTTCCAATAGACTTCCAGTTTTTCGAATAAAATTTTTTATCAAAAGTGGCTGCGTTCAGATTCAGAAGGATAGTGAACTATCGATAGTTTTTTGAGACTATCGATGTACGCGATAGTTTTTTACTATCGATAGACTATCGATGTTTAAGCAACATTAAGCCAAGGCCTAGTGACTTATTCTCTCAACCATTCCTGTGTGTGTGTTGTTAATCTGCAAGAATGGAACGGAGCTACAGTTTACCGAACGGCTACATGAGATGCACTTTTTCGAGAAAAAATTTACTCTTGGAGGTTTTGTCAGTTCCTCGCAAGAGGCATTACCCCAGAAAAAAAGGTGGCTATGAGCTGGATTTGAACCCAGGGTCTTTCGCTTAGCAGTCCGACACACTAACCACTAAGCGACGGGGCACTACTAGGAAGTAACTTAAGATATTTAAATTACCCACTAGGTGGCGCTTGGGTGTTTTTTTTTTGAAAAAATCTTATTTATGGGCCGATTTTCACAGGCAGATAGCTGCTGTTGTACGGTATAACCAAGGCTGTTTTAATCACCCGTTTGTGTCGCTATGGTCGTTTCACAAGCAGATAGCTTATTTTGTAAAGGCTGTTTGATTACTAAGTTGCGCCAAGCCGGGTTGGTTTTATTCGAAAATGTATGGTATACCCGAGCAACGCCGGGTGGTTAAGCTAGTATGTATTAAAAACTCGAAATGCTTTGGTTTATTCCGTCTTAAAAAAATTAAAAAGGATTAGGTGAGTTCAATTCGTACGAGTTTTTCTTAAAAAATTTTCGACTCACTTGTTCTGTTGCACAATACTACAATTTTTGAAAAAACACTGCTTGCGAATGGAAAATATTGTCTTAAACAATTCTTTGGAAACAAACACGAGAGCTTGTTAAATACAGAGATGAACTGAACACCCAAAGGCTGATTTTTACTTGCGATTATAGGGACTATAAGGCAAGTTATGCATTCGTAAAAAAAAAAAAATTCTAACAATCAAACATGATATTACGATGATAGAGAAGTAAAAAAAAGTGGGTCCGGAAATTCCGTCCGTCTGTCTGTCTGTCTGTCTGTCTGTCCGTATCGATATCTACAGCCTAAACGGTTGGGCCGATTTGATTCAAACTTGGTATATAGTATTTTTAGAGTGCTCTACCCGACAGTTTTTGGAATTGGCATTCTAGCTCCAAAACTAACGGTACCTGCCAAATAACTTTTATTAAAAAAACTTATTTTTCTCGAAAACGGCTCCTACGATTTTGATTAAACTTTCAGAATGATGTTTTCTGTGCAAAATCTATCTTTTAATTTTAATGGATTTTTCAGAAAAAGTTTTATAACGGTACCTCCAATATGACCGGTTTTTTAAAATCAGACTTTCTCGTTAACTAATTGACGGATTTTGATGAAATTTTCAAAATATGTAGTGTTTTATGATTTAAATAATATTGCTTATCAAAATTTTCAAAAACATTTTTTTTTAAATTTTAATAATTTTTTTAAAAAAATATTTTGTTTTTTGAATATTTTGAAAACGAATCTATAGATTTTTTTTTAAATTTTTCTCCTAGTATAAACTATAGATTTCTTAAAATTGACATACTAAAAAAAATTTTAAAATATGTTTTCGAAAAGTTTTTCAAAAAAAACATTTTTTTGAAAAAAACTGGTCGAACGATTTTGAAATGAAAAATTCATAAAATAGAAAACAGTAAAAGAAATAAGATGGCTTACAACATTTTTTCCAAAAAACGTTATGAGTAGTGTTTTTTTGAATTCATAAATTTTTTTCCCCAACATTTTATTTCATATTGCTCGGCTAAGCCCTAGCCAAGCCATTAGTCAAATAAAAGAAAGTGACAACCTACATTACATACATACTTACGTATTTTAAAGTATTTTTCATCATCATAAAAGCACAGAATAAATGAGGAAGCCTTTGATAAACACACAAAAACAACTAACAAATAAAAAAAACTATTCGATTACTACTGAATGCAAACATTTCAATCGAGAAAACAAAAGTTTACACCTTCCTATAAATAAACAAAACCACTGTGTTAACTTTTAATATTGTCTCTATACCTACTGGCTTAACAGTAGTTGGAACACGTATCTTAATTTTAGTACCTACCTTCCTTCCAACCTTATTATAGGTACCTAAATCCTTTATAAATTCCATTGGTCCCATATTGGGACGTAACGGGTGATTTTTTTGAGGTTAGGATTTTCATGCATTAGTATTTGACAGATCACGCGGGATTTCAGACATGGTGTCAAAGAGAAAGATGCTCAGTATGCTTTGACATTTCATCATGAATAGACTTACTAACGAGCAACGCTTGCAAATCATTGAATTGTATTACCAAAATCAGTGTTCGGTTCGAAATGTGACAAATTGACGAAAATGACAAATTTTGTTCAGCGATGAGGCTCATTTCTGGTTGAATGGCCACGTAAATAAGCAAAATTGCCGCATTTGGAGTGAAGAGCAACCAGAAGCCGTTCAAGAACTGCCCATGCATCCCGAAAAATGCACTGTTTGGTGTGGTTTGTACGCTGGTGGAATCATTGGACCGTATTTTTTCAAAGATGCTATTGGACGCAACGTTACGGTGAATGGCGATCGCTATCGTTCGATGCTAACAAACTTTTTGTTGCCAAAAATGGAAGAACTGAACTTGGTTGACATATGGTTTCAACAAGATGGCGCTACATGCCACACAGCTCGCGATTCTATGGCCATTTTGAGGGAAAACTTCGGAGAACAATTCATCTCAAGAAATGGACCGGTAAGTTGGCCACTAAGATCATGCGATTTGACGCCTTTAGATTATTTTTTGTGGGGCTACGTCAAGTCTAAAGTCTACAGAAATAAGCCAGCAACTATTCCAGCTTTGGAAGACAACATTTCCGAAGAAATTCGGGCTATTCCGGCCGAAATGCTCGAAAAAGTTGCCCAAAATTGGACTTTCCGAATGGACCACCTAAGACGCAGCCGCGGTCAACACTTAAATAAAATTATCTTCAAAAAGTAAATGTCATGGACCAATCTAACGTTTCAAATAAAGAACCGATGAGATTTTGCAAATTTTATGCGTTTATTTAAAAAAAAAAGTTCTCAAGCTCTTAAAAAAATCACTCGTTATAAAGGTCCCTTTACCTAGCATTATTGCCATACTGCTGATTCCTACGAATCTTTATGCCAGTTGTTCAAATTTTTCCATACCAAAATGAAAATTTAACTGAAAAAAGTCCTTTGTACCTTTCTATTAGCAAATTAGATTATAAACAGTAAGCAGCAAGTGGAAAGATAATACTACACTAAAAAACTGCAAAAGCTAACAATCCTATATATTTATGTGTTTATCCCTTTGTCGTGACGCATGTTCGTTCGAGCTTCACCCCAAAACGATTCTAAGGAAGTTGCACGTCAAACAAAAAATATTAAAATAAAATCTTTGTCAAAAAGACGCCTGCACTTAAAAAGGATTAGCACATAAGAGCAAGTACGTGCGACCCAGTCGTGCCTTTTATTTTTTTATTTAAATGTAAAAAGTAGAATGAATTTCAAAGAAATATTCTGGACTTTTCCAATTGAAAATTTATTTTTTCAAATGCATAAACATGAATGTAGTTCATGTGAATAAAAACTCTTAGCTTCAAACTGTGCCTTCAATTTTGCTTGTCTAATGTTTTTGTTTGCTGAGCTGAAAAAGCATACCTACACATTTTTTCCATCTAAGACCATGTTTGTATTGTATTTCAAATCACACGATGACAATTTATTTATTGCACCTAGATACATACTTGGTTAGTGGAAAGTTACCGGGGTTTGATTTGCTTTTTGAAATGCAATGACCGTGTTTGTAAAATGAATCAACCCAGGGACAGTCTTATCTCACATTATAATGCCTATGTATGTGTATATAGATATATGTAGATATGTATTGTTGGAAGGCAAGTAAGAAGGTATGGTATTTAAAGAACTTTGAACAGGGCGAAATACATAGAAAGTAAATACCTAAATTAATCGATATCTTAAAGAAACATAATACAAAATGTTATCGCATAGATTTATTATCTTTTGAAATTTAATGAGCATTGACTTATTGTTTATTTTATGTGGCCCATATAAATAATAATCACTTTCGATTTATTGTTCTATGTTCTTACTCGTATTAGAAAATTATTTTTGATAAACAGCGTATCTGTTATAAAAAGAAATAGGGCAGTTGAATTTCTAACTCAATAGATTTGAAATTTTTGAAAAGCCGGGAATGTTTCTATTTGTATTTTTATTAATGATTAAATTAGAGAAAAAAACTTTAAAACTTGGAAAATTTAAACCGTCGAAAAATGCATACAAAGGATGGTAATTATCTCCCTCCATAACCGAGCTGTATTCTCAACAGAAAATTAAAATGTTGCTTTGCCGGGATCTTCCAGAAATGGATAACTGTAATCTGTCATAAGATCAGCCTTTCATATTCTGGAAAATTTAAAAATAAATATAAGAGTTCTATACCATACCTATCTTACTGTTTATAGATCGTATAAAATCCAACTTCACTGCCCATAGCTTTCCCAAAAAACACGGATAGTGTCTCTTGAGTCAGGATTCAAATTCAAAGGGGTTATATTTTCCAGTTTTGTTTTGTTTCGTTGCATTACCGGCCACCTCCACATGAGTTCTGTCTAACATCTAATGATAGACATTTATGTTAGCGTGACTGGGCAAATTATGTTAAGACATCTCACTTCTTTTTCCAACTTCACAAATAATTGACAAGATTTGCAACGAAATGTGAGGCTCTTGTATTTCCAGAGGCACTCACGTTCCCGGTACATACTTACTGATAAGAACATTTACTGGCTAATGGATGTTTGCGAAACGAATTTCAAACCAATTAAATGCAGCGAAAACGGTAATTATACACTTTTGCGGTCACCTAGTTTTTTGGTTGTAAAAAATTAAAAACGACCGATTTTCATGATTCTGATTTACTTGCGGCTTATAGGGATTAAAAGGCAAGTTATGCATTCGTAAAAAAAATAATTAACAATCAGACATGACATTACGATGATAGAGAAACATATTTGAGTTATTGTTACTGTACGGATGTATAATGAACTACAGTCTAAACGGTTTGACCAATCGTCTTCAAATTTGGTTATTTTGACATTCTAAAAATGACTTAATTTTTTTTAGCTCAAATATTAACGGTACTTGTCATATAACCGTTAAGTAAAACCTTATTTTTTCTCGGACACGACACCAAGAATTTTTATGAAAAAAAATTAGAGTAATATTGAAGGTGTAGGTTATGTTTTGGTGAACAAAAAATTCAAGAAGGTGAGCTAAAAACGTATCTCCCATAGAACGGTTTTTTATTTCTTCGACTTTCTCGGAAACTGTTTACTGTAAGTAATTTTTGTGTTTAATTTGCATCCTTGAATAATTTTTTTTTTTAATTTTTAAATAAAGTTGTTAAATAAAAACCGTTCCTACGATTAAAAAAAATTCACACTTTTTCACATTTTCTAAGGAAATAAAATGGCGTTTAAATTTTTCCGCTGAAAACTATTTTACGTACTTTATTCAAATAATCAAAAGTCAGAAAAACCGAATATTTGAACTTTGAAGTTCCTTTAATATTATTCAAATTTTATTCGAAACTGTGACCGCACATAAGAGCAAGTCCAGTCAGATATTTTTTCGGTTTGAATGCTGAAAAAAAATCAATTTTTTATGAACAATTCTTTATAACTTGTTTACCTCACCCAATATTGAATTCATACGATTTTTTCGTAATCTTAGCAAAAAGACAAACAAATTAGCAGAAAAAAGCAAATAAAAGTTGTTCAACTTTTTCACCTTAAAATAAAATCAGTGCTAGAACAAATGAGTATTTATAAAAATTTTGTTGCAATTTTTTTAATTAATCCGCCGTCAAAAGAGATTTAAGTTTTAAGGAAAAGAATCATGGAAATCGGTCCAGTTTTTAATTTTTACAGCCATAAAACCAGGTGACCGCGAATGTGTATAATTACCGCGAAAACATAAAATGTACACCCGCAAACAAGCTAATCTACACACACGAACAAAAAAGACACCTGTCAAGTTTCATGTTAACGTTCTATGTTAAAACAAAATCGAACATAGAAATTGCAGACTTCGCAACATAACACGAGATGGTGCACCTCCATTGGACATTTCATCAAGTCGACATGTAATGAATCATGGCCAGTGGAGGCGGCGGCCTGTTAGAAACACCATACAGATATTCATGTCGAGACTTACTTTCCCAAATAAAAACTTTTTTTTTTTTTTAATTTTCTACTATTATTAAGTGAAATCAACCTATCTATTTAAACAACTTACATTAGAACTAAGTATTCCTTAAAAAACGAAATGTTTTTAATATACTTATGTTAATTAATTAATAAATACAATACTTACACGGCGCATGTTTGCCTTGGAGTGCGAAAGGAAAAGATAATGAAATGGAAACAGAAGAACGCGAACATGCACGTTCGTCCCTGCAACTTTTTCGACGTTTCTCTTTGTCTGTATTCTTGGTTCTTCTTATTTTGCTTCATACTTGTTTTGGATGTCGCTCATACAACACGTTACAAGAAGATAACAACATACATATGCATGATGGCCGCAGAATTCAAATGGTGTATGGAATTCGTTTCTTTTCATTTATTCATTAAGTTTTTGTTAATTTATTTCATTTAAATTCAGGTTCTATGCCGTAATTCTCTATTACACTTGTGTTGAGAATTATTAAACCATTCTTTAGGACGACCAACGCAGATGGTGTTCGTACCAACTGACTTGCTAAGCAAATAAGACGAACCGTTCGATTACAAAGGCAATTATATACATAGCTGTTACCCGCAACTTCTTCCGCCTGAAAAAAATGGTTCTAAAATAATAATTCAAATAGCTTTTGTTATTCCTTTCAAAATGAGCTCCCTGTCTGTAAAAGTCCGGTCAAAATCGTTCCATAAATAAGAATTTTCGAAAAAAAACGACACCAGCGCCACCTACTGAAAAATTAACCTATAAGTTACTCCTTAGGATATCAGCTACCTGCCAGTGAAAGTCCCGTTAAAATCGGTGCAGTCGTTCCCGAGATTACCCGGAACAAACAGACAAAGACAGACAGACAACAATTTTTCTAATGGTGTTTTTGTTATAAGTACTGTATATCCTTTCGTATACATCAAGTATAAAAAGCTGTTATTTTGATTTAAAAAAAAAACAGACACTTCATTTTTATTTATGCGTATATATAATATCATGTGGTATCTATAACGTTGCCATTTTTAGTTGTGATTATATGTACTTAGGCAAGTTTAGGATTAGTGAATATAAAAAAATTTGAGATAACAATCAAAATGACATTACGATAATAGAGAAGCCTAAAAATATTAGTTACAAAAATTGTCTGTCTGTCTGTCCGTCTGTACTGTATGTATATTGATCTGCAGCCTAAACGGTTACAGTGCTTAACTTCAAAGTTGGTACGTGTGGTTCTTTTGACATTCCTCAGAGTGGAAATTGAAATTTTATTTTTAGGCTTACAAATAACGGTGCCTGTTATATAACCGTTAAGGAAAAGTTTAATTTTTTCTCGAAAACAGCTCCAACTATTTTGATGAACATTAAACTCTAAAAACAAACTGCATACCAAAAATTAAAAAAAAAACCTTTTTCAAAAGACTAAAAAACGGTATTTTATTAAATTCCGTGCTACAATTTTCGAAATAATATTTAAAGCGACGTGTGTGATGGCGTTCTCCATTTTTACTAGAAACCGTTAATTGTTGTAGTTTTGGCACTTTATATGGGTTCCGGATCAAGGCTCGATTCCATTGTGTTTGAATTTCATCCGAAAACTAGGGATTTTCATCATACAGACAAGGTTTTTAAGGAAATAGGGAAGTCGAGAAAATCGCATAGATTTCACTGCAAGAGGTTGATTATTTTTATATCTCACTCGAGAGATTAACTGTCCAAATTTTTGTAGGAATGGCTTAAGTTTTAGTGAAAAAATACAAATTTAAGATGATGGGCTTAAAACGTTTTTCCCATAACACCGTTTTATCATCTGAGACTTTCTCGGGAACTAGATAGGGTAATTCCATGGTAACTCACGCTATCATTCAGAAAACTTTTTGAAGATAAATATAGAAAACAACTTTTCCCCAATGTCATTTAAAATTACTTCAAAATAGAATCATTCAATAAGAAACACTTATAAGGGGTTTTACTACGAAAATTTAATAATAAATAAAATTGCGCTGGAAACTTATGTTACCGTTTTCGGATACTGTTGCTATCGAATATTGAAATTTTCGAGGCGACCCGGGAACGCCGCCTTCAGAATATCGGTTCATTTCGGTTCATGTATCGCTCCATGGCTTGTTCACTTGTATTCTGCATCTGTCTAGTCCACAAATGTCAAAACAGATTTGACATTGGCGGCCTTTTGCAAAAATGAGAGCATCTTCCAATAGGGTGATTTTATCAGTACATAATTGTAACATAAGTCACTGTTAACTCACGTTACAGTAAATAAAAGAAAACTATAATTATTGAAATAAATTAAATATTTTGCCGTTTTTTATTGAAAATCCTTCAAGCACAGATGAAAAGAAAATTTTATTGATTTCGATAAAAGGAAAAAAAATATTACAAAAAATATGTTTACTGCGGTAACTCACGCTACAAGAATAAAACAATAAAAATTTAAATTGTAGTTTTAAAGTAGTATTAACCACGAAAATGATATGCTATGTGAAGGTCAACTTAATTTACTGGTGTCCGCAAAAGAAACGTTATTAATTATTCTCTTTTAAAATTGTTTTCGCAAACACTTGTTGAACATATACAGTCGATAATTTTAAATAGTTGCGTTAACGGCATAGTATACAAATCAGTTTTTTGACATTTGCATGAAGTGTTGCCATTTATGATTGATCATTTGGAATGAAAAAGAAGTCGAAAAGCTTGAGATATTTTTTCTCGCTTATGTCCACTTTTTAATGGAATTACCCGATAGGCGTTTTCTAATAAAACTGATATTCAAGAAAATGTATGTGTTTTAATTTTTGATGTAAGTTTTTTTTTGGATTTTCAAGTAGTAAAAAAAATACCTTGCTTTCTTTAACTTTTGTTACAAACACAAAGAGCCTTTTAGACATTTAATAGAATGTCACTCCCAAACATTAAAGAATTCTGTATTTGGATTTGACGTAGTATTTGTTCATGGTTTCTTTTTCCATACAATAACAGATCTCTAAAACTAGGTATCCTGCAGAGACTTGTTAAGGCGAACCTATTATCATAATGTCACGTTTGGTTTTTATCTTGAGTTCGATATTTTATTTATGCAAGTTGTCGTAAATGTCCAATAATAATCTAAATCATCTCGCAGTATGAACTCGATCGATAGTTTCATTAAAAAAAAAAAAACTGAAAATTAACAATAAATACAAACAAAACGGCTTGATTATAAAAACAAGATAATCAAGTAATTAAAAGAGCTTTAAATAGTAATAATTGATTAAACCTTAAAAAAGAGGAACTGAACCTTTCCTCCACTGAACAACACTTTTGCTTGCATGACAATCAACAATTTATTGCCCCACAAAGTTTGTTTGCATTTTGAAGTCGTTGAATTATTAAACAGTTTTTATTGTGAATAATTAAACTGCTTTTTAATATTTTCCGCCGCAAATATGCCTTAACCAAAACCAATTAAAATATAAATTAACCTCGTTGAGGAAGAGTCTCGAAGTAAAAGCTGCATTCATGAATATAATCGAGAAACGTAACTGAGCATTCTTTAGTATCAAAAGAATCTATCGTTACTCTTGTTAATAAAATAAATCATTTGGATCTTTAAATGAATATGACACATGAAACTTGTTGGTTAACGATATTCATAGTCCGTGTCCGTACACCCAACTGCACAACAATTGTTTGTAATTGGTTGGTCGCGTCATTTTTTTTTTCATGTGATTAATGTCGATTATGACATTTCTCTGGATCAATAAAATTGTCTAAGTTCATGAGAGTGTTGCAATTTTATTTCACTATAAGGTTCTTCATTAAAAGATCTTAAAACACCTTTTTTTTTTTGAAGACAAGGCAATTACTGTTATTCGGTCGGTATAATTGAACAAGTAAGGTTATTGATCTAAAATTTCATATGTAGCATATGAGTGACTGTTGTTCTGTTCTGATGGGTGATTTCGGGGCGATTTTATTTATTTTCCCCTCAAGCGTGTGACTTGCACGCGATCGACAATTCGCCAATTTAAATGTCTCCCCTTTGTTAGACAGCCACTTAAAAAATATAAAATGTTAATGCAATTGAAAAATTCTACTAAATATCTTGTTTACATTTATGTACATGCCGCATAACGAAATGCATTAAATTCACTACCACACTTGCATTTGTTTTTGTTTTTTTTTTCAGAAAAGTCCTTTTAGACATATTTTTTAAATATTTAGTTTAATTATGAAAAAAACTGTACCGAAATCTGTAATTGTTTATTAAAACTGCGGCGTCCACTTCAACTTTTGATAGTTTATTTCTCTTAAATGCTGATCTTGATGCTGTTTTTCGAATAATTTTTTTTACCAGTTATAGTACAAGGAGAACTTATCAGGTTCATCTGCTTTTGGTCGACGAAAAGTTTGGTTGTAAGAATTATGTCCCAAGCTACCATCGAAATCCCACTTTGATATTAAGAAACATTTCACAATTAATTAATTAATTATGAAGAAGTCTCAATTCTCACGTTTCTTTGTTGATTCTGATACTCCATAGAATGCAATGGGACTGTGAAACCAATCATTTATCATTAAATTTAAAAAAAAACAAAGATTTTGCAAGCTTTAAGCTAACTTGTCCTACAATCAATTTTGAAATGCGAAACAAATGAAACTCCAAACCTTAACTTTAATAATAAATTTTTCTAAAAAAAACAAATATTTTTGCATATTTTATTCTATTCGCTAGTTCACCTCTGCAAGACTTAATTTTAAAAATGTATATAAAGTTCTTACTTGTTCAGTCAGTTTTAGTTCTAAAATGTTGATAAATTACTCTACACTTTTTTACTTGCGATTCTATAGGTACTATTTATAAGGCCATTTTTAGGATTCGTGATTATCAAAAAAATTGATATTAACAATTAAACATGACATTGAGATCAAAGAGAAGCCTAAAAAAGTTAGTGAGACAAAATTTTTGTCTGTATGTATAAGTAACGATCTGCAGCCTAAACGGCTGGGACGATTACCTTCAAATTTGGTGTGTGTGGAGTTTTTGGAATTCCTCAAATAGGGTCTTCTTTTACTGCGGCCGTCCCTCTGGGGTGGAATTCGAAGATTTTCCGAGCCGGAGCATGGATGTCCATCCGCTCTATATGACTCAGCCATATGAGACGTTGATTTTTTACTCTTTTGGCTAGGTCTGTGTCGCTGTACAGCCGTTACTGTTCTTCATTGTATCTTCTTCTCCACTCCGTTAATGCTTACGGGACCAAAAATAACCTGAAGAATCTTTCTCTCGAAGCAGCCTAAAGCGTGCTCATCCGCTTTTGACAGCCAGCGTCCATGTGTCTGCACTATAGAGCAGGACTGGGATGATGAGGGTCTTATAACGGGATAATTTAGTTGCCTGAGAGAGGGGTTTGCTATTCAATTGCCTTCTAAGACTGGTAAAGTCAGGTCTCTAAAGTTGGCATGACCATTTTGAGCTGGACTAAAAACAAATATCCTATAATTTGCCGTAAATTATCCGTGGAAAAAAAATTTGCCGCGAAGTCGGATCATGTGATTTTCCATGTACTGCTAACTTGATATAAACTTAGCATAACCAATCGCGTATCTTTCTATAAATGGTACCTACAATTATCTGCATGGGCTTAAAATTTGCCGTAAATTATCCGTAGACAGATTGTCAAATCAAATTAATTTTAGGATTTTTTTTTTTAGTTTTGCTCACTTGATCAAGTTAGCAGGATCATAGGCGTATATCAGTATACAGGATGATTCACGAGACATTTGAAAAAAAGGTAGAGCGTGTAGGTTGGGTCAAGCCAAGAAAAAAATTGTATGGGAGGTGGGGTCTATTCCCCCCCCCCCCTTTAGCAAGGAAAGGCAATTTTATTAAGGAATTACTTTAAATTGAAAAAAAAAATATTAAAACAACGTTTACACAATGCCATGATATACCTTTTTGTAAAGTCAGAAATTTCTTCTTTTCTTTTGTTTCCAAACAAAACTGTTTAATTAAGTACGTGTAAATCCCAGTCGATGTGTAATTGGTTATTTTTTTGTACCATCAGGTGTTACAGGTTGAACTACAAAATTCATTTACACTAGCTGTACATCCTTATTTGTAACAATAATATAGAAAATATAATAGTACATAGCAAATCTTCCACAGTATCAAGTAGGAAAGGTTAAAATTAAGACGAAAGTTAAATAAACATGACAGAGTAATGTATGAATTACATTAAAAACTGAATATAAATAAAAAACACATTAAACAGCAGTCAATAAATATATTAAATTCACTTTATACATATATAATAGTAATAATCTACTTTCTTTGAAATTCAGGTCGCGCGTACATAAAATATTAATTTTTATTTTTTTCCAGTAATAAGAAATTGTAAAGTTTAATAGTTTGAATTTTTTTTTAATTTTTTGTTAAATTTTTGTTTGAAAATTAATTTTTCAAAAACTATTCCTTATAACAGCTTTATTTAAACATTAAATAAAAGAAGCGATTTTCGACTTTACAAAAAGGTATATCATGGCATTGTGAGTGTAAACGTTGTTTTTTAATATTTTGTTCAGTTTTAAGTCATTTTTTAAGAAAATTGCCCCTCCTGGCTATAGAATGGAGAGGGGGAGAGGGAGAACCCCCTTCCATACAATTTTTTTTTGTCTTGACCCAACCTACACGCTCCACCTTTTTTTCACATGTCTCGTGAATTATCCTGTATAGTGATATACGCCTATGATCCTGCTAACTTGACAATGACAAGTGAGCAAAACTAAAAAAAAAAAAAAAAAAAAAAAAAAAAAAAAAAAATTATTTGATTTGACAAACTGTCTACGGATAATTTACAGCAAATTTTAAGCCCATGCAGATAATTGTAGGTGCCATTTATAGAAAGATACGCGATTGGTCATGCTAACTTTATATCAAGTTAGCAGTACATGGAAAATCACATGATCCGACTTCGCGGCAAATTTTTTTTAACACGGATAATTTACGGCAAATTATAGGATATTTGTTTTTTATTTATTTATAAGGCCATTTTTAGGATTCGTGATTATCAAATTGAGATTAACAATTAAATATGACATTGAGATCAAAGAGAAGCCTAAAAAAGTTAGTGAGACAAAATTTTTGTCTGTCTGTCCGTCTGTATGTATAAGTAACGATCTGCAGCCTAAACGGCTGGGACGATTACCTGCAAATTTGGTGAGTGGAGTTTTTGGAATTCCTCAAAATGGGCCTTCTTTTAATGCGCCGTCCCTCTGGGGTGGATTCGAAGATTTTCCGAGCCGGAGCATTGATGTCCATCCGCTCTATATGACTCAGCCATAAGAGACGTTGAATTTTTACTCTTTTGGCTAGGTCTGTGTCGCTGTATAGCCGGTACTGTTCTTCATTGTATCTTCTTCTCCACTCCGTTAATGCTTACGGGACCAAAAACAACCTGAAGAATCTTTCTCTCGAAGCAGCCTAAAGCGTGCTCATCCGCTTTTGACAGCCAGCGTCCATGTGTCTGCACTATAGAGCAGGACTGGGATGATGAGGGTCTTATAACGGGATAATTTAGATGCCTGAGAGAGGGGTTTGCTACTCAATTGCCTTCTAAGACTGGCAAAGTCTTAGTCATTTGGATAACAAACCACCCCAAAACCCAAATTCTTGAAAACTGATTCGCCAAAAATATTTATTGCTTTAATAGCCAATTCTATGCAAGCATTTTCCAAATTTGTTGGAATTTCGGTAGGAAAAAAAAAGAAAAATTGGGCACGACTGGGTCGCACGTACTTGCTCTTATGTGCCTAATTACATTGAACAGCAAGATCTTTGACAAAAACAAATAACATTTACGTTGAAAATAACACAGTTTGAACTTATAAAAAACTATCAAAACCACAAAACTTAACGGTTTTTAGTAAAGATGAAGTACGCCATCACACGTCTTAAATAACAAAGAATTTATGGAAAAAGTATTTCGAAAATTGTAGGACGGATTTTGATAAAATCCTTTTTTTTTATTTTTAGTTTTTTTTATTTTTTTT
Organism: Platycheirus rosarum; assembly: GCA_963971375.1. Lineage (NCBI taxonomy): Eukaryota > Metazoa > Arthropoda > Insecta > Diptera > Syrphidae > Platycheirus > Platycheirus rosarum. Next base: position 27,178,960 of record OZ020510.1, on the reverse strand, counting down.
TTTAATTCTAATATGCAGTTTTTTAGAGTTTATTTATATACATGTGACTTCAAAATTAAAAATTAATTTTTATTAGAAAAACAAAGTTATTCAAAATTTTGGTATGCAGAATTAATTTCGTTATCTAGGTCTTCTCAAATATAAAAAAAAGTTAGTGGCAAAAAAATGTCTCTGTCTGTCAGTATGTACATATAACAAGCTGCAGCCTAAATGGCTTAAGCGATTATCTTCATATTTGATGTGTTATTCTTTTGGCATTCCCCAGAGGGGAAATTGAAATTTTATTTTTAGGCCCAAAAATAACAGTACCGATACCTACCGTATGACCGTTTAGGAAGATTTCATTTTCTCGAAAACGGCTCCGACGATTTTGATAAACATTTTTGAGATTTTTTTTTGTTGGTATTGGCTCACATTTGATTAGAACCAAATTTACAGGAAAGTCTATTAACGGTACCTTTGATAAAACAGTTTTTTTAATTTTTGGTTTTTTTCGGTAACGGCTCTGGAATTTTGTAAAATTTTATATTGAGTATATCTAGGTAGCCAAATTAATTCTGCATAACAAAATTTTGAATAACTTTTCTTTTCTAATTAAAATTAATTTTTTTAATTTTTTTTTTGAAAAATCAATATTTTTAAAACTAATCAAAAAAATTATTTAAAATTTTATATACCATGTATATTAATAAACTCTATAACACTGCATACCAAAATTAAAAAGAAAATAAAAATAAAAAAACAGGATTTTATCAAAATCCGTCGTAAAATTTTCGAAATATTTTTTTAATAAATTCTTTATTATCAAAGAGGTGTGATGGCGTACTCCATTTTGACTAAAACTCGTTAAGTGTTGTAGTTTTGACATTTTTTTCAAGTTCAGAAAGTGTTACTTATTTTTTTAAATTTTATTCGACGATGTGACCGTAAGTACGTGCGATCCAGTCGTGCAATTTATTCAGGTAGGATTCCAGATTATATTATTTTTGTTTTGCAACATAAAATTATTATTTTTTAAGGTTTAATGCATAAATAAATCAAAAATAATTTCGTCATCTACATTTAAATAAAAATGTTTCTAGCATAATTAGTAAAACGTTCTTTTATTGTGAACTCGTCATGACAATATACTTATATTTATTTATTTTTTTTAGTTAAAAAATTCAAAGTATGTACAAAATTTCTAAAAATAAGCCGCCACAATTTAAAGTGCTTGTTTTGACAAAAATTCAATGCAAAGTTGTGTTTTTTATGAAAACGTGCAATTTGGATGTTTCATATATTTTTATATTTTGTTTAATAAATGTTCCTTGTATTTGCGCTGTTAGCATTATTGGTATTTTAGAATTAAGACAGCCCCATCGGAGCAGACATAACCAAATGGAATAATGACACGAATAATGCCGTTTTCCGTGCTTATTTCGTGCCAGCCATAATAATAAAATTGTCTATGGTTTATCTTGGCTGGCATACACCTTTTGCGTGCAAATAAATTTATTTCTATTAAGAATGTTTTTTTTTTGTCATTTCGATGATTCCTAGCCTCTCTCTCTGACAAATGCACTCGTTCCTTACGTATTTGTTGCCTTAATGGTTCTGAACTTAAACCTAATTTTGTTGATTTGATTTGCAATGGCCCCTGTTAGTAAATGGAGGTACATAGGTTCTATAATGGTCATGTTCATTAAGAACTCTTGGGGGGGTAGTTGCGAACCGGTGGCGAAAGTGGTTGAGAATAAAAAATATCTTATTTAATGCCAACTGCGTTTTTGTTGGATCAATTGCAAAACGACTACGTAAAGCTCTGACCGCTTAACAAGAAAAACACGCCAAAGGCAGCGAATATAAAAGAAAATTCTTAAGCCTGTGGAAATTAGTCTTCTCGCAGTTCATGCACGCTGTGCAAGCAAGCGCGTTTACGGCGAATAATTTATCTGTGATATCCTCTGGGGGGAACTGCTTTGAGTGGTACCTGTCTCAACTGTGATATACAAATCTAAAATAAAAATCAATTTTTCTTTATTGTCATTGTGGAATAAAACGCAATATTTTATTTAAGGCGATTTCGGTATGTTTTATATTTGTTTAATATAAAAATAAAATAAAGTTGTCTGACATAAATTTCTGTTTTGAATTTATTGGAAAATAAAGAATTTCCAAAAATAAATTTTCATTCGAATTAATAAAATTAATTATGGAAATTATTTTGTTGTTTTTTGTGTTCAAGGTGAACTTCCTTAGTCATAAGGTAATTGTTCCAGGTGTGAACTTTAAGTGAACAAAGTCTTTGTTTTGTAATTTTGTGAATACCAGCCACAAGGTGAAGTGGTGTTTGAAGAGTCTTGTGATAATGCCAAACTAGACATGATATCTCATCCATAAAAGTGAAATCGTTTACGCGGTCTTTAAAATGATAAATTGGCTAAAAGCCTTGTGTGTTTAGGCTTGGACTATGCAATCTACAAACTCTTCTGTTTTTATTCGTTAATAAAATGTATTTAAAATGGATTGAATTTTATTTATCATATCTTTTTTTAACTAATTAAATTCCTCATAAACGGGTGGAGAGATTTGCATGAAAGTTTGTGCGTGTTTCAATGGTTTCCTGGTTGGTTTGAAAACTCAATTACTCATAAACAAAAGGTTTAAGAAATAAGAAAAATTGAAAAATTCTCCACAGGCAGATAGCTGACGTACAAGATCATGTTGGTTGTGTTTAGTTAGAAAATTAGCTAGAAAATGTATGCTAAGCCCAAACAACGCCGAACGGGTCAGATAGTATTTATATATATGTACATATATATATATATGTCTTATTTCTATTGAAAAATCTACTGCGATATATTGCATTCCACTCCATTTATACTGCGCTTAATCTTCTATAGGGTGGCAGCACTGGTTGAGACTGAGACTTTGAGTAAAAAAAGAGTTACTCGCCCAAATTTTGCTCTCATGCACGCACTTATAAATGAACAATCGAGCATATCTCAAGTCTCATTAACTCGACAATTGACTGGTGTTTGAATAAACATAAAGTTTTCAGCCGAAAAATTTAAACGCTATTTTATTTCGTTAAAATGTTAAAAGTATGATTTTTTTTTCAAAATCGTAGGAACGGTTTTTATTTAACTTTTTTTTTAAATAAAAAAAAATCAAGTACGCAAACTTGAACACAATATTATTTACATTTAAAAACAATATTAATAAAAAAAATTCACCTACTCGTTTTCAAAATATCGATTTTTCAAAAAAAAATAAATAAAAAAAAATATTATAAATACAAAAAAAGAGATATTCCAAAATATTTGTATGTCGAATTGGTTAAGCTATTTACACCTTCCGGAATTTCAAATTTGATTGAAATCGGTTAAGCGGTTCTTGAGAAAGTCAGAAAAAAAACGGTCCTAATGGGGGTACCATCTTTAGCCCACCAACTTCCATTTTTTTTCACCCATGAACCACACCTACAAAAGTGCATTGATTTTTTTCATAAAAATTCGTGGAGCCGTTTTGGAGAAAAAAAGCTCTTACTTAACGGTTATATGGCAGGTACTGTTAATAAATATTTGAGCCTCTGTAGAATGTCAAAATAATCTTAAGTTCTAAATTTGAAGACGATTGGTTCAGCCGTTTAGGCTACAGTCCAAAATACATCCTTACAGACCGACACAATGCCAGAATTTTGCCAGTAACTCAAATATGTTTTCTATCATCGTAATGTCATGTTTGATTGTTATCTTAACATTTTTAATCTGCACGATGCATAACTTGCAAGTTAAGAAAAAAACAGCGAATCCGGAAGGTGCATACATTAATTTTGTGGCAAATATATTGGAAAACGCATAAGAAAATATGGCACTCCGCAGCTGAATCCAACTTCTGCTTTTATCAGAAGTGGGATGTTGTTTTTGTAGTGTGTGTAAAATCCTACTGCACAGCCGATAGCTTTGCCAAAAAACACGGCTATTGTGTATCTCATCAACTTAATTAAGTAAATTATTTGATTAAACTAGAATTATGTACTCATACGTGTAAGGAAATACTTAAAATAAAAAAAAATACTTTTTAGAAGTATTTCCACTTTTGATTTTGACACGTTTGTGTTAAACTGCTTTCTCAGCTTAATTTGTTTTCCTTTGTGTATATAAGTAGGTAAGGTAGGTATACTTCGATACCCCGGAAATTGCTGATGCTGCGCAATTTTCAAAACTTAATTCATATAACAAAGCTACTTAAACTTACTTATACTGAATAAAAAAAAAACAGATGAAATCATTATTCTAGGTTTCTTTTTTATCTCAAATTTTGGATGAAGAAAATTCTTTGTTTTTACCCAAGCAATACGAAGTACTTTTCCACTCACAAAATCGTTCTCCTGCTATTTATCACGTACTTCAGAGCACGTGAACCTTTTGTGTACATATTATGTACGTCCATATATTTATATATATATACAATACAAATGTGCAAGTATACAAATGTGTAGTATCTTAATTAGAATGTCGTAACTTCGTTTGGTACTATTAAAATATGAGTGGCTGTTCGCTGGTTACTCGTTGGGGGAAACACAGCTTTTTTATTATTAATTAGTCAATTTGAGTGTGTGCTCTGGACAACGATTTTTTACTTTTAAGAATGAAGTTAGGGGTTAAAAAAAGTGAGCTTATAATAAATAGAGAATTATTGTAACTTGGTAACTAGGTCAATGGCTTTTCGGCTACAATGATAATGACATACGATAAATAATTTTCCATAGTGCATAGATTTGTTTTATTTTTTTGTAATTATTACTTAAGCTTTGAAAATCTTTATTTTTCATTGTCCGGTTTTCCAAAATAAAGTTTTCAATGTTTTCGAGTAGAAAACAACATACATAAAGTTTTCCCGAGACCACGTTCAATTTTTTTTAATAGAACTAAATTTAAGAAGAGAAATATTTGAAAATCTTTTTAAAACTACAAACATATGTAGCTGGTGAGGTAGATCTTTTAAACTTAAAATGTGGAAGTCCATACCATAACCGGTCCATGTTAACAAAAAACAGAACGTTCAGGAATGGTGTGTGTAAATTAGTGCAAATTAAAGCGATTCTCCTAGGTACCCAGGACACCTTCCGTGGAAATTATTATGAAAAACCAAAGGACAATATTATTACAAAATATAATATATTAATATAAATTCAATCCGACGAATCATGAAAAAAATGGGCACGACAAAGTCGCACGTACTTGCTCTTATGTGCCTAGTTATATTGGAAACAAGTAACATTTACGTTGAATATAACACAGTTTGAACTTATAAAAAGTATCAAAACCACAATACTGAACGGTTTTTAGTAAAAATGAAGTACGCCATCACACGCCTTAAATGAAGAAAAAATTATGAAAAAAGTATTTCGAAAATTGTAAGACCGGTTTTGATAAAATCCTGTTTTATTTTTAGTTTTTTGAAATTTTTTTTTTTTGAAATTTTGGTATGCAGTTTTTTAGAGTTTTAATATACATGCAATTATAAAATTTTAAATAATATTTTTTTTGATAAGTTTTAAAAATATTGATTTTTCAAAAAACAAAATTCAAAAATTAATTTTTATTACAAAAAAAAGTTATTCAAAATTTTGATATACAAAATTAATTTTGCTATCTAGATATTTTCAAATATAAAATTTGACAGAAATCCATAGATCCGTTACCGAGAAATCCAAAAATTAAAAAAAAAACGTTAAATGAAAGGTCCCGTTAATAGACTTTCCCGTATATGTTTTTTCTGATCAAATAATAGCCAATACCAACAAAAAAATTCTCAAAAATGTTCATCAAAATCGTTGGGCCGTTTTCGAGAAAAGTAAGATTTTCCTAAACTGTCATATGGCAGGTACCATTATTTTTAAGTTTGTAAGCCGTTTAGGCTACAGTTAGTTGTAGCCGTTTAGGCTACAGACAGACAGACAGACATTTTTTCTCGATCAATTTTTTAGACTTCTCTATGATCGTAATGTTATGTTTGATTGTTATCTCAATTTTTTCAAGAAGAAATAAACGCATATAATTTAATGTTATAGCCAAGAATTTAGCTTTATTATAAAGATAAGAGTTTGCCATTATGTTTTAAAAATGATTTCGGGCAAGTGGCCGCCGCGGCTGGCCGTCTTGTTGGAACCAAAGGTCGTCCACATCAACATCAACATCAACATCCTTCAATTCAGGCACGAAAAAGTCACTAATCTAGGCTCTATAGCGTTACCCATTGACTGTAACATTATGGCCGGCTTCATTTTTCAAGAAATATGGACCAATGATTCCCTCTGCCCATAGAGATAGAGCACACCAAACACTGACTTCTTGAGGATGTAACAGCGCTTAACAATGGCTTGTGGATTATGATCACTCCAAATACGACAATTTTTTTTATCCACTAGAGGAGTAAATATGGTGATGAAACAGATCCATGGTTGCTCGAATTACCGACTCTGCTGGGCGATTATGTCGACCGAATATTGGACGCAGCGCGCGAAGCGTCGCGCGAACCGAACCATTATTTTGGTAATAAATTTGCACAATTTGCAAACGTTGTTCAGGAGTAAGTCTATTCATTATGAAATGGCAAAACAAACTGAGCATAAATCAAGTGACAGCTGTCAAAAAGATCAACTCCGAAAAAGTATTGCCAGATTAAAAACCACAGGTCTAAAAAATTAAAAACCCTGTATTATAACATCTTACCAATCATACTAATTGTTTTTCACGTACGTGTGTACCAGGGGCCAAAACAGCAGTATTTAAATTTGTATGGGCCGCAAAAAAATCGTTATTTTTACAAACAAAAATTTATTTCGAAAAACAAGAAAATGTTAACATTAAAGTTTTCTTCCTGACACTGTGCATCTCTTCACTACTGCTCCCCGCGTGCGAGGAGACTGATTATCAATTTGCCTCTCGCTTATTGTGTTTATTTAAAAAAAAGCACTACTGCATAGTTACCATTCGTCATTAATGGAAATTATAATAACTTTTTCTTTGGTTATTGTTATGAAAGTTCCAGAATTGAAGCTTTCTTAGAGCGAATGAGAGCATATTTTAAGTTAAAAGAAGAAGGTGTTGTCGCTATGTTTTTTTTGCTTACATCTTTTCGTTTTAATTTTGCTTACTTTTTAGTAAGGGTTAAAATAAAAATACATAATGCATATTTGTTGGCAATTTTTTTTACTTGCGATTATATGTATTTTAATGCAAGTTATGCATTCATACACAAAAATAAATTGAGATAATAATCAAACATGACATTACGATTGAGAAACGTATTTGAGTTACTGGAAATTATGTTTGTCTGTCTGTATGGATGTATTTTGGACTACAGCTGAACGGCTTGGTTGATCGTCTTCAAATTTATAACATAAGATTATTTTGACATTCTACAGAGGCCTTATTTCATTTTTTAGCTCAAATATTAACGGTACCTGCCATTTAAACGTTAAGTTAAAGCTTATTTTTCTCGAAAACGGCTCCAAGGATTTGTATGAAAAAAATCTGTGCACTTTTGGAGGTTTGGTTTATATTTTGGTGGAAAAAATATAAGTAGGTGGGCTAAAAACGGTACCTCGGAAACTGGCTATCCGATTACAATCAAAATTGTTATTTAGGAAGATGTGGGTAGCCCAAGTAATTTTACTTCAAAATATTTTCGAATATTGTTAAAAAAAACGTTATATTTAAAAACCGTTCCTACGAATTTGAAAAAAATCCTGCTCCAATTTTTTTAAGGAAATAAAATGGCTTTCAAAAAACAATAAGATGGATTTAATTTAATTTGATTTTTTTTAGATTTAGTTTACGGTCTACATGTTTCTGTTTTCATAAAATTTGAATAAAAAGTTGGTAACCATACCTACATTTATGTGAGAATTATACCAATTTATAATGCCCAGTATGGCAACCATTCGAGAGCTTTAAATGGAGATAGGTAATTGAAATCCATAACAGTAAGAGTGAAAGGCAAATATCCTATCTTCCCTGTACTGAAAATATAAATTGAACAGAGTATAAACCCGAACGAATAGGAAATTTTATTGATTTTTCTACGAACAATTATTTTGCTCGAATTTCGTGTGAAACAGTTTGTTAACACGCATTTAAAAGAAAAATGTAAGTATTTCCGGTCTAAAGAAGAACAAATATTTAACAAAAGGTCAAAAGTGAATATTAACAGAGCCCAATTCCAAACTTTTGGATATGCTCCAAGAGAAGCCATAAATTATTGTCCAGGGATTGTGGTCGAGTGGATTAAATGTGACATTTTGTTTTGCTTTTCGCATTTTGACACAAATCAATTGATTCCGAAAGTCCGAAAAGAGGTTTGGATAATCGCTGATTTCGTTCGGGGTTTGTGATTTGAATTTTTTCGTATTCGGGGCGTAGCGTTTCGTTCGGAAATTTTGTACGAGGGAATCTGTGATAGGGCTGATTACGTCTGTTTCAAATAGGCACAATGTCCATGGACATAATGACCAATTGGAAATAGTGAGAAGGTCCATGAACGAAATAGAGATAATGTCCATGGACCTTATGACGAAATAAAAAATGGGCACGACTGGGTCGCACGTACAACAAACAGAAAATTTGAAGACATGCCCCACTTAGAAAAATTTTAGTATGAAGAAGGTGGATGGGGTGGCATGCTGCCCCTCTGCAACCCCCCTGCTTAGGCTCCCTTTAGGATTTGGAGAAAGTGCAATGTTAGGTATGTGCAACGTTTCTTTTTGATTTAAAGAACCTTTGCATAAACCGAATCTCGCACCTACTCCAAATCCTATAGTGAGCCCAAGCATACTGAAAATGAAAAAAAAAAAATCAATTAAGATATTAAGTCCACTTTAAAAAAGACAATGTCCATGGGCCTTATGAAACGGACATAATGTCCATGAACGTTAATGGATAAATTCAAAACAATTTAATGGGCTTGTTTCATGTTCATCACTGATGTATTTTTCATTTGGAAAACAAAAATTTAAAATGTGTGAAAACCTGAAAACTCAAATTACAAATTATAAACTAAAGCTCAAAATTATAAATAAGGCGGCTTGCGGGCCGCAAACTTATCCGTTTTGAACCGCATGTGGCCCGAGGGCCGCGAGTTTGACATGCTTGGTTAGAAGAACCTTGTTAAGTTGTAATTTTTGGAGCCTGTTAAAAATATAATTGATTCCTCAATAGCTTAAGAGGAGCAGTATTAGAAAAACTGCAATTACTACAAAGTTAAGAAATTAAAATTTGATAAATTATACAGTCGCAAAGCTTTTTCGAAATCTAAAAGGACGATTGCTGAATACTAAAATTTGATCGATTTCGCAAACTACTATTACCTCTTCCAATGAGATTTAAAAGAGACTTCTGTGAAATCTCGCGTTTCTTAATCATTATTTTAACTGAAATCAGAGATTTAATTTGGTTTAGAAGAGTTACTTAGAAGAATAAGAAAGATAGTAAAATTTTTTTCTGCGCAATTGATCAAGAATTAGGTGTTTATTTTCTCCTTTAAAACCTACGGCGCGGCGGTAACTAGCTTGCATTTGCACATTTTCGAGAAAAAATAACCTTTTTTTAACGGTTGTATGGGAAGTGTCGCAATTCCTCGTGGTAAAAAAGAAATCCATTTCCCCTTTAGAGAATGAACATAAAAACATTGAGTTCATTATCAAGAAATTCGTTTTATACTTTGTGGTAGAGAAACAAAGACAGAAGGAATGCTAGACTAACCATTTTACGATTTTTTTTCAATTTTTTTTGTTTCATTTCCAAGAATTAAAAACTTGCCATATAGAACCAATGTACATATATCGAATCTTAGCAGATTTCAGTGTTTCGATAATTTTGCCTATTTTTGTTATTTTTATTTATTGTTCTTGTTTGTACGTAGTTTTATCTTTTCTTTACTTATCACATATGGGGTTTTCCCAGTCAGACCATAAGTAGGTTTCTATTATTTTTTTTTTATTTTTTTATTGTTTATTTATATGAAATTAAAAAAAAATACATTTTTCTGTTTTTCTTTTGATGTTAAATAAGAAATGACAAAGTTTAAAAACGAGCACTGGTTATTCGAATTGTAATTAAAAAAACTTTTTTTCTACTTAATATTCAATTAGTCCTTTTTTTACCAATTAAAGCTGCATTTAGACGATCATTTCAGTTTCAGTTGAGCTATCAGTTAAGCTTTCAGCATTGTATATGAAAACTATAGTACTACCATGAGGCAGCTTCTAGTTTAGCGAGATACTGCCGTAATAGCGCTGCAGTAGTTCTTAATATGCATTTGTATGGGTTTTGGAGAGTAGAATGAAATATAGTGATGAAAGAGTAGGTTGTATGTTATATTTTCAGAAACGTATGAGTTAGAATGATTACAAGCATTTGCAGGAATAATGAATAATAAGTACGAGTGAATAGTTCAAAAAGTCACACTAGACCATATGGTATGGCAGAGTAAGGGAAAAAAAATAATAGATTTCCCTTTGATTTTTTGTAAACCAACCAAGATTGTGCGTCTTCAATTAATTTTTGGATTTTGCATTTTTAAAGAAATTTTGTTATTTCTGTATTTTCTGTATTTCTTTTACCGAAATTAATTACCAATGTTGCCATATTCGGATTTGACTGTTTAAAGTTTTAATTTATATTTCGAACGCTAGTTAAATATAAAACTGGTGCCGATTGCTACTATGTTGTTGGTACAATAGTATTGTTGGTACTATATTTTTAATTCTTAGTACTAGAATTTAGTAATATCGTTGTTTTGGTACTATATTTAGTACTTAGTAGCATAGTTGGTACTATATTTTGTAGTTAGTAGTATATTTAGTATTAGATTTTTTGTCGTGATAAGTGAGTATACTCTAAAGCAAAAACTGTTACAAACATATGCAAACAATGTGTTTTATTTGTAAAATAAGTAACTAGGTAGGTACTTCAGCTCAAATTAAATTTTTGTACATCTAACGTTGCATGTTGAATTCATCTCCCCGACTAAAAGTCTACACTGAGAAAAAGCGAGATAGCGAAACTAGATGGCGCTAGGTGAAACACCCATCTTGATAGTACTATTGATTCTATATACAATGCTTTCAGTTAAACTGATGACTTTTAGGCGTCAGTCCGTTATTCAGTTGAGCTTTTATTTAAACTCTTGAACAGTCGAAATTTAAAAGACAAGTGGGAAGGGTGACACACGAAATTGCGATAGCGCCAATCCAATCAAATCCGATGTCACACCTAAAGATTTTTGGACGGCCAGTGAAGTGTGTCGGACTGCTAAGCGAAAGGTCGGGGTTCGAACTCCCATCAGAGCCACCTATTTGTCCGGGGTACTCCCTCTTACGAGGAACTGACAAAACCGCGAAGAGTAAAATTTGTCTCGAAAAAGTGCATTTATTTAACTTCACCTGCAATTAGGTGGCCTGAGATATGGAACAGTCGTTTTCTCTGAGTTCAACTTGGCGAACCCCATAGGCGAATCAGTGAAATGGGAGAGTTCTGGGCCCAGTCGATATTATTACAATAATTTTCGGTTAAAGAAGATGTGATAATTTTGAATAAATCAAATTTTGCTAGCTGTTGAAATTAGCTACCCGTACTTCCATCTTACGTTTAATCTAGATCAATTGTCCAAGTAATTTCAAGACCAAAGTTTTGTCAAAAACTCGTCATAAAGTTTGCTCATTTGTTATTATAAATATTGTATGTTTAGTTGTTTAGTATACATAAATATACTCTAACTCGAAATTGTTCGCCATATTTTAGCATTCCCTCAGTTTTCCATACAAAAACCATTCTCTAAGTCGAACTCTCTCTAACTCAAACACATTCTCTCGATTCTTGACCATTTTTTTTATTACTTGCGATTATAGGGACTAAGGCAAGTTTAGGATTCGTGAATATAAAAAAAATTGAGATAACAATAAAACATGAAAAAACATGATAACTTAAAAAAGTGATCGACAAAAAATGTCTGTCTGTCGGTATGTATAACGAACTGCAGCCTAAACGGCTTAAGCGATTATCTTCAAATTTGGTGTGTGTGATTATTTTAGCATTCCCCAGAGGGGAAATTGAAATTTTATTTTTAGGCCTAAAAATAACAGTACCTATCATATGACCGTTTATGAAAAGCTTGTTTTTCTCGAAAACGGCTCCAACGATCTTTATGAAATTTTTTGAGAATTTTTTTGTTGGTACTGGGCTATCATCTGATTAAAACCAAATTTACGGGAAAAGTCTATTAACGGTACCTTTCATATAACGGTTTTTTTTTAATTTTTGAACTTTCTCGGTAACGGCTCTTTGGAATTCAGTCAATTTTTTTATTTGAGAAGATCTATCTAGCCAAATTAATTATGCTTATCAAAATTTTGAATAACTTTTTTTCTAATTAAAATTAATTAAATTAAATTTTTGAATTTTTTTTTTGAAAAATCAATATTTTTAAAACTAATCAAAAAAAATATTTAAAATTTTATAATTATGTATTAATAAATTCTAAAAAATAAAAACAGGATTTTAATCAAAACCGGTTCTAAAATTTTCGAAATACATTTTTCATGAATTTCTTGTTTTTTTAAGACGTGTGATGGCGTACTTCATTTTTAATAAAAACCGTTAAGCATTGTTGTTTTTAATACTGTTAATAAGTTCAAACTGTGTTATTTTCCATGCAAATGATACTTGTTTCTGTCAAAGATCTTGCTTTCTAATGTAATTAGGCACATAAGAGCAAGTACGTGCGACCCAGTCGTACCCATTTTCAATAAGTCGAATTTAGATGGAATCGTGCCTACTGAAGTACCTGACAATGAGTCTGCTTTGGAGGAAATAATGCATGTTGAAAATAAAACAAACGAAAGTGAAGATGAAGAAGAGGAACCCGATATTATTAACTTAGAAATACCAGGAAAAACTGAAATTGAGAACGCGATTGGAATCCGGCAGTCCGCAACTAACTGATCTAGTACCGGATAAAGTTCGAAACTGTCTTTTTAATCTATAGCATTTTGTCATTTTTTTTAAACAACACTCCACCTCTGATGACCCAATCAAAAATTACAATTTTTTTAAGTAACGTTATGTTAATGAAAAGGTATTTTTAATTTATATTTTTTTTTTGATGAATGCCTTATTAATATTGAGCTTACCCACCCGACGTTGCTCGGGTATACCATACATTTTCGAAAAAAACGACCACGGCGGTGTATCCAGGTTTTTAGAGTTTATTAATATACGTGTGATTATAAAATTTAAAATGATTTTGTTTTGATTAGTTTTAAAAATATTGATTTTCCAAAAAAAAAATTCAAATGTTTATTTTAATTAGAAAAAAAAATTATTACAAATTTTGATATGCAGAATTAATTAAGCTACCTAGGTCTTCTCAAATATAAAATTTGACAGAAATCCAAAGAGCCGCTACCGAGAAAGCTTAAAAATAAAAAAACCGTTATATGATAGGTTCCGTTAATAGACTTTTCCCGTAAATTTGGTTCTAATCAAACGATAGCCAATACAAACAAAAAAAATTCATCAAAATCGTTGGAGCCGTTTTCAAGAAAAAACAAGCTTTTCATAAGCGGTCATATGGCAGGTAGTTATTTTTAGGCCTAAAAATAAATTTTCAATTTCCCCTCGGGGAATGCCAAGATAATCACACACCAAGTTTGAAGATAATCGCTTAAGCCGTTTAGGCTGCAGCTCGTTATATGTACATACTGACAGACAGGCAGACATTTATTCTCGATCACTTTTTTAGACTTCTCTATGATCGTAATGTCATGTTTCATTGTTATCTCAATTTTTTTTATATTCACGAATCCTAAACTTGCCTTATATGTAATCCCTATAATCGCAAGTAAAAACGACTCCAGCACCAGCTAGGGGTAATTCAAATAGCCTTACTTACTCCTTATAATATCAGGAATGTGGAAGTCCCGTCAAATTCGGTGCAGCCGTTCCCGAGAATAGCCAGAACAAACAGACAGCACGACAGACAGACACAAAAAATTTAAAAATTGTGTTTGTTATATGTACTATGTATACTTCCATATGCATCTTGTAAAATGCTGTTATTTTGATATTAAAAACAGACAATTCATTTTTATTTGTGGGTATAGATAAAGCAACAAGTTATTTTTTTTGTATACTGATAACAGTTTTCTATTATATAAACCTTTAAACAAAAAAAAATGTTTCTCTTCTAATTCGAATTTTTCCGAAACTCACCTTAACTCGATTAGTTTCTTGCCCTTGAAAATTGGACTTAGGGAGACTCACTGTAGTTGCATATTTTTCGCAAATATAAACCCATACCATTGCATTTCTAAATAGAAAGATAAAATAAGAAAACCGCACATATAAACATATTCAAACTGTCTAAAATATTTGAGCAAACATTAATTACTTATATTCTTTTTTTTCTTATTATATTTAAACTGACAACAAAATTCCACATCTACATGCGCGTATGAATTGTTAAAAAGTATATATTAGATAACAGGATTATTTTAATATGTATAAAATATCTTTGTATATATTTGTTTTTAAAATTGTTTTGTTTGTTGTGTTTAAACAGCTTTTTGGCCAAACAGCAAGTCATTCCAGAATCAAGTTTACACAATATTAGTTTATATAACAGAAATAATCTAAATTGAAAAAAACAATTTAATCTTCAAACATTTCGAAAAAAAATTTGTATTTGAAAACCATAAATAAAATATTGTTTAATTTATTTTAGATAAGATTAGTAAACCCATTTTTATTGATAAAGAATGTATTTAATTGTGGTTTATAGTATTAACTCTGCTATCATGATGAGTTTGTTAGGTCATCCCGTCGTCCAGGTACAAAAATCGATAAACTGTGTTGTGCAATGAGGTACATATTTTTATTTTTAATGGATGCGGCGCGTTTTCGAGTGTATCTGTGCATGAATGTCTTTCTATCCAATATTTATTTTCCAAAACACTTAAATATGCACAAATATAGTATATCCATGAACATCTGTGTTTAATTTTATCATCCGAAGTCAAAAAACGTTGCCAATCACGTCAACATCCAATATATAGGAAATATAGGTATATCTGTAATTTAAAAATATGTATTCGATTTTATTTCTCGTTTAGTATTTTTACTGCCAATCAAATAATTATAAATAAACAAAAAACATACGAATAAATTATTGGGAAACGTTAAACGCATATGCCAGTCCCTGCTCGGGCGCCAGTAAAGGATTGTGTCGAAGAAAACTACAAACGAAAAAATCCAATAAACCAGTCCATAGGAAAAGCTCAAGCGTTCGACTCCCGGTGAAAACGACAGAAAAATATTTTTAGACTAAACTGATGTGATTGAGGCCCACAATAAGACTGCTGTCCAAATCATCCTTAAATTATAGTTTAGCTTGTGCTTACCGGTTAAGAATAACCCTTAGCCTTGCAAAACGTCAATCACAATCATGCACCGCACCGTCATCACTTTGGCTCGATTTGCGTGGGACACATTTCATGCTTACTTGGATTACCGACAGACGGAATGGAATTCGCTTATGAGGCATTTGGTTTGAGAACAAGAGAAGAAGCAGAAGTTTGTATTGCATTGAAAAAACCTCTAAATATTGCAGAAAGACGTGAGGTCATTGTAACTTCAGTGGTTTTTATGTATATTGGGAGCGAAACCAAAAGTGGAATAGGATTCTACACCGATTGTTGGTTGCTACGAGTACTTGACGAATGACTGGATGTTTTGGAGGGAAACATGCTTCTTCTTGGACTTAAATTCTGGGTTTCGCTTGCCCCCTCTCACGTACCATATTGTAAATTTTAAAGGGAAATGTTATTATCATCAGAAAGTGTTGGTAATTTCCAAGCACAAATAAATTCTAGTATCTATGAAATCGATCGACTCCCATCAAATATTATTAAAATTTATATGCATTTTAAACCGAAATCTAACAAATTATTGTAATTTTTTTCATTTATTTTAGCGACCCAATGTTTAGTAGTAGCAGTAGTAGAAGAGAGTTTCCAAGTTCAAGCAGCAGCTGCGGCAAATCGCGCACCATGTCTACCTCTTCCAACGCCACGACCATGTCAAATGAGTCATACTGTATCTCTCTCGGTGTAGGGCCTCTGTGGTGGTCCTGATGTCCCTTCCCACCACAGAACAGATCACGATAGGGCGTCACTCTTAGCTGGTAAATTATATTAAATTAATTATTATAATACAAAAATAATAAATTAAATTTAAATTTTTAAATTCCAGAATTTAATAACCGTAAAGCATCCGTAAGCTCCGTTGGAAGCAATGTTTCCATTTCATCTTCGGAGTTTTCTGATATTGAATACGCTGATGATGTTATATCAACTTGCTCTGATGACGATTGCCAGGAGGTTGTCAAGAAAATTCTTCAACATCAACGACCAATGCGCATCACCATCAAGTTGCATGTCACTGAAAGCAAATACACTAAATGGGACACGGTAAGTTGTTGTGTGACGTATTAGTTTGTAAAAGATAAGTTTTTGGTCTAAAATTTAAATGGAATAGGTGTGTGTCTCCTGGAGAGGGTGGGATGTCTCATTTAATTATCTTGAATGAACGATAAATTTAAGGATGTTAAAGTGACTTTTTTAAATATACCCCACTTTGTCAAAAAAATATTCTCCTAGGGCTGCTTGCTAATCCACAGAGGAAGTGATATACGAGTCCTATTCCGCGTCAACATCTTGACACCCTCTCCATAAGATGTGCAAAATAGCCATTCTGCTCAAGTGACTTATGGTATGGATACCAACCAAGAGGGACAATTGAGACCTGTTGTCTTTCTGTGAGATATTCGGCCTAAGATTTCGCGAAGCCGACTTTGGTTAATTTTTGATCATCTATCGTTTGCGGCTTTGAGAAATGTTTGGTGAATTCTATTGTTCTCCTTTTCCAGGAGCACAAGTTCCTAAGGTAAGATTTGGCTCGGTTTAAGGGATGAACTATTTTTGTTCAGTTTATCTGCCATTTCAGTGTATGTTTCGCTGGTTAGTCGCAGATCGTTGCGATAGCGATTATTGTCATGTCTAAGGCTGGCCACTAAACTACGCATGCGTACGTAAGGATTGGCCTTATGATGGCTGTGTACATCCAATGAATGATTGGATGTACACATGTTGGTCTCTTACCAACCATTCTATTGCAAAGGTAGAAAGCTATTGAAGTTTTCGTTAACGTTTTCTTTCCAGTTTAATTTACTAACTCAAGATATTTGACTGTACATTTTAAAATAAAAACTTAACGGTCTTGAGCGGATTGGCATCCCAATTGCTGAGCTATTCAAGAGGTGTTTGCATTTTTTTTTTTTATTTAAGTGAATGTGGGTTTCAATTGTTCTTTCTAAAGTCTTAAGAAGATCCTTATTGTTTGGAATCTTTTGGTTCAGTGGGAGAGGGCCTGCCAGCTTTCGGAATAAAAATGACATTGACTTCTCCAACTAGATGAAATATAGGTGGTGTTCAAACATCCCCTTAATATTTTCACCAACATTGAAATTCATCATTTCCTTCGAACTTTGAAGCATATTCGGAATTATTCCATCAGGCCCTGCAGATTGTATGCTGAGAAGGAGTTTATGGCCCATGCCACTTTCTTCTTATCTATGATTTGGTTACCTATATTTGAGATTTCGCTTATGGTTGGGCTGCTTTCTATAGGGGATGCATCGAAGACACATCCAGGAAAACGAGTGGTTATAAGTTAGTGACTCAAGGGCTTCCGTGCAGGAGTCTGTCCAGGTATTGTACGGTCTCTGGACAATTAAAATAATTTTCCATTGGCAGTCTGGGAGTGTCCGGGATCATTTTGAAACCTTTTCAATGGAACACAAAAACTTCTGGACGATTGTGAAAAGAGAATTTTGCTTTTCGATTTGAAGTCAGCATCCACTCAAGAATCACAAACTCAAATATCAAAACTAAACGTCGTGTGATCGTCATTGTTTTGCAGTGACAAAAACATCGTGAACCGTCACTTTTAGGTCACTGCAGTGACAAATTACCGTGACCGTGAGATAGCCTTATCACTGTTGATGGGACACCGTGACACGTAGCCTGTCGCTGCAAGGACTGTGTCCCAAGCCCAACCGTGCCACGGCAATAATTTCTGCCATGTCATTATTTGTCACTGTTGGGCGTTCGGAGTTGAACACCCTTTTATTCAAAAGCTTTGGTGGTGCTATCGGATTTGCAATTTCGTATACCTAAAATACGAGTTTTAGGGCGAGATGATGAAAAAGACATTTTACTTCAAAGAAATTTGTAAGATTTTAACAAAACCAAGGAAAAAATATGTATTACCACTAGAAAAAACATGTTTGTGAATTGTTTTCAATTTTAAAAAATATCTTAAGATCGTTCCTAGAATTTTTATTCCCAAACGACGTCAAACTTGTAACGCCAAAGTTTAAAGGCGTCAACGCGGCGTTGAAATAAATTACAAATTATTTTTTTTGACGCCGCGTATTGAAAACGCGCTCTTTTTGAAATGGGATCATAGAAAAAGAAACAAAAACGACAACTGAGAGAATAATTCTCTCCTCGCCAACAAACTGAAAAAATGGCCCTGCCCTGCCAGCGGCATATGTGTACTGGTCCCTGTACATTTATGGGACTACTAAAACGTTTGCATTTTTGGGGACACGAAACGTATGGCAGATTGGCTGCTTTTCACACGAATCTCACACGTATTCACATACACAAAATAACATTTCAGGGTTTGGAGGGCGTGATCGGTACGGGTCGCAGTTCTTTTTTTTTTTTTTTTCAATGCATGGGATATGTATTGCGGTATAATTCTCGCATCAGTTTTACGCAGAAAACTTCATTCTCACGTCGCAACAACCAATTTTTGGACCACAAGGAACGAATTCTTTGCGGTGGCCTTTGGTTGTTGTCGAAGTCATCGTCACTGGCTGCTTTCCAAGATGTGGGCCGCAAGAATCGCCACCTCTACCATATTTGGTGTGGACATACTTAATGTGACTTTTCACTTTTGCATTTAATCACTGTTGAAACACTTCAGAAACTCACGTCTATATTTAACCAAAACAACCAAGACACAATGACTTAAATTGACGCCGTGTCATCGTCATTGCTAAAAATGCTTAATGTCATTGCAGTTTAGACTCACCGCCAACGATCAGCTGTTTGAGAGTTGTCACGTCGTGTGATCGTCATTGTTTTGCATGTCATTGCCGTGACACCGAGACACAAAGATCACCGTGACACTTTGACGTTCATTGTATTTTGGGACAACAATGACAGACATGTGTCATTCGTGTGATAGTAACTAGCCTTGACACCATTACCTTTGTCACGGCAATGACGATGGTAGGACCTATTTTGTTGTGACGTCACAGTGTCACGGCAATGACACATTGCAAGGACCGTCTAATACTAGCTTTACACTCAATCCGATCCTGACGAGGCTCGTTTTGACTGCAATGTTTTATTTGGTGTTTTTTTTTTTGGTAAAAATTGATTGGGGGGCATAATGACAGAAAATACAAACATACCGGTTGAATATGGTTATTTTCCATATGTTCGATTCAATCGGCGGATTTTTCGTGACGAATCCGATCACGCTTCGGCCGATGACAGGTTTCGTCTACACGTGCCCTTAAGCGAATATTTTTGTTTCGTCGGTTGAGCAAATAATTTTTGTTTCTTATCTCAAAATCGCTTTGGAGGAAGATACAAAAGTTAATTCTGAGGTTAAACGAAATAAAGTTTGTGTTAAAGTCCCTTCTGCTTGTCAAATGCTTAAGCAAACATCTTAAATGGATACGAACAATTTCGTTTAGAATAAAACCCTTTGATAAATGTATCGACACTCGTGTCGTTTTCTTCCCATACAATGTATGTACTTGCCGGCATGACAAATTGCCCTCCTTTGACTATCTAGACACTTAACGAATCAATGAAACGAATCCATTCGTCTGGGAAGCATTTTTTTTATACAAATTCACCTACATTGACAATTTATTACAAAGTCAGGTGCAGTAATCGTAGCTTTCATAATACAAAACCCCTCACAAAAAAAAACTAAAACTAAAACTGGATTAACAGTTACATAATATCGAAAAGGTGAACAAAAAGAAAATTGATTTTTTGTTTGTTTTTTGTTTTTGTTTTTATTTTGCACTCGTAGTCTTATTGCATTTTTTCTGAAACGACAACGACTTGTTTACAAAAAGAAAACGTAACCTTCAATTTAATTATACTATTATCTCAGTACGCCTTTGGTTCTTTGGTGCTTATTAAGCATGAAAGACTGCGATTATATCACATCGAGCGGTAATAACGCTTATCGGTTAAAATAAAATGTAAACAAAAGAATATAAAAATACACGAACATTGCAGGCATTATTCAAAAATACAAATCCTATTGACGTAACATTAATTGCTTCTACAAAAATTATGTATTCTTTCGTGTATAACAAAAGAATGGCCTCTAGACTAGCAAAACCCACTCTCTCCAGCTGAAGCTCTGTATATAACGAGTATCCTTTCTTGAGCCTACTGGCTTCCATCTAGTTATTATTCAAAATAATAAATATTTTTCTTACTAATTTCTTTTTCTTTGCAGGTCCTCAATCCATTGAACAACATCTTATACGTCGTGATGCCGGAGGTTCTTCCTCCAGAAGCATCCAAGCAATCCTTCATTTCATTGTTGGAATTTGCTGACGAAAAATTGGACGTAGACGCTGTAGTACTCTGCATGCGTAAGGATCGTCCTGACCGTTCCCGTTTGGTGCAAACTTTCTTGATTCTTGGCTTCCAACCGTTGTCTCGTAAGTCTCCTCTCGCTCCACCAGCTGAGAAGGTAGAAAACAACAACTGTTTCCTCATTTACAACATCGAGGAATAAGCACTCAATCGTCGCAAGCTATACCATCAGCAACAACAGCAACAGCAACACAAATAAAACATCATTATCGTACCTAATATCAGAAGATGTCTTAATCTTGGAGCAATAACTTTCCTCAAAAACTGTCAACTTTAAGTGTTCAGGATTTTAAAACGGATATCACAAATTTTAATTCAGAAATCACATTAACACCTTCCATCGAATATCTGAAAATTAAAAAAAAAAAGTTAAGAATGTAACCTTCATTGAGGAGTGCTATATCGTATTTAAAAAAATATATAAAAAATCAAAAAAAAAATATAAAATTAAAAAAAAACAAAAAAAATATATAGTTTTAAGGAAATTTTGCGCATTATCCGATTAATTCAAATTTATTTTAAAATCTCAAGTATTGTCTTTTTCGCGCTGTTTTTTTTTATTTTCTCTTAAATGCATTATTCTTTTATTTTTTTTTATTAACAACAACAAAACAAAAAGTATTTTTTCTTTCTTTTTATTTTAAAACTTACAAATCATTCAGTTTCTTATACAATTTTTTTCTAATAAATGTTGAACCAGCAGATTAGAATTAGTTGTTATGAGCCTGTGGTGTGTCAAGTTTCTACCAGAGAGGAAGTATGGAAATAAGAACAATTTTTTTACTTCTCCAAAACTATTTAAGTACATTTTTGTCGTAATTTAATTTCGCGTCCGTGAATAAATGAAATAACCTATGACGGTACAAGACAAGTGGACATTATCGTTTGTTAAGGAGTGTTTATTTTATGAACACATGAAAGCGAAAGTTTCGATATTTGTCACTTCATCTTGCAAACGAGAATTGAAATAACATTTGATGATATCACTCCATCTCCTTGTTTTGCACCTCTTCTTTGGTGGATTCACGCACGCCGGTTCAAGCACGTACAACGTAAACGTCAAAATGTCACCATGACGGCAGTAATTAAAATGTTTTACTGACAAAAAAAAATTATTAAAGAATGCCGGTTCAACTTTTACAACATATATTATCATTATATATTATTATAAGTATACAGGGTGTCCGCCGGGAAGCTATACTAACGGGTGATTTTTTTGAGGTTAGGATTTTCATGCATTAGTATTTGACAGATCACGCGGGATTTCAGACATGGTGTCAAAGAGAAAGATGCTCAGTATGCTTTGACATTTCATCATGAATAGACTTACTAACGAGCAACGCTTGCAAATCATTGAATTTTATTACCAAAATCAGTGTTCGGTTCGAAATGTGTTTCGCGCTTTACGTCCGATTTATGGTCTACATAATCGACCAAGTGAGCAAACAATTAATGCGATTGTGACCAAGTTTCGCACTCAGTTTACTTTATTGGACATTAAACCAACCACACGAATGCGTACAGAAGAGAATATTGCGTCTGTTTCTGAGAGTGTTGCTGAAGACCGTGAAATGTCGATTCGTCGCCGTTCGCAGCAATTGGGTTTGTGTTATTCGACCACATGGAAGATTTTACGCAAAGATCTTGGTGTAAAACCGTATAAAATACAGCTCGTGCAAGAACTGAAGCCGAACGATCTGCCACAACGTCGAATTTTCAGTGAATGGGCCCTAGAAAAGTTAGTATACCTTCCCGGCGGACACCCTTTATTATAACCTTTATTTTATAATTACTTTATTCCAAATGTAATAGTTTATACAATTTATATTCATTGTTAATTATTTTTAAATACGATATGGTTTCTGAACTTGAGTATATAATTGTATAATTGATTAATCACAACACAATATGAACTAAATAATATTCTTTTTTTATCGAACTTGTATCATCATGGAATTTATATTGATAAACTGTTCCGAGAAATAAAACAAATAAAGTAAATAATTCGTGTTTTACTGTAAATAAATTCAAAAAGCCACCTTTTGTGCCTCGGATTCATAAGAGCTATCTGTCGAGGCTTACGTTTTTGTTAGTATCGTTGTTTTGCCTCAATATTTACCATATTTAGGTGTGCCCACACCAAAGAAACATTTCTGAAATGTTTCCCATTTGTTTAAAAAACATTTCAGAAAAATTTCAAAAATGTTTTTGAAATTTCTGAAACATTTCTTAAAGTTTATTTGCTTCCCATTTTATGTATCCAGTTTTGTACTTCAAGATAGATTGTAAAAAAGGAGTAATTATAGCAACGCGTTTTGTTATCATGAAAAAATACAAACAAATAAAAACAAAAAACCTGTCAACTAGACTAAAATGTTTGAAAAAATAAAGAAATGTTTCGCAAAGCGTCCAGACCGAAATAAACATTTCAGAAACATAAAAAAAAAACATTTGAAAGAAAGAAACATTTCTGAAATGTTTAAAAAAATGTTTCTGTGGTGTGGACACACCTGCTCTGTGTTAAGTTTAGTTAAAGGCGTCATGAGAGGCATACAACACTGTATCATCTGCGTATTGGATGCTGTTAGAAATTCCAAGTGAAGAAGTTAAGTCATGAATGATAATGTGTAAAAATGTACCCAGGATTCCCAGCGAAGATTTATACGTATGGTATCTGAAAGAGTCCAACCTATTTTGACTTTAAAAAACCTGTAGTAAGAAGTTGGATATTACTTTCATTGTATTAGTTGGCAAATTGAAGAAAATCATTTAAAAAAATAGGCACACTGGGTCGCACTTACTTTACAGTGTATCAAAGTAAAACTTTACCATCAGAGCCAAAAAGGTTAAACTTACTTCCATCGGTAAAAATGTATTTCTTCCAGAACTCAAAATCCTTTCCTGATGAAAAAAACGGACGGAAAATAAGAATCTGAAATTGAACCAGCGGAATTTGAAATAAACAGTTTAATTGAGACCGATGACAGCGATGGAACCAGCAGGCCCAAGCGATGGCGTTAAAATTCAAACAGAATCGAGCAAAGAAAGCACTGCTTCTCTTCGTAAATCCGAACGAATCCGGAAGCCGAATACAAAATATTGAGGCAAGTTATAATGTCAAATTTGAAAATTGCGATCCGGAAACAGTGGAAGAAGCACTGTCGTGCCCTGACGCACCAATGTGGCTGAAAGCAATGGAAGCTGAATTTGAAGCTCTCATGACAAATAAAACTTGAAACTTGGTCGAACTACCGAAAGGAAAAAAGCCTATAAATTGCAAGTGGATTTTTAAGACGAAGCGAGATGTTAATGATGAAATTTTAAAGTAAAAGGCTCGTTTGGTGGTCAAAGGATGTTCGCAAAAAGAAGGCACCGATTATCACGAAACTTTTTTGCCTGTAGCCAGGTATTCTTCAATTCGTTTTTTGATTGCGCTTGCCTGTCAGTTTGATCTAAAATTTCGCCAAATGGATGCTGTCGCCGCGTTTCTGAATGGAGAATTAAGCGAAGATATTTTTATGGTTCAACCAAAAATTTCACCGATGGATCCAAAAAGGTATGTAAATTGAACAAGTCGTTATATGGGTTAAAACAGTCAAGTCGAGTATGGAACGAGAAGTTAAACGATGTTTTATTGAAGGCTGGTCTGAAGCGGTCAGATGCTGATCAATGCATTTATTATAAAACCAACAACAAGAAAATGACCTTCGTCGCCGTTTACGTGGACGATGTTTTAATTTTCTCCAACGACGAAGTTCAAGAAAACATTTTAATAGATAGTTTAACGAATAACTTCAAGATGAAAGATTTAGGGGAAGCCTCGTCAATTTTGGGGATTCGTATAACTCGGGATAGGTCAGCTGAAACAATTGCTAATGACCAAGCTCAATATATTTCAGAGATTTTAAGTCGCTTTGGGATGTCAGACTGTAATCCAGTATCAACACCACTGGACTTGAATCAGAAAATATCCTTGAAAATGTCTCCAACATCAGAAGACGAGAAGGAAGTCATGTCGAAGTGCCATACATGGAAGCTGTTGGATCTTTACTTTTCACCGCTCAAACTACGAGGCCAGACATAAGTTATGCTGTTAATTTATTGAGCAGGTACAGCACTAATCCAGGAAAAGGACATTGGACAGCCGTAAGGCGTATTTTTCGATATTTGAAAGGAACGATCAACAAGAAACTAGTTTACAATCGGAAAGAAAACACCCTAATACAAGGATTTTGTGATGCTGACTGGGCAAGTGACGCCGATCAAGAAAATCAACTACACGATATGTATTTACAATGCAAGGTGCTCCAGTTTCTTGGTCTTCAAAACGACATGCAACTGTTGCTCTCTCTACGACCGAATCAGAATTTATTCAAGAATCGATGTGGTTAAAACGACTGGAAAAAGAGTTATTCCCGTATTGTAACTGTTTATTTCAAATTCCGCTGGTTCAATTTCAGATTCATTAGCATTTAATTCTTCAATCCGAAAGATCAATTCTTCATTAAATTCTCCCCCTGAATTGGCATTTGGTTCAACTTAATTCTTCAAAGCACGAAACAAAAGGGGTGGACCAGTTATGATTATTTTCAATTACCTTCTCATTTCGGGAGTTTTCAAAGAAGATAACGTCACGACTCACAATTATTTTTTTTCGTTTTCATATTGTAAAGACGATATGCCTTTTATTCAGAGCTGTATCCAAACAATATACATTCGGTTGATTTTGAATCTAGCTTCTTCCGTTTTTCGCATGGATTGTGCACCATCGCCTTGCATCCAAATACGCGAAGCATTTCCAAATCTGGTTTTACTTTAGACCATATCTCCTCTGGAGTTCGTGTATTCTCTCCTCTGCACGGGATCCGGTTTAAAATATAAGCAGCCGTGCATGCAGCTTCAGCCCAAAACCGTTGATCAAGATTAGCATCAAATAACATGCAACGCACTCGTTCTACAATGTTTCTATTTATCCTTTCAGCAACTCCATTTTGTTGCGGAGTATACGGGGCTGACTTTTGATGTTGAATGCCACACCCAGAAAAAAAAATTAAACTGAGTTGCAATATTCCGTGCCGTTATCACTGCGTAATATCTTGCTTTTTTTACCACATTAATTTTCCACAAGGGCTTTGAAAACTAAGAACTTTTCGAAAACTTCAGACTTTTGTTTCAATGGATAGAGATATAACTTTCTGCTGAAGTCGTCCACAAATGTTACAAAGTATCTATACCCTGAACAAGATTTGATTGGCATTGGTCCGCACACGTCAGAATTTTTCTTCCATGACTTCACCAAAAGATACACCATTGACAGCAGTTTTCAGTTTCACCAAATTGTCTATTGAGCCATTCGACGATTCCATAAACTGGCGTCATTCTGTACTTGCAAAGCAACATGATCCGGATATGATGAATTCGACATAAAACAATTTAGCCTATACATGTTGTCAACCAATGATTCCGATGCTATCATCTCCATACGTTCGTCAAATATTTTGCAGCATTATTTCCCAAATTTAACAGTTTTGCCACTTTTGACTATTTGGCTCACCGAAAGTAAATTTGCACATAAATTTGGAACATATTGAACATCGTAGACTGTAGCCTTAGTTTTCTTCGTACCATTTAAAGTGTTAAACTTACATTACCTATACATTCAACAGGCAGTTGCATTATTAGCGACAACAATTTCTTTATGCGTTGGTGATATTTGGTTTTTAAGAGATAACTTGTTCATCGTCATATGTGCTGATGCCCCTGAGTCGACATACCAAGCACCTTCAGGAACTTCACTTTTGACTAAGTTTTATAACTTACTTTCTTTTTATTTGAGCATTGCCGTGAAAAGTGACCTATTTCACCGCAGATGTGACATCTAAATTTCGGTTGGGGCTTCTGTTTTTGAGATTTGAACTTGGGTTTAATAAACATTGCGCTTTCAGTTGATTTCACATCGTATTTAACCTGTTGCCAGCAAAAGGGTCTTCACCGCATCACTTTTCAATACCTTTGTTGAATTTTCTATTGCCATTACTGATGCGTTGTAGTTCAGGCAGCCCTGCCAACATTAACGAAGCCACAACTTCATCGTCAATCGTCAGACCAGCTTTTCTTACCTTAATTGAATTGGATTAACAATCGCTCAGTTTTAATTGCACGAGTTGTTTCAGCAAATCCACTTTCCTACAAAGACCGGTGTCTTCAAACGCAGGCTATCCCGCTATGTAAGAATAATTTTGTGTTTCAAGCAACAAAATTAATTCCGACTTCGCCTTCAAATCAGTAGCCAATTCTGCTGTAGCTGTAGCAGCTAGTTCCTTTTCGAAGCAACTCCATAGTCCTTTAATAACTAAATATGATTGTGCAGCAATTTTCCACACGTCGAAATTTTCTCGTCCCTTTAGTTTTTCTAGACACGCAACGTTTGAAGCCATATTCAGTTTTGTTTCTATCAAATATTGAAATTAAAAGATAAAAAAAAATTTCGGGATCTGGGCTCATAACCTGATGAAAAAAACGGAAATACAAAATAATAAGACCAGCACAGTATGAGTTTTAAAAGCAGAATAATAGAAAAAATTCTGAACATTTTATTTTCATAGTAACAGGCATTTTTTGAAGTGTTGCTGATTTACTGGCTGAACACAATGACGACGGAACTGGAATACGCATACGGAACTGCAAACATTGAATACACGCGAACTGTATTTTGCGAACACAATGGTACGTTACTGCATACGGAACTGCAATACGCATACGGAAAGGTTGGTTAACTTTTAACTTTTACGTACAGTAAATTTGACATTTTATCTGATGCAGAGAGAAATTATGAAAGAGAGAACAATCTTTCGTACGTCTGTCCCTCCCAAACCCTTTTATTTAGTATACCTGAAATAACACCAGATGATTCCGTTCTTCTTAATGATATTTCAATTCGTTGTATAAGAGTTTCTTCTCTTTTTTATCATTTGTTTTTGGTATTCAATCCATTTTTGAATTTAAATGTCAAAGTTACTGTACGTGCATTGTGTTCCGATTGAAATTGGTACGTACGACAAATTTGACAGCTGTTCCGTACACCGTCTCCGTAATGCAGTTCCGTTTTTGCATTGTGTTCAGCCAGTTAAATTAACAGAGTTGAGCTGAGTGGATTTGCAAATTTTACTCTTTTGATTTTATTGCCTTTGCTGATAAACGGTTTTGTCCTGGCTACCCGTCCATTTTAACTGTTGTTTATCAAAATAATTCTGGTTGTTTCTGGACACGCTTTTTTGTTGAGATACCTTTCTGCCTCTTGAGCAAGTTTGGGAGCACTCATTTTAAGATTATCTTTAATTTTTCGAATGATCCACCGCTTATCCGCATCGGTGTCTTCTTCCTATTTTCGATCACTCCTTCTCTGTAGCGCTTAAGGATGTATTGGACTGTGGAATGACTTCGATCCACTAATTGTCCAATTTTTCTCAGGGTCTTACCATTCTTAAAATGCATTATAATGAGATTTCTAATGTCTACTGCTGTTTGACCGTTTTGTCTACCCATTTTGAAAAAAAAATACAAATTTAGTTATAAGGTAAGGCTCAGAATACCATCCATCAGCATTAATAAATTAATATTGATTGGTTTCTATCGTAATTAAATATAACAAACTATGATCTTAAATTGCATTGTACGAGTTTTATTTTGAGGTGTTTTTTTGAGTGTTTAAGGAAATATTTGCCTGTATTACTGTTAACGTAAGTTTTTCTGTACAAAATTATAAGTGACAATTTAAACTGGAAGACTTCTTTACATTTTTCCAAAATAATAATTCCATATTATTTGTATATGGGTATCTTAAACAAATATTCTTTTGTACGAGTTTTAATTTGATTCACGTTACCTTATCACATAAGATAGCAAGATCTTTGACAGAAACAAATAACATTTATGTAGAAAACTTACACGACCTGAACTTATAAAAAGTGTCAAAACCACAATGCTTAACGGTTTTAAGTAAAAATGGAGTACGGCATCACCATCTTTTTTATTTTTAGTTTTTTGAAAAAAAAAATTAGATTTCAGTACCTATGCAGTTTTTCAGAGTTTGTTATTATATAACTGATCATGAAATTTTAAATAAAATGTATTGATAAGTTTTAAATATATTCAGAATAAAAAAAATAAAAATTAATTACATCTAAATAAATAGTAAACAAAATATTTTATATGTTGCAGTGCAGAATTTATTTGGCTACATAGATCTTTTGAAATATAAAATTTGATAGGAATGCAATGAGCCTTTACCGAGAAAGTCGAAAATTAGGATGTTATATTCATACTGGGAAGAATAAGGAAAAACAGTCCATCTTGCTTGGCTAAGATTTAATGCAATATTTAGGAAAATGATGAAAATCCATTTCCTAGGCCACATGTTTAGGTAAGGTTTCATAAGTTTTCAAATTTTGAGGTGTTTTATTTTAATATATATAATCCATAATAATCATAATATGCTATTGATCGCAATTTAAAATCTAAAAATAAATATACATAGTTTCGTAGGAAAAAAAAGTTGGTTGTCTGTAAAGTCGGTTTACGGATGATACGGTGATAACGTCATAACTCATAAGCAAACATTGATGGCACCAACACAAACATACAGGCCGTTAACTCACAAAATATACAATTCCACTTGTGAGGTAAAAAAGCTAGTACTAAATATACTACTAAGTACTAAATCTAGTACCAATGAATACAATAGTACTCAATTCTAGTACTAAGTACTAAAAGTCTAGTACCAACATACTATTGTACCAATAACCTAGTACCAATCGGCACCAGTTTTATATTTATCTATCGGCACCCGGCGCGCGTTACTACGCCCTAGAAAAAAACATGGGATCAAAAAATATTCACAGAAACGATCTTTGGACAAAACTATATTTGTCCTGTAAATTTCATTAAAATCCGTTGGACGGTTTAGGAGTACATACTCAACATACATACATACATCTGATGTTAGCCTGGTGCTCAGAATACGTTTGCGATCGTTTTTTTTGTCACAATTCAGGCACGTTGCACACTTGCGTCATTTTGACGCACCGGTGACGCTTTTGCTTCTTACAGAACTCACAAATGACGCGGCGACATCTGACGAGTGTAGGCACCAGTACCTAGAACTAAGTACTGCTCAGCTAAAACCCGAGCTAAAATTTATCTTGGGTGGAAATTTGTAAGCAAGATACATTTTAGCGCGATCTGAGAACTTGGCTTGATTTGCAATTTAAAATTGTTTTCATACCATTGTTGCACTAGATTAATAAAACATTTTTTCAGTACGAAAATGTTTTCACGTTATTAGAATGGAACATAAGAACGAAGAATATAACAGTCTAAGAAATATACGTAAATGTATGAAGAAGAAGAACAATTCTCACAAAGAAGAATAAAATAACAGCTGGTAATTTGCCTAATGCCTTAAACACCCTCTAGGTATAAGATATAGGGTCCTATTATGACTCGCGATTCACCATATATATTTGGCGAATGCGAATATTTGGTATTAAGCGGGAACCACACTTATCTCGTCTCGTATGTTGTGGACTGGCGTGTTGCTATCACTCCTATGTATTTCATATGTGTAGATACATATTTTTCTCGTGTGTTGTGTTGCAAAGTAGTATGTTGTGTCGAAATCCCTTCTGTTCCGATTGCGCCTTATCACGCTATGGCGTAATGAAAAGAAACAAATACATGTACCTTAAAAATACCAGTATGGGAAACAGAGAAAACACGATTCTGGGAATATACAAGGTCAAAACGGTATTCAAGAGGCAAAAAAAACAAATAATTTTTTTTGAAAACCAAATAAAGTTTTAACAATAATAATAATAATACCAAATATCACTTTAATCTGTTTCAAAAAACATTTTTAAGAGATGTAGCTATGCATATATTTTGCGCACTGATAAATGTCAAAATATAACAACATAACCAACACACTAGATAAGTATGCACAGTCAGCGACACGACACACCACAACACACAACACTTTACAAGTCTGGTTCCGGCTGTTTTCAAATCGCCTAATTACTTTCGCCTCATATGCCAAAAAATGAGGCGAATTGAAAACTTGTTCTATTACCATTAGC
This sequence comes from Platycheirus rosarum, assembly GCA_963971375.1. Classification (NCBI taxonomy): domain Eukaryota; kingdom Metazoa; phylum Arthropoda; class Insecta; order Diptera; family Syrphidae; genus Platycheirus; species Platycheirus rosarum. The sequence goes on along the minus strand of OZ020510.1, from coordinate 27,148,018 downwards.
GAAAATTCGTCTCTATTTGTCAGAACAGGTTGAACTGTAAATCCTGGTTACTAAAAAATAAAGCAGTTTATTTTGAAGAGCGTCTGTTTTTTTTTAGAATAAATTTTTTTTATTTTCTGTTTAAATAATGATGCTGAAACTCAGTCGGGCGATGATCGAAATGTGGATTCATTCTACATCTAGCAATTTAAGGCCGTCCAGATTTTTAAAGAAATCATTTCTAGCTTGTTGCTTCTCCAGACTGGACATATCTTTTATCCAAGCCCGTACAACTTTTTGTTTCAAGCACTTCAAGAACTTCGCTTAAAACAACAGATACTACAGGTTGTAAGAGCTCCAGCTCGAAGTCTTTACCAACAGAACTTTCGTACCTGCAATTACCGAGAATCCGCAAAGCTGATGCTAGTTTTATGATTGGTGAAATTACTAAACTTTGAGTTGTTTGAAATTATGAACTCATGATATTTAAAAATAACTCAAACGCATGTTTGTTAATCCGAAAATATAAAAACAATTAATAATGTAAAAGACAATTAGTTGAACAAAGGGAATAAATAATTTGTTGCTTACAAACTGTCAGGATCGTGTCAGGTAGTTCAAGTGTGTTGGAACTATGTATCTCTCAAACTCCAAATACATTGCCATCAGCACCAGCATCGTCTTCTTCGAACAATAAGACTGGCAGTTTTTTTTGCAGTATGATGCCCTTGAATATCACTTATGTAAAGTTGATAGCAATGGAACAGCAACAGGACATTTAGGACTTTGGTCTAACGACGCTGGTGACGTTGCTGGTGCTGGTCTAATCTAATTTGAGCCATTGAAATACATTGGTTCTAAATTAATTACGGCCGCTATTGCTGGTGCTGTTGCTGGTTCAATCTGTTTCACGCATAAGGTTTTAAAATAATGGCGACCGCTGTTGCTGGTGCTGTTGCTGGTTCAATCTGTTTCACGCTTAAAAAACAATTTCTTATTAATCTTACTGTTCCTTGAACGCGCACAATATTAAATAACATCCCTGTTGTAACTTGACATTCTTAGAACTGCCATTAGATTGGAACTGTGACTTAACTGCGGATTGCGGAAACAACAAACATTAAAAGTTTTACAGAAATGGTATGTTATTTTACAATTTATATTTATATTTTCTTGTTTAAAAAATAATAATAAAGAAATACAAATAGTCCGTTACCCTCCACACAGATTGCGGTGATATGAAAATAGAGCTTTTCTGTGATGATTGTCCCAAGGCTTGTAAAAATTTCTTGGCGCTCTGCGCCAGTGAATACTACATCGGATGCTCGTTCCTGAGAAACATCAAGGGATTCATGGTGCAAACAGGGGACCCAACAAATACTGGCAAAGGAGGCACTTCTATATGGGGTTCAAAATTCGAAGACGAGTTCAAGGACTCATTAAAGGTGAGAAGATTGAGTAGTTCTTTATATTCCTTTTTTATCTCAAAATATCAAGATCGAGAGGCAGTCAGCCTACCACAATACTGTTTTGTACAGGCTTTGATCGGTAGAGTTTGCCTCTGTAATATCGAAAAATACCATAATCCTTATTGCTGACTCCTGATAAAAACTCTAACACTAACAATGGACAGAAGCTGCGAGATGCTTCTATATTTCCCGCTTTTCTATCCATTATATTAGATATTAGAACATAACATTTCTTAAAAAAACTATAATGTGATATGTTCTCTCAACTCTAGCATTCAGATCGTGGCATTGTTTCAATGGCAAATAATGGACCTAACTCAAATGGAAGTCAATTTTTTATTACATACGCAGCGCAACCAAACTTGGATTTGAAATACACCGTTTTTGGAAGGTAGGTTTGCAGTATTGCCTTGAATGAGTTACCATAGATAGAGCTTTATTTTTAGAGTGATAGATGGACTTGATGTTCTTGATGAATTGGAAAAGCTAACCGTCAATCCTAAAAACTACAGACCACATGCGGAACGAAAAATTAATGGCATTACGATGCATGCAAATCCTATTGCCAATGCTCAATCAGGAAACTGATTCAAGGCTTAAGTTTCTTTTTTAAATAAATATTTATATTTAAAAAAATAAAAGAATTCGTAAACAATTTAATTTATTTAAGAACCGGCCTGTTTAGTATTAACGGGAACATTGGCTCATCAAGATGAACGAATGTTCCCACAGTTACGAAACTTAAGATTCAATCAATTCAATTCAAAGCAATCATAAACAGTTTGTAACCTTTTAACGTGTGTACAACTTGACCCTTTGAACAGCCGAAAGCATATTGGTTGTAGCTTGACATTTTCATGAACAATGTTGCCTAGATTTACACAGTGACGTTGATAAGCGGTCTTCATTTCCAGACTATATCTGTAAAGAAATGTGTCGCTTTGGATTTTTTTGTTGGATATCTTTATATCTTTGATTTATAATTTTAAGGACGAGAGGGTTCAGTTGCCCTTCTGCCTCAAACGATGTATGATTCAACATAGAAGTGACGCTACGTTTCATTTAATTTTGTTTCCATACTTTACTGCCTGCGCTGAAATCCATCTACCAGGTAGATGTTGTAGGAATCACCAATTTTTATTAGACTCGATCCTACTCTTGAGGTGTTTGGCGTGTAGCGTACCATAATAGTCTTTTGGGTTCCTGGCCACAGCGGTGAGCTTGGGAACGAAAGGGCTGATTAGCTACAAGAGATCATTCATAGAACCAAGCCAGGCAGACACAACCGTAAGCATTCCAACCTGTTTCACTTCAGAGATAATCAGAGATAATTGAGAATAAATTACGCGCTACTGCAAACGAGAAATGAAGTTCGCTCGACTTCGCCATTCTTCCCAAATCCAGGAAATTGTGGCTTTGGTTTAACAAACAGAAAACAGAGATTATTCTTCAGCTGAACAAGAAATCGCTGTGCTCCCTTGTGGGGATACTGTTCATCCACAACGTACCGACATACCACAAAAAGAAATTGAAACTCAACACCGACTCCTTGTGCAGAGGAAGTGTATAAGGACACAAGTAACATCCTAGCAAATCTGAAATTGGGCTCCAGGGTGAACTGATGAGCATTCCTTGCGAGACGAGTATTACGGGAGAAACTTTTAAGGGGAGGAATGCAACTGGCTACTTCGAGTGAACATTTTTTGTAAAAGAAACGATAAAATAAGGAAAGACATGAAACATTGCGTCGGTGTTCGAATGGGGCAATTGTTTCAGCGGCAGTTCTATTTCCTATCAATCTTAACGCTCGATTTTGTATTCTATCAAACAGGAGAAGCGATGTTAAGGTAATCAAACTGGACGAAGTATTATAAATTAAGACTAACACTTATTTAAGCAGGAGGCACAATGGATCTTAAGGTCGAAGTGCATTAGACAATTTAATTCATTCAAATTCATCACAATGTAGAACCCCTTAAGAAGCTAACGTATGTTCAAATATATATCATTTTCAAACCATTTTATATATACCGTGAAATATAGGGATTCTTTTTTTAGCCGAACAACACGAATTCGGAATAGTTTACCCGGCGGGATTTTCCCTTGCCATTTTGATCTGCTAACATTCAAAACCAATGTTAATCGGCACCTCCTATCTCTCCCCTCCCTATCTTCGTAATGCCCGCGCAGTGTGTTCTACATTAAGAGGGAAATACATAATCCATTGTTTAATAATAAAAAAAAAAAAAAAAAAAAAGGATCTGGGCTACGTAAAGGGAATTTAGCTCCTTTTCTTCTATGAAGTATCAACCCAGGAGTTTTTTTCTTTGGAGTATGAAAGCTTCGCAGTCTCCGCATTCGCTAACAAGTTTTGAAGTGACTGTGTAGGACCTTAAGGCTTTGATTGCAGCTTGACTATCTGTCATAATTGCAATGTGTTTATTTGTGTGGTTTCTATGTAAGTTCATATCAGCGCACTTGCAGATCGCATAGACTTCCACCTGCAATATGCTTGACAGGTGCCCCATGTACCAATTATACCTGCTCCTGTGCCTTCTGCTGTTTTTGAATCATCTGTGTACCATTTTAGGGAATGGCTTTTTATTGAGTGAGTGTTTTTCTCACTTTGCCATTTCTTTTTTGTTGCTCATTTCAGTGTTAAATTACTTAACAAAATTGAACTTTTGGTCACGTTTCTCGAAGGATGTCAATGAGTATCTTCTTACTGTCCAAATCATGTTTTTAAATACATTACTCCGAAATTGACGTATGGTGCCCAGAATTAAAACTATTTTTTTTTATCTTCAACTAAAATAAATCGAAACCATAAACATACATTTTTAGCCAACCAACAGCATCGGCCCCAGTCGGTAAATCTTTAATATTTGAACGGAAATTATTTGGTACAATTAAATACTTTATTTCTTTCTAGTTTTATTTTATTTCACTTTTTTCTTATTATACAACTCGTTTTTACATCTTATATTCTAATAAATTTTCGACTTAAAAATATCTAATTTACATAAGCCTAGACAATTATTATAATATTATTAAAATATTAAACTAAGTAACAAAAAACAAAACTAATAAATCTAAGTAAATAAAACTGTTGTGATATAGTTTTGTTATATAGAGTACAATTGAAAAAAAAATTAAAACATTACCTAATACAACTAATGAGAAGGAGATTAAAACTGCAATATTGAAACATAGCTCATTTTTTTATACGAATAATAATAATTTCACTAGGTAAAGGGAAAAATTTAACAGAGTATCTATAAAATATTGTTTGTGATTGAAAAAGAAAATGGTACGAATAGTTTTATAGAAAAAAATTTGCATTGCACTTGTTTTGTCGGTAAATCGTTTCAAATATTTGCTTTTCTTTTACTTTAATATAACTATTTGTTCCCCCTGAGAAATGTCAACAATTTGTTGTGATTTTTTTTTTGGAAAACAAAAAAGCTCTCAAGTTTAAATGCACCATCACCCACTGCACCAAAAAAGTGTGTGTGTGCGCAATGTCCTAAGTAAAAAAAATTTTAACTTTACCAAAAGGTGTATAATACAGTCTCAGAAAAGAATGAATTGATTTGGTTTTCCTTTTTTTTAAATTTTTTTTTCAAATTCAATCGTCCAATTGTTTTTTTCTCTGATAGGTCTCTCACATTACATTAACTATGGTTCTTAAATCTAAGTCTTAACATAAAACCGTGTGTTTTTTTTAATTATGTGATCCGCATGTTGTATATCCTACTTTTTAATAGCTCCATTTGTGTTTTTTGGATTTTCCTGAATGTACTGTTCGAACATTGTACGCATATCGGCAAGAGCCTTGCGGATATTGTCACCAAATCTGTGTGCACTCTGAGAAAATTAAAGAGAAACTTATTACATAGACTTTCTTCATTTCAATTTGTTTTAACTTACTGTTGTTCCGCAACTCCTCTTGGCGGATATGTGGAAGAAAATCAAGTCTTCGCCAGCAATGATGTACGAAACACCATAGCCATCATCTGCCACAGGTCCAAAACCACCACCGGCACTAATACAATTTGGATACTTCTTCAGATCCATTTTGGTTGTCTGTCCATGAGGGGTTTGACTAGTGGACAGGCGCCAAGGTTCGCTAAGAACTTCATTTAAGAATGGAGAGTCTACTTCCAGGTACTTTGAGACAACATATAGGCAAAACAGATGCCTATCGATTCCACGGCCAGACATAGCATCTTGGTAGCCCAATTGATGGCGTTCACAAGCTTTCAGAAGCAATTCAACGCATTCTTTATTCTAAAATTAAGAGATAATGCGTTCAGATTTGATGTTGATTTTTATGTTATTCTTTAATAGTCATTACCGTGCTTTGCCCACTCTCCATAGTTTTGACCCATGCACTTGATTCAATTGTGCATGGACGAACGGTTTCTGTACGACCTTCACGGAAAAGTCTCGTCATGGAAGCTTCGTATGTGAGTGAGAAGCGTTTAGCGTCGCGATAGTAGGCTAGCTGAAGGGCCATTTGAATGTATGCATCTGGAGATATGCGACACTTTTTCATGAATCCTTTGCCGTATTCGCTGTGAACAAGAATACGCAAATCAACATCCTGTAAATAAGAAAAAGAAATCATAAATCATTTGAAAGTTTTAATTTCCAAAGATCTGTTTTAAGGAAAAAATACTTCAGTAATAAAAAAAGAATATAATTTATTAACCAAAAGGACGACTTTTCTCTTTTAAAACTTCAGTTTCACATAATAAGATAAAAGAAGAAATAGCGTGAGACAAGAGAAATTGAATGAAATGACCATTACTAAAAAAAAATCATCATAAAAAAAAACATTAATTCGAAATAGCTTTTTTCGGCCTAAGTCCATCAACAAATTGGTGTTTTGTCCCAGTAGCTCACAGTTGACAGTGAGTACCTTGTCAAGACGCAAATTTTAACATATACATATAAAGTTTTTGACAATTTTAATCTTGTTTGATATAGTTCACATTAGGGTCCCTATTTTTTGATGATTAAGCAAAAAGCAATTTTTAATCAATAATTCAATAATTGAACAAAGTCTAAAATTAGTGCTGAGTCTTCTACTTTGTTTTTAAATTTTAATTTTTGACGTGATAACGTCTTATAAATCGATGACACGTTACACATACGAAATAACATGACTTATGCTGACAAGAAAAGTAACGCGTTACGATAACCGCGTTACGTGGTTTTTTCAACCAAAATCAATCGCAAACGTATTCTGAGCACCATGCGAACATCAGATGTATGAATGTCCAGTATGTACTCCTAAACTGCCCAAATGATTTTAATGAAATTAACAGGGTCCAGGGATCGTTCTTGCGAATGTTTGGTCCCGCTAGAATTATTCTCGCATTTCACATTAAAATATGTTTTTTCTAGGGCGTAGTAACCCGAGCCGGGTACGGATTTACTGTTGACGATCCGGAAAAACGAATCAAGGACAACGACCTTCGGATCTGCACGTGGAATGTTAGAACTCTTAACAGATCACGTGCATCCAAACAACTAGCGGAGGTCCTAGACTGCTACAGAGCAGGAATTACTGCCATCTTACTACGGTGATCGCGAGCTCTACGAGCAGAAAAAACGGGAAGAACACCGGCCTGAAACCTTTCGTCAGCAACCTGATTGGCCCCTATCAGTGTGGTTTCAGACCAGAAAAGTCCACAATCGATCAAATGTTCACGCTACGGCAGATCCTGGAAACGACCCAAGAATTCCAAATCGATACCCACCACCTCTTTATCGATTTTAAGGCCGCGTACGATAGCATTTATAGAGACGAGCTATACAGAGCCATGTCAGGTTTTGGCATCCCCACAAAACTCGTCCGACTGTGCAGGATTACGATGGAGAACTCTCGCTGCTCCGTCAATGTTGGTGCTGACCTCACAGAAGCTTTTGACGTCAAAAAAGGATTCCGACAAGGTGATGCGCTATCGTGCGATTTCTGCAACTTAATACTTGAAAAAATTATAAGAAACTCGTAGTGGGACAATTTTTTTCAAGTCTGTGCAATTGCTAGCATAAGCTGACGACATAGACATCATTGGCAGAACTCGGCGAGCTGTCAGTGGAACGTTTGCTAGCATTGAAGCTGAAGCGGCTAAGATGGGACTAGCAGTCAATGAGGCCAAAACGAAGTACCTGCTGTCCACAAAAAGGGACACACAGCACCGGCGGATTAGACAAAACATCACAATAGACAGGTACAACTTTGAGGTAGTTAGGGACTTTGTGTACCTCGGATCCGCTATAACATCTGACAACAACATCTCGTCAGAAATAAAGCGAAGAATTACTCTTGCCAATCGCTGTTTCTATGGGCTAGGAAGGCAATTGAGTAGCAAAGCCCTCTCTCGAAAGACAAAGGAGACTCTGTATAAGACCCTAATCATCCCAGTCCTGCTGTATGGCGCCGAGGCATGGACTCTATCTAAAGCGGATGAAGATATCCTTAGTCGTTTCGAGCGTAAGATTCTTCGGAGGATTTTTGGCCCTATCTGCGTTAACGGGCTTTGGAGGAGAAGGTTCAACCAAGAACTATACGAGCTGTACAGCGACATTGACCTGGTCAAAAAAATACGCATATCACGTTTAAGATGGCTAGGTCATGTAGAGCGAATGGACAACAATGCTCCGGCTCGCAGGATCTTCGATTCCACCCCAGAGGGTAGACGTCCCGAATTGTAGCGCCACCTAAGTAAGTAAGTATATGGTGTGAGTTAACGGACTGTATGTTGGCGTTGGGGCCATCAGTGTTTTCTTATGACGTTATCACGTAAAATTATCATCCGTAAACCGACTTTACAGACAACCAACTTTTTTACAACGAAGTATATAGTTTGTTTCAATAAAAAAAACAATATATAATTATGTTATTATAACAAAAAAAAAATAAAAATTTTTTTTATAGTTTGCACACAAAAGGTCCTTTGGCTATTGCACGACTGGATCGCACGGACTTGCTCTCATGTGCGGTCACAGCGTCGAATAAAATTTGATATCAATCAGTTATATCAGAATTTAAGGGACAACTACACCAGCCATAACCTCAAATTTGTTATAATGATGCAAAATGCTTCAGTAAACTTTTTAATGATGAGTGGAACATTAAAAAAATGGACCTCAAACACTGGAACGAAATGTTCCAATATTCTGTCAAATCACAATCAGCTCTTCAGTAAAACCAATTTTAATCAATTAAATAAATAAATGTTTATTTTGATAAATATTACTGTTTCCCGGGTTTGTTTTTTGTCAAAATAAATTATTTCAATTGATTTGCCATCGACTAGCATAAGTTTCATGTTCTAAATCTTTTTCTAACATACAAAAATGTTCTATTGAATTTTTTTAATTATGGTTTTTAATTATTGCTATAACTGACCACTAAGCGGAAGAAATTGAACGTTATTTTATTTATTTATTATTGGCTTTTTTTTCAAAATCGTAGGAACGGTTTTTTATTTAACAATTATTGTTAAAAATTAAAAAAAAAGAATAATTAAAGAATGCAAACTTTAGCACAAAAATAACCTTAATTTAAAAACAAAATAAAAAAAATTCACTTACGCGTTTTTAAAATATCGATTTTTCAAAAAAAAAAAATTAATTATTAAAAATACAAAAAAAAAAATTGTAAGTATTTTAAATTGAAATTTCTTACGCTACCTACATCTTCCTGAATATCAATTTTGGTTGTTATCGGTTAACCAGTTCACGAGAAAGTCGAATAAAAAAAATTCAAAAAAAATTCCTCTGTAGAAGGAGGGGGTTAAGAAGAAAATGCCGATGCACATTCGTTTTTCATTTCTGAACATCATAATGAGAAGGGAAAATAGAGGCAAACATCCAAAATTCATATTGTACGGCTGAAGAAAATGAATCCCTGTACTTAACCGTACGATCGAAATTAGGCTCGAGGGTAAATTAGTGGGCATTCCTGGAAGTGTGAATATTACGATGAAATTGTTTAAGAGGAGGAATGCAGCTGGCCATTTCTCTAGAACATTGACCGTAAAAATAACGTAAGAAGAAACAGAGACATTAAACATTCTTCGATGTTCAAGTGAAGTGAATGTTCTGATGATGTGATCATTTCCAATCATTTCGAACGGCCTCTGCTTTCAATACCATCCAGAAGACTCAAGTGAGTCGAAAAAGCACCCGCCCAAATATGTCTATATAGTCTTTTCAATAAAAATCGTCAGTACAGGGCTTATTGGCGAGCGTTTTTCAAAACAGTGGCGCCGGCGTATATTATCACGACATTGAATTGAGAAAATTTCTACTGAAAAGATACAAAGCCACTGTTTAACGTACATGAATTGTGTTTATCTCTAAAAAAAACTCGTACACCCTACCATGACCGATCTCCATCAACGATGATTGAATAAGAATAATGATCGCTCACTCACTTCTACACCTATCCTCGCTGAGTTACCTTTACTAATTGAAAATTGGTTTTTATTATGGCATTTTCAGTTTTGAAGCTTTTGAGAACAAATTAAGTAGTGTGTTGTCTTATTTGTATTTTGGTAAGTACTAATAGTTGGGAAATCGTTAAAATGCAATTACATTTTTTAAGTGAATTTATATTTTTTTTTATTTATATTAGCAGGTGGTAACGCTACGCACATTACTTCCTGATTTATAAGGATGAGTACGAGACGGTCATAGAGCTTTTACTTGCAAAAGAAATATGCAAGCCAATGCAACCAGACTGAGAGGCAAACGTTTCATCTTCCCTAATAGATAGTAGATAGATATTTACCAGATCAGAAGGGGAAAAGAATTTCTTGCATAGACGGAGGAAGCCCAAACATCTTGCGGCATTTTTGGTGATATCATATATATGATCGTTCCACAATATTTTGTTGGTTATGCACATACCGATCATTTCTAGATGATCGTTTCCATGATATCCATTATTCATAATAATGTGTTTTCGACGGATTATATTTCACACGATTTGTTTTTCCTCATTTGATCAAGATAAGAATTTAAAGAGCTTAACATACGATTCCGTTGAAGAACCATACATCCGATTAGAGGTGTTGTGAGTCCAAAAACTAATATGAAAAGCTAAGTGTACTGTCGTAAATAGAAGTTTCAGACAGGAGATCATTTTTATAAAAATGAAAAAGAGAGTCGGAAACTGAACGGGGTCCTAAGGCACACCAGCATTTATTTTAAGGATATCAGACTTTAACACATCCGGTCATTAGGAAGTTTACGTTCCTCGAGATATTACTTGGCCCTGTAATTAATCAGCGTTTTCATGACCTTGAAAAGAGAGGGCGTAAGTGCAATTGGTGAGTAGTTTGTGGGCGAGGAATTTTTTTTTTTTTGGTAAAAGCTCCCATAGAATCATTTACGCTATGAAATATGGGCGAAGCCATGGCACTATCTGGCAGGGCAAGAAAAAAGGTTTTCTTTTAAGAACTAACAATTGGAGTGTCATTAAAGACCAGCATTAGAAAAGACCAAACATTTTTGCTATACATTGTAGTATTTTAGGCCTTAATATGTGTTCATGTCGTATATGGGCGTTATATGCCTTCCTGGCTTGTTAGAACTTTTCCAATTTTTCTCAGTAGGGTTGGCTTTATAGCAACGGAAACAAACCTCCTTACACCTGATAGCCTCTTTGAAACTTATATCAAATTATGAATTTTCTTTGGGTCGGATGCTTTTGACTATATTTGGGATAAAAGTTCGCATTCCCGTAAGAATTGGGTTATCGTAATCGTTATGTCAACATATAGTGCGGAACAAATATATATTTAGCAAAGGAAATGACGAATCAAAAAGCTCTTTTGAAGCTTTAAAATAACTAATTGGGATTAACAAAGATAACCAGGCTTTCAGTCTCCTTTGTGCATAAACGATGAGTAGAGAAGAAGAGACACAAATGTTCTAAAAGAGTGAAAGTAAAATGAGCTAAATAGCTCGGTCATATAGTGTGAAAGATGGCAATTCCTGAAACAGATTTGTTTGAGAATTAGTAGACACCTAGCCAGGTCCACCATTGGCTGTAGCTCCTAATAAGAAAAGGTGGGTTGGTCGGAGCAATAACTTGCAATAAATTATAGAAACAGTAAAAATCAAGCAATATAGTTAAATATAAATTATTCTCATTAAGCACTTCACTTACATTCAAAAGCTTTGTAGCATCGGCAGTGGCTTCTTCAATTTTCTCCTTGCACGACTCCAGTTCCCAATTTAATCTTATTGGTGATGGAGGAGTAAATTCAGGTGTTCCTTTGGTATTACCATCTTCGTCGTATCTGTTTCAATAAAATCGATTAATTAGAAAAAAAATTCAAGCACACCACAGAAGCATTTTTATCAGTTTCGTTAAGCGCACCAAAATCGTATAAATCTTAGCATCCAATTGCAATATCAAAATTAAATTTTAAAACAGCTTTTGGGTTAAAAATTATATTGTGTTATAGTTAAAACAAGCGTTTTTTTTTTGTTAGTAAAGAATAAAATATAAACAAAAATAAACTATTTACCCATGAATATCATCACCAATTATGTATTCCCATAAATGTCCCATAACCGGTGCATCGGCCCTGGATATAGAAATTATATTTACAGTTGGGCATAATAAAATAAAAGCATATTCTGTAGTACATTTGGAAGAAAAAATCAATGAAAAGGGGAAAGAGCAAAGTTCTTCTGCCGAACCCAGAGAGGAGAAATAAAATTCGGGATAAACTGCCAATTGGATGCCATTTCCATATATAACGTAACTTAGAGAAAAGAACTTTTTTTGTTTACCCATTAGAGTGTGTTTCATCCATGATAAGGTTCTCCCACACATGAGAGCCGACAGCAGCGTCCCCCCTTATTTTTGTTTTAATACAAAATTGATTTTTTTTATTATTCATACAAAAAAGAAGTTTTCTTCCAACACTGAGCAAACATTAGGAGTGAAGAACTTACCATGTGTGTTCTGCATTGAATCCAACTTTGCCATTGCTTCCTACACAAACTGTGAAGCACTTATCAAACCATCTATCATAGCCCTTTCCGTGGAGTAGACGTCTTCCGAAATTGTCCAATTTTTCGGGATGTTCCTTATCGTATTCGAGTGGTTCATCGTCAAGAGATAACACCAAAGCAGATGATTCAATTGCATTAAGAGACACCCGATTGACACCACGGGTAAAGTAGGTGTTACGTACTTCCGCCCATTTGGAACGCTGCCAAGCTGTTAGTGCTGCAAGGTGTTCTTCATGTGGCAATGGAGCTGCCTTTGAATTTAATATTTCTTCCATTTGTCTATACGAACAGAAATCAATTAGCAAATAGAAAAGTCTTTTGTTTTATTTTTTTAACTTACACTTGCAATTCTGATGGCCTTAACAGACGTCCCTTATAATAAATGGTGACCTTGTAGAAGCAGCCTTTGTGCATAACAACAATGTGATTCGAGTCTTTGTAGTGGATAATTCTGTCGGTTTCTAAGCCGGGTACACGAACTGTATTGAATGTACGCTCATACTGCCACGAACACAATGGAATCATTCCTTGGATCATAATCTGCAAAGAAACAGAACAAAACATGTTATCACTACATGTATGTAAGAAGCTCCTTCAAATCTTATTATCTCGTCTGATCATAAAAACAGAAGATGGTCGAGTTTGATCAGATAAGTTAACAAAATTCAGATATTAAGTCACTTACTGGTTGAAGTTCCTGCCGTTCAATCAGACGACGGAATGACAACAGCAGATGGACAACATTGGCAGCACGTGCAGCTTGTTTACTTGTCAAATGCATAAAGATAGCATCAGTTCCGTAAAAGTTGCTGTTAACCATCAATGGACTGCGACCTCGAAGGTATACATATTCCTCCCACCAATCGGATACATAATTTGTTGACCACCAACTCTTTAAAACCAAATACCATTGCAGTTTCTTGCCAATAGTGTTCTCGAATTCCTTTGCAAGATTTTCCATTCTATTATAGTTCTCGTCATCCAGGAGTGGACGAACTGAACGCAAATACCTTTGCATTGTATCATGTACACTTGGCAACGGCAGGCGTGGCAATGAACCTTGAAAACTATATAAACCAGGAGTATTCCAACTCGATAGGACTTTTACAAATGCTGTCCAGAGTATTGTCTTTAGTGAGACTTTACTACCAGGTGCCCTGGACTCATACATCCATCCCTTGTAGATAAGCAATAATTTGAGAGTATAACGCATGGTGAAACATATTGTAAGCCAAACCACCAATGAGGCTAGGAAGCACGCTAATAGCTGATAATTTACAGTATTTGTTGGAAGACGGACTAGAATTCTATTTGTTAAGTTAAATGGTGCATTATTGCCGGTGAAATGCAATCCAATTGCTATGGCTGTTATTAGCCAAAGACTATGAATATGCGCGGGATAGACCCCATTGCGAATGCCATTCTGAAAGAGGAAAAATTTTGTTATTCTATATTTAATGCCAATATGGTTGGTTAGGTGTGTTATTACTTACTCTCGCTCGGGCTATGCGTTTCTTCCAAGATCGGACACCTGAATCCCAAACAAGATTTAGAACTTCTTGATCGTAATTGATGTCCCATCCTTCGTGAGTTATGGAAAATGAGAAGGCTACGGCTGAATGGGCTTCCGCCATGGCGTCTGGATGTTTGTAGCCCTAGAAGATAGCCAATGAGTTGGAACTGTAATGATACAAAAAATTTAAGTTAATTAGGTGAGATACTAAAAACGGAGTGTTTTTCAAAATGAAGTACGCTATAATTCCAATTCTGGAAGTTTTTGATGTCAACAAGCTCACCAATCTTTCTCTAGAATAAGATATGATACTTGAATATTTAAATTAGAAAAGCTCGCACCAATTTTGTGTCTATTTTTTGACTAATTATAATATTTATAAATAGAAAGGAGGTGTGGCATTCTTATAGATAAATCTTTTATTGAAAACAAAATGCCTGTAGAGTATGAAGGTACTTTCCACAAACGAAGTTTTGCTGAAATCTAGATTAGTCAGATTCGACAGACATAAGACTATGCTTCTTTTTGTGGCCAAATTAATTGGATAAGAAGATGCGCATATGGAAACAAAGCAGTGTCTAGTACCTTGTCTATTTGAATAAGCGGTCCAAACCAATGCATTGTGATAGAATCTATTTTGTTGGTTTAATTTATGTTTTATTTTAATCGTGCATCAAGGTAACATATAATTGGATCACTTCATTGCTTCCTCAATCGGCTTAGCATGCAAATATATTTATTCGGGGTATGCCATTTAATACATAACATTGTGTGTACGAGAGCTTTTAAATGTGCGACAGAAGAAACCAGCTATTTACGATATGCATATATGGTTCAAAAAACATTAAATATTTTTAGATCTTCATGTTTTTTTTTTTTTTAATTAGCCGCTGGTAAGGTAAGACAAGGCCGGCATTTGCATATATTTTCAACTTCCAAAAACAAAATCATAATCGATCGATTATTTTGAAATCATGCAAGATAATATACATATACACACAAATATATGTAGATTTGTACATTATTTACTTAAAAGACGAAAAAAGCTCTTAACATATCTTTATGTTTGTGCGTTTGAATTAGAGGCATATTTTGTATCTTCATTTTATTTGTATAGTATGAAAGAGGGCAAAGCCCAAATTTCATGTAGTTACATAAGAAATTTAAACAAGTTGTTTTGGTCATGACTGAAAATCACTTGAAATGTTGTTTTTGTCAATTAACATTTGTCACTGATAGAAAGCTTTTTCTTGTTGAATTTCTTTATCCTCAGTTACGGCCTCAGTGAGTATCCAATTAGTTCTATTTCTAATTAATGATTAATGATATCAATCACTATGAATCTTGATTAGTTTATTGAGGTGAGTAAACATTTTTTTGGATAAGAGCTTATGTCACTTGTTTGTTCCTCCTGTCAAATGTAGATTGAGTTGTTGTTTTTTTGTTTTCTTTTTTAAATAATTGAGCCACAATTATCATCAACACGTTTTTTAATATTTAGATAATATGACACCAATAAGTTGTTTCTACCTCTTATGGATGCAGTAGTTATTTTTACTGTCGCTGCCGAATGTAAATCTTTCTGCTACAAATTTTGACATCTTGTTGTTCTACTTATCCTGCAGGGATTCCAATTTAAGGAAAGTTCTAGATATTGTTTTTGGCTTCCTAAGCGCGACTAATAGCGAGTATCATTCAAGTAAGATTTGATCTTTTTGAATTTTGAGTGATTGCAAGAAAAAGAGCAAATCTAGATCAAATCTAAACACGAAAGATTTGATCTCTGATGGAGAGGCAGATTTGATCTGAATGCATATAAATATTTTTTTCGGTCAATGTCAATAGGATGCAAGCGGGTCAACAATGATGTTTCCAAAAATCGATGTAACATTAAGTTTGTTCAATGAGTCTGCTCTAGCTGCTCTAAACCACTTAAGGTAGAAAAAAGCAAGATTTTGCTGTTCATTGAGGAAATTTTCCCTCCAAGCTGCTCTTAATTTTTTGGATGTGCTGTTCATTGAGTTTTTCTAGAGCAAGTTAGAACACTTGCTTTTGAGGTTTAAGGAAGTGTCAAAGTCAGATGTTTTCAATGTATATGTGATACATTTTTTATCGAGTGCGTTTGTTTGGATTAGATATGGAAAATGTACATTAAATAGCTTAAATTAGCCAAAAGAAAAGATAAATATTGTTATTCTAAAAATTAAATTGAAAAACGTCTTGTATTGAACGTATGTCTAATTAGGGGTTCTAAGTAGTAGTTAATTGCTACAGCAAAATGTTTTTTTTTCTCTGCCACATCATGAATAACATATGTGCTCTACTTGCTCTGACATTTAACAGCTCTTTTGCTCTGCTATACGCTGCTTTACGCTACTCTACTCTAGACAAGACTTCATTGAAAAAAACTGATTCATAAGCTTTGTTCGATGTCTGCCCTGGGGCGCACTGGTGTACACTGGATTCGCACTGAGGTGTTTTATGTGACACTTTTTTCGCCCAGTGTTTTTGCACTGTGTTCAATGTCAACCCCGAGCACGCACTGAGTGCACACTCTCACGCCCCAGGTTTTTGGTCGGTGTAAGAAATCAGTGCTGTCAAAATTCAAATCAGCTGTTGGTGCTTGGTGGTAGAAGTTTAAAACAAATTTTATTTTACAAATTTGGAGTGCAATATCTGATAAATATAAGATTTTGTAGGTTATTTTGCAATTATTAAGTTATTTTTGTGATTTTAGATAAAATGCCGAGATATACTCTATCTGATGGAAATGGAAAAACTGTAGACTTTGTAAAGAAAATTAATACATAAATGAAATGTCAAAAAACTAAAACTGTTGCACTGAGCTGTTCGATGTTAAATCAAACCCCGAGCAGAAACACAGGTTTTTGAGAGCTAAACGAAATGCACTGACATTCCCCAGTGCGCACTGGGGCGGGGAACATCGAACAAACCTATAAACATCGACGTCGTAACATCGATGAAATCCACTTAAACATCGATATAAGTAGTTCTTGGTGAACGATAATAGTGCCACGTGTATCGAAAGATCTTATCTCTGAAAAGGAAAACGTAGTGATCTCAAATTTAGTTAGGGAAATATCATGAAAAGTCACTTTTATGTTATCAAGTAAAAGCTCTGAAAAGAAGAGAAAATCGATTCTGTTCTAGTAGTTAGAATCAAAACCAGAAGCACGCACACACGGACTATGCTTCCTATCCTAATCGCCATGTCAAGAAAAGAACCGTTTATTGAGCATCAGGCTGTCTAATTTATTGTTTTTAAGTTCAATGATGAAAAATAAATGAAATGTATTTGTTTTTTTATACTTCATTTCTTAAATAAATCTATTAACATGGCGAAAATATCGATATTTTTCTGAACTATGTTTCATCCCTAAATGTAAGTGACAGAGGAAGTATGTCAGTCATTCACTAATACTACAATGAAATCATGAAACAAGTTTCATTGAAAAGATCAAATCTCGATTTTGTTAGCCGATTTTTAAAATTTTAATGAAACTATAAACTATAAGTGCCGTTGACTTCGATGATTTGTGATAGAGAGCCATTTACTAAGTATCTTTGTTTATTTTATACTATCACGAATTATGAAATCATAGATACAAAACGGTTAAAGGTTAGTTGTAGAGATTTTCCTTTAGGAATTTTAATTTTGGTGGGGGCAATACACCCTTTTATTTAGCTTAATACAAGCTTTATATATTAAAATAATTTAAAGCCATGAAACTTACGGCTAACTTAAACTAATGGATTGGGAAGATGATTCTGGACAAAGTTTTAGGCAGGGAGTGTTGAGGTTAAAGTTGAAACAGTTTACATTCGAATTAACCCTTTGAAGGCATAAGAGGTGCGATGAGTAGGCAGATAGAACAGGCGAGGATCTCTTAGGTTAGGGGAATTTGTGCTGAAAAAGATAGAATTGCAGAGTTTCACAGTCGACAGAACCTGTGAAGAGTCGATGAATGAAGAGAATCTCTGCAGTTTGAGTTCTTTCAGGATATTCAAGTTTATAAGCTGGGCCGGAAAATTCTTTGGGCCAACGTTTCATAAAGTCAAGTGTCAAGTTGGGCTTAGAGATGATACTACCGATATGTGTCAAAAAGTTGAGCTCTCGGTCAAAAAATATGCCAAGTCATGAATCGAATCCACATTAGATATGGGTTCATTATTTAGCCCTAAGCAGTTTTTGAGGCATCAGAGTGAGAAACTATCGAGATCTTGTGGAATGAGAGAAGTGGGAGAGAAATAATCTTGAAAAATTCGTATCATCAGCCTAGAGTGATGGGTGAAATATTAGAATGTGAAAAGCAGAGGACCTAAGTGGCTGCCTTGGGGGACCCCGGAAGTAGATAAAAATGGATTGGAGAGGGTAGATCTGAAACGAATATTGGGTATAGGTTTCCTAAATAAGAAGAAATCCATTTTATATGGATAGGTTCAAAGCCGAGGGTGATTCAATTGAATTGAGAATTGATCATTTAGGCGTCTACCTTAATTATCTGTACTGAAACGAGTTTGTTTAGCTGTAAAAACTTACTTTACTTTTACTTTTGGTACTTTTACATGGTGCTCCTGGGCATAGCTTAATATGCCCGTCGACTCAATGTATAGCCTTCGTTTTCAATTTCGCACTCCGAGCAGTGGAAGATGAGGTCTATCTTCGCTTCTGATTCGCTCGGGTTTGGCGTCGAACCGTAAATGTGTTCATGCTTCTGTGCAATATAGTAGGACCGGTATGATGAGAGTTTTGTAGTGTCTCCTTGGTTCTTCTCGATAAGGCTTTATTCCTCAATTGCTCGTTTAGCCCAAAGAAACAGCGATCCACAAAAGTGACGCTTCGTTGACGCTCGTGTTGTTTCCTGTGTTTACAGCAATGCCCAGGTAGACAAATTCATTGGACTTTTGTTGATAAAAGTATATAAAAGTATGTGTTTGCTGCTGAATCCATGCAAGTGAAAACACCGCTTAATTTTCGCTTAGTTCTTTCTATCACATCAATGTTCTCTAGATAATGGGTCTCAATGTTAAATTCTTGTTTTCACCAGGATCTGGCGTAATGTGAAGAAGAAGAAGATCTCCTTTTTTGTTGTAAGAACTTACTTAACAAGTAGCAATAACTTATCGATCCTCGCCTCAACGAGACATGACAAATAAATCCGAGGTTAATTACAAAAAATCCTCATATTTCAGACATTTACCTGGCTAATAAGTAATTTCAAGTTCGAGGTCACCATACAACAGGGTTCATTTGTTTCGCGACAATTTCAGAACTTTAGTGTTCACAGAAAAAGTTACTTTTTTTAAAAATCCAAACGTCTGCTAAATTTTAATTTTAATTCCTCTCTTTCCGCTTACTTGTGATTATCTGTATTAGACTAGATTTCGAGACGGACCCAAGAGCATTACTTACGTCATTGCAATCACTTTTAGTCTAATGACCTTTATTTTGCTTACAATTATCTTTTGCTAAACAATGATTTATTGTGTTTCTATTAAAAGTTTTGTTTTATACATTTCTTAAAAAAAAAATTGCTAATAGGTACGTAGCGCAATCAATTTGTTTTGTCGTTATGACACTCATTTCTATTGATGCCATTTTGAATCTTCTAAGTTATTTTTAACGTCGCACGTTCGTCTCTGATGCACGACAGTGTTTTTTTTTATATATGAATAAGTAAGAGTTGAGTAATACTGAAATTGATTGGAAATAAATCGTTTAAATTACAGAATTCTCAATCAACTTAAGGTAAAGTTTAAGTTCCGATTAGGTACTCTTTATCAACTTGACTGGGTCAAGTCCAATGTGTTAATGTATTTTCATTTACTTTTGTTTAGACGTTCTACGTTTTAAAAGTGATTTTGTGTAATCAATAAGTCTCGCTAATCGCAAACTTTTCGAAAGTTCAGTCGCTAGCTTAGAGAAGAGACATTAAAACAAAGGTATAATAAGGCTTTTAAAGGCCTGCGTGAATCCCTGGCTATATAGAAAAAGTGGCGATCGGGTAGGACTGAAAATAGTACACCTGGCTTAGATCAAACACTTATTCGTTTCGGGGGTTTCAGTGGGAAAGTTTGCGTGTTTCATAATATAAAATCTGTTTTAAGGCCAAGAGATAACTTTTTGTGTCATCAATTTGCATATAGGCACACTTATGTCTAATAATTTAGTTGACATTTTTCGCTCACATGCACCCGACTTAGATTATATTGTTCGCAATTTAAAATATGCACTCATATTGGTCTAGTCTAGATCATGATAGACTGCGTGTTTTATTCAATTATTTTTTAAAATTCCAGAAATTCGTGGTGAAGCAAAAATGTCATGTTTTGCTAATAATATGTATACAGGGTGTTTGCTAATTCGATGGCAATAATATGGCAGAATGGCAGGAGGAAGTCGAGTGCTACCAAAAGTAAAACTTATAAAATGCTTTTGCATTCTAATTCGAAAATTTGGGAAGCCTGCCTTTTTGGAGTACTATAAAATAAGTTTGTTTCCTGTCCATGGGCAGATAGAATATTAATGCAGCACTATCAAGCTCGGTCCCTAGCTAGCTGCCTCCAATTTCGCACGTGGGGTCGGTTGAGGTCCTCTTCAACTTGTGTGCGCCACCTGAGTCTCGGTCTTCCTCTACCGTGCCGTCCCTCTGGGATGGATTCGAACATTTTCCGGGCTAGAGCATTGATGTCCATCCGCTCTATATGACTCAGCCATCTGAGATGTTGAATTTTTACTCTTTTGGCTAGGTCTGTGTCGCTGTACAGCCGGTACTATTCTAGGATCGTCTTCTCCACTCTCCGCTAATGCATACGGGCTCAAAAATCACCCGGAGTATCTTTCTCTCGAAGCAGCCTAAAGCGTCCACGCGTTTGCACCATAGAGCAGGACTGGGATGATAAGGGTCTTATAAAGGGACAATTTAGTTGCCCGAAAGTGGGCTTTGCAACTCAATTGCCTTCTAAGCCCGAAGAAGCAGCTATTGGCAAGAGTTTGATTTCAGCGCTGGTGTTGTTGTCTGAGTTAATAGCGGAGCCCAGGTAGACAAAGTCCTTAACTACTTCAAAGTTATAGGTGTCTATGGTGATGTTTTGTCTAAGACTTCGATGTTGGGTGTCTCTTCTTGATGACAGCATATACTTGGTTTTGCCCTCATAGACTGCTAAATCCATCTTCGCCGCTTCCGTCTCAATACTAACAGCTGTATTCGTTCAATTATGTCAATATGGTCGGCGTATGCGAGTAATTGGACGGACCTTTGAAAGATCGTACCTCTGGTGTTGACGTGAGAGTTCTGCACTATTGAAAAATACGCCTCGCCATGACAGCGCATCGCCTTGTCTAAATCCTTTTTTTGACTTCAAAGGTTTCGGTTAGGTTTTTACCGACCTTGACGGAACAGCGTGCGGACGAGTTTGGCAGGGATGTTTAAACTGCACATTGCTTTATATAACTCGTCTCTATAAATGCTGTCGTGGGATAGTTTTTCCATATTCTCAGCATCGACTGCGATTCCATTACGATGTTCCCTTGATCGTGTTTGCAAGCTTCAGTTCGAGCTCTGTAGCTTTGACAGTTTCTTTTTTCATTTTGGTAAAACTGTCGAATCATAAAGTGAAACATATCAATTGTCGATTTAAAGATGATGAACTCATATTAGTCTATACGTTTGTCTGTTTTTTCTGTTCAAACAGCCTTTTCTAAGTTACTCTAGGCAGAACAGGGCAAGATTTTGCTCTTCAATGAGAAATTGTTGGTGCATTGCGATTGTGCAACAAAATTATAGCCGAACTGACTTTCATTTTTAAATTATGTGGCGGGAAGCTCGGAACAACCAAAGAGCTTAATAATTCCTTCGGGATAGTAGGTGGCTTCGTTTTCAGCCATTACGGAGTCGACGGATTTTTATGAATTTAACTGACCGGTGATATGTGCTTTTGAATGACGAAATGTCCGCAATGATCTACCTCCATCTCCGCCAAACTCGTTCGGGAATTCAGCTATCTATGGTTAACATAATTCAAACATTCATACCCGTTTACCAGAAATGGGCCTCATCGCTGTAGATCAGAGTTACTTTCAAACAGCTCCAGGGCCTATTCAGCGAACATACGTCGTCATTTTCCTCCAGCTCGTTTAATGAGGGCAAATCAGCTTCTAAGTTTTTTTTTTCTGACACATCATGAATGACATTTGCGCTCTAACTTGCTCTGACGTTTATCAGCTGTCGACGGGAAAAAGTGCACCAAGCACAAGCAGACCGATGTCCACCACGGGAGTCGGTTCGCTTAAAATCATTTCTACACAGAAACAATAGAGCAAGTCAAAAATATCTCATAAGCTATACTCGTATAAACAATAAAAATAAAGAAACATTTAACCAAATTTAAGAAAATCGTGAGAACTTTTCAAGTGGATCAGTTCAGTGTAGTTAAGCTGTAAAATGGGAATGTCGGCTAAATGCTGAGGTAAGTTGTGATTGTAAAGTACCTATCTTGCCTAATTCACATGGGAAAAACCTTTAATTTAAATTTTGCTTCATTTTAAAAATTTTACATAAATACAACTCTACACCACGTTGAAGCTCATTTTAAGATGATTGGTATCTCTTAACCAAAAATACCTAGTAACTGTTGCTAAGTATATAAACAACTGATATCTAACGCATTAATAAAAAAATAAATAAATAAAACTACTTATAATTGATAAGTGATAAAACCACAATTTGCTTTGATTTTATAGCATTCACCTTCCTATTTACTTATTTCAGTTCAACTTGCCACAATATTACACAAAAAAATATAAACAACCAACAACAATTTCTATACATTAAGCTACATTCTCATAACGTATTTACTTTGTGATATAAAACTAGCCAATCTAGACTTTGCCCTCATCGCTGAGATACGAGTAGGTACAACAACAAAAAATTACAAATAAAAAAAACCATATGTAAACACAAAAATAAAAGAAAAACAAGACGAAAATACTACATCGAATCTCTCTATTCGATAAAGCTTTCAAACAGTAACTTTTTCTGAAGCCGTTCGTGTGTGAGCACCTCCTCTTCTTTAGTTGAGTGCTCTTGAAAACCTCATTGTCACCGTTTGCCATTTATTTCTGCGTCCGTCTATAGTACTTTGGTTTTACGTCCGTCGGAGTCGTTGTTGTTTTGGTTTAAAAGACGACCTTGTCCTACTTTACCATGCGATTTATTCAAAATCATAGACACAAGGCAGCTTTAGGTAATAAAAACAAAAAATGTAAATTGTTCTCAATAGTTTGAGGTTAGTACTTAAATACGCCGGTAGCCAAAGGTTTAGATCTTCAATTTGTAGTTCAAGACAAATCGTTTCTCTATTGAGTTATGGACGCTTTGAATAGGAAAACACATGGAGGAAGTCAGTTCTTTGGGGGGAAAACATTGATTATTTCAAGTGCGACTCATGAAATTCACTTGATTCCTAGGGTAAACAGAAAAATAAAACGACCATGCCTTTCTATCGATAAACACTCTTGACCCCGCAAAGTCAAGACTTATAATTTTGTTTTTTATCTAATAAACAATAAATGAGATTAGGGCTAAGTTGTTTGTCGAAAATATGAAACGAATAAAAAACAAATTGTGTGGGGGATTAGATAGCACTTCACCCGGAAGAAGCGATTGTTTTCTTACAATGTTCTTATTTCAAAATTAGAAATTCGAAACAATTCCAAATTTATTAACTTGAATGCAGAGCTTTCTGATTCAATAGCTTCGATGAACCATAAAATTCTCCATCCTCGAAAGTAAGCATTGTGTACGTTCAATGCGTACACTGACTATCAACTAATTAACTTTTAGTCAAAGTGAATCAATTAAACGACAAACTGACACCAATACATTGTAAAGGGGAAACTGTCAGTTGAAAGTTAATCAATAAATTCCTTTTCACTAACTCTTTGACTAAATGTCGACTAAAAGTCAACTAACTTTTAGGGCCAATTAACCAATCAGAGGCACGTTGACTGACTTTTAGTGGACGCATTGAACGCCACCATTGAGTTTTTAATAAACAACAGTCTTATTGTAATAAAACGAACCAATCATATGACACTTCAGCACTTTTCACGTCCTTGCACTTCATCAGAAGCTAGCCAAAGACCGAGCTGGCTGGAGAGGCATGTTGGTTGAGGCCCAGGTTCGTCCCGAACTGTAGCGTCCCCTAAGTAAGTAAGTAAGCAATTCATCAAAAGTAGGAAAAAATGAACTAAACTCAGTTGAAAAACTTCATGGAACAATTATAGAAGGTTAAATTTTTGGGCAGGTATTTATCAAACATCATCCTATACTTCTTCAGCTCAATTTCATTGAATAAAAGCATTTTTACTCATTCAACTTTCCGTCAAGGAAACTGTTCGGACCTCAACATCTAAACTGTCAGTTGACAAATGTTTACTAACTTTTTGATTACATTTCAACAAAGAAATATCGAACCAATTAGAAACCGGTTTACTAACTTTTAGCTGATAGATTGACCGATTCAATCATTCAGACTGGACGAATTGTGGTGATTGAACTGACACCGACACTCAGAACTGTCAAAAACTAAGCTTTTGAATCGAAACCGGGTTGGCGTTTAATCAGGGATTTGTCCAATATTATTGATAAAAAAATACTAAAATTAAAAACTCAGCTATTGTTTAAGAAGAAACTGATTTGTCTTTGATTAAGAAAAAATCCATTTTTAATTAATTAATTTTTATTCAAGTTTTATATTTACCACAAAAAAAATATTTAATTTTTTCAATCATATTCATTAATTTCTAGAGTCAAACCAGGAAAACGAAATCAAAAGCTTAAGATATTTTATTACCTTGTTTTTGTTAGCGATGCAAGACGCAGTAAAAAAACACTTTTGAAGTTTTTTCTTTACTATCCAAAACAATCCACTTCACTTTGCTGCACTTTTCTGGTAAATATTATTGAATTCAAACACCAAAATAAGAACTTAAAATATTAAAAATTTAAATTTCACAATTACAATATATGTAGTATCAAAGCAGTCAACAATTATTGTTTCAAGTCTATTCTCGTACAACGATCTATTTATTTTAAAATTGAGAAAACAACTTGTTCCAATACCAGACAAAAGCTGACTGATTACTAAAAGTCACATTTCGCGATCATTTAGCGTCAGAGCGATGAGATTACAGCCGGATAGCAGAAATACCTCCTCTGAGCTTCGAATCGATTCAATGATACACAACCACAATCGCAGCAAAAATAAGCTTTCATTGACTCACATATGTGGCAATATGAAACGGGAAGAAAAACAACTACAAAAATATAGATTATAATAAAAAGAATACAAAATCAAGCCCCCGTCAACACCTTCTACAACTACCAACGACGACGAGACTGTTCAAATACTAAAAGTTTCTTTTTGTGAGAGAGGACTTTGACCCTCCTAACAATAAAAAAAAAAAATTGAAAAGATATGCCACAAAATGCCCCCGCGGCGGCGTGTGGTTATAATTTGATAAAAATATGTCTTTTATCGCGAAATTTAGCAAAACATAGGTAATTACATAATATGTTGTTTTTTTCGTTAATAGGATTTTAGTTTAAGTGGAATTTCAAAAAATTAATATTCATACATAATAATATAATATTTGTGTTTTCTGATAATTCTGTCAAATAATTTGGAAATTCGAGTGATTAAATGGTTTGGAATAAGCATCTGACCTAGTTGGCATTTAGAAATGAATGTGGAACAAATCACCAAAAATAGAAATATATGTAAATATACTAGTCTTCTTGAAAATGGAGTACACAAACCTCGTATTAGATTGTTTGACACGTCTTTGGTTAGTTTACAACAACGAATTGATTGGAAAAGCACATTACACAGTTCCAAGTGTTTTTACAGGTTGATTCAGTATTGCCAAGATTTTAATTACAAATAATCAAGGACCGAATGGATTTCAGACTTTATTCTTCTCCCAGTTAATAGAGATATTTAAATAATGAAAATTAAAAAAATACGGCAATAAAGACAAAGAATTATTGTGGTTTGAATCTTATCTAAAAAATCGAAAAAAAACGTATGTATGGTGATGTATCGGAAAGCGATTGATGTAGACTATGGTGTACCTTAAGGGTCTGTCTTAGGGACTCTATTATTTACAATTTATATAAACGATATAAGGTGCGTGTTAAAATTTGCTAAATTGGCCTTGTTTGCAGATGTTGCTGTTGTCTACATATCAGGTAATAATACCGTAGACAGTAAAGTTGAAATTCAAGAAGAATTAGACTATCAACCAATGGCTTATGGAAAACAAGCTTAAGCTCAACATTGGAAAAACGATATTAATGGTGCTGAACGAGAGAAGCAGTGATGACATCGACATAAGGATATGGGGTTAAGTTACAGTTTGGAAATCATATTAACTATATCTGTAAAAAAATAGCGAAAAAATCGGATTTATGAAACGAATTAGAAATCAATAGATATACATTACATATGTCAATTCGTTGTATGTTAAGTTCACTTAAGTGGCTATCGGTTAAACAAAGAATAATTATGAATGTACATAAAATAAAAAACAATTTAATGCCAAATTATTTATTTGAATATATTAATTTTATCAGAGATTTGCAACCATATGCATTAAGAAACAGTAATGATCTAAGACTGCCAAATTTTGTCACTAGCAATACACAAAATTCACTTATTTATAAAAGTTTTAAATTATACAATACATTGAACAATCAAAAATCAAACAAACTTCAATAATTATAAAAGAAATGTGATAGATTTTGTCAAATCCAAATTTTTATTTTAAAAATCAATTATGTAAAACAATTTCTTATAAATGTAATTAGTTTAATGAAACTAAATAAATAAATAAACTAAACTAAACATTATGTGACATGAAATGTAGAATACGAGCTCAACCAACTACGCGTCAAAAATAGAATCAGACACCCAAGGACTGAGGAATAAGAATTGATTGGAGAAGACCGTTGGCTGAGTCTAGGGTCCAATTCACACATACCGGGAATCAGCTACTGGCACCGGAGAGTCGGTTTTTTAACACCAAGTGAGTATCGGTATGCATCGGCATGCGATAAAGGTCCATTAGATTCGGTATATCACACTGCTTCTCGCCGATACCGAGATATATGTGAAATGGGCCTTAGGTTCTTCGCAAAATGTACCGCCCCGCCAGCTAACCAAATAAGTAATCAATTCCCAAAACACGTACTGAGCTAGAGTTTCATTCACACGGTAATTTCGAAAAAGTCATACAAAATATTATAACTATGGAGGTAGTGCCCCTTGGCTTAGTGGTTAGTGTGTCGGACTGCTAAGCGAATAAATCTGCGTTCAAATCCCGCCCATAGCCACCTTCTTGTCCGGGGTACTGCCTCTTGCGAGGTGCAAGGATTTTGTCAAGTGGACGGTCTTGGCGACGATAGCAGTAACGCCAGAATTAAAAAAAATCAGATAAAATCAGTCAGAAAGATTGTCGACTGAAACTTTAACTGGTCACTATGCTTCCTCGATAGTGACATTGATGCCAGTGCTGAAATGATCACAAATGTGATTCTTCTAGAAATGCGTGCTTTTATTCCAACAGAGTAAAAAGGA
Source organism: Platycheirus rosarum (assembly GCA_963971375.1). NCBI lineage: Eukaryota > Metazoa > Arthropoda > Insecta > Diptera > Syrphidae > Platycheirus > Platycheirus rosarum. The sequence goes on along the minus strand of OZ020510.1, from coordinate 27,120,346 downwards.
TCAAGCCTAAAGAAAAGTCCTGGTTTAATTTTGAGTGTAAAGAAGCTATCAGGCTCAAAGAAGTAAGTTTCCGATCTTACAAAGCCAACCCTACAGAGGAAAATCGGAAAAAGCACAAACAAGCAAAAAATTCTGCAGTGTCCCAAAGGCAGTAAAATTTTTTGGTCATTTGTAAAAAATATAAAAAACTCCTCGACATCTTCGGTTCCAACGCTCATCGACAATAACAAACCAATTGTTTACTCTTCAGAGAAGGCAAACTTGCTCGCCGCCCATTTCGCTGCCAGCTCCACGCTGCCTCACAGCAACGTTGCCCCTCCTGTACATGATATCTCCAAGGTATTTGATAGAGTTTGGCATGCTTTTGGGATCGATGATACTCTTGTTCGTTGGATTAGAAGCTATCTTCTGGGCCGTTCAATACAAGTTGTATTAGACGGATTAGACGGAAGTCCGTCCGATTCCCACAAAATAAATGCTGGTGTGCCCCAGGGCTCTGTTCTGTCTCCGACTCTTTTCCTCATTTTTATAAATGATCTTCTGTCTGTTACTTCTAATCCACTTAACTGTTTTGCTGACGACTCTACCCTCAGCTTTTCACATTCGTTCGATAATTCACGTCCTTCGCCTTCGGACGTACAATTGCAACGGTACCGTATTAAACTCCGATTTATACAGCATTTTCAAATAGGGTAATAGAAATCGAGTGGAGTTTAATGCTTCGAAAACTCAATGCTATCTTCTGTCGTTATTAAAGCTAAACATACCCCCAATGCCATTGTCCATGAATTGCACTTACATCGAAGAAACCGAAAAGCTCTCAGTTCTCGGTATGTGTGTGAACGACGACCTCCGTTGGAACGATCATATATTTGATATCGCTAAAAATGCTGCTAAGTGCTTAGGTTTTCTGTATCGGTGTATGAAGTATACGCCCTAAACTCGAGTATAACTCCCACCTTTGGGCATGTGCTTCGCAAACATCGCTTAACCTGATTGATAGAATACAAAATCGACCGTTAAGATTGATAGTAAATAGAACTGCCGCTGAAACGGTTGCCCCTCTCGAACGCCGACGCAATGTTTCATGTCTTTCCTTATTTTATCGTTTCTTTTATAAAAAATGTTCACTCGAAGTAGCCAACTGCATTCCTCCCCTTAAAAGTTGCTCCCGTAATACTCGTCTCGCAAGGAATGCCCATCAGTTCACCCTTAAGCCCAATTTCGGACGTACCGTGAAATATTGGTATTCTTTTTTTAGCCGAACAACACGAATTTGGAATGGATTACCCGGCGAGATTTGCTTTTAAAATTAACATAAATGTATATTAATTTTCATAAGAAGCTCTGGATGGCAACCACCTTAATTTAACCTAGAAATCGTGCCGGCCGTTGAATATATTTATAAGGTCTTGAAAACAATCAATATCAAATAATCAAAAGGGTAGAGTGGTAGGTAGAGTGCCCAATAAATTTTCAACAACATTAGGATAGGATTGACAATGTTATTGATTGTATGAGGTATGCATCAGAATTGGACTGGCTTCAAGCAACTAAAGATACCGAGAAAGATAATTAAAAAAAAATATTTAATTATATAAATCTGAAATAAAACTACATATTTATGTTCACAACAAATGTACACGTTTTTCGTTAAATAATTTTGTCAAAATAACTAATTCTATATTCTGGACACAAAGTCACAAAGTCCATAGCGATGATCTAGCATTTAATTGGTAGGTATGTGGTTTGAAAGCTAACAACAAATTCAGGAAACCATGAATAGAATCTCTGATAAAAGCTTTATTTTTAAAATTAGATTTTTGCTTTCCGCCGAAGTATCTCTGAATAGTACAAAAGAAACACTGCATGCTAAACAAGAGTCATCACTTTTATTGCGAAACATCGAGTCAAATGCGAAAATGACAGCAAGTGTGGTATATAGAATCAGTGCATACAATTTAACTGGGGAAACCGATAAATTGCTTTTTGGACTCTGAACCCGAACTTAAGCTTTCCTAAGAATATGACGTATGAGAAATAAATTGTTATTCTCGCGAAGAAGAAGCTTATCCACTTTTTTACATCACAGTTCACAGAACAGAAACTACACGACGCTAATGCATGATATGCATTTAGGAAAACACTGTATAATGATATACATATGTAGGTATGCACTTTTCAGGCCTGATAATGAGAAAGCGAATTCTTGAGAATGTGGAAGTGTTGGCAAAAAAAGTGTTGGGTTTTTCATAAACATCATTAAGGAACATAATTGATTCAATGGAAACAAAACTATTAATTTTAGTAAGCGAATGTCTAGCCAAATCTATAAATAGCCGGCAATGTGCGTGTCAAACTTTCTTTCTTCATCTTCATCTTTTACTTCTAAAGGCAGAAAAAAGTTTTGAAATTTCAAAAAAACAGCGAGAAATTTGCTTAAGATAAAACCAAAAGATTGGTAAGCATACTGTGTACAATATATTACAAACAAATATTGTTTTTCTTTTAAGAGAATATGATCAGGATGACAACTGCTCCACTTCTTTGATTTACATTAGCCATCTAGCCAACACTGATCAATGGCTCCCAACGCTTGCTTTTTTAAAATTTGAAAAGCTACCTAGTTTTGGTTTGTTCTCTTTAGGGAAGACCTTTATAGATTTAGGTGGCTTTCAGTAAAGAATTCATCGCACTTCAGACAATAAAGGCCCGTTGTGAGCGTGCCTCTTATTAGACTGATGCATCTGATGTATCTGACTGATGTATCTGTTAAAATGATTCAGTTTTATTATAGTTTACATCCATTTGTGTCCTGGCTGGTTTAACATCTTTTAATCCAAAGTCCGATGCTGATTGTCTTATATATGCTGATTGGCAAAGTGAAAATTTACCATTTTTGTCTTTTGTAACTTCCATTCTCAGGTAGTGCTTTATAGGTCCTAAATTTTTGATCTTAAAATTCGTTTGCAAAATACCTTCAATTTGTTTCATTTGGTCCATACAATGATCCACACATGTACATAAAGAAAATCGATGGGCTTGATGCATTAAAATATTCCACATTTATCCGCCTGACCAAGCTCAACACAAAGCTGTACAATTATCTTCGCTTCCTCCAACATCTGATGCTGTTCGACAACACCTTTATATAGTGTACTATCAAGTTCAAGTTTGGCTGGGAAGAGATTGCACTAATCCAGAAAGCTGGGGATGGGCATTAAGAAAATAATGTTATAACCACTCTGCTTCAATCAGCACCTGATGAACTACTTACAACAATATTTTGTAATTATTGTAATAAAGGTTGCGGCTCGCTCTAATTGTGGTTGTCGAAAACCTGGGTTAAGTCGTTCTATAATTTGTGGTCAATGTCATGGAAAGTCCTGTACAAACTCTATTCAAATAGATTCATTTGAGCACGTTAACAATGAACCATTACTTACCATTCCAGACATTGCTTAAAAATGTTGACTACATTTTATTTGTTAAACATAGTTGAATAGGCCTACCGGGGATACCACATACAAAAAAAAAACCACCTGGCACTTGACCTCTGAGGTGGTGTGGAAGAAAGTTCAAAATAGGGCTAGTTTTACGATACTTAAGATTCTATGAACTGCAGTAACTTTGTAACGGTAAATGCTATGGACAAAACTCTCATGACCATTTGTGTGGAAAATTGCCTCAGCTACAAGTCTGTGGAACAAATTTTTCCCTAAATTAAACCGTTTTTGAGTAATTAAAAACAACGCATTTTCAAGACCTTTGAGCTTTGACCCCTCGTAACTGACCTAGCGGTCATCGGATCAGTACAGAACTCTCTCAGTTTACAAAGTGTCCCATTACCAATGATCGTGCGAATTTTCAGCCTAACTAATTTTTTCCTTGCAAAAAGCTATTTTTCCTGGACTATGACTATGCTTGGGAAAAAGGATGCATGAACGCATATTGATCTTTTCGTGTTCTTCTCAATTTGTTCGTTTATAATTGATTATTGAAAAAAAAAACAAATTAAAATTAAATTCTACAGAAACAGCTCAGAACTTCGTTGAGTTGTGTTAGAGGTTTTTAAGAGTAAAACAAACTTATTTATGTGCGTTAAGAAAGTTAAAAAGTTATCGAATAGGACAATACATCTGACATCAAGCGCAAATATTGAACTAACAATAACTTTTCGCAAACGCTGTCAACGATTTAAGAATGCAAGTAAGGTTCTGCCTTGATCAACTTAGAAGATTCTAAATATAAATAATCATCCTCATCTATATATGTAAGTAATTAATCAGCATCATACAGCACTGGGTCTCAGACATTGTCGAGAGCACTGAAAGATATCGTTAGTCGTTTTAAGAAAAAAATCTTCGCATGATATTCGATTCCGTTTGCCCATGGAAGGAGCTCACCAACAAACTTTTTGAGTTGTTACTACGACATTGTTTTTTAATCAACCAAATTCTAATAAATCGCCACAGATGGTTAGGGCATGTAAGGTGATTGATCAAAAATGATTTGGATCTGCTTAGATGATACGCATAAGTGGAATGTCTGAGCCCCAGTGCTGTATGATGCTAATTAATTGTATAGAATTTTCTAAGTTGGTCAAGGCAAAACCTTACTAATCAATATTGCTTTCTTAAATCGTTGAAAGCCTTTGCCAAAAGTTTTTCTTCGCCCACCTTAATCAACTTAGAATTCGCAATTGGAGCCAGTTTGCAAAAGCCTAACTGGATAAGTTTCTTTATTGATGCACAGCTACACCCAAACTTAGAAAGTAAAGTGAGCATAACAAGCAATGTCACATTTGCCTATAACAGCCATTTTTTTCTTATTTTTGATTTAAATTCAAATTTCAAATTAATTTTTTTTATTTTTCAAAATTAAAAAGATACAAAATTTTGTTCTTAAACAGTAACAAAGCATGGCTTAGTAAGCCGTCTGCCGGATAAAAATCAAATAAAAATTACAAAAAAGAGAGACAAAAATAAGTTAATACATAAGAGAAAAAAAAAATAACAAAGTAAAAAATTTAATGTATAAAAACATAATACATAATTAAAGTATTTTTAAAAAAAAGAAAAGAATATTCAAATTCAATTTTTAAAATTGATTTAACAAAAGGGACTTTTAGTTAAGTCAAAACAAAAATAAATTAATGAACTTTTACTTTAGCGAAAACAAAAATTATTGAGCTTAAATCTTTATAGATTGTTAAAGGAACTGCATATAATGTATATTATTTTAGATTTGAACCATAATTTATGTTTGGGTCTCAAAACATACTCAAATAATCATTTCGAAAATTGTGTGCATGTGAAACATAGCGTATAAGAGTCTTCCAACCACGATCTCCGTTTAGAATGCTGACACATTCCTCCAACGAAAGAAAACTAGAGCAAAAATAAAGTCTTCGGATTTCCTGTAAAATTGGACAAAGCGCTAAGAAATGGAAAACATCTTCGTTTTGATCAAGATTACAAAGTGAGCAAATTGGGTTAAGATCTGTCCTGTGTGGCTTATAGTTCAAGTCAAGCAATTCAGTTCTAACCTTGAAAATCGTACTCATTTCTGACATTGTAAACTCTTGCCTAAAATAGTTGTTTTAACCTAGATTATGGTTGAGTTGCCTATATGTACTCCCGGAGGTTGATTCTCTCCCTCGTACAAGACACATTTTAGATATGCATTCGTACAACGAGTTTTTCAGTGCTTCTACATTGTCCACTGTGAATGACATTGCAAATTGATGAGTTACAGCGAGATCATACCAGTTTTTTATAGGAGTATAGCCACATCTAAAACAGATCATAAGGATCCGCTTTTGTAGGTTTTGATTAGATCTCCTCATAACTCTTACAATGTAATTTGCATGAGCTTTTAAGTTTTTCAAAAATATTGGGGCTGAACCTGACTCAAGGTTAATGGCGTAATTGGGAGTGTTAGAAGGTAGATTGAAAACTCGTTTGAAGAAAAACCTTTGTATGTTTTCCATTTCTTCCAACTCCTCGTATCCGTACACCTCGTTTCCATAGCAAAGACAGCTACTAACCGTCGCGTTGAAAACTTTGAATTTTGATACTGGGTCCACAAAACTGTTGGCAAAAAACTGTGACCACATAGTATTTATTGCAGCTTTCGCCGCAACTATCTTAGCTTTAATATGAGCGTGAATATTCATGTCATGTATGTCATTAAATACCCAAGATATTTGAATTCCCTTACAACTTCAACGATTTCACCATCCAGACACCAATTACGCTCATAACCAATAGATCTGTTAGTGGACCTAAACACCATTATTTTAGACTTTGAAGTATTTATTTTAAGATCCCATAAATCACAGTATTGTTTAAGCTTATTGATCTGAAGTTGAAGTGTAAAGATCACTAGATCATCTTTATAGAGCAAAATTTTAATAGTCACATCTCCAAAGAGAACACCACCAGGGATATGGTTTTCGACATCGTTAATAAACAATGCAAAAATAAGCGGACTTAAAACGCATCCTTAAGGAACGGCTGTTGCGCAATTATAAACTCTTGATTTCTTTGTACCATTCTGGACAACTGCGGTCATATTTTCAAGGAGTTTTTCATAAATTCTTATAAATTTGGTGGATAACCCAATTTCTGCGAGCTTATAAAGCAAGGAATTTCCGTTAACTGTATCCAAAGCCGCTTTTAAGTCAACGAAAAAAGCGTATAAGCATTTCTTTTTGTCAATAAAACGGCAAGCAATAGTACTGAGTACGAAAATTTGATCAATTGTTGAAAGCTTTGCTCGGAAATTTTTGAATTATGAATTACTAGCTTTTACTTCAGGTTTTGCTGATGAGCATTTAACCATCCCCTCCCACAATGACTCTAGGTTTATCATCTTTGCGGTAGCCATGTTTTTGATTTTCCTTGTCAATTGTACTTCATTTTTAAATGCTTTTTTTTATATAAATCAAAACCCTTAAAGAGAATTATTCAGATTTCTCCCTAGTAAATGTAAATTTCTTCGAGTATTAAATATTGTGTGTACCTAGTAGTGTAATGAATCCTGCAACTTGTCCATCTATCAAAGTTCACAAATTCGTTCAGACGTTAAGGTATGGAAGCATACAAATCAAGACTCTAGCCATGCATCATTTCACATTTAAGCTTCTCTCCTACAGGAATCGCGCACTTTTTTGTGGACTAAGAAGAAGATTATTATTCAATCTAGCACTTCATCCATTTACCTATCAAATTTTTTTCAAATACGCTAAGTCGTTCAGTCGGGTTATCCAACCATACAAACTTTCACATTTATAATATAAGGAGGATAAGTTCTCTCATGCTGGTTCACAACGAACACTCAGAAATGGCCAAGATTATGAGTCACCAGGGCTTGGCTGGCTACTCAAAAACAAAACTTCTAAAATATTATTTAACTAAGACCAACTAACTGCAAGCCACTAACTTAAGCTAGTTTTATTCCAACACACACTATCTTGTTTTGCAAACTAAGAAAATTAATGCTTTTTTCTTGATCATTAACATTCTACACACAACATAGTTCTCTGCATTTATGCTATGCATACATGTCAATGCACTCCGCTGCATATATTTTCTGAAAATAGATTAATTTTTCTTCAACCAAAGAGCACAATATTAATATTCTTTTAATTTTTGCAATTCAAATTTCAAAACGTTATGCTCGGCCTAAATAAGTCATTCTCCACAGAAGTCGACAAGCAATATGCAAGCTCTTTGGCGTTAAATTAAATCGTAATTTCAATTCCAAGTTTTGGCCGTCTACCGATGAGTTATCGGTCAAATTATATTGAAATATTTTTATTACTCAGCCGTGGGGTGTGTAGCTATTTTAATTTATTAGATTCATTCAGTTATCATATCAGTATTGTTTGGTACGAGCGCAAAATGTGGCTATTATCGCAACAGTCTCCAAAGATAAATGATATCTACATCTACCCATTGGGGTAGTGTCGTTCTACGCAGAAAAATAGATTAAGGAATTAGGACAAACAAGCGCAAGCTTATTTACTTTGAGAAATACAATTTCGCTTGTCAAGTATGAAGCGATGGTATCATTTGGATTTATTAAGTGAAATCTAGTTTATTGGGGAAATATTTATCTTCGTTTCTGAAAAGTTCCACCTGGAACTTAAACAACAATTCTTTAAGAGATAAGCTTGTTTTTCTAGTCCTTATCAGAATCTTACAACGAAAGAGTTATGTCAGTGACTAGTCTATATTATTTCCATTAACGGAGTTATTTACTCGGACGAGTTGTATAGAGCAATTTGAATTTTTGGCATTGCTGCCAAACACGCCCAACTATGCAAAATGACAATGGAAAACGCACGCTGTTCCGTCAAGGTCGATAAAGAACTTACTGACACCTTTAAAGTCAAAAAAGAATTGAGACAAGGCGATATTTGAAGGAATAGTGCAGAACTCTCACGCCAAGACCAGAGGTACGATCTGACAAAACTCCATCCAATTACTCGCATACGCTGACATAATCGGAAGAAGAACTCTTGATTTCAACACCACTTTTGTGAGTTTTCCGACGAAAGCAGCGAAGATGGGTGTAGCAGTCAATGAGAGCAAAACCAGATATATGCTGTCATCGAGAAAAGACAACTAACATCGACGTCTTGACTTCATCACGATAGACAGCCATAATTTTGAGGTAGTAAGGGACTGCCTGCATGGCCTTCGCTATCAACTCAGAGAACAACACCAACGTTGAGATCAAACGAAGAATAACTCTTGCCAATCGCTGCTTCTTCGAGCTAAGAAGACAACTAAAATGTCCCATTCCAACGTACCATCTTTCTACAGACTTTAAAGCCACCTAAGATAGAACTTGTTAATTGGCCGTGAGAGAATTCGGCATCCTAAATAAAATGACATGACTGTGTAGGCTGATGAATAACATAACAAGCTTAGTAAAAGTAGCCGGTTTGGTTTCCAGTCGAATCAACATCTTTAATGGACTCTGGCAAGGGGATGGTCCGACTGACATCCTCTTCAACCTCGCGTTGGAGAAAGCAATTCGTGAATCTGGCACGTCAACAAGAGGGACTATCGTCACCAAGTCCAGCCAGATATTGGTTTACGCATACGATATCGACATTATCGGGAAGTCGACAAGCTGTAAGAGACCCACTCATACAGATCGAGCAGGCGGCAGAAACCTTGGTCTACTGCGTCTTCGAGAAGGGTCGGTCCAACAATCAGGGTATAATTTTATTCACAAATTTGATCGTAAATGCTATAGCCAAGCTTGTGGTCAGATTATTATAGCAAATAAATAAAAACGAAAACTTTTATTTAAAATCTGTATGCATTTCGGTTCTCAGCTGCGGAACCACCATCAGCGACAATTACAAAAGAGATTAGGATATACATATTAAGTTACTTTAAACTTAAAATATGCTCTCATAAGCTCTAAGAAAGCTTCAATTCTAAAGAGCTTCCATAGCAAAAACCAGAGAGGTATAAAGGTATTATAATTTGCATCATCGACGAATGGTAACTCTGAATGAGTGTTTTTTTTTTATAAACACAATAAGCGATGGCAAATTGACATAAGTCTCCTCAGTCCTGAAGTCCTCACAGCCGAGGAGCAGACAGGTCATGGTGGAATGTACGTGAGTTTATAAAATATTACAAAAACAATTTCAATGTATCCCAAGAGTTCTCTTTTTTATTTCAGTGGCAATTTCTTAAGTTGAGGGAAGAATTGTTGGCCTCTCATGAATTGTATGAAATCAAAACAATTATGAATGACCAGCTCGCATGAGCGAAGAGGAACCAGCTCGGAGTCTTTTGCAGTTCTTTTTTGGTAGAAGGCAACGTGGCAGACCTTGCATACGTTGGAGGGATAACGTACACCAGGACGCCCGAAGCTTTGGGTTGCGAAACTGAAAAAGAGTAAAGATGGCTGTGTGATACATAGTGGATGGACATCAATGCTCTAGCCCATTGCGTTGCGTCAAATGCGCAGTTAATCATCCCAAGTTAATCATGACAAGCAGTCTCCAGCTATATGCGCGAATTGTAAAGGTAATCATCCGGCAAATTATCGCGGCTGTGAGGTTGCAAAAGAAATCCAAAAAAGGCGTGATACACAAAAAAACGTAAGACCGATTCAAAGTAAAAAAACAAAAGCCAGATGTTAATAAAAGAAGCAAAGAATGAGGTCGTACACAAAGCCTAAAGCGAAGGAGACGAAATCCATAAAGGAGAAGGCAAAAATAAATGAAACAACCTATGCGCAAGTGCTGTCACAAAACCCAACTCCAAGCAAAAGTTCCCCAGACCCTGTTCATCAAGTATTTTCAAAGATTTGAAGATTGAAAAAAAAATTGCTTCAAACTAGAGCTCAAACAATACGTAATTAGTTATAAAAATGGACCAGTTGTTTAAATTTTTTACATGGAATGCCAGCGGGCTATCTTCTAAAATGGACGAATTAGAAATACATTTGTCAAACGAAAATTTGACATATGCCTGAATTCTGAAACACACTTTAAAATGGAAACCGTAATCAATATAAAAGGCTATTTTGCCTATCATGCGTATCACCCATCTGATAGAGCAATAGGTGGATCCTCTCTATTCATAAGAGAAAACATTGACCATTCCTTAAAGTTAACAATCGAACTTGAGAAAATGGAAATTTGTGCAGTCAATATAAAATACAGACGTTCAATATATTGTCCTCCCAGGTGCAAGATAGAGAATACAGATTTCATAAATCTTTTTGAACTCTCGATTTTAAGTTTATTATAGGCGGTGACTTTAATTCAAAACATACGTTTTGGGGATCAAGATGCATATCAACCAGAGGGAGACAACTTTTTAAAGTTTGCATTAAAACTAGTGTTCACTTTTTATCGACCGGAAAACCAACTTCTTACCTACGGACGTAGCCAAAACTCCAGATCTACTTGACTTTTTTATCGAAAAGGGTTGAAATAAAAACTATACCAAGATCGAGGATAGCTATGATCTTTCAACTGATCACTCACCAGTCATGTTGACAGTAAGCGGAAGCCTAATAATGAAGGAAAGTGTGTCATTTTTGACTAAAAACAGAACGAATTGGGAAGGGTTTCGTGCAGATTGCGAAGAGGCTATTACACTTGAAGTATCATTGTAAACTCCGTTTGAATTAGAAGATGAAGTCGACAGATTTATTAAAATCGCCCAAGATGCTGCCTGGAAAAACACTCGCAAAATAGCAGAAATTCAATTCCTAACGAGAAAAATGTTTCAATTAAAATTAAAGAATTTATACTCGAAAAAAGAAAAGAACGTAAGAAATGGCAGCAATCCTGCGCTCCTCAACACAAAGCTTTTTTGAATCACATCTCCAGTAAACTAAAAAATGTAATTAACCGTTAGAAATCTACTTATCTCGAAGGTCTTTCCGCAGAAAAAGTACAAATTAATCTCTGTGGAAGGTGTTAAAAAACCCAAGTTACAATCCGCACCAATTCGAGCAAACAATGGAGACTGGGCTAAGACAAAGAAAAGGCAGATCTGTTTGCCGATCACCTCGAGGAAACTTTCAAACCCTTTGACGGTGAGGAGTTGTTGAATGAACCCGGTGATACTCATTGGACCTTTGAAAACTTCCGAATTCGAGATTTCACATTTTCAGCACTTTAGACGCTATAAGAAAGCAAAAAACAAAAAAGCTCCCCGGATATGATTTGATAAATGCACCCATTCTTAAAGAGTTGCCGAGAAAAACAATCTTTAAAATCCAACATCTGATCACGTTTAGGCTTGCATACGTTCCACGTCAATTGAAAGTGGCCGAAGTCATTATGGTCCGAAAACCAGGCAAAACTCTTAATGAAAAGAAGTCTTACAGACCAATATCGTTATTACCAATAATTTCTAAGTTATTCGAGAAATTATTACTTAAGCGCCTACTTCCAATTGTAGAGAGAGAAGAGAAACGGCTTATTCCCGAACACCAATTCGGTTTAAGAAATAACCACTTAACAATTGATTGATAAAATCCCTAGAAGGGAAAAAGGTACGTTCAAGCGCGTTTCTTGATGTTTCCCAAGCTTACGATAAGGTCTGGCACGACGACTTAAGATTTAAATTAAGACAGGTTTTTCTGAAACAAATATATTATATTCTGGAATCCTATCTGGACAATAGACTTTTCCGAGTGAAACAAGGTACTGAATATTCAGGATGTAAAGAAATAAATGCTGGTGTTCCACAAGGAAGCGTTCTTGGCCCAGTGTTATTCGTTCTTTATACTCGAGATATACCTCAAGAAGAAGACGTCACGATAGCAACATTTGCTGATGATACGGCCATCATCCAGCTCGATTGAAAGAGCAACCGAAAAGCTACAGAACTCTTGATAAAATAACAAACTGGAGGAAGAAATGGCGCGTTGTTCTACACGAGTCCAAATCAACCCATGTTAACTTTACTTACAAGAATGTTAACAATCTACCCATCTTTATTAACTCGGTTCAAATACGGTATGCTAACGAAGCTTAAATGTAAGACGGACGTTAAAAAGAAAAGAGACGAACTCGATATTAAGTTACGAATTGGAAAAAAAATTTCCACTCTAAGTAATTATAACAAACTGCTTATCTACAAGCAAGTGCTAAAATTTGAGTGGACTTACGGAATACAACTGGGGTTGTGCTAAACCAAGCCATATACAAACACTGCAAACATTTAAAAACAAAGTCCTCAGAGCAATTGTTGGTACTCCATGGTACATACGAAACAGCGATTTACACAGAGACCTGTGTCTGGAAACTGTCAATGACGAAATTAAAAAAATATGCCACCAAGTTTAAAACACGTACGCCGACTTCGGAGAACGAGACCGTTCGACCTAGCGTAGCAAGACATAACCGTGTGATTATGCGGTATTGCAGGTCCCCTCGATGGAGAGCTCCCTGCCAAACGTGATTAATGAAAATGAAGATTAAACTACTTGATAAGGCAACTTAGTTGTAGTCGAATGAACAAATGAAGGTGTTTTTTTAGTGAGTAGGAATCTCACACTACCATAGGTACGGACCTTTGGTGTCTATGAGGATTTTTTCATCTTTCGCCGTAGAAAAAAAATGCTCTAGCCCGGAAAATCTTCAATTTGGTATGCCTTGAAAACGTAGTGTAAGGAAAGGTGGGGAATGTATGTGTGCGTCCATTTAGGCGCAAGTGGAAAGAAAATATTAAATCATCAATATTTTAATTTAAGACTTTTTTGTTTGTTACCTTTAGTGAAGATTTTCAATCAAATTCCGTGAAAAAAATTGTAGTTCCCCTCCATTCCCAGTCCGGCAGCATACACAGTGATGGTTGAATCAACAGACTAACATCTTCCCTTAAGATGTTTTTTTTGTTAATTTTCTTTCTCAACGTAACTCTTGCAAGAACGCTGATCAAAACAAAACAATAATCTGGTGTACATTGACACATCCCACCCACCATACTCCTACAGGGTCAAATATATAACATAAAAAGGCGCCAAAGATTGCCTTGAAACAAGACGAGTTTATTGTTTCTATTATTTAACCAAACCTTCGCGATGCTCCAAGCAAAGTAACCACTTTCAAAAGCCAATGAATTGTCTATCAGTCTATTTTGTTCAACGAAGCTTCATCACATCTCATTGCATAGGGGACAATGTTGTTGATGTTTCTCGGCACTCCTCACCAAGGCAACCTTTCTTTTGTCTTCGAATTTATTACGTGTCTATTCATTTCTGTTGCCGCACACACCTTCTTCTTACCTTCGTTACGAGAATTTACAAGAAAACAACAGCGCAGCCCACCACAACACTACAATTTAATATTGGTGAATGTCTGAATGTTGAGAAACGAAGAAACCTGTACCGCAGGAGAAAAAAAACAATAAGTGGACTTTGGACTCCTATTCGCCGTAGTTGGTCTTTTGTTAATTCATTTATGGTGACCAAATAAATTTCAAAACAATTATGAATGATGAGTTTCGGTAGAAGGAAGGAGGCAGACTAGTTAAGGTTTAGGTAAAAAAAATATTATTATTTCCAAGTTTTGGACATCTCGCAGATGCTTGTTTAGATAATGCAAGCTGGTTTGACCTAATTATGAGGAACGGTCCATAATCTTTACATTTCGATAGAAGCCAAGTCGATGTTTGTTCTTCTAAAATGCCTCCCTCACACAACAGGTGCATTAAAACGTACTCAAGAAAAAGTTTTCAAAACCCACAAAACCAGTTTCAAGTGTTTTTAGATATTAGCGAACACGTTATGAAAGAAATTTCTATATCTATTAATTAATTCGCAATTAAAATGAAATGAATGAACTTACGTTGAATACAATTTCCAAAAAGAGTGGTTGTTTTCGAATGGTCACAGATAAAAAGCAAGGAATTTACAATGTAAATTCTATTTTTATCACACAATTTGGTTTCTTTTTTAGAACTTTACGGGGATGTCAACACAAAGATGTAATAATTTAATAAGAAAAATAAAACAACCAAATTAAAAACTGCGCAGACACAGACATCCAACCACGAAGAAAAAAACTATCAAACTGAAGGAAAATTTGTAATTGGATTTTCGTTTGAAAGTTTTGTGGCTGATAGAATTTGGTTGAGATATCGCATGATAAAGCTATGTTTGCATTTGTAGTTTTTTTTTTTTATTTAAGTTTTCGAATTCGTTTCTAATTTTCAGATTTGATTTCTGATTTTTCTAGCAAAAAACAACCTAAAACGGGATTGATGTTTTGTTTTTGGTTGCGTGAGTGCTATTTGACAACTTGATGTCATGACTTTTGCACATGTATACAAATCGCCATTTTGGTATTTTCTTAAGTCACGATTGTGACTTTCTTATCATTTTTTTCTTAATTAATACTACATCTTAGAATTTATTGAAGATTTTTGTATGATTATAAGAACTATAAAATTCTATAATTATATAAAATTCTAATGAGGATTCTAAAAATTTAAAAACGTTTTTAGTTCTTCATCCATTTTTTTCACTTCAATTACCATAACATTTTATTTTAAACAAGAACGAATTCCAAATAAAATGTAAACTTCAGAGTGAAAGCAATGTTTACTTGTAATTATAAAAAACAAAATAATTTTTAAACGTTTTTGATTATTCTAATTAATTTTTTTTAACAAATTTAACACAGTTTATATAATATGATATTTATAATGCAACGCGTTTCGGAATAAATTCCATCATCAGTCGTAGTCGAAAGTTTGGGATGTCACATACAAAATGATATTCAGTGTGGCATTTTTGTGAAATATCGAGGCTAAAGCGGGGTTCACATGGGGCAATGCAGAGGCCAAGACAATGAGACAAGACAATCATTGTTCAATGTGAACAATTGTTTCCAGGACAAGACAATTATCATAATATTGTCCTCCGAGCTAGCCTGCCTATCTCTGAGGACAATATTGAGCTTATTCAACCACGTTCAAGAAGCTCGGACAAGACAGTTGACAATTGCTTAAAAATGTTTGTAGATCTAGTGATCTAAATCAAAAAAAGGAATGATCTTTTCTTCCTCAGTGTATGTATCTATATCTAAACTTCTAACAGGGTTCTCTTTGAAAAAATTAAATTGTGCAAGCGAATCCAAAAAATATTAGGATTCATTTTTGGACAACTTTGAGATATTTTCCTGAGAAATCGTGTTCAAAGTTTCTAAGGTCTTAGAAAATTTCTTAAGTTATGACTCATATTCAAAAGCTCTAAATGTTTCTTTTATTGTTTCATTTCGTTGGCTCAGAAACACTATTCAAACAATTATGTTAATAACAACGTAGAAGGCGCACTACTTATAAAAAAAAGAAAGATGACCTACTTCAAAAAAGATTCATTCAAATTCGGCACACCAACTCACAGCTCTTCTTCCACCTTTTTATTTTTTTTATGCTTACGCCGCAACAAAACCGTGCTTACCAGACCTTTTTATAAAAGGTCTTCCAATAAGGACTTTTGAACTTTGAAAGTTGATAGCGACCATCTTGTTGAAGCTACATCCGTCAAATTGGCTGTCATTTATTCAGTCTGCTAAATCACCATGGCCTTCAAGAACACGTGCAAATGATAAAATTGTTTTTCCGAAATTCCGAGCGCTTCCCCCATTGTACGGCTGCCATAATTGTCGTCGGCATGATTATCTCACGTGGAGGTGATGTGAAATGGCCACCGAGATCGTTTGATTTGACCCCATTAGACTTTTTCTTGTGGTGTTTTTTTTAAGCCACAGGTCTATGCGAATAGGTCACAAATCAAAGCGGCCCTCAAAGCAACATAACCAATGCCATCGGTCAAATTCATTCTGATTTATGCGCTAGTCATGGAGCCACCAAGAGAAGCCGCGGTAGACATTTAAACTTTGTTTTATTTAAATTTAAAGTTAGGAAGTGCTTAATGAAATACCCCTTTTACCTATACGAGTAATGTATTTTTATCTCCCCTCTCTATCGAACGAGTAGGGTTTTTATATATTGTATCCTTCTTGTTTGCAGATAAATATAAACCAATCTTTTGTTATTAACTATAAAACAATTCCATGTGGCGCGATCTGACATTAATTTTTGTTGTTATTTAATTAAAAACCATGAACTTATTAAGTATGGCTGCTAGTAGCTCAGGTCCATGTTATAAAAATACCTTTTCCCGGAAGTTAAAAACAAATCTGGTTTTACTACGATGGTAGCCAACCCTAAGCTACACTCTCTACTTTTTGTCGTGGCATCTGGCAGCTACTAGCTTAACCAATGAAATGAATTTTAATGATGGAAAACGTCAACAAAAAATATCAAACAAAAACTAAAATGAGTCTTCTGAATTGTGTGAAATTCAAGAGTTTGTAAATTAATTTACTTGCAAAAATTGTTTATAAACCTACTTTAATATATTTCTCAACTAGGGTTAGCTCCGTACTCAACAAAGATAACAAACAACATGGTAAGAACTTCATGTTTGATTCGCTGGAGGATACTTCCTGGAGTTCCGACGAGGTAAACCTAAACTTTCATATATTATGCCTTAATCCCTAGGCAATTGTTTTTATAACTATTTCAGGGTAAACCTCAATGGATAGCCTTACAATTTGATGAACCTCAAAGCGTGAGTTCCTTTAGTTTTCAGTTCCAAGGTGGATTTGTTGGAAAAGATGCAACCTTGATTACAAGCACGGAAGATGGCTCCGAAGTAAAGGAACCATTCTACCCCGATGACATTAATTCGGTGCAATTATTTACCTTAAAACAGCACATAGACAATGTGAAGAAAGTGAAATTTGTTTTCGGTTCGAGTACAGATTTCTTTGGACGTATAATTGTTTATAAATTGAAAGTATTTCGATAAAAAAAAATTATATTTTTTGATAACAAATGTTGTTGCTGTCTATTATTCAACGGGTGTCGCTGTAATCGCTTAGATTAATGTCTAAATTTGACAGCCGGATATTACTCCATTTTGCTACGGCTTTTCCTTCTCTCTTTCTTTCAAAACGTGGAAACGTCAACATTAAGTTGCTTTTCACATCGTGCTGCTAAAAATTAATTTAATTTTTACAAATCTAACGCAAAGTATGTTAAAATTAATAATTTCCAAAGCAAAGAATAGAACATTATCAATTTTAATTAACAATTTTCAGATGCCGCGTGAAATCAAAGAAGTCAAGGAATTCCTGAACACAGCCCGCAGATCTGATGCTCGTGCTGTGAAAATCAAGAAAAATCCATCCAACACCAAGTTCAAGATCCGTTGCTCACGTTTCCTCTACACCTTGGTCGTCCCAGACAAGGAGAAGGCCGAGAAAATCAAGCAGTCCCTACCTCCAGGTCTGCAGGTTAAGGAGGTTAAGTAAAGTGCACAATTTTACTGCCGCAACTTAATATTTTTTAACCCGGGGAGTGTTTTTCTTTTGTAGAAAAAATAAGATTTTAATAAAAAAAAACGTTAAAATGAAGGAATCGTACGTTTTGTGACTTTTTTTTTGTATCTAAACAGGAAGATGTGATGAAGAAAAGAATAGCCGGGTCCTGTCTGCCGGATAAGTTAAGTAAATTCCAGTGTAAGTTAACCTGTTGTTTCTGTGGCTCTGAGGTGGCCAAAAATGAAGAAAATCCTTTCAGTTCTTGGCGAACCATTAGGCGCCTGGATTGTAATTGTAAACCTCAATTGCTGATAACTACGAAAACAATTCACCTTAAACATATAAAAAACATTTATTTAAATGAAACCTCGTTTCTTGTTTGAACTTAAAAAAAAAAAAAAAAATCTGCCAAAAGAACTCAAAAAGGACAAACAGACTTATAAATTAAATTACTTAATATCTAATTCAAAGAAATATTAATATTAATGCCATCATCCTCCTCGCCAACTTCCAGCATGACTTGCATGATTTTTCTCTTCAGTTTCTTTCTCGACAACTCCGAGTTAAGATTCTTGAATTCGGCAGCGACAAATTCCCCGAAAACATCCCACTGGTCTCTTTTCTGTTCATCGCATTCCTCAGTTCTTGCTCGTTTCTTTGGCGGCAGAGTTTCCATGTGAACGACTTTGCTTTGCATCGAAACGCGAGGGTCTTCAATGTGAAGTATTTCCTGGGATTCTCGTCGATGCTGGTGTATGATCTGATGTTGGATGTATTCCTGAGTTTCCAATTCGTCTTGGCTCGGCCGATGGTATTTTGTTTCGAGGACCTCCTCACGACTGGCTACTGGAACAGTCTCGAATTCTATACCATTGCGAACTGTTTCCGTGGTTTCCTCGTACTGTACTTCAGCGTCTGCAGTTTCTTGAATCTCACACTGGCTGTGTTGGTTTTCATCCTCACCATCCACCATGCTGTATTTTATTTGGAATTTCTGAAAAAAAAATCATATTCATTCTGGATTTGTAAGGAATATATAGATATGACTAAACTTACTCTATTGTCCTTGAATGCCATTGAGAAACCTGGCCGAGGAGCAATGACATCTTTTAAAAACATCAAAGCTTCAAAATGTTCCCAGCGACTTCGGCGGACTTCTGATGACCCTTCATTCCGCTTCTCTTGCTTTTTCATTTCGGCATTGAATTGATTGCGAAGGTTGTGAATTTTCTTGCCGAAATCTAATTTGTTAAGGTTTAACTGTCTGCAAATCTCTTCTATTGCCTTCGTCCGTTTATCTTTGTTTTTGTAGGATTCAATGAAATTGTTCCAAAGGCATTCGTGTGACTGGTACAAAGAAATAAGTGTGGACGTTTTCTCACGGGTCCAATCGCAATTTCTTATGGCTCTAATAGAGTCCTTCATTTTATTGGGAAATTGATATTTCCTTTGTTAAATATACATTTATTATCAACGAAAGGATATTTTGTATTTTGAAATTTTTGTTTATATTTTTGCTACACATAAAAATATCACGAGAAAAAATTATTGTATGCCATTATGTACTACCATGCAATCAATACATTTTTTTTTTGTTTTATGAGAAAACAAGTTATGATGTGCTGACACTTTTTTGTCTTTTGATTGAAAGAATTTCGTGAAAGAGGAAATGTTGTTGCTGTGGCGTGCGATATTTGTAGGATGTGTTGGAAGAGTAATGTTTAAGAAACGTAAAGCTGCGGACGTAATGAACATCAGACTTAGGACATGATACAATTATTGCTTAAATAAGAAAAAAGTTGAACACAGGGGTGGAATCAGCTAACGCGATAGTCGATAGTTGACTATTAAAATCGACAATTTTGCTCCATTTAAGGTGATTATCAAATCGACAAGATTTGCTTTGTCCCCTTTATACACATAATCATATGACGCCGATTCTTCAACAATTCCCTTTTGGGCACGCCTGTAGCCTTCACACGTTGAATCAGCGTCACGCGACAGTGTGTGACAAACGTTACTATGTCTTTACGTTTGTTTATTTCAGCCCTCTCGTTCTTACTTATAGCAAAACATACATCTGACTACAAATTAAGGAAGATAATATTAAAGCAAGCAATGAAAATAACAAACGAGAATGAGAGAATCGCAACAAATTCTCGGCCCCTGCGTGATTGTGATCCCCACTACACTTCTCAACTCCTTCGCCTAAATACTAAGTCACGCTGCGGCACATGCCTATTAGCGAGTTTCATTCAAATTTCAAAGATTTGATCCGAAAATCAAGAATTGCTCTTTTCAATGAAACTTGTTTCATCATTTAATCCTAGTATTGGTCATTCACTGACGAGCATACACAGTGTTTGATATCACACACAAAAATACCAGGCATGTACAGTATATATATTTAAAATGCCATATTTGTATTTTCTCACTTCAAAAACACCTTTATTTGTTATTTTGTATATTTAATGGATATTTGTTAATTTTTTGATTGAGCACGGGCTGGCATAAGTTCACAACAAACAACAAAAATAGCAAAATATTTTCCATTTGACGTTTGACCGAAAGACTATTTACATGTATGTGTGCATTCAGATGAAATCTGCCAACCCATCAGAGATCAAATCTTTCGTGTTGAGATTTGATCTAGATTTGCTCTTTTTTTTGCAATGAAACTCTCGAAATTGAAGAAGATCAAATCTTTTGACAGAAAGAGCAAATCTTTTCTTGAATGAAACTCGCTATATGTGTATAAAAGGGGACTTTGATATCAAGTGACAGTAATTTAGGCATCGTTTCCATACGTTTACATAATGTATGTTTGGTTTGAAGACTTAAAATTGGTTGTTTGAAGAACCAAAATATTTCTTTATAAAGCGAATTGGTAAAAGTGCAATGTTTAGATCATTTGCAATTTTTCAAACCATACGGAGAGTGAGAAGTGAAAATTTTATAATAAAAAGTCTATCTGAATAGAACGAATCTGAAAAATAAAGCAAATGTTTGCTTGGAACTTCCTGAGCCTACATATTGTACAAATCAGTTTATGGATATTCTAAAGAATATCCACTCATCCACATTTTATTTAAGAATAGCTATTATGAATCTTTCGTTTGACAAACGAAGTTTTTGTACATGTTTTGCTGTTTCTAGATTTACCACCTCACCTGGGCTAAGGTCAACTACCTATTTCACTTATTCGTTAATTGGCTGTAACATTGGCACTTGGCGGTTTGCTGCTATTTATTGTTTTAGCCAACTTTTCCCACAGCTGTCGTTGGGATGTCGATCCGGAGTATCAATTCTCTCTGTGATTTTGAGAATTAAACACACATTGCACTGGTTCAAATTTTATTTGATTCTCGTTGTGTGAAAAAACTGAAAGCAAATGTCAAAGCGTCTTCACAATGATACATTATTTTCACAACCAAATCATTCCAAATCATTTGAATGTATAAATGAAATTAAATATTTAGGAGTTATAATGGATAGTAAAGTTAATTTTAAAAAAACATTTTGAGTATGTACATAAAAAAATTGCCAAAAAAATCGTTTTTTTTTTCGTAAAATAAGAAAAAAAAATATGCATTCCAATGGCAATAAAAATATATAATACTATAGTAAGACCCCACTTTGAGTATTGTCCAACAATACTATTGCTAGGTTCTTCGGGTATGCTGGAAAGCTTACAAAAGTTACAAAATAAAGCAATGCGTTCAATTTTATATTGTAGTAGATATACATCAATTCGAAGTATGTTGGAAATGCTTAAATGGTTAAAAATTAAACAAATAATTGTTATGGGTACACTTATTTTTATTCATAAAATTAAAAACAACATGTTGCCTGAATATCTAAGTAGAAGACTAATAACTAGAGCCAGTGTACAACCCTATAACTTAAGAAATAGTAATAACTTAAATGTGCAATTATTAAAATAATAATAATAATAAAAATAAAAATATCAAAACATGTTATTTTATAAAGGAATACACATTTTTAATGAACTTCCGAATAATGTAAAAACTGAAACAAATATTCAAAAATTCAAAAAAGATGCCCTATTATTTGTAAAAACTAATTATTAAATTTAAGATATTTTTTAAAATAAGATAATTATTTATTTGAAATTGTTAAAATAGCAAACTTAAGCTAAATAAACTTGATCTAATCTAATCCATGAAGAGCACCGCCATTTTGAGACTATTTTTAGATCAAGCAACCATGCTTCGGATTTTATACCCTAGTTGTGTTCCCGATAATTATTCGCAGAAAATTCGCAGCATTCAGATTTTCGAGTAGAGAGGATATTTTCTCTGTTTGAGAGATTTCTACGAAAAAAGTACGGGAACGCTTTAAACCAAACAAATTGCAGCATTCTTTCCTAGTGTTGCTTAAGCATCGATAGTATTAAATTTCCGATATTATCGATAGTTTTGAAAAAAACCATAGTACCGATACTATCGATAAATTTATGAAATGAATAGGCAAAGGCAAATTAGCTATAAAGCATTTAAAACTTCCTATTAAAGGTCCTTCTATCATTAAAAAAAATTAAAATACAATTAAAATTATTCATAGTTTTTAAGTCTCTTGATGACAATGAAAGTGATTTTTGTGTCGTGTATTCTACTGTTCGCGGTTTAAGAAAGAATTTCTTTCACGTGTACGTCTCTACTCTGTTCAATTTATATTTTCAGTACAGACCTTATGGAAGAGAGCTTTCAAACACACGGGTACCTGCAAGTGTTTGCATCGCACTCAAGTTAAGAAAGAAAGAACTTTCATCTTCTTGTTTTTGTTGTTCTTAAAAAAAAAACGGTTAAAATAAAGATACATAATGCAATATTTGCTGGCCATTTTTTTTACTTGCGATTATAGGCACATCAATGCAAGTTTTGCATTCGTACACAAAAATAAATTGAGATAATAATCAAACATGACATTACGATTGAGAAACGTATTTGAGTTACTGGAAATTTTGTTTGTCTGTCTGTATGGATGTAGTTTGGACTACAGCTGAACGGCTTGGTTGATCGTCTTCAGATTTATAACAAGATTATTTTGACATTCTACAGAGGTCTTATTTTATTTTTTTTAGCTCAAATATTAACGGTACCTGTCATATAATCGTTAAGTCAAAGTTTATTTTTCTCGAAAACGGATTTGTATGAAACAAATGTGTGTGGTGTGGTTTATATTTTGGTGAAAAAAAATATAAGTTGGTTAGCCCACCACAAAACGGTACTTCGGAAACTGGCTATCCGATTACAATCAATTTTTTATGATTCATTATTGAAATTATTCAGGAAGATGTAGGTAGCCCAAGTAATTTTACTTCAAAATATTTTCGAATATTGTTGTTAAAAAACCGTTATATTTAAAACCCGTTCCTACGATTTTGCAAAAAAATCTTGCTTTTTCAACTTTTTAACTTTGTATATAGACTGCTATAGTACTATCATGACGACCGGTGGACGGTGGCGTTCCAAGCGGCTCTAGGGAAAAAGATTACTCGGCAAATTGAAGAGGCGAACAAAGAGTTCATATACAATGGCGGTTATTTTATAAAGAGAATTCTCAGAGAAACTCGCTGAATCGTACTTTATTCATAAGTAATTTATGAGTAATTTATAAAAGAGGTAGATTAAGCAGTCTATATACAATGGATTTAGCTACGTTCTATGGGTAATTTCAAGAGAATTTCTTGATTTATACGAAATTTCAATGAGAAATTTATGAAAGAGGCAGGAATGTATATACATTGTTGCTTACCTTACAGTTTAAGGTTAAGAAAATTTTTTTTGATTTGCAGTTCATATACAATGTTGACATGAATATATCTGATGTTGGACATTGTATATAAACTGCCTTTCGTACATTATTATATACAATGTTCTGCCCTATATTCTTTTGGCAGATGAACGATGTTTGTTTTTGTTTTTTTTTGCGTAGGTTGCGGTTGCTGTGCTGTGCATTGTATACATTGCATATACATTACTACACGGAAGTAGGTTTGGTTAGTTCTATGTATGCATGTTCAAACGATATATTCCAGCTGATCATCATTGTATCCATTGTATGCATTGTATATAAACTGCCTTGCTTATAAGAAATACACTGCTAATAAACATTGTATATGAATTGCTATAGTACTATCCTGGTGACATATGGACAGTTGTTCAGTTTTATATGCAATGCTAATAGCTAATACGAAAATATAGTAGCAGACGATAAAGTAAGTATGTGTAGGTGTATATATGAATAATTCAATAATTTGGTATAGGTATCTGATTTCGGACACGAAGGTTATAAAAATTGTGTTTTGTGAGTTTTGGCGGTTTTTTGGTAATTATTTTTAATAATCACTTTTTCATTAAATTCGAATAAATAATTTTTTTTAAGTATGTCATTATAAGGAAATCTGCAGTTTTCATTTGGGAAACTTATTTGAAAAATTTAAATCAACCCGTTTTCAAAATATTTCGAAAATCATTCATTTTTGTTTAGAAAATTGAAAAAAAAAGTTTTCGAAAATTTTGAAATGCAATGTTAATTGAATTATAAATGACTTCCTGTGTGCAAAATTTTATTGAAATCAGGATATTGGTTAACGCGATAGGTAAAACCGCATTTGAAAAAAACCGGTTCTATGATAGGTACCGTTATAGAACAAATTTCGAAAAATTCATTCTTACTGAAAGATGTGTATTGTTGTAAAAAAATAGCACCCTGAAAGTTTTATCAAAATCGTTATAACCATTTTCGAGAAAATCAAACTTTTTGTTAAACGGCAAATCAAGTTCATTTTTGACCTAGAGCAAAAATGAGAAACACCCCCCGAGATACTACCTAATAAATACTAAATAACAAGTTTGAAGCAAATCGGCTCATCCGCTTAGGCTGTAGAGCAGCGAACAGCCAGACATTTTTCGAACCAACTTTTTTCGACTTCTCTATCATCGTAATATCATGTTTGATTATTATCTCAATTTTTTTTATAGTAGGTACCTATAATCGCAAGTAAAAAACCATCTGAAATCTGTCATAATTGAAATCTGACATCTGGGATAGATATCGAAAACCCGCCGCAGACGAACATTTTAAAAAAAGAATCACGAAAATCGGCCCACTTTTTAATATTCTACAGCCAAAAAACCCACCGCGATATAAAAATAAGATTTGCTTTAACTGTGAATTTCTTACCCGCGAGCAAAGGGCAGGTCAGTTATTTCATACAAGCCTCAAAAAACAAAAATCATTACTACTTGCAGTCTATATACAATGGATACAAATCTACAATCAATTTCCAAAAAAAAAAATTTGAATGTATCTCCATGCATAGTTTTCACTAAATTTGTGTACCTATCTGCATTGAAAGCAAAATTCAAACCAAAATCCATTCAATAAATACAGCAAAAATTAAGTTTGTGTTAAATTTTCAAGAATGTATGAGTACATTTTTTGAAAACGACAAAGTTCAATTTATAGGTAGCAGATAAACCCAAATTGAATATCTTAAAAAAAAACCACTTCAAAAGGCTGGTCAATGACATATGTACTTGTACATGTATTGCATATAAAAAAAATGTAAGCAACGAAAATGTTGGATCGTGTATGAATCCTAACAAAAGTCTATATACAAATCACTTCAAAAGTCTGATCAATGACGTCAATGATATACAAAACAATGTATATACAAATGTATTGCATATACAAAAAATGTAAGCAACATCATAAACATCAAGTTAATTCATCTCACCTTCTTAAGCATCTTTTTTTTAAATTGCTTATAAGTCAACAAAATTGTATAATTCAAAAAGATTTCCTCTTAAAATTCACCATGAATGTAGGTAAACCACACATTTTTCCAACAACATGCAACCAAAAGCCATCAAAAGAGTCAAATAATATACTCAATTATTTCATTCTCCTTCGCTTACAGTCACATTGCACATGCGCAGTAATGTAAGCACAGAGCATAACACTTAAAAACATGCTCTTATTTCTCTCTTTCTCAAATAAAATATGCCTACACTAGCACTCCAAGCGGCTCTAGGGAAAAAGATTTTTTCTCGTCTCATGATAGTACTATAGGCAGTTTATATACAATGCTTTTTAAAGGAAATAAAATGGCGTTCAAATTATTCCGAACAATTATTTGAATATACAGTTGGTAACCATACCTACATTTGTTTGAGAATTATACCAATTCATAATGCCCAGTATGGCAGCCGTTTGAGAGCTTTAAAATGTAGATAGCTTATTGAAATCCATAACAATAAGAGTGATAAGCAAATATCCTATCTTCCCTGTACTAAAAATATAAATTGAACAGAGTATACACTGTTCAATACAGGCCAGCTGTTTTGGCATTAAGTGAAACTCAGGTTGGAGTAAATACTGATTTATCAGAATTTGCTCTACACGGGTATAGCTTTGAGCAATTACTCTTTTCCCATCATGGTCTCGTGGTCTATGTAAGGAATGATATTGCTTGCCAGAGCTTCCCCAATATGAGCAACGTTCCAACGCGGACTTTAACTTCATGGGGCTCAAATTCACTGTCCGCAAGCATATCATTCATAATTGTTGGAGTCCAAATCTCGACAGTAGTTTGACTTGTAACGAGTTTGATGCGCTGTCTGATTCCATCTCGAAAATTGTTTCCCTTTGTCCTCGCACTGAAATCGTTATTGCGGGCGATTTCAATGTACACAATTCCAATTGGCTCCGCTATTCTGGTCAGACAACACCCGAAGGAAGGTATTTCGAGCTCGATCGATGTGCCAACGCGTATACCGGATGTTGCTGGGCAAGCCGCCTATACTCTTGACTTGTTTCTTACTTCTCACCCTGAAACTTCCGAAACTTTAACTTGTCAATATGCTTCTTCGATAGTGACATTGATGCCAGTGCTGAAATGATCACAAATGTGATTCTTCTAGGGATGAGTGCTTTTATTCCTAACAGAGGAAAAAGCATTAAGCCTAAAGAAAAGTCCTGGTTTAATTCTGAGTGCAAAGAAGCTATCAGGCTTAAAAAAGTAAGTTTCCGATCCTACAAAGCCAACCCTACAGAGGAAAATCGGAAAAAACACAAACAAGCAAGGAACTCATGCAACTCCATTATTGAAAAAACCAAATTTTTGCATGACCAAAAATTACGGCAAACAGTTGATCAATAAATAAATTTAAACTATACAAAAATGTTTTTTTTTAAATATATATATTTTCGTTTAATTTTATGGAATCATAGTCCGGAAACGCGTCGCAGAGTTCTTATAAATTAAAGTTGTGAAATTATTTAATAAAATAAAAATAAAATTAGACGAAAATATATATATAAAAAAAAACATTTTTGTATAGTTTAAATTAATTTATTTCAATCAGTAACACAACTTGGAGACTAAAACACACTCACAATAATTCTGCAGTGTTCCAAAGGCAGTAAAAATTGTTGGTCATTTGTAAAAAACACCTTCGGTTCCAACGCTCCTCGACAATAACAAACCAATTGTTTACTCTTCAGAGAAGGCAAACTTGCTCGCCGCCCATTTCGTTGCCAGCTCCACGCTGCCTTACAGCAACGTTGCCCCTCCTGTACTTGAGAATGTATTTACATTTTTCCATAGGACAGATTTTTTTCCCCACTCGTACAGTAGCAAGAGTTCTCAAAAATATCGATATACACAAATCCAATGACCCGGATGGTATACCCCCGATTCTTCTGAAGAGGTTTTCTTCCACACTGGCAAAGCCACTGCGTAAGCTTTTCCATCGCTCCTACTCTTCTGGAATCTTTACTAGAAGATGGAAAACAGCATTTGTCCAGTCTGTCCCTAAGAAAGGCGACCCATCCTCCTCCTCCTCCTACCGCCCCATAGCACTAACATCCCTTCTTTCTAAGGTCATGGAAACGCGGATTAACCGTCAGCTTAAGGAATATCTCGAAGATCGAAAGCATCTCCATGACCGTCAGGTCAGTATGGCTTCCGCAGCAATCGTTCCACTATCTGATTGCATATCTCACCGAACAGTGGAACAAATCTTTACATCGCTTTGGTGAAAGTAAGATTATTGCTCTTGTTATCTCCAAGGCATTTGATAGAGTTTGGCATGAAGCTCTGTTATCGCAAATGCGTGCTTTTAGAATCGATGATATTCTCGTTCGTCGGATTAGAAGCTATCTTCTAGATCGTTCAATACAAGTTGTATTGGACGGATTCAAGTCTGATTCCCACAAAATAAATGCTGGTGTGCCCCAGGGCTCTGTTCTGTCTCCGACTCTTTTCTCAATTTTATAAATGATCTTCTGTCTGTTATTTCTAATCCACTGTTTTGCTGACGACTCTACCCTCAGCCTTTCACATCTTTCGATAATTCACGTCCTTCGCCTTCGGACGTACAATTGCAACGGATAAGGAATCGTGTGAAAATTCAATGCTGTCTTCTGTCGTTAAAGCTAAACATACCCTCAATGCCATTGTCCATGAATGGCACTTACATCGAAGAAACCGAAAAGCTTTCAGTACTCGGTATGTGTGTCAACGACGACCATATATTTGAGATCGCTAAAAATGCTGCTTAGGTTTTCTGTATCGGTGTAAGAAGTATTTTTCCCCATCTGATCTGGCTACAATTTATAAAGCGTTTATACGCCCTTAACTCGAATATAACTCTCACCTCTGGGCAGGTGCTTCACAAACATCACTTCACATGCTTGATAGAATACAAAATCGAGCGTTAAAATTGATAGTAAATAGAACTGCCGCTGAAACGATTGCCCCTCTCGAACACCGACGCAATGTTTCATGTCTTTCCTTATTTTATCGTTTCTTTTATAAAAAATGTTCACTCGAGGTAGCCAGCTGCATTCCTCCCCTTAAAAGTTTCGCCCGTAATACTCGTCTTGCAAGGAATGCTCATCAGTTCACCCTTGAGCCCAATTTCGGACGTACCTTGAAATATAGAGATTCTTTTTTAGCCGAACAACACGAACTTGGAATAGTTTAGCCGGCGAGATTTTCCCTTTCCATTTTGATCTGCAAACATTAAAACCAATGTTAATCGACACCTCCTGTCCTTCCCCTCCCTATCCTTCTAATGCCTGCGCAGTATTAAAAGGGAAACAAATAATCCCTTGTGCACGCGCTAATTATAAAAAAAAAAATGAAGTCGGCATTTCAATGAAAATCAACCCCCACGGCTCTAATCCTCGGTACACCCCTGGAGCCAAGAATATAATAGGAGATATATTTCCTTAACCAGTTAAAATATTTCCCTTTCCCACTACTACCACCCCAAGGATCGTTAAATTAGCGAACTTATCGATACCTAATAGGAGTCCAGAATATAATAGGTGGTATATTCCCCGTACCAGTTGAAATATTTCCCTTTCCCATCACTACCCAACCGAAGGATCATTGAATTAAGAGAATTTTTCGTAATACCTAAGCGTAGAATATTAGGCGGTATATTCCCCGTGCCAGGGGATTTTTTTCATATCGTGGTCCTTTAATATTGTAGGTTAAAGGTGATAAATATATTCTTTCGATTGTTTTTTCTATGGTTTAATCCTTAACGGAACTGCCAAATATAAAAAAAAGGTATTTTCTTTACATTTTGGAAGAAAAGCTCTGAATGGCCAACGCTGTTCAAATTCTATTATATCTTTAGGTGATGACCATTTGAAAGCCTGTTAGTATATATATTACAAAAAAAAAAAAAAAAAAAAATATTCTTTCACATTTTTTATTGACTTGTATTTCCATTTAAAAATCATGGAAATAAAAACTTAAATTCCAAATAAAACTTAAAACATATAATAATACAAAAAAAAAAAAATACGGCAAATTAATTCATAAATTAAAAAAAATATTAAGTACTATTATTACAACGCATTTCTACACTTTTATTCGCTTCGACTGTTGATGTAGTCGACTCTCTTGGAATTTCCTCTTCCAATACTTCGATGACAATTTCCCTTACAGTTATACCCACAATTTCATCTATAGTCAACTCTAAAACTTCCTCTTCCTCAGCATAGAAATTGCTCCAAACATCATCTTCTTCGTACATCTCCTGGATGATAATTTCTCCAACATGATCTCGTTTACCTCGATGGCCATACACCGAGTATACCTGGTTTCTTTTAGGAACATTCTTATCCATGGCCAGACTCTTTCTCACTTCTTTGTAAATGAAATCTTGCATGCATCGCAGGCGATCAGGTGGATTGAAAAACGCCAAAGGACTGTGGAAGTTGTTTGGGTCGGCTGAGGCGAGAATGGGCTTGTAATCGGTTAGATACTCTTTACATATATCTAGAATTATTCTCTCGTAAATGTTTGTTATATTCTCGTCAAGCACGGAAGGCAATTTCTTTCCGTTTTCATCTTTTGAATCTAAAGGAATACCATGAGCGTGTGCAGCGAAATAATGCGATAGGAAATCTTACCTATGTTCAGAATCTCATTATACAACTCTTTGGTTCGTCGAAATGTAATATCTTTGATTCTCTCTTCCGATGGAAATATTGTTGTCATTGGGCTGCCATGAGCCGGAGGCACATATGGTGGTGGTGGTTTGTTTGGAATCTCTCGAACATACATATAGGGCACCGCGTGTTCGAACTGTTTTAACTATGAAAAACAATGATTGAAGATGAATGTTAACACAGGTTTGAAACTTACCTCATTTTCTAGCATGGCCTGATGACGACGTCGCAGTTCAACTTCGCTTATTATGTCCGGCATCAGAGCACTATCGTTTTGTTGCTGACTTTTCCGGCTTCCATCATCTCGTGGAGGACTTGTTGTTTTTTCAGGACTCAGAGCCTTTTCAAAAGTAGCATCTAGATCTTTTAGGCTTACATCTAGATCTATGAGACGTTTCTCGAAATCGGTTTTATTTGTTGCAGGCGAAGATTGAGATTCGTTGAATTGATCTTCTTCAGCGGTTGTTTCGAATTTTGGCAGAGAAAGGTCATCGAGGTTTGTTTCATCACCGTCTCCAGTGAAGTCGGATTCATAAAATGCATTTACTAAAGGTTCGGAGGGGGCTTGGATTAGAGATGTTGGTGATGTAGTACTCATGATGACACTTGAACGTATTTGATTCGAACTTATAGTGTCTTCGAATGCCGATGAGTACGACTGCGGGATGCTTTCTGATTTGGAATCTTGAGAGCATGTAGTTGGAGCTGAATGGGCATTTTTAGTTGAGGCTGTAGCAGTATTTGTTGAATGTTTTGAATTTGTACTATTGTCAATGGATTTAATGCTGTTTAAAGTGGCTTCGTCCGGAAAAGACAAGGAATTCACTATCGACTGTTCATCCTTAGATGAGGGGGATTTTTCGTTTGATTGAATCGGGGATTTAGGGACGGTTCCTAGCATAAGGCCATTCGTGCTAAGGTGTGCTTGTATTTCACTAGCAGTTTTTGAAGCATGATCTGAAATAAAAGCTGAATTGCTGTTATAGGAACTGTTTAACAACGATTTTAATATCGAAACTGAGGCACTTTCTTCTGAAGATTTGGGTGAACTGATCGCTGGTATAATTTTGTTTAGTATTGCTTGACTATCTGATTTAGTTTCGATAAAGGTTTTACTTTCACTCTGGGATTTTATGGCATCAATTTTCGCCCCAAAACCTGGACTTGGAGTATTTTCTGTCACAAAATTCGAATAAATAGATGAAGTCTCCACTGTATGATTGTTTTTGTTAGATATAAGACTTTCGGTTTCATTTTTTTTATATGAGAGGTTCTCTGATTGCTTTGCATCAGTTATTGGCACACTATCTGAAGAACCTCCGAAACTCATTGATGTTTTTGAGGAACTCTTTATTGAACTATTTATGCTTCCATTTATTCTTTCGCTTATTTTATTTGCAAGTATACTTTCTTCAATACTTGTTTGGGCATTTTCTGTTGCACTATAAAGACTTTCTGCCGAATAGATTTTAGAGCTAAGACTTGTACTCCCACTGCAACCTGGAGCAATAGTTTCAATTTGAGAAGCTATCTTGGAGTTCTTTGAGTCACTTTTTGTATTAGTACAAGCAGTTAGTTCAGCTATGCTTTCTCGAGAGATCTCTGACCAATGATTTTGATTGTTGAAAGTTTCTTTACTTCTGCTTGTTGGAATACTGGAGCGACTACTGCTAGAGCTTGCCAGTTCATGTATAGTATTTGTTAACTTTTCAATGCCCTCAATAGTATTTGATTTTGAACTTTTAATATAACTATTCTTTACGTCAGAACTTATTTTAGAGCTTTCTGTTTCATGCTTAGCGCCTCCACTAAGAAGTAAAACATTGGGCTTGATCCTAGTATCGATGGAATCGCTTCTTGATTCAGAATTTTCTATCGGATCATTTATCATTTTTGAACTTGAAACTTCTTTTTGCAAACTTTCCTGTTGCAAACTACCTTCCAAAAGGTCAGAGTTATCTTTGGGAAATGAATTAGATGCAGAAACACCCACATCAATGCCAATTCTCGAAGTTACAACATGATTCATGGAAGTTTTTGACTCAATATCACCTTTTGTATGATTTTCAGTTGTCATTTCGAAATCCGTAGCCATATATTCGACATTTTCTGGAAGGCTGTTAGTTTTAATGAGACGACCTATGTGCGACACACTATTACTTTGATCATCTTGTAATCGTTTTTGTCCTGAAAACTTTTGAGCTGCTTTTGCATTTGAACTTGTATTGCTATCATTTTCAGTCATCCGTTTACGACTTACTAATTTCTTCTTGGAACCGTTTTCGGAATCAACATCAGATAAGCACTCGCGACTTGAAACTGATGGCGCAACGAAATCCTCCTCAATCGTACTTGGATTGTAGTTGCCATCCATTGCATCGTCCTCCGATTGTCCAGAGCCAAAATTCAAATTCAATTGCGGGATTTCCGTGCTCAGACTAGACGGTTGTGGGGTACTTACAATCGATGACTGTCCTAAAAATACTTCCATGTGGTCGGCGTTATTCCCAAAATCATGCAAAACCGCCAGCTTGGCTTCTTCGTACAGTTGTTCGACATCGGCCTTGCACAGCTTATATCTTTTATTTGGTTGGAATTTTTCTATCCGTTGACTTGTCAGTCGACGCCAGAGTTTATTCAATTTACTACCAGTTGTGCGTGCAAACTCACCAGCACCTCCACCCGCACCATCTGTACTCCCATCGGCCCCTGAGATGCTACTCAACTCTCGTAGACTTCGATCGATTTCTTTGAGTTTCTTTGCCATTTTAGTCTGGTTTGGAGTTCTATCCTCAACAACGACATTTTCATCCTGCAGTTGCTGCTGTACATGCACATTATTATAATCGAGTAAGATTTTCTCCAGCTGCAGTACTTCTGCCTCCTCCTGATCTAAACGTCGATGCCATTCCATTAGTCGTTCCACATGCTCTCGCCTTCGGCGTAGATCTTCTTCGCGTTTTTGCAACAACTGCTCCAAACTGCGACTTGTCTCTAATTCGTAACCCTTAACGATAGTTGATGAGGACTTTGATCGAGTGCTGCTGTATTGTTGGTAACTAGAATGGCGTTGCTTTTGTTGTGAGGCAGCCGACGACGACGTCTGAATTCCTGTTCGCCGTTGTTGCAGCAATGTTACATCTGAAGAAGGACGAATTTCTGGGATTCGTAGTTTGTGGTCGTCTCGCTGCACTTTTGCTTGTTGCAGTAGTCTGTGGAATAAGAGAACAAACAGAATAAAATATTAAATTATTAACAAAATCAAGGTTCTAGTCTGTATTACAGTTTTTATAGACGACAACGACGACGACCACGTCCGCCGCCCTCTATATTCTTTTCACTCACTAATACGCGTGTTGTAATTCTAAAAATACGCAAAATAAAAATTCGGTATTATACACAGGAGTAGACACAAAAATTTCGTTTACGCGAATGCCTCCGCTTAAAGACGGATAATACTCACACGAATATGGAAATACGCGAGGGTGGCCCTGTTTGGATCACGCTGGAGCTTTCTTTTGCTTTCTTCAAGATCAAAGCTCTTCTACTATTCTACACTGGGATCTACGATGAGATACACTGATCAATAACTGCTGGCCGTCGCGTCGGTCTGGACTGTGCGCCACCCAATGGCGCAATGTGTGTTTTATGTTGTAGCGCGATAAGATTATTTACACAAAAAAAAGTACAAAATTATAATAAACAGAAGAAATTCTCTAGATTAGATTAATTGGTGCGTTGTTTTTGTCGTAGTCGGCGGCACGGTACGGCAGCTGGTGACAAACAAGAAAAGGAAAGCTATGCCGAGCCAGTGCCAGCTCACTTTCGATAGGATCTATGTTGTTCTGTTATTAGCTTTAGCCGTCTTGTTTACATTTTGTCGAGTTGCTCGCACAAAAAAAAAAAGAAAAAAAAATTGAGTCACACGCGCGCATTATACTGAAACTGCGAGAACGAAGCGTATTCGTCGTCGTTGTTGTACTTTATGAATGGTGAGCGTTCTTGGACGGGGGATCACTATTAATAGAATTCATCATTTTTGTGGCGGATTTCCTATGTGAGCTCACATTTGCACAATCGAACTGGCAGCGGCGGCGCACGCTCATGATATTTATGATGTTTCTAGCTTCGCTTGTTTGCCTGCCGGTAATCGTCGTCGTCGTCGTCGTCTTTGTTGTTGTCTGCCCAATGGAGGAGTTTTCCTACACCCTCTGGCGAGTGAAATTACTTTTGGCAGCTGTTCTCGTTTAGGTGGATGAAGCGCAACGTTTCGTTATTTAAATTTATATCTAAATACGTCAGATCTCAAGAACTCGCACAAATTGAATTTATTTATGTTATGTTCCTTGTGGTTTATTAGAAAAGTACTCGCACGCTAGACAATCAAACATGAGCACTTAAAGCAGGGCAAAGACCTACACGCCGCTTCTGTATAATAACAGAAGCAGTGACACATAAATAACATAAAAATATATGGCGCCAATGTCTCGAGGGATTTGTTATGTAAGAACAGCTAAGATATGAGTATAATTAGTAGCTTTTCTGATGAATATTGTGTTGTTTTTTATTTTTATTTTATTATTAAATGTCTGCTGATTAAAAATACATTTTATCTCACAATTTCACGGATTGTTTCGTGAAACGGAGAAAGGTGACGGTTTTTTTTCAAGAACTGCCAGAAAATAGACAGATTTTTAAGAAGGTATACTTGAGGTTTTGCAAAGTATGTTTGCAACTTGGAACATATTTTGAAAATATTCTCAACGGTATTTACAATGTCAATACATGGGAACAGCCGATTTGAATTTTTTTGTTCGAATTGAACAAATACACAAAATATACTGTTCAAATGGTAAGCAATCTTTAAACAACAGGTTTCGATATAATCAAATTCCTGAGACGAGAAAGCAGAGATGAATTTGTGTGTCATTGTTTATAATTTGACGAAACACCCGACAAAATGTTTAGGTTGTTTAACTTTAAATTTAGTTGAGAAAAACGTCAAACGTACATACATTATGTGCATTTTTAGGGGAGGAATGCAAAAATGTGTCTAAAACAAGGAATGCAAAGAAAACAAAGTACCATATTTCTTCTTTATTTTCGGTCGTTGAGAAAATTTGTATGCGAAGTAACCACAACCTTCGGATACGGATGGATTCACTGATGAAGAACCCTGCAAATGAAATAAGGACAACGAATTTCTGATCTGTACGTGGAAAGTTAGGTGTTTTAACAGAACACATGCAGCTTAACAACTAGCGGAGACCTTGGACTCCTGTAATGGCCCCTCTAGACGATGGACCATCACGTTGGCCAACTACGATGGGAGCGAAGGCATCCGATGGTCGATTTTTCGGTTTTTCTTCAGCACATCAGAGGATAGTGGGCCATTGATGGTGGTACGCGCTCACACGTAGCCCACTATTCATTATTTGACTGAACTTCAGTAAGAGATCGCAGCAGCAACGACGCCTTTTTCATCCACCTTCTTTGACTGCAAAATCGAAAATAAACATAGCCTTTGTATAGAAGTGAAGCAACCATCCACGGCCATCTTATCGACTATCTGATGAGCCATAAATGAGCCTCGTGTAGAGGGGCCATATAAGGAATGCGATGGGACTGATTGGGGGCTTATTTGTACAGGGTGTCCGACCGAAAAGTATACTACTTTGTTTTGCCGCCATTTTGGTAAACATTAGTCTTGACAGTTCATATTTGGCAGTCGTGAAGTAGACACGTGGCAAATTTATTATGGAAAAATATTCGATAAAACAATCGTGTAGTGAATGATTTCGAAGAAAGAGGGTCTGTAGGTGATAGGTTCAAAACAATCCATCAACCTCAATTCGACGCCGTGCTCAGGAGCTTGGTCTTCAAAGAACAACTTTGGCCCCAATTTTGCACAAGAATTTGCATTTGTTTCCATTTAAGATTCAGTTGACAGAAGAGCTTCTTCCACAAGACCATTTACGCCGCCGTACATAGGCCAATAGGATGTTACAGCTACCCCATGACAACCCCGATTTTCATGAAAAAAATCATAATGAGTGACGAGGCCATTTTCATTTGAATGGATATGTGGATCGGTTCTGGGCAATGGAAAACCCTCAAATTATTCATCAGTTACCTTTGCATCCATTAAAAGTTACAGTCTGAGGTGCAATTTAGTCAGGAGGAATCATTGGACCTTACTTCTTTGAAAATGAAAACGGCGCAACGGTAACTCTGAATGGGGAGCGATATCGTGATATGATTGAAAACTTTTTAATGCTACAACTGCATGCTTTGGGCTTGATTAACATGTGGTATCAACAAGACGGTGCCACATCGCATACAGTCAGGATTACAATGGAATTACTGCGAGACCTCTTTCCACAACAAGTTATTTCAAGAAATGGTGATGTTGATTGACCTCTGCGGTCGCCTGATTTGACTGCTCCGGACTTCTTTTTGTGGTGTTATATGAAAAGCAAGGTTTATGCAAACAAACCAGAAACGCTTGAGCTACTCAAACAAAATATTCGATGAAATTAATGAAATACCGCGTGAAATATGTGAATATATGAATGTAATGAAAAATGTGCTCAAAAGGGCTTGCATTTGTGAGACTAACAGAGGCGGACATTTACCTGATATTGTATTCCATACATACTTGCAGACATTAAATAAAACATTTATCAATATAAGATCCATTCTCTTTCATTTAATCAAAAATTATAAACAAACAAAGTATACCTTCCCAGCGGACACCCTGTATGTGGTTTCGTCGTAGGAGGCAGACTGCGGCACGATTTCTTGTGTTACAAATGCGACAATCCGCATCAAGGCTATATTTGCAGATATAAGCCTTATATGCGCGCATGCCCTAACAGAGTAAACAAGATGATGAAATATTTTAATAGCTAGTATACAGTTCTCAAACCTCAACATTCACAAAGTTACATAGAAATTTTCTACCCAATCAACTGTCAACCAGATTGACCACTATAGTACCACGGAAATCCAAACTTTCCGAGGGGTAATACTTTGAGGAAGTTTGACCTCGGACGGAAGCAATCGTAAGAAATCGCCAGTTCCTTCTCCGATCGAATCTCTCCCTTCCTTAGGTGGCGCTATAGTCCAGGGTGGACCTGGGCAACCAACAAGCTTCTCCAGCCAGCTCGTTCCCTAGCTCCAGTTTCGCACGTGGAGTCGGTTGAGGTCCTCTTCCACTTGTGTGCGCCACCTGAGTCTCGGTCTTCCTCTACTGCGCCGTCCCTCTGGGGTGGATTTGAAGATTTTCCGGGCCGGAGTATTGATGTCCATCCGCTCTATATGACCCAGCCATCTGAGACGTTGAATTTTTACTCTTTTGGCTAGGTCTGTGTCGCTGTACAACCGGTAAAGTTCTTCATCGAATCTCTAATAACCTCCAAAGGAGTGTCAGCATCAATTATTGAGAACCAGTGCCAACTTTGCCAAAATGCCATCAGGGAGGCTTGATGGCGAGTGTGGGCAAGCCCATGTAGCTAAACAGGAAGCTTATAAGGTGGCGCTCCACAGAAGGACCAGAACTGCTCGCGGGCTATATAAGCAGAAGAGGAAAGAGGAACACCGGCTTCTCAGAAAGAGAAAAAGGGATCATAAGAAGCACGCGATTGAGGAAATGGAGAATTGTTACTGCAGGAATAAAGTTTGAAAGCTTTACCAAAAAGTTAAAAAGAAAGTGTCAAAACTACAGAGCTCGAACTGAAACTTGCAAGCACTATCTAGGAAACATCGCAGTGGAATCGCAGTCAATGGTGAAAATATGGATAAAACTTTTCTGCAGACTGTATAACGGCGATAACGAAACAAATTCCCCTATCAGACAGAATGATCCATTCTTCTGGCCGAAGTTGAACTACTATTTCGCCAACCCCATCTGTATAGTAAAGTAAAGCAAGCTATATCTCAGCATAGGAGCCATAAAGCCGCCGAGCTGCCGAACTCTTAAAAGCTTCAAGCGATGACTTATTTAGAAGTATGTACCAAATTATAAGCTAGATATGGTTAGAAGAAACCATGAGCGATGAATGGAATTTCAGCATAATTTGTCCGATCCCTGAAAAGGAGAACCTCTGAACTCCACCAACTACATCTTAACATCGCCTACAAGATCTTTTCTGCTCTAGTTTGTGAGCGCCAAAAGCCATTCGTCAACAACCTGATAGGTTCATTTGTGTGCGATTTTAGGCCAGAAGAGTCTACTATCGACCAAATGTTCACATTACGTCAGATCTTGGGAAAAACCCAAGAACTTCAAATCGATACCCCAAACTCGTCCGGCAGTGCTAAATGACGATGGAAAACGCACGCTGTTCCGTCAAGGCCGATAAATATCTCAACGACATCTTTGAAATCAAAAGAGGATTTAGACAAGGCGAGGCACTGTTATACGATTTTTTCAACATCATACTTTTTTTTCGTTCCTTAAAAATAGAAAACAAAGAGTAAGAATAGGTAAAAAATTTAGTGAAAGTCGCAATATTAATACAGGTGTTCCTCAAGGTTCAGTTCTTGGCCCGATTTTATTCCTTGTTTATATTAATTCTATTTTCACATTAGATTTAAAAGGAACAAAAACAGGGTTTGCAGACGATATAGCCTGTGTATATTCTAGTTCATCCTTAATAGACCTGATCTCAGATATAAATCATGATTTGGAATTGCTTAGACATTGGTTCGCAACGCACAAACTTGTGTTAAGTGATAAAACTAAAATAATGTTTTTTTAAACTACCCTTACTTAATAATCATCCTCCTGTTCTCATTTTTCATAGCAATGACTGTACAAACTCTCCTTTTAATAGTTCCACTTGTAACAGTTTTAATACGTCTAGTTGCATTGTCTCAGACCTAACTTGTTCTTCGAAGTGTTTCCATATTGAAAATGTAACTGAATTTAAATATCTTGGTTTAACAATTGACAGTAATATGAATTGGAAACCTCACACACAGGCAATCAAGAAGTATTTACTTTCAACTACATATATATTTTTTCATTTAAAAAAACTTTGCTGCCGCAGACTCCTTGAAACTCTATATTTTGGTCTAGTTCAATCTAAACTGCAATATGGTATAGTATGTTGGGGTGGTACGTATAAAAACTACCTTCAACCTTTGTTAGTATCTCAAAAACATATTTTAAGAAATATCTGGAAAAAAAGAAGACTTGAGCATAGTTTTCCGTTGTTTGCTTGCTCTGGTATACTCCCCCTAAAACATCTTTACTTTTATAAAGTTCTAAAAATTTTCTATTTAAGGAGTCGTTTTCGTTTCACTTCTGTTTACGCATTGCGCAGTAGTGAGAGAAATCTCGCGTTCATTCCTGTACATAATTCCCAGCACTTCTTTCAGTTTTATGCATCAGTAGCACCAAGACTTTATAATATTTTACCATGTAATATTCGCTCTATTGGCTCTA
Source organism: Platycheirus rosarum (assembly GCA_963971375.1). NCBI lineage: Eukaryota > Metazoa > Arthropoda > Insecta > Diptera > Syrphidae > Platycheirus > Platycheirus rosarum. The sequence goes on along the minus strand of OZ020510.1, from coordinate 27,080,501 downwards.
TCTACTCTTTTAGCATGAAGGTTAAAGAATGGCTTTTTAACTACGATTTTAATGAAATTCATAATTTACTTACAATCTTAGTTTGATAAATCTTGCTATTGAATTTTAAATTTTGTCTAAATTTTTATTTTATTTTTTGTTTGTATGCGACATATCACCCCACAACATTTGTTTGAATATAAATTTCTTTTTGATTATTGTTAATTCTTGAAATTTTAAAACCTACATTTTTTAGTCGATAATTTCGACACTTGTCGTAAGGCAACAGATAGTATCTTATCTACTTTATTTCTTTTTATTATTTTTGTAAATAGTTAACTTAATATTATATAATATCTAATATCTATTGCACGGAATTATTTGGTTTATTAGTATATCTTTAAATTACAAATTGTATCTATTTTATAAGAGAGAAATAAAATTAAAAAAAAAAAAAAAACAAAAAAAAGAATAGTGCAGAACTCTCACGCCAACACCAGAGGCACGATCTTTCAAAAGTCCGTCCTATTACTCGCATAGCCGACGGTATTGACCTAATCGGAAGAACACAGCGTGATGTCAGTAGCGCTTTTGTAAGTAATGAGACTGATGCAGCGAAGATGGGTTTTACAGTCAATTAGGGCAAAACCTCAAATCGATGTCCAAAATCGATGTCTTGGACAAAACATTTCGATAGATAGCTATAAGTTTGTGGTAGTTAGGGACTTTGCCTACCTGATCTCCGCTATTTACTCAGAGAACAATACCAGCGCTGATATCAAACGAAAAATAACTCTTGCCTATCACTGCTTCTTCGGTCTAAGAAGGTGGTCAAGTAGCAAAGCTCTCTATCGGGCAAGTAAATTGTCCCTTTATAAGACCCTTTATCATCCCAGGCTTGCTATATAGTGTAGACGTAAGGACATTGTCAAAAACGGATGAGGACGCTAAAGGTTGCTTCGAGAGAAAAATTCGCCGGGAGATTTTTGGTCCCGTATGCATTTACCGAAAGTGGAGAAGAAGATATAACGAAGAATTGTACGGCCTGTACAGTGACACAGACTTAGCCAAAAGAGTAAAAGTCTAACGTCTCAGATGGCTGGGTCATATTAGAGCGGATAGAAAATCATGCTATGGCCCAGTAAATTTTCGATTCCACCCGTAGGGACGATGCAGTAGAGAAGAGACTAAGGTGGCGAACGCGAGTGGAAGAGGACCTCAATTGACTTTACGTACAAAACTGGAGGCAGCTAGCTGACCGAGCTGGATGGAGAAGCTTGTTGGTTGAAGTCCATGTTCACCCCTGACTGCAGCACCACCAAAGGTAAGGTAAGATAAGTAAAGAAATAAAGCAATTGAAACAATTAACCCAAAATTAACTGCAAAAAAAAACTAAAAATGAGACTTACTTTTTGATTTCTTCCCTCTCCTTTTCCATTTTCAAAAGAATGCCTCTCTGCTTCTTCTTAACTGCTGATATTTGAAGGACCAATCCCTTAGCCTTGTACCTTTCCTTCTGTACTTCTAACCACGCGATTTGACCCTTGGTCCTATCAATTAAGGCCTTCTCTCGCATCTTAAGCAATGATGCAAGGTGCTCCGATTTGTTTGTTTCATTTTGAATGAGTTTTTCATACTAAAAGTAAATTAAACATTCATTTAGGTCTAAAATTACTGGTCAAATAAATTGTCAACACTTACCATTCCAATGCTAGAATAATTGACAACAGATTCCGATAAGCTTTGATTCAAAGACAACATAGATATTTCCATGTCGGATTTATTGAAAACTCTCACAAACTCGCTGTCCATTGAGGAATTCATGAAATTCGTTGGAGTTCGAACTTGAGATTCTGAGGAGATTTTATAACTTGGCGGTGGACCAGCTGATAGTTCGCTGCGCTCAGCTTTATATTCTCCACGCGATGTGTTTATGTGACTTTTGATGTAATAGTCTTGAGGCGATGTCTCAAGCGAATCCAACGAATATTGATTACCAGACATGTTTTCCTTAACGGGTGATTCTATAAGCGCTTCCTCATGAATGGTTTCCGATTTGACAGAATTTTGTTCTTGATCTTCTGAAGTTACAATAAAAGTTTGAGTTTCTACAGATTGTGGTGATGAACCTTGGGATTGATTATCCTCTTCTGGAACTTCTTCATTTGACGAAGAAGCCGAAAAAGATTTCTCTGTATTAATTTCACTCGATGGTTTCGTAGATGTTTGACTTTCGGCTACACTACTGATGGTTACAGTTTTGTTTGATTCTTTTCTTTCTTGTTCTTCCTCATCGGCTTTGGAGGATTCTTCAAAATCAGACACATATTCTGGAAGTTGAATTTGATTAGTAGTTGTCGAAACTGCCTCCTTTTTCCTTTCTGGACTAAAGATTTGTGACTTCACCAGAGTCGTCTTCAATTGTTGATTGACTTCGATAACTTGTGAAAGACTACGGTTGAAATCATCAAGCAGTTGACTAAAGTCAACACTTTTGTCCGACCTATGGCTCAACGTTCGATTGTCCAATCGTCCATCGAATGTAGTCTCTACAAAACTATCTCCTCTTCCTACAGTGATGTTGCTAACCATGGACTTTGATCTTATATGCATGTTGGATATATTGTCCATGGATAGAGGACTAAGAGCTTCTGCTTGAGAATTCTTGGATCTTCCATTGAAATTCTTTTTCTCTGGACTAGAAAAGATAGAACTAGAAACTGTGGTGTCATCCTCATCGAACTTTAAGGTTTTTTTCCCTTCTGGCAGTGGCTTTACTTTAGGTGAACTGATGGTATTCTGGGAATCAGGCAGCTGAATTGATATCGAGCTAAAATTTGAGGTTACCTCGGAGAAACTTCTCGATAATCGGGGTTCATTAATGTTTTCCTTATTGGAATATGATTTTTCTATTGACTTGGATAGAGATTTATCTCCATTGTCCATGATTCTTCTTTTCACGTTGTTGCTTCGATTGGTTTTTGGATAGGATAGAGGAGTTTCTGTGGTCATTTTCTTTGCTGGTTTTGGCTGAATAGATGACGAGGAAGACGATGCAACGGCGGGAGGATTTGCTATAGCTTCTAGTTTTTTACGAACTGCCATGATAAAGTTATAAGGGTACGCTTGAACTGAGGTGGGCTTTAACCAGTAAGGAAGTTCAGTGGTTTTTTGCTTAATTTTGGATGATCCTTCAACTGATGGATTTACTTGGATAGATTTTTCGCGCATTGAAGTTCGTGTTCGAAGTTTTGCTTCAGGGACTTTGAGATCCAACTCAGGTGAACTTTTCCTCTTCAAACTCTTCGCAGTTCTTTCAGATCTTAATTCTAAAGGCGATATGTTTGTTTTATCTTCCTTCGGGTCTTCCATGAATTTTAATGAAGGATATTCTGAAATCAGTGGCGTGGGATTTTCTTGTTCCTTAGCCATTCCCCTGAATCTAGATGTGGGATGTCCTGATATCTGAGGAGTAAGAATATCTATGATGAGGTTTTCCTTGTCCATATTTATGTCTTTAATGGCACTAAAAGAATGATCTTTGAATTCTGGCTTCCGGAGCAAGCCGATTTTTTTATGATTTACCGACAATGGACTGGAATTTTGTTGCTTTTCTGGAGGAGTTTTTAAAGTGACTACTTTGTCTGCCCATGGCTCCAATATGGTTGGTTTTGGAGGAGAATCTGCCTTCTTAATTACTTCATTACTTTTTTCATTCCGAGTTTGAGTTGGTATTTTCAATAACCTTTCGGACCAAGCTTCCCTTACTTTAGGTTTCGAAGGGATTTCTTGCTCCTTAGCGATTCCATTCTTATGTTCTTCTCGCCGCGGTAAGGGTTTATCTTCGATTGCTCCAGCTTTCTTCTTAGCAATGTTTACATTTTTACTAACAATTTTTCGGGTATTCTGTCGAAGATTCTCTAAGCGTTTCTTAATTTCATCCCTGTCAATCGCAGCTTTTGAATCCGAACCTTGAAGAGTCGTTTGAAGGGATTTTCTTTTCTTTTTTTGATCTTGCATGTATCGCTGTGCCTCTTCGGCATTATATGCCTTTTGTCGTTTCGGTGGACTATTAATCACTTCGTTGTGCACTGATTTCGATCTGGCAGAATGAGATTCTTGTCTTGTTTGACTTTTTCGTGCAGTAGGACGTCGTAAATTCGTATCAGTCTTACTTCTCTGGAAGGTATTAGTTGCAATCACTTTTGTGGGTGATTTGTTTGTAACTACAGCCTTTTGTGGTTCTAGTTGGGTTTCTTTCGGCGGAGTTTTTTTGATTTCATTCAGCATTTCTTGGATTTCTTTGACTTCTCTGTCACGATCTTGTCGTTTCTTTTGGAATTCCTTTAGCTCAGTGGCGACAACCGACTGTTCGTTTTTATTTACATCAACATCTTGATTCGATTTCGTTTTTGTTGTTGATGGATTATAAACTAGTTTTGCTATTTGAGTTTTCATCTTTCTGGGACTTCGATTACGTGTTGTAGCTAAAAAAAAAAAAAAGAATGACAAAACCAATGAATGAAATTATGTTCAATCTGTTTGATGTCTTTTTTATATGGAAAGTTCAAGTATTCGTTATGGCACCTAAGTAGAGCACACGTTGCAGATGGAAACAGCTTCGCCTATTTTGGAAACGAACTACGCAGTTTCTGTAAATGGATTGATTTGTTTTTGAGAATCTTACACCACACTAACTTGGTAGTCGTATGGTACGAGCATTGAGTTATGCAAGTGTTTGCAAACTTTTTTTAAAGGAATTTCGTTCCTGAAGGGTGGTTGTGGTTTATAGAAGAACCAATGCAAGTATTTTGGAATTACAAAATAAAAGAAAACAAGGAACGTAGCACCGGAATGTCTGCATTTGGATTGCGCAATGGAAATCCCATGATTATCTGGAATTGGAATTGTTTGACTTTAGGTTGGAAAATCTCAAATACGAGAACGTTTGTTGAGAAATAAATGACACAATCAAAGTTTTTTTTTACCTAAGTGTCTGTAAGGCACATTGCCTTTTAGAATGCAACACGACGTTGTACGACACTAGTTAGAAGAATTAGAAAGATAGGAAAGATTTTTTTCGGCTCAGTAGATCGAGAATTAGGTGACTATTTTCTCACTTAAAATTCACGGACGGCTCTAGCTTGCACTAGGAGTTAGAAAAATTTCTTCTCAACCTGAGTATCGAACTGACGACCTCCGGGTCAGAAGCAAACATCTTATCTACTGCACCAATTCCGCCCGAGTTCTGCGAGAATTCTTCACAGAAGAATTAAATAAATGAGATTTAGAAAGAGGCTGATGTAAGTTTCAAAGCTGATGTAACAGCACTACATGAGATGCGATGGGATGAAACGGGCCTGAGATGAGCTGAAAACTGCGATTTTTAGTAAGCGAAATGTAACCTAGCTTGCTTGGGTGTGTTTTCGCTGTCAGGGACAAAGGGGGTCTTAAACTTCCACAAATTCAGCGAAAGAATTATGACAATACGTTCTAAGGCTAAATTCCATTATTTAAGTCTTATTAGCGCCTATGCCCCTACAGAAGAGAAACACGTCGCAACTTAAAAAGTTTCTACAAACCTCTTTTCAAAATGTACGAGCAGTGTCCCAAAAATGACTTCAAAATCCTATTGGGCAATTTATATGGGAAGGAGATCAATAGGAAGCACAGCTTACACGAAACCACCTCCATTCAGGCTCATCAATTTTACAGCGGGAAAAAAACATTTGTGTTAAGCAGCACGCGATTTCCTCGTCTTTACATCCACAAAGCTTCATGGCGGTCGCCAGATAGTCGAACTTGCAACAAAATAGATCATTTCGCGATTAAAGGAAGACATTCCTCTAGTTAAGTATTCTGTACGTCCGTACGTTCCGATCAACAACCACGCAGAGGAAATTCAACGTTGGACGACTCAAATTGAAGCGACCAACGACCAAAGCGAGAAATTTTCCGGCTGACAAAATCAACCCCGAAGACTTACGGCAACTATGTTAACAAGCCATAAGAAACCCAGCGTCAGAGGTGTTATGCTTCTCACAACCACCGCAGAGAAAATCATGGTTCGATTCCGAATGTGCTTAGGCAAACAAAACCAAAACGCACGCATACAGTTCCGCAAAAGAACTAGAGCACCTTTGTTGAGGAGAAAGAAAAATGATCAATAACATCGTGAAGTTGAGGAGATACAGAGGTGTTTTAACAGTGAACAGTCAACATCAGTTTTCACTAGCCGTCCTGGTCCCTGCAAGTAGTCGTAACTTTCTCGTAAATTTTTACCATTTTGAGAGACCACTTCTAATAAATGTTGAATGGCGATGACGGTCAATATCCCGACAAATGATCGATCTGGACCAGTCAATTTAGGTGACAACCAAGAATTTCATCCTTTCGACCAAAATGAGATCCTATTAGCAATTGTCAGACCAAAAATGAGTGAAGCAGCTAGTGCCGATGGCCTAGAACCCAAACTTTTTAGACACGTTGAGGATTATCGAGATGATCCACAAAAAAAGGAGTTCGGACTACTCTGGACCAAGAAAGAGAAATTAGGGTTTTAAACATCGCCTAAAAATCCTGTCGAAAATCTTTGGAAGAAACTTACGCTCGAAACGACTAAGGACATCTTCACGCGCTTTAGATAGAGTCCATGCCTCGGCGGCAGAGCAGGAATGCGCTGATGAAGGTCTTATACAGTCTCCTTTGTCTTTCGAGAGAGGGCTTTACTACTCAATTGCCTTCCTAGCCGATAGAAAAAGTGATTGGCAAGAGTAACTCTTCGCTTTATTTCTGACGAGATGTTGTCAGATGTTATAGCTATAGCGGATGCGAGGTAAACAAAGTCCCTAACTACCTCAAAGTTGTAATGTCTATTGTGATGTTTTGTCCAATCCGCCGTTGTTGTGTATCCCTTTTTGTGGACAGCAGGTACTTCGTTTTGGACTCATTGACTGCTAGTCCCATCTTAGCCGCTTCAGCTTCGTTTGGAGAATGCTCGTTGATCCGTCAAAATTGGTAGGAATACTACTAAGACTTTAACTCCGACCACTATTTTGTTGGTATGGTTTTCCGAGGGCAGATTGCTCTCCGAAAAAGTATTTCATCCGCCGCCGCTCAGGCAAGCATCAACCCGCCCTACGCAATGAAAGCAAAAGCAATACATACAATCGCGCGCTAAGGCTCGCCCTCGAATAGCTCGATGAGGGAACAGAATGTCGGGATCTGATCTTTACACTTAGACAGGCGATGAAAGTCTGGAATTTAATGTTCCATCAAACCATCTTTTTTCGGCATCCCAAATAAATTGACACGTTTATGTAGGCTGACCTTGGCCAACATTGCAAGCCAAGTCAAGACCAATCAATACCTTTGATGGACAGAACAAGCTGTACAAGAATACTTTACCCATATTGAGCAGGCGGCGGCACAAAATCGAAAACAATGAAGGGAAAACGAAGTAAATGGTGATTGCGTTTTCTTCTTTTATCCGCGTTCGAGAGGAAAGTCTTACGGAGAATTGTTGGCGCCGTGTGCGAGGGAGGACGATTCCAGAAAAGATACAATTATGCATTGTATGAAATCTACCTTGAAGCAGATGTTGTGGAAAAAAAATTAAGCTCGGTAGACTCCGATGGGCTGGGCTCCTAGCTCGCACGAGCAAAGAGGAACCAGCTGAAGACTTTCGACTGCTTGAAATGCGAAATAGGAAACAGCAGGCTAGAGAATGAGCCGGCTGGAAGAGGCATATTAAAACAGGCCCATGAGCACGAAAATTAAAAAAATAAGAAGTACCTAATGCATTTTGGATCCGAATAACTTCAGAATGCATTTGATAGAATCGAGTTTGGTAAGGAATTTTACAAAAATGCGTTCGGGGGAAGCTTTCTTGGCATATTTAAGCAACACAAATACAAGTTTAATTTAACACAAGCACTTGGCGTTAAACAATGCAAAATCTTCAAAATAACACTGAGAAGCCAAAACGGAAAACGTTTTTCATTCCGATTGAGATAATAGTCAAAAAAAGACAAAAGCAATGCGCAAATAGCATTAAAACAAAACCTCTCCTCATATAACTCTTGCTTCTACCGCTTCTACGTGACCTTCAATTATAAACAACATACCAACGCGGCATACCTACATTATGTCTAGCACATATGCCTGCCATATGAAATCAAAAACAAAAAAATCAGCTCAATTGAATTGCAAGGACATTTTTCCCTACCTTAAAACAATGGAGTTTAATTACAGTTTAAAGGATCATCACACTCTCTCTAGAAGCAGGAAATTGGTTTCAATCAATAAGAGGAATTTTTTCCAAACCAGGAAAGAATTTTGTCACGTACCCTTAAACGAACATTGAATGCAAGTTTGTTCATCTCCCAGATTCACAGCGAACAAACACTTTAACTTCACCATTTTGTAAATTAATAAGATTTAATTGTCCTATTGCAGTTTTCAAAACTTGTATTTGTTAATTTATTAAACACAAACTTATGATCAAAGTAAAACTGTTTACGTTCACAGAGTTAGAACTGCAAAGCACATAGTTTCGTGTCTCAGTTCTGTGAAGCGAAGTTGTGTCTTAAAATGAAAAAAAAAAAAACAAAAATAAATTTGCAAATTTAACCTGAAATTCTGGATTTCAGCGAATTCAAACAATCACACCTTTTCTGTTAATTAGTAAATTTTCATAATAAAATTTGCATTTGCAATATCAAGATCTGGATCTGGAATATTACCTGAATTGGACAGTGGAATTCTTGCTGATGAGGCACTTTCTTCTTGTTGGTCGTTGGCTTTTCGATTGGTGGTAACTAATGTTGTGCTGGCGGCTTTTTTCCACACCGCTGGTGGTTTTAACTTATCAGTGGACATCGTCTTACATACTAGACATTAGACAATGATATTGGATATTTATGATATGTATTTAAAAATAAAAAAAAGAAAAAAACAAACTAAAATAACAAACGTCCGATTGGCGAGTGCAAAATTATTATTTTTTATACAAAAAAAAGTAATTTTTGATAAGACGTCAAGCTATTTGAATTTGCAGCAACAACAACTAGTCAAACCGGCTGTTGATTGTGTGAAAGAGGTGACTAGAGAAGCAAAATTTCCAGCAACATGGTTTTGTTTTCGTAGATTGTGAATGATGAAAAGGGACAAAAATAGGTAAGCAGTTGGCCAGAGTGTGAGGATAAAGTTGAGAAACAAGCTAGTTTTTATGTTGGCAACATGGTAGATGATAGCACTTAGGTGGAAACACAATGAAAACAAACTGAGTACAGTAAGAATCAAGACTTATTTGAATGTTTATTAATCAATAATAATAAAGGGAAATAAAATTTAAAACATATGTCAAAATTATATTTAATACTTCTAAACGATTTATTTATTAAGTTGTTGCATATTTTGTCTTGCTATTATAAACAAACGTGAACGTGGCTTAGGGCTCAATGGAATAGACAATTACAGGCCTTTTCAAACAGAGTTTTAAGCTTTGATTTTCACCGCCACGTTGCAATAATGATTTGTAATAAATATCAATAAGAAGTGCGTTTTTAAGGCTGCGTTTAGCTCACCGTGATGTATAAACGCTATGAGAAAGCACACCATTGTGAAAAAATAGAATATTACTTTCGTTATTGAAATATTTTTGTATGTTTTCTGATTAAATTCATATCCAATACGGAAAAACATGATTAAATAAGATTGTAATCATCCGTTTCCTTACGAAATAAATTAAGATTATGATGTACAAAGCATGGACGTATTATATCTGGACTACTAGTTGCCTACCTCAAGTTGGTTCCATTTTAGTCTGTTATTTTGGGCGACACCTGCCTTCCTGAGTACACTAGCGGGGAAAAAAATAAACCTCAATTTTGACATTTCATCAAGTAATCCCTGACTTTGGCAGAAGGTTTTTCCACGTTCGTTGGCATGTCAAAATTTCCTTTTTTCTCCCCGTGTTATTTAGAATATCCCACAATTAATCCACCAAGAAATAAATACAAAAAAACACTCATGGATTTATTGAAATTAGTTTTTTATAGCTTTACAAGTTCGTAAAACCTTTATAACCTAAACTATACTGCGATTTTGGATTGTCATACTGCAAACTTAACAAAAAGCCTTAAGGTGTGTCGATACCAAAGAAACATTTTTTAAACATTTCAGAAACATTTAAAAAACCTTCCAGAAATGTTTTTTTCTTTCTGAAATGTTTTTTAAATGTTTCTGAAATATTTATTTAAATCTGGACACTGCGAAATATTTCTGAAATGTCTATCTGTTTCCCCTTCCGAACGGAAATATTTCTTTATTTTCATGCATTTTAGTCTAGTTGACAGGTTTTGTTGTTTTTATTTGTTTGTGTTTTGTTCATGATGACAAAACGCGATGCTATGATTGCTCCTTTTTTACATCATGAAGTACAGAACTCGATACATAAAATAAGAAACATAAACATTTTAGAAATGTTTTAGAAATTTCTGAAATGTTTCTGAAATGATATTTAAGCAAAGGGGAAACATTTCAGAAATGTTTTTTTTTTTTTTTTTTTTTTTTTGGTGTGGACACACTTTTATAGTCGTCACAAGGAATGGTCTCAACCTCTGGCCATTTTGTCAGGATTTTTATTAACTTTGTCTTTTATCATTATTAATGAACAAATAGTTAGAAGAAAGAAATGAAAAGGAAAGTTGGTCTTAAAAGACATATTGCCTTTTAGAATTTGGACGTATGTAGTTTGAAGATTAAGAATGATAGGAAAAAATGTCAAAAAACCTTATCTACCGCCTTAGTAGTGTTTTATTTGATCATAATCCATTAGTTTCTTTTAAAATCTTAATAACATCAGCAATATCTGAAGAGATTTGAACATAAACTTAAACCCCTTTTTTCTACGAGATTTTGAAAAATCCCTTTGTTCCTTCTAGTGCTTTTCATTAAGATGGTTTGGAAATTTTGTCTAGCTAGCTGTACTCTGGAGATCTAAAACTCATATGGAAAACAATAAGTTCAAATTTAATATTCAGATTAAATTATTCAGAAATATATTAATTACTATTTCAACTAATTAAATATTAGAAAGCAAATAAAAACAACGAATTTGTGTTACTTGGACTGTTTATATTCTTTTCTACATGTTTGAGTGCACTGTCAGTTACTACCAAAATATTAACGGAAACGCTGCTGGTTTTTTGCCTTATGTCACTTGCCTTAAATTCACAACGGAGTATTGGTACAAATTCAAAAATTATCAACTATTTATTCATAGTTGGTAAGCACTATGCCGCTTGAAAAAAGTGCAAATTATGAACTGGTAAATGATAATCGCAATAATGTAGGCTTTGAGTTGTTGTTATTTTGAAGTTTATTTATAAAAGCAGCCGTTTTAAATAAGCTATAGCACTTCAAAGTTTCTTTGATATCGAATATGTGCACTTTCTTCCACATCACCTTGGTGGTCAAGTAGAACTTAATTTATTGAAACTTAGCGATGGAATTATATTTTTATGAAAATTCATTTATAATAAGATTTGGGTATCTAAAAGCGTTTTTTAAGAAATTGTATAGTTGGATGTAATTTTGTCCTTTGAGAATGTTGAGGAACTGGTCACGGTTAAGACTTTCGCTTCTAAAGAACTGTCTCCTGTATGTCCGGAAACAAGGGCACACTCCTACAAAGTTGTATGTATTTTCAGTAGCATCAAAGTTGCAGATTGTACAAATGCCTATCGATTCTCTTCTGAATGCCCTGACATTGAGATTGAGCAATCCACACCTAGACTTTAACACCATACTTATCATCTCGCGTGAGAAACTGTCTTCGAAGTAGTTCGGTACTTCGGCATATTCCAGATTACAATACTCTTTGTGAAAACGTGATTGTTTCGCTCTATTTGTGTGTTCTGTCCAAAGTCTTTCTATGAGTTCATTGCAGATTTCTGTACGCAATGTCCTCCAATCAGACTTTGTAGACTAGTCAAACTCAATGTCGAGTTCATTAAACAGATTTGACCATTCATTGGCCCAGAAAATCTGTTTTCTCACGATGATATCCTAAAGTTTTCTCGGTAATCTGTTCTCGGGGAGGATGCTTACTCTTTGAATGTATTTGAAATGAAGTTTGAGTGTTTCAAGGTAGTCTTTTGGAAGTCCTGTTTCTAAGTTGATCACGTAATTTGGTGTGTTACTCGGTAGGGAAAAACATCTTTTAATTTTTCGACTTCATCATGTTCAGAATAACCCCAAACTTGGGCACAATAGTTCATTACAGATTTTGAAGCAGCTTCATATATCTTATACTGGGCTGAGTGCTGTATATTTTTAGAGTTCGACCAGGTGGCATTAATTGAGTTTTTAGACATTGCAAGTCTATTTTGATTTCATCATTGTTAAAAGTCCATTTTTCTTCGACTGTACGGCGTCCAACGTTTCGAGAAATCACTATTTTTGACTTTCCTAAATTCACAAGCAGATTCCATTTTAGGTAATAATTTGCGAAGCTATTTATCATTGTTTATAAGGAAGATGGATTGTCGGAGAGAAGAACAATATCGTCTGTATAAAGTAAGACCTTGACAATCCGTATCAAGGCTAAATTCGCCAACATTAGCCTAATATGCGCTCATTCCCCCACAGAAGACAAAGGTGAAAGAAAGACGAGAGCTGCTCACGAGCTCTACGAACAGAAAAAACGGGAAGAACACCGGTTTCTCCAAAAGAAAATAAAGAGAGCATGAGAAGCGCGCGATCGAAGATATTGACAGATGCTACTCCAGTAACAACGTGCGGGAGTTTTACCAACAGGTAAAAAGAACGTGCCAAGGATAAAAAAAACCCGGACAGAAGCCTGTAGAGAAAGGAATGGAAACCTCGTAGTAGAGTCACAGTCGGTGCTGAGTACATGGAAGGACCATTTTTGCAGACAGTTAAACGGCGATGAAGACCAAAATCTCGCTGTCAGTCAGAATAAACCATTCAACATGGACGATGACAGACAAAACAGCCGTCCACCTGACCAAAATGAAGTGAGGATAGCAATATCTAAACTAAAATACAACAAAGCTGCTGGACCCGATGGACTACCCGCCGTACTTTTTAAAGCGGCCGGAGATGACCTGGTAGAGTGCATACACCAACTCATCTCTTAAGTTTGGTCAGAAGAAAGTATGCCTGATGAATGGAACCTCAGCATCGTTTGCCCGATCCACAAGAAACGAGAACCTCTAAACTGCGCCAACTATAGAGGAATTAGTCTCCTGATTATCGCCTACAAGATCCTCTCTGCCGTACTATGTGAACGCCTGAAACCCTTTGTCAGCAACCTGACTGGCCCCTATCAGTGTGGTTTCAGAATAGGAAAGTCCGAGTTCAAAATGGGAAAAGCACATCGGCAACACTGTTTTAGATTTAGACTTTTTTCATGGTAAACTATACATATTGTACTTTCCTATCCAGCTCAGCTTTATTCGAAAAATCTAATTGAAAGCCATATTCATTCATTTCTTACGTGCATTTTTCTGTGATAAAATGGAAGTCATATTCCAGAAAAAATCTGGAATCCTATGGAATCCAAATCTATCACTGATCGGTCTTTGTTTTGGGTTTTTATTAGTCATCGATTAGTGTGATAAATTAAGAAATTAAACCTATCCCAATGTCCTTAATAGGTTGTCATTCTCTTTTTTTGCCGCCCCTGATTCCTGAAAATAATGATACTAAAGAAGGTACACCTATGAGCTCATGATTTAAACACTCATCATTTGTCGGCCTTTCAACTTTCAAGCAATTTAAATTTTTTTTCCACGTCTGTCCATGGGATTGGATACAAAAAGCTGCCTCATGATCTCCTTTAAGCGCCACCAAAGACCGGCATTCGGCACCAACACCGGTAACCACTAATCAAATTATTTTTTCAGAAGCGATGTCGCAAATAAAGAAAAATAACTCAATGATTAAGATGATGGTGGTGGTGGTGGCGGCACTCTAACAAGTTTTCCACATTTCGATTTCGGAGGATAACTGCGCGCAGCGCAGTGGCCTGGCTTTAAATGTGCCAACAGAAATGTTTTATTAGGTAGCGCCTTAGATAAGCGCACAGTTTCAGCTCTTTGGAAGTATATTTGTATACTTCTGGTGTCTCTCTTTGGGAGGATTATTATACTACATCGATTATGTATATATTTTTTTTGGTCTAATCAGGAGCAATCCATCATGTTCACCCCATAATCCCCACGTCCAATTATACAATGTTGCAACTTTGCTGGACGAGCATACTAAATGTTTGCACTGGTGGGCGCGATGATATTAATTGACTATCACCAACTCAGAGTGTCCTTGTTTTTATGTGAGAAATTAAAATGTTTAACGTTTTTTTTTTAATCAAACAATTGCTTATTTTAAACGCTATACACTCTAAATATATGCTGCATGAAAAATTAACTGCCACTCGCTACAGCTGTACAAAATGTTTTGGGTGTTGACTGTTATCAGTGGCTTATTTTCTTCCGCATTATTCTGCTTACAGCCTTTGTCATTTAAATGTTGGTTTATTTAATTTATTTAGAAAGGCAAATTCATCGTTTTCCCTCTCACACACATTTTTTTGAAGCCGAACCCAAAACACAGTTTCCTTATCGAAATCATTTGTTTGTTAATGAAAGAAACATGCAATCCTTTCTTTTCGCTCTGTCAGTTGCTGTTTGATTAATTTCATCGCATTTGTAACAAAAAAATTTACTTCAATTCATACATTGCGTTACCCACTTTAAATTAGGGCTGTTTGTGTTTACTTTTTGCAAAGTGACAGCTCTGTTGACAATTTGGAGTAAGTGTTGGCGTTGCCACTCCTTTTAAATGTGGTGACAAAAATCCTTTATGAAATAAAATGGAAACATTTCCCTGGAGAAGCAATAATTATAAATAATTATGTATTTAAACACTTTAAATGAGAATATCAACATTTTTGACAAATCAATCATCTCAGGAAAACGAATCTTAGATTTTCGTCATAATACGATTCAATTGCATGCTAAGACGTTTTGTTTTAATTAATTCAAGCCTTGGCAGAGTGTTTTCATTCTCTTTAAACTCTGACTTCAACATTTGTGGCAAACGCCACAAACAAACATCATTCATTATTTCACCTTCTTAATATCTCACCTCTTAAAAGGTGGATTTTTAATTTCGTTTGCATCTTGCCGTTGAATTCACACTCTGTGTGCTTGTGCAACATTCAACATCTTAAAACACTTAAAAAATTAAGTCTTCACTGAATTGATATAAAAGGTAATATCAAATAATTTGGTGAAGCGCTCTCATTAAAAGTAGGACAGACTACTTCTTGAATGAAAAACAAGAAACTTATTTAACATAATTTTTAGATTGTCAATTATATTTATACGACCTTGAGTAACGATCTGCATTGTCTTATATTTTTTTTTATTTAAATTTTAGTCGATTAATTGTCAAAATTAATCATTTTTGTTGACAGGTACACATAATTAGTAGTTGTAATGCTTTTCAAAAATGTTTTGCGTTTTTATTAATCAAAGATCATATTGACATCTAAATAATTGATATCGTATCAAGATACCTTTCTTGACCATGAACGGTGTCAACCAAGCAACTGAAATGTCAGTTATAAATTCATCAATTGGTCCAAACGAAAGTCTTAATGACATCAAACAAATCAAGTTAATTGTCAATTTTTGGCTAAAGACAGAATAATTATGGCGATTTGTCTAAATGATTATAAAGCAAACATCTAAAAGGAGATCTGTGCATTTTAGCTAAACCGTTTTAGTTTTATTTAAATAACAACACCAACAACAACAAAAACAACTATGAATCATGTTACCTTATGGGAAACAATAAAGATTAGATGATATTAATTTGAACCTTACTTAATTAACGACTTAATTTAATTGAAGCCTTCAAGATTCGCCACTGTTAAGAAAAAAATACTATGAATCGTCAACGAGGAACAATCTTCTCGTTAGGAATAACAAAACAAAAAAATTGCTTTTGATTTTGGTAACAATATTTAAAACAGTCGTCTCGAGGTGACTTTTGGGAAAGTTTTAGTTTGATATGATTAAGACGTGGAATCGAACTAGGTTATGGTAATAATATTATTCAAGCTGTAAGGATGTTATTAGGTTAAGAAATGTATTTTCCGGAAAAAGTTTGGGCAAACTTTGAAAGACTAGCAATACTCATATTCATTGAACCGAATTTGTGCATGAAGAAAAAATTCGGTACTGCAGTGGCAAAATTTTTGGTCATTCATAAAAACCGTACGGAATTCTTCATCGTCATCGTTTCCTACACGCGTCTTCAACGAGACAACGATTCTCTTGTGTTCAGTTCTCAAGAAAATGCAGATCTGTTTGCAGCCCAATTTGCGGCAAACGCGCCCGCAGGTTGTATCACTCCTTCAATAGTATCCCGCTATTGCTGTCAAGAAGTGTTTTCAACGCTGCCTTGTCACTAACCACTGATTAAACTTTCCATCTTATCTATTCTTTTGTTTTCTTTTTGAGTTTTGCCTCCCACACTTTTCCTTATAAAAGTCGTTTTTTTAGAGGTAAAGAACTTTAGGTTGGTACCACTGCTTTGATTGACAGCCATTTTGTCATCCCTATAGTGATTTTTCTTAATTTTATATGAATTAACTGACGCATGAACAACGTATCTATGCAAATTGTGCAATTTATTTCGAAGAACATGGTTTTGTTTTGTTCGTGAAACGCACCGAGTACAAGGTCAGGTCTGTTTTATGGTCGACACAATCATCCATCAAGGCAATTAATTCGATTAACTATATGGAACGTTTTCGCACCACGTTTACTCTAAAACCTGAATAAGCCTATCCTCCATCGACTTACAAAATTCAATTTGTGCAAGAATTGAAGCTGGACAATTCGGTTAATAGGCTGGAATAGAGATTACTGTTGACCTCGATTGTCATAAGAAAATTTTGTTCAGCCATGAAGCTCATTTTTGGTTGAATGGCTACGTCAATAAGAAAAACTGCCGCGTTTAGAGTGTGAATAATCCTCAAGCTTTTGCTGAGACGCCATTGCATCCAGAAAATAAATTCCACCACTGGATCGCACTTAGCTGCTCTAATGTGCGGTCGAATAAAATTTGAAAAATGTTAGAAGGAATTAAAAAAAAGTGCTTAAAATAGTTGTCAGCGGAATAATTTAAACGCCATTTTATTTCTCTAAATAATGTAAATAAGTGTGATTTTTTTCAAAATCGTAGGAACGGTTTTTAAATAAAACGGTTTTTTTAACAATTTTTTTTTTAAATTTAAAAAAAATATTCAAGAAAACAAAATAAAAAAAATCACCTACCCATTTTCGAAATATCGATTTTTCAATTTTTTTTTAAAATTATTAATTATTAAATTAATTAAAAATTATTATTTTTTTTCAAATCTGTGCAATCGCTAGCATACCCGGACGACATAGACATCAATAGCAGAACTCGGCGAGCTGTCAATGTAGCGTTTGCTAGCATTGAAGCTGAAGCGGCTAAGATGGGACTAGCAGTCAATGAGGCCAAAACGAAGTACCTGTTGTCCACAAAAAGGGACACGCAAAACCGAAGGATTGAACAAAACCTCATAATAGACAGGTACAACTTTGAGGTAGTTAGAGATTTTGTTTACCTCGGATCCGCTATAACATCTGACAACAACATCTCGTCAGAAATAAAGCGAAGAATTATTCGTGCCAATCGCTGTTTCTATGGGCTAGGAAGGCAATTGAGTAGGAAAGCCCTATCTCGAAAGACAAAGCAGACTCTGTATTAGAGCTTAATCATCCCAGTCCTGCTCTATGGCGCCGAGGCATGGACTCTACCCTAAAGCGGATGAAGATATCCTTAGTCGTTTCGAGCGTAAGATTCTTTGGAAGATTCTTGGCCCTATCTGCGTTAACGGGCTTTGGAGGAGAAGGTTCAACCAAGAACTATACGAGCTGCACAGCGACATTGACCTGGTCAAAAAAATACGCATATCACGTTTAAGATGGCTAGGTCATGTAGAGCGAATGGACAACAATGCTCCGGCTCGCAAGATCTCCGGATTCCATCCCAGAGGGTTGAATCTGTCAAGAAAGACCTCGCCTTAGGGGGCGCGCTCAGGTGGAGGACGACCTCAACGAACTTGGAGTGCGAAACTGGAAGTAGCTAGCCAAAGACCGAGCTGGCTGGAGAGGCATGTTGGTTGAGGCCCAGGTTCGTCCCGAACTGTAGCGCCCCTTAAGTAGTAAGTAAAAGTACAAAAAAAAAAGTTTTCAAAAATATTTTAATGTGAAATTACTTTAGCTTCCTCCATCATCCTGGTCCTATAGGAGGTACCATTTTTAGCCAACCATCTTAATTTTATTTTCGCCAAAACATATATATATATACAGTACACTAATTTTTTTTATAAAAACTCCTGTACTTGAGAATTTAAATATAAATTTTTCTAGGGACAGAATTTTTCCGCACTCGTACAGTAGCAAGAGTTCTCAAAGATCTCGATATACACAAATCCGCTGGCCCGGATGGTATACCCCCGATTCTTCTGAAGAGGTGTTCTTCCACACTGGCAAAGCCACTGCGTAAGCTTTTCCATCGCTCCTAATCTTCTGGAATCTTTCTTACAAGACGGAAAACAGAATTTGTCCAGCCTGTCCCCAAGAAAGGTGACCCATCCTCCCCCGTCCTCCTACCGACCCATAGCACTAACATCCCTTCTTTCTAAGGTCATGGAAAAGCTGATTAATCGTCAGCTTAAGGAATATCTAGAAGATCGTAAGCTTCTCCATGATCGTCAGTATGGCTTCCGCAGCAACCGTTCCACTGTTGATCTGATGGCATATCTCACCGAACAGTGGAATAAATCTTTACATCGCTTTGGTGAAAGTAAGATTATTGCTCTTGATATCTCCAAGGCATTTGAGTTTGGCATGAAGTTTTCTTATCGAAAATGCGTGCTTTTGAGATCGATGATACTCTTGTTCGTTGGATTAGAAGCTATCTTTTGGACCGTTCAATACAAGTTGTATTGGACGGATTCAAGTCTGATTCCCACAAAATAAATGCTGGTGTGCCTCAGGGCTCTGTTCTGTCTCCGATTCTTTTCCTCATTTTTATAAATGATCTTCTGTCTGTTCTTCTAATCCACTTAACTGTTTTGCTGACGACTCTACCCTCAGATTTTCATATTCGCTCGATATTTCACGTTCTTCGCCTTCATAGATATCGTGTGGAGTTAAAAGCTTCGAATACTCAATGCTGTCTTCTGTCGTTAAAGCTAAACATACCCCCAATGCCATTGTCTATGAATGGCACTTACATCGAAGAAACCGAAAAGCTCTCAGTACTCCGTATGTGTGTCAACGACGACCTCCGTTGTCCGTTGGAACGACCATATATTTGAGATCGCTAAAAATGCTGCTAAGTGCTTACGTTTTCTGTATCGGTGTAAGAAGTATTTTTCCCCATCTGATCTGGCTAGAATTTATAAAGCGCTTATACGCCCAAAACTTGAGTATAACTCACACCTATGGACAGGTGCTTTTCAAGCATTGCTTCACCTGCTCGATAGAATACAAAACAGAGCGGTAAGATTGATAGGAAATAGAACTGCGGCTGAAACAATTGCTCCTCTCGAACACCGGCGCAATGTTTCATGTCTTTCCTTATTTTATCGTTTCTTTTATAAAAAATGTAAAGTAGCCAGCTGCATTCCTCCAGTTAAAAGTTTCTCCCGTAATACTCGTCTCGCAAGGAATGCTCATCAGTTCACCCTTGAGCCCAATTTCGGATGTACCGTGAAATATAGGGATTCTTTTTTTAGCCAAACAACACGAATTTGGAATAGTTTACCCGGCGAGATTTTCCCTTGCCATTTTGACCTGCAAGCATTGAAAACCAATGTTAATCGACACCTTCTATCCTTCCCCTACCTATCTTCCTACACTGCACGGGCAAGTGTGCTCTACATTAAAAGAGAAACAAATAATCTCTTGTGCGCACGCTAATTGTAAAAAAAAACTTGACAGTTATTAAATTGTTAATATATCATTAACAATTATTTATTTTTATTATTTACTAGCTGAGCCACCTGAGGTTGCTCGGGTTTACCATAGATTGTCTGGAAACCGACGATATCGCTACATATTGGGTCAATTTACAGCTTAAAACCACAAACGTAACGGTGTTAATATACACACAACTTTTTGAAAATTATTTATTTATTTTTTTGAAAATCGGTCAAGCCTTTCAAATTTAATATTGTTGATATGGAAATATATACAGGGAAAACTACATACTCGTTAATATCTCCACCCTAGCAGCCCCAGTGGGCCCAAATCTTAAAGGATCAACCTCTGGGCCTTGAACAGAAAGCACTTATTATTTGTATCAACAAATTCTGGTAGATATTTGGGTTGGCCAATGGCCATGTCACAA
This sequence comes from Platycheirus rosarum, assembly GCA_963971375.1. Classification (NCBI taxonomy): domain Eukaryota; kingdom Metazoa; phylum Arthropoda; class Insecta; order Diptera; family Syrphidae; genus Platycheirus; species Platycheirus rosarum. Next base: position 27,060,032 of record OZ020510.1, on the reverse strand, counting down.
GTTAGCAAATATATAGAAACATATGAAAAATAGCCAAAAAAAAAAAAAAAAAAAAAAAAAAAATTCTGTTAATCGCTGCCAGGAGGCGTGTGCTCTCCACCCCCACGTGGTGCCCCTGGTAACAAGGATCTGAAAGTGTGACTGATAATTCAGTTATTATAAGTAAGTCCTTGGCGAAGAGAGAGCGTTGAGTAGAGAAAGGGTTTTTGGTGGGTTAGGTATTCGATATTGAGGAAGCGGGATATAGCTTTTGATATAGAGAATCCCTAGCGAAAATCGATGAAACACGGTATGAATGAGGTTAAAGGCTGGGAAGAAGAGGTGCTACTGTACCTCTATCTTAGTAAGATTTAACCAGGGAATAGTTGTGAAGAGAAGGCATGTGATGGTTGACACCGAGAACCGTTGATGCTTTCGGGCACCCAGTCTGAGCGAAGTAGGTGTCTTCCAAGGGATTGTGTTTTTGCGAGATAGAATAGTTGGTATGTTTTAGGCACCCAGTCGACGCGAGTATGTTTCAAAAGAAAAGTGTGTGTAGATAGCTGAGCTCTGCTTGGTGTTTAATTACACCCAGTATGAGCGAGGTTATAGCGGGTTGGTTTCTGAAACTCATAATATCCTTAACTCTGTCTTGAGATGTAGGAAGCCAACCCAGGGAAAAGAAAGCAATATGAGTCATGAGCGCCGAGCGCTCGGTCTCACATGATAGTCACGATAGTGACGTGTAGCATCTGGGTATCTGTAACTTTTAACTGACGCTTGTGGTAAGTCAGACCTCAAGTTTCCTTTGAAGCTAGGCCATACCCATGGCTGAATAAATGCTGGGTACCACGGGTTATCAGGAGAGCCCAGTTGATTACGAGAGCAATGCTCGGTAGCAACTGCCTGATAGTTGAGGAAGGATTCGTGGGGGCTGTGGTTGTACCCATAGCGGGAGCAAATGGTTTGTCACAAGATGACTTACTAAAGGTGCATGATAGGCCTCGCTCCTTAGCAAGGGGAATAACCATGACCAGAATATGATTATTAAATTGCTACTAGAGTGGTTTGGGGAGACACTCTAGTGAAATAACATCATATTTATATGGTGTTATGTAGTTAGAGTGGACTGAAGGCACCACTCAATGAGTGACTGCGAACCACTCTAGGGATCTGGTCAATGCTGATTTTGACTCCAGATGGGTAGGCCCATCGCCAGATTAAGCCTTAATAGGCAGGTGCTGGCGTAAAGCTTATCTCGATCTGTTAATCGCTGCCAAAGTTCGCAGTAGCACTCATTCCTGTCACATATATTTTTTTATATTTTTTTGATTATGACCAACCGGTTTTCTTGACCTTTGCCCTTGAATAACTTCCATTCCAGACGGGAGATTTTTTGAGACTTTCCAAACAACTTTTAAAACGACAATACGAAGGTGTACACGAGATTCCAGCTTATTGTCTCTTATTCCCAGGTTGAACCGTTTTTTTTTGCTTATTTGACTTGACTAGATAGCAAGTTACAAGATTAAATAACTCGTCCAAATGATAAAACTTTATTATCAAAATTTGTGTTCGTTAGTACGAAATCCAAGTCTGAATCCGAGGCAGTCGATTCCTTACCGTGTACAAAAACTCGGTCGTTTTCAGACTACAACTTGGCGACTTGACACCCGTTCAAGATTCAACTAAATTGGTAGTTCAAACCATTGACAACTCGGTTTTTTCGCGCACTGGGCTTTGGAAGAGGACCTAATATATATATATATATATAAGTTGCTGTTTTTGACAAGTAAAATTACCGTATATGGGACGATACCAATCCTCACAAGGTTTACCATGTGACAATGCATCTTTAAAAAGTTACTGTTGGGTGTATATTTGGGCCAGATCAGTGGTGTCATTGGTCCGTTCGAAAACGACGTTGGTGATCACCGTCAATGGTGAGCGCTACAGAACGATAATAACCAATTTGTTATGGCCCAAAATCAACCATATGGACTATAGACGACATATGGTTCCACCAAGAGGGCGTTACGTGCCACACAGAGGACGCCATTTTTTTCAAATTACTTTTTTATTAAAATTGCTTAGACTGTTAATAGAAAAAATGTTCCATAAAAATATTATCTTACAAAAGTGACTACATCCGCAAATAAGAATGTTTTCCACACCACATGAAGGTGAATATTCAGTCAGACTGATTACGCCTCCTCAAATTGAGTTTCTTGCCACCAGCTTCGCGTGTACATCGAAATAACAAGCCAAACCATTCCCTTCACCATTGCTGGACAAAAAAAAAAACAAAAAAAAAATAAGAAGACATTTAAATCACAATAAATAACTCTTGCTCTGTTAGTTAGCGAAATTTGCGAAACACACATTTAATATCATTAAACTAACAACTACCCCACTTTCGGTGTCTAGCAGTTGAAGTATCCACATACTCGTAAATCTCATTGTATCGATTTACACGCACCGCTTATACTTTCTTATTCTCTGACAAACAACCGAGTCAATATGCTCCAGAGGACAGGGGCAGGACACAAAAGTGTGTCTGTGGCAGGAAAATTATTAGCAAGTAATTATTCTTTAATTCGACAACAGAAACAACACGCCACGGAACAGCACCGAAAATTATCTTTGTCATTAATAATCGGGCTGCGGCGAATTTGGATTTGTATCGGTCTGATGGCAACCATGGTATCTGTAAGATTCATATCTCTTTATACGAACAATATGATAAATTATTATATGCTCGCACTCAGTTCTTTGGTTCAATTGGTCACCATATAGCTGCACAGCCTCTGCCACTGCCGCGCTCCCAAAGCCATATTATGTCCAGAGATTAATCTGGCCATAGTGCTGATTGTGAACAAGATTTCCTCTCGAAATGGAAAGGGAAAGTATAACAAACGCTTCAGATAAATCGTACGATTTTCCATTTTGTTATTCCGTCCCGTCCTGACCGAACCATGGGTGTTCGCAGAGTTCGCGCCGTTCTTCAGGAGTTCCACTGAACCAGTGGTCAACTATTCCACTGTCCGACAATCCGAGTGGACGGCAATGGGCAACATTTGTTCAGAGATCACTTATGAATGGCTATGCGTACATGTTTGAGAAGTAAGCCTGCAGCGCCTGCGCATTTGAATGGACTTTGATGCCGGGAGCAGTTACTTATTCGAATCATGTTGGCGTTTTCCATAGAGACACATTAGAGTTAGAGAACCAGGCCGGGCCTTACGACATTATACACGATTACAATGTGCGGTGGCGGGCGGGCTTAAACGTGATGTACCCAACGACGCCGACGGACGCGACGAAATGGCCTGTGCCCGTTGCAGGTGGTGATTGCAATGTTATGTAAGCCATTATCCTTTTTGTTTTTGCAGTGCAGCGTCTAATTGAAATACGTTACAGAAACGCATCGAAATTGAGTTCACTTGTTTGTTGCATATTGACGGCGGATATAGCGGACTGCGTGGTGGTTTAGTTGTGGAAAACAAATTCGACCAGAAAATATGTGACGATGTGATTTCTTGAGGTAGTCAGGTTGTTGGACATTTCGAAAACATTGAAAACGTTTAAGCTATCAATGTTTTGAATTTTAAGCGAATAGGCTAATGTGGAGTATACGTTTTACCTGTGGGACATTGTCTGTACAAACAGATTTTATTATATCGGAGGCTTAGAGCGACAAGGTAACTAGTGCTGCTTAATGTCTGAAACAAGATGCTAAGTGGTTTATGTTAAGTTTAATGGAATTTAAGAAAAACTTTAGGTTCATTCATGAGGTGTCACAGAAAAAATCCTTTGTGAAGAAAGAATAGTAGAATTCGCTTTGAAGAAAAATTGGCTTGCATTCTAAAGAACTGTGACTCGGGTCGTTCGATGGACCTAAGAAGTAAAGGCAATTTGTAGATGTTGGACTTCGAATGATAACGCTGTTTTATGCGTTTTATGATAAATTTTGAAGTTTAACAGAACTGTGACTAAAAGTGAACAGATGTCGGATTTCAGGTGTCAACTCTGGTGAAACGAAAGTGGAAATAAATGTGAATTCCTAAAGCTGGTTTTTGATCAAAGAGAGTTTCATTTTATAATCGGCGCACACTCAAGGGGCTGTTAATAACCTATCTCTGCGGATATGTCGAGGTATTGCAGCACCTATCGCTTTGCTGTTTTTTTCCGTAACTATTTTCTTTTATAGATGGGGGCCTTGACTTTATGGCTAATCCACAAGTTCGATACTTCCGTAAAGAACGAAAAGAACTATCCATTCTATATTTGCCAGTCCACATGTTAGCAGCAACTCCAGCTAATTATAAGAGCTTACTCAGTAGTAGCAGCCTGTTAAATTGCGTTTTATCACCTTGTGAAAGCTTCATGGTGGCTGTGGTGCAAGTAAGAAATACCCAGGGCACTCTTGGTGACGGGATTAATCAGGCGGCTCCGAGGTTTCTAATAGTAGCTCTACTGGAAAGAAACTGAAATGTCAGACAGGTAAGTTTAATCTCACTTGAGTTATCTGGAAGTAAAGAAAAACGTGGTCATTGGTCTTGTGAATAAAAAAAGCTAAAGTTAAAACTTTGATTTTTAAGCAAAAGCTAGGTTTTGTGTGAATAAAACCCAGCTTCAGCTAGCTAGAAAAAAAGTTTTCTAGCAATTGCTATTTTGAAATAGCAAATGCTGAAATAATGTAGCTTAAGCTTGTTTTTCCAGCTTAAGCTTCAATTTGTGTGAATAATTAATTGCACGACTGGATCGCACGTACTTGCTTATATGTGCGGTCATATTGTAAAATACAATTTAAGAAAATTAAAGTGAACATCAAAGCATTTATTCGATTTTTGTGACTTTTTATTGTTCGAATAAAGTCCGTTAAATTGTATTGAGTGAAATAATTTAAACGCCATTTTATTTCTTTAAGAAATGTAAAAATAATGTGATTTTTTTTCAAAATCGTAGGAGTGGTTTTTAAATAAAACAGTTTATTTTAAACAACTTTTTTAAAAAAATTAAAAAAAAAATAACTTAAGAATACAAACTTAAGCACAAAAATAAAATACATTTAAAAACAAAATTAAAAAAAATTCACCTACCCGTTTTCAAAATATTGATTTTTCAAAAAAAAAAAAAAAATTAAAAAAAATTATTAAAAATACAAAAAAAAAAGTTTTCGAAAAAAAATTAATGCGAAATTACTTAAGCTATCTACATCTTGTTAAATATCAATTTTGATAGTAATCGGACTACCAGTTTTCGAGAAAGTCGAAGAAAAAAAAACCGGTCCTATGGGAGGTACCATATTTAGCCCATCATATTAATTTTTTTTTCACCAAAATATAATACTTACCTACAGTAGTACACTGATTTTTTTTATAAACATTCTTGGAGCCATTTTCGAAAAAATAAGCTTTTACATAATGGTTATATGACAGGTACCGTTAATTTTTGAGCTAAAAAAAAATTGAAAAAATTCCTCTGTAGAATGTCAAAATAACCTTAAGTTCAAAATTTGAATACGATTGACCCAACCGTTTAGGCTACAGTCCAAAATACATCCGTACAGACAGACAAACAGACGGACAGAATTTTGCCAGTAACTCAAAAATGTTTCTCTATAATCGTTTGATTATAGTACCTATAATCGCAAGTAAAAAATAGCTAAAGGTAAAACATTTAAGCAAAAGCTACAAAAATATCAAGATTCCTACAACCCTGTCTAGAAACCTTTGACTAGTATTTAGTTTTAGAGTTATCTTTAGTAACAGTGCAAACATGGCAGAGTTTATACGTATATATGTTGATCGGAAAGGCTTTCACAGCCCTAATGTAGAAGCAATATGCAATGCAATGCAGCTGAAAAGTTTACAGAGTTTACCCCTTTCCTTTGTTCTCCGATTAATAAAATACTTGCTTCTACCAGCGAGATCGTCTGCGTGGACTTCAAATTAAGTTATTGGTAGTTATTATTTAAATCAAAACTCGTTAAAAAAAATTATTCAGATTTCTCCCCCAGGAAAGGTGCATTTTTCAGAATAAAAGTAGCCTGTGTAGCATAATGAATCCTGTGACTCTTCCGTCTATCAAACTTTACAAATTCGTGCAGTTGTTTCGGCCTGGAAGCCTGGAAGCATATCAGACAAATATACTAACACAAATATACAATACATTGTAATACATTTTACTCAATATTTTCGACTGTTCTTCACCAGGTCATAAACGGCTTTGTAATAAAATATTGGATATATGATTTTTTTTACTACCTAAATAAGGTTATTCTAATCTTAAGCATTTTCGTTAAATAAGGTTTTCCGTCAAATTATAATTTATTTTTATTTAGATGGTGAGTACCATTTTTCTAATCGAGGTGATATAGGTATCTATGTATATATGTATATTTCCGTATCTCCGTATCTCTATAACTCTTTATCTCTGTGTCTGTATATCTCTATATTTCTATATCTCTATGGTATAGTGAATCCTGTAACTCTTTCGTCTACCAACTTTAGTCTTTAAGGAATGAAAGAATAACAAACAATCCTCCAGCGATGCAGTATTTGACATTTAAGACTCTCCCAAAGAAAGCGTTAATTTTTTTATGGATAAAAAGTAGCTTATGTTTTATTCCAGCACATTATCTATATACGTACTAAATTTCATTCAAATCCATTAACCCGTTGAAATGTGATTGGGAAACAAACATCCAAACATACAAACATTCACATTTATAGTATGAGTACGATCAGTTTTAGCTAAAGCTACCTAATCCAAGATATGTGAATAAACAAACAAAAGCTGAAAATCCGAAGCTTAAGCTAGAATTTTGCAGCTTAAGCTATTTAGTAAAATCTTTTTTTTATTCACTTAAAACAAAGCTTAAGCTAGAGCAGTCTAGCTTAAGCTACTAGCAAAAGCTAGTAGCTTCCTCTACAAATAGCTTTTACTTTTTTTTATTCACAAGACTTAGGTTTTGGCGACGAACGGGTGTTGGTTGATTGTTTATTGAACCAGTAGACTCAAATTTATCCACCACACTGCGAATAGTCCTCTCGGTAGGACGATTATGGCGACCTTAAAATGAGCGAAGCGCGCGGAACGTTGCCCGAACAGAACACTCATTGTGATAAAACAATTTTATCATGTGTACATGTTGTTGAGTGCTATATCCGTCCATGGTTATTTGACAAAACAGACTGAATAAATGGCAGCCAATTTTACAGATGTAGCTTCAAGAAGTTGGCCGCTATCAACTGTCAAAAATCGAAACTCCCTATTGGAGACCCTTTACTAGGATATACACAGCGCCTATAAACCTATTCCATTTCTTGTTGTTGTTGTTGGCGTTCTGAAATAAATGAGCTCACTCTAATTGCTGTTAGTATTTAGTCCCCATTTTAAGAAATAGTTTCGTAATTTTCTAATATGTTGCTTCACTCTACTGGCACCGATTAAAAGGGGTGTTGATGAAAAGAATGTTGGGTATGTTATCAAGTCATCGGTATACAGCTTCGATATTGGTGAGTTGGTTAGCTGTATATATGTTTAAAAGTATGGGAGCTAACTTAGAACCTTCAGGCAGTTGTTGAAAACGATCGCCAACAGGAGAATTGATATATTTGTTATTTTTTTAAGCACAAAGTTAGAAATTCCATCATAGAGTTTTCCCAGTTAGTTAGGCAGTTAAGGCGTGTATCTGTTGCAAGATTATCTTCAGTAAAGTAGTGATGTTTGTAGTATTGCAGGCTGCAACTTCTTCATACCGTTTTCCATTTCTTCGATGAATTCAGGAATGTTCAGAAAGATTGGACGGGCGATCCTTAAAGCTTTGCTTGAATCGTTTTGCAAGACATTCTCTGCCTTCTTGGCTGAAGTTATTGCAAGATGGTATTTGGCTTCGAGCTCTTTATTCCAACGAGCTGATTATTTTTCTGTTATCGGGTCTCGGTTTGATGTTCTGAAGACTCTCCAGTATTTATCTGATTATGTTTCGAATTATTTTCTAACAGAAAGTCAATCAAAGGACTCTAGATGCTTCCCTGATGCACATCACCATTGATTGCCAACTCTTCCGACGGGCATAGAATAAAATATAAATATGTTCCTCAAGAAACGAAAATTTAACACTCGAGAAACACACACAACCAGTTAGTAATACTCAAGTTTGGGTAATCTTAGACTACCAATAAGCTTCTACAGCCTGAAACTGAGTTTCTAGCCTCCAGTTTCAGTGAAGACCTCTCCAATATGAGAACTAGTCCTCGTTTATTGCATCGTCCTTTATGGGTGAATTCATCTTGAAATGTTAAGACTTCAAAAGTTAAATCTATAGACTGTAAATATTTTATCTCAAACGCTTTGAATGGATAATATAACTTCTGAAACCAAAGCAGTTGAATTGCCACATTTTGAGGTATGGCACCTAAAGTTGAGACAACTTTATTAATACCTTAGTTCTACAATAATTTAAAACACCAGTAAATTTAAGTGTCACCAAGTGTCGGAAGGCAATTGTTTTGTCATTTTAGATAAAATAGCCACACAACAACATATTGCTTGATTGCATGCAACATCACCAAGCACCATCCACCAAAACAAAAAAATCAACCTCTCATTATATTTAAAGTTCCATAGCACAATTTTCCATAAATAAATATCCATAAAGATAAAAAACTTGTCGTATAAAAATCCACAAACAACAGCCAAACAAATCGTTTGATCACGATAGTTCCACGATTTCTGCCATAAACTCTTATTCTCCTCTGAGTGGTCCAATTCTATAATCAGACCATTAACAATTTCTTAAGATTCTGCACGACGACTTTACGTCGACGATGGACATCTACGTCGATATGTCTTTCTGCAAAGGCTGATTTCCTGTTAAAACCCATGCGAAAAATACAAAAAAAAAACAACCCAAACTTAAACAAACTATTCCAATACAAATTTGAAATCTTAAAGCGATCGGCGGCAATCGGTTTCTTATATCAATTGCATTCGCGTTCCAATCGAAAACTGACTCCGACCAATTGTTGATACCTTTATTAAATTGAAAGTAGTTTATGGGCTATTCGAAGTACAAATATTGCACAAAAAAAAAAAAAAAAAACACTGAAGCCTATGTGTCTCAGTGCCTCAAGAGTCGCATGTGTAGAACCTAGGACGCTGGCTGTTGTGCTGTGTGGTTAAAGGAAAGGCCTATAAAATGTGTAATGAAAACGGTTACAACTACCTTTGGAACGATGGGAGTGCTCCGCTTGGATGGCTGCTAACCGATAGTTGGGATATGTGAACGAGTACAAGAAAACTTCCAGTGCATTATGTACATAACATCAATTGTGTCGCTGGGGGTCTTGTGAGGCAAAAAAAAACGGTTGGCGCAGTTTCTTTTATTGCCTTTGCATGCTACGACTGCCTTAATGACCAATCGCTTGACAGGCTCGATATGTAAGGCAGATGTCAATAACTGTATTAGTCTTAGACTAGGTGGACTTTACTTCTCAATTTACATACATGGAAATTAAAAATGAAGCCTTTTACGTTGATACCTATGTAATTTGGCAATTTAAATAAGACATGTATCCAAGGATCTGTAGAATCAAAAAGAGAAGCTATAGGGGAGTGCAAGAGTGCATGGGGCTCATCGGAACTTTGACAGCTTTCATGGAAACTTAATGGCAAACAATTTAAAATCACCACAAGCCTTTGTAAGACCGCACTTAGAGAACATTTTAAGGAATTACTTAATCCAATTGAAAAATAGTATCAAATGGCTATATGCAGTACTTGGATACACTAACGAAATCCTAGACTCCGCCATCACTAGACAAGAACTATATCTATCTAGTGCTAAGGAGTATGAACGATGGAAAAGCTTCTGCAACATAAGGAATACTAGTGAAATTTTCTAAATATGGGACTAACAATCTGAAAGAAAGCTTCATCAAAACTCATTAATGATATTATGGAACTAAGGAATCAGTGGTATTCCTCATCCACAAAAAAGGGAGGAAGTCAATGGTTTAAGAGCGCTTTGGTGGCTGGCAGGTGACGTTTTAGGTTCGTAATTTTGCAAAGGCGTTACACGATGGCTTTGTCATAATTATCAACAGAGGGCTCTTGATGCATAATTATTAATTTTTGTTTATCTTAATAGATCAGTTGCGTTAGACATACAAATCACATATATCGGAAATAATTCCAACAAAAGAATTTCTTGTTGCAAGTTTTCTCCCTCGGCAGCTATGCTAAAAGTTTTTCGCTTTTATGTTCTAAACTTATCAATTTATTTATTTATAATTTATTATACTTTCACAAATGATCTGAGTAATTAATTTCGTATAGCGTATTTAATTCCGCATCAAATGAAATCAAAACCAAGACCAAGTTTTCTGCACTACCCGCTAACAAATTACATTAAGTCAAAGCTAGGCCTCCAGAAGCGGATTGAAGGGTGGCGTGTCAGAAACTATATTTTTTCACCCAAACCTTAAGACGCCTATTCCCTTGAACAAATAACTGCTCCTCCAGAAGCGGATTGAAGGGTGGAGTGTCAGAAAGTAATTTTTTTCACTCAAACCTTCCGATGCATATATCTCGATGTGTGATTATAAAAAAAAGTATTGAGTTCAGCTACCTGATCCATATTCCAGAATTTTCTTGAAAAAACGACTGCGTTTCCAGGAGCGGATTGAAGAGTAGCGTATCAGAAACTACATTTTTCACTCAAACCTTCCGATGCCTATATCTCGATGTGTAGAAATCTTAGCTAAGTATGTTTTGCATTGACAAATAGGTATTGAGTCCAGCTACGTGATTCATATTTCAGAATTTTCTTGAAAAGATAACTTTGCCTCCAGGAGTGGATTGAAGGATCGCGTGCCAGAAAATGCATTTTTCACTCAAGCTTTCCGCCCCTATATCTCATTATTTTGAGGTCCTGCGTGAGTGGTTCTTGCACTGTTAGATTGGTATTGATTACAGTTACCCGTACATCAGCTTTCAATACACCAGAAAAATAAGGGCCGAGGAAAAATAATTATTGAACCTCCAGGAGTGAAATGAGTGGAAGGTTCTTCATTCGCCCCGACTCTCTCCCTTTTAATTGCTAATAACTCCTCAGCCGTTGATGCTATCGGCACAGGCATCCTTCCTGTCTGGCTTCCATTTTCCACTACGCGGAATTGAATTCTATAACTTTTTTATACATTTTTTCTATGATAAAGAGTTTATTTACAAAAATATTTAAAAAAAAAGAAAAATGGGGAAAATTGGCCCAAATTTGATCTAACGTAGTTTGGTACTGAGTAGTCCAAAAAAATTGGTTTTGGTCTCATGTTATACGGCTACAACTTTTACTCATACCATTTTTGACAGAATTGATAAACTTAGAACAAACAAGCGAAAAATCACAAAAAAACCTATTTTTGGGGTACTTTTTACCCTTCTCCCTTTAGCGCAGCTGTTCGAGGGGGGAAACTTAGGATACTCGTATTGGGCCACAAACAAAGCCATCGCAAGAAGAAATTCTTTTGTTGGAATTATTTCCAAATGGAATGTATAACGAATTAAATAATTTTTTTTTTCAAATATATCTTTTACAATAGACTTTCTTTCTGATAATCATATGTAACTATCGGGATAATCAGAGTCGGAATATGATATTTTGAGGCATGTAGATCAAACTTCTAAGGCTATTGAAAATGTCCCTGTTTTGCTTTGAATATGGAAGTCGCAGTGTATTGTAAAGTTGAAACAGATAGCTAGGTTCTTTACTTTATCAACATTTTCCATATCTGAATAGCCAATACATTTGGGAGAAAAATAACTTAGTTCGAATTAATTTTTGTAAATATATGACGAGGCATTTTGATTTTGTTGGGTTCAACTTGAGATAAATATTTTCTAACAAATCATGATATTTGTAAGATAATAATACAGCACCGCTTTCAATCAATCCTAACCTGCATAAAACAGAACTAAGGTTGGACTTATGCGGGTAGATCAATAATTTTTATAAAAAACTACAACGGCCCCAGAATCGATCCCTGAGGTACACGAGAAAAAAATTTCACAACACCAGAAACACTTTTATCAACTTTTACAACAGCTTGTCATCTCCCCGAAACAAATGAAAATGAAAGTTTGATCTTGGCTGCTGAATTAAATAAATTGCACGACTGGATCGCACGTACTTGCTCTTATGTGCGGTCAAAGCTTGGAATGACATTTGAAAAATATTAAAGGAACTTCGAAGATTATATTCGATTTTTCTGACTTTTAATTATTTGAAAAAAAGTACGGAAAATAGTTTTCAGCGGAAAAATTTAAACGCCATTTTATTTCTTTAAAAAATGTGAAAAAAGTGAAATTTTTTTTTCAAAATCGTTAGAGCTGTTTTTAAATAAAATGGTTTTTTTTATCAACTTTTTTTAAAAAATTGAAAAAAATAATTCAAGACTACAAACTTAAGCACAAAAATAACGCTCATTTAAAAACAAAATTAAAAAAAAATTCACTTACCCGTTTTCAAAATATTGATTTTTCAAAAAAAAAAAAAAAAATAAAAATAAAAAATTATTAATAATACAAAAAAAAAGTTTTCGAAAAAAAATTAATGCAAAATTACTCAAGCTACCTACATCTTCTTGAATATCAATTTTAATTGTAATCGGATCACCAGTTTTCGAAAAAGTCGAAGAAAAAAAAACCGGTCCGATGGGAGGTACCGTTTTTAGTCCACCATATTAATTTTTTTTCACCAAAATATAATGCATACCTAGTAGTAGTAGTACACTGATTTTTTTAATAAAAATTCTTGGAGCCGTTTTCGAGAAAAATAAGCTTTTACATAACGGTTATATGACAGGTACCGTTAATTTTTGAGCTACAAAAAAATTAAAAAGTCCTCTATAGAGTGTCAAAAGAACCTTAAGTTCAAAATTTGAAGACGGTTGGCCCAACCGTTTAGGCTGCAGTCCAAAATCCGTACAGACAGACAGACAGACAGACAGACAGACAGACAGACGGACAGAATTTTGCCAGTAACTCAAATATGTTCCTCTATCATCGTAATGTCATGTTTGATTGTTATTTCAAAATTTTTTATCTGCACGAATGCATAACTTGCATTATAGTACCTATAATCGCAAGTAAAAAACGGAAATTGTCTAATTTTTTAAATGAGTATTTTCTGATTGACTGTATGAAAGGAAATTAATTAATTCTGTTGAAAGCTATGATGAAACACCATAAAAAAATATTTTGTTGATTTTTTTATTTTTTTCAACTCTATTGTTTTTTTAATGCAATCTCTTTGTGCATCAAATAGCCATATTTATTAACATTTTTACTACTGCATCTTATTTGCTCTCATTGCACTACTACGTTAGTATTTAAAAAAATTATGAATTCAGCTAATGACACCAGGAGGTTCACTGGTAATAACATGGACACTACGAGATCAATACATTGGATTAAAAATTTGTCATTTAAATGCGCAGAGTTTGACAAGAAATTGGGGGAGTTTAGATACTTGTTTGTAGAGTCCAACATTTATGTTGTTTCCGTTTCCGAGACTTGGTTTCAAGCAAGTATATTTTTGATGATGTACAGGTATATCGATTACAGGGCTATAAGCTTTTTCGAGCCTACCGAACGTCCAGATCTGGTGGAGGCTCTGCTTTGTATATGCGTGACGGGTTAAGCTGCAAGTTTGTTAGTAAGTCGGATGACGCATGCCCTTTTCAATACCTTTTTATCAGTATAAAATGCAATACTGATAACGTTATGGTTGGATCGGCTTACAGACCATACAATAATATCAGCACAACACCGTCGATAGCTTTATTAGAGTTAATTTCTTGCTCTTATTATATCACACCACATTGTGTGGGGACTTTAAACAAGCGCTCATCTGGACATTTTCTTAGCACTTTTGAAGCTCTCAATCTTAATCTCACCGTTTTATATAATTCTCTACTAGATTTATACTTAACCAGCGATATCAAAATAGTTATGCTTTACAGTCAGCTTCAAGCCCCCGGATTTTCGAAACACGAATTCTAGCAAGAACATTTGGAAAATTCTACAAGAAATTGGTATTGGAAAACAATCCAAAGCGCTATCTGAGGACATTGACTGTGAAGCTCTCAATAAGAAATTTACTTCCGCACCGCAGTTCTCAAGGGAGACTATCTCTAATGCTAAAAGGAGGACATTGTTTCAGCAACACTACCGATTAAATCAAATGCTTTTGGTCTAGACTTAATAAACCCAAAATTTATCAGGCAGTTACTTCCGTACTTACTACGATTTTAACAAAATTTTGACATCTTCTATTTTTCCTACGGAATGAAAGAAGGCTAAAATTATTCCCATTCCTAAGAAAACTTCAGGTATATGTACAAAGTTCCGACCGATAGCCATTCTACCGTTCCATTCAAAAGTTTTAGAAAAAGCCGTATTCAAGCAGAAACAAAATTATCTGTCTTCTAACAATGTGCTAAGCATCTGCAAGTCTGGTTTTATTCTCAATGAAGTTTAAATCCGCCTTACTTCTAGTTACCAATGGAATCGATAACGATCAAATAACCCTTTTAACCCTCCTAGATTTTTCAAAGGCTTTTGACACTGTCACCCACTTTATTTTATGCAAAAAATTGAAAAAATTTCTATGGGTTCACAATCGAATCATGTCACTTGATCCTTTCATATCTTAGTGGAAGACAACAATGTGTTATGGCAAATGGTCGCTCATCCAGCTTAATGAATGTTTTCACGGGTGTGCCACAAGGCTCTATACTTGGACCAGTCCTTTTCTCCTTATACATTAATGAACTTCCACTTGTTGTAAAGAACTGCAATATAGGTACATTTATTTGCTAATAATGTGCAACTTCATTGCTACTTATTTCACGTTGGTACAAAACAAAATATCTATACTTAAATATTGGCAAGCCATAAGCCTTACTTATTTATCGCAAAGCATTTAATATATCAGTATTAAGTTCATTGAAGCTAGAGAATGAAACCATTGAATATGTCAGCTCCGCTACAAACCTGGGAATAGTTTTCAATCGTTCCTTTACTTGGAATTACCATCTTATAGGAAAATTAATGGAAGCCTACGCGTACTTCAGGTCACTCAAAGCTTCATTTCTACTAGCAAAACTCTTCTACTCACCGTTTTACTGTATGGATGTGAAATTTTCTGTGACTTGGACTACTCGACCAGCCGCAACTAAATGTTGTTTATTATAATGTTGCACGCTATGTATATAATCTTCGCCGATATGACCATGTTTCTTCTTTTTCGAAACAAATTTGCGGCTGCAGCCTTTTTTAGTTTTTTTTTAATTTTCGTATGCAGTTTTTTAGAGTTCGTTAATATACATGTGATTATAAAATTTAAAATAATTTGTTTTGATTGGTTTTAAAAATATTGATTTTTCAAAAAAAAAAAAATTCAGAAAAAAAAAATTCAGAAAAAAAGTTAATCAAAATTTTGATATGCAGAATTAACTTGGCTACCTAGATTTTATCAAATATAAAATTTGACAGAAATCCAAAGAGCCGTTACAGAGAAGGCCAAAAATTAAAAATCTGTTATATAGAAGGTACCGTTAATAGACTTTTCCCGTAAATTCGTTTCTGATCAAATGATAGCCAATACCAACAAAATAATTCTGAAAAAATTTCATAAAAATAGAGAAAAATAAGCCATTTTCGAAAAAAATAAGCTTTTCCTATAATTTCAATTTCCCCTCTTAGGAGTGCCAAAGAAATCACACACTGAAATAATAATCGCTTCAGCCGACAGACAGACAGGCAGACATTTTTGGTCACTAATTTTTTTAGACTTCTCTATGATCGTAATGTCATGTTTGATTGTTTTCTTAATTTCTTTTATATTCACGAATACTAAACTTGCCTTATAGTCCCAAGTAAAAGGAGATGTACTTGTTGTTATAATGGTGTTGATCACTGGGAAACCGATTTTCGATATCGACAACTTTGGGAATCCCTGGGCTGGAGTATATATTTATTTCTGCTTCTATAATTTTTATTGAACTTGATTAGCGTTGTCATATCGTCGAAGATACTCAACCTTTTTTTTTTTTGAACTTAAAAATGCAAACTATCACCACGAATCTTGGATTGAATATTCAAATGCACATGGCCATAATTGCCAGACCATGAATCTTTCTAGGTATCTTTTAGAAAATCATAGAAGACGAAAACTCATCCATCATGTGTATGCCCTTTTCCACGTTTTCAATTGTAGGAACTGAAACGCTATTGGACCAAACAGTAAGTTTAAATTAAGAGGGCATTACAAAGTAAGTAAGTAATATTACATACGTGAAATTACTGAGGAGATCATTGCTCTCTTCTTACCCATGTTGTGTGGGTCTGTCGGTGGTCGTCACTTCTGTCTGCCCAGCGTTGTATTATAGTTTTTGTCTGAATAAACTTAATCATGAAACATAAAAAAAATACTTCTTGCCTTCGTTCAATCGAGCAGACATGGGGACAGTGTGAAAAGATCTGCTACTACCGTCGACAGAATGCACCTCAAAATCGATCTTGAGTTTGGTTTTCTGTACAATTCTCCATGTTATTGTGCTAATGGAGATACAGTTTTTGGTCTGGGATAGTTTTTGCTTTTGAAGCACCTAAAACCAACGAGATCGAAACCAACCGACCAGATTTGTGGGCTAGTTTATTTTCGACTTTTATCGGTGCTTTGGTGTGAACACGTTTAGATAACCATTTTTGTAGAAATTTCGCATTCCGACTTGAGAATTTTTCTTTACATTCATGTGTCCATATGATGTTGTAGCCAAATCCGTTGAAACGATTTTTTTTTGAAGACAAGAACAGGTGTAACTAGATCAACGATCTTAGCCAATTTATATTTAAAGAGATTAATCAAAAAGGAATACAGGTCAAATGTAGGGTCATGGAGAAACCATTGGGGCGTTCCAATGACCAAACAAATCTCCGACCGGCACAGCGGCGCCCCTTCTTTTGCGGATAGTGTACACATAAGAAATCCCAAATGCGGACATTCCATTCACAAAAAATAATTTGCAGCTGAATGCAGGCGCTGCCACTGCACCAACACCACTGGTTGGTAGTAAAGACACAATTGCCATTGAGAGGCCAACTTCATATCTGGCAGTGTGCAAAGCTGAAATACTGTTTATAGTCATCGGACAATAATTCCCGAGACCATAATAGCGCACATTGCTATGTGAACAAAAAAATCAGGAAAAAAATACTCACTAAGAGTCTTACGCGAGTGTCTCGGCATATTAGGTTATATGGGTGGTGTTGCAAGTGAAAGTTCTCCGATCGTAGACCACTCTGCCAGTTAAGGTAAGCACAAAAACAATTTCCCTGATTTTCGTCATGATCCCTTTAAATCAAATCCCCAGCCCAATCGCTTGTCTAGCCATCGCCCAGAGGGATATAAAATATTTGGCTTATTTTAATCACGAATTTATTGCATAAGAATAATAATAATTCCATTGTTGGTAGTTTTTGCAATTTAACAGATGTTTACTCGCCAACCTGTTGCTAACCATGTCCACTTATGCCTAGATAATGGTCATTGAATCGTAACGCTTTCTAAATAAAAATAAAATAACACACATATCTTGGACAGAGTTATTGTTCAGTAATGGAAACATAATTCGCATGTTGCGTTCCTCCACCTACAACCAAAGTGCAAAACTCCTGAATTTAACAAGAATAAAAGCATTTCTTCTAATATTTGTTTATTCCAATTATCATGTAAACTAACAACAACTTCTTTACACTTGATGTATTTTAAGGAAATCCAAAAGGAATATATTATTTCGAACATCTTTTATTGTTAATTAGGGTAACATGTTCATTGTGCACACACAAATAAGTAAACAAACTAGAAAATTAGGTAATGCAATTTATTAAACGAAAGAGCTGAGGCACAAACTCGGTTAAGTAATTTACTACTGATTGGGGTATAGCGGTGTTCGATTTGATTTACTTTTCATGCGCATTGGAGCAATCGAATTGGCATTTCTTATATTCTTTATTTGATTGAACTCAACGAGTGAAATGATTCGAGTTTCCTTAGCTTTAATGAGATACCCCTGGGGCGTTGTTTTTATAGGTTGGCAAATTTCGTCATTTCGAATACGCACGGTAGGGCTTAATATGTACTCCATTTATATTGGCAAAATAATGCTTTGTAGAATTCATCACTCCTGTTCGTAAGGTATGTATTGGTTGAATAAATTTTTATTAAATATGTAATAAGTTGTTAATTAATACAACTTCGTGTTGTTTAACTTGAGAAATAATGTCTCAATTGAAGTGTATGCGGCTGATGAAAAAAAAATGTGTCGGTAAACAACTTGATAGACATTCACTGGATTATGGAATTGGCAACGAATGCCCATCAACGATGGTGTACAAAGCAAAATATATTTTATTTAAGCATGCATAAAATAAAGGTATAGGTATATATGGGAAACGCAATGCGGAAATGAGAAAAATATAACAGAATTGAGGTTTCATAATGTTTATACAAATTTGTTTTTCTTTCTATTCTATGCGGTGGAACTAATTCGCTTCGTCGTGTCACCTCTAAATGGTACCCCCTGGATACCCATCAGGTAAACTAACGACGAATGTTTTATCTAGTGAATCCAAGAGCTGTAACACCTGATCTACCTTTTCATGAACTAAAAACAAGAGGTAAGACATGGTTTTGAAGAACCAACTCTTCAAGATTTCCAGGAGAGGCTGACACATAATGTTCGGGTTATGGATCAGCGTCTGATTCCATAGAGGTAGCTGAATTTAAAATACAACATCACAGGTAGCAATCCACAGAAACTGGAAAATCAACTCTCTTCGGAGGTCGGTCCTACGGATTCTGGTGTCAGTTATTGCTAATACATGGAAGCAGAACAAACACACCAAACACTTTTCCAAATCTATTTTCATCGAGGGTTAATTTACCAATAACCTCAACACAAAAACAAAATAATGTAGAAGTCATTAAAAAAAAATAAACCAAAACTAAAGAAGTTAATGCCAGCAGTGTTCGAAAAAGAGGTACAAAATCTATCAAGTTAATCTTAAAATTATTACAATTATTACAAGGAGAGACTTGAAGAAAAAGTCAGTTTTCTAGACAATAAGAGCGTGATAGACAACAAGAAAAGCTCAAAGGCATGTATGAGTTTCATGCTGAAGAAAATGAGCTAATTCTTGAACCTACATAAGCCAAGCATTAGATAATTCTGTAGGTCAGCCTTTAATAATACCAAGTGCTGAATTTTAGAATGCAACTGTATGTTGCACGACACTAGTTCAAAAAATTAGAGAAATAGGTAAGATTTTTTTTGGCTCTAGCTAGCTTCCAAAACTCAGAGTCGAACTTACGATTTCTTGCATAGCAAGCAAACATATTATCTACTGCACCACTGCCGCCCGCATTGGCAGCAAATGGAAAATCTAGAAAGGTTATCTTTTAGAAGCTAAGAGTCGTCTAGAGAAGACACGTATGCACCTGAAGATTTTTTGTCATCCGCATCGGTTGAAATTATGATGACTCTTTAATAAAATATTCGACATCATTGATGGTGGGAATAAAAATTAATAGATCGCGGTGACTAGCCTGCGGGACGCTGAATGTTGCATGAAAGCATCCGATACAGATGTCCTAAAAAAATGTTTAAGCTCTCTTTCGAAAACTAAGGATGTTTTGAAAATAACTATGTACATCATTAAATCAATTATGGGCATAGTTGTTAAAGTTGAACACAGATTGTTCCACAATGTAAGCGCTGTCAAGCTCTGGAAATACCAAAAAATACTCCAATCAAACAAATGCGTCCCATTGGAAAAAGCATACAACAAAATGTGTTAGCTGTCAAGGTAAACTTTAAATAAATTGCACGACTGGATCGCACGTACCTGCTCATATGTGCGCTCACATCGTCGAATAAAATTTAAAAAAATAAGTAACATTAACGTAGAAAAATAACACTATCTGAACTTAAAAAAAAATAACTGTCAAAACCACAACACCTAACGGTTTCTAGTAAAATGGAGTACGCGGTCACACGTCTTGTATAAACAAATTTGTGAAAAAAGTATTTTGGAAATTGTAGACGGATTTTGATAAAATCCTGTTTTTTATTTTAAGTTTTTTTAATTTTTTTTTTAAATTTTGTTAAACAGTTTTTTAGAGTTTATTAATACACATGTGAATATAAAATTTAAAATAATTTGTTTTGATTAGTTTTAAAAATATTGATTTTTTAAAAAAATAATTTAAAAAATCAATTTTAATAAGAAAAACAAGTTACTGAAAATTTTGATATGCAGAATTAATTTGGCTATCTAGATCTTTTCAAACATAAAATTTGACAGAAATCTCTAGAGCCGTTACCGAGAAAGCCAAAAATTAAAAAAAAAAACGTTATATGAAAGGTCCCGTCAATAGACTTTTCCCGTATATGCGGTTCTTATCAAATGATAGCCAATACCAACAAAAACAATTCTCAAAAATTTTCATCAAAATCGTTGGAGCCGTTTTCGAGAAAAATAAGCTTTTCCTGAACGGTCTTATGGCAAGTACCGTTACACATACCAAATTTGAAGGCAATCGCTTAACTCATTTAGGCTGCAACTCGATATACACCCGGACAGACGGACATTTTTTGCCAATGAATTTTTTAGGCTTCTCTATGATCGTAATGTCATGTTTGATTGTTATCTCAATTTTTTTATATTCACGAATCCTAAACTTGCCTTATAGTACCTATAATCGCAAGTAAAAAATATTAAGGGAATTATAAAATTTTTATTCAATTTTTAAGACTTTTACGTAAAAAAGTTTTCAGTGGAATAATTTAAAAAATAATAGTTCAAGAATACAAACTTAAGCACAAAAATAATCTACATTAAAAAAAATGTCCTTACCCGTTTTCAAAATATTGATTTTTCAAAAAAATTTAAAATTATTAAAAATAGAAAAAAAAAATATGTGGAAATATTGTAATGTGAAATTGGCTACCTACATCTTCCTAAACATCAAATTTGATTATAATCGGTAAACCAGTTTTCAAAAAAGTTATCTCATTTTTTTTAATCTGCACGAATGCATTACTTGCATATACTGGATGTCCCGTAAGTCAACGTCACGCGAGCAACGATGGAAAGAGGGGGTTGTATATGTACTGGGAAAAGTAATAAAAAAATCCATCTCGCCTAGTTTAGATTTAAGGGCAATATTTAGGAAAATGATGAAATCGATTCCCAGGCCACATTTTACGGTACGGTTGTCACAAATTTTCAAATTTTGGGATGTTTTATTTTTATACGTAATCCATAATAATTATGCTATTGATCGCAATCAAAAATCTAATAATAAATATTGTAAGTTTCGTAGGAAAAAAAAGTTTCACTGAGTTATAGTTAAAAAAAATTCTGTAAGATAACTTTCAAACTTCATATTTAAAAAAAAAATGTACCGCACTACCCTCGGCAAGTTATTGAAAAAAATTGGCCTATTTTATCAAACTAAACTAAACCGGGGGAGATAGACCCCTCTCTTCCAGAGTAAAAAATGTTTGTATTCAGTCGTTCTACAGGAATCCGTTATTATTTTAAGGGGTCAAAGTTATCATACTCTTGCCGAGTGAAATATCAGAATTTCCAATTTTTTTTTAGTCAGAATTTTAGTTGCTCGGAGCCGTTTATAATATTGATAATATTTTTATGGAAGTGTTGCACCATTTTGAAATCTTGATAAAATGGGCAAATTTTTTCAGTAACTTGCCGAGGGAAGTGCGGTAATTCGGTATTCCTTAAAGACCGCAGATTCAAAACCCGTTATGAAAATCTCAAGATGGCAACTGAAGTGGAAACCCGAAACAAAAGGCTGATCTCTTCGCTGAACATCTCGAGATTGTTTTTGAGCCATTTCTGACAAACGCAGTAACACATCTCTTACAGTTTTTTGAAATAAACGACAAATGTGCAATTCCTTTTATCACGCTTAAAAGAAGAAAGAAGCACTATGTTAACGTTAGTTATCTAAAAAAAAAAAAAAAAACTAGGACACTTTCTAAAAACTGCTGAAGTTAGTAAAATGTGTTTTGCCAATAGAGTAATGCATTTTGTACTAATACTGCACAATAGATGCCGCGTTAAATGAAAGGTATGTCACGAGCGTCACGGAACATATGATTGTTGTATTTAAAAATATTATACAACGATTTTTGTATCCAAAGCTAACACAAGCAAATCCGCGGAAACAGCTAGTTTATAACAAACGGTATATAATAAGCTAAGACATGTACCAGATCATTGGAAAATTGAAGGAGGAAACAAGGATGATAGCTTACATCAGAAGTTACATCTTACAGACCAATATCGTTTATACCAATCATGGCAAAAGTTTTCGAAAAATTGCTCTAAAGTTTTTGTATAATAATAGAAGAAGGAAGACTATAATTCTGAACCATCAATTTGGACTTAGAAGCAAGCATTCCACGATGTACCAAAAACATCGAACTATGGATTTTGTGGGAAAGACACTTGAAGAAAACCAACTATGCTCGGCTCTTTTCTTAGATATTGCTGAAGCTTTTGAAAAAGTTTGGCACTTGATTACAAACTCCACAGAGATATTCCCAGGCAGTCCTGCGAAATACTGAACCAAACCTCAAAACCAGAAACATACATTTAAACATATTGAATAGCTGATAGAAGCAGTCTTGAGTTTCAAAAAAAATAAAAAGAGATTGTTCTACGCCCAAACGTATTTAAATTATATACATAGTTTTGTAAATCTTTTGGTTTTTTTGATTAAATTCAAATTCAGCTAACATATTGTCCGCTGTATTCCTGGGTTTGGCTTTTAAGTTTCAAGAAGAAGGTCGACGATTAACACCTGACCAACATTTGTGTTACATCTATCCATTGCTTTCAATTCTAGAAAAAACGTTAGTTTTACCTTCCGTTGGGAAATTGTAGAGCCTTACGTAGTTTCTTTTTGGATTGTTCACTTTTCTAATACTAGTATATATACTTTCTTTGAAGTAATTTTCTTCACAAATTACACTGTAGACTTTGCCTACCTATTGCGATACTAAATTTCAAAAATTAATTTTTTCTGCCATTCAGAGGTAAATTAAAACGTCTCTCTCGATGCTTAGCGTCGCCATTGATAACAATTTCATTTCACGATTTATCTTTTCAAGGAACATCAATACTAGTCTCACGCTGCCGTGGTCGTAGTCAGTTGCCCCCCACTCCATCCCGCAACACGCCTATCTAATTTACGTAACGAATATTTATATATCTGTAATTAAAGCTGTCACAATTCAAACTCATAAACACCCATCAATGATTTTACTGATCTTTTATCCAGAATAAATAAGAAAACCAAAAGTACTTCAAAAAGTGATAATTTTTAATTAGGCTCTCTGTATTCCATCAGTGCATTAAGGAAGTATCAAATCAAACACTTTAGCTTGGAGTAAAGTAAGGCTTTAGCTAGGCTCACGCATCCCCGCGGTCTGCTCGAAATCTCAAAAGAAGCTAAACCATTCTGCTATCTCCTAATCGGTGCAAGCCCGTCCGCCGGATCATCGAGGCTATAACGACAACCTGCAAATGATATAGCTTTGGAGTGGACCAATCAAGCAACTAGTAAGCCAGTAGTAGGTAACCTAGGCCAAACCAACGACGAAGAAACCAAGAAACGACAACATAATTACATGATTATTACAAATGCAGTTTATGTGGTTTATTTATTTCATTTTATTTATAATGTGCGATCTCTTGGCTTGACAACCACCAGCGGGTATCTAGATAATATGTTTGCGGATGGCAGATCAAAATCGCAACAATTTACACAAAACTATATCATAATTCATCGGTGTTTTCTTTTGAAACGCGTTTCGTTTTTGGCTGTCATCATTTGGTCTACAAAAATCTTATTTTTTTTGTATCGATATGCCTTTACAGGCCGACTCCACACGATATCTGTATTGCTAACCAGATCTCTGACATAAATATCAGACCATTTTCTTTTTTCTTCGCTGGGCAGTTCATGTCTTGATATTTCATTAAAGCAAGAGAGGCTAATGTGTTTGTTTCTCTGACAAAAGTCAAAAGATAGAAATTCTTCTTCTTATATTTGTTAATTTTATCATTTTTAAACATTTATTCCATTAAAAAAATATAGATGTTGTCTCATTTACTCTTGTTAATACACATAAACTAATAAAAATATTGTATTCAGGCTTTTTCACTGCAAACTAAATTTGTAAAGCGCACAAAAAGAGCAACTACCCGCATGAGAGCAAAAAATAATGAGATGAACCCTAAAAAAAGAAAGAAAAAACACAAACGTCAAATTGTTATCAAGACATCGATGTCAAGATAGAACCGCGGAGAGAGATGTCTAACATCCCAACAGACTCCGAAACAACGCGACTCCATTGGATATTTCATCTCATGTTGAAGATTATGAGAGAAATTATATCGTGTGGAGTCGGCCTATTACACTCCTATTGTGTAACGTGGTGTGGTGAGTAAGGAAACGTCAAATTAAAGTGTCATGCATAGCTCCATTTTGACCTTATGTCAAATCGCCATTAAAGTCTGTCGGAATTCCATTACAATTATCAGGAAAAACAGTTTCGACTCAATTTCTTTTTTTCCATAGTTTGTTTATGGCACCGCAGACCGCACCGCACCGTGTTATGTGATTTAATGTCAAAAATGGATCACTTAAGATAGTGCGTGGTGGATACAATGTCGACTGCTGATCGATGTTATGTACTTACCTATCACATTTTATACTCTCCTAGGAATGTACAAGGAAAAGCCTGTGCGTTTGAAAATTACTTTAATTGGGTGGTCTGGTTGGCGATTA
Source organism: Platycheirus rosarum (assembly GCA_963971375.1). Taxonomy (NCBI): domain Eukaryota; kingdom Metazoa; phylum Arthropoda; class Insecta; order Diptera; family Syrphidae; genus Platycheirus; species Platycheirus rosarum. The sequence continues at coordinate 27,035,098 of OZ020510.1, read as the reverse complement.
AAGCGTGAAAAGTGTACTCAGCGCTTAATGACAGGCTGAAGACTTTTTGATGTCAAACATTGCCGGAGGACTATAGTGTTGACTTTGAACGCGCCACATCCATCGTGTGTTGGTTTAACAAATTGTTATCTATGTTGAATTTTAAAGATTTTAAGTGGTTCATATCCGCTTCAGTTGTGCGGACTGTGGAGCCAATTAGTAGCTCAGAAATAATTACATTTATCTGTCAGAAAATGTAGAGCAAATGTTAGTTGCTTCTAGAGATACTAAACAAAAAAATATTCGCCTCAATTTTGTGTTCGGGTTCTTTGGAAGACAAAAAAAAAAAACGAAGAATGTGCACCAATTTAGATGAATTATCTAGATGAGATTAAACTATAATCAGTTTGGAATGGATTGTAAAATTTCATAAATACTAGAAAAGCCTCTGACTGAAGCCGCGATTGATGTCGGGAAACCATTAATTATGTGTTTCTTGGTGAACGTTTACACGTGAATTAAATGCGAATTGATTTCTTATTGGAGGCTGTACATTTTGGAAGAGTGAATATTGTTCTACGAAAATAAATTGTGAGTTGAGAAAAGGTAGTTCTTTTTGATACATATGTATGTATATTGTTTTTATATTACAAACTATTTGCTATTAGCTTTTTTTCTCGGTTAACATGGTGAATTATTATTCGACAGTAATGTACACTGCAGCTTAAATATGATCACAAACCTTATTCTTTCGGGAATTTGACCTTTAATCCCGAATAGAGTTAAAAGCATGAGACCCAACAACATTCATGTTTGCATTCGAGATGTAAGGACATTATTAAGGATAAAGCCATATGTTTCCATTTTTATATACGCCAATTCTACGGAAACAAAACAGAGTGTCAAGACTACGTCGGGTTTTGGGAGCGTAATGATAATTTATCTCAACAAACACCGTAATTTCTAAAGCATTGGATAGAGCTCTCTTATTGAAAATGCGTGCTTTTGGCATCGATGTTTCTCTCCTTCGCTAAAAAAGAAACAATTTTTCGGACAGTTCAATATACATAGGTTGTATTTGGTGGGTTCAAGTCTGACACCTTCGAAATGGCCGACAAAATAACTTGCACTACAGTTTTTTGAAAAACTTTTCGAAAAAATATTTGATTTTTTTTTATTATGTCATTATAAGAAAATCTGTAGTTTTCATTTGGGAAAATTATTAAAAAAAATCAATCGACCCGTTTTCAAAATATTTCGAAAACCAATTTTTTTTTATATTTTAAAAAATCGAAAAAAAAGCTTTTGAAAATTTCGAAGTGCAATATTAGTTTAATTATAAATGGCTTCCTGTGTTCCTGTGCGCAAAGTTTTATTGAAATCGAGATAATTGTTTACACACTTGAAAAACCCGGTTCTATGAGAGGTACCGTTATGTAGAACAAATTTCGAAAAATTCATTCCAACTGAAAGATATATTGTTGTAAAAAAATAGCACCCTGAAAGTTTTATTAAAACCGTTAGAGCCGTTTTCGAGAAAATCAAACTTTTTGTTAAAGATTGTATGGCAGGTACCGTTATTTTTTGACCGAGATACTACCAAATAAATACTACATTCCAAGTTTGAAGTAAATAGGCTCATCAGCTTAGGCTGTAGAGTTGCGAACAGACAGACAGAAAGACGGACGGAATTTTCGGATCCACTTTTATCGACTTCTTTATCATCGTAATGTCATGTTTGATTGTTAGATTTTTTGTGTGCACTAATCCATAAATTGTCTTATATTACCTATAAACGCAAGTAAAAATGTCGACTTTACAAATATTAAGTTCATCCGCACTGTTAAAATGGCGACTGAAGTTTGATCGACGAAAAAATGTCGTCAGTTTCCAATGCAGACTACTGAAATGTCCATTGAAAAGTTGTGGGTAAAAATGACGACTTTCACTCAAAATTCAGTAAAAAAACGAATGCTCTCATTAAAAATGTGTAAGCTCAATTTTATTAATAATTTAATGCTATAAAATAAAAAAAAAGTTTTTTAAAAGTTCTGTATACAAAACGTTATATTTTCTATTCGTGAAAATTGCTTTGCAATAAAATTTGGTTTGAGTTTCACATCACCACCTGTATAAATATCTTTTTAATCTCTTATAAAACGATAAGCAACCCTGTCAATTACTATTTTGTCTTTATACTATACTAACTGTTACCTGCGACTTCGTCCGCCTGAAATTTATTAAAAAACTGTTTACTCAATTCGCAAAGTTTACAAAAAGTTAATGAGCTCCCTGCCTGTGAAAGTCCCGTAAAAATCGGTCCATAAATAAGAATTTTTGAAAAAAAAACGACACCAGCGCCACCTCGGGAGAGGTGTCTATCTGTCCGTCTGTACGGATGAAAATTGAACTACAGCCTAAACGGTTTGGCCAATCGTCTTCGAATTTGGAACATTAGGTTATTTTGACATTCTACAGAGGACTTTTTAATTTTTTTTAGCTCAAATATTAACGGTACCTGTCATATAACCGTTTGGTAAAAGCTTATTTTTCTCGGAAACGGCTCCAAGAATTCTTATGAAAAAAACTGGTCATCCGATTTCAATCAAAATTGATATTCAGGAAGAAAAAACTTTTTTTTTGTTAATTTTTTTTTCAAAATTCAATATTTTAAAAACGGGTGGATGGATTTTTTTTTAAATTTTGTTTTTAAATGTAGATTTTATTTTTGCTTAAGTCTGCATTGTTAAATTATTTTTTTTAATTTTTGAAAAAAGTTATATACAAAAAAAAACGTTTTATTTAAAACCGCTCCTACGAACGCCACAAAATGGCGTTTAATTTTTTTCGCTGAAAACTATTTTACGTACTTTTTTCAAACAATCAAATGGTATAAAATCGAAAAAAAACTTTGAAGTTCTCTTAATATTTTTCAAATTTTATTCGAAGCTGTGACCGCACAAGGATGCGTGCCAAAAATCATGAAAACAGCAGTCATACGTCCTATTTATAAAGGTGGTCTAAAAAGTAACCCCGAAAACTATAGACCAATTGCAATCATGTCAGTCGTGGAAAAGTGTTTGGAAGAAATAGTAGTTGAAATAGTACTGAAAACTTCTAGGAGAGCTCACAAATACAATTAATGCAGGCCTTAATCGAAACCATCACATCCAAGTGCTATTCATCAGCTTTCGTACAGCCATTCGACACTCTTAGTCAGGATAACCTAAATTCAAGGTGTTTAGAAAGGAATTTGAGTAAGAGTATATACTTATCAAACTGGCTTAAAAACTATTTAACTGATAGAACGATTAAGGTCAAGGTGTCAACTACTACAAGTAAGGAAAACCCTAGTTTATATGGTGTCCCACAAGGATCCAAACTGGTCCCAATTTTATTTATTCTTTTTACTAATGAACTTCTGAGATTGTTTAAAAGCACCACAGCTTATGCATATGTAGACGGTATCGCCATCATAGTTCAGCACAAACAACTAAGCTCAGCAAAAGAGATACTGCAAATACAATTTGATGATGTATCCAAATGTTGCCACGACAATGGACTTATTATCAATACTTCCAAAACTAAAGTTATGCATATACGCCACCCATCAAAACGAGAAGAAATATTTAATATCTATCACCGAAGCGACCAGTGTGCACTGTTAGTCAACAATAAGCCAATCGAAATCGGCAAAAAGATAATGTATCCAGGAGTCACTATAGATGAGTTTTTTCTTCGGTGTGATCATATAAACACTTTATGTCACCAACTCAAAAAGCGCACTGTTTGCCTTAGTTTATCTGAAAAGATTTTTAAACTCTGAAGTTCTCAAAAAAGGTTAGTAGAATCACGAATTCGATATGGGATCCTGGCATGGAGAAACGCTTCAAAAACACATCTAGATAAGATACTGTACCTACAACATCGTTTAATTAAACTAGGTTTCAATGCCGACTTTAAAGTTCTAGATGTAAACGCAATTTACGGCTTGACTGTATTAAAATATTGTATGGATGATGAAAGATTTCTACAACCGATAAGACATAACCTTAATTACCAGGAGAAGAGCGCTTTGAATGCTTGAAATTCAGTCCACATTCAACGTCTACAGGAACAAAGAGCTTAGATGTATCGGGCTTTTCAACAGGGACGCTACAAAAGTAGAGCGAAAGGAACAGCAAACGACGCCATATTTCTTGCCGCTCTTTTGACATTTCTCTTCAGTAAGGTTTGCCATTTCATGATGGAAAGATATATGAGCCAACAACGAGTCGAAATTATTAAAATTTACTACCGAAATTAGGAGTCAGTGGCCTCAACGTTAAGAGCGCTACGTCCAATTTATGGTCGTCATAATCCTCCTAGCAGATCAACAATTGAGCGTCTAGTGGAAAAATTTGAATCCACAAGCATAGTACAAAGTATTCCCGTGCCAGTGAGATAAAGAAGTGCCCGTAGTGTCGAGAATATTGCTGCTGCTGAGGCTTCAGTTGCAGAAAGCCCAAATGTGTCTCTCACACGTCGTTCTCAAGCGTTGGGCATCTCTGTGACGTCGTTGTGGCGACTTTTGCGAAAAGTTCTTGGCCTACATCCTTACAAGATTAAATTGACGCAAGAACTGAAGCCGCTTGACCACCAGAAGCGTCGTATGTTCGTGAATTGGGCTGAGCAACAACTTGAAAATGATTCGGATTTTCATCGAAAAATCATCTTCAGCGATAAGGCTCATTTCTGGCTGAATGACTTCGTCAATAAACAAAATATGCGGTATTGGTCATGCAGGAATCCACTCGTACTCCATGAGTCATCATTGCATCCCGAAAAAACAACGGTTTGGTGTGGTTTATGGGCCGCCGGCGTCATTGGGCCGTACTTCTTCCGTGATGATCAAGGCCGGCACGTTACTGTGAATGGGGATCGCTACCGTTCAATGATAACCGAATATTTTTGGCCCCAATTGAATGATATGGACTTGAAGGACATGTGGTTCCAACAGGACGGTGCCACAAGCCACACAACGAATGTCACAATCAATTGATTGGAAACCAAGTTTGGAGAACGTGTTATCTCACGAAATGGTCCAGTCGCTTGGCCGCCTTGGTCGTGCGATTTGACGCCGTTAGACCATTTCCTGTGGAGCTACGTCAAGTCTATGGTCTATGCCAACAAGCCAGCGACGATTGATGAACTTCGTACGAATATCGAACGTGAAATTGCAGCAATATCGGCCGATTTATGCTCTAAAACCGTCGAAAATTGGGTCTGGACTTCTGCAAGCGTGCCTGTGGTGGCCATGCAAAATAAATCGAATTCCATACATAATGGCATCCAACGTACTTTCACAGGAATAAAGAATTTCATTGATATCCTACTTTTGTAGCGCTTTTATTGAAAAACCCTTTACTACTCCAAACATACTAAATCAAATACCCCAAAATATTAAAAAAATTGTAAACTTTAAGAAAAGAAAAAATGAAACTAAAAAACATCTGCTAGAATTTTATTTTGTGCTTTGATTAATATTATACATAAATAACTTCAACTCTTAACTTTCAAATAAGTCTTAAATCATACTTATTTGTTTTTTGCTTTTTCTATAATTTATTAAGTCAAAATTCCTTCAAACGAAAACATTAACTGAAATTTTGAATCACTTGGAAACTTTAATAATACTACTGTTTGTAACCGCCGTAAACACTGCTTTGTGGGTAAACTACTGTAAACCGAAATTAATGTAAAAATGAAGAAATTTTGAAACTGAAAACTGAAACTGCACATAAGAGCAAGTACGTGCGATCCAGTCGTTCAATTTATTTTTATTAAACTATAGAGTCGATTGAAACTTTTTATCAAAAACTTTACGAGATTCGTATATAACGGTGTTTCCTTAGCGGTTTTAATTTATTCATATGTTCTCTTTGCAAAATTTATTTAATTATATTATAATATTTAAATATTTTACCAAAAAGATGGTATTTATCATTATTATTTTATTTAGCTAATTTGCCAAAACCTTACTGGTCTTTACATAATTTGAGTAATTTAAATAAATACTCCGTTATTTTAAGCATGTGCCTTGAATATTTACATTAGAAATTCGAAGCAATATTTATACGGCTAGGGCTACGCTTGTTCCAATCTTCAGAAATATGTTATGCTTCCGCTTAGAAAAAGTGAAATTTCATCATGAATTTCCCATAGCCATTATAGCCAATTAGCTAAATGGTAGATTTTATGATTAAAAATTGAGAAACTAATGCAAATTTTTGTTTAGGAAGCTCAATATGAATTGGTTTTGTTTGTTTTTATAATGAAACGCTTATTCTATTTTAATAAAAAAACATGTGTTACTTGTTACGAGTCGAAGAAGTGTCGATATATAGACATCAATTGAAGAAGTTTATTTACCGTTTGTTAGAATATCCAATGAAAATGTATGTCAACCAACTGACAAATTGTCGAATTTATAGTCTATCAACAAAAATGTTTGTTGTTCTACCTAACAAACTTTGAATTTACACAATTTCGTAACTTCTCTTAAATCCAAAAGTAATTCCAAGTAACTCCCACCCACATTCCTACCACACCATTTATTTAACCCGCAGTCGACGTTTTAAGTCGCCATTTTTAAAAGAATTTTTTTTTAATGGAATTGAATTTGCCTTTATTTAGACTTCGGTTATTTAGTTTATGTGCGTATAAGCCACATAAAGTTACAAGGGAGTAAGTACAATGACCATAATGTTGCTGGAGTATGTAACATCTCTCCTGATGTAGCAGTAAGACCGCGATTGGAAAAAAATAATGGCTCTAAGTTATACTCATGAATTCTGACGAATCGCAAGCCTCCATTATCTGAGTTTATCTCAGCTACAAAATCAGTAGTCCGTATAAAACTGTAAGCAGAAAGACATTAGATTTTAGTTTTCGAATGATGGAACAATTAACCCCAAATTAACCAATAATCACAAGAACACATATTTTAAACCAAAACTGACGAAAAAACAAAAAAAAAATCACACAATAATGTCTTTTCGTATCATATAGCCATAGCGAATCAAGACTGCGTTTGACTTCTATATTTCCAAAGAAATAACTTTGATTTTGTAATCTGCTAGCATTTTTCGTGTCTCCGCCAAATGCAGTATTATTATTTTTTTTATATAATTTGCACACGCTAAAGGGATTTGGGCTACCCTTTTGATGTCGGTGGACACAGCGCGAGATTAGGAAAGAAGGAGAGGGTTTAATAGGAGTTGCCGTTGCACATTGGCTTAAAACATTTCTGAACACCATAATGGGAGGGGAAAACAGAGTTTGGCAAAAGATTCCAAATTCGAGTTATACGGCTGAAGAACGAATCTCGGTACTTGACTGTACGACCGAAATTGGGCTCAATGGTAAATTGGTGGACATTCCTGGAAGCGCGAGTACTACGGTGAAACTGTTGAATGGGAGGAATGCAACTGGCTATTTCTCTAGAACATTGACGGTAGAAATAACGGTAGAAAAGAGAGAGACATGAAACGTTCAACAGACGTGAATGTTCTAATGATGATATCATCTTGGACGGATATATGATTTGTAGATAGTAGCCAGATCAAAAGGGGAAAAGAATTGCTTACATCTCCGGAGGAAGCCCAAACATCTTGCGGCATTTTTGGCAACATCATAAATAAATAAATATGATCATTCCACAAGAGGTGAATGCTGATGTTCATACCGAGAATTTCAAGATGATCAGCTTCCATAATGTTAGTACCACTCATGGATGGTGTATTTCGCTTTAGAGACAGAAGACAGCATTGTGTTTTAGACGCATTAAATTCTTCACGATTTCTTATTTCTCATTTAATGATGCTGTCAAGATCAGAATTTAATGAGCTTATCGTACGTTGCCGTTAAAGATACACATCCGAAGAACGCGGTTGTGACTCCAAAAATTAAAATGAAAAGCTGAGTGTACTGTCGTCAGCGAAGCAGTTTAGTGGTTTAGAAGTTTCAGAGAGGAGATCATTTATAAAAAATTAGAAAGAGAGTCGGAGACAGAACGGAGCCCTGGGGCACACCAGCATTTATTTTCAAGATATCAGATTTGAAGCCATCCAATACAACTTGTATTGAACGGTCCGAAAGGTAATTTCTAATCCAGCGAAGAAAAGAAACATCGAAACCGAAAGCACGCATTCTCGATAAAAGAGCCTGGTTCCAGACTCTATCAAATTCTTGAGAAATATCGAGTGCAATAATCTTACTTTCTCCGAAACGATGTAGAGATTTGTTCCACTGTTCGGTGAGATAAACCATCATATTACAAGTGGATCTGTTGCTACGAAAGCCATATTGTGGGTCATTTAGAAGCTTTCGTTCCTCAAGATATATTTTTTATTTTATAATGAATAAGTGTTTCCATGACCTTTGAAATAAGGGACGTAAGTTCAATCGGTCGGTAATTTGCGGGGGAGATCGATTCGCCTTTTTTGTGTATGGGCTGGACAAAAGCTGTCTTCCATTTGCTCGGAACGAGCCCTGAATGGTAGGATAGATAGAACAGCTTATGCAGTGGCTTTGCCAACGTAGAAGAACAATTCTTCAGAACAATAGCGGTGATACAAGATCTTTTAAGACTCTAGCCACTGTCCGAGTGCAAAAGAAGATTAGTTCCATAGAATCATTTACGCTCTTAAGTACGGGTGGGACCATGACACACTCTGGCAGCGTAGAATTAGCGGCGAACTGCTTAGCAAAAAGGTGTGTTTTCTCTTGGGACGTGATTCATTGATGACAATCGTCGGGATTGAGGACGAAGAAGTGTTCCTTATATTTTTTACAAATGACCAAAAACTTTTGCTACCTTTGGGACATTGTAGTAATTTTTGTTTTAATTTTCATGTAAAAAATTGGTCCGTCGAATAAGGGCAGTTTTCGTCAGTAGGGTTGTCTCTTAACTCTGATAACCTCTTTACAGCTTGTATTAAACCATGAGTTTTCTTTGGGTCTGATACTTTGGACTCTATTTGGGATAAAAGTTCTCATCCCCGAAACAATGAGATTAGTGACCACATCTGCACTGGAGTCAATGTCACTATCTAAGAGTTATTAATTTGACTCTTGCAGCAAGTGCAATGAAAACTAGAGAGCATAACTGTTTTTATGTGAGCTCTTTTTCTGGTACAAATATTGGAAACTTCATGAAAAAATCTACTGATCCGGATGGTTTATAAAATAACACTCAACTAAAATGTTATTCATAAGCACCAGAAAAACCTTTTCAGACTGTCTAACTCTTCTAATTACTCTTTATCAACTTCCCAAATTTTGTGTTCCGGAGCTTATATTTGTCCAGACTGTCTATTTCAAATTTTAATGCCTTTTCTGATATCAGTTTGCTCAGATTTTTGTATTCGATACCACAATCACAATCATGTTCATCGGACATGAATTGCTGCAGTAGTGAATGATCTTGGCAGCACTGTCCTAGAAAAACAGATATCGCGTAGAATTCTATGCTTTCGAAACCAGACGGCCATTCTTCAGATCTAATGAACTTGGGAATATTCTGCCCCAACCAGGTCTGAGTGGATTTTGCTTTGTGAGCTGGAGCTGAGTCTTGTTGAAACACCCAGTGCTTTTCTGCAAATAGAGATTGTCATTTTAGGGCTTCACTTATTTCGCAAATTATCTTCTTGAAAATCTTGTCATTGTTCTTACCCCCTGGAGTTTTGTGAAACTTTCATGGCGCATACCCCATCAAATCATTATCTTCAATCGTGAAATTTGTTTCATCAGAAAACAACACTTTACGATGTCATCCTTAAGAGAAACGAGAAAGCAAACCTTTTGACCTTTCCAGTCTTATTTTTTCAGAGCATAATTTACTCTTTGCTCTCATAAACCACGACGTCGATTGCTGATGATATCTTCCTGACCCTTAATTTCTGCTGTTGCAACGGTTTTCTTCAAACGCCAACTGGTTCTTTCCCCACTGCTGCCGGCATCCTCACTCTCCTCGGTCGACCTGATCGAGGCTTGTTTGCTGTTCCTGAACTGCTTTATTGTGTGCCACGCGAAAATACGACTGATGCCTTGTGGTTGAAAACATTAAAACTGTCGGATTAGATTTACCGGACTGATATAAAGCAATCACTGCAGCCCTACAAAAATTCATTGAGCCATTTTCAAAAAAATTAATTTTCAATTTTTTTAAGTTATTAAAAATGCAAAAAAACGTTGTTCTAAAATAATTCAATGCAAAATATTTTAGGCTATCTAAACCTTCCCTAATATCAATTTTGATTACAATCGGTTAACCAGTTCTCGAGAAAGTCAAAAGTTTATACAGTTTTACTTGCGCTTATAGGTACTATACTATAAGGCAAGTTATGGATTCGTGCAAAAAAAAAAGTCAACAATCAAACATGACATTACGATGATAGAGAAGTCGAAAAAAGTGGGTCCGCGAATTCCGTTCGTCTGTCTGTCTGTCTGTTCGCACCTCTACAGCCTAAACGAATAGGCCGATTTACTTTAAACTTGGTATTTAGTATTTATTTTGCAGTGTCTCGGGTGTGTTTTTCATTTTTGCTCTAGGTCGAAAAATAACGGTACCTGCCATACAATTTTTAACAAAAAGTTTGATTTTCTCGAAAACGGCTCTAACGATTTTGAAAAAAACTTTCAGGGTGCTATTTTTTTTACAACAGTACATCTTTCAGTTAGAATGGATTTATCGAAATTTGTTCTATAACGGTACCTCTCATATAACCGGTTTTTTTCAAATGAGGTTTTATCTTAAACTATTATGCCGATTTCAATAAAATTTTGCACACAGAAAGTCATTTCTAATTCAATTAATATTGCATTTAAAAATTTTCAAAACTTTTTTTTCGATTTTTTTAAATTTTCTAAAAAAAAATTGGTTTTTTAAATGAAAAAATGAAAATGAAATGAAGTTTTCGATGAAAACTACAGATTTCCTTATCAAATTTTATATTCCTTATTAAAAGGCAAAATTGTTGTTTCTTTATTTGTTATCCCGTATAAAACTCGTATCGATATGCGCTTAGCAATATTTTTTCTTTCTTGTATAAAATCCCATCTGGGATAATTTTTTTTTTACATTCCATTTTTGTTGTTTTAAGATATTGAACCATCCGAAGACTTACAACTTATGCAAGAAAGAACAGAAGATTATGAAAAAGTTACGTTAAAATCACCATTGGTTGAAAGCGAAGAAGTTCTCTCAAAAAAAAAATGACATACTAGAAAAAAATTTCAAATATTTTTTCGAAAAGTTTTTAAAAAAAAAAACGACTTCAATATTTTTTTCCGTGATAGACATTTAGTTTTCAAATTTTATTGCATACTTAGTTTTTCCAAGAAAACTCTTAAACTAATTAAAAAACTAAAGAATTTTCTAAAAAAAAAACATTTTTTTATTTTAATAGACGTGTGGTTTTCAATCTGGCAATACTTTTTTCGGAGTTGGTCTTATTGACAGCTGTCACTTGATTTATGCTCAGTTTGGTTTGCCATTTCATAATAAATAGAGTTACTCCTGAAATAGTTTGCAAATTGTGCAAATTTATTACCAAAATAATGGTTCGATTCGGTGGATCAGAGCATCAAAGAAGACCCGAATGAATCCATCCGCCATCGCGCGCAACAATTGGAGGTGTTCCTATCCACTTTATGGAAGATTTTGCAGAAGGATCTTGGTTTGCAGGCTTACAAAATCTAACTCGTGCAAGAATTGAAGCCGAATGACCATCAAGCGCGTCACACGTTCGGTGAATGGGCCCAAAACGAGATGGCCACCCATCCCGATTTTCACAAAATTGGGCCTCAGCTGGAATTTACATATTCAAGCCAGCCGCGGCGGCCACTTCCCCGAAATCAGTTTTAAAATATAATACAAACCCTTATCTTTATAATCAAGCTAAATTCTTGGCTATAACATTAAACCATATGCGTTTTATTTCTTCTTGAAAACCCCCTTATGTACATATGTACATATGGAGCCACTAAGCAATTATCTAACATAAGAACAAGTTCGTGCGACCCAGTCGTGCATTTTTTTAAATTTATTCAACGATATGACCGCACATTTGAGCAAGTACGTGCGATCCAGTCGTGTAATTTATTTTTCATTGAAAAATAATTCACACTTATAATAGTACTTTTACTGTGTCCGAGGAAAATAAGCTTTTATTTGAGGGTTTTTGTTCGATTCCTTAATCTTCGATATTTTAATCTGCACGAATGCATAACTCACCTTATAGTACCTATAATATTACAAATACAAAATTACTAAGTTATTTAACCTAAAACAAATATTGCACAATATAAACAATTTCGTTTTTGTTTTTTTTTTTTTTAATTAAAAAACTCATTCATCAAACGAAGTTCATGAATTCGCCTATTAAATGCCACACTTAATCAAAACTATGACCCATAAAATATTAATTTGACAATCTGGATATTTCAAGTTCCTTAAAAAAACAAATACTTACTTACTTAGGTGGCGCTACAGTTCGGGACGAACCTGGGCCTCAACCAACATGCCTCTCCAGCCAACTCGGTCTTTGGCTAGCTGCCTCCAGTTTTGCACTCCAAGTTGGTTGAGGTCGTCCTCCACTTGAGCGCGCCACCTAAGGCGAGGTCTTCCTTGACTGCGTCTACCCTCTGGGTTGGAATCGAAGATCCTGCGAGCCGGAGCATTGTTGTCCATTCGCTCTACATGACCTAGCCACCTTAAACGTGATATGCGTATTTTTTTGACCAGGTCAATGTCGCTGTACAGCTCGTATAGTTCTTGGTTGAACCTTCTCCTCCAAAGCCCGTTAACGCAGATAGGGCCAAAAATCTTCCGAAGAATCTTACGCTCGAAACGACTAAGGATATCTTCATCCGCTTTAGATAGAGTCCATGCCTCGGCGCCATAGAGCAGGACTGGGATGATTAGGGTCTTATAAAGAGTCTCCTTTGTCTTTCGAGAGAGGGCTTTGCTACTCAATTGCCTTCCTAGCCCATAGAAACAGCGATTGGCAAGAGTAATTCTTCGCTTTATTTCTGACGAGATGTTGTTGTCAGATGTTATAGCGGATCCGAGGTACACAAAGTCCCTAACTACCTCAAAGTTGTACCTGTCTATTGTGATGTTTTGTCCAATCCGCCGGTGTTGTGTGTCCCTTTTTGTGGACAGCAGGTACTTCGTTTTGGCCTCATTGACTGCTAGTCCCATCTTAGCCGCTTCAGCTTCAATGCCAGCAAACGTTCCAGTGACAGCTCGCCGAGTTCTGCCAATAATGTCTATGTCGTCAGCGTATGCCAGCAATTGCACAGACTTGAAAAAAATTGTCCCACTACAATTGACTTGCGAGCTTCTTATAATTTTTTCAAGTATTAAGTTGAAGAAATCGCACGATAGCGCATCACCTTGTCGGAATCCTTTTTTGACGTCAAAAGCTTCTGTGAGGTCGGAACCAACCTTGACGGAGCAGCGAGAGTTCTCCATCGTCATCCTGCACAGTCGGACGAGTTTTGTGGGAATGCCAAAACCTGACATGGCTCTGTATAGCTCGTCTCTATAAATGCTATCGTACGCGGCCTTAAAATCGATAAAGAGGTGGTGGGTATCGATTTGGAATTCTTGGGTGGTTTCCAGGATCTGCCGTAGCGTGAACATTTGATCGATTGTGGACTTTCCTGGTCTGAAACCACACTGATAGGGGCCAATCAGGTTGCTGACGAAAGGTTTCAGGCGTTCACATAGTACGGCAGAGAGGATCTTGTAGGCGATATTCAGGAGACTTATTCCTCTATAGTTGGCGCAGTTTAGAGGGTCTCCTTTCTTGTGAATCGGGCAAACGATGCTGAGGTTCCATTCATCAGGCATACTTTCTTCTGACCAAACTTTAGAGATGAGTTGGTGTATGCACTCCACCAGGTCATCTCCGGCCGCTTTAAAAAGTTCGGCGGGTAATCCGTCGGGTCCAGCAGCTTTGTTGTTTTTGAGTTTAGATATTGCTATCCTTACTTCATTTTGGTCAGGTGGACGGAAGTTTTGTCTGTCATCATCCATGTTGAATGGTTCATTCTGCCTGACAGCGGGATTTTGGCCTTCATCGCCGTTTAACAGTCTGCAGAAATGGTCCTTCCATGTACTCAGCACCGACTGTGACTCTACTACGAGGTTTCCATTCCTATCTCTACAGGCTTCTGTGCGGGATTTTTTTCCTTGGCATGTTCTTTTTACCTGTTGGTAAAACTTCCGCACGTTGTTCCTGGAGTAGCATCTCTCAATATCTTCGATCGCGCGCTTCTCATGCTCTCTTTTTTTCTTTTGGAGAAGCCGGTGTTCTTCCCGTCTTTTCTGCTCGTAAAGCTCGCGAGCAGCTCTCGTCTTTCTTTGCAGCGTCGCTTTATATGCCTCTTGTTTGGCTGCATGGGCCTGCCTGCATTCGTCATCAAACCAGAGGTTTCGTGGTGGTGGTCTGGTGAAACCTAGCACATCAGTTGCGGCATCTCTGATGGCTTGTTGGCAGTGTTGCCACTGATCTTCGGCACTTGATGCTGGCGGTACTGGATTTCTTGAGAGGTTACGGGATATTCGATCGATTTGATTAAAACAAATACTTTGCAATAAAAATAAATTTATAGTTAACTAAGTGTTACTTATTGTAATTAATTTAACTGGTGCAAGACCCATGGAAAAATCTTCCTTAACCTAACAATAGATACATTTAAGTAAGACAACAACAATAGATTGCATGTGCTAAGTGGCTACCAATTTACTCACAATTCGCTTTTTAAACTAATTTCAATTTTGGGATTATGAAAGCATCCAAATAAGAATCAACTGCCCCAAGATATCTACAACAAGTCCCAAATCTTACGCCCAAGCTTGCAACACATTGCAGACTATACTAATAAAGATTCCCCGTTAAGATAGCCGCTCACAAGAATAATGTGAGATAGCAGTCAAAGTCGTCATTCATATATGAAGCAATCCGATACAATACAAGAAAACTCAAACACATTTTCACACAGATTTTCATTGATGATCATCCATAAGATGCTTGTGGATAGATATCAGCCTAACGAACCTGCCCACAGTAGGAGGAAATAATAATTTAATTTCTCGATCTAATTCAAAATCTTCGAATAAAAAAAAAAACAACAACAAAAAAACCTGTTGAAAGGGGTTAACTGATAGCCACTCACTCTTGCTTTAATTTGCAATACTCACACAATACACCGTTGCTTTAGTTAATTCGTCGAATTTACCAACGATCAGATGAATTCGCCGCAAAATATAATAATAAGAGCGGTTTGAGTGTGAAAAAAAATTTCAAAAATCTCTTCGGCTCAACCCATAAGTGCATTTTTTTTATTAAATAACATTCGCACAAAATTATAAATAAAAAACCACGAAGGAGAAGAGAAGAGGAGAGAAAGAAGCAAAAAAAAAAAACAAAAAGAAACTTAACTAGAAGACTTAATGAAAAGGAAAAGTATCTGCAGAATATATAGTACTAGTAGATATCTGGAAAACCTGCTTATGCTGCTTCACTTTTATGCTGCGGTGTGCAACACCAACCCACCGCAGTCAGCCGCTCCAACCTCCAAACATAGTTAAAACCATAAGATGCAAAATTACCAGTGGTGAATTGATAGTTTTTTTTTTTTTTTTTTTTAATTTTGTATCTTACCCGGTCCTCCTCTTGGATATTATTACCACTAACACTCACCATTAAAGAAACCACAAAACAGAATTGTGTTGACTCTATAACCGAACGGTTGCATCGCGCTGATTGTGTCTTTTGAATTTTTGAAAAGGTTTTTTAATTTTTCGCGTTCGATTGCTGCAAAAATTATTTTAATATTTTTATTTTTTTTTTGTTGAATTTCGTATTTCGATAAATTTTGAATTTCAAATTAATTTTATGAATTCTGTTGATGACGTAAAGATTGTATAAAATGTGCGCATCAAACTTTCGTTTTTTTTATTGTTTGATAGATTCAAGAAAAAGGGACATTTTAGACTTTTAATATAAAACGTCGAACGATATTTAAAATATCGAAAAAGTGAATGAAAAGGACTGATAATATAAAACTTATAAGTGTGAAAGTTCATTTGAGAAAAAGTTACTCATACGCCACCATGAACGTTAAGACAATTTAAAAGCTTAAAGTTGCAAGGACTTAGCAAAGGCTCAGTGGATATATTTTTGTGGATATAATTTTAATTGAATAATGATTTATAGATAGGGTTAAGGGACAAGTCAGAAAAAAATGTCTTTGAAAATAAAATTCAAACGAAAATGAGAATTTTTTAAGCAACCCATTGTCGTTACTTTTTTAAAAAAAATTGGATTGTTAGGATAGGTTAAAATAGAACTTCTAACTATCTTAAGCAATTTAGTTAAATATTTTACAAAACATCAAAAACAAATAAACTCTTTTTTGAAAAGAGTTGTTTTCTGCTTTTAATTTTTTTTTCTTGAATCGAAATTATATTTAATCAAAAGAATTGCAATTTTCCAAAAAAAATTGTACAAAAAAAATTCCATTAAGTCATATAAACACATTTCAAACATTTAGTTATACAGTGGTATAAACTTGGATTAGAATTAATAGCGAAGTTCATTGAACGTTAGCATAATAAACGGTTAGGATCAGATAGATAGCTTTCTATTCATAACCAGTGATTACCATGATTTAAACAAAGCTTAGCTAGATATGAAGAACCTTATTATCTTACTAATACCTTTATCACATCCAATTAAAATATCTTTTGTGTTTTTGTAAGTTTTCATTTGCAGATCTTGCAAAAAAAACTGTTTCTCTATTTTTTTTTTGTTTTGGATCCAAAGGTTTTTATTTTTTTATATACACAGTTTTTTGAACAAAGTTAAAAAAGAATTAAACACTTTAAGCCCCACAAAAGAAAAAGAGTAGATAAAAATTGCTTAAAACGGTTAAAAACAATTCAATGTACCTATTCATCGTGAAATTGTCTTTCAAAAGACACTAAATAAAAAAAACACTCATACGCCCTAGTGAACGAAACCTATTATGTACTTTGTAACAAATCGTAATAAGTTCCAGTTAAGTTTTTTGTAGAAACTGTACATACCATTTACAATACTGGCAAAAAAGTTATATCAAATGTTTAAATTTAGAAAAGCAAAATTGCATTGTTGTTCCCATAAAAAGAGTTAATATTACTAATTGACATTTATGACAGGCTGGTGGTTCATTCAAACGTTCAATGTTTATGAACTAATGTAATGATAGGAGTTATATATGTTTGTTTGATTCATTCAGAACAGTTTTTCTTTATTTTATTTTAAATAAAACCATAATATGGATCACACATGGTCCATTCTGAAGGTCCAATTTTGGATCACTGATTCCAATTTTGTTATAAGCCAAAATAAGCGAGTAATGTTGGCTTCCAGATCCTGGATCGTAGCTAAATTATTGGCAAAGACTTTTGATTTCACATAACCCTACAGAAAAAAGTCTAGAAATGTGATATCATATCCGATATATGCATGTAGGTGATCAGTTGACTGGTCCGATACGCGAAATTAGTTGCCCACAAAAGTTGTTTTTCTAAATAGTCATTGTTTGGAGCGCTGTGCTTGCCGTAAAACCGTATATTTCTGGAACCAATTGTTACCGACATCACGAACTTCAAAACCTGTTCTGTCCGGCTGATCCGGATGATCCCATCAGTCCATAAATATTCCAAACAGTGTATAATGGATATAACGGTAGTTCCAGTAACTCTATAGGTACTTCATCTGCCTAAATGCTTGTTTATTTACATAACCCTTCGAGCCAGAAATGGGTTTCATTATTGAACAAAATTCCATGCGAAAATCGCTGATCCTCATTGAGCTGTTGTAGAGTCAAATTAAAGCGTAAATATAAGCCTGGCGGCTTCGTTGTTTAATAAGTCAAATCACTTGCTGACAGCCGTCAGCCACACTTGCCGCTTCAGCCGCAATATTCTCATCAATATGAGCTGGATGTAGTCTATTCGGTTGCAAATAATCCAATAACTTAAATTGAGACTCGAATTTGGGGATGGAAAAAGCAATAACGGACTCGGATGTTCGATGATGCATACCATATCTTGCTAAAACACATGATCGGAGAAGTTGTTGAGGTGCGAGTCTTTCCATGATAATTTTTCGAACAATACTGAATAAGAATTATATGAAATCATGAGGCCAGTAATATTTTATTTTAATTCCACAATAGTTTGCGGATTGTGAAAGTCAATTCTCTCTTGAGATAAAAAAAAATCCATTGGGGTCAAGTCGAGCAACCTCGGTGCCAACGGGATGTTCCCAGAGCCTTTGATCAGTTTTTAGGGACAATTTCCCGTAGCAAATTAATCGAAGTTCTTGTCGGGTTCGATTTGAACCACGTATGTGAGATTTGGCAAACAAAAATTCCGTCTGCCCATAACTCTCACTATTTTCATTCATCGCCAAGCCATGGACACTGTCAAACAAAAAAATTATCCAAAGCATACCAAAAGGTTGCCCCAGGGTAATGTAAGGTTTTTTGATGCTTCAGTTGAGAGTTACGGGTTCTTTGAGACAATTAATGAGAGTTCTGTTTGTCCATGCCCATTTAAATGGGATGGATGTTGCACGACATCAATAAGAATAAATAGAAAGATAGAAAAAACAATTTTCAGGCTAACTAGATCGAAAAATTGGGTGACAATTTTCGCACTTTAAATCCGGCTTAAATTTGCACTTGGATTTACAAAAAATTGCTAACCAACCTGAGTATCGAATTCACTATCTCTTGGTTAGCCAGCAAACACATTATCTACTGCACCACTGCCACCTACTTTCTACAGCCTTTGGTGCATACAAAATTAACGTCATTTCCTGATTTTTGGGCCCGACAGATAAATGTCAACACGCAACTTTCGATTTATTTAGTTAATTTTTTTTGATGGACTCAAGGCCGTAAAAAACTATTTTGAATCAATAATTCAAAAAGTCCAAAATTTATGAGTGTTCTATTAAGTTGATTTATTTTTTTTTGTTTACATTCCATATATTACGTTGATAAAAAAAAATTATGGAACTTTAAATCCTATTAAAAAAAAAAAATCATGTATAATCGCTATTGGAAGTCCCAATGAGGAAACTCTTTTCTGCCCTGGACGTGACGTGTACATAGATCAGTCAGTTGCCCGAAATCTCTGTAGCCAGAAACCAATTAAATTCTTATCCATCACTTAACCATGGAATAATGAGGTGTGAACAAAATTGTCGACGATCGACAAAGTAAAAATCATTGTTTTTGAAAATGCTTCTGTGCAGAATGCGTGATGTTCACCCAATCACCGCAACATTGTGTACGATCTGCCTGATTGAATAACGGTATTAAAAAAACCTAAGTCTGCTACAAGGCATCCTTTACAAAGAACTAGCTCTGTCAAATCAGAAGCTTATAAGTTATGATCGATTTAAATAAATACATGTCAAATTAATAAATGTTTGTTCTTGTTGATTCTCAAAGTTTTGAGTGATAAACGGAGATTATGTGCAGTATATATCTTGGTTGAATAAGGTTTAGTTTTTATGTTAATTTAGTCATTTCCATGAGGTTAAGCTGTAATTTATAATTATTTGCTTATTATTCTTATATTAATTATGTCCTAATTGCTGGCTTAGTAAAATTAAATGAAATTGAACATGTGCTTTCGCTTAAAAAAATGAATCGTCTTCACTGGAGGAATTGTTTACTATCATTATCCACAAACTTATTCTTTAACCATGTTCAATTTCAGTTTATTTAACATTAATAAAATTCGTAAGTTTTAACAACACAGTTTTTGTGTCCCTTTTCTCATAGTGTACTCCATTTAATAACCAAGGAAATACAAATATTTTCCTGTGTTGAAAACCCATTTAAATGAATTCCAATAAAAGTGCGGTTAAGTGATCTAAAAATTAATACTAATAACAGTAAACCCAATTCAAAAAAAAAAAGATAATTTATTCATTAGTTAAGTTCTACACAGTTTTTTCCTCTCAAACTGAAAACTCTCAATTGTGCTTTATACATCGAAAGAATTACCATGATGTCGGCCTTAAAGGCCAACAAAAACAACAAGAACGCCAGTCAAAGTCAAAGTTTGACTGCATGCAATAAACGTCGCCTTCGTCCATTACACACGATTGCATTGCAAAAACCTACAAAATCCACACGACGACCATTAGATACTTCTACCATAGATTGCTGCCGCAAATTCCCCATTGAGAACCCAACCTACGTGCAACACCAGCAGAGTCATTCTGCTGGCACTGGCAACAGGTTAAGAACAACGACTTCAACACTTACGGTTTACTTGTTGATTTTCATAGTTTTGTATGGATGTACTAATTTTGGCGTGCAATGCGGTACGGGGGCGGTTAGACCGGGCACTGGCAATCCATCGCCACGTCTACCGCGCACCAGCGCCAGTCAGCTGAATAATGGAACTGGATATAAATTTGGAACGAAAGCTTCGAATCAAACGAGAAATGGAAATTTACGAACAAGGTGAGTTTTTTTTTTTTGTAATTTTTTATTTTGTTTGTAAACACCAAATGGAGAAGAACAAAATAACAACAAATTATTCTTTTGCAAAATAAAAATTGTCAAACATTTTTATCGTTCAAAATTTTTTGAAAAAAAAGACTCAAAAAGTCGCACACCGGTTAGGATGGAATACCAAAAAAAAAAACCTTTCATTTTGTATACACTGCAGTTGGAATTCTTTTGGATGATTTATGGTTGTATCTTGTCTGTTCCTCCGAACGACGGGTTTTTGACTTGATTTTGGTTTCTACATTAAAAAAACAATCCAATTGACGTTAAAGTTTCTGTCAGATTAGCAGGAATTAACCATATTAGTGGGGTTAAAGTTTGTAATTTGTATTGTTGTTGTTGGTGTTTGTAAAATTGAGGTTCACAATAGAATTTTTAATATTTTTGTGTGAGAATTGTGCCAAAAATAGTTGTTAATTGTTTTTGTAAATTTAATGTGGGAAATTGTTGTTAGAGTTATCCGTGTAACGAGTTAAGCACGAGACCATCATTAAGATGTTGGAGTTTTGTTTTGTTCTCATGGAAATAGTGTTTGTGTGATTCAAACCTAATATGGGTTACAGCATAAGCTCAAGGCTTAAGCTTCAGCAGCATTGAGATTTGCATAATTTATCGACCGGAAAATTAAGAGGCAATACATATTTGTTACACCGTTACAGGTATTTGGCAGGTTTGCTGTTCTTTGAAATAATACTATTTTAAAGCTTAAGTTTTGGCCATTTTAAGGAGAACATTAGAAGAAGGGTGGCGCTGTATTAGGATCAGTTGGATTTTCCTGCTTCCTGTTCTAGAAGGATTTCGTACCTAATTTTATTATAACCTTGATCTAGATTTTAGACGGTCAAGATACAAAAAATGTTATAGCTTGGTCATCTGAATGATAATAAGTAAACTAATTTTTACGTCTTAAAAATGTCGTAAGCCTTGTGATAACGAGTATTCTACACTTTAAAACAAAATATAAATCGATCAAAGATTTACAATTTAAATGACAGAGTATGACCAATAAGTTAGGAGAATTTAGATACCTGTTGGAGTCAAAAATAGATGAAGTATTTTTTGTAAAAAACATGGTTTTTAAAAAAAAGTGTGAAGATTTCTATAGTTTTAAGAGTTTCAGACTTTTTCAAGCCTGGTGGAAGCATTGCTCGGTACTTCCACGATGGAATTAATAGAAGACCTGTTTTGTAAATCGGATAAAAATTGTCATTTTGAATATAGTTTCGTTGCTTTAAATTGCAATACTGAGTAATTTGTTCGGAACAGCTTCCAGACTTTACAATTACATTATATACCATTATAAACGAGTTTTGTGTCATTTTCTGGTGGATACTTTTATTTAATATTATGTGGTGATTTTCATTTTTATTTGTAAAATAAACGTTTAGCAGAAAACGTTGTCTTTCAACTCAATTTGGATCCCATTAACCATTCTACCTATCTCACTTAATCAGAGATTATAGTTTCCTTCTAGGGGTTTATCTTGTAAGTGATGATTTTAAATTATTGCTTTAAACTTAGCTAGGTGTCTCCAAACAGGATTTAATTTTCTTGTGTTTGGACTGATGTTTGGTTGATCAACAAAGTTTGCATTATCGAAATTTCAAAAATCTAGACACTACTTCAATTGATTTGTTATTTTTCAGAATAGAGTGGAACTTATTAAACATCATTCTGATCAGCATGTCCTTTTAAGAACTCATGTTGTTAAGTATGTGGCTTAACCTTGGCTCAATGGCGACATCTTTACTCTGATGTCACATCCAGATGCCACCTTCAATGGAGGCGATGCAAACTTGAGCATTTCCACAAATCTTATTGCATACTAGCTTACCCACCCGGCGTACCATACATTTTAGAGAAAACGACGCCGGCGTGGCGCCACCTAGTAATCAAAATAGCCTTAGTTTATTCTTACAAAATAATCTATCTTCTTGTGAAACGACCCCAGCGACACCAAAGGGTGATTGAAATAGCTTAAGTTACTCCTTACATCATCAGCTATCTGCCTGTGAAAGCCCCATCAAAATCGGAGCATAAATAAGAATTTTCAAAAAAAACGCCTCCAACGCCACCTAGGGGTAATTAAAATAGTTTAAGTTACTCCCTAGAACATCAGCACTCTGCCACTGAAAGTCCGAGATTACCCGGAACCAACAGACAGAAATATGAATCTTGTAAAAAGACACTTAATTTTTACTTGCGATTATTGGAACTATGACGCAAGTTTAGGATTTTATATGAATATAAAAATCAATTGAGATAACATTTAAACAAGAAATGACGATCATAGAGAAGTCTAAAAAAAGTTAGTGACAAAAAAAGTCTGTCTGTCTGTCTGTCAGCATCAATATGTATAACGATCCGCAGCCTAAACGGTTAAAGCGGCATATCTCAGAGGGGAAATTGAAATTTTATTTTTAGGGCTGATAATAACGGTACCTGCAATATGACCGTTAAGGAAAAACTTATTTTTCTCGAAAACGGCTCCAAAGATTTTGATGAATTTTTTGGAGAATTTTTTTGTAGGTTTCAGCTACCATCTTATAGACACCAAATTTACCGGAAAAGTCTATTAACGGTACCTTTCATATAATGTTTTTTTATTTTTCAAATTTTCTCGGTAACGGCTCAATGGATTTCAATCAAATTTTTTATTTGAAGAGACCTAGGTAGCCAAATTAAATTGCATACAAACATTTTGAAAAGCTATATTTTTGTATTTATAATTAATTTTTGAAAATTAAATATTTTTAAAACTTATCAAAAAAAATTTGAAATTTTAAAATCAGGTGTATATCAATAAACTATAATAATAAATACATATTCCTTACCTATTGATTTCCTTAGTGGAGTGGAATCAACAATTCTCTCAGCTTCATAAAAAATTCGAGGAAAGACTTTGTGGAAGCAATGATATTTATGAAATCGAATACTGCAGGCTTGATCAAATGCAACCTAAGTTCGTTCCTGTTGTTTCAATATTTACTACACTTTATACTTATTATATCCGAGTTTCTATTAGAATATAAGCAGGCACAATTTATTCCTCTTTCTAAAATGCGGACGTAGTTTCGGCCTATTGATGTTATCCTCCCGTCTTTTTTCAAAGGTGTTTTGAGAAAACAATTTTGAAGCAGATTTAACAACATCTATCAATCAACAACCTGTTAAGTTACTGCTAATCGGGACATTTTCGACCTGAGCACAGTTCCGAATCAGCCTTATTTTTTGTTAGTGATGAAATTGAGAATCGCAATGTACAAAATCATATAACCAAGGCTATGCAAAAAACCGTAATTTTTGCGGGTTTTCTTTAGAATTCTGTAACTTAGTTCATTTGAGCCTAAGCGAGAGACAGCAATGAGTGGTGGTAAATGAACGTTCTTCACCTTTTTCTTGCTGAAATGCCATAGGGTTCAATACTAGGGCCTATCCTATTCTCGCTAAAGATAATCGAGCTAGGACTCATGCACTAAAGCATTATTTGATGCATTTATATGCTGATGTTGTGTAGCTTCTTATAAGTCGATCCTTTTCCGAGAAAAATTATGCCATATTTTGGAGGAATGAGGTACTTCACATTCGACAATGGTCTAAAAATAACCATCTTTGCCTGAATTCTGTCAAATCAACATTTCTCAAAAACAATTTCTACTTATTTCATTTCTTCCTATATATCTCAAAACTTTTGATCTATTGGTCTTAATCCCAATGAAACGTGACGATCAAACTATTGAATACATCTACACTGCTGGAAAATTAGAAATTATTATTTTCAATCGTACCCTCACATGAAACCGAAACGACCACCTTAATAGTGGTCGGTAGTTTTCGGGTTCTTCAGATCACTTAAAGATGCACCCTTACAAAAATTAAGCTACGTAAGCTGATTTTACCTAATTTACAAAGCTTATGTCTGAGCGTAAATTTTTGTTTTTCATCCAAATAATACGGTTTTGGAACTCCCTGCCTGTGGCGATGAGAAGAATAGAAAGATTGCTAATCGCCTACCTTGTCTACAGCTTCTATAGTCCTTGCAGACGGTTTTTGGCATTGAACAAGTTGCAAACAAGGGCTTTGACCTTAAACGTTATGTCAATGTGTTGTCAACATTCTTTTTGGCATCATGAGTCACTTTAAGTTTCTCAACAATCTTAAAGCTATTATAAGTGTTCCCTTAGTAAGTAAATATGTAAGTTTGACACCATAACACGGAGTGATAGAAAGGCTTTTAAAAGATTTGACAAGCAGTAGTGAAAAACGGGAACATGAGATTTGAACTATACATTACATGATTTTTACCATTCATACCTCAACGGTTTTAAGTAGACCATCTTACAAACCATTACATCGAGTGCCTTAATTATTTTTGAGCTGATTTAATGCTGTTTTAATTTTCTTAATGCTGACTTTAACCCAAAAGAAGTGCAGGACATCTATCTTTAAAATATTCTTTAATATTTTTTAATAGTCTTTTTTGTAAATGATTCCTTTTGTAAAATTTGTGGAGCGTTTAATGAAAAAGTATTGGCATTGTCAATTAAAAAAATTGCAGCTTTGGAGTACCTGGAAGAAAGATTTTTCTTGCAAGCTATACCTTTAAATTTTAACTTTCTAAAAAAAAGAAAAACAAAATACTAATTAAATTATATTAAAACCCGGATGAGGTAATTGTTGTTGCTGGTAAGAAAGTGGACAGTGGAATCACTTTTCTTTTTATGTTTTCTATGTCATAAAGAGTGCAAGCAAAGACGAAGATTTAATGCATTTTTTGTAGAAAGCTAAAAAAAACTTAAAATAAATATTTTGTTAATTTCTGGGTGGTTCTTTAAACTGCGCGAATTTTGTGACTTTTGCTATAAACGAAAGGTACGGTTTTAAGCTCTATTCCTTGAAATTTGTTCTGGCCAAATCATAAGCCACACCTATATTGAATAAATAAAGAATGGATTTTGGGTCAGGCATCTCTCCGTGCATATTGCAGAATCTGCAAGCGGCACTGTTTTCGAGGCCAAGTATGTTATAGTTATCTTCTTAGTTTGCAGTGGCCTATGAGAAGTCCCGTCATTGTAACTTGTTCTTTTCTATTTTAGCTGATAAAGAATTGGAAACGTTTTTAATTGCTTGCCACATCTTAAGGAGTTCAATCCAATTTTTTGATCATTCTGTCTCCCCTTTTGTTTTGATTTTGTTTATAAACAGATTCAATCCTATTTTACATTAATGCGAGCCCTTTTACATTTTCTAGTGATTTCAAGTTAAGGTCAATTCGCGGTTCTTTCATGCCATACCATATAGATGATCATGGGTCTTACCATCATGGTGTACATACATTTGATAGTATTTGGCTTATGATTTAATTGCAAGTCTCTTGCATATCCTGAGAGCATGGACGTATTATATATGGACTGGCCTACCTCAAGTTGGTTGCATTTTAGTCTCAGTTATTTTGCCCTCCTGAGTACACTAGCGGAAAAAAAAAGACTTTGGCAGCCGGTTTTCCCACGTTGGCATGTTAAAATTTCCTTTTTTCTTCCCGTGTCATTTATAATATCCCACAATTAATCCACAACACTCATGGATTTATTGAAATTATTTTTTTATATAGTTTGGTAAATTACAAGTTTGTAAAATCATTAGAAACTAAACTTTGTTGCGATTTTGGACTGTCATACTGCAAACTTAACAAAAAGCCTTAAGGTGTGTCCACACCAAAGAAACATTTTTTTTAAAACATCAGAAACATTTAAAAAACCTTTCAGAAATG
Source organism: Platycheirus rosarum (assembly GCA_963971375.1). Taxonomy (NCBI): domain Eukaryota; kingdom Metazoa; phylum Arthropoda; class Insecta; order Diptera; family Syrphidae; genus Platycheirus; species Platycheirus rosarum. The sequence goes on along the minus strand of OZ020510.1, from coordinate 27,008,712 downwards.
TTTTTTTTTCTTTCTGGACGCTCGCTAAACATTTTTGAAATGTCTATCTGTTTCCCCTTTCGAACGGAAATATTTCTTTATTTTCATGCATTTTAGTCTTGTTGACAGGTTTTGTTTTTATTTGTTTGTGTTTTGTTCATGATGACAAAACGCGACGCTATGATTGCTCCTTTTTTACATCATGAAGTACAAAACTGGATACATAAAATAAGAAACATAAACATTTAAGAAATGTTTCAGACATTTCTGAAATGTTTCTGAAATAATTTTTAAGCAAAGGGGAAACATTTCGGAAATGTTTTTTTTTTTTTGGTGTGGACAGACCTTTATATCCGTCACAAGGAATAAGTCTTAACCTCTGGCCATTTTGTCAGGATTTTTATTAACTTTGACTTTTATCATTATTGATGAACAAATAGTTAGAAGAAAGAAATAAAAAGGAAAGTTGGTCTTAAAAGACACATTGCCTTTTAGAACGCAACTGGAATTTGGACGTTTATAGTTTGAAGAATAAAAATTATAGAAAAAATGTCAAAACACCTTATCTACTGCCTTAGTAGTGTTTTATTTGATCATAATTCATTAGTTTCTTTTAAAATCTTAATAAAATCAGTAATATTTAAAAAAAATCCCTCTTTTCCTTCTAGTGCTTTTAACTTGTCTTAGGCACAAATCAATCAAAAAAGGAAGTTGTCCAAGGTCTAAAAAAAAAAAGATGTCGCACATTTCTATGGATGAAATTCAAAAGTGTCAGTTATGTTTTACCGGTAAATGCGACATTTTGATTTTTTAAAAAAAGATGCCGCGAGCTTCAACATTTTAAGTAGTTTTTTTTTCCTAAAGTGGGCGACATTTTTTTGACAATTGTTGTATGAAGCTGACATTAGACTAGCAGTCCATCAATAATAAGTCCATGCATGAGAGCATTTGAAGTTTTTCCCACAATTATCTCAAATGTTTTACCAGGTTAGATATTTAACCTCTTAGGTTTCATGTATAGCAGAAAGCTTTTTTTAGTAAATGGCACTTCAGTTGTTTTGGTCGGGTTTAAGTTTAATTCTACTTTGTCGCTAAAGCTGTTATGATAACGTAATCTGCGAAACCGATGCAGCGTATGTCTTAAGAAGACAGACTTTCCAATTGTTCAGTGATAGATCTCCTCCCTGAAGACAGCCTTTTGTAGTGATAACTCTCTGGACACTGCTCTGCATACGCTTCCGCAGTTCTTTTATTTAAAATATAACTTATCCATCTAATTATATTGATGGTACATAAACGCACCCTCAATATATCCAGAAAGACGTTTCTGATTTGATAATGTTATTAATTACTTTTTCCAATGTTTCCTGGAAAAAAAAACCGTAAACTTTTTGTCCTGAAAGACTTAGATGAGTTGTATCTTCTTTCCCAATTTTAGCGATACCGATTATATTAACGCTTTTCCATAGACTTTATATAGGGTTTTCCAGTAGGGACTTGACAACTTTGAATTTAATTTGTGAACGCACCCTTTCAATAATAATCGAACTGTCATTGTCAATTTATTCAGTAAACTCAGCATTTTTATCGAAATTCTCAATGGGTTCGTCAATAAGCAAAATATGCGTTATTGGTCAGGTAAAAATCCACATTTGATTCATGATTCACCACTTCATTTCCGAAAATAAGTGTTTGTTGCGGTTTTCATGGCAGAAGCGTTATTGGGCCATATTTTTTCGTCGAAGATAACGATCGTCACTTTAGTGTAAATGGCTAGCGTTATCGCGCCATGATTACCGATTATTTTTGGCCCGAATTGAAAGATATGGACTTGGACGACATGTGGTTTCAACAGGATTGTGTCACAAGTCACACACCACACCCTACAATCGATTTATTGAAGAGTAAGTTTGATAAGCGTGTTATTTTTAAAAAATGGGCCTCTAGACTATTTTCTTTGGGGCTACGTTATGTCATTGGCTTACGCAAACAAGCCGACGACGTTGGAAGAGCTCAGAGCTAACATTGAACGCCATATAGCGGCCGTTTCGGCTGAAATGTGTGACTGAGTCATCGAAAAAAAACGTGCCCGCGGTAGCCATATGAACGAAGTCGAGTTCCATTCATAAATGTTTTGATTGTACTTCAAGCCGATAATAAAGTTTTTGAAATATCGCAAATGGTTTGCGTTTTATTTAAAAAAAAAGTTGTCAAGTCCATATTTGAAAACCCTTTATAAAGCCAAGTGCAATTGTACTTTAAAATATGCTAAAAAGAAAGGTCATTAGTTTCACTTTTTCTTCTTCTAAGATAGCTGCATGGTAAGTTATCCACTAGACCCAGTGACTTCTTGAAAGGTTGTACTTACCGCCCATTCTATCCGATTACCTGTTGCGGCTATCTATACCAATCTTTCCGATTTCAGTTCGGTCTTACAGGTTTTTTCTCTATTTTGTTTTCTAATATTGATGCGATTGATGAACTGGATGAAAAATAATATTTAGTTACTATTTAGATCGTTGCTTCTCATTTTCTCTATAGCTAGCTAGCTATAGACCTTTTAAATAAAATATTTACCTTCTGGATGGTTTCATAAAATTTCTCATTTATTTATTAAAATTTATAAAACATGTAGACTTTTGGCTAGTTTAAAAATTTGCATAGTTTCCCTGCTAAAACTAATTCTCACTCTACGACCGCTGTGTCAACTATATGATCGTTCTCGACTCGAGATTTTTTTTTAGAAAAAATATATATTAATTTTATCGCTGCATTATTAATTTATATTTCTTCTATTCATTTTTAAATTTATTTTAATTGTTATTTAATTTATTAATCTCTCACGCGTCAATAAAAACCATAAATTACAATTTTTAATAGAGATCTAAAAAATAAACTTGATTTAAGACAAGGCGTGTTAAGATTTACCATAAACAAAACCATTCTTTATGCGACTTAATTTGTAACCATTGGATATTTTTTGTTTTTTCTGTTTTTGAATATTGAATTTATTTGAAAAAAAAAAATCACCTTAAAGTTGAAAACAATAATAATAATACAAATGCAACCTTTTTTGTTGTCCAATTGATTGCCAAATACAATAAATTTAAACTCAATTCAACCTCAGTCCGAAACAAATCCAAACCGGGCCTCTCTTGATTATCATCTCTTAATAGAAACAATCTTACCGAACAGCGCATTCTCATTATAACTTCCAGATACAGTATCTTATAGCTATATTGTGCATTGCGCAAATAGCTTACATGTTATAGAAAAGATAAAAACAAAACACCGATCAATCCGCCTGTGGCTTTTGTCAAAATTTATCAAATCAAAAAACTTAAACAAATCACTTCGCTCTTCGATATCATTATCACGTTATGCCACTCTTTTTCAACGCAAATCAAAGGCGACGCCGTAAATTAATTATCCACATTAATCATCGAAATTGTATCTCAACCTCTTTTTTGAAATCCGACTTGATTTGGCCCACCCATAACAATGCCCTCTTTTACAACACCTGATCGGGAAATTAAAAAAAAAATCTGCCCTGCAGAGATACATTTTTATTTTGATCCAATAAAAACGAAAGAAGGCCATTAATCGGCCAAAAGCTACAAAGATGACAATCTAGTACCGTTTGCGCATAATTGGCGGTCGGCATAAATATAATTTAATTTCCTCTGTTCTTCTTTTCGAATCTCAGATACATTTCCTCTGGTTTGTTGCTCGACTTACATAATTAATAAAAACACAACAAGTCGGTGAAAATAATTATGTTTTGTGAGACCAAAAAGTCGGTATGTTCCAAAAAGACTCGGCACTCTTACTATTGCGCAACCTCGCATACTATAACTGCGACCCCGAGAGTACAGTTTAATTATTATTTATTATTTAATAAAATAATTACTCGGGCAACCGTAAATTCCTTCATATCGATCATTTTCAATTAATTATAAACAAAAGTTTTGTTTGTGTGATTTTATGCAGATGGCGGCGTTGCGTTCGATTTAGAGATGTGTTTGCTTTCCCTTTAAGGGCCACGTTACAGTAGGTGCGTTGCAATATTATGTTTGTTTGTAATATGACAAAAAAAATATTGACACACATTTCAAATTGAAGTGCAAAACTTGACTACTATTACCTTTAGCTTTTGTTATTCTGATCTCAAGACTTTCAAGGTTAGAAAATCGACATTTCGATGAAAGATGAAGACTACTTCAAGTTTTTTTTGTTTTTTTTTAGAGGGCTTAACTTGTAGTGCTTTTATTGGATTTTGAATCGTTAAAGAAATATTTAAGGTTTTGGAAGATGCGGTCTGTTAAGTAGGTGATAAACGGTTACCGTGCAATTTATTTAATTGCCTTACTGGCAGTCAATGTTGAAATAAAGATTAATAAACTGAGGCCAGTAAGCAGACTTCATTTTAATGGCTTTAAGAGTATATTGACCCACATGTCAGACTTGTAAAAATAAAGTTTTGTGTATTAAAATTTGTAAAGTTTTATGAGGGGTGTAGTTTTACTTGAAGAAATCGTTGTTGAATTTATGAAGGAAGTATTGAAAACGTCTGAATTTTATGGTGATTTTTGTTGTTGTTGTTGTAGTGCGTATCTATCTGAAAAAAGACTAAGAATTCGTATCTTACATTTATTTCCTGTCCCTTCTTCACAGACTATATAGTTAAGTTATTGCAGTAAATCACTATACAGCTAAACTCATACGTATTTTATAGATTAGTTAACGTTCTCTGATTAATCCAGGGGCGGATCAATCAATTGTAACTAAGGCATCGCATAACTCATTTTGGTATTGAGAAGCTTAAATTAAGACTTAGTTGAATATTAATTATTATTAGGTGTCCCACTTTGTTTTTTTTTAAGTTTTGTGCTTTAGAATTCATTTCGGGTAGACTACGTAAAAATTCGTAGGATTATGAAGAATTTTTAGCACTTGCCAATCCCACGTAGATGACCAAACGTAGCACTGGATTTTGGCGTGCATGGATATAACCTACTGGCAATATTTTTTGCTACTACGGTCTTATCACTTGGGAATGATGTCCTAAACTCACTAAGGAAACTTTTAGCCCAAATACTGTAATTTATGCTTGCGTATTGGGTAGAATTCAATAATACTTTAAATTGCCTTCAGTTTGGCTTCCGGACTAGTATGACAACAATTGATCAGATTTTGTCACCTGCCTTTATATATTTTTTTCGGATTTGTGTTGCCCTTACAATGTTAAACGCACTGCGCGAGCATTGGAAGGTTAGGGAAGGAGAGACAGGAAGTGTCGATTAACATTGCTTTCAAATTGAAAGAGCAAGGGAAAATCTCACCGGGTAAACTATTCCAAATTCGACTAAAAAACGAATCCCAATATTTCACGGTACGTCCGGAATTGGGCTAAAGGGTGAACTGATGAGCATTTCTTTTTTAAGGGGAAGAATGCAACTGCCTACTTCAAGTGAATATTTTTTATAAAAGAACCGATAAAACAAGGAAAGAAACACTTTGTCGGTGTTCAAGAGGAAAAATCGTTTCAGATACAGTTCTATTTCCTATCAATCTGAACGGTCCAGAACCCAGAAGTTAGCTTCTAATCCAATGAAAAAGAGTATCATCTATCCCATAAGCACGTATTTTTGATAAGAGAGCCTCATGCCAAACTCTATTAATTGCCTTAGAAATATCAAGAGCAAGCTGACGGTTAATCAGCGTTTCCATGACCTTAGAAAGAAGGGCTCAAGTGCTATGGGTCGGTAGGAGGAAGGTGAGGATGGGTCACGTTTCTTAGGGACAGGCTGGACAAATGTTGTTTTCCATCTTCTAGGAAAGATTCCAGAAGAATAGGAGTGATGGAAAATCACGCAATGGTTTTTCCAGTGTGGAAGAATACTTCTTCAGAAGAATGGGTGGCATATCAACCGGGTCAGCGGATTTGTGTATATCGAGATCGTTGAGAACTTTTCCTACTGTGCGAGTGCAGAAAAAAATCTGTCCCATAGAATAGTTTACATTCTCAAGTATAGAAGTTGCCTCTTCTATACTTGAGAATGTAAATTATGTTGCTATGAGGAAACGTAGAGCTAGCAGCAAAATGGGCTGCGAGCAAGTTTGCCTTCTCTGAAGAGTAAACAATTGCTATGTTATTTTCGATGAGCGTTATACCGAATATGTTAAGGAGTTTTTTAAACATTTTTACGCCTTATAAATAAAACAATAATTAATGATATGCTTGCGGAGTGTGAATTTGAGCCACAGAAGTTAAATTCCGTGTTGGAACATTATCCATATTGGCGATGGCTTTGGCAAGAAATATCATTCCTAACATAAACTACGAGACCATGATGGTAAAAGGAGTGGCACCAGCGGTATAGGTTAGGTTAGTGGGCTGATGGATGATGTGGTGTCCATCACACTTAGATCAATGTTGATCCATTGTGATACCCTGGGGGGTTTGGGCCCAATAAGCATGGGACCTATGAAAAACCTATGCATTCTCAAGCCATTTTGAGTTATTAATAAATCTGAGGAGGTTTTTACCCGTTTGTTCAGATAGTTCTTCTAAGTCCTGAAAGAAATGACTTCCTAGAACTTCATTTCTTAAGCGGCATAGTACTGGGCACTGACAGAGAAAATGAGGAATGTCCTCATGCACATCTATGTCGCCACAACCTCTGCACAAGTCGTCCGTGCTGAGCTTCAATTTCTTTTTGTGGTAACCCAGCATGTTATGCCCGGTCAGTATGCTCACAAGGGATCGTACCGGCTTTTTGTTGAGCTGTAGAATATTTTCTGTTCTTTGTTTATCAAAGTAGGGCCATAAATTTTTGGTTACGACACAGGAGTCGAGCGAGTTCCATCTCTCATTAGCTGCGGCAAGTACCTTATTCCCTATCGTCTGTTTAATGTTACAGGTTGGGATCCTTACCGCTGTGTCGGCTGGGTTAAGTTCTAGGGATGATCCCTTTCTTGCCAGCTCATCAGCTTTTTCGTTTCCTTGCAAACCACTGTGACCAGGAACCCAACAGAGTTTTATATTATGCTGTGAGCCAAGAACTTTAAGCTCTTCACGACAGCAAGCTACAAGCTTTGATTTTATTTCAATGGCAGAAATTGCTTTAATCGCTGCTTGGCTGTCAATGAAAAAGGTGATATCAGCATGTGGTATTGCATTCATTGCAATCTCTTTAGCAGCTGTAATCACTGCCAGGACTTCAGCCTGAAAGACGCTGCTGTAATCGGGGAGCCTAATTGATCCAGCCAGTTCGAGTGTTTCTGAGTAGAAACCTGCACCAACACCAATTTCCATTTTAGAGCCATCTGTAAAGACACCAAGCGGTATACCCATGAAGAGCAAATTCTGATAAATCAGTATGTACTCCAACCTGAGTCTCACTTAGTGCCAAAACAGTTGGCCTGTATTGTACAGAGTAGACGTAAATGTTAAAGAAATTCTTACTTTGGAAAAGTAAACAGCTTTATTCGTCATAATTTGTAAATATGGATAAAAACAATATAAAAAAGTAAAAAATCATTCTATTTTCTATTTCTATTTTTTTATTTATTTTCCGTTTATATTTATTCTATTATTTCTATTTTCATTAAAACTTCTTAATTTTTTTGGACAAAAATATTTTTTTTTTTCAGAAATTAAAATCACAGTTCGTTTAAAATACAAATGTTTCCATTAATCTGCTCTTCCTTAAAAGAAAATGTAGAAAATTCTGATCTAAACATATCTAAGCTGTTCCAGATACCTGCTCTAATTTTTTAACACAAAAAGATCAGAAAACTCCTCATTGAACACCAAAAGTTGACTTTCTATCTGGAACAGATCAGAACAGGGTCAGTAAACAAAGCTATTGACGAAAGGTTTTTTCCAAAATAGCGGCAAACACACAGCATCTAAAAAAGAATATTTTTTTCAAAATGAATATCATTTTCCTTATATACATATATCATACAAATAGAACAATGGCATTTACCATGTAAAATATTCAGATACATATTTATGGATGACAAATTAATTGATAATTGATAAAATATTTAATTATTGATAATTGATTAAATATTTTATTTTCATAGTTAGGATCTAATCACAGTATGAGCTTTTCATGATTGTAATCAGTTCAGTTCATATATAAATATTTGCAGTAAAAAATTTACATTATTTCACAACATTCAATAGAACAATATTCTTTACAACTATAATACAATTAGTTTATAACAATTTTTAAATAAGGATAGACAATATACAACATTTAAGGGAAAACTCTACAAGAGAAAAAACCCTCATAATAAAATAATTATAAACTACTATTGCACATAAACCCAATTTTAGAGCCGTATTATTTATTGTAAATTTAGGATTAAATAATTATCTAAAAAGGAACATCTTTCATAAAATTTGTCTTTCAGTTTGTACAAAATTAATTTGATAGGGCTGACATTTGCTCTTTCATGGAGCCGTGCAGTGGAGTAATACCGGGGTAGATTTAACATTAACTTCAAAACTTTATTTTAACTTATCTGCAGTTTTTTTAATGTGGGTCTCCGAAGAGTCGCGGGAGGAAACTTTGCTTTCTTCGACAAGTATGCCAAATAGCTTGACATTTCTGAGCATTGACATTTATCTTCCATTTCGTAAAGTAATTAAGCAGAGTATCGAGTGAACTCTGTAAGCTAGTTAGAGCGTCTTGAGGGAGACAAACAAAATTTTGAAGAAGATGGGCCCAAGTTCGGAGCCTTGAGGAGCCCCATAACAAATATCGAATATGGAAGACCTCGCGATTCCAGTGGATACAACAAATGTTCTATCTTTCAAAAAGTTTCGTATAATTTTGACAATATAACCTGGGAAATTAAACCGAATCATTTTGTAGACAAGTCCTTCGCGCCATACGGTGTCGAAGGCTTTTTCAATATCTAGCAAAACTAAGCCAATCGAACGCTTTAAATTGAGATTAGTTTTGACATACTGATTTAATCTCAAGACTTGATGACTGGTGGAATGGCCAGATCTAAACTCAAATTGTTCGTGAGGATATATATTAGTATCCTCAATGTGTTGCAAAAGCCGATTCTTTAACACCTTCTCGAAAATTTTGCTAACCGAACTTAATAGACTTATAGGTCTGTAACAAGACGGATTTTCTTTTGGTTTGCCAGCCTTGGCAATTGTAACTTAGGAACAGATAATTCAGTGGCAATTTGTTCGAATTTCTCGGTGGCAATGTTAACCTGTTCAAGTGTATGGACATCGTCCAAAGATAAAATTCCATCGTACAAATTTTTAGATATATAATTTCCATATCATTCCCAGTTTGCAGCAGAATAGTTATAACGGATACCTGTATTGTTAAAGGAACAATTATCCAGCAATTCTGTGTAAACGGACAAGTTCGTTAGAAATATATCCAGTGTTGAGGGATTTTTCGAAGAGGAGTTTGGGATATATGTTGGTTTGAGAGGACATAAGAGCGAGAAAGATCTGTTTACGGCGACAGTATCGTTCAGTATATTACCCCAACAGTTAGCTCTCAGACAACACCCATTGTTGGTGTCTACAATTTAAATCACCTCCTATGAGGAAATTTGGTTTTGTCCTTATTAGTTTCCGTAAGTCTCTTTTAAATTTAGTTTTTTTCTCATGGCATTTCCATCTGGAAAATAAAGAGAAAAAATACTTAATACTTGCAAGTCTTGGAGGATAATCTCTAAAACCAAAGTTCAGCTACATCAAGACGAACAGCTGGTAAGATTGTACGTGTGATATTTTTATTTATGACAATAGCAAATTAGTGTTGTCTATCAAACCTATAGCATACATAGTTTACATTAAAAAAACTACTTTCGTTCCTAAGCCAAGTCTCCGTGAGCAGAGCAATGTCAATTTTGCTTTGAATCATAAAACTGTAATAATTACTACTGAAAGTGCAAAATGTTTAGAAATGAGTTATTCTTATGGCAGCCACTTTATAAAATCTTAACCTTGGTTTAAAACAAAAATAATAATAATTTGACCTTTTTATATTCACCGCCTATAGTACTCTCATCATTTTTTAATTCCTGCACAAGCCGCAATGAGTGGTGCTGGAATCGTCAATTGGTGTGAATATAGAATAAGAACAAAATGTTCTAGTCTCCACTATTAAGAGTTAGTTACTACACAGCCTTGAAGATGGCCAGAGGCCAAATGACATACATAAGAGTACAATATATGTATACAATGTATTTGACGAGTACTCAAAAACAAAAACACAAACACCAAAAACCTGCTCAATGAAAAAAAAAGTGTCAGTCCTTTTCCTTTCACATCTCATAAGACGCTCTTCAAGGTAGGCGGTCCTCGTCTCAATGTCAAAATCTAAATGAACGTAATTGATGTACTCCTCTTAATATATCATTCATTGTAAAGGTCATGGATTCATTGATTATCCCGTGTGGTGTCCGAAATAAAGTCAACTTGATTTTTAAATAACATTTGTTGTTTCCTTTTCTACCCAAAAACCTAAGGTTACACCATCTCTCACCGCGCAATCAGACATCAATTATTCCGAAAGTGCATTCGAAAACAAGTCGTGAGTGGCATCAAGTACAAGCACTCGCATCCTCTCTTTATTCAGCGCATATGGTGCTGCATCTGCTGCCTGGACGCTCAAGCTTAAGTTCAACACAACAACAATTGACCTTCGAATAAGGAAACCAAAAACGTTCCCCAAAACACAGAAACAGGTTATATACAGCTATGATGTTGCTTCTTTTTATGTTTGTACTTGCAACATATGTATGTATAAAAAAAAAACCTAACTACTTGTTGGAATAAAAAAATAAAAAAAATAAAAACAAAAACAGAATCACCCGTTGCTGTCCAACCGTACACCACCTCGAACGTTATGTGTCGAAAAAGAGATAAATGTTTACGTACGTCATACAAACACACAGAAAACAGACAAATGAAGTGCTTGTTTTACTTCCATTGCAAAGTTTGGGCCGTTTTTACGGTTTACGGCCCGGTTCACTACCAATAAACCATTAAATGGTAGTGCGCGGTTTGGTTTCAAAAGATACCGCCAGGTTGTGCCGATGTGCCGGCTTGTGAAGAGTCATGAACGTCATGAAGCGACAGCGAAGCCGCGCTCCGCTGCGTCAGTCCAATGGCAGGCGACAGGTAATACAGAAAATCTTCGCAGACACCTTGCTTCCTTTTTTATGGTCAGTTATTGTTTTTTTTCTTTGGTCTCTTCGGTGGATTTCTGTTTTTGTTTTAACATGGCTGAGTGGAAATTCGGTAATAACCAAAGAAATGCGACAATACAGCGCTCTTTGCGGACCAAACATCGAACGAGCAATGTTTTTGCATTGAAACAAGTTAAGGTGAATTTCACTGTCAAGTTTAGGATTCTTGAATATAAAAAAAATTGAGATAACAATGAAACATGACATTACGATCACAGAGAAGTCTAAAAAAGTTATCGACAAAAAATGTCTGTCTGTCTGTCATTATGTATAACGAGCTGCAGCCTAAAGGGCTTATGCGATTATCTTCAAACTTGGTGTTTGTGAATATTTTGACATTCTCCAGAGGGGAAATTGAAACGAACGATTTTAATGAAAATTTTTGAGAATTTTTTGTTGGTGTTGGCTATCATATGATTAGAACGGTACCTTTCATGTAACGGTTTTTTTTTAATTTTGGGTTTTCTCGGTAACGGCTCTATGGATTTCTGTTAAATTTTATATTTAATAAGACCTAGATAACAAAATTAATTCTGCATATCAAAATTTTGAATAACTTTTTTTTAATAAAAATTAATTTTTGAATTTTTTTTTTGAAAAATCAATATTTTTAAAACAAATCTAAAAAAATATTTTTTCATTTTATTATCACATAAACTCTAAAAAACTGCATACCAAAATTAAAAAAAAAAATCAAAAAACTAAAAATAAAAAACAGGATTTTATCAAAATCCGTCCTACAATTTTCGAAATACTTTTTTCAAAAACTATAGTCGAAAGTTTGGGATGCTGAGTCCTTTACTCTGTATGACAATCTTTGGCTTTCTGCTATAAGGTAACGTGAAAGGTGACGAACTCTTTGAACCCAAATCCATTATTAGTGAGAATCCTTAATATTTTTGCAACGAGCACTTGACCATACTAAGCATCTCGTAAATGTAGGGTGGATGAAGTGGCGGGAACAATCTCGTTCTTTTCTAATTGAAAAACGCCCTGTAATCATTTATTCGTCCACTTGTGAAATTCACCTTCCCAAGTTTCAGCCTTACCCTAGCAATTTCAATATGATCTGGATTCAATATTTATAAAGAAATGTTTTTTTCTCTCCATTTGTATGTGTGCTTGTAAAGTGGGCACTAAATAGTGAGTTATGCAAATAACCCGATCGCTGATCGCAGTTGACCCGTGGGCCAGGCCCAAAAATATGTCCTCACTTTTGGAGTGGCAACGAACCACACCGTTCGAACAGCCCGGAAACTATGTGAATTGGCAAACTTAAAGGCGGAATATGGAGAAGCAGTTGAATATTGCCAATTTATTACCGTAGTACGGTAAACCAAACTCCAAACTGGCCAATTTAGGGGCGAATGCAGCGACCGACATTCCTCAGGTTGTTAGGTAAACCTTTCAAAAAAAAAAATGTTTTTTTTTTATCACATGTGCTCGTTGCATGTGGCAAGTTCACTTTCTTTGTAAAGGTGCAACAGCACCTACATAAGTTTAAATAGTATGCCGCCAAGCCGCGCCACATTGGGTAACAAGGAGAGACAGCTTTGAGTATATTCCGGTAGAGGTCAGATCGCAACGAGACGTAATAACTCTTAATTGCATTCGAAAACTTGAAGGTTTTTGCAACTGTTTTGGTTCTTTTTTTTGGTATTTTGTCTTATCGTATAATCAGTGTTTTATTTTTTTTTTGTTGTGTTTTGTTTTGATTTTTCGTAAGGAAGGGATGTAAGGAATCAAAAGTAAAACAAGATTTATGTTCGATAAGAACTCGTTGCTAAGTTCCTACATAGTATGGCGATATAACAGTTTTGTTTTAAGCATTTTCAACGGAAAGATAAAATATACTAATGTTTATTAATTTAAATAAAAAACAAAAATTCTTAATTATCATTAATAGATGTGATATGTTCTCCTGTCAAAATAAAATGTAAACTCTAACCTTTTATGACAAGAACAAAAAATTAACCGCCTGAGGGCGTTTAATTCGCCAACGATAATGAATCAAACGTATGTGAATATTTAAAAAGTTTTTATTCGTTAAACGACTATTTTCCTGGGGCAATAGGTTCTTACAAGTAACGGTTTAAATTATGTTTTTACAACTTGAAAATTATATATAATTGGAGATTATATTTTGTTTCATTTTTCTTAACAAAACAAATTATTTAAATATTATTCATATGTAAGCGACTTAATACCGACTAATTGACAAATATTCATCAATTTGACATATTTTTCACATGGGTTTCTTTTTGTACGTCACGAACACCAAGAAAGCATAAATAAGATTGATTTTGAATTTAAAAGCTCTCGATTGATTTGTTTATTGGAGTGTGGATCGTATGTGGAACGAGAAGACATTGATATTTACATTGACATTTTATTGAGACTTAAAGCATCAGTACTTCATTTGACATCAATATAAAATGTGAGCGTATATTCTTTTTAGTTACATTAATTAAAATTAATTCGCTCTCACTAGAAGTAATACAGAAATTGCCAACAGAGCTACATTTAAAAATATTAAAACAGCTCTTGCTTCTGGAGCTATTACGAATACGTTTGACGCACTAGGTCAAGTGGAACGAAGAAAATGCGATAGAGTTTGGCAGTTCTTAAAGGATTATTCAAATGATAGCGACAAACGCGCGATATGAATGAAATTAATAATCGTCAAATTTGACATATGTTTCACTCGGCATTTTCTGTTCTTCACGATGAACTATAAAAAAAAACAAGAGATCTTGAGTTATATACAGGCAATTTGTTCCTCGAAAATTAGATAGATAGATTAGTGTCGGAATTGTCCGCTTAAAAACTTAGACTACAGTTTCAGTCGTTGATACGGCTGTTTTAAATCGTCCGTACGGAAAAAATCCGTCTCCGTCCTGTGTGAAAGCTTCAAAGCTTCAACAGCTCACGGATAAAAACCGTACATGTGTAAAATTTGTCTCGAAAAAGTGCATTTCACGTAGCCGTTCGGACTCGGTGGTAAATTGTATGTTTCTTCCATTCTTGCAGATTCACAACACACACAGGAATGGCTGAGAGTACAAGTCACTAGTCCTTGGCTCCTTAAATACCTCTCGAGCCAATAAATTTATTTATTTAATTCGATTTCAATTCCCGTCGACTAACTTATTGTATAAATTATATTTATGCCATTTTATTTAGAATTTTTTGAAATAAAAAATTATTTCATAAATTATTTTAATAAAATTATAATAATAATATTTTAACTATGTGCCTGTAAGGCACAATGCCTTTTAAAATGCAACCGGATATAACACGACACTAGTTAGAATAATTAGAGAGATAGGAAAGATTTTTTGCAACACTGCCGCCCGCAGTTTGTGTTTTTTTTCATGGGTCTTTGTCCGCTCTGATGTGATTAGTCATTTTATAAATATCAAATATCATTTGATAACATAAAAGTTTTGTGCAATCTTAAGGCTGGACCAAGGCGACCCTTACGTTACGGATAACAAACTTTACGGACGCGTTGAACAACACATGAACATGACATTTGTGTTGGTCTTTCCTTGACAATTCTGGCGTTGAGGTATACACTTACACACTTTTTGATTCAATACATTATTAAAAGACAGCTGATAAGCACCTGACGAACAAAACATTTCTTTAACAACTGTTTTTTTAATATGTATGTGATTGAGCTTTTGAATCAATATTTTTTTTATAAAAATGTAAAATGTTTGAACACCTTGCGATACAAAATATAGGAGAACGATGTAAAGAGTGGTGTCGATTTGAACCTCCGCATATTAAAATGAGAGATAAAAACAGAGCGCGGCAAAGTGTTCCACATTCGTGCGGTGCGACTAAAGAAAGAATCGCTGCACGTACGTCCGATGAACTGTAAGTTGATGAGCATTCCTAGCACTGCCATTATTATGGTAGAATTATTTCAGGAGAAGAATGCAACTGGTTGGAGCACTGACTGCAGTACTATTTGTTAAAATAGCGATAAAACAATGAAATCCACTTTACTTTACGGTAGTGCTCAAGAGATGGAAAGGTATCCATAACTTTTTGTCACCTACCAATTTTACAGCTCTTTCATGAATTTAATTTAAAACACCGAGGTCCAACAATCCTACATTTTTTAAGGAAGCCTAAACACTCGCAGCATTTTTGAAGACATCGAATAAATAAATAATAAATAAATAAATTTCTTCAAAAGAAGTGCTGTTCATGGATAGTAGAATAGGGAGTATTTATATATGTATATACTAGCTTCTACCCGCGACTTCGTCGACTAGGCATTTTGGTAAAATTAGGTTTTTCGTCAAATTATAATTTATTTTTATTTAGATAGTGAATACCGTTTTTCTAATCGAAGTGATATTCAGCTATAGCTGTATGTTTCTATATTTCTGGATCTCTGTATATCTACACCTCTATATCTCCATATCTCTGTATACTTATATATCTCTATATCTCTATGTCTTTATGTCTCTATACTTCATATATCTCTTTAAAGTATAGTGAATCCTGTAACTCTTCCATCTACCAAACTCCACTGCTGTCGTTAAGGCATAGAAGAATCAAATAAATCTCCAGCAATGCAGTATTTCACATTTAAGCCTCTCCCACAGCAACCGTGCATTTTTCCACGGGCACGCTTGCTGAAGTCCAGACCCTGAACCCAATTTTCGACGGTTTTCAAGCAGAAATCGGCCGACACTGCTGCAATTTCACGTTCGATATTCGTACGAAGTCCATCAATCGTCGCTAGGTTGTTGGTATAGACCATAGACTTGACGTAGCCCACAGGAAATAGTCTAACAGCGTCAAATCGCACGACCGAGGCGGCCAAGCGACTGGGCCATTTCGTGAGATAACACGTTCTCCAAATTTGGTTTCCAATAAATTGATTGTGACATTCGCTGTGTGGCTTGTGACGCCGTCCTGTTGGAACCACATGACTAATGGAGTACGTGTGGATTGCTGCCTGACCAATACCGCATATTTTGTTTATTGAGCTATTCAGCCAGAAATGAGCCTCATCGCTGAAGATGATTTTTCGATGAAAATCCGAAACATTTTCAAGTTGTTGCTCAGCCCAATTCACGAACATACGACGCTTCTGGTGGTCAAGCGGCTTCAGTTCTTGCGTCAATTTAATCTTGTAAGGATGTAGGCCAAGATCTTTTCGCAAAATTTGCCACAACGACGTCACAGAGATGCCCAACGCTTGAGAACAACGTGTGAGACACATTTGGGCTTTCTGCAACTGAAGCCTCAGCGGCAGCAATATTCTCGACACTACGGGCATTTCTTTGTCTCACTGGCACGGGAACATTTTGTACTATGCCTGTGGATTAAAATTTGTTCACTAGACGCTCAATTGTTGATCTGATAGGATGATTATGACGTCCATAAATTGGACGTAGCGCTCTTAACGTTGAGGCCACTGACTCCTAATTTCGGTAGTAAATTTTAATAATTTCGACTCGTTGTTGGCTCGTATATCTTTCCATCATCAAATGGCAAACCTTACTGAAGAGAAATGTCAGAAGAGCGGCAAGAAATATGGCATCGTTTGCCGTCCCTGTCGCTCTACTTTTGTAGCGTCCCTGTTGAAAAACCCGATATAAGTAGAATATTTCGCTTTAACGTGAAAAGACAGTATTGAGTTTTTGAAGCATTAAATTCTACAAAATTTCTTATTCCTCACTGGACAATGACAATGCTGCTGTTGTTTCAGTTAGTAGATCGTTGGTAAATAAAAGGAAAAGAGTCGGAGACAAAATAGAGCCCTGAGGCACACCAGCATTTATTTTGTAAAAAACAGACTTGAATCCGGCTAACTCAAACAGCTCGGTAATAATCATAACAGAACACTGTCTGGAAAGTAATGCCGCAAGACTAGGTGTGTTCTCAAAAGATTTCTACAGGAATTGCATGCACGAAGAATAGGAGGAAACATCTTCATTGCATATGTTTTACTTTTTCTAACAAAATAATATTTCATTTAGGAGAATACTTACACAATAACAATAACAATCAAGCTTCAAAAAGCTTTAGATAGTTTAGCTAACTTATGGCTTTCATGGTGCCACATAGGGCCTAACCTTACTTATACGTTATACTATGGGTTTTGCACTAACATTTGCCAAAACGTGGTTGTATTTTAGCCATAAAACGCGGGTGAATATCTTGGGCGGAGAAAAGTTGAATTAGGAACAAAGTAATAGTTAAAAGTGAAAGTAGAGGGCGTTGTTTTGACTTCCTAGATGAAAGGACAGACATTTTTCATACGTCTTTCCCTCTAAAACGTGTTTTTTTCATATTTTGTTTAAGTAATTTCAATTCGTTTCGTTTAACAAACGCAATTACAAAATAATTTTTTGAAGCATACCTAAATATTTTTGAGTTGCCTTTTTGACATTTTGTAGACGTACTTCATACCAACCTAAACTTGGTTTTGTTTTTTTTTCGAACTCACTTGTCAACCATGACTTGCTTTAAGAATTACGAGCTGCGGGATAAACGTTTATACAAAATACCCTTTTACCGCTTTTAGTCCATCATGACTTGGCGTTTAGCCCGGAGTACAAAACGTAGATTATACTGTACGAAAACTGAAGTTCTTTTTAAGGCCTATGAGATGATATGTGGAGTAAGATCCATACATTGGCTATATTAGGTACTTCTTGCAGAATATCTTTGAAATGTGACTTTTAACACAAATCCGAAGCTTACGATAGGAAACAATGCATCACGTTCACGACTTATCTGTTTACGAATATGCTGAAGATATGTGCACATGAAAGAACCGTTTAAGTAGTGTGAGACCATTTTTACCATAATCTTCTTCTCTTAAATGTCAAACCTCAAGGTAGCATCATTGTTTTGCAAAAGTACTTCACTTACTATAAGTATGTTCAAAGTTACCATAAAATATCTTTTGAAAGATATTCAAAATCTATGTAAAACTAGATAAATAAAACAACTTCACTTCAATTGAAATATTATTTTTCATATCCCAAAGCTCCAAATAAAAATAAGATAAAAACATTTAAATGGATGTAAGTGAAGGGGAAAGTCCAGCTCGCGAAGGCGACTCTTATGTACATTTCGATTCCCAGATATGATTTAATTTATGTCTAAGGTATTCCATATCAGATGATGGTGGTCCGCATTATGCCTCACAATACACTATATAGCTAGAGAAACAACCAGTAATGGATTTTAATAATGAAACCGTTTAATAACACAAAAATGGCTAAAACAACAAAACTTATATCGTATCTCGTCGTCGTCGTCTCTTGGGTCGATCCAATTTCAAATTAATTTTTTTCTAACTTGGTTAAGGCTCTGGTTTTCTTTTGTTGGACACATCAGAGCTAACTGGTTCGTTAGATACAAAAATCCATATAAATTATAAAACGTATCGTATTAAAAAAAAAGTATCTTTATGAAAGTAATCAAATCGTTGGTATTTTTACTTTTGCTTTTTATTTTAATTGAATTCAGCTAAGGTGCCATGGAAGTAATAAAAAAGTATCTGACAATGTTAATGACTCCATTATATCTTTACCGAGTGTAAGTTAAGTTGGGTAAATTAAGGAACTGCTCGGATAAATGGGCACACATTTGTAGTTTACAATAGTTTGGTGGAATTTGTATGGAAACAATATTTTTGTGGAAAGAATTCAACAGCGTGAAAGTAATTAGGTAAGTGAACCGGCGAACGAAAAGAAATTAGAGTGCATTAAGCAATTTGTTGCATGCTACTACGACACACACTGATAAACTTTTACTTGAAATATTTCCAATCTTTTGTTGGTTTTTCTTTTTTTTATACCATTTAATTGGAGCCAAGCAACTAAATACCTGTGGTTTAATTACACACATATTGATTCGTTAGATAGTTCCATGGCTTGAATTAATTGTAAGTATTTCAAAACAATGAACGTTTTGAATGTGATAAACATGTTGATACCACTTTAGAGCAAAAAGTGTTCACAACTATACACTTTGTATATTTAACAGATTTACTGTGGTGGAAATAATAATTGCATGTCATAATTGGTAGATACAACTTTGTTGTGGTTCTCTTTGCTAAACAGTTTGACTGCTTCTCCCTGGAGCTGGAGTTATCTTAGGAAGTTAATGACAATATAAGCAATGCGTCCTGCTCTCATCGCCTTTTTTTAGAATTAAAGTAAGGACTTCTTAAATCCTATTAATTATTTATTTATTTTTATTAATTAAATAATTAACAAATAAATTTATAAATTATTGCAGTAAGGCATCTGGGTAGTAAAACCATAAGTGATGCCGTCTTTAAAAACAAAACAAAAAAGGAAACTTTTAATTCAAAAAAACTGGAATGAAAAAGTAAATAAAAACAAAGGTTATTTAAGTTATAAACACAATTAAAAAAATTAATTTTATATTCGAATACAGACATTATATTTTTTTCAATTTGTCATGAGCATCTAAAGAAATTTTTATTCTTTGGATTGTCTTGTAATCTGCGGGGTTGAATATGCTGCCTAGTTGATGGGGTATGTGTGTGCTTTCCATCACCAACGGATCGATCTGACGTGAAATGGGGCATTCGACGAATATGTGCCATATGGAACGTTCTGTTTGACAATGGTCATACGCATCTGGGAGTTCATTGTTATATAGATGTCTTGAGGTAAAAACTGTTTTTCCAACTCTATTGTATAGAATGCGATGGTGCTGAGGGTTATGAGTGCGAAGGAATGTAGGACAATTGTTCCAAATATCTGCAAGTTCGTCCTTCTGCTGCTTTAAGAAAATCTTTCGGATCAATTGGTTATCGAATAGAAGAAAACTATTACATATGATATCGTTTCCATGAACACCACGTTGCGTGTTTATGGAATCTACATGCGAACGACAAACAAAGGTTAGATGCCCTGCAGGATTCATCGAAGAGTTGCAGTCCCAGTCAAAGCTGGTGTGCCACAGGGAAGCGACTAGACTTCTTTGCTCTTTGTTACAGTCCTTGAATTTCTTCTAGATGATAAGGTGGAGGACCTGAAAGTTAATAAATTATTCTTTATTGAAGATGGAGATCGTATAAGTGCAAATATTACATTCTTGCTACGAACACTTGAAGTATAGGTTGATGTTCGGAAGCGACGGAATACCTCAGCTGTCCATTTTCTGATCCACATATGTAGGTCTATTCCGGACATCTATCGGAATGGAGACGTGCTTCCAAATGCGAAAAGTGTAAATATCTTAGATCTTAGATCAATAGCAAATGATCTTATGACGACGAAATCATATAAATGTCCTCCTCATTTCCCTAATGCTCGTACGGTGTTTAACTATTTTAAGGTAAGGGTTTACAAAAACCCCTTTCGCACGAGGTAATTATATAAAAAAGAATGTCCAAAATTCCCCATCGTTTTGCTGTTGTGGCCGTACAACACTCGAAAGCATGTGTGCTGAGATCCTTGCTAAAGGTAACCATTTAACTTAATTAGTTGACAAGCTTATTGGGCGTTGATAGCCAAGCGGAAAATACTCTTGATTAGTTTCTTACTTTTGACCCTGATAAGTGCCCTTTTAGTGTAGTACCACCCCTAGGCACATTTGACCATTGTGTCATATCTACTTATTTCTCAATCCAAAATGTTTCAATTAAAGAAGGAGCTCTTCAGAGAACCTTTGGCAATATGACCGTCTTTCTCATATTGGGGCGTTTTCAATAATTTCTTCAATATCTTTAACTGGTGACGTAGACTCTAGTGCAGATAAAAGAAGAAGAGAACTTTTAAACCAAGTAGGGTTGAAAGTATCAGATCCGAAGAAAATTCATGGTTTCATTCCAGCTGTAAATCCCAGCCCTGTTCTATGGTGCAGATGCATGGACGTTGTCAAAGCGGAAGAGGACGCTTTAGGTTGCTTGGAAATCTGTCTGAAACTAATAATCTATTGAACTGCTTCGCTCACGATAATACACTTAACTTTTCAAATCCGTTTTTGGATTTACAGCTCTACTTTTGATCTTTAACCAAAATAATATTTAAAAAACTCCGATAATTTGTTTAACGTCAGGAATATTGTTAGGAACCTGTCGGACTCGAAGCGATCTATACACCCCATTAGCGTTGCCCCCCTACTACAATAGAAGTTTTTTTACTACAATTGTAGTACACACTACGCACGCTTCTCCAAACACTACACTTTTTTCACGGCAGAAATTATTTTATTCTTAAAAATGAATAGTGTGTTTGTAGCTTTATATCTTTACTTAACCAATACTTTCTGTGTAAGCCCAGAACATCCAAAATTCTCTATCATCACAATCCACTTCCACAATGGAATCCACAGTTTGACAGATCAGATTGGTTTTCTATTTCTAAAATAAATGTATGTATATTCTTCTCAGTTTTTTTTTTCAGTCACAAAGTACCGTTTTGAAATTGAAATGTGAAGATGAACTGTTTGGTAAATTATTTTCGAATGCTTAATGGAGTTGCACAATATCGTGTTCAGATTTCATTTTATTGACGATGAAAAAACAAGCAATTTAACTCTTCTTGGCCCCATAGAAATTTCAAAAGGAGAAAAGGTCCACAAGAAGCGTTAAAAAATATTTACACTGAGTGCCAAAAATTTTCTTGGAAAGCCAGCTTTTGAAAATGTACGCAGTTACATGCCTACAGTGGAACTGCAGAGATGAATTAAGATATAATTTAAGTATTTCAACAGTTGATATAATTATGCAATCGAAAGAATCTCCAAGGTCATAGAGGGGATTAATGAGCCTCCCCCCCAAAATTAATAAATTTTGCTTACAAATTTAACTACCACAATGCATTATAAAAACAAATGATTAAAAAATATTTTTTTTTGGTTTGTTAACAACGTTAAAAACGATGTCATTTTAGCGAAACCAGGAAAAATAAACTCAAGCAATCCAAACACTTAATCGTTGAAAACAATGCAGAAATGTCTAACCATTTTTGCCATCTTTTCGATACCTCCTTGTGTTAATTTCAAAGACATGGTTTCTCATGAGCTCCAGGTCAGCAAAGAAAAAATACAAATTAAACCCACACTTGAAAATATGCGAAAAAACAACAAACAACTGAAAATGTCGCACTTAATCACTGTGCCACCTCCTCTGTCTGGAAAAAACCACTCAGCATCAGCGCTGCCTAATGAAAGTAAGATTAAGAATCCAGCATCCGTCCACCTCTTCACCAAATACTTTGCGCCCCATTGTTGAAAAGAAAGTGCAAAACCCGACGCACGAAAACCATTTTCCATAGCTCTGAAGCTCTGAAGCTTGATGCAAACATCTTCGGTCTTCAGGTGCACTGCACTTCGGCCAAACCACTAATTTATCCACATCCATCCACACACAATAGAAAATAGGATCAACTCTTAAAGCGGTACTCACATTAGCCATATTTGATTTTGTTCCAACAATTTGTTCGCAGACACTTTCAAAGGTGGTGCATTCATCGGGAAAAGCAGTCAGTCAGCCGCCTCATGGCGGCATGCGGCACCACAGAAGCATGCATTAAGGCCTCAAGCAGGTTATTTCTCATATCTAGACTCATGATGGTGCACTTGGGCATCTGTGGCAGATAATTTTCTGGATTTTTTTTTCTATTGCTCTTTTTGCTACGATCCACGACGACTCTCTATTGCCATACTTCTGATGCAGAGCCAGAAACCATGTGGTCTGTGAGAAACAAATCCAAAAACTATTTCTATCAAACCGAGCCGAGTACAGATCGTATTTCTCAAAAAAAAAGATAGAAAGATACTTTGATACTTCTTTGGATCGAAAAGCTGGTGCTGCACCATACTTAATGTCTCGGACACACAAATGAGCGGCCAGCAAACAGAAGTGGTAGATGATGGAGCTGCTTGTAATTGATCTCGTAAATAGTTAGTCGGTTGAAATCGGTTATACTTTTAAACACTTATGACAGTTCCAAGTCGGCCGACTTTTGGACTCTGCATATAGAATAGCTATGCGCGTCGAGACCAAAAAAAAAAGACGCAAGTACAAACAACCAGCTTTGGAATCAAATAATTGCGCAATATTAGATCAAATGGACTCAGCGGCAGCTTTAATGGGGTTATGGTGGTGTGGGTTTTTTTCTTTAATTTTATTTGGTGCAACCAGAGCATAAGTTGAGTAATTTTCGTGGCAAATATTATAATTGACACATAAAAACGACAGACCGGCGCGGCGGCGTGTAGTTCATTCTGAAAAATCCAATCGAAGCTGGAGTATATGTAAGAGTGGAGTTTTTTTTTTATAATTTTTCGTTTAATTATTAAAAACTAGAAATATTTTGGAAAGGACAGGCTTATGATGGTGTCTTTGGGAAGGCAAGTCTTTAGAGATTGGCACTTGTTTAATGAATAAATGCTGACAGGTGGTAGTCATAAGTTTTCAATGGACCGCGGTGTCAAATTTCCGTTTTACGGTGTGGCACCTACCTCGTTATCCTGTCTGAGCTATTGTAATTCAAAACGCGGATAATAGTTGAAAGCCTTTGTTAATTTATCAAGGAAAATCACTGAAATCGTTTAAATTAAACGTGACGGTCTCTACCTTTTATAAAAAGCTGAATAGCTTCTGAAGGTGCGAAAAGATGCTATCACAACTCAGGAATTCAGTCGATCCCATGGAAATGTAGCCTTTGATAAATATTTCCAACCATGTCCTTTCTTACTTTTGTTGCCACAACAAAGCCAAATGCCTTAAGTATTGTGCCACTTCAGCTGGTCGATCACCAGCCCAGTATCTATGATTTCGTATACCAGCTCGAAGGAAACCTTCTTTCTCTATTTTATTAACTCTATAGAAGACTAAGTCCGTGTCCGACTGTTGTATCTGGGTAAAAGATTCGATTCCCTTACCGAATAAAGTATTTATGTTCAGTCTTCACTTAACATAGCTTATAGCCAGCCACCAATACTGTTGAACACTCACTTTTTTGTCGACACGGTTCGTTCATCATGTCGCAAGACAGTGCTTATTTGTCAAAGAATTTATATAATAGGAGAGGTATAAAAAAGGAAGAAAGTTAGAACGGAGCACTTCGGAATGCAATGGGAGTTGACAAATTATCCTGGCTGGAATTTTTTTTCGCCGAAAGGTACCTATAATAGTATAGTGGAAAAAGTTTCACATCTGGCAACTAATGCGCCCGGGACGCAAATTTATTTTTTTCCTTTTCCTTGTTTTTATGTTGTTAAATACATTAATATTTCATTAATTTAACTTAGGACGTAAGAAAAAAAAGTTACATGGTTCACGAGGTCCAAAACTTGAGCAAATGTTAATTAACCATCTCTAAGCATTATCTCGAAATGCCGATATTCATTAAATTATCTAGGAATACGGATATTTTTAATGTACGGGTAGACGTATACACGGATTCATGGGTAAACGGTTATCCGTGTTCTAAAAATATACGGATTCTAATCCAGATCTTTTAAGTACACGTATGATAGGGAGCTCTAATTTATGACCCTAAATGATGCCGTCAAATATATCGTTGGAAAGGCGTGTTTTCTCCGTTCTAATAATCAGTAACAATAGAGGTAAATATAAAAAACCAAACCTGGGTTATATAGGAAAATGTTGGGTGCCATATTGATAACGTCATGAATGCCGCTAGAGGGCTCGAAAAAAAATTGTGTCCCGGGCTTTTTAGACTCATTTACACTGTCATGTTTTGTCATGCATTGTTACCCTTTGATAGAAATAGTGCCCGTGGCGCTTAAAGGTTAGTGTGTCGGACTACTAATCGAAGGGTCGGGGTTCGATTCCCGATCAAAGCCACCTTTTTACTTGCGATTATAGATACTATAATGCAAGTTATGCAAAAATTTAATTTAAAAATTTTGAGATAACAATCAAACATGAAATTACGATGATAGAAAAACATATTTGAGTAACTGGTAAAATTCTGTCCTTCTGCCTGTTTGTTTGTCTGTATGGATGTATTTTGGACTGCAGCCTAAACGGTTGGGCCAATCGTTTTCAAATTTAGAACTTAAGGTTATGTTGACATTCTATAGAGGTATTTTTTCAATTTGTTTTAGCTAAAAAATTTACGGTACCTGTCATATAACCGTTATGTAAAAGCTTATTATTCTCGAAAACGGTTCCAAGAATTTTTATGAAAAAAATCAGTGTATTACAAGCAAGCATTATATTTTGGTGAAAAAAAAAATTAATATGGTGGGCTAAAAACGGTACCTTCCATAAAACCGGCTTTTTTTTCTTCGACTTTCTCGAAAACTGGTGATCCGATTACTATTAAAATTGATATTCAAGAAGATGTAGGAAGCCTTAGTAATTTGGCATTGATTTTTTTCGAAAACTTTTTTTTTGTATTTTAAAAATTAATTTTTTTTTAAATCATTATTTAATTTTTTTTAAATTTATTCTCAAATTATTTTTTTTTATTTTTTAAAAAAAGTTGTTAAAAAAAAACGTTTTATTAAAAACCGTTCCTACGACTTTGTTAAATTATTTCACTCAACACAATTTAACGTACTTTATTCGAACAATCAAAAGTTACGAAATACTTTGATGTTAACTATAATTTCCTTAAATTTTATTCTACAATGTGACCCCACATATAAGCAAGTACGTGCGATCCAGTCGTGCAATTTATTTTCTGCGGTACTGCCTCTTGCAAGGAACTGACGAAACCTCCAAGAGTAAAATTTGTTTCGAAAAAGTGCATCTCATATAGCCGTTCGGACTCGGAGATAAACTGTAGGTCCTTTCCATTCTTGCAGATTCACAACACACACACAGGAATGGTTGAGAGAATAAGTCACTAGGCCTTGGCTCCTTAAGGAGCTGTCGCGCCAATAAATTTATTTTTGTACACCTTTAATAGTCTTCCATAGAGAGTAATGTGTTCTTTTTTCTGCTTATTGACAGACCTTCGAGATAGAAAAAAAACTATTCTAAACCTTTGTAAAGTTTTCATTTATTCCATTTGCTATACGTAAGTCAACAAGTTGGTTTTCGGGTCGAGAGATAAATAAACAAATTTCATTTGGTTCCAAAACAACTTTTTGGAACTTAATATTTAGAAATTCCAAGCTATAATATATTCCCGGAAGCACCCGGAGAAAATATTTGGTAAATAATGAATCTATTTCTATAGTCATTTCAAAATACGATTTGGGTTTGATATTTGACTCCCAAATTAATTTTCGCTTCCATATTGACAAAGCTTACCTTGCTTCTTGGTCAAAATAGTTCTCTGATCCTTAAGTCTGGTCTCAGTGCTACAAAATCCACATTAAACGAATTAAAGCCGTCCAACAAAGATTCATACGTTTCGCCTTACCTGATCTGGATTGGAAAGATATTTTTATCCTTCTTCCTTATGAGGAATGTATCAAACTGTTAAACTTACAAACCTTATTCTCTCGTCGACATTTGATCATCAATTATTGTACGCTAGTAGTATTGAATGCCCTTGTCTTCCTTAAAATATATACCAACCCGATGGCCCTTAAATCTGCCATCCTCTTTTGATTCCCCTACGATTGCTCAGAATACGACCAAAATGAATCCTGACGAGAGTGCTGAGTAATGTTAATAACTCAAATATATATATTTGACATTAATATTATACCAAGCGCACCTTAAATCTTCTCCTAATTGTACCCATATAACTTAGACCTTTTGTAGTAAGGAAAGGAATACAATGGATGCTGCAGAAGTGTTGTGTTTCTGTACGCAAGTCCAATTTTTCTTAAAAAAAGAACAAAATAAACCCAGAAAAAACGAATATTTCAGAATCTGCGGTCAGTCACTGCTTTTCCAAATCGGGCTCCAATTCAAATATTTATTTTCGTGTAGACGTTTGCCTTAAGCGAGAACTATCTACAATTTTGGCAGGCATGTCTTCTAGGTGTTTCGGTGACACCTACAGAAGTTTACCCCTTTTGCCAAATATGTAAATTAAAATCAAAAGTCAAAATTTTCGTTCAAACAAATTATTTTTGTTTATTTTATTTCCTCAAGATATACATTACTACTTAATATTCCTGCCAATTTAGTTTCAAACACAACCGCATCCCATTCCTTAGCTTCCAATAGCGCTCAATACCGACATTATACTGAGATAAAACGTTAGGTGCAATCTTTAAGATTTCATCAATTGCCTTCACCGAAAAGTATGCAACGCTATTTCTAATATAAAACACATGTCTAAAGACACAAAAACACCTCTTTCGAAACAAACTGCCTTGTTTAAATAAGTCTGCCTAGTCTTTTCGTTTTTTGTCAAATTAATAAAATCATTTATTTGTTTTTTTAAATTTTCATCGAATTGCAAATGAAAAATATTTATCCAATATTTTTGTGCTCATTTAGTTCTTTGGTCGGGACTTTAAAAGATAAAAAACAACTTCTCAATTAACGAACTAAATCGGTGTTGTGTGTTGTATTTGAATTCAAAATGTGCTTCGGGAATATTCGTTACCAATTCGCTTTTTATTATGAGTCTGAAAATGGATACACAAACCAATAATCGGCCTTCAAATCGGCTTAAAAATGTTCACACGTTGTTTGGGTGTTTCTTTCGTTCACAAAAAAATGTTCCAATACAAAGAATCTGGATCTTCATCCTATTTTCCTAAGGAATGAACCATTTATTCTACATTACCATCATCTGACCAGGTAAGTCCAATACAAATCTACAAAAGTCTTATTTTTGTCGAATATCGGCCAGAAAACTATTGCCCTGAGAATAATTGACAATATTGCGTTCAAATTAATTTTAAAGTAAATTTATAAAATTTCGTGCTCCCATTGTTTAATCCAATGCAGTGTGATACCTGATTTAGTCCCAAGGCAACTTTCACTCTCTTCGTATAATTGTTGATTTGGAAATTCGCCAACAAGGTCTTGGGTCTGATTTAATATTTTAATGCAAATTCCCCTTAAAATAGATCACCTCTTGCAAATCATCCAACCGAATTTCAAAACCGTTCTTTTATCAGTTTACAAATAAACCAACAAACATCAATCAAAAACTAAAACAACACCAACGCAAACACATTTAACAATCTTTCTATCGAATTTCAAATATCGCACAAGAGTCTCAACATCTGTGTACAGCCTTAAGCTGATTTGGCTGCAAACAACTTTTGAAGTTGAGAAACAATATTCGCCGATAAGTTGGTTATTCTTTCTTCTATTATAATAAAACAATCACTGTTTACCACAAAGTGGATCATAACCATAAAGCAATTGATCATTCCACTACCAAAAGGAGCAACTTTAACTTATGCTTGTCATAAATTTATCTGAGCGATTGTTGAATTTTTTTTTCACATCAAACACATCCTCTATGAGAAACATTATTTATCTAACTTTCTCATTTTTTTCCCTTCTTCGATATGTCATAAGAAGTATCTAGAGGTATCATAAAAAAAAACAATAAAACAAACAATAATATTAACATTATTATGCGTAAGCGATTTTTGTGAAAAGAATGTGTCTTGCGAGCGTCGGACTTTCGATTTATCTGAACATCGCTAACAATCGGATTTTAACATAATTTAGCATAATTCGTGGAATTATTATTTTTTTTTATTTTAAGAGTATGCACTTTTCTTCTAATTCGCTTTTATTAAATATGATTAATTTAATGGGATATAAAGAAGAAAATTAATGCAATTTATGGAAGCTTTATGGGAAGAGATTACACAATAGAAATGTTGGATTTGATTTAGGTGGGTGCGGGCGCGGGATCTTATTAATCATTCAGAATTTTTGTTGAAACATTTCATTTTGGAAGCTGGGTTTTGAGTTTTTGTTAACAAAGTTTAATAAACTAGGGTATTTTTCATTTATTAATCAAATTAAACTAGAGAAATTAATTCCTGCATGTATTGTATACATCTATAAAACCAAGAATTAGAAAATTACCAGTTTTGTAACAACATTTATATAAAATTGCAAATATTTTTAAGAAAAACAATTTTTGTTGTTGTCATTTGTTGTTTTATTTTATTTACACAAGAAACCTTTTCTTAATTTGTATTTCTTTAATTTTGTCAGTCTCTTTTCATCTAAGTCAATTTTTTTATAGTTTTTCCACATCAATAGAACAATAAGATAGTTGCATGCTATTTATCTTTAACTTTCTTTGCCATTTATTCGATGCTTTTGAATTGAAGGTCGTGGTAATATGTCTTCAAAGTTTCATAAAATCCCACCAATTTCCTACTTTTTTGTGAAAATGGAACAGCTGGTGCATAATTTCTGTTAAAAAGTTCTAGTCGGTTAAAAAATAAAATAGCTATTTACACCCCCCTGCTCAGGGTCAGGGTCAAAATGGGATTTGAATTTGAAGAAGAGTAGAAAGCTTCAAACAAAAAAATGGCTTTACACAAAAAAACTAAGCAACTGTCACAGAACATTTTAAATATAATACGTTGTTCTGCCATATAAATTATATTCATTGAATATTTTTGTTGTCATGTGATTTGTAAAAAAAGAACGATCGTTATTGGAAATAAATTTCAGGATTATATTCGATTTTTCTGACTTTTGATTGTTTGAAAAAAGTACGTTAATAGTTTTCAGCGGAAAAATTTAAACGCCATTTTATTTCTTTAAAAAATGTGAAAAAGTGTGATTTTTTTTCAAAATCGTTAGAGTCGTTTTTAAATAAAACGGTTTTTTAAATAATTCAAGAAAACAAACTTAAGCACAAAAATAATGTACATTTAAAAACAAAACTAAATAAAAAAATCACTTACCCGTTTTCAAAATAATAATTTTTGAAAAAAAAAAAAATTAAATAATTAAAATACAAAAACAAAGTTTTCGAAAAAAACTAAATCCAAAATTACTCAGGCTACCTACATCTTCTTGAATATCAATTTTGATTGTAATCGGATCACCAGTTTTCGAAAAAGTCGAAGAAAAAAAACTGGTCCTATGGGAGGTACGGTTTTTAGCCCACCATATTATTTTTTTTTTCACCAAAATATATTACATGCCTACAGTAGTTTTCGAGAAAAATAAGCTTTTACATAACGGTTATATGACAGGTACCGTTAATTTTTGAGCTAAAAGAAAAATTCAAAAAACCCCTCTGTAGAATGTCAAAATAACCTTAAGTTCAACATTTGAAGACGATTGGCCCAACTGTTAAGGCTGCCGTCCAAAATACATCCGTACAGGCAGACAGACAGACAGACAGACGGACAGAATTTTGCCAGTAACTCAAATATGTTTCTCTATCATCGTAATGTCATGTTTGATTGTTATCTCAAAATTTTTAATCTGCACGAATGCATAACTTGCATTATAGTACCTATAATCGCAAGTAAAAATATAAAAAATGAAACGATTTCAACGAAAGTTTGTTTAACGTTTGTTCTTTGCGCAAGAACGGCGCGCATTTTCATTCGATAAACAACCTTGAAACGTTCATAACTCTTGTTCTACAAAAAATAAATTGCCCCATCGTCGAATAAAATTTAAAAAAATTAATTACATTAACGTAGAAAAATAACATTATCTGAACTTAAAAAAAAGTGTCAAAACCACAACACTTAACGGTTTTTAGTAAAAATCGAGTACGCCATCAAACGTCTTGTATAAAAACGAATTTATGAAAAAAAAAAAGTATTTCGAAAATTGTAGAACGGATTTTGATAAAATCCTGTTTTTTTATTTTTTGATTTTTTTTTTAAATTTTGGAATGCAGTGTTTTAAAAAATAAAAGGCACGACTGGGTCGCACGTACTTGCTCCTGTGTGCTAACCACTTTTGACAAAGATTTAATTTTAATGTTTTTTTGACGTGCAACTTCTTTAGAATCGTTGTGGTTTGAAGCTCGAACGAACATGCGTCACGATAAAGGGATAAACACATAAAAATATAGGATTGTTAGCTTTTCCAGTTTTTTAGTGTATTATCTTTTCACTTACTGCTTACTGTTTATAATATAATTTGCTAATAGAAAGATATAAAGGACTTTTTTCAGTTTAATTTTCATTTTGGTATTTAAAAATTTAAACAACTGGCATAAAGATTCGTGGGAATCAGCAGTAGGGCAATAATGCTAGGTATAGGGACCTATAAAGGTCCCAATAACAATAATTTACTTTTTGAAATCAAATTTATTAAAATAGCTTAATTATGTTTGATGGATCGATAAACGTATGGTGTAGGTATTAATGGAATTTATTAAGGATATCAGGTACCTATAATAAGGTTGGGAGGAAGGTAGGTACTAAAATTAAGATACACGTTCCAACTACTGTTAAGCGAGTAGGTATAGAGACAATATTAAAAGTTAACACAGTGGTTTTGTTTATTTAGGGGCAGGTGTAAACTTTTGTTTTCTCGATTGAAATTTTTGCATTCAGTAGTAATCGAATAGTTTTCTTATTTGTTTGTTGTTTTTGTATGTTTATCATAGGCTCCTTATTCATTCTATGTACTTTTATGGTAATGAAATGCTTTAAAATACGTAAGTATGTACATATGTAGGTTGTCACCTTCTTTTATTTGACTAATGGCTAGGGCTTAGCCGAGCAATATGAAATAAAATTTTGGGGAAACATTTTTATGAAATCAAAAAAAAAACACTATTCATAACGTTTTTTTTTTTGAAAAATGTTGTAAGCCATCTTATTTCTTTTGCTGTTTTCTATTTTATGAATTTTTCATTTCAAAATCGTTCGACCAGTTTTTTCAAAAAAATGTTTTTTTTTTTTTTGAAAAACTTTTCGAAAACATATTTTAAAATTTTGTTGAGTATGTCAATTTTAAGAAATCTATAGTTTATACTAGGAAAAAAATTAAAAAAAAAAATCTATAGATCCGTTTTCCAAATATTCAAAAAACAAAATATTAAAAAAAAAATATTAAAAATTAAAAGAAAATGTTTTGAAAATTTGTATAAGCAATATTATTTAAATCATAAAACACTACGTATTTTGAAAATTTCATAAAAATCCGTCAATTAGTTAACAAGAAAGTCTGATTTTAAAAAACCGGTCATATGGGAGGTACCGTTATAAAACTTTTTCTGAAAAATCCATTAACACTTAAAGATAGATTTTGCATAGAAAACATCATTCTGAAAGTTTTATCAAAATCGTAGGAGTTTTTCATTAAAAGTTATATGGCAGGTACCGTTAGTTTTGGAGCTAGAATGCCAATTCGAAAAACAGTCGGGTAGAGCACTCTAAAAATACTATATACCAAGTTTGAATCATCGGCCCAACTGTTTAGGCTGTAGATAACGATACGGACAGACAGACAGACAGACAGACAGACGGACGGAATTGATTGAATTGACTTCTTTATCATCGTAATGTCATGTTTGATTGTTAGAATTTTTTTACGAATGCATAACTTGCCTTATAGTCCCTATAAATTGCAAGTAAAAAAACCTTACATGAAAGGTACCGTTAATAGACTTCCCGTTAATTTGGTTCTGATCAATTTTGATGTTGATGAAAACTTTGGAGAATTTTTTGTTG
The DNA here is from genome assembly GCA_963971375.1 of Platycheirus rosarum. Lineage (NCBI taxonomy): Eukaryota > Metazoa > Arthropoda > Insecta > Diptera > Syrphidae > Platycheirus > Platycheirus rosarum. Next base: position 26,975,946 of record OZ020510.1, on the reverse strand, counting down.
GCATTTCCCCAATTTCCCCTCTGGGAAATGCGAAAAGAGAGCCGTTTAGGCTGCAGCTCGTTATACATACTGACATGCAGACAGACAGATTGAAAGAGTACACTGTAGTTGAAGTATTGTAAGTTGTATTATCTTATAATAGTATTGTTCATTGAAACATTCAAAGCCAAATTAGGGCAGAGAAAATGAGAACAAAATCATCGCAGAAAAGCTGATAAATGTAGGAGCAAATACAAATAGACAAATATGTACATATTACTAAGTGATGTCTGAAAAAAAAACAATTTTTAGTAGCATTTTGTGTGTTTTCTAAATATGTTTTCCATTTTTTTCATCAATTCTTCAGACATAATTAAATAATAGTTAAATAATGTAATTTGGATTTCACGATCACACTCACACACACACGCCTCAATATATACATCTACTTTCTACTTTAACAAAACTCCGCCTATTTAGTATTTCTTTTTCTCTTATTCTTTTTGAATTATTTTGGGAATTTCCGCCTGTTCTTTTTTATGTTCGCCTGGTGCTTGCGATCGATTTTGGTTGAAAGAACCACTGTATCGCAGCATTATCAGCACGAGTCTTATCAGCATAAGTTATGTTATTTCGTATGTGTAGCCTGTCATCGATTTATAAGACGTTATCTTGTCAAAAATTATGTGAGCATACTCTGTATGTCGATGTGTGTTTGCCTTTAAATCAGGGTCAATTAACGACACATATTATGGAGCTAATATCCAATATCCCTGGACGCTATACGCAAGTATTGATTCCTATGACATCGTTCCTTAACATAGGCTAAGGCGTAGCCATGAATTTCGCTTAGAACGCGGAATTTAATTTATACAGGGTGACGCAAAAGTAATCACCCTATGTTTTTCGTTTTGCTGTGATTTTTCTTAGGAATCAAAATTGTTGGTTCTACTTGTGGTAAGAAACTTTAATGCATTCGATTTTTTTCATTAAGTCAAGAAAATGATATATCAAGTTGTAACCTTCGGAATTGATTACCATACTGGCATTTTTTCTTTCTTTAAGGGATTCAAAAGTTTGAGGCTTGTTAACATACACAAAGGATAACTCAAGAAAAAAGTTTGGATTGACCGCTCCAAACTTTTTTTTCTATGGTGATATGGCCAGCTAGTGCAAATCGACAAAGCGAGATATTAGACGACGGACAAGAAATGCTTTTTTAAGAATATCAGGCGTTCTTGAGGAGTATAGCATTCCATGGCTTATTGACGTGTATTCTACATCTGTTGTGCTTACCTCACAAATGTCAACAAGGAATTGACATTTGCCACCATTTGCAAAAGGTGTAGTGTCGTAGAATGTAGAGTGATTAAGTTTAACACACCTTGTAAGGGTGTTTTTTTTTTTTTTGGAGGTGTGGTTTTCAATCTGGCAATTCTTTTTTCGGAGTTGGTCTTTTTGACAGCTGTCACTTGATTTATGCTCAGTTTTGTTTCTTATTTCAACATGAATAGACTGACAACATTCGCCGCGTTATTGCTGACATACGGCCCCAATTGCTAGAAGAAGTGGTCGAAAACTCCGGGCCTCTCGACTGGAATTTATTCAAGCCAACCTTTATAATTTACTTTAAAAACAAAATCAAACGTACACTAGAGGTGTCAATAAATCAATAAGATGGTGAATAACTTCATCTTAACATTTATTTTGAAATGTCATACAAAAGTACAAAAACCTAATTTCTCGGTAGAAAAAAATAAACTTCATCCATCTAAAGTTCGCATGTACCCAAAATCTTTTTTCACTTTTATGTTCACTTTCATTGCTGAAATAACATCAGAAGAACCACGCTTGAGAATTGCTCTAAAATACTAGTGCTCACTTACATATGTAATGACATTTCATTCATATTTCATAATGCATCAATAATACTAGCCACTAACTTGGGTGCTAGTGGTTTTATTTTAGTCGAATGAATTAGCCAGTTCACATTTCTAAGCCTTCCGAGATCTTCGTGAAGGTTAACACAATTTCTCAGAAAAAAAAACTCAAGTTTGTTGTCCAAAAATGAATCCAAAATTGTTTGGATTCGTTTGCTCAGCTTTAGGTTGTGAAAGAGAACTCTGTTAGAAGGAAAGAGATACAAAGCGTTTGTTGAGAAATTGTGTTCACATAAATATTTCAGCTCCATCAAAAGTGACAGGACATTTCTTGAGCACTCCGAAATCTCAAGAAATGTGAACTGGCTAAATAATGATTCGGCTGGAATATAAAAAGTTTTGTGTGTTGTCAGGTAGACAGCAAATTGCTTTATGGTCAAAACAGATGTGCAGATAATTTCATGCAGGAAAAAAAATTACACAGGCGCTTATGGGGATTTCTGCAGGGTTGCAGAACCTGCACTATGTCTCAATTGGTGAAAACAGATGTGCAGTTTATTCCGTGCAGTCAAAATAATTTACACAGGCTTTTATGGGACCGACCAACCCAGTTTCTGCAGGAGTTGCAGTGACTGCACGATGTCCCTGTTTCTAAATTGGCTGCTTAGTTTCATTGCAGCCAACAACAACAAAAAAAAAACAAAAAAAAAAAAACGAAAAAAATTGTAAATAAAAGGTGCCTGGCATTACTGATATGTACCACACTTGTTAATCAGCGTTACCGCTGTGACACTATTGCCACTACTTTTAAGAAAATACTTATATTTAATTATTTTATAATTTGAAGTTTTTAAGAATCAATAAATTTTTTTTAAGACAGCTTTTTGTATTGCCAACATAAATTCAAAAACATCCTTCAAAGATTAACTCGATTTCCAAAGATACTATTCAAAGCGACTCAGTTGTCAGGTGCCCTAACCATATTCCACAATCCACATTCCATGTTGTCATTTAGAAATCATTTATAAAGCTTATCAGTGTATTTTGTATTAAATTCGTCTTTGTAGTTGCAAATGTATCTAGAGGGCGCTCCTGTACTATTTCCTTGGATTTGCCATAGCATAAAACAGTCTCACATTTGAAATCGATTAATCTCCACTTCAGTGCGTCTCGCAATTGGTACGATGGCTGTCTTTTAGATGCTGAAGTCTCCATGCAACTACTGTGCACCAGTGATCACTTTTTTGCTCTAGCTTCTTTGCAACAAGTCACAGTCACATTGCTGTAATGGTACGATTGCATAACAAAACGAATCAAATCCCCATGAGTAAACTACAAGTCAGTTTTTTTTTTTGCTCGATTGTGGTAGCAAAATGCAGAAGGAAGGATCGTGCGACACAAATGTAGTTCAGTAGTTCGATAAGGTTGTGGGCATATCGGCGCAACCTCAAAAGAAGTATGTTTAGATAGATTTGTTTATAAAAAGAAGTTGATATTTCTTTTTTCTTCATTTGTTGATCCACCAGAGCCGCTAAGCGGGGAAATGACTGAATTTACCATGTTACAATTTTCTAATTAAGAGTTGGTTTTTCTTGGCGACAATTTTTTTTTATTTTTAAATTGCTTTAAAGATAATTACTGTCATCTTGTTGTTTAAGATGAAAAAATGTATTTATTTGTTCATGAAATAATTGAGAAATGTTTGAATGTGTATGTGTATGAATAGGAATCTAGTTGAGTTGCCTTTCAGTTGTGTGGTCAATATAATTATAATAATATTTTAACTATGTGTCTGTAAGGCACAATGCCTTTTAGAATGCAACCGGATGTTGCACGACACTATTTAGAAGAATTAGGGAGATAGGAAAGATAGAGTAAATACAAATGTCACATCTATACACATAAATACAAATGAAGTGTCTGCTTTTGATATAAAAAATAATAGCTTTTTACAAGATGCATATGAAATTATATGCGGTACTTAGATATAACCAAAACAAAACTGTTTGTCTGTCTTTCTGTCTATTTGTTCCGGCTAATCTCGAGAACGGCTGCAACGATTTTGACAGGACTTTCACAGGCAGATATCTAGTTTTGTAATAAGTAACTAAGGCTATTTTAATAACTAGGTGGCGCGAATATCAAATATCTGAATAGTGGGTAAGCTAGTCTTATAATAAAAAGCTATATGGTTAATTAATTTATTTTTTTTCTTCTTCAAATTAAGAATTGTTATAATTTCGAGTCTAGTGCAATGTGGCTTAAGATGCGTGTCCATTTGAGAGTACTTTCGCTAGTAAAATTTCGAGAGTTACTCTCGGGTGGGTGGTTGTTATATCGCAAGCTCACGAAAGAATTTTGAGAGTTTATTTCCTGAGAGTACTCTCATAAACCGTGTTCACCTGATAATTTTTTTCAGCTAGTTATCCGTTGGAAGTAGTGAAAGAAACATGTATTCTTACAAACAAACTACTACTCTCAGGAGTGACAAGTGAGCTTCAAATTGAAGATGCTCAAAAATTTAGAGATTTTGCTGTTTAAAAATTAGTGAAGAAGAATATATAATGGAATCCGTTAGACCCACTATTTTTAATATCACTATTAAACATTATTCTACCTGGTTTCTCAAATAATGGAGCTTTCATTTTAATTCGTTTTCAGTGTTTCAGAACACAAGAACTGGTCGGAAAATTCCGTTAAAATTGTATTTTTACTTGCGATTATAATAGGTACTATTGGTCAAAACTAAATTTACCGGACAAGTCTATTAACCGTACGTTTCGCTAAGACTTTCTTCGGAACGCCTCATTGGATTTATGTCAAGCTTTACATTTGAGACGATCTAGCTAGCCGAATTATTTCTGCTCACCAATATTTTAAATAATTATTTTTTTCTATTTATAATAAGTTCTTGATTTTTTGTTGTTGAAAATTTCATATTTTTAAAACTAATAAAAAAAATATTTTTAATTTTATAATCACCTGTATATTAATAAACTCTAAAAAACTGCATTCCAAGATCTCATTTTTTTTATAAAGTAAAAATAAAAACAAGAATTATTATTATTATTATTCTTTATTAGCATGTAATTTAAATTACAGGTTAATATAAAAGATTATAGAGCCTAGCTGCGGAGACTATTTATCAATACCCGTCCTAAAATTCATGAAATACTTTTCATAAATTCATTATTATTTAAGGCGTGTGATGGCGTACTCCGTTCTTACTAAAAATCGTTAAGTGTTGTAGTTTTGACACTTTTTATATGTTTAGACCATACACTGATTTTCCGTGTAAACTCTCGACAGCTATTCGCAAAATACGAACCCTGTTGGAATTGTGCGAGCTAATCTCCGATAGTGAACAAAACGTGTGCTCATTGGCGAGTGACTCCCAAAAAGTTGAAATGTCGAGAGTAAAAAGTCAACTCGCCGACAGCTCCTCTCAAGACTGTTTGCTCTCGAGAGTCGCTTGAGGGCTGAGCTTGCGAGGAACTGACAAATCCTGCAAAGAGTAAAATTTGTCTCGAAAAACTGTATCTCATGTAACCGTTCGGACTCGGCGGTATATTGTAGGTCCCTTCCATTATTGTAGATTCACAACACACACACAGGTATGGTTAAGAGTATAAGTCACTAGGCCTTGTCTCCCTAAGGAGCTGTCGCGCCAATAAATGATTTTACTTGCGATTATAGGAACTATAATTTTTATTGAGATAACAATCAAACATGACATTACGATCATAGAGAAGTCTAAGAAAGTTAGTGACAAAAAATGTCTGCAGCCTAAACAGCTTAAGCGATTTGGTATGTATGTATCTCATGACATTCCTCAAAAGGCAAATTGAAATTTTATTTTTAGGGCTTAAAATAACGGTACCTGGCATATAACCGTGAAGGAAAAGCTTAATTTTCTCGAAAACGGCTCCAACGATTTTGATAAAAAAATTTGAGATTTTTTTATAGGTATAATCTATCATCCTATAAGAACCAAATTTACGGGAAATGTCTATTAACGGTGTCTTTCATATTACGTCTTTTTTTAATTTTTGCCTTTATTGGTAACGGCTTATTGGATTTCTGTCAGCTTTCATATTTAAAAAGATCTATATTTATTTTTTTTTCTATTTACCTATAATAAATAAAAAATAAAAACTAACCATACAAAAATCATTTTAAGTTTTATGTTTAGCTGTATAAAAATAAATTCTAAAAACTGCATACCAAAATCTAAAAAAAATTCAAAAAACTAAAAATAAAAAACTGGATTTTATCAAAATCCGTCCTACAATTTTCGAAATACTTTTTTCATAAATTCCTTGTTATTAAATACGCGTGATGGCGTACTTCATTTTTACTCAAAACCGTTAAGTACTCAGTATTTTACTCTTTTTATATGTTCAGCACGTGTGATTTGTGTACGTTAATGTTACTTGTTTCTATCAAAGATCTTGCCTTCCAATGTGATTAGGCACATAAGAGCAAGTACGTCCGACCCAATCGTGCTCATTTTTTTTTTTAATTTATATTTTTATAATTTCGACTGCTTTCTTTCACTGTGTCTTCCTAAGACTTCACCTTCGGAGTTTGCCTTTCATTTTTATGTGGAATTGAATTTAGCAATTAATAAATTGAAAAAAAGTGTTCGGGATGATGTGTTTTTAATATTATATTATTTGTAATTTAACAACACAGTCGACAGACGAAAATAAGCTTTGAACTCCTAGTTTGTCATTATTTTCCCGAATCACATGTCACTATCCATCCAACAAATAAGGTAAGAGGTTAAACAAAATCCTTAACTAAACATTTAAATATGCAATATCAGATGAGAATTAAAATATAAAATATTGATAAATAAATAGCTTTTTAAAAACCGGCTATTTTGTCACAATTTTGAGTTATTTTCTGAAATGACGATGTTCAGATGAATGATCTTCGTTTTATTCATTTCATCTTTCAAGAAATGATCATGCCTAATACTAAACTGATGTTAACAACCCCAACATGTGTATATTCAGCAATTCAGCAACATTAATATGCACAAACCACATCATCAATTAGCACGATGCCGCCGAAAATATCTCTCTACAATTTAGCCGTGATTTATTGTATCTTTTATGCAAAATATACAATATCTGAAGTGCGCCCCCTGCCGGTTAAGCTGCCAACATCAGCCACTGACTTTCAAATACCAACAATTAACAACTTTCATCCTCATTCTCTGCGCAGCCGCCACAGACACAGGTGCTGAATTTATATCTTTTCTTTTCTGTTAAATACCATTAACGGCCAGAACTGCCAGAGGATATTTCGGACCTCGGATTTTGGGGGTCATCAATGTTTGGAAACACAAAAGCAAAGTGGCCATTGCGTTGCCATCCGCGGAGTTTGGTGTTAAAAATACCTTTAGTCGGTTTTTGAAATTCCGCAAAATCGATCAATCATTCGCTAATTATTATTCGGCTATGCCATTCGAAGAATTCATTCATCAAATTTAATGAATTTCCATGTTTCGGATGATTGGTTGGTTCCTTTTGTATCTCATAGATGGACAAAGTAGCCCACGTGTAAGATTATTGTAAGTTTTTTTTTTATGTGTTGATTAAGTTAATTCCGGTAGTTGTAGGAGGATTTTTATGTTAATATTGGATTTATAAAAATCAAGGCCAAGAACTGTGTGTAATAGTGGGTTGAACTTGTCTGCTAGCACGACGGAGCTTCGGGAAAACTAAGTTAGATGGATCATTTGTGTAACCAAATGAAAGGCAGATGCTTGTCGGACGAATTCAAGGCGAATCTGCTTTATGGTGGACTATAAAAAATTATGATCGATTGTTTTCGACATCTTAGGCTCATATTTTCAACTTTCAAGGTTTTTATATGATTAAGAAATTTTCAAATTGAAAACACATTTTTTGATTTTTGTGTGTAATAATTAAAATACTTTATTTATATTTTTTATTGCTTAAAATATTTGTATAGAACTTGAAGGCATTATGGTAACTTACTCGGTAGAGGAGAATGCCATATTCCATTCTTGAACTGTGATTTTATAATGACATTCGTGGTGGTTTTATGAACTATTCGTTTTGATTATCAATTCATATGTGTTTTCCAAAGCCATTTCTGTCTAGAATGCAAGAAAGATTGGAGATTAGTTCGTTAATGTATTTTTTTTTGTGCAGACCTTCTCAAGAATTAATTTTTTAATAATCGAATTAAGACTTGTGGCCATCTCAGCCGATTTTATGGGTTATTTATTTAAAAGACAAATTAAAAATTGTATTGAAAGAACTTAAGCATTTATTGAAATAATATTTTTCTTTAGAGAATAAAGATACAATATCTTTGTTTCACTGACCTTATATTAAAAAAAAAAAAACTTAAATTGTCTTATTCTTCGGACCTTGGTTTATGATTGACATTGTTCATATATTCAAATTTACTACTTCCTTGGGAAAATGAATGAAAAGCATTGATGGAACTCATTATGTTAATTATTGCATTCTTGTGATTTTTCTCAGGTAGTCTTATATAACGATCAGCCGAAACTATATTCACAGATTTTATCATAATTGGGAATGTTGTTTTCTTCTTTGAGTTTTAGCCAAAAGAATGAAGAAGATATTAGTGGCAAGTGATGTCGGTTTTGTGGAGTAGACCTTGACATTTAGTGCTTGTTCATCTTATGCTTAAAGCTAAACAAGGACTTTAAAAAAAACCCTTTTGGATCAGCAGTTCTTTTTTATTAAAATCTATTACTGATCTGTTGACCATCCAATAAATTTAATCTCAAAAAGACATGTCGTGGCTTTTAGGAAATCCAATTTTCGAAATATCTAGATTTTGAGCAGACCTTTGTCACGTGTCTTTTTAGTTTTGACATATTTCCAAAAATTCATTCTGCAAAACCATTAAAAATTAAAAAAAACCTGCAGGGCTAGACGAAGACACACTTCACAGTCTTTTTAAAGACTTATTTTTATATATTTATTTTTAACAAGCTATTATATTATTACAAAGATATTTTAAATAGAAGTGATCCGAATTCACACAAAAATTAAAGATTTATTTTGGTTGTTCCTTTTATAAGAAATATATTTACAGAAAATCTTAACAATGAGTTATGTAAAGAAGAAGAAGGCCTATGGAGCCGATGGCATACCTGCCGAGCTGTTCAAACTATGTAGGCTGACCATGACCAACATTACAAGCTCAGTTAAAGTAGGTGGTTTGCTGTCAAGAACAATCAACATCTTTACTTACTTACTTAGGGGGCGCTATAGTTCGGGACGAACTTGGGCCTCAACCAACATGCCTCTCCAGGCAGCTCGGTCTTTGGCGAGCTGCCTCCAGTTTCGCACTCCAAGTTTGTTGAGGTCGTTTTCCACTTGAGCGCGCCACCTCTGGGATGGAATCGAAGATCCTGCGAGCCGGAGCATTGTTGCCATTCACTCTACGTGACCTAGCCATCTTAAACGTGATATGCGTATTTTTTTTTGACCAGGTCAATGTCGCTGTACAGCTCGTACAGTTCTTCGTTGAACCTTCTCCTTCAAAGCCCGTTAACGCAGGTAGGGCCGAAATTCTTCCGAAGAATCTTACGCTCGAAACGACTAAGGATATCTTCATCTGCTTTACATAGAGTTCATGCCTCGGCACGATAGATCAGGACTGGGAGGATTAAGGTCTTATATAGTATCCTTTGTCTTTCGAGAGAGGGCTTTGCTACTCAATTGCCCTTCTAGCCCATAGAAACAGTGATTGGCAAGAGTAATTAATTCTTCGCTTTATTGCTGACGAGATGTTGTTGTCAGATGTTATAGCGGATCGGATCCAAGGTACACAAAGTCCCTAACTACCTCAAAGTTGTACCTGTCTATTGTGATGTTTTGTCCAATCTGCCGGTGTTGTGTGTCCCTTTTTGTGGACAACAGGTACTTCGTTTTGGCTTCATTGACTGCTAGTCCCATCTTAGCCGCTTCAGCCTCAATGTTCACCCCGTTCGCTTAAAAATGATGCATTTTTTATTCGTGTCGCACTGAAAGTGCTTCCAGGGTCTTATATTTTCGCGGACCATAGTTTGTGAAATGAAAAGCCTCTCCAATGCACTTAAAGTCATTTATTTTGAAACATCATCTCTACCCGGATAATCTGCTCAAAATCCCGGATAATCTTTAAAGCCTAAATTGCACACCTTAAGCAACATGTTGTGTATAAACAGTGTAAATTATTGCATCATTTGCATATTTAACTTGCAACATAACTTCTTGCACTCCCAGCTGCCTTTCGTCTGTGGTCGACTTGTCCAAAACAAATATGGTTGCGTTTCCTCATCACTTTCACTTGGACATCCTAATTTGTCTGCTCAATTTCACGATTTGTTTGCGTTTTTTCTAAGCACTACTTGTTATAGGATTTTTCTACTATTTTTTCTTATTAAATTAAATCTTTACAGGCAGGTGGTGTAGTTTTTTTTTTATTAGCCTTTTTGGTCCTGAGAGTCATTGAGACAAATATGACTATTTCTAGACGTTGGGTCTGTCTCCTAGCCGGCTACTTCTGAGGCAAAGCGCGAACATCATCTATCAACGAGGGCACTCGAAGTCTTAACAACATTTATGTTAATTAATTTTGATTATATAAAATAAAATGTTTGTAATGGCCAATTTAAGTGACATAAAAATCTGTTTTTGCCAAACGATCGAATTTCACATTGGCCAGAGATCGACATATTTGGCTCTGAGGTGCTCAGGCTGGGCTCTGTGACTAGCAGCGACGCAAGCTTCGTGTCCAAATGCATAGTGGAATGTCCAATTTCACGTTCATCGTTATACATCATTTTGTGGATAAGAGCAGCGTGCATATTTGAGGCACATGTGGACAAATGCTGAATTGTATATGCTTTTATATAGCGAAAGGCAAATGAGATCAATTGGGGCAAAAGGCTCAGGTAGGCATGACAGGCTGCTCGTTGTTGCAACTTTAATTATATTTGCTGGTTTGGTTTTTCAATGAATGCTCAATGAACTGTTACAGGGTGTATCTAACAAGGCAATTTCAAGTGCGATTGTAATTGGGTCCAATTTAATTTTAATTTAAACGGAGTTGTAAGCAGCAAGGACTTATGGATAACGCATACAAGAATAGATTTCCATTTGTGAATTCAGATTGATTGATGGAATAGAGGAAAATTCACTTAAATGACATTAACATTACAACTTTGTAATAACTTTAAAAAAAAAAAAACTGATCTTTCATGCATAGTAGTTCATTGTAGTTATTATATTTCATTTCCTAACTCTGGTGCGGTAAAATATGTACACACAGGTGTTGCATGGACAAACCTAGGAATATTTTTAATCCAAGAGAACTGTATCTTTTTGCAAAGCGAATTATTAATGTTATACCGAAGGTGGAGATACGAATCGCGCACTAGATCCGACGCCCATTATAATATCTTTTACTTTTTTGCCACACAGCAACGACACCACAATTGTACAAACTTTGTGGTGCAATTGTAACATTTATAGAAGGCGAAGACCTTGGATCAAAACTCTCTGAATGTGAACAGTGATTGTGCTAAGAAAAAAAAATATTTTAAACGACTTGAAGCAAGATATTCTTGAGATTTTGCCGCTGCAGCAGCATATAGTTGCAACTTACAAAACAAATATGGAACAAAACGACCTTGCCTGAGGGGCATTTAAAGATAATTCTTATTGTTTGAAATATTAGTTTTTATTTAATTAAATATCTTGAGTTATGTGTTATATTAAAAAAAACTAGGGGGGTTGTGGTTACGCAATAAGTTCGTAAATTTCATCATAAAGCCAACCGTAGTAAGGACAACCAGAAATAGTTTAAACAATTGAGGAAGGCATGTAGGCATTTAACCCCCATTTTTGATGGACCAAATTATTACATGACCAAAATTGTTGGCAAAAAATGGCTTATAAGTGAGACCGCTCATGTCGGTAATCATTGACGTAAGTAATGGGCCCCCCGTTCATGCTTTGGTGAAATGCTTACGGAGTAAATGACGTTTTACATTTTTTATTTGAATATAATTTAATAAACTCACCTAATACAATAACCAGCAGCTGGTAATAGTTGTTGTTTAAAATAAATTTATAGAACGAATTTTTGGTAATTTTTTTAACAAAATATGAAGAATTCCCCCTCGTCCTCGATTCCAATGCTTGGCTTCAAAAAACAAAAACACTACTGTGAACACTACTACAACGAACTGCATGAGTTTTTAGACTTTGCGTTCGATGTATTAGTTTATATAAGAAAACTTAACGAAAGCTTGGTAAGAATCATGATACACAGAATACAAGGTATGCTCACTAGACGCATACAAATCGCCATCTTGATATTTTATGACGTCACATTCTTCTTTTATTATTATTTTATTTGTTAAGTGAAGATTATTTTTTTAAACTGAAGGCTTAAACGATTTTTTTTATGATTATAAGAACAATAAACATAAAAAACAATAACAAAATCGGCAAATTAATACATTTATTTACACTCTCTAAGAACAAAAATCAGAAGAATGTGACGTCACGCGCATAATCAGCCAAAGTGAGCATACCTTGTATTTCTGTGTATCATGGGTATAAATATGTAGTAAGAACACATATTCATGTCAGAGTCCGACCCGAAAGGGTCGATAGGATAGAAATTAAAAAAGATAGATAAAGTGGTTTTTTTTATATATTTTTCCACTATAAACCAAATTCTTTTATTTATATAGAAAGTAGTTTTGTTTTTCTTCTAGCGAACCGCTGAGCTGCGATACAACTACATTTGTCACATCTGAACACAAAGCTTCCCTTTTTGTTTGGTAATTTGCCGACGATTCTACGTTGCCGTAGTGTTTCAAGACTCCGCCCGAACGTAAATGATTCTATGGGACCAGTCTTCTTTTCCACTTGCACAGTGACCAGAGTCTTGAAAGATCTCAACATACATAATATGTAAACTCTACTATTGTTCTGAAGAGATGAAAAACGGTCCAGTCTGCTATACAATTTACCGAACGATTGCATTAATATTCTTTCAAAGCTCAAGGAAATACGGTTCAATTATCAGCTCAAGAAATATCTCGAGAGACGAAAGCTTCTTGATGGTTTATCTCACCGAACAGGAGAACAAATCCGTATATTGTTTTGGAGAAAGTAATATTATTGCACTTGATATTTCTGAAGCATTTGAAAAGGTGTTGGCATCAGGCTCATATCAAAAGTGTATGCTTTCGGAATGGATGTTTTTCTCTTTCACTGCATTAGAAAATACCTTTCGGATTATTCAATACAAGTTGTATTCAATGGATTTAAGTGTGATACTCTCAAAAGAAATCCTGTTGTGCCACAGGGCTCCAACTCAACAGATCTCCCAACTCAAACTATGGAGTGTTGATAATTTTAAACACAAAGTTTTCTTCTGTCACTAAAGCGGAATAAATCCTACTGGGCACTAGAATCATGGAAGTCGACCATCTCAAAATTCTCGGTATAATCATCACCATGTCTTGTGAACGATCACATATGCGATGTTGCCTACAATTCCGCAAGATGTTTAGGCTTCCTTCGATGATGTAAGAAAATCTTTTTCCTTTTTGACCTGGTTACTATCGCAAAACGAATATCCTTCCAAGATTTAATTAAAACTCTTAATTACTGTCTCCCCTTAAACAGTTCCACCATAATCCTCCCGCTTCTAGGAATATCCAACAATTTAACCTCGATCCCAATTTCGGTCGTACTTACTATTAAGTACAGAGATTCGTTCTTCAGCCATACAACTCGAATGTGCATCGGCATTTCTTTTGAAATCCCTCTTTTTTCCTAACCTCGCCATATGTTCACCGATATTAAAAAAAACATATTTTTAATTTAAAAGAAAAAGAATATGTTACAAATTGTCCGTTTAATATTGTTTTGTCATTTTTAAAAATCTTCCAAACAATTAATTAATTATATTATATAACACCCTCTTGAACATCCCTGTGATGCTTTTTCTAAAATCTTCATTCAAATGAACCCAACTTCGGATGAATGGTAAACACCAGAAAGAAAATGCAAAGAGAGTGATATCCATAGAGAAACAATATTATAAAGAGAAAAATCTACAGCCTTCTTTTGACAATGCCTACAAGCTGAACTGTCATCTCATTTACTTTTTCGGATATGTATGAGTAAAACACAATGCTTGAAAAAATAAATGATATAGAAAAGTGAAAAACAAAATTGATGGTGTTGGGGGATGGAACGCACGAAAGGTTTTCCTCTTTATAATATTTTTATTCTTTGGTAATATCATCTTATGTAATAGCCTATTCACACCTATTCGCTATTCGTTTACTCAAACGAGTAGAGCGTTCACACCAAACATAACTTGCTCCTATAAGCCACTTGAGTTTTCTAGATAGAATTCAAAAGAGAGCTTTGAAAATGATAGGCGACCGAACAATAACAGAAACATTTACATCTCTTGAGCACCACCCGCCGTAATGTTTCGTGCCTTTCGTTATTTTATCGTTATTTTTACAAACAATGCTGTAGCGAAATAGCCAGCTGCATTCCTCCCCTGAAACGATTAAACCGTAATAGTCGAACTGCTAGGAATGCCCATCAGTTTACCCTTGAGCCTAACTTCAGACGTACTGTTTAGTATAGATATTCTTTCTTTAGTCGCACCACACGAATGTGGAATGCTTTGCCAGGCTCTGTTTTTCCCTCCCATTTTGATGTGCAGAACTTTAAAACTATTGTGCAGCGGTATCTCCTCTTTTATCCCTCCTCATTTCCCTAATGCTCGTGCGGTGTTTAAACATTTTAAGAGTACACACAAACCCCTTTCGGCGTGTAAATTATAAAAAAAAAATACTCGTTTTTGTTTGACATTTGAATTGTCATGGCAATAGCCAAACAAAACACATAACCCAACTTTGATTTTTTGCCAATTGTTCGCTTCGTTTGCACATCCAAGCACTTAAAAAAAAGAAATATATCATTTAAACACGTATTGATTTCAAAACAAAACATTTTTTAAATTAAACACACTTCACACATTACAAAATCTCGCAGAAACGCCACTGCCTTCACTAAATAATTATGGCCATGTTTCCAACTTCCTGAGACCTGAGAGGGCTGGTTCATTTTTGGCACACAGAAGTCCTTGTTCAAGCTTCATCAAAGGCTTTTTGCATTTCTTCTCTTCAATTTTCTGTTAATAAAAAGTAAAACTAAGCATTGGCAAAAAAGTTACTTACCGCTGCTGATATTTTTTTAAAATTATTTACATATTTTTTGACAGCAAGCAACTAGCTGTTTTTTTTTTAAAGGCCTATTCATAATCATACAAATTTCTCTTGACACAAAGATCTCTTTGACTGATTCATCTTTGTATTGCAACTCGTTTTCAAGTCGTTTCGTTTTATCGAAAACGAGTCGTTTTGCAAAACAAGTCGTTTATGAAAATCGTATGGGAAAACGAGTCGTTTTTGGTATTCGTTTTCGTTTTGAGGAAAACGAGTAAAATGTCGTTTATGGTTTGATGTGAATAGGCTATAATTTATAGCCTGACAACATCACGGAGGTATCGAGTCACAAGTCGATATGGAATTCATTTTCAGAATTTTTCGTATTCTCCCCCACACACAACTTGTCACACACAAAAACGGCTTTTACGATCTTTAACCATAGAAATGATTCCATTTTTTATTATTTATTCAGCATTTAATTAAACCCAAAACACAATCTTTATTTTCCGGTTTCAATCTCACTTTTCCTAATTTTCTTTTCTTTCCAAGGCCCTTGACCTCACAAGTAGCTGTAAAATATTGTAAGTCTATTATTACGTCTACCTACCCTTTTCGTGTCTTGTACACTTCTTTTCTTTTCATCAAATCCACAACAATGATAATAGAAAGCTAACAATAATGGACTACTACTTCTAACCATCAATCATTTCTTCTTTCACAAAACTGATATACATAGATAATAGCATTAAAACCACTTTCCATTGTGGTCCCAGCCAAAGTAACACTCAATCTATGAATTATGACAAAACAAAGACATCCCCTGGAGAAAATAAGTCAACACTCAACAGTATTATAATCGGCGCTCAAAAGTAGCCCAATGTGCCCACCTCCACTACTTAAGAAGAAGATAACATTATTAATGATCTACCACGCCCTTCTTTTCTACACCCTTTCATAAATGAATTTATTAAATAATATTTTATTTTTCAATCCTCAGTTTGACGATTTTATTGTTTATTTATTCATGATTTTATTTATATTATGCTTTAAAATTCAATTTCATTTTGATATGAAAAGAGTTAAGTGTTAGAAATGAATTTATTATTATGATTTTATTAATGGCGTTTTCGATTACGTCTAAGTATAATATTCAGATTGAAAAAATTTTGGGTAGCGATTCGTAAAGGCAATAAAATCAGCCGCTTTTAATAACCGTTACGTTTTATTTAAATTGACACCTACTTGGAAATGATTTTTTTTTTTTGACTTTTATTAACATGTTTTCGTAAGTGTTTTGAGAGAAATTTCTGTTGGTTATTTTAAAACACAAAATTATTCTGTTTATCATAAATTGGATAAAAAAACAACAATTAAATATAATTAATTTTTTACTTTATATCAATAAAAATCTGTTATATTTAGAACAGTCAAACAAAAAGTGAAAAACAATGTGTGCGGCAATTTAGTAGTTTTAGGAATGTCAGTGACATACAACTTTGGGTTTGTTTGTTTTAAAATTGCGATCAACTTTTAATTATCGTTCATTTTGTGCGGCTATAAGTAAATATCCATTAAGACCCAGTTTTCTCTTTTTTAATTGATTTCAATTCAAATTAACTGCTGATCTGTTAATCTCACTGATCGGATAGACAACATTGTAGTATTTTTATCCACTAGACAGCATGGTTGGTAACTTTTCTGACAACTTTGTGGTAACTTAATAATAATATCATTTAATGTCAAGGTAGATGGCTTATGAAATGAATAAGAAAATAACTATGTTGGCTGAAAATATTTTACAAATCAAAGTGACATTTGACAACGATAATAAAATCCCAAATTGGTAATTTTCAGCCATTATATAAGTTTAATAAGTATCTGTCAAATAAAAAAAATTGAAATGATTATCTACAGTGACGTCACAAGTGAAAGTATATAACAGTCTCTGTCATGAGCAGGAGAATACAGTCTATGGTCCGTTAAGAGACACACATTTTAATTTTAAGTAACTTTAAAACCAATAGTCTAGAATGAAACATACATATGAATTGTCACGCGAAATAATTATAAAACTGTCATTTTCCGCCATTTGCAAAAATTATAGCATCATCCGATAGGGTGCCAACTTTTGCGCCACGTTTTTCTTTTTTAATGACAATTCACTTTGATCTTGTATAAAATCAATTCTTTTTGTTGAAAGTATACAGCTCTCTCTTCTTTTCTCTCTGAGAAGAAGGTGATTTAAGAAAATTCTTTTCAAACAAACTGTAAATGTAATATTGAATCTTTGAACTTGTTTCACACAAGATTTTGACAGCTTCTGTCAATGTCACATTACAATGAAAAACTTTTTGCCAAGTACAAAATAATTATGAATAATTCAAATGTGTTTTTAATAGACCAGCTTAAAATGATCTTTTTTAAGGTGACAGCTCAAGGTTGCAAAAAAAAAAAACAAACACAAACAAATCACTAATGCTTCATGCACCATATTTTTCTTATGTAAATTACTATATCAACTTGCACGCATGTCAATTAACCATTTTATCTTAAAGAAACGGGATCGTTGACATAATTATTTGGTAATTATGTTAAGACACTCAAGAAGATGAACAAAAGATTTGAAGATCGTATACAATTAAAATGTGCTAATGACAGTGTTTGTCTTTCAAATGACTTCTTTTTTAGCTTATCTTTGGAAGAATGAGAAATTATTCATATTCACTGAAATGAGGTAATTAACCGGAAACCATTTTTTTAGGGGAGAGAAGGGTAAGAGGAACATTAAGAGTAGGTTTTTACCGAAAATTGAAGACGAATTTTGTTTCAATGACACCAAAAATGGGTACATACGGTAACAAGTTGAAACAAAAAGGTGAAAACATTAAAATGCTAAAAATATATGTAAATAGAAAAACAAACAAAAATCCTGTCTTCACTTATCACTTTTTGTTTTAGCAGAACCAATCAATGAAAACATTAACAAATAAATTACAAATACCTAATCTCCATATGAAACAATTTGACAAGTCAGTCTTTTTTCCTCATATCTTAATTACAAAACATCAATGGCACATAAGGGTGAGGCCACATATGTATGTAGTTTTGATTTCATTTATTTTGCCCATCAATTGTGAAATAAGCTTCCAAGCCTTGCTTTACATTTGCTTGGTTCGTTTTTGCCCCGTGGTCCCTTAACATGGCGCTGCTTGGTATGAAAATTAACTGCAAACAAATAAAACACATTAACTTTGACAGTTCGTAAATTAATGTCATCGTTGAATACAACGACCAGTTGCTGATAGTGTTGTTTAATTTTAATTTGCTTAGACACAATTTTCGTGAAGGGAAAGTGAATCCCAATTAATTTCTAGTTGGTAGGTTGGTTGTTGTCTCTGAATCTCGCACCTTATCGACTGACAGCTGACAAACACGTTCGCTGTTAAAATACATACTCCTTTTCACTTTTTGTTGTTTGTTGAAAACTGGAAGTCGTGTGCCCTGAGTGTGTTGTTCTCCACTGAAAAAAATCCTTCTCCTACAAACTACAAAAATGTAGATAACATTTTCATTACAATAAAAAAAAATCACTAGAGAAATTTCCACATGTTTGCCAGAAAATGTATGCAATTAATTCCCTTGGACAAAAGTGAAAATTCACCAAATCAGTAGTTCAATCACTTGTGCAGGTGTTTGGTGAAAGAAAATCTTGTCAACGGACATTTTATAGTTTTCTATGGAGATTTGTCGTTTCAGAATGGCAGAGGTTGCGAACGTTAAAACAAAAGTTAACTGGCTTAAACGTAGTTGACATATTATGCAAAGCTGGGTATATTTTTTTAGAGTATTGCATACCACATCTTATAACATCTCCTCCTATGTGTCACCTGCTCCACCTACATGTCATTAGGTTATCTTAACAACTGACACTTCTGATCAAGATCTTGACTTGACACACAAACTTTGTGCGGTGCATTATGACAAACCGGTGTGTGCCGCATCGCATCGTATCGTATCACTCTATACGCCAGAAAGAAAAAAAAACAAGTTGTTACGTTGACATTTCACCATTTTCACATTAATCAACGGTGCTTGCTCAAGCACGCGTTAGATTTTCACTCTTGAGAAATTCATGGGGTTCTCTTAATTGTTTTTATCGCCATCGTCGTCGTCGACGTCAGGGTAATGAACTAATGTCAGTATTTACTACAAGTGCGAGTGTTAAATTACCAAAACGCATATTGCTAAAATTATATCTAACACGTTTCACAGCATGTCTCGCTAGATGGGCATATATGGTATTATTTTTTTATAATAAGTGATTTGCGTAAAACGATATCAAATTATTTTTATTGGGAAATATAGAGTTGCTGAACTTTATAACTATATTTCTGCAAGTTATATATGCATGTATTTATGAGACAATTTGGTAATAAGATTTTATTGAAATGTTATTATATTTATTGAAAAACGGTAATTTTATGTTCATTGATATTTTGTATTGGCACTGTGTGGAATGAAATTATAACGTCACCTTTAATTCAAGAATTATTCGTCACATATAATTCTGTCTAATGGGTGTGACAGGCAGTTATGATAATTATTTTATAAATAAAGTTAAAAGTATGGTTGGCGATTGTGCTGGCGAGAAATTAATTTTATTTTTTTAGATCGTATTGATTGATTTTCAAATATGGAGAGTTGTTTGCTTACAGACTAATTTGCTTTTCTTTTATTGACAGTAGTAACTACGTTAGTGCGTCAGGCGGCCATCGACCTAGTTACTTTGTTTTTGTTCCGGGTAATGGCACTTGCAGGGACGTAAAAATCCTCTAAGAGTAAGCTTTGTTTTGAAAAAGCGCAACTCAATTTAATCATTCTAATTTGGCGGGAAATTCAAATGAAAAATGAGCACTGAGCAGAGTCTGAGCGAACAGACATAGAATAAAGTTCTGAGCAGAGAATGCACAGAGGTTTAATTATTAAACATCGTTAGCACTAAATTGTCATGAATAGAAATGTCAAATATCAAAACTGTCAAACCTAAAAATAAGGTATCACTGAAAGTTAAAACCTCGTTCAAAAAAATTTAATAAATAATAATATTTTACGTTTTTCAAAAATAAGAAATAAAAAAGCGACACCAATTCAAAACTTTCAACGTTTAGAGCTAAATAAGAAATATTTTTGTGACAGTTCAGGTTCTGAAACCTGACCCTATTATCACAATCATGACGCTGACAAGCAATTAGACTGCCCCTCTATAGATTCTGAAAAAGGCGGTTGTCGAGCTTCCCAAGCTTGTCATGCAAGAGACCTTTAGTATGTCACAACATTTCTGAAATGTTTTTTAAATGTTTCTGAAATGTTTAAATAAAATGTTTCTTGGTGTGGACACCCTTAGATACAAAAATCTTATCCTCCCTGTATGACAGTTTTGTTTGACTGAGTATAAAGTATAAAGGTTATCATCGTATCATTAACTACTTAAAATTGGTTTTGAAAAACCTGCAAATACATACATTTATGAGGTGTTGGAATGAGTGTAATAGCAGACATTTCAAAATAGCCTCATCCCAATAATATTATAAATGAGAATGATTCTATGTTTAGATGTTTGGATGTTTGTTCCTCAATCAAGCCTCAACGCCTTAACGGATTTTAATTAAATTTGGTAGGTGGATGGATGAAGTACTGGATTGAATAATAGGCTGCTTTTCATCATGGAAAAATGAATGGAGAGGCTTAAATGTGAAAATATGTATGGTTGGAGGTTTGGTTGTTATGCGTCTATACCTCAACTATTGCTTGAGCTTGTCACGTTTGATAGATGGATGAGTTAAATTACTCACTGTAAGACAACTCAGGCTAATTTTATACCGAACAATTAAACGATCCCTGCCGAAGAAATGTGAATAATGAATTTAATGGGTTTTCATTTAAATAAAAAAAAATCATTTCTGAGTCCACGCAAACGAAGTCGGTAGAAGCTATTGTGTATATGTATATAAAACACATCCCATGACCAAAATTCTGTAAAAAGGAATGCTCTGTTCTCTTTCTACCTATATTGTATTAACCAACAAATTTTGCTTTACCAAGGTTGGAGGATCGTAGAAATAAAATGCCATTTGTATGAATTTCAACCTTAAAAGGTACAAAAGAAATACCTCATGAATAGTTTACAAAATTATATCAGAAAAAGAACATACATTAAGAAAATCGCTCATTTAATTAAACACTGTCATAACTCAAAAACGCAATTTTCGATTTTATGATTCTGAATTATTTGTTTTGCATTGCTTGATATTGTGTGACGAAATGTTCATATTAATTATCTTGTTTATTTTCGGCGTAAGAAGATAATTAAGTCAGTCAATATAAAGCAATGAAAAACGAATAATTCAAGACCATATACATAATAAAAAAATGTTTTTTTTTTAAAGGATAGTAATAAAAAGGTTAGCTTGATTTGGTATCAATATCACTAACCTATAAATATCACTTTTTCTTAACAATTTGGCTAGAGTTTACTAATAAACTTTTGCAAAGAAACTTCGTTATTTTTCTATTTCAGTATATTATAAAAAAAATAACGGCATGCATTTTTGGGATTCATTGTCTTACAAAAAATATATAAAAAAAAAATAAAAACAATGCTACTTAAATAATGCAATTTTGCAAACCTTAACGCAAAATTGGGATTTTTTTTAAATTGTCTCTTATTGATTTGAGGTCTATTTTTTTTATTTTTAAAGTTAATTTTTTTTGGCCAATTGAAAGCCTTTTATTTGATTGAAATATCCGAACATTTGTGGAAGCTATATAGCTCAACGTGAAGTTCCAAATAATTTTGTCAATGGAAATTATTTTGACTTCCGAAGGTCATCTTATTTATTTAGTTGTAAGCACAAATTGTATTAATAATATGTGTGTTCGATAGGCAGAACAAAGCTTTGGGGGAATAAAGGCCATGGTAACATTTGTGTACGTAGTCACAAAAGAAAACCTACGGTCAAGAACAATATAAAAAAACTTTCAGGATGGCATCAAATATCGATAGGGAAATTGATAAAACTCACATGACATGTGCAATTTTCGGGTATCAAAAACCTCCAGATTTGTGTTCAGCTCTTGGAGTTATCGAAATAAATTGCACGACTGGATCGCACGTACGTAGTCCTGCCATAAGTTCTGCCCTAACTTATAAGACGCCAAAAAAAAATTGTATTGATCTGTTGTTGTTCTCAAAATATATAACGGACAAATGGATACCTTAAGTGATAGTTATGAGTCAGTTGAATTTAATACGCGAAACGATTAAAGAAAACCGCGTCGCTATTATTGCACTGCACAAATGCAGTAAAACTCCGACTGAGATTTTCGAATTGCTGAAACCAGTCAAAATATCGAAAAAATTCATCTATCGCGCTATAAAACGGTACAACGAGATCTCCTCTGTTGATGATAGAGCAAGAAGTGGCCGACCTCGCCAAAGTAGGACGCCAGCAGTGATCAAAGCAGTTGCGGAAAGAATCCGAAGAAATCCCCTCCGCAAACAGAAAATTATGGCTCGAGAAATGGAAATACCCACAAGAACGATGTCACGCCTCATACAACAAGATCTAAAGCTTGGCGCTTACCGTAGAAGTACTGGACAACGCCTGACTGAAGCTCTGCGCAAGATAAAAGCGACAAGATCAAAGGTGTTGCTTCAAAGACACGCAAACGGAGGACACAAAAATATTCTTTTCACAGATGAGAAAATTTTCACAGTGGAACAGAAATTTAATCGCCAAAACGACAGGATTTACGCCCATAGCTCCAGAGAAGCTGCTGAAAAGGTTGGAAAAGTCCAAGGAGGCCATCATCCAGCTTCAGTGATGGTTTGGTGGGGAGTGTCGTATGACGGTGTTACAAATTTGCATTTTTGTGAGCAGGGAGTGAAAACACGTGCTTTCAACTATCTTGCTCTTATGTGCGGTCACATTTTTTATTTCTTTAAAAAATGTGAAAAAGTGTGGATTTTTTTAAAAATCGTAGGAACGGATCAGCCCAACCGTTTAAGCTGTAGTCCAAAATACATACGAACAGACAGACAGACAGACAGAATTTTGCCAGTAACTCAAATATGTTTCTCTACCATCGTAATGCCATGTTTGATTGTTATCTCAAAATATTTAATCTGCACGAATGTATAACTTGCATTATAGTATCACAAGTAAATATCTGGAAATTTGTAATTAGTGTTACTACCCCCTTTTTAACATGAGATTTATAGGCAAGTTATGCATTCGTAAAAAAAAATCTAACAATCAAACATGACATTACGATTATAGAGAAGTCAAAAAAAGTGGGTCCGGAAATTCCGTCCGTCTGTCTGTCTGTCTGTCTGTCCGTATCGATATCTACAGCCTAAACGGTTAGGCCGATTTGGTTCAAACTTGGTATATAGTATTTTTAGAGTACTCTACCCGACTGCATTCTAGCTCCAAAACTAACGGTACCTGTCATATAACTTTTAATGAAAAACTTATTTTTCTAGAAAACGGCTCCTACGATTTTGATAAAACTTTCTGAATGGTGTTTTCTATACAAAATCTATCTTTAAGTTTTAATGGATTTTTCAAAAAAACTTTTATAACGGTACCTCCCATATGACCGGTTTTTTAAAATCAGACTTTCTCGTTAATTAATTGACGGATTTTGATGAAATTTTCAAAATATATAGTGTTTTATGATTTAAAAAATATTTCTTATTAAAATTTTCAAAAACATTTTGTTTTTAATTTTTAATATTTAAAAAAAAAATATTTTTTTTTGAATATTTTGAAAACGGATCTATAGATTTTTTTTTTAATTTTCTCCTAGTATAAACTATAGATTTCTTTAAATTGACATACTCAAACAAAATTTAAAATATGTTTTCAGAAAGTTTTTCAAAAAGAAACATTTTTTTTGAAAAAAACTGGTCGAACGATTTTGAATTGAAAAAAACATTTTTGTCAAAAAACGTTATGAATAGTGTTTTTTGATTTCATAAAAGTTTTATTTGTTTAATATTTTCCCCAAAATTTTATTTCATATTGCTCGGCTAAGCCCTAGCCATTCGTCAAATAAAAGAAGGTGAAAACTTTCATACATACCTACGTATTTTAAAGCATTTTATCATCATAAAAGCACACAGAATAAATAAGGAAGCCTATTTTTAACACACAAAAAAAACTAACAAATAAAAAAACTATTCGATTACTACTGAATGCAAAAATTTCAATCGAGAAAACAAAAGCTAAATAAACAAAACCACTGTTAACTTTTAATATTGTCTCTATTCCCACTCGCTTACAGTAGTTGGAATGTGTATCTTAATTTTAGTACCTACCTTCTTTCCAACATTATTATAGGTACCTAATATCCTTAATAAATTCCATTAATACCTACACCATACGTTTATAGATCCATCAAACATAATTAAGCTATTTTAATAAATTTGATTTCAAAAAGTAAATTATTGTTATTGGGACCTTTATAGGTCCCTATACCTAGCATTATTGCCCTACTGCTGATTCCCACGAATCTTTATGCCAGTTGTTTAAATTTTTAAATACCAAAATGAAAATTTAACTAAAAAAAAGTCCTTTATATCTTTCTATTAGCAAATTATATTATTAACAGTAAACAATAAGTGGAAAGATAATACACTAAAAAACTTCAAAAGCTAACAATCCTATATTTGTATGTGTTTATCCCTTTATCGTGACGCATGTTCGTTCGAGCTTCAAACCACAACGATTCTAAAGAAGTTGCACATCAGAAAAAATATTAAAATTAAATCTTTGTCAAAAAGACGCCTGTACCTAAAAAGTATTAGCACACATGAGCAAGTACGTGCGACCCAGTCGTGCCTTTAATTTAATTTGTTTGTAAGATGTTATTGTTTCTTTGGGAATCAGAACCTAACAAATTGTAATCTGCCTATAGCGATATAATCGATTAAGAAAAATTGTATAGATTGTTGGTTTGCATTGTTCTTTAACCTTTTGTGTTGAAATAACGCCCTCTTAAACGCTTACATTAAGTGGTTAAGTGGTCTTTTGTTTTTAAACACCAATAAATTCCAAAAGACAGCCGAAACATCAATTGAAAAATCCAAGAAATTGAACTCTCATCTCTATTAAGCAATCAGTAGCTTTCAAAGCATCTGAGCTTCATTTAATGACCCAAAGTCAACAACAAATATTGACACCTCGGATTTTTGAAATTTTCTATTAAAGGAAGCCTCATGTTCGGCTGAATGATGCCTTCACAGCACAACAGGAACAACAACAAACAAACGATAAAATGTTGTCCACAATCATTGCCAATAGGTGGATTTCGCAAAAAAAAAAACAAAAAAAAACAAGATGATGCAGCACGATTATAGTTACAACAGCCGCTTCGCCGCCGGTGTTTTTATAGCGATACAGTGACAGTAGGTAGTTTCCCCAAGACTCGACTCGACACAACGTCATCTTCAAGAAACTTTTTTTTTAACGAAGAGCCTCTTTGTTTTGGTTTGTTTTGAAAGAAGACAGCAACCACGAGTGCCGCGCCGCATGTTCATGCGCTGGATGGATGTGCGCTGTTCCTGGCCGAAGTTAAGATTCAGATACAAACGGGCTTTGAGTTAAGTTCATGAGCACTTCCCAATACTGCAGGCTTCTATAGGTTTAATGATTAAACAAGTTTATGTTTTTTTTTTAAGTTTTTCTTGCAAAAATAAGAGCTTCAGCTTCACTGACAACCCTGAAGCCTGAAGACGTCTCTTATAATAAGGCACCATAGAGTGAGCAGATAAATCATCGAAGATGCAAAAGCTAGTTGTTATTTTGGATTTCTTGCCGCGTGGATTCGTTTGAATTATATTTGCATTTTTGATGAGGATTTGGCTCTTATCGACTTCGACGTTCGAATAGAGTTTCTTCAAATCCCACAAACTGGTCGTCTTTATTGAATGGAAAATCAAAACAAACAAACTTGAAAATAAAAGAAACCACCAGGACTGGCTGGTGTGTAAATAATATAAATTGTGTCAGCAAGGCACTCGACCAAAAGACTATCTTTTGATAGAGATTTTATAGGTTGTTTTGCTTTTTACTGGCAATAGTCACGGAATTTATAATATAAAAGCCTGCTGAGTCAATGAATTTTCGCTTTTATTGGACCACGGCAGGGAGCACTCGGTGTTCAAAGGTGTTTCCGGTTTGTTTTGCGGTGTTGGTTGCAAGTCTCCCAATGAAGCAGGTTATGTGAGCAATATTTGTTTGTGCAAATAAGTATGTAACTATCTTTTTTTAAATATTTTTATTTTTATTTAAACACAATAACCTTTTTCGTTAATTTAATATATTAAAAATGATTATGTTAAGATTTTATTCGAAGTTTTCTAGAACAATTATTAAAGAACAAATCTAAGTCCTTATTTAAGTTTAAGCAAATGTAGTTTAACATTTATGAAACTAGAAAAGCATGTTTCAGATACAATCAATTTAAACCCTAAAAAAACTTTGAAAACCAGCATTTATTGAATATTCATAGGCAATCAATAACTAACCTAACACAACGCTAAGGAAACGCACGTCATTACCATCTGGTTTATTGGTGTTTTTTTTTTTTTGTAGAATAGATTGTGCGCTATTAATTCATTTCAATTAGCATTTATCGATAATTCTTAGAACAATAACTGACGGATATACCAAATATTCAAATGTGGACATTTGGTTGAGAAGAAGATTTTGTAAAAAGTTATAGTTGGACTATTTATCTTCTGTTTGGTGAATAAATTTTTGATTTTATAAAATTATTTTTTAGTTTTTTTGAGCACATTTTTCATTACATTCTCACACATTTCACGCACATTTCATTAATTTCATCACGAATATTTTGTTTGAGTTGCTCAGGCGTTTCTGGTTTGTTTGCATAAACCTTGCTTTTCTGATATCCCCACAAAAAGAAGTCCGGAGCAGTCAAATCAGGCGACCGTGGAGGCCAATCAACATCACCATTTCTTGAAATAACTTGTTGTGGAAAGAGGTCTCGCAATAATTCCATTGTAATCCTGGCTGTATGCGATGTAGCACCGTCATACCACATATTAATCAAGCCCAAAGCATGCAGCATGCATGCTCCCCATTCACAGTTACCTTTACGCCGTTTTCATTTTCAAGTAAGGTCCAATGATTCCTCCTGACCAAATTGCACACCAGACTGTAACTTTTAATGGATCATGAATAATTTGAGGGTTTTCCATTGCCCAGAACCGACTATTCTGTTTATTCACATATCCATTCAAATGAAAATGTACCTCGTCACTCATGATTTATTCATGAAAATCGGGGTTGTCATGGCCTAGCTTTAACATCCTATTGACATATGTACGGCAGCGTAAATGGTCCTGTGGAAGAAGCTCTTGTGTCAACTGAATCTTAAATGGAAACAAATGCAAATCCTTGTGCAAAATTGTGGCCAAAGTTGTTCTTTGACGACCAAGCTCCTGAGCACGGCGTCGAATTGAGATTGATGGATTGTTTTGAACACTTCCTTGAGCAGCAGTAATGTTTTCAGCCGATATTGCAATACGTTGTGGTCCATGCTTGGGCCTATCACCTACAGACCCTCTTTCTTTGAAATCATTCACTACACGATAAATAGTGTGTTTTGTTGGCACGTTGTTTCTATCACAAATTTCACGTAACTTTCTCATCGTCACAGTAATCGATGATTGATTTTGATAAAATGTTTTAACGATTAAAACACGTTGGTTTATCGAAGCCACGTATCTACTTCACGACTGCCAAATATGAACTGTCAAGACTAATGTTTACCAAAATGGCGGCAAAACAAAGTAGTATACCTTCCCCGCGGACACTTTGTGTAATGAACCATTCCATAAGCCATGTTTGGAGTTTTTAATGAACCTTTAAGAAAAAGTATATTTTACCGAAACAAACGACGCAACGTCACACAGTGGTCTGGACGTCGAAAAAAGATCTTTTAAGAAAGTCATGTTTAGCTTTCTAAGTTTTACGATTTCGAAGTACCAACATATTATTTTTAAAAGTCTTTTCTTGACTATCTACAAAAAAATGATTATTCGTCATGGAAACCTCTAATGGTTTTCATGAAAACTTTTTTAAATTTCAAATTTACCTTCACTTGCCTACACGTAGTGACTAATATCAATTTATACCTTTCATTTACAGCACAGAAAAAATCAGCTGCACATATTTGCACTTTTCGGAGTTATGTTCAAATTTGTCTTACTGGGGCGGTTTTCAAAAAACTCGGTCTTGACGGTACTATATTACAAAAAGTTATAATTTCTTCTGTAATTATTTTTCAGAAGTAGTGCCCCGTGGCTTAGTGGTTAGTGTGTCGACTGCTAAGCGAAAGAACCTGGGTTCAAATCCAGCTCATAGCCACCTTTTTTCTGGGGTACTGCCTCTTGCGAGGAACTGACAAAACTTCCAAGAGTAAAAATTGTCTCGAAAAAGTGCATCTCATGTAGCCGTTCGGACTCGGCGGTAAACTGTAGGTCCCTTCCATTCTTGCAGAATAACAACACACACACAGGAATGGTTGAGAGTATAAGTCACTAAGCCTTGGCTCCTTAAGGAGCTGTCGCGCCAATAAATTTATTTATTTAATTTATAATTATTTTCAGAAAAATTTGGTAAAGCTAGGGTTTCCCGAACATCTCTTTTAAAGAGAACATGTTCTCTTTTTCAATTCAGTTCTACTTTACACTCTCTTTTTTTATAAAATTCTTTTTTTGTCCTCTTTTTTTATGTGTCCTCTTTTTAGTCTCTTTTTTTATCTTCCTCTACAGATTTTTTTCCGTTCGTTACTTCAATTTTGAAATTTCAACATCAAAACCAATAATTTTTCATATAAAACTGTTAATGTAGTTTTATATGAAAAAGAGTTTAAAGAGTTTCAAGAGTCGAAAGTACACAAGTATACACTAATGCAAATCACCATGCAAAAACTTACATCATAAGAACGTTTACAAATTGTGGAAATTTATATCCAAAATTCGCGCTTTATTCTCCAAAATTATAAAGCACTTCGTCAAGTTTACGGTGCGCATAACCGTCCATTTGAAAAGCTACGCTACGTACCATTCGTACAAAAGAAGCCATCCCTCTTGTAGACGTGAGTGTGATAGAGGACCCGACCCGAATTTATCGATCCGATGCCGTTGAAAAATTTTGAGGAAAGATCTTGGCCTACATCCATATAAGATCCAAGTGGTGACTGAATTAAAGCCAGTGGATCATCAAATGCGTCTTATGTTCGGTGAATGCGCTGAGAACCAACTAGAAGTGGAACCAGATTTGTATCTTCAAATCGTGATGAGGCTCATTTTTGGGTAAGCGGGTATAAACCAGCAGAATTGAAGTTTTTGGAGTGAGATCCTCACGAGACTCCATTACATCCCCAAAAAAATCACCATTTGGTGCCCAGGGCTCATTTGTTTTTAAATCCGAAACCGGCGCAAAACATTACAGTGAATAGCGAACACTACAGGCAAATTATTCGTAATTTTTTCATTCTTCATGTCATTGGAAATCATTTGGAGGAGAAATGGTTCCAACAAAACGGCGCAACATGCCATACCGCACTTGCAACCGTCATTTGAATTTTTTGAATTTTGAAAATGTTCTATTTTTTCTGTTACATTATGCCCACCCTAGGTTAAGTCCATTATTTTGAGAAAAAAAAGTGTACCTTTATTTGAAAAATAAAATAAAATCAAAACATTGACCTTATTTTGAGAAAATCGGTATTTCACGAACCTATTAATTTTTGCCTCAGATTTTTTTCAACTTTTCACTATTTTTTCTTGGAAAATACATATACAAATATTATAATATTATGATAATTTGAATTAAAGGAAAAAGTTTAGTAAAGAATAAATAAAAGGATAAGGGATAATCCTAATTTTTTTTAATTTCAACCAAAAAGTAGGGGAAAGTAAAAAATTAAAAAAAAGCTTCTTTTTGTAATTTTTGGCTGCATATGGGTTTTTCCCTATACCTGTTGCGTTTTTCACATAAATAAAAAACAAACGATTTTGTTAGTTTTATAGCTTTTTTATTGTGCATAGGTATTATTTAACTTTTTATGATCTTTAAGGATTAGTATTGCCATATTTTTGGATTGGCTCGAATGTATTTTTCAAAATAAAAAGTTCAGATTTAAACAAAAAAAAAAAATATTTCAATACAACCTTTAAATTTTTGAAAAATGTCAACTTTTTTTCTAATGTTTTTTCTTGCCAAATTTTTACCAAATACATACGTATAAGAATGATCTTAACATGTGTGCAAAATTTCAGATTTAACAATTTTTTTTCCGCGCCCCCATACCCCAAAAATTTCTGAAAAATATCAATAACTTGTTTCCTAACAATTTTTTTTAACCAAATTTTTATAAAATACTAGCAGAAACCCGGCGCTTTGCTGCCGCTCTGTTTGTTTATATGGAACACCACCTGAAGATCATTATTCGAATTTGGAATAGTTTACCCGGCGAGATTTTCCCTTGCCATTTTGATCTGCTAACATTCAAAACCAATGTTTATTCGACACCTCGTATCTCTCCCCTCCCTATCTTCCTAATGCCCGCGCAGTGTGTTTTACATTAAAAGGGAAACAAATACTCCCTTGTGCGCGCGTTAAAAGCACTCATTTTGATAATAAGGTTCTATCATCTGGACGTGCTCTTCAATCGTGGTTACGTCTCAGGGTGATCTGGAGTCAGTAAACAACAGATTTGACAGATGTCACCAAAACAATAAGGATCAGCCCTTCATAAAAATAGAAAACAAACAAAAATCGATTTAATTAATTAAATGATTTAAGAACTTACAGCAGGCCACTAATATAAATAGCAAAATAAAAACTGGTCATTTCTGGATCACATGGAATTGCTCTTCTGTGTCAAAACCACCATGCCAAATAAAAATTAAGTGTCTGTTATTAATATTTTATTTTTATTATATTTTTTACTAGAAGCATTTGAAAGTATATACAGTATTTATAACAAAAACACAATTTTTAAAATTTGTGCCTGTCTGTCTGTCTGTTAGTTCCGGGTAATCTCGGTAACGGCCGCACCGATTTTAACGGGACTTTCACTGGCAGATTGCTGATGTTCTAGAGAGTAACTTAGGCTTTTTAAATTACCCAGGTGGCGCTGGGTGGTTGTTTTTTTGTTCTAATTCTTATTTATGCTCCCATTGTGACGCGACTTTCACAGGCAGATAGCTTCTGTGTTAAAGTATAACTAAGACCATTTTAATAGTAGTGCCCCTTGGCTTAGTGGTTAGTGTGTCGGACTGCTAAGCCAATGAGCCTGGGTTTGAGTCCCGCTCATAGCCACCTTCTTTTCCGGGGTACTCCAAGAGAAAAATTTGTCTCGAAGAAGTGCATATCATAGGACTCGGCGGTT
Organism: Platycheirus rosarum; assembly: GCA_963971375.1. NCBI lineage: Eukaryota > Metazoa > Arthropoda > Insecta > Diptera > Syrphidae > Platycheirus > Platycheirus rosarum. Next base: position 26,944,317 of record OZ020510.1, on the reverse strand, counting down.
AACTGTAGGTCCCTTTCATTCTTGCAGATTAACAACACACACACAGGAATGGTTGAGAGTATAAGTCACTAGGCCTTGGCGCCTTAAGGAGCTGTCGCGCCAATTAATTAAGACCATTTTAATCACCCATTGGTACTGCTGGGATCGTTTCACAAGCAGATAGCTTATTTTGTAAGAAGTAACTAAGGCTATTTTAATTACTATTTTAATTCGTTTTTTCCGAAAATGTTTGGTATACCCGAGCAACGCCGGTTGGGTAAGCTATTAGTTAATATAAAATACGCCTTACACGTTTAAAATATCAATGATTTACAAAAAAAAAATCGAAAACTGAATAATCAATTTTAATGAAATCATATTCTTTGCTCTAAGTTTCGGCTAATCTCTGTGTTCCGGCTAATCTCGGGATCGGCTGAACCGATTTTGACGGGAACTTCACAGGCAGGTAGCTTAAGTTGCAAGGAGTAAGTTAGCCTATTTTAAACACCCCTTGGTGCCCCTCGTGTCGTTTCACAAGCAAACAGCTAATTTTGTAAGAAGTAAATAAGGCTATTTTTTACTACTAGGTGGTGCCACGCGCGCCGGGTCGTTTTTTTCGAATTTCGAAAATATGGCGAGCAACGCCGGGTGGGTAAGCTGTAAGGTAAATAAAATCACCTTAGCCATTTAGGCGTTAGAGCATTAGACATATAGAGAGTCAAACAGACAAATAGAGAGAATTTCCCCACTAGTATAGTCTCTATCACCTTAATGTCATGTTTGATTTTTGCCGTAAGGAACTTGATAAATAAAATCTAAGAAACGATTCCCTTTCTGCCATCATAAGCAAATAAATCTCTGATTAGTCACATTAGCGGTCTCAACATTATAAAGCCTAAACCAAACTGGTTCTTTGGTAATTAATTAAAGAAAACTTTCCTTTCCCATTATCAAATGAAAAATTTGTTTATAATTATGTAGCTAACATCTGAAAAAAATTCTTTCATACCCAAAAGATTGTAGGTTCTGTTTTTCAAAAATAATTGTAGGCCCATTTTTCATTTTGTCTTTAATGACACTTTTATTGGGTCTAATATCACGAACCCCATTAATCATGCCTTAAAAAGTATCTCATAATTTTCCGTAACTTAATCTCTGAAAGGTGCTTGCAACAACCTTACATTTTCTCGCTCATCAATTATCGACATCAATTTTTATATACAAACTCCAACTTGGACACAAAATCGGTGTCAATTAATTTGATCTCTTCTATTTGGCTCTAAAGCACCATTTATATTGACCCTCTTTGTGATCGCCAAGTGATGCTCCAATGTGCCCACTCATCATCTTCACTCGACTTATTGGCTAATAGCTTTAACTTCTTCAATCTCAAAAGTGTGCTATAGCCACTATAACTGCCAGAAGCGTGCATCTTCCAAAATGATATGTTGGCGGATGGATGGCTTGAGATATGCATGTTGCAAGTGTAAGTAGTTGGTTGGTTGGTCATTGGCTCAAAAATATAAATATCTTGCAATATATCTTATATCTACGCAAAATGTGATTGAAAAGCATTTGGAAAAGGTGCGCCATTAGGGGCGCCTGGCTGGTGTTACTCGATGGTAGACCACTTGCAGACCGTATATGCTTAGAATATTAATTTTGTTTTTCATTGCAACAATTTCGAGTGGTAAGATAATGTAGTATGCAACGGTTTTTTTTTTTTTGGTATTTTTCAAATTGTATTCTTTGGAGTTTGTTTTGTGTGGATTTTTTATTGCGCAAGGTTTGACATTTAGGTGTGTGGCACGCGGGCTTAAGTGCTTGGAAGATGGTTTATGGTGGCAGAGATAACTTATCAATGAAGCTTTTAGGAGAGCCAATTAGATACGCGTGTTGAATGGAGTATTTTGTTGGCACACGCGTGTTGGACACGTGGAGTGTATATGTTGAGGAAGATGAAAATGATTTATTTTTTTATTTGTTTAAGCTTTCTAATTAATTGATTAATTAATTTTATTTTCTTAATTTTCCAAATTTAAATGTGTGTTTTCTTTTATTTTCAGGTAAGTGACGGACAAAGCTCTATGCCAGTTGTTTGATCCTTTTCATTAAATAATTACCAATGGTGAGGTTTAATAGTTAATGTTTAAGTGTGACATTTTTTTATAAAAAAAAAACAATGTACAAAACCTGTAAGCAATGTTAAGTTTGCGAAGTATTCATAACGGAATAGGGATACTAGCTAGTTTTGAAGATCTGAATATTAAAATATGAGAAATAAAAGTAGACCAATCCAAAACATTCTACATTCGTTTGGTGTGAATAATGAAGAAATTTCTGTACTTTAGGCCCCAGTTATAGCGGTAGTAAGAAAATCATCAGAAAAAGTTAAAACAAATGGAACGGAAGCGTACGAATGGTCGACAAAAAAATGTCGATAGAACAAATATAAATTTCATCGACTGTTAAAATGCCGCCTGAAGTTTGCCCACCGAAGAATTGAGTTTATCTTTTGAAAGTATCTGTTCGCCCACCGCGTTTTTTCAAGGAAGAGAATTTAAAAGAATTAGAAGATACCCTAATCAGTTTAAATAGGTTCTATAACAGAATTTTAATTGGAGGAGATTTTAATGTAAATATTTTGGAAAACAATAGCTCTACTCAGCTATTTCAATATTTGTGTCATAAAGTTGGCCTTGAAGTGGTTAACAACAGATGGCCAACCTGCTATCAACCAGCCAGTAATCCATCGTTAATTGACATATTTCTAAATAACTCAGCTACCGAAGTAACTGCAAATGACCAAACTGAGACTTCCGTCAGATTTTAATCATCTATTGCTCATTAAAGTTTAAATCACGTATTAATTCTATAAAAACAGTTTCGTTATAAAGCGATAAGTCGAACTGATTTATTCAATTTGACACACAATTTATCTGCCTTTGGCCATAGTAACATCTACAATGCCGCAGGTAATGATTCGACAGTTTCCATCTTAACAAATGTTATAAATGAACTTTACGAAGCATATGTTCCTGTTGTAACAAAAATTGTGAAACCTTATAATTGTCCATGGTTCACTCAGCAAATCAAAGTATTTATTAATGAAAGAGAACATTTTTACAGATGTTTTTTAAAAGAAATCCGTCGTAGTTTAATCGACGTCAGTTTGTATTCGCTCGTAATAGAGTAACTAATTATGAAACGACTTGATCCCCAGCTTAATCCAAAAATTCTTTGTAAACATCTGAAAAATGTTGGTGTCATTGAAAGGGATAGACCTAAATGCTCCTTTGATCCCGCTGAAATGGCCAATAGTCCTTATACCCAACACGTGTAGCGCTTTTTCATTCAATTTTGATGTAAGTTACTCTGACGACTGTTTTGAGTTTCGATGTATTAACGAACTTGATGTTGTGATGGCAATTCGCTCGTTCAAATCTAATACGATTGGTCCAGATCGTGAAGAGGCTTTACGTGGACACCTGCCTATTAAGGCTTAATTCCACGGTGGGCCTACCCACTTATGGAGTTCCCTTGGGGCGGACAAGACCCTAAAGTGGTTTACCAGACCACACTATCAACTAGAGTGGTTTGCTGAACCACTCTAGTAGCAAATGATGAATTTCTCATGGCGAATTCATCCTCCTTGCTAAGAAGCAGGGCCTATCAAGCACCCCTAGTATCAAGGTTAAATAAGACAATGGACACACGTTTCTTACAAAACCGTGCCATCCTTCCAGAAACCAAAGATACCTTTTCGCTTCCGCATTTGGAGTAACCAACAGCCCCCATGAAGCTCCCACAAGGGGACCTTCCTCAATTTTAACAGGCAACTGCTACCGAGACAAGCTCGTGTAATCAGCCGGGGCTCCTGTTAACCCATGGTACCTACTTTTAGACCCTAGGTGAGGCCTCGCCCGTCTCTCATGAGACGCACTTGTGGTTCGACTCCATGAAGTCGCTACCCAACCATCCAGTAAGGCAACAGTTCAGTAATCCAGTCAACCAAGGTGAAGACCAGGACACTCCCTGAATGCTAGGTTACTACCACGTTTCCTTACGGATAAAATGGTAGTTGCTTAACTAGACTTGGTATTGGAAGGCTCGTACTTCCGGCAACGCGGCCAAAGGCCAATTCTGCCCCGCACAACAGATTCAAGAAGATTGGGACGTGCACAATAAGTTGTCAGTTTGGCAATCAGCATTTAGGAAAAAGCATAGCTGTGAAGCAGCAGTTATCAAAGTCATCTCAGATTTAAGAGCAGCTATGGACAATGAAGACATCTGTGTCATGGTGATGTTTGACTTTTCTAAAGCTTTCGATAGTATCGATCATTTAGTACTTTAAAAAAAGTTTAAATGTGTATTTCAATGTTCGCGGTTAGCCCTTGAGCTTATTTCAAACTATTTAAGATATCGGTTACTAACGGTGGAAACCGATAATGGTGTATCTAGTTCATTTCTTGTCAACAAAGGTGTTCCCCAAGGGTCTGTTTTGGGACCGCTAGTATTTTGCGCTTACATAAATGATGTAATTTCCAATAGTAATGTTCATATCTACGCAGATGATAATACTTTATATCTGCCCGGTAAACCTGGTGTACTCGAAGATTGCATTGCTAGAGTTAATGAAGATTTATCTCTAGTTGTTTCTTGGGCTGAGTCAAACAAAATTCGGTCAAGCCCAAATAAATCATTTGGTATTGGTATCAAATGGAATTACTTTGCCTTACGTCGAACAAGTTAAATACCCGGGTTTTAAAATAAATTGTAAAATGAGTTGTTGCGATGCTACATCAGAAACTATTTAAAGAGTCTATAGTGGATTGCGTACCTTAAGAACCTCTTCTAATTTACTGACTCCAAATATGAAATCACACTTGGTAAAATCTTTGTTGATGCCTTTTTTCATATAATTGTTTAGTGTATCCTTGGTTAGACTATGACTCTAGGCATACGTTAAATGTGGCGTTCAATGACTGTTTGCGTTATATTCATGGTCTACCAAGACATCTAAGTGTCTCACGTTTTAAAACTTCACTGTTTCGAATGTGTTTGGATGCGTTTTACGAGTACAGATCGCTCCTGAAACTATATGACATAATCCATAATTGTTGTCCCAAGTATTTGCGGGAACATCTTTTAGTATACATTTGTCTACATTAATTCAATTTTTCAAATATTCCTTACTGTGATGAACAACTATTGCAATAAAATTTTGATATTTAACTATAAGATAAATCTTGAAGTATAATGTTAAATTCTTAAGAAGACAATAAATGAAATGAAAATGACAAATGACAAAGTTTAAAATACCGACTATTTGAATGTCGATTGAAAAGTTGAAGCAATCATTTAAAAACCGTCAGTTGACTTCACAAAAAAACACAACCAACCACCACTTTCTTTTTTTCGTTTGAAAATTTCATCAGAATTTTTTTTTCCTGGTGGTATCATTGTATATACACTGCTACTATCATGAAGCATCATTTTTTTAGTTCTGAATCAAGTCGCAATGAGGCGTGCTGAAATTGCCAATTGGTGTGAATATAGAATAAGTACAGACAACAAAAGTGTATTAAATACTGGTAGAATATCGGTAAAGGTTCTCGTATCCACTATTTAGAATTAGATTCAAATCAACCAGGAAGATGGCCAAATGAAAAATGATTACCATGAGAGTACTATAAACAATGTATATACAATGATACAATGGTGGTATTGGAACAGTGAAAAATTGGAACGCAAATAACTGGAACGATTTGAAATTCCCTCAGGGAAATAAGTACAAACTTTTTTTTTAAATAAAGTATTGGTAGTGGTTGGGTAAGGTCTGCCCCGCTGCCCTTTTTCATAAAAAAGAGCTGCAAAAGGCTTTCCGTGCTGTTTCTTCTTCGCTCATACTTGATCATATCATACTAGCCTTTATTTTGTCCATCATATCTTATTTGATTTTCACTATTGGTAGTTAATCTGCAAGAATGGAAGGGACCTACAATTTACGGCAGGTCCGAACGGCTACATGAGATGCACTTCTTCGAGACAGAATTTTTAATCTTGGAGATTTTGTCAGTTCCTCGCAAGAGGCAGTACCCCGGAAAAGAAGGTGGCTATGAGCGAGACTCGAACCTAGGGTCTTTGCTTAGCAGTCCGACACACTAACCACTAACCTACGGAGCACTACCGCAATCGAAGATGGCTGCCTTAAAATCGATCAACAGGGGGTCGGTCTTGATTGTATTTTCTTCGGTTTTCTCCAGGATCATGCGCAATGTAAAGATCAGGTCAGTAGTATATTCTCTAGATCTGAAACTGCCTTGGTAAAGACCTCATCTTTCTCCGTCAACAAATAGCTTAGGACGTTCACATAAAACACTAGACATGATCTTATAGGCAAATTCTTCTAAAGTTGGTGCAGAGTAGCTGATCTCATTTTTTGTGGATCGGGCTGATGCTATAACGATTGCAATCACCGGGCATACTTTCCTCTGATCATATTTTGGAGATTAGTTGGTGTATGCCCCTGACTAGGTCACCTCCAACGTATCTAAAAAGTTACGCTTGTAACCAATCGAAGATATTAGTATTGTAATGGCAACGTACGTGGTTTCATTCTAAAATCATCCTCCTCCTTCACACATGGGGTTAATTTTCCTCTCGAACGCCATTAACATATCTAAGTGCCTATAGCACTCAAGTCTGGGATCCGAATGTGAGTTAAGAGCATAGCCTTGTAGAGAAACCGCTTAGTTTTTATGGTAAGATTTCTGGATTTGAATAACCTTTACAGGTTATAGTAGGTTATGTTGAAATTAAAGAGCCACCCGCTCTTTCTCCATTGTATTATTAGTTGCTACTTTAAACGGAAGATAGTTAATGCATTGTACTACTTTAAATTCACGGTCAATCAGCCTGATTGTCGGATCAACACTTCTCTGAAAGCCAAGTACACACTTGGAGGCTACTTGGTTTTCAATTCAAGGAATTTTGTACATTTTGTTGACTTTCACCGATAATGTCGATGTGTCTTCGTAAGCCAGTATCTGATTTTACTTCTTGCCGAATTGCTTTCTCCAAAGCCAGATTGAAGAGGATGCAAGCCAAACCATCCCCATGACCGAGTCCATTAAAAGTCTGGACAGCAAATTGACTATTTAACTTGGCTTATAATGTTGGTTCAGCCTACATAGTCGTGTAAATTTTTTTGATATGGCGAATTCTTTTATGGCCATATAAAGTTCCACCCTAGCTATACTAGGTGGCCTTAAAGTCTATAAAAAGGTGGTTTGGAATGTTAAATTCGAGACTTTTTTCCATCACCTGCCTAAGGGTAAATATCTGACCAATTGTTGATTTGTCTGGTATGAAACTTCATTGATAAGTGCCGACTATAGTTTTCGCTTATTAGGTTTTCCGTTCTTGAAGAATAGAGGAGAATAACCTAAAAGGTGTTCCCAACAGCTTCTATAATTGCGACACATAGTGATGTCTCCCTTCTTATGTATGGGATATTATGATGTCTTTTCAACAGTCTTCTGGCATTTTTCGTGTTCTTATACGTGTATACTATAATTTAATGAATTCCTTAATGCAGTGTTGGCCCTCCATTTTTGATCCGTTTTGGCATCGGCATCAGAGTCCTTGTTATTTTGATCCGATTAAATGCCTTTTTGTGTCTCCTCAATGCTAAGTGACTTGAGCATGGCGCCTTCCTCTCAAAATCCTTCATTTGCGTTTCTTCCATGAACAGTCCATTTTACAATTTATTAAATTAATCTTCCCACCACTCCTGAACGTTTTCAGAATCGGTGAGAAGTTTTCGGTCTCCTTCCTAACTTCCGTTTTCTATTTCTTTCCATATCGTTTTTCTGTGAAATCCTTTCTCTGCTGTACTACTACTGAATGACTTTGGTTTTGTTCTACCTCATCGACCTCTTTGAGGGCTCTTTTCATTGCATAGAGCAGTCTAGACATAAAGAACATTACTAGAGCCTCTGGATTTATTAGCCTTTAAAGCAATAGAATTGACCAGCTGGATTTTGGCCAACTTGGTTTGAACATCTTCTGTTAATGTATCTAAAATTCCAATCTTTAATAAATAATGCTTTCTACTCATTTATTTACCTGCTTAACTCTACAGACAGTAAGCGCAATCGTACGTTAAGATAAAGTATGCATCTTCTTCAATCTTCTTTCACATTAAAGAGCCCTTTATGTCCGTGCCTGATAAATGTGATGGCTTTTCTTGATAAATTAAAGTTGTTCTCTTCACATTCAATACCGCAATATCCATTAATCTATCGAAGTCCATTAATACTGACAGCATCTTCACTGGTCCTTGAACTCGCTAAAATGCATCTCGATCGAATGAACTCTATGAGCTGTCAAAATCCAAACAATAATGAACTTTATACCAACAAACCAACAACGTGTAATGTAAGCCGTCATAAATCAAGTGTTCACTATAACCTCCGTCGAATAGCGTAAGTTCATCCATGCATTAATCTTTAGAGCGCAGGAGATGCTTGTGCTCATCAACTACCGTTAACTGATACAATCTGTTGGGTATTTTATGCTAAAATTACCATATGCATGCCGGTAGCAAGTATCTCTTTTTTTTAGGTTGTGGTGGCGCTGGCGTTGCGTTAAACGTTATTTATTCATATTAGCCAAGCAATAATTCTCATTAATGCCTTTAATGACTCTCATCAGTTTTGCATCTAACAAGCATCACTTCCTTTGAACGGCTTACGTTTTTGACAGACAGCTCGTTACGTTATGCGTTCGGGTTCTGGCACAAAGTTACCATCAGCTACTATGCCTCATGCATGGATCATATTTCTATGCTAATTAAATGGCCGCTTAAACGACGAATTGAAGCGTAATGGGGACAACGATTAAAGTTATTATTAATTGATTGACGTATGCAGCACGTGCTGCAAAAGACTCATGGCTCACGAGTGAAAGTGAAATATGTTTGGGCGGAAAAACTCCATGTGACATTGCACAAATCGGCTGAATGGCGCTGAAGAAGCATAAAATGGCGGCATTAGTTTTATTTTGTTCACTGACGTTGAAATGACATAACTGCCAAAGGCGAACGACTGTCATATGATAATTTGTCTACTTTGAAGTCAATTTAAATCAACGCAGACATATTACACAATGAGAATTATGCTATGCAACACGGATGAATATCGATCATTTAATGAAGCTAATGCGGCCATAGCGTGAGCGCAGCTCTTCTCGCGGATGCGTTCCACCATTGTTGTGACAAATTAAATTTGATTTTTTTTTATTTGAAGATTGTTTTCTTATGGGCATCGAACTGTGGATTTACACTTGTTGCCGGCTTGTTACGTATAATCTTGAAACTTTTACCCTGAATTCCAAAATACCAACCCAGATTGTTGATGTTTGAATGAATAAATTCATTAATTAATAATCTTAGATACACAAGTTTAATATTGTTGTTATGGTAATAATATTTTTCAGATGTTTTATTGATAAAAAAAGGGTTATCAATGAGATCAAAGCTATTATTTAATATAGACTATTAAATTTCAAGTTGAAAATATAAATTCTTGTATCTTGTTAATTGTGATTAACAAGACATATTTTATGTTAATAAAATTAAGAAATAGTTTGTTTATTTAAATGAGATATATGTAATATGAAAGAATTCAAAATTATCAAAGCATCAGTCTGTTACGAAATTAAGTTGAAGATGCCTTTCTTTGAATTTTGTTCTTGATGTTGACATCCGTGACGTGACGTAACAAATCACCAATTTTTAATGTTGGTGGCTAAAAATTTGATTTATTTGAAGTTAATTTTAGGCCGTAAATAATTTTCAACTGAATAAAATCTAAAATTTAGGCTTGATGTACTCTTTTCTTTTTTCAGTCTCTAAACTACAGTCGCTTTTTGAATGGACTGGTTAAAACCAAAATATTGTAGCAATTTGTACTGAATTTGTATTCATATATGAATGCTATGTTCCCACCAAAACGAAATGTCAGATTTCACCTGAATCCTCACATGGTTCTCTCTTTCATACTCAATGCAAAATTTGACATATGAAATCTTTTTGATTCATTCTTTTTCATTATACATTATACTAAAGCCGTTTTTATTTTTAACCTCAGAGCAGGGCACTGGCCTGTCAAAAAATGATCTGTGTTTCTCTTCTAACTCGGAGCACTCTAAGCGCTTAGTTTGTGTTTCTTTTTTCAAGCAGTCACGCTGTCAAAGTCAATATATACGAAGGCCTTAATGAGACGTTGTACCACGAAAATCCTAAAGGCCCACATTCACTCAACTTCTAAGATTGACTTACATATAATGGATGGAATGGTGAGGACGGGCTCGTTTCGTCAGTAACTGAGCTACTGAGAACGAAAAATATTTCGCCCATAGAAAAAAGAAAAAAGAACTGCGACTCGTACCGACCATGCCCTGCAAACCCTGACATTTTATTTTTCTAATGTGAATACGTGTGAGATTCGTGTGAGAAGCAGCCAATCAGCCATACGTTTCGTGCCCACATAAATGCATACATATTAGTAGTCACATAAGAATTGTACAAGGACCGGTACACATATGTCGCTGAACTGGTTTTTTCAGTTTGTAGACGAAGAGAGAATTATCCTCCAAGTTGTCGTTCTTGTTTCTTTTTTCTATGATTTTGCCCCCACAATGGCGGGTTGCTTCGTTTCGTCAAGCATCTATAAGTTTTGCTTACGGACTTAAGCTGCGATTACCACCGCATTTTATGGACAAACGTTTACAGTTTGCTGCTGATGGTGTTTGTAAATGCAGTTTTACACTTAGACGTTTTTTGTAAAACACATTTCGGATACCATAAATGCAATTTTTTTGTGAGCGAACAATCCTAACCAAATAGGTTACCTTAAACTCGAAGCAGAAGCAAAACATACATAGTAAGCTGTTCATTACATGCTTCTTTATAAGAGAAAAGTATGCAACATTTTTTTAAGACAAGGGTTCAAAAGAAAATAAACGAAACACGCGGACTACAAAACGCCTAAGTGTAATACCGCACTAAGGCAGGAAGTTTGACTTTGACAGACATTACCGTGCCACTTCACTTCGTCCATTATGGATAACGGTCCGATTTGGAAGGCTTAGTTTTGACACCAGCTTTCGTCCATTATAATTACATTACAACGTCAAAGTTGTCTCCATTTTTACACAGAAAATAGTAATTATGTAACGTTTTAATGCCAGAAACTAAAAAGAAATTTAACTTGCTGTCAACATTTTATCTTACAGTTTGCAAAAGATTGAGCTACAAAAAAGACATGATAAAGGCATCATGGAACAATATTATAAATAGAGAAAACTTCTGCCTTTTTTTGACAATGCCGACAAGCTTGAACTGTCATCTCATTAACCATTTCGGATAAGTATGAGGAAAACACAATGAATGATATACAACAGAGAGAACAAAAACTGAGGGTGTTGGAGGATGGAACGTACGAAAGATTTTCCTCTTTATAATATTTTTTACTCTATAATGGTGATATACTTTTTACATATTTTTTCTTTCATTTATATCAATAATCTCACTCCTTGAAATTGTCACTTTTGACACAGAAGATTAAAAAAATGAAAATTATTGAATCTTTTTTAAGTCATGGTATTTCTTTCGTTTTTATTCTCTCTTTCTGACCAAAAATTATAAACATTCAACATGCCTTTAAAAAATTTAATCCAACTGTCCAAAAAACTGACATAAAAGAGGCCAAAATAAAATGACAAAAAAAAATAATTTTTGGTACTGTTCAAGAAATTTTTTTTAGAGCAAATGGATAACATTTGGAATGACAAAATATAGTTCGGGTTCACTCTGTGAACCTTTGAAATGTCAAATTCCATTGAAAGATGGCTACGATGTCGATGATTTTTAATTCATCTCTAAGAAAAAAAAATACTTTTTTTTATTGCTCCGGAAATAGGCAAGAGCAAATGGGTTGACATTTGCAACGAAATACACTACTCCGCCAAAAAAAAAACAGTTTGTTTTCCATCTGTCAACCCATCTGTCAACCTGTGAAGTGCCAAATTCCATTGAAGGTTGGCTGCGATGTCGATAGATTGAGAAACCTCTAAAAATCTAAAATTTACGCCAAGCAAACCGAAATACAAAACCAAACTAGCAAATCGATGGATTAAAAAAAAAATCTCTAAAAATAAAAAAAATCTGCTTTTTGTTAACTGCTTATTAAAAAGACAGTTTTATAGAAAATGGGTGTTATTTGAAACAAAATTCACTACTCCACTGAAAAAAACTGTTCGTCCTCCATCTGTCAATCTATGAAAAATCAAATTCCATTGAATGATTGCCTAGATGTCGATAAATTCAAAAAACTCTAAAAAATCAAAAATTCAACTCAAAGCAAACAGAACTGCATAACCAAACAACCATACCCAACCGAATTACTCAAAAATAGCGCATGAAAAGTATTCACCGATTTTGCTTCAAACGGAGTTGACCTACTCGGTTTACTTTAATTTCAACTCAGTTTAACTCAGTTTGGTAACTGTTTGGTTTTACTGACACATCAATGAAAATTACTGCAAATTTTGACAAATACCAATTCTTGTGTGTGAAAACCATTTTGAAATCCTGAAATTTCTGTACAAATACGAGATTTTATTTCATCGAAATCTCATTAATTCCAATTTAACAAATCTTTTAGTATTCAGCAAGCAATATTTTTTGCTGAATACAACAATAGAATAATGTTATGAGATTTTAAACGAAATCTCTGCATTTTCAAATTCGTTTATTAAATTTCAAAACGTGATATCTCATCAAACTCATTGAAAATAAAAATTATTCAAATCGAACCAATCTTGTTTGCATTCAGCAATAATTTATTTTGCTGAATATAAAAATAGAAACTTTACCAAAACGACACCTCCGCATTCGTTTATAGGATTTTGAAATGTAAAATTTTGCATTTTATTATTATTTTGATATCTCAAATCGAACAAATCTAGTTTGCATTTAGCAATTATTTATTTGCTGAATTCAAAAAACTGTGGGTTTAACAAGCACTGTTAATTTTTTTTAAATCATTTCAGAATGTTCTCTCTCTTTTATTCATTGCAAATTTTGACATATGAAATCTTTTTACGTGTAAACGCCATTTTGCAATTATGAAATCTCTTTGCTGAATCTGAAATCTTAGATTTCAAATGAAATCCCTCCTTTCCCCCAATATTTTTTGGTATTTCAAAATTCGAGATTTTACTGAAATCTCTTTGGAAATTCTTGTTCGTCAAACCGAACAAATGTTTTTGAGTAATCAGCAATTATTTTTTTTGCTGAATATATCAAAATGCATTTCAAATCATTCATATACTTGCACACTATGCAAAAATTTTCCTTTGAAATCTCTTTACCGAAATCTGAGTTTTCATTTTGGTGGGAAAATAGTAAAAGCTTATTTTTACAATACTAAGCCAAATTTTTGCTGTTTAATGGGGTCTGAAAGAAAGTCCAAAACAAGTGTCCGTTGCCAACTAGCTGATTGAATCAACTCTTGCAACGTTAACATAACGAATAAGCAACTACTTTTCCATTTCATCAAAGCATTTGTAAATCAATCAATGACAATTGGAGTAACAACATTCAATCACTTGTCTATTCAAATGACATAGTTGTGATCCTAAGAAAATTTCGCAAATCCTTCCTTCTGGCTGCTTGGTCTACTTTTAACGTCCAAATGCCTCCGGCGATATTCTATCATCGTAATCCACAACTCTCTTGACAGACTCATTAAGTAAAGCCTTGCAGTTTTCTTTTTTATACCGCACAAAAAGTTTGCCCCGTGACAACAGTTTTTTCCCACAATCTCACAAATTGGAGGACGAAACTAGTTTGCAAAACCCATAAAATTCGAAATCCCCAAAGTGAATGTCCAATCATAGAGCATAAAACAACCCCAAATCAGCAATTATCTTCATAGAAAAAAACACCAACAAAAACAAATAAAATTAAATATTTCACATACTGTCACTGTCACACAACTGTAGATACATTTTATAGCTAAGAGTATCTCAAATTCGTTAATCTAAATCTGACTGAATCGGATGTTTATTGTTTGTTGTGCGGAGTTTAAAGTATGCAGCAGCAGCCTTCCAGGCATTTGGTTAATTTTGCCAACCTTTCAAACCACTTTTCTCTATCAAGTTTACCAATTGAAAATCAAAGCTTGTTTCTATACTTTGGTTAATTATGCGACGACGGCAACGTCGATGCACTTATCGTGTAGGTATGGCAGTGCGTTTTCTACGCATTGCGTTCGTTGCGGGCATCGCTGACTCTAATTTAGGTTTGTAGGTATTTTTTGTCTAGCTGGAGTGACCAGAGGTGGTTTTGTAGCCGAATCAGTGGGACTGTCATACCAAGTTTCATGATGAAATGTTTTTCAATATATCATATTCCAATTGTCATTCAATAGAAAATTATATGAATTTCGGAATTTCTACCTGCATTACTTTCCGAAAATCAAATGAATTTGAGTGGAATTATTTTGGGAATTTGCCCCTGTTCTTTTTCATGTTCGGCTGGTGGTTGCGATCGATTTTGGTTGAAAGAACCACAGTATCGCAGCGTGCGTCACTTTTCCTATCAGCACTATCAATATGAGTCTTATCAGCATGAGTCATGTTATTTCGTATGTGTAGCCTGTCATCAATTTATAAGACGTTATCACGTCAAAAAAAACACCATTCTGGTCACATTATTTCGAAGAACCACCACAATTATTTGAGTCTTGTTTTCCAAACCAAGTGTAGCACTCGGAGGAGTTGACACTCGCCACCGCCTCAAAACTCTTGTAATGTGCAACCTGATTTGGTTTTAGCTCTTTAAGGATTAATGGCCTAGCCGTAGGGGCATTTGGGACTGTCAATCAGAACCCCAAGCACAAATGTTGGCCATATAGACAAACTTGTAAGTCATAAAATGCAGCTGGAAGCAAATTTGGTTTTGTGGGTCAAGACAGGCGTTTGCCACTCAAAAAGCGCAGCATATTATTAGCCGTGATGGGTGTTATGGTCTTGTCTAAATTCTGTGTGATCCAGATGTGTTGCAAACAGGTAGGTATCGCTATGAATATAGCGATTAGTCAAGGCATTTAAGTGTTGCGATTATTGCCGTCACCCAGCATTAGTCGGCAGAGATTTATTTTCTTGCAACGGAAACGCGTGTTCTGGAAAGATATAATCAATATTAAGTGTTGTTTGGTTTTTTTTTTTTTTTTTTTGTATTTAACTAAATTGCTGCCGTTCACTTCTACTTTCAAGAAAAAACGTATATTCCCAAACCCGGACAAGAATCCATCTAAACATTGCATATGGATATAATGGTTTCGGAACGTAAAAACCTTCAAGTTTCCTTCCATATAGAACTTGAAATGCCAATGAGGTGCTGCTGGCGCACCAAAAAGGCAATGAAGATGCGCCAACTTGATGCACACAAATAGTTAATGCAGGTATTCTTGCACAGTTAAGCTAAGAGTCTGGTGAAGATGGCAAATTAAATAATACGAAGCCTTTCACTTTAGTACAAACAATGATTAGAAGATGTTAATGGTTGCTGGCACAAACTCAATTCAAGATTTATTATTGCAAAATGAATATTTTCAAGATTTTTTGGTTAGACAGGCAGAAGTTCGTGCATTTAAAACTGAAATTAATTCAAAAGACCATTCAATGTACCAGCTTCTTCGGTATTCCATTAATGTGAGTTAGTTTTTTTTATAATATTGCATTTGGGAAAATATATGTTCATTCAAATATATCATACATCATCTAAAAAGATTAAGTCATTTGCCACATGACTCAAAAAAAAATATAAAACACAGAATTTCAAACGTCATCAATTCCAAACTTTAGGGTTGTTCCATATTTAAAAAAAAAATTGCAAAGATACAAAATTTGCCATTTTTGTAGAAACTCTTCTCTCTCCTCTCGCTCACGAGAGAGTTAAGTATTTCTCTCTTCTGCGAATTACAGGTAAAAATTCTTTCGCATAACCATCCTTATAATTACTACCCATTATTAAAATTATCTCGGAAACAATAGCTTATTTCCATCGTTATCTAGTTACAACTTAAAACTCAAGCTGACCACATTATTGATCCCAAGACATTTTTCGAGTTCATCAACTACAAGAAAAAAAGTTCTATGGATATTCATCCTTATCGATGTGATCCCCAACATATTTCAGATTTGTTAGCCTCATTTCACAAAGAATTTTTCGTCGATTATTTTTTTCAACCAGATGAAACTTATTTTTTAATTACTTAATGAATTTTGCAATGAGCCTTTTTTCCCATTCGCAATCGATAAGAATCTCACTGACTGAAAATAAATTGAACCAACTTGGTGAAGAATTTTCTCTCCGACCTGCGATCCTCCTTGAAATGAATATCTTCCTTCTTTCCTCAGAAACCATTCCTACAGAGTACCTTTCAGAAATGCACTTTCTAGCTGATTTCTCGTCATTTTCGGGGTCCCTAAAGGAACTCACTTAGGCCCCCTGCTTTTTATTCTTACAATAAATGACATTGAATTGGTTATAAATCATTCAAACATCTCATTATATGCTGGCCGAATTCAATTTGACAGTATTTTTTTCAAAAAAATATGGAAATTACAATTATTCTTTGAGTGAGGCGGTTTAATTGAGATGGGAACTCAACTTAATCCTGTATAAATAAATCGCCCAAATTTAAGGCCTTTTTTCTCCTAGTGACTTCTATAAAAAGAAAGGAAATCACTAAATCGTGCAAAACAAAATTTCTCTCCTTTTTGCTACTGTTTTCCGGAATTTTTAGTATTTTTATAAAAGTACTATACTTTCCTAAAATCTTGTGAATTCTCATAGTTGGATGTACGAGTATAAAACAAAAAACCTATATTGAGCAATTTTCAGTTTTGTGAAAAATTTGAAAATTTTTTTCTGGGTTCTTGTTCATTTTCATGAGTTTCCGGTTAACAAAATAAAAGAAAAATACAATTCATACGAGGATCAATTTAAATTAAAAAAAATTAAATCTTAAACTTTTAAATCAAAAAGGAACTGCGTACACGAAACCACATATACCAACTTCAAATCAAAAATAGTGAACTAAAGCAGGAGTTGAGACATAGACTCTAGCACAGTTATGGTAAGAAATGTTATCCTCTTAGGTATGAGAAATTTTGTCCCGAATAGGTCAAAAAGGATCAAACCTAAGGACAACTCATGGTTTGTTTTGAGCTGTAAAGAGGTTATCAGGTTGAAAGAGGTAAGTTTCCGATGTTATAAAGCCAACCAAACCGAGGAAAACCGGAAAAAGTTTCAGCAAGCTAGAAAGGCCTGTAATGTTCACATTCGAAAGACAAAATTTTTACATGAACAAAAAATCCAGAAAAAAAATACTGCACTATCTCAAAGGCAGTAAAAATGTTTGGTCATTTGTTAAAAACGTAAAGAACTCCTCGTCATCATCTGTTCCTTCGCTTGTCTTCAATGATACTCCTGTTGTCAGTTCTCAAAAAAAAGCAGATCTGCTTGCAGACCAATTCGCTGCTAACTCAACCATGCCAGCAGGTGTAAGAACTCCTCCTTTACTCGAGAGCGTAAATGATTTCATGGGACCAATCTTATGTCGCACTCGTACAGTTGCAAGAGTATTAAAAGATCTTAATATACACAAATCCGGATAATATCCCCGCTATTGTTCTGAAGAGGTGTTCTTCAACGCTGGCGAAACCATGGCGTAAGCTTTTCCATCTGTCCTATTCCTCTGGTCTCTTTCCGAGTGGATGGAAAACAGCATTTGTTGTATCGACCAAATGCACTTACGTCCCTTCTTTCCAAGGTCATGAAAACGCTGATTAATTTTAAGCTAAGGAAATATCTTGAAGACCGCAAGCTTCTTAATGACCGGCAGTACGGCTTTCGTAGCAACAGGTCCACCGGTGATTTGATGGTATATCTCACCGAAAAGTGGAACTAATCTCTCCATCGTTTTGGGGAAACCAAAATTATTGCACTTGATATTTCTAAAGCATTTGATAGAGTTTGGCATCAAGCTCTTTTATCGAAAATGCGTGCAATTGGACTCGACGAATCTCTTCTTCGTTAGATTAGTAATTACCTTTCGAAACGGTCAATACGAGTTGTATCGGACGGATTCAAGTCTGATTTTGATCAGCATGAATTGTACAGTGAGGAATAAGAAACGTAGAATTTAATGCTGCGAAAACCCAATGTTTTCTTTTGTCGTTAAAGCGAAATATAACTCAAATGCCACTATCCATGAGTGGCATTTGCATAGAGGAAACCGATCACCTCTCAGTTCTCGGGTTGTGCATTACAGACCACCTTCTGTGGTCTTTGACGTTACCAAAAATGCTGCGAGATGTTTAGGTTTCCTTCGAAGATGCAAGAAGTTCTTCACTCCGTCTGATCTGGCTACAGTATATACAGCATATATTCGACCGAAACTCGAGTATAATTCCCATAACTGGGCAGGTGCTCCTGCCTGATAGGCGATCGAACAATAACAGAAACATTAACATCGCTGGAGCACAGACGTAATGTCTCCTGCCTTTCATTATTTTATCGCTTCTTCCATAAACAATGCTTTAGCGAAATAGCCAGTTGCATTCCTCCCCTGAAACGATTCAACCGTAATACTGAAACTGCAAGGAATGCCCATCAGTGTACCCTTGAGCCCAACTTCGGACGTACTGTCAAGTACATGGATTCTTTCTTTAGTCGTACCACGCGAATGTAGAATGCCTTGCCAGACTCTGTATTTCCCTCCCACTTTGAAGTGCAGATCTTTTAAACAGATGTGCATCGTTACCTCCTTTCACATCCTTCCCTATTTTCCTAAAGCCCTCGCTGTGTTTAATTAACATTATAAGGGTAGTCAAAATCCCTTTAGTACGGGCTAAATATATAAACAAAAAAAAAACACGAAAAAAACGAACCCGGCGTGGCACAACCTAGTAATCAAAATAACAGTAGTTACTTCTTACAAAATAAGCTATCTGCTTATGAAACGAGTCCAGTGGCACCAACAGGTGATTAATAAACCTTTAGTTACACCTTAAAACATCAGCTCTCTGCCTGTGAAAGTCCAGTCAAAATCGGTCCATATGTCTATCTATCTGTCTATCAGTATGTATAAAGAGCTGCAGCCTAAACGGTTTAAGCTATTTTCTTCAAATTTTATGTGTGTTATTTTTTTGGCATTCCCCAAAGGGGAAATTGAAATTTTATTTGTAGGCCTAAGAATAACGGTACCTGCCAGTGACCGTTTAGGAAAAGCTTATTTTTCTCGAAAACGGCTCCAATGATTTTGATGAACATTTTTGAAATTTTTTTTGTTGGTATTGGCAATCATTTGATTAAAACCAAATTTACGGGAAAAGTCTATTAACGGTACCTTTCATACAACGGTTTTTTTTTAATTTTTGGCTTTCTCGTTAACAACTTCTTGGATTTCTGTCAAATTTTATATTTGAGAAGATCTAGGTAGCCAAATTAATTCTTCATATCAAAATTTTGAATAATTTTTTTTCTAATTAAAATGTAATTTAAAATTTTATAATCACATGTTTGTTAATAAACTCAAAGAAACTGCATATCAAAATTTCAAAAAAAAAATTTTTTTCAAAAAAAACTAAAAAATAAAAAACAGGATTTTAACAAAACCGGTCTTACAATTTTCGAGATACATTTTTCATAAATTCTTTGTTATTTAGGACCTGTGATGGCGTACTTCATTTTTACCAAAAACCGTTTAGTATTGTGGTTTTGATATATATTTAAAAGTGTTATTTTCAACGTAAATGTTACTTGTTTCTGTCAAAGATCTTGCTTTCCAATGTAATTAGGCATATAAGAGCAAGTACGTGCGACCCAGTCGTGCCCATTTTTTGTATGTGTTTAGATTCAATTTTGTTTACTTATATATTTCCTATAACCATATTCCTGCAACACAGCAACAGACGAAAAATCACTGCGAACTTGAGCGCATTTCGACCGTCAGTTTGCTTTTATGAAAACTGTTATCAACTGCTTTCCTGCATAGATGATTCAGTTTATTCCCATTTCTGAACGTAAATCTTGCATGACTGCTGAATTTTTACATTTACGAACTCGACTATTGTATAACCTTTGTAAGAGCTCTTTAAGAATATTCTGCACATAATACCATGTTTATATTTCCAGAATCGAAAGCATCCAAAGCCCCTTTTTTCGCTTCGCTCTTCCCGGCCTTCTATTGCAAGATCTTTTTTATACTACAGTGTGGCGAAAAGAAATCACCATATTGGAAGATGATATAACTTTTTCAAATGGCGGCGAATGTCAATTTTGTTTTGACATTTGTGAATAAAAATAGATGCATAATACACGTTAATAAGCCATGAAACGCTGTACTCCTCAAGAAGGAAATATTTGCATTTAACCGTCAGATCACCCGATTTGACCGCTCCAGACTTTTTCTCTTGGTGTTATGTAAACTTGTCTCATGAAGCATTCCTGTCAGATATTTTCTTTAAGGAAAGAGAATATCCGATAGGAATGCGAGAACCAATCGCTGGAAGTTCTGACTTCTGACACTAGTGATTAAAAATACCATAAAACGAGCCCGTATGGTCATCAAATCTGACGACGGCCACCTGGCGGATATGATTTTCTCGACTTGATGGACAAAATTCAAATTCGTTAAATAAACATAATCCGCACGTAGAACTTACATTTGTCATTCTTTGCATAAATTACGCGAAACAAAAACCGTCGGGTAATTACTTTTGCGCCACCCGGTACATTATTTCTGGCGATGTCAATGCAATGTCCACCATTCCAGCTGCCTCCACAATTCTTGTCAGACAATAGCAGAAGGCAGTTGTGTCGAGATCTTTGCTAGGTTACACCACCATAATCATTACTGATCGATGAGCCAGCTCGAATACCAGATGTTCCTGGCTAAGCCGCCGATACTCTTGACTTGTTTCTTACTTCTCATCCTGATAACTATACCATCAGTGTAACTTCTCCATTTGGCACTTCGGACAAATGTGTCATTTCAGCAGATTTCTTGTCCTCCATTCGTCCATTTTAAGAAAAACTTCAAACCAGGACCGTTTGGCAAAGTTTGGCCAACTGGATCGGGCTGTATAAATGTGTCTGTAACCTGAACTGGTCATGCTTCCTCCATAGTGACATTGATCCAATTCTGAAATGATTTTTTTAGGGATCCGCGCTGATGTTGGTTTACCTCGCAGTGTAAAGAAGATATCGACTCAAAAAAATGGGTTTCCGATCCTAAAAAGCCAACTCAACAGAGGAAAATCAGAAAAGTATAAACAAGTCAGGAACACATGCAATTCTGTTATTGAAAGGACAAAATGTTGACATGGCCAAAAATTACAGGAAAAAATTTAGCAATGTTCCAATGGTGGTGATTCCTACTCTTCTGGAATCTTGCTTGAAAACAGCATTTGTCTAGCCTGTCCCTAAGAAAGGGGGTCCAAATTCAAACACCAAAAACATTCAAGTTTAAAGCCATTAAACTTTTATCACAGCAAGGATCGTGTAAACCCACTACCCGGCACTCTAGCTCTAAACACTTCAAAGAGCAACAAACTGTTCCGTCCATTAATGTCACCGTGAGAAAGCCTATGATCTTGGGATAGCTTCGAATAGAATTGTTTATGGAAACGCCATATAAACAGTTGTCATTGGACAGACCAAAGAATAGTCAAAGCCAGAGCAGCAAAACGTATGCGTTGCGTACGATATCGCTTAAAATTACAGAGACATCAGCACAAAATGTTGCGTGGTTGCAAACATGATAATCCTACGCACATTTTATCACAACCTCATCATATATATATGTACTTAGAGGCAGGGAAGCATAAAGGCTAGAGTTTAAGTCTCATGCTCGTCTATTGCATCGGGTACGATGGATAGAAGAGAAAAAAAACGAACCTAAACCTCTCCTAAATCACGCATTTGATGCAATAAAACACTCCGACCGCTGCGTTGTGGCGGTGCAACAGACTTAAGCCCTGAATTAGCTATAGAGCTTCGACAAGCAACGTTTGGAGTTTTTTTTTTTTTGTTATTATTTTAATTTTGGCGAACATCGCGTGCTTGCATCCAGAAGGCGCAACAACTTTACAACAACAAGCTATGTGGAGCGCGACAAAATATTGACTGCTCCAGTTGTTGTTGCGCGTCGTGTAGTTTCAAATAACTACACGAAAATATTTCTGTTCCAATTTTCTATGAGTGCGCGGCTTAATTGAGATGGAATGGAAATGTCCGACGGACATTGTGACAACGCAACAGGCGCAAATTCGACAAGAAAACGTACATATTAGGTTCAAGTGTGTTTCTGTATTCCTTAGACTTAGACGAACGGATCGAAAACCATAAGTCGATGCCAGTTGTGGGATAGATACAATCAAATAATGAAGTTATAAATCTTGGGATTTGTAAGGAATTCTGTAAATGGTCGTGGGTCACATTAGATTTGTTCAAATCCTTGCCAAACCTGTAAGACTTTTGGGAACGTATTTTCTGAGAAATAATAAGAAATCGTTTGAACCTAAGGGGTCAGTTATAGCAATCAGGAAAAATTTTAATTAAATTTTTTGCAATTTTTTATTCTTTGATTAGTAAGACAAATAATATACCGAACCGATCGACAATAATGTTTAACTATGTGTCTGTAATGTACATTGCCTTTTAGAATGCAACTGGAAGCTGCACGACACTAATTAGAAGGATTAGAAAGATAGGAAAGATATTTTTCGGCGTAGTACATAGAGAATTAGGTGACTATTTTCTCACTTAAAACCCACGAACGGCGGCGTCTAGCTTGGACTAGGAGTTTGAAAAAATTGAAACCCAACTGGGATTCGAACTCACGATTTCTGGGTTCGTAAGCAAACATCTAACCTACTGCACCACTGCCATGGGCAAATTTAGGATTCGTGATAAGAAATGTCTGTCTGTCTGTCTGCCAGTCTGTATGTATACCGACCTGTAGCCTAAACGGCTTAAGTGATTACCTTCATATTTGGTATGTGTGGTTCTTTTGGCATTCCTCAGAGGGGTTTTTGAAATTTAAGTTTTAGGGCTAAAAACAACGGTAGTTGCCATATAACCGTTAAGAAAAAGCTTATATTTCAAGAAAACTACTCCAACGATTTTGATGAACATTCTTGAGAGTGTTAGCTATCATTTCGTTAAAAACAAAATTATTTTTATATTTTCGACTTTTTCGGTGACAGCTCATTCCATTGTGTATCAAGTTTTATATTTGAAGAGATTCTGCACACCAACATTTTGAATATTTTTTGTCTTGTCTTGTTATTAATTTTTGAATTTTCAATATTTTTAAAACTGATTAATAAACCTTATAACAGCTGTATATTAATAAAATAAAAAAACTGCATTTCGAGTTCTCAAACAAAAATTATTTTTTTCTCAAAAAATAAAATAAAATAAAAATAGGATTTTATCAAATCGGTTACAATTTACGAAATTCTTGTTCGTAAATATTAATTGTTTTTGTCAAATATGATTAGGCACATAAGAGCAAGTACGTGGGACCCAATCGTGTCAATTTTTTTAATCTTATAAATCACTAGCTTACCCACTCGGCGTTGCTCGGTTATATCATAAATTTTCCAAAAAAACAGACCCGGCATGGGACCACTTAGTAATAAAAAAAACCCTAGTTACTTCTTACAAAATAAGCTATCTGCTTATTGGGGCCCAGAGGCCCCAAGTGGTGATTAAAATTTCCTTAGTTACACCTAACCACATCAGCTATCTGCTTGTGAAAATCCCATCAAAATCTGGCATAAATAAGAATTTTCGAAAAAAAAACGACCCAGCGCCACCTAGTGGGTGCGGTATTTATATAGCCTAAGTTACTCCATTGAACATCAGCAATCTGCCAGTGAAACTCCCGTTAAAATCGGTGCAGCTGTTCCCGAGATTAGCCGGAACACAGAGATTAACCGAAACTTAGCAAAGAACATGATTTCATAAAAATCGATCATTCAGTTTTCGAATTCTTTTTAATAAATTATTGATATTTTAAACGTGTAATGGCGTATTTTATATTAATTACTAGCTTACCCACCCGGCGTTGCTCGGGTATACCATGCATTTTCCAAAAAAACAACTCGACGTGGCGCCACCTAGTAATCAAAATAGCCTCAGTTACTTCTCACAAAAGAAGCTATCTGCTTGTGAAACGACCCCAGCGCCACCAATGGGTGATTAGATACACCTTAACACATCAGCTTTCAGTCTGTGAAAGTCCCGTCAAAATCGGGGCATAAATAAGAATTTTCAAAAAAAAGCATCCAGTCTAAGGGTAATTGAAAATAGCCTTACTTAATTCTTACAATATTAGCTTTCTACCTGTGAAAATCCCGTCGGAATCGGTCCATAAATAATAATACAAAAAAAACACTGCAGCGCCACCTAGTGGGTAATTTAAACAGCCTAAGTTACTCCTTAGAACATCACCAGCCCGCGTGTTAAAGTCCCGTCAAAATCGGTGCAGCCGTGCCCCAGATTACCCGGAACAAACAGACAGAAAGGCAGACGGACAGACAAAAATTTTAAAAATTGTGTTTTTTGTTGTTATAGCTACTGTATATATTTTTTCATATGCATCTAGTAAAAAGCTGTTATTTTTATATTAAAAACAGAGGCTTCATTTTTATTTATGTGTAGGTATAGATAAAACCATACTTTTTATATACTATGTGGATTCATGCATATTTAAAAATTAAAATAACAATCAAACATGACATTATGATGATAGAAAATCATAATATATTTATTGAACAAAATTCTGTCCGTCTTTTGAAGAACTGAGGCATTTTTCACTTCAATATTATTACCTTGACAAAATCATAAAATGCTATTAATTGGAGCATATGACATTGAAAAAGTGTCCGTGAATGCATTTCATAACTATTAGTCCATTTCAGTGTTCAATTTAAAATGGAAAATTATAAAAAACGCACTTTAATTTCATTCCAATACAAACTTGTTCCAGATGTAACCATATGAACTGTTTAATTGCTAGCTGTGCGATTACTGATTTAATGACCTCCATGGTCTTTTAACCTACTCAAACGGAATGACAGTTTTAATTGACATTTAGCTGGGAACTGTAACATGTAAACAATCGTGCCTTAAACTGCCTATTGTATGGAAAAACGTACGCTAATTGTTTTAGAATGCTTTCAAGAGTTGTTTAAAAGCAAAACCTATGTAGTCAGCTGTCAATCCCGAACTAAAAATTGGGGCCAAATTTGTGACGTTTGGAAACGCCCTTTTTGATATTGATTCTTATGTATATACGCATACAATGCAAATAGAACTTTTTTTTAATAAAAAAAAACAAATGCCATACAAACAACTTAGTTTATTTTGAAATAAAAGTCAGTTTTATGATTTCGTTTTTGGTTTCACATTTGTACCTTTGTACCAAATGCAGCCAAGAAAAAAATGCCTTAGCACAACCAACTAAAGAATTGTCTCAATTGGCTGAAAAGAAATATGACATGACATACTACGACAGTATGACATCAACGAAACTATTGGGCTTACCACAAAACATCTTTCAGGGGAAACTGACAGTTGTCATTCACGCCAATAGCCTTAGAACTAGTTTACATGATTCATATTTTAGGTTATTTCTTCAATTTTCTTTTTAACACAAAAGGTAAAGGGTATGAAGGTAAGGGGGAATGAAGCAACGAATAAAGGAATGAACAATTTTAAAAATCCTTACGGTTGAGTTTTAAGGTTTGTCACTTGCCAAAATTGGTAAAATAGACATACATGCAACTTTCGTTAAGTTTCGGTAAGCACGAAGTATATCGAAATCAAAAATCGCTCAGGCCCATGTAAATTTGGCAGCTGGTAACAGTCATCTTATTTTTTGGAAACATAACGAAAAAGTTTGTTTAGTTCTGACAGGTGAATCTTAATACATCATTCCCAGTTTCTGTCAAATTGACGTACGAAAGTTATAGTGACCTTCGATTCCTGATCACATCTTATATCAGCCATGATTTTCAAGATCATCTTTTCTGTTTCATTATTTTTATTTTATTTTCACAACTTAAATGATTTGACATTAAATTATATGCATCACTTTCAATTCATGAAATCATTAAACAATTGAAAAACTCTTGATCGTTTTCTAAGACAAAATCTTAACGAAACGAATTGTAATCCCCAATTAAGATGTTTAAAGTATGATTAATCCAAAAGTAAACATGCACAGTGATTGTGAATTGCAACGCGTCATGTCATAAGCCTAAACAAAGTCCACCCATTCGATTGTGCGCTAGCTTAATGCATGTATCATGTGGCATGCGCGTTAAAACGAAGAACACTATTATGTCAGTTGGGGGGATTCAGACAAGGTGTATTCGATATGAACATTGATTAGCCAATTAACAATCAATGAAATGCAAAGATCTACTTGATATTCATTCAAACTTTTTAACCAGTGATGTCATTTGTGAGGACATTTTGAGTGCATTTGAGTTGACGTATATGTCAAATAAATTATTTCGCAGATTGGCAATGAATATTTTTAAATATTTTATTGCAAATTAGTAGTCGTTTTGATATGATTTGATTATTTTGTTGAATTGGTCAGTTTGCGGAGGAGCCTTGTGCTTGAAAATGATTTGGAAATTATATTATGAAATGTAGGTTATGTTTTGATTTCTTTTTAGAGCACTGGCCACTTTAAATAAAAGTGCAAATAAAAACCACTTTTTTCACTGAATTTGTTAGCATTTACTAATTATTATTAAAAACATCAACATTGACGTATAAGAAGCCGTTCGGTTGTAATGTCAATATTCACATTCTTTTTGAAAAAAAAAAAACATTTGATCTTCGGAAGAGATTTGCAATTGTATTAGCAGATATGTGCTTTTAAAGTCATAAATTATATAAATAGTTATATTTATCAACAAAAACACATTATTAATGCTTACAGTTAGTAGGCACTTTTTAGTTTAAACTTAAATATGTCTTGATTTGGTGAAACACCTTAAGGCGATGTAGATTGTTGAATATTAAACAATTTTTTTCGATTTGGCAGACTAGCATTTGCTTTAAGAATTCGTTAAGATTTCGGTGAAGTCTCGTATTTTAAAATCCTAGAAGTAAATGGGAAATGCGGAATATTTTTTTTTTATCTCAGATTCGGACTGCCATCCGAAGTTCGATGGTAGTATATTATAAGAAGTACTTTGGATAGAACTGGATTAGAAAAGCAAACAATTCCGTACCGTTTGTTCCATGAATATTGGTGTAGAATAATATGACTTTAATATCAATTGAATCGAAAATCCTGCGAGCCGGAGCATTGTTGTCCATTCGCTCTACATGACCTAGTCATCTTAAACGTGATATGCGTATTTTTTTGACCAGGTCAATGTCGCTGTACAGCTCGTATAGTTCTTGATTGAACCTTCTCCTCCAAAGCCCGTTAACGCAGGTAGGGCCAAAAATCTTCCGAATAATCTTTCTCTCGAAATGACTAAGGATATCTTCATCCGCTTTAGATAGAGTCCATGCCTCGTCCCCAAAGAGCAGGACTGAGATGATTAAGGTCTTATACAGAGTCTCCTTTGCCTTTCGAGAGAGGGCTTTGCTACTCAATTGCCTTTCTAGCCCATAGAAACAGCGATTGGAAAGAGTAATTCTTCGCTTTATATCTGACGAGATGTTGTTGTCAGATGTTATAGCGGATCCGAGGTAAACAAAGTCCCTAAACTAACTAGAATTTGTACCTGTCTATTGTGAGGTTTTGTCCAATCCGCCGGTGTTGTGTGTCCCTTTTTGTGGACAGCAGGTACTTCGTTTTGGCCTCATTGACTGCTAGTCCCATCTTAGCCGCTTCAGCTTCAATGCTAGCAAACGCTCCTGAGACAGCTCGCCGAGTTCTGCCAATGATGTCTTTGTCGTCAGCGTATGCTAGCAATTGCACAGACTTGAAAAAAATTGTCCCACTACAATTAACTTGCGAGTTTCTTATAATTTTTTTCAAGTATTAAATTGAAGAAATCCCACGATAGCGCATCCACTTGCCGGAATCCTTTTTTGACATCTTCTGAGAGGTCAGTACCAACCTTGACGGAGCAGCGAGAGTTCTCCATCGTCATTCTGCAAAGTCGGGCGAGTTTTGTGGGGATGCCAAAACCAGACATGGCTCTGTATAGCTCGTCTCTATAAATGCAGTCGTACGTGACCTTTAAATCAATAAAGAGGTGGTGGGTATCGATTTGGACATGCCGTAATATTTGCGGAAAAAATGTCATTCGAACGCCAAAAATAAAACAATATTCATCTTCTCAGACAGCCAGGCTGCCTTAAAAGCTCTGGCTTCACCTGTCATAATTTCCAAGCTAGTCCAGGAGACTGTCTTAATACCCACTGAACTTGCAGTGAACAATTTTGTGATTCTTCATTGGATACAGGCACATAAGGGGTACGATGGTAACGAAAGGGCTGACACCATGGAAAAAGAGGGTGCCTCATTGCCATTTATCGGCCTTGAACCATTCTGCGGAACAAAAAAAAAACTAAAAAACACTGCCAAGAACATCCTACTCATGGAATCCAATGCAGCTTAGAAAAAACTCCTGGTTAAATCTGCTCCAAGCAATTTCTACCAGAATATTGAAACAAAACCACAAAATTCCTACTCAACCTAGGAAAACTCTCAAAATAGTGACTGGAATCATAACCGGTATCTAAAAAAACACCTTTAAAACAAGACACTAGAGGCAGACCTCGTTTGCCGACTCTGCCTCCAAAGTGAAGAAACATCTTTGCATATCCTCACGGAATGCCCAGCACTCCTCCGCCTCAAAAAGCGAACACTTGGTAATGAGATCGTTCCCTTGGAAAAACTCAAAACCTTCCACCCTCAGAATATCTTAAGATTGTGGTCTCAGTCTGGAGCAACAGAGCTGCTCTAGAATTTCACACGGGTTGGCACAATAGGCATCATCGATATACCGCATTGCCTCAGCTGTATAAGCTCTCCCTTATAATATAATAATAATAAGTTTCGTGATGTTTTTAAAAACTTAACGAACAAGTGTAACGAACATGGTTATCTGTTAATTTATTTTGACTGACAAATGCCATAGCTGTCAAATAAGCATGTGTCAAAGTGATTCAGAATGAGATATATCATGCTTAACGAAACTTATCGATGTGTCTATTAATTATAGCCAATGCCATATGGCTGTGTTTTGAATAATTAACACATGCAATTTTGACAGTAGGCCACGCTTGGTCGTGCCTATTAAAGGGTGTTTTTTTTTTAGACGTGTGTTAAGGTCAAGAATTTAGCTTTAAAGATAAGGGTTTGTCATTATGATTTAAAAATGATTTCGAGTAAGTGGCCGCCGCGGCTAGTTCGAGGAAACTCCAGCCGAGAGGCCCAATTTTTGACCACTTTTTGCAGCAATTGGCCGTATGTCAGCAATAACCCGCCGAATATTCTTTTCCAAGGCATCAATCGTCTCGGACTTATTTGCGTAGACAAGTGACTTCACATAACCCCACAAAAAATATTCCAACGGTGTTAAATCACACGATCTTGGAGGCCACGCCACAGACCCACGACGTGAAATAATGCGCTCAACAAAAGTTTCCTTCAATAAATTGGTTGTTTCGTTGGCTGTATGGCATGTAGCGCCGTTTTGTTGGAATCAAAGATCGTCCACATCAACGTCCTCAAATTCAGGTACGGAAAAGTTATTAATCATGGCTCTGTAGCGTTCCCCATTGACTGTAACATTATGACCGGCTTTATTTTTGAAGAAAATGGACCAATGATTCCCTCTGCCAATAGAGCACACCAAACAGTGACTTTTTGAGGATGTAACAGCGTCTCAACAATGGCTTGTGGATTATCATCGCTCCAAATACGAAAAACTTGTTTATTAACATAGCCATTCAACCAAAAGTGAGCTTCATAGCTGAACAAAATTTTCTTGTGAAAATCGAGATCGGTGGCCATCTCGTTTTGGGCCACGTTCAACGCGCTTGTTGGTCGTTGGGTTTCAATTCTTGCACGAGTTGGATTTTGTAAGCCCGCAAATCAAGATCCTTCCGCAAAATCTTCCATAAAGTGGATGGGCACAGATCCAATTGTTGCGCGCGATGGCTGTACGGCGTCTCTGTGTATGCGCATTATCCACTAGAGTAAACGCGGTGTGTAACCGATTAATGGTTGCTCGAATCGACTCTGCTGGGCGATTATGTCAACCGAATATTGGACGCAGCGCGCGATGCGTGGCGCGCGAACCTAACCATTATTTTGGTAATAATGTTGCACGATTTGCAAACGTTGTTCAGGAGTAAGTCTATTCATTATGAAATGGAAAACCAAACTGAGCATAAACCAAGTGACAGCTGTCAAAAAGACCAACTCCGAAAAAAGTGTTGCCAGATTGAAAACCACACGCCTAAATAAAACACCCTTTATTATTAGGTAAAGGGTTTTAGTAGTACGTTCTCAATTTAAATTTAAAATTGTTTTGGAGTTTTTTTTTTGATATCGAATTAAAAAAAAACTTTTAACTTCTTAAACACGCAAGCTTCTGCGGAAAAAAATTCTATCCTAATTCAAACAACAGACTTCAAAATTAATTATTCCAAGTCTTAACTTAATTTTATTTCTATCTGACAAACTGCTGACAGTAACTTCTTTTCCTAAATGAAATCGCTCATCAACTTGTCAAAAGTATCCCAACATTAGTAAAGCTAGTTCCATTTAGCACGCACCAACACAACATCATCGCGGATCGCGTCTCCCATTCAATATGCAAATTTGGTCTATCCTGTCCCACTGTGATTTTCCGCACCAACTCACAAACCTAATGTGCTGCTGATGTTTCCTATGGAAACTTGACTTTTATCAGATCTTGTGGAGCAATTGTGCACAACTTGGAATCCGAAAGGTCGGCCTTGGCTTGCCGGTAACGCGCGCTGCCGTAGATCTTGAGTTTAATAAGAATGCTTGTT
Source organism: Platycheirus rosarum (assembly GCA_963971375.1). Classification (NCBI taxonomy): domain Eukaryota; kingdom Metazoa; phylum Arthropoda; class Insecta; order Diptera; family Syrphidae; genus Platycheirus; species Platycheirus rosarum. Next base: position 26,913,179 of record OZ020510.1, on the reverse strand, counting down.
GTGCCTGAAATGATGATGGCGCGCGATTAAGTTGTTTTATGTAAAATTTTTTGTTTGTTTTACTCTTTTTTGTTTTGTTATTTTTGCAGAGCATCAGTAATCAAAAACAATCTGATGTAATAACAGAAAAAGAGGGTCAGCACCCTTGGTCTTGCTGTGTGGCACTGAAAACGTATATATTTTGTAGGCGGGATCAGTTTTTTTTTTTAAATTGTGATTTCGAAATGTGAATGCCAGTGAATTGGTCTCCCTGTATCGGAAATAAGATGGCTATCGGCTTCGGCATCCCAGATGCATTGGATTTTCGAAGAAATCGTGGAGTCTAGCATCTAACATCTGTTATTTTGCAATATAATTTTAGAAGAATTATGAAACTATTGCAAAATTAAGTAACCAATTAATAATTAAACCGGCACAGTTGGCCATAAATCAGAGTCAACTATACAACGTCGTAAAGTTTGCTTGATTTTTATTTAAATAAAATCATTCCTTAGATATTTTATAGATCCAGATAGTAAAAAAAGATTCAAAGGAATAGGCAATATGTACGTTAATCAGATCCAACCTTATACTAACTTCTCGTAGTTGAATACTCTCAAATTTAATGTCAGGAACTCATGCAACTTTGTTATTGAAAGAAGCAAATTTTTACATGACCCAAAATTACGGCAAAAAATTCTGCAATGTCCTAAAGGCAGTAAAAATGTTTGGTCATTTGTAAAAAAAAATATTAAAAACTCCTCATCATCTTCGGTTCCAACGCCCATCGCAAATGCCAAACCGCTTATATACTCTTCAGAGAAGAGAGTTGCTCGCTGCCCATTTTGCTCCTCCTGAATTTGAGAATGTAAATTTTTCCAAGGGACAGATTTTTTCCCGTATCGTACAGCAGCAAGAGTTCTCAAAGATCTCGATATACACTAATACTAAAACTAAAATTAAAACAAACCCACTGGCCCGGATGGTTAACCCCCAATTCTCCTGAAGAGTAGTTCTTCCACACTGGCAAAGATTTTCCATCGTTCCTTCTGGAATCTTCCCTAAAGATGGAAAACAGCATTTATCCAGCCTGTCCCTAAAAAAAGGTTACCCATCACCTCCTCCTACCGACTCATATGACTTACGTCGCCCCTCTTTCTAAGGCCATGGAAACGCTGATTAACCGTCAGCTTAAGGAATATCTCGAAGATAGAAAGCTTTTCCATGACCGTCAGTATGGCATCCGCAGCAACTTTTCCACTGTTGATTTGATGGCATATCTCATCGAACAGTGGAACAAATCCTTACATCACTTTGGTGAGAATAAGATTATTGCGCTTGATAAGGCATTTGATAGAGTTTGGCATGAAGTTCTCTTATCGAAAATGCGTGCTTTTGGGATCGATGATACTCTGGTTCGTTGGATTAGAAGCTATCTTCTGTACCGTTCAATACAAGTCGTATTGATGTACTGATGAGTATGTAATGATTCCCGCAAAATAAATGCTGGTGTGCCCCAGGGCTGCGTTCTGTCCCCGAATCTTTTATTCATTTTTATAAATGATCTTTTGTCTGTTACTTCTAATCCACTTAACTGTTTTGCTGACGACTCTACCCTCAGCTTTTCATATTCGTTTGATAATTCACCTTAGCCTACGGACGTACAATTGCAACGGTACCGTATGTCAAGCTCATTAAAGTCCGGTTTACACAGCATTGTCATATGGCGTAATGGGAATCGTGTGGAGTTTAATGCTTCGAAAACTCAATGCTGTCTTTGTCGTTAAAGCTAAACCCCCCCATGCCATTGTCCATTAATGCATCGAAGAAACCGGAAAGCTTTCAATACTCCGTATATATGTCAACAATGACCTCCGTTGAAATGACCATATACTTGAGATCGCTAAAAATGCTGCTAAATGCTTAGGTTTTCTTATCGATGCAAAAAGGTTTTTTCCCCTTCTGATCTGGCTACAATTTACAAAGTGTTTATACGCCAAAAACTCGAGTATAACTCACACCTTTCGGCAGGTGCTTCTCAAGAAGAGCGTTAAGATTTACAGAAAATAGAACTGTTGCTGAAATAATTGCCCCTCTCGAACACCGACGCAATGTTGTATGTCTTTCCTTATTTTATCTTTTCTTCTATACAAAGTCCAATTTTAATTTTTTTAGTTTTTCGAAACAAAATTTTTGTTTAGATTTATATATGCAGGTTTTTTTTTAGAGTTTTCTGATATACAACTGAAGCTGATCATAAGCTGATACTAAATTTTCAAAAAAAAAATCAAAAATTAATATTATAAATAGACAAAAAAATATTCAGAATTTTGGTATGCAGAATTAATTTGGCTGTCTAGAAACTTTATAGAAATCTGATGAGCCGTTACCGAGAAAGTCGAAAATTAAAAAAACCCTTATATGAAAGGTACCGTTAATAAATTTTCCGGTAAATTTGGTTTATATAAAATGATAGCCCATACTTACAAACAAATCTCAAAAATTGCCATAAAAATCATTCGAGCCGTTTTCGAAAACAATAAGCTTTTCCTTAACGGTTATGTCAGGCACCGTGATTGTAGGCCTAAAAATAAAATTTCATAAACCCCCCTGATTATTGCCAAAAGAATCACACATACCAAATTTGAAGGTAATCGCTTGATCTATTGTTTAGGCTGTAGCTCGTTGTACATACAGACGGACAGACTGAAAGACAAACGCAAACAAAGGCAGACATTTTTTCCCACTAACTTTTTTGGAATTCTCTATGATCGTAATGTCATATTTGATTGTTATCTCGATTTTTTTTTATATTTATGAATTCTAAACTTGCCTTATAGTACCTATAATCGCGAGAGTAATTGTTTACTCGAGGTGGTCAGTTGCAATCCTCCCCTTAAAAATTTTACCCGTAATACTCGTTTTGCAAGTAATGCTCATCAGTTCACCCTTGAGCCCAATTTCGGACGTACCGTGGAATATAGGGATGCTTTTTTTTTAGCCGAACAACTTCAATTTGGAATTGTTTACCCGGCAAGGTTTTCCCTTGCCATTTCGACACCTTCTCTCCCCTCCCTATCTTCCCAATGCGTCATATCAGGGAGTTGATTTCGAAGTATGGCTCATTTACCGATTTTAGTAACAAGTGTTTTTGCTCAAAACGTACTTCAAAGAGTCTCAATTAATCACCAAAAGTTGAAGTTGATTAATAACAAGAGGTTTCTCTGCCAATTTGCTTCAAATAGTAACTGCGATATCCTCTCTTCACTACAATCTACAAGGCCAATCGATCAAATCACAGAAAGAATAATTAGAATCATCAAGATTTCAGAAAAATCAACGATAACGTCAAATAAATCAATGACAGGTACACATACGAAATAACATGGCTCATGCTGATAAGGCTCATGCTGATAAGAAAAGTGACGCACGCTGCGCTAATGTGGTTCTTTCAACCAAAATCGCAGGCACCAGGCGAACATGAAAAAGAACAAACGTAAATTCCCAAAATAATTCTACTCAAATTCAAAAAGAACAAGAGAAAAAGAAATACAAAATAGGCGGAGTTTTTTTAAAGTAGAAAGTAGTGTAGATATTGGTGTGTGTTTGTTTGGATTTAACGATAGTCAATGTTTTCTTATGACGTTTTCACGTAAAATTATCGTCCGTAAATTGACTTTACAGACAACCAACTCTTTTATATTACTTAAAACTGTTCTAAAAATAAATTTTTTTTTATTCAATATCTGTATTTGGAAAGGGAATACAAGCAACTACAAATTATTTTTTCAACTTCACTTTTCTGAATTGAACTATAAGATGGCAACACCCTATTAAAAAAGGTTTGAGACGTCAGCAGGAGTTCCTTAGGGGTGAATTCTTAGTCCAGTTTTGCCTTTTATATTGATGCTGTTTTGTGATATTCGTCCGGAAGGTGTTGTTTTTGCCGAATGCATAGTTTAAGTACTGTGATATGCAGATGATCTGGTACTGTTGTGTCGGAAAACCTATTTTCTCTGCCATTTCAAATCAATAGACTGCAAAAGTATTGCGAAACGTGATGTCTACGAATTAATATACCCAAAAAAGAAAGGTTTTCATTTAGTCACCGCTGATAAGTTTGCATATGAATATATAAGAATAATGAGCCACTTAGACCAAATATCTGCAATCCTTATCCAGAAATCTGAAGATATATCGTCTGCCCCAAACGCTAAAAAAAATAAATGTTAAATTTAAAAATGTGTTTTTGAGGATATTTCTTCGTTGTTAAGTGCAGTTATTGGGAAGTATATTCTAGCCTCCAGAAGCAGTTGGTCTTCAGCAGTGTGAATGGAATTTGGTAATGGAATCTCCTGAGCATTTTTTTCTTCTTCGAGTGGGCATATTAACCATGATTTGAAAGTAAATTTTTATAGTTACTATAGCTTAGGGTCCATCACTCTAACCTCTGGCAGTAGTGATTTGGCTTTTTGTAGGCAAGTTCGTTGCAGAAAAATCCACATATTTTGTGATCCGCACACTTTATTTCCATGTCTTTTTATGGTATGGTAAAATATCTCAACTGTGATGTTCAAAAAACGTTTCCTGATAATTTTTTGGATTCGATTTCTCAATTTAAATACGACCGAGACAAGCCCGTTAGAAGGAGAAAGAATTTGTTTGTATTCAGAACATTCTGTCATCCTAATAATCTGGTTAAGTGACAAGGCCCGTTTGCTGATACGAACCATAAATCTTATTAATAGCTATGTTCTACATGTTTTTTAAGTCATTAAGTTCATTGAACAAATTAAAATTCAAGACGTTGTGTTTGGTTATTAGTGATTAGTGGTACTCATTGTGTTAGTTTATTTTAAAATCTTTGATTTTTGTTTTAAAATACAAAAAGCTTTGTATATACAATGCCAAAAGAAAAGAAAAGAAATCTAAACTTTTCATTGAATGAGAAATCATTGCTGCTTCATTGTATTTATGAAGAAAAGGAAGTGATTGAAAACAAAAAAACCGATTCTGCTACATGGAAGGATAAGGAAAATGCATGGCGCCGTATTGAGCAAAATTTCAATAGTCAATCCGGAGGTTCATGCTAGGAGTAGCGATTCTCTGAAAAGGTTCTATTCCAATTACAAAGCTAAAACACGGAAGGACGCTGCCCAAGAAAAATTGTCAAGCATGCAAACTGGGGGTGAAAGCCGCTTGATCCGAAGATCCAATGAACCCAAAAACTGTCCATGGCTTGGAGAACGATTTTGACGGTGGTAATCAATTTGAAGAACGAGAAATAGAAAATGTAAGATAATAATTGGTTACGTAAATTAATCAAATGCTTATTAAAATTACCTATTTACCTTTATTTAGATGGACGCGAAAACTCGAACAACGACAACGATTAGAGCAGCTACAAATCTGCTATGCTCAGGAACCTGAGAAAGAAGAAACACCAACAGTTGTTTTGTCAAAAGGTTTCAAAAAACATTTTGAAAATGAAAAAAATAGAGTCAGAGGTAAATACGCATTGGACTTGACTTCTAGAAGAAGACCCGTCGGTTCGAGTCTACCAAGCAACAAAATCACTGAACAGTATTCGCAACATTCGAGAATTAAAATAGAGTTAGCCAAACTGCAGTATAATACTCTGAAAGGGGAAGCAATCGAAAGAAAATATCAGAGGAATATCGAGCATGAGATGAAGAGGAAGTTCATGGAACTGGATATTGAAATAAAAACTGAGGTTTAAAAAAAAAAAATAAAAAAAGGAAAACGTCACTGCTAAAGAACCTCAAAGTGTTTTCAAAGACTTTCAAGCTTATTTGGATCAAAACCGCCGAGAATAATTTTCTTAAATACTGTTATCTACATGTACAGTTAATTAGTTTAAATCGTTATCTTTAAGACGTTAATGTTTCGTTGAAATAAAGACAATTCTTTGTATTTTGAGAATATTGCGCTTTATTAAGTAATTACTGAAATAGTTACAAGCGTGCGAAACAATTATTCATTAGATTCGAAAAAACGTACGCTTATTAACATTAGAGGAATTAGTTAGCTGTGCAGAATATTAAATATCTATCTGTCCAGCGCTGGTAACACGTTCTAGATCTTCGCTATTGAAGTCTAGACTTTCAGGCGCATCATCAATATGTTGTGCAAAGCACAGGTTGCAATAATAATGGTTAAAACAGTACTCAACTTTAAACGGGAAATATAGGATATCTTCGTTTTAAAATGCCAAAATCTCTTTCGATTAGACCTCTGGAACGAATTTGTGGTTCATTATACAACTGCTCTGTACTATAAGGATTGAGAAGTGGCGTCATTAAATAAGATTTTTGAGGATAAACTGAATCACCTAGTACGAGTGTTTAACCAAAATAACATTCTTGTACCAATATGAAATTTTGTAAGACCTACCCAAAATGAAACTATCTGCGTTTGCGCTAGATTGGCTTTCTTAATAATTTCTTATCCTGCAACTTTTGAAAATCGTTGCATCATGACTAGATCCGGGCCACCTTGCCACCACATTTGTGAATATCGTTTTCAAATTGACTGGACGTTTATAGAAAAATAACTTTTTTTTGTTTCGGAAAGCTTCTGCATCAATCCCACCTTTACATTATGTACATAATTTTTTAAATTAATTTTTAAATGAATTTAAATAAAAATCAAATATTATTTACCAGGAGACTTAATTGTTACATGAGTGCCGTGGAAAAGATGCTATTTCAAAAAAATCACGTTTAGTTTTTAAAATATCAATTGAACTTTCGGGAAATTTAATATAACCATTCCCAATGCTAGAAATTACTTTAGAAACTTCCAAAACTATCCTTGAAACTGGTGGAGACATGCACATCTTCAAAATCAGCTATGCAATGCTAAGAAGTTGGTTTTCGGTTGCAAAGAACCGCAATGAAACCAAAAGTTGGTTGATAGGAGCAATGGAGTTGTTTCTGAGAACGCAAACAGAATTTTGTTTCATTCATATTTTTTTAATGTTACCTATGTACCTGTTTGAAGGGCATTCTAAAATCCTTTCTATTTTCCTTAAAACATCAATCGTTATTTCTCTTGTAAAGCGATTTTTTTTGTAAAATTGTAGTTTATCAAAGGAATGCAAATATTCATTTCTACTGTATATTTGACGAGGAACTCCAATTTCTATAATTTCAAGAATTCCAGATCCATTTTTTACTTTATATTAGAAATTAGATTAGATTAGATTAGATAAACAATAATTAAAAATAACACGTGTTTTCAATCACATATGTTATACTTAAATATTTAAGTACCACTTCTTCCTACACATAAATTAAGTTTGACGTAACGACATTTATGTTTAGGTTTTAGTTTGGTGCAAACTAATATCTATTACTTAAGTGTTTATGTTGAACATAAACGCTTAAGTATCAAACAACAAACCTTTCGAAGTCTTCGATTCTCGTGGAAACCACGTGGAGCGTGGAGGTAGAAAAAGTTGTTACCCCAAACATTTTTTTTCTTGTGATAGCTTTGGAAAGTTCGCCAGCCTTCGAATTCAAGTTCTATTGATACACAAAAAAAAAACTTCTGAAGATTTTCTGAAGACAATTCTGCTTTCCACGAAAGCCAAAACCTACTTAAAAATAAAATATACTGAAATAATCTAAATCTTACGTTAAGTCAACCAAGTCATATATCAAATACATTTATCGTTAAAAATTAAACGAGGAACGCCCAAGCACTCTTAAAATTAAGCTCTTCCAGCTAATAGCGCATTTATAGCCATTTGCTTTATTGCCAATCCATTCAGTTTAAAACAACGACCACTTGTTGAAACAAAATAATTATATATACTTACAACAATTAGCGAATTGGCACCTTAAATCCTGTGCGGGGTACGCACTGCACGTTGCACATCCGCAGGCCTTAACACTTTTTGTAACCGCATTTCGCGTCGCGACGACGCAATGGTTACCTCCTGTTGCCGAACCGACTCAATTAATAGCCCCGTATATATGGAGTACTTTCTTGTACGTTTTGTGTCCACCAGTACCAACATTGCATTTGATTTAATTATATCACTAGGATTGTAGCTACTTTCGAACGTATATAATCTTGAGACGGCGTTTTCCTTCATTAGCATGCATCGATCTGTCACCGTTTTTGTGGTGCGCTGGTCAGTCGCTGCCGTTTGTGGCCGCCACCGACACCGCCACCGCAGTAGCAATGAAGCTGCTGTAAGAGATTTGGCTGAGCGGACGTCTGAACATGCTGCTGCCTCCTGTTGCTACCAATCGACGAAGAAAAATTACCTCAGAAAAACTCAATCATTGCCGAATGGACTCCAAGGAAAGGTTGAGCTGGTCTGAATGTCCTCTATGTGCTTGGTCGGCGTGCGATGGCGATGATTGCGCGTGCGCGCATTTATTGTGATCATAAATCTTCTGTCTTGAAAGATTTTCAAGAAATCACACAGAAATCGCAACTTTTCCCAGGTTTACTTAACGTCTGAGACCTAGGATAGGCTCCATTGGATTAACAGACACACCATTGCTTGTCCGTCTATCCCGTTCCGCGGATAGATTTGATTCTCGTGACCATTGGGGTTCGTTCAGGCAGACAACACTTTTTGTATTTGATTCAGTTGTTGCTGGGGCAGCTGGAGGGAATCGATGTGATGGTGAGTAGAGTTAAGGAAGTTGATCGGGACAGGGATCGCAAAAACTCTTAATAAAACACTATTTCTTTTACAATTAGTGGCCAGATCTTTGTGGCACGCTACATCACAGTATCAAATGTTAAGCATTAATGCTTGCGCATTAAGCACTTCATTTGAATGCAAGTGATCTTCTTAGTTGGGGATTAGAGGTTGGCCTGGTCCTGGTGGTTTGTTTGCCAGAGCCAGAGCCAGAAACTGGATTACATTAATTTATTCGGATTAAATAAAACATATTCAATGAGACGACCGATGGCGACGAAGATGGTGACGCGACAGTTCAAAAGAGATTGTAGGGAGATGGAGGATTGTGTCTTTCTCCATTCCATTTGAAAGTTTTGGTTGGGCGTTGGATGTAAGGTGCCGGGAGATAGTATCTTTTTATTAACAGTTAAAACGCCTTAAGTCGAATTGTGTGTTGTATTCATTAATGGATCAACAGAAATCCCAACTCGTAAAGGAGATTGTGATAAAAGTTGTTTCCTTTATGAGAAATTTTTTGTTTTGTTGGTGTTAACGCACAAGTGATTGTGCGAACTCTTAAGTTTTCCTCAATGAAGTTATACTTTTTAACTTAAAGCATCCATGTTGGCCTTGCCTAAAGCGACTTGGCCAGTTACGGAACCATATACACTGCCCAAAAAGTGGTTCATTACGATCTCATGTGTTCCAGGTCTAATATCAAGAGAGAGCTCCTATTTCCCTACATAAAGCTTTTTCAAAAGCCTTTAACTTTTAGACTTGAAGTGTCAACCTCCCACTTTGGTCAAATCTGTTTCGTCACAATGAATATAAGTATGTATGTTTGTATAGAATCCCAGCAACTTTTGGGCCGAATTTTGAAAAAGGAAACCTTCTGATGTTCGCCAACCCTAGGGGCATCAGTCTTCTCAATATTGCCTTACAAGATCTTTTCTGCTGTAGTATACACCTATGCGAGCGCCTAAAGTAATGCGTCAACAAGGAAAGTCGACCATCCATTAAATATTCACATACTTGGAAAAACCCCAGAAGAATATGCCACAGAATGAAATACTTCACGCTTAACGAAGCTTAACGAAAGACATATGTGTATCTATGTACATTATAGCCAATGCCATATGACTATGTGTTTTGGCATAACGAACGTAGGTTATGTGTAAAGACCACACTATATTGGATACGGAAAAGCATGACAAAGTGTCAAAACTAAACGAAAAGTTTCGTTATGTTTCTAAAAGCATTGTTAAATGTATAAAGAGTATACCTACGGGCTACCTATAATTTTTCCAGCAGTCAAATGTGTCAGAGGGATTAAAAATTCACGCTAAACGAAACTTAACGAAAGGCAAATGTGATTTTGTGTATAGCTAAAGGCATGTGCGTGCATTTGTGATTTGGGTCATTAACATATGCAATTTTGACAGTAGGGCATTCTCGACCTATTAGATCCATAAACATTATTGTTTTTTTTCTCTCTAAATGGTGGCTAAATGACTCTTAATTATTCCCAAAACTGTCTTTTTTCATAGAAAATGAGCTGTCAATCAGCAAAATTCAAACTACATCAAGAAAACGTGATTTACTTGCATTAAAATAATGTTTGAAAATTATTTTCAATAATGGCTAAAACACAATCACACTTTAGCTTCGGTTTCGCCTGACGTTTACAAGTTCAACCATAGAAAAACAATACATCTTATCACAATGTCGCTTTGGCTTTGACGTTACGGTTGGTTCGTGTACAAGATAAGGTAATGTGACTCAAACGCAAAGCTTAAGTAGAAACTGGTTGTACTTTTGCTTGCTTTGACAGAAAAAATCAAAAACAAAAACCCAAATTTGGAAAATGTCCTTCAAAGCGGACACAAAGTGTGTGAAATGTAACGTGACGAAGCTAACGCTGAAGCGTGATTATGTTTTAGCCATAACAAAAGCTTTTTCTTAACGTCCCTCTCTAGCATTTTGTTTTTTAAATGACGTCAAAGAGTAAACGTCAAAGGTTAAACTTCAATCAGAACTTTTCTTTTTGAACCCTTTATGCACGACACGTACGTCACAAGAAACGTTTTCAATCAGTGTGGACTTTCACTTTGATTGCCGAGCAGGGCCTACTCTCAAAATCAAACGAACTGTTTCGTCAAGTTTCTAAAACAATGATAAATAAGTCCCAAACTACACGATGTCTCGTGAGCCTTGTCTCTTTTTCAGTTTTCCTTTTCAATTCTTATCCCGTGAGACGTCTCACATTTGACAGTTCTTTTTTCTGCTTCCAATGCTGCATATGAAGCACAGCGTTGACGGAGAGCACAATCTTGCCATTTTGCCACGACAATTTTCTCGTGGTACAAAATAATTCAATATTTTATTTTCTTTGAATCTGCTTTTCTAAAACAAATTATTGGTTCCCACTTTCTTTCATTTGCCGGTGAAAATCCTTTCAAAATCGGTGGGTATAAGAATTTTTAATTGAACTTTTTTTAAATCTTTGCATAGCAAACCCGCACAAGAAAGCATCTAATTTCGCCCAGTCGTTTTCAAGTTTTAAGCATCCAAAGAAATACAGTTTTTTTTTTGTGATGGCGCACTAGTACGATATTTTTTCTTGGCCGAATCGCTGACCCTGATGTCTGACTTATTCGTCTGATGTTCACTCCATGAAGTTAAGAAAGAGAATGAAACAACACAAGATAAAAAGAACATGAGAAAAGAGAAACGTCAAAATGAGACTACCAAACATTTGCCCGCTAGTCACCGGGAAGTATTTCTTGCATCTCATCACTGCAAACCTCCTATCTCTGTCGCACTTATGTGAGGCAAGGCTCACGAGTCATCGTGTAACTATAATGAAGATGCGTATAATTTTACTATTAAATATTACCTGTCATATGTCAGAGCGATTAAAAATAAAATATCTTATACTCAACGAAACTTATCGAAAGACGCATAAATCCATTATGGCCAATGACTATATTTTGGGTCATTAGCACATCCGATTTTGACGATAGCGCATATTCGCATTCGGGTATCCTCATCATAGTTGGGCATTTAAAAGTCTGTTTCATAATATGAAAGTAAATTTTTAACAGACCCTTAATGTAAGCCCAATGAACGTTTCTTTCTTTTTAAAGAAAATTAGCTTAAAAACTCGATGCAGTAAGTTGTCAATATGAATTAACCGGCAAACAATTAAATCATATGCAACAGTTTCAAGGCCTGTTGTTAGCTTTATCTTGTTTGCCTAAATCAATTTTTCATAATATTTTCTCACAAACAGAGGTTAAATCAAGAGTTGATTCGATTCGCGTTACTAAACATGCAATCACGCACTCCAAGGCAAAAACATGCGTTCATATATTTCGACATGTTTCCTAAGCTCATTCGGGCGAATTAAATAAACCAAACCACGAAATATTATAAACAATTAATCAAATTCTCGAAGAAAACAATTCAAATTTATAGCCTAACACCACCTGTTGTTGCGTATACGAACTAGGTACACTCACGCGCTCCTCCACTGCGGTTTTTTTTTGTTTTGTTTTTGTTTAACAGTCAGCCATCAACATTCCACATTTTATGAATATATGGTTTCTTAAAGTCGACACTTGCCTGCCCTGCAGCGGAATTACAAAAACAAATTGGGTTGCATTGAGAGTTCTAACAACGATCACCTCAACCGCAATCTGGTCACGCTGGCTGTTTTATCTACATCACTCCTAGACATTCAGTCTCTCTGGTTGGGCCGTCTAAACAACAGAGACACTTTGTTAACCGCATAGTGTAGATCATGATTTCACTTTGTTGTTTTGGGCAGTTTTTGGGTTGTTTGGGCTTAAATAGCTGCAGCTGGGGCTTGTCCTTGAGGAGGAACGTGGTAGTTTGGCATCGTGGTAATCTATTAACCACCAGAGCGATGGCCAAGAATTAGTTCATTTCAATCGTGTGCAATTATATTGGTTGTCTTAAAGTGGCTTTATCAAACTGGGAGTTTGCAAATAATTTGAAGTGTATATAAATTGCAAGCTCACAGCTTGAACTGGCACGATAATTGTGCAAACAAGAGGTCAAAAAGGTTAGACGAGATCGGGACAATTTTGTCCAATCGACATGTTGTAAAATTCACTTTCTTGTTGTCAGTGTTAAATTTAAAGATTACAAGTTACTTGTTCTCGCTTATTTACGGACGGGCCGGTCCGCCCCATTACAACCATTATTGTTCAGCCTTTATTAGTATCGTGTGCCCTAAATGGCGGATTGCTCCGCTTCGTCAAGTTTCGATGAGTTTTGCTTATGGACGTAAACTGCGCTCACGATCGCATTTTACTGACGAAAATCTGACAGCTGGGTTCTTATGGTGTTTGTTATGAAAAAAAATTGACATATACTTCACAGAGGCATTCCGTCCATTATGGATAGACGTGCTCATTTGACAAACGGATTGGAATGTTATGGTCGGTTTTGACACTAGCTTCCGCTTGCCTCCGACTATTATAGTTAACCATTATTTGATTTCGCTTATTCCGGGCGGGCCCGCCCGCGCTATTATAACCATTATAGTGCAGCATTTAGATTGATTTGTTTTTGTCATTGTATTAGTGGATATGTCATGCTAGTACCCAGCGTTGCCGCCAAAAAAAATGTAGTCCATTTTTTCCAAAGGGGATTGCCATTACTATCCCAAAGTAAAAAAAAAAACAAAGATCTATTAAAAATAAAATAAAAATGTACTTCTATATTTTTTGTTAAACTTATTCCAAAACGCTTATGAAGAAAAAGAGAAAAAAAGTTGGTTGTCTGTAAAGTCGGTTTACGGACCACAATTTTACGTGATAACGTCATAAGAAAACATTGATGGCAGCAACACTAACATAAAGCCCGTTAACTCACACCCACCAACCCTCTCGTTGAATCCACACTCACACACCCCAATATCTACATCTACTTTCTAATTTTACAAAACTCCGCCTATTTTGTTTTTCTTTTTCTCTTCTTTTCATGTTCGCCTGGTGTTTGCAATCGATTTTAATTGAAATAACCACAATATATCATCGATTTATAAGACGTTATCACGTCAGAAAAAAAAACGTTTTCAGCCAGCCCAAATTCAAAATATTTTCTCATTTATGAAAACGGAACATCTTTATCTTTTTCGAGCTCAAATAGATGAGAAAATCTTCAAGCTAAAGCACCGAAATGTGAAATAATACTTTGTACATTTTGATTACGTCTAGAAAGGCAGCGTCAGTAATCCACTGTCCACGAGGAAATTATCTTGTTACAAAGCACGATTGTACCAATTCGTCAACGCTGCTAGTAACTTATTCGTTTTGAACTAAAACTTGTACAAGCTCATAGAATTTTGTATCAATTGATTTTGAAAATGAAGATGAGCAAATTATGAACATCGCCATTTTGAACAACAAAATGGAGGGCATTGGGCATTCAATATGAGTTCACTGATTTTAAAGGTGCCTTTACATGGATCTGCATCTGCAGATTTAAAGACAATTGAGCGAGACCAATAAAGAACAAATATGAAAGAAAGACATTGTACGCACTAATAACTTTTTTGACAGATTTCACAATCATATCTTCTTGCTTTGAAAAACAAATTGTAAGGTCTGCTATTAGACGATGAAACTGGATGCATGCACCTTGTTCGAATTCTTCTTTGTTATTTCATCATCTGTCGCAAGCGCCATTACACGATGAATTTAGTTTCATGAAACGATTTTGACAGTTCTCTTTCATTTTCGTTTTCCAAAATTATTTTCAACGAATCTGCTACTTTAACCCTATCAATGTTATGAATATTGTGTTTAACCACATATAATTTTTGATGGATTCATAAGGACATAAGAACTCCAAATTAAATTCTTTAGTCCACAGCTTTCCACTTTATTTTCACTAATTTTTCTTCGTTTACTTTGAATCTTATTAGAAGTTTACTCTGAGCATAACGAAACCAAGTGGTAAAGAATTAAAAAAAGCGAACTTTTGATTTGAAGCAATTATTAATAATAAAATAATAGTCTTTTACGCTCGAAGTGCTCAGTTATGTCGTATTCTCTGTTCAAAATTTTTTTTCAACTAAAAATATAAGAAAAAACATAAACAAACGAGAGAAATCGCTGACAGCGAAAACGACTCTACAAGCACCGAAAATATAATGAAGCAACACAATGATAAAAAGGAGAAGAGAAAATAAAAAGGCCAAAAAAGTCAAAGAAAAAATTACCCTCGACTCACAGGGTAAAATGATTTTTCTTCTCAACTTTCGAATTTGCTATCTCTTTTGCACTTATGTGAGTCAAGACTTAACAGTCAACGTGTAGAAGTACACCATGCATCCAGTTTTATTGTCTTTTTAGCTCCGAGTGGGGCACTGAGCTGTCAAAAAAAGAATTATGTAAAGCGGGGACATGGGACAATGCAGAGGCCAAGACAATGAGACAAGAAAATCATTGTTCCATGTAAGCAATTGTTTCCAGTTCAAGACAATTGCCATTATATTGTCTTCCGAGCTAGCCTGCCGAGCTATCTCTGAGGACAATATCGACATCATCCAACCTCGTTCAAAAAGCTCGGACAAGACAATTGAGTATTGTCCCATTGCCTTGTCTGCGTGTGAACGCTGCTTTACTCTTTTAAATCGGAGCGATCTAACATGTATTTTCCCCTCGATGAGCTCGGAAGAAGTGACCGAGCAGATCGAGTGAAAAGCTGAGCGAAAATAACTCTGTTATTTTCTGTGTTTTTTGTGTAGATGACAGTAAAAAGATAAAAAAATAAAACAAAGTGATGAAAATGGGGGGTGAACCTGAAAAATCAGCAACAATAAAGTATAAATGATAAAATGACAGTTCAGTGCCCAATTGTGTTTTTTTTAAATAGGTTACGCTCGATTCGGGTGTTGTTTTGTTTCAGTTTTGACAGTTCATAAAGTTATGTTTAGTCTTCAGGCATCTAGCTACGTAAATGATTGTCCAATTTAATCAAAGCTTGAGTCAAGAAGTTTGAGCAAACAGGAGCGACAACGAATATTAAACAAACAGAGCGGCCACGTTCAAGATGAAGCGATGAGAACATTCGGGAGGTTGAAATTTCCGTAAGAAAATAACGGAACTGTGAACTCAAAGGAATACGTGAATATGTTGCGAGAGTTTTTAACACCACAGTTACATGAAATTTTAATCCAATGACCTCCTAGAACCCCGGGCTTTACACTGCGATTTTTTTCTTGTGAGGATATCTGAAAATTCGAGTGTACCTTAATAAACGGACGATCATATCAAAACGGTGTTCAACAAACAAGATTTTACATGTCAAAATGTTCATTGAGCAAGAAAGAGAGAACAGTCTGAGATGATATAGATGATTTTACTGTCCTTGTTACACCTCCGATTTCTGTATTCAGCGATATCAAAATTGATTGCTGTACAATAAAAAGATTTATCGCTAAAACACAATCACCCTTCAGCTTTGGCTTTCATTTACATTTCACATACTTTGTGTTCGCTTTGAATTAAATTTTCCTAATTTCGGTTTTTGTTTTTATTTTTTTCTGTCAGAGCAAGCAAAAGTTCAACCAATTTCTACTTTCAGCTTGGTATATACACTGCATTAAGTACTATCATGAAGCATCATTTTTTAGTTGCGAATCAAGTCGCAATGAGGCGCGCTGAAATCGCCACCTTTCAGCTTCGAGTTTGAGTTACGTTACCACGCCAAAGCAAAATTGTGATAAGATGTATTGATTTTCTATCTTTGAACTTGTAAACGTCAGGCGAAACCGAACCTAAAGCGGGATTTTGTTTTAGCCATTATTCGATTTGACAATTTTGGATTTCCAATGAGATTTTGGCGAAAGATTTCAGATTTCAGCTTAAATCATTGTATATACTTAAATCTTTGTACATAAACTGCATATAGTACTATCATGGAGCATCATTTTTTAGTTCCGAATCAAGTCGCAATGAGCCTGAAGTCGCCAATTGGTGTGGATATAGAATAAAAACAAATAACAAAAGCGTGTGAAAAACTGGTAAAATATCGGGAAATGTTCTCGTCTCCACTATTTAGAGTTAGTTCCGAATCAACCAGGAAGATGGCCAGACGAAAAATGACCACCATGAGAGTACTATAGAGAATGTAATTTTCGGTAGGAACATAGCATGACTGAGAAATTTTGGAAAAACCGAAAAATCTGTTCTTTTTTACAGCTTTTAGTTTGTCAAACTTTTCCAAAAATGTAGATAATTTACTTTAACTTCTCATTTTACATCAGCCTATAGCTTCCTGTTGTATTAAATAGTTATACGCACTTGCATATACATAGCAAGCTGCTGCTGCAAAAATTTTTATGTTTTTGTACTAAAATATAAGTATGTCAGAGTTATAGCTATTTAACGACTGTCAAACCAATCATTAGAGTACTTTAGCGCATTAATAGCCTATAAAAGCCATAACCAGAGCTCAGCTCGAAAAAATCCTTCCTGAATTGATACATCAAACAATTTTGGCTTCACATACAATTTCCCGCACCATGTCATCAACATTATTCATCACTGAAAACATGCAATTCCAAAGAAGTGAAATCTGAGGCCTGGCATTGTAAATTCATCAACTCTATACCTGATTGACAGGAAGGTCCATTAAATAAATCCATTAAAATAGTGTTTCCCTCCGAGGCAACGGAAATGAATAATTCCATGTCGTGAGTTGGGACATTTACTCGCACTCCAAGCGTGTGCCTGTGCATCTCATTGGATCTCTTTACATAACCCCCATAGCCAAAGCTATGAGCCTTCCGCCAGCCTTAAGATACATAGGACTTTTACTGGATGATCTACTGCGTTATTAACGTCGTTTTTGCTTGTTTATGTTTATTAACTATGTATATCTATACAATCGTTTCTGTTTAGAAAGGAGAAGGCATTGTCATCTAAGACCGAATCTTTGAAAGATCTCTCAATGGCAATGGCAAAACCTAGTGCTTCTTCAATCGCTTGGCGGCCATACCGTGAATATATTGCATTACGCATGTCATCTGAAATGGATATTCTCAACGCGCAGTTTGCCACAACGAGGTAACCATTTTTGCATCTAAAGTCTATTATAATAAGCCGCCTTAAAGTAAGTGTAAATAAGTCTCCCCCTGTTGTGATGGTGTGTGCGTGTAAAATGGCATGTCCGCGTGTAAACAGAAAAAGCATTTGACATATACAAAGGCTGAAGTGAAATAATGTTTAAGTTTTGAATTTCATGTGAAATAACTGCATTGGTGGTTTATGCGCAGTTGCGTTGGCGAATTTCACCATCGGGTCTTAGCGTACTGGCTGTGAGGCTTAAGGAAAAGATTTTCGTTAAAAAAAAACTACTATTTGTGGTGTTTGATGCTGAAATCGAAATGAACGGTGAATTGATTGAGCGCAACACCGAAAGCAAAACCCTTAAGTTGCTACAGCAACAACTGACAGCAAATATGATTTTGATGCAATTCTTCAACAGTGTTATCTGAGATGCAAATTAATTCAAGCCCGGCAAAAGTGGTAATTAAAAACCACAAACAGATTCGTTTCGCAATGAACTTGACTTGTGGTTGGGATTGGAAGTGGTACTCCATATAGGTAAAGAAGTGTTATCTCTTCTTAGTTTCAATTTGAAATAGTTTATGCTTTATAATTTCAAATAAGAGGCTGCAATCGGATAGTTGTGGGTTGTATTGAGAAAGATATCTTAAATTGGAAGTATTTAAGGAGTTTGAAATCCATTTTTTGTTGGAAACTGGGTTATGAAGTAATTGGCTGAAGAAGAAGGAAAGTTTAGAGTGCAACCTCCAAGTGCAACCTACCAAAATGAAACTTCGGGTTGTAGCAGATAGTTTTCAAGGTGAATGAAGATTTCACACGTCAAAATGTATAATCATCATGTTTGTGATCCTTCCGAGATCACCGTTTTCTCAGAAACGTGAACACGATTTTTCTGAAAACAATTTCAAATCTGCTGTCAAAAAAATTAATCCTAATAAGTTTGTTCCAGTTGTTGTGCAAAAGTGCGAAATTCGCCGAAAATCACCGAAAAACTTGTGAATTTTGTTTAGTTTTTCACAGAAGAGAGAGCTCACGAAAGAGTACAAAATTTCCCCACCCTGTGAATTTATTCTACAAAAATTTGAGTACACAGAAAATTGAAGACTGTCATATAATTTGATTACCTGTCAGCTTAAGGAATATTTCGAAGACCGGAATCCAAGACCGTCAGTATGGCTTTTGCAGTAATTGTTCCACTGGCTATCTGATGGCATACCTCACCGAACAGTGGAACAAATCTTTACATGGCTTAGGTGAAAGTAAGATTATTGCTCTTGATATCTCCACGGCATTTGATAGATTTTGGCATGAAGCTCTCTTATCGAAAATGCATGTTTTTTGGGATCGATGATACTCTTGTTCGTTGGATTAGAAGCTATCTTCTGAAAGTCTGATTCCTACAAAATAAATGCTGCTGTGCCCCAGGCCTCCGTTCTTTCTAAGACTCTTTTCCTCATTTTTTTATAAATGAACTTCTGTCTGTAACTTCTAATCCACTTAACTGTTTTGCTGACAACTCTACCGTATGATACCGATTTACACAACATTATCATATGGAGTAATAGGAATCGTGTGGAGTTTAATGCTTCGAAAACTCAATGCTGCCTTTTGTCATTAAAGCTTAACATACCCTCCATGCCATAATTCCATGTCCATAATTGGCACTTCCATCGAAGAAACCGATAAGCTTTCCGTACTCGGTATGTGTGTCAACGACGACCTCCGTTGGATTGATCATATATTTGAGATAGCCAAAAATGCTGCTAAGTGCTTTCTGTATCGATGCAAGAAGTTTTTTCCCTCTCCGATCTGGCTACTATTTACAAAGCGTTTATACGCCCAAAACTCGAGTATAACTCACACCTCTGGACAGGTGCTTCTCAAACATCGCTACACCTGCTGGATAGAATTCCAAACAGAGCATTAAGATTGATAGGAAATAGAACTGTCTTGGAAACAATTGCTCCACTCGAACACAATGTTTCATGTCTTTCCTTATTTTATCGTTTCTTTTATAAACAAAATTTCACTCGAAGTAGCCAGTTGCATTCCTCCCCTTAAAAGTATGTCCCGCAATACCCGTTACGCAAGGAATGCTCATCAGTTCACCCTTGAGCCCAATTTCTGAAGTACCGTGAAATATAGAGATTCTTTTTTTAGCCGAACAACACGAATTTAAATAGTTTACCCGGTGAGGTTTTTCCTTGCCATTACAATTTGATTGCATTCAAAACCAATGTTAATCGACACCTTCTGTCCCTCCTTCCCTAACCTTCGCGCAGTGTGTTCAACATTATAAAAGCAACACAAATCTCTTGTGCGCGTGCACAGTATAAAAAAATATATATACAAAAAAAAACATTTGACATTTCACTATATCAGTACTGCCTGTGTTTCTGTAATTTTCTGTCCAAAGTCGTCCTGTCTGTTTGTGCACAGTTTTTCTTTCTCTGAAAGATTATAACTCACTCTCCAACTTGACTCTTGTGTGGTGAGTGTCTGTGCACAAAACAATTGGAATTGGAACACACTGAATATTTGTTGGACTAGCTTGCTTAATTTTAGATTGTCACAGAGAGCTCTGTTAGAAGAAAAGAGATACAAAGTTTGTGTTTGTGTTTGCTGGGAAACTGTGCTCAGATAAATTTGTCAGCTCCTTCAAAAGTGAGAAAATTTCTTGATCACTCCGAATTTCAACAAACGTGAACTGGCTACGAGTCAGTCAAATCGGAAGATTCCGTTTTACTCCGAATACTTTTTTTAGTTATGTCGTCCATTGTTTTTACAACTTCATTTTGTTAGTACACAAAATTGGGAAAATTGGGCCTCGGGTGGAATTTATTCGAGCCAACCACTTGCCAGAAATCATGTTTAAAACATAATGGCAAATCCTTATCTTTATAATAAAGCTAAATTCTTGGCCATAACATTAAATTATATGCGTTTTATTTCTTCTTGATATTCCCACGTCTACAAAAAAAAAATCCTTTATTATGATCATTACTTAGGTCCACAGACATATTAAGTCCGTGGGGGACCCCTAGCGGGGCACAAGTAAGCACAATTATGCCTACGCGGCATCGTGTGCAATTTTCGGAAATGTGTTTAAGCTCCTTCCAACTCTTGTCTAGTTGTGTTGATTCCTCCTCGACTGTTTTACGACATGAGCTTCTCGGCCGACCAATTCGTCTTCCTTCTTATGTGAGCGGATTCCACTGCATTGCTTGATTTTTAATACAGTCGTTGCCTTTTCGAAGAGTATGGCCAAATCTGACTCGTTCTCCTAAGGAGATCTTCGTTGAGTATTCGGATAGGCCAGAAAATTCTGAGGATATTTCGCAGACACCTATTGACGAACGTTTGCAACTTCCTTGTGACAGGTGATTTAACTTTCCAATCGCTACATCCATAAAATCCATATAGAAGTACGGATTCAACATTAGAGCGAAACAGTCCTAGCCAGATTCTAATCTGAGAGATTTATCGCTCCATATATTTTTTAACCTACCGAGAACAGCCTTTGCTTTCGCGATACGGCTGTTGATGTCTTGTTTGGTTCCGCTTTTGGTAGAGCTGATACTCCCAAGGTATTAAAAACTCTGTAGTTTCTCTACCGGTTGTTGAGGAATATTTTTTTAGAGAAAATGGCTGGGTCCCGAGGCTGATTTTTTGCCGGTATTGATTTTTAACCCCACGATTTCAGTTCTCTCTCTACCTTGTTGTCTTTTGATGGAGGTTCATAATCCTTCGAGCGAGTAAGCATACGTTGTTCACATAATCAAGATGTTTCAGGTAGGATGTCAAAGTCCATTGAATCCTTCCGCTTCCGTTTCAGCCCTGTCTGACTCAACTTTTGGACTTCGAACTCATCCGACAACCTAACTTCGAGCTATAATAATAGCAACTACTTTATCCGGAATGCCCTTTGCGTAATGCAAGCCAAATAAATTCTCTTTTGACGTTGTCGAAAGCCTTCTCAAGTTCGATGAATAGCACTCTAATGCAATGCTCTACTCAATTATAATCCTTAGGGTCTTGATATATGCGTATATGAGAATCTCGAGTAAAAACCGGCTCGTTCGGCATCGAGTGTTGTTTCTAGATATTCTCTTTTGCGTTCTAGAACAATATTGGCTACTTTTTTGGCAGCAGCAGGCAAAAATAAAGTCTCCCTCCAGTTTTCAAACTTTTTTTTTAAATATTTCATTATTGATTTTTGTTTTGTTGAACAAGCAAGTTTCATTTTTTGTGAGAAGACGTTTTACAACAATAACATTTGACATTTCTATTCATGACAGTTCAGTGTTCAAGTTGTTTCTTTATTAAACCGGAGAGCTCTGAGTAGTCTTTGCTCAGAACTGTACTCTTTTTCTGTTCGCGTTTTCGCAAAAGAAACCAGTTTTTGCAATCTTATGAGAGATGTTGCACCAGATCGAGGCTATTACTAATGAGATTTCGGTAAAATGTCGTATTCCCGAAATTCAAAAATTTAAGGGACGAAGTAAAAGTAATTCGAAAATTTAGACCCCACTATAATAGGCAAGACTAAGCATGGCCTACTGTCAAAACTAAACGAACTGTTTCGTCATGTTTAAAAAAAAAAAGAATAAATACCTATAATGAAGATGCCTATTTGTCATTATTGCTACCGTGAAATGTCATATCTGTCAAATTCGCAAGTGTCAGTGCGATTAAGAATGAAATACTTTATGCTTATTAAAATATATCGAACGCACAGCGCAGAAGTTCATTAAATAGCAAATGTCATGTGATTGACTGTTTTTGTTGATCATCACATGCGGTTTTGACAGTAGGCCATGCTTGGTTATGCCTATTATATTTGGACATTGAGACATGAAGTCTCAGATTTAATATGAAAGATGAGTATTTTATTTTTTTTAAACGTTGTCGATAAACAAGCACATAAATACATATGTCCAATAACATATATATGTGTATACGCATTTACATACAGAAAAGCAAACCGACAAATAATCTATCTATGCAGGACCATTTTCCTATCAATTAAGTTTGCAAAATGACATTTCATTCGGCTGACATTTTCCCCAAACGTGACACACAACAATGTCCTCATTTAATTCCATTTACATACGATTACACCTCTGATCAAATTTGCGGTCATAAACATTACAAATTAATATTGATACACAACCGTGCTGTGCGTCTCCATCTCCAGGAAGAAAAATAAGAGAAGTCACGTTCGCGTCAGTCGTACCAACCACACTATGAATCGCACATGTTATGTCAATTAATAAAAACGTCAAAGCGATAAACTCGAAAAAATAATGAACTTAACATGGTTCCGAAATGTTTGTTTTTTGTTTTTTCAGTTCGTCTAGGTGTTGCATATGCGCGAACGTCAGTGAAGCTCATGACGCGTGCAGGCAATTTTCGACACGCACCCGATAGCGTAGCTGTGATTGGCTGGTAGCAGCCCATACCCAGAAGCTAGCTACTCCAGACTAACAAATAAAACCATCACCTAATTTTCTAAAATACATTTCCTGCTCTGGAGAGCGAACATATTCGTGCATCGTGCAATCTACTTCGGCTCCTTGCTCCATGCTCAAATGCAGGTTAAAGATTCTGTCAAATCATCCGGCGGCGGCCTCAGGGCATGACACATCTTAATCAATCCGCTCCCCTGATGTCTCGTTCCCGTCTCCAATGGACGACAAAGCATAGTCGGCCCGTTCGAAAACTATATCGGCGGCAGTTAACTATTTGGCTGATTATTTTTGAACACCCGTCCCATCGTTTGGTGGCCTGAGCAGAGCTCATTAATTAAAAAAGCACCCTAATGTGATATGTAAATCGTCCAATAAATTAGATACGGCTCTCCGTTTGAGACGTCAATGCATCATGTCTTCCGGTATGGCAGCAGCGATATTTTGTGCTCCATATAAACGTTTAATATTTATGGCCAATATAGTGTTTTTTGATATTATTCCTCCATCTATCCTCCAACCAAACAAAAAATAAATAATAATAATCCAAAAATCCCAAAACCTATGCGCATGCGCGACCGAAAGACGAAGATGAAGTGCGGCAATCTTTATTGCCATGATAGGACGGACGTTATGTGTCAGCCTTTAAGTAAATTAATAAAATTAATTACAGAAACAAATCACTGCTGACAAGGTGCAACTTCACAGAGAGTGTACCGCGCGTGATCCAGTTTTCTTGCTTCAGAAAGAAGACTGGAACTGCTGCTCTCTGTCGCATGATGCAGATGGTTGGATGCAAAATCACAAAACATAATCTCAACCGGAAAATGCGGCGGCAGTCAACTGCGGCTATTAACTCATCAGCGATGGCTTTGACTTTAATTGAAGATCGGTGGAACTAAGTCCACCAGATCCAGCCGATGAATCGTGATATCCAGAGAGTGCGCACTGCGCGCTGACATATAAATAGCCAGTTCTTTGACGCCACTGAAATAAGGTGCTGGATGGTGGTTTTGTGTTCGAGAGTGTTCTTTAAGTTGGTAAGTTGCATCTGTTCGGACCAGTTGTTGTGTCGGCTTTGGCTTTTCCGGCTGGTAAAACAGCTTTTATCAAATTAACATTTAGGAGTGCGGCACGTATCTAATCAGTTGTGCAGTGCTGCTCCGGATTTAGCCAGCGGCAACGTGTTTCGTAACAAGTGTCAAGTTCTCGACATCTTGTCAGTTTGACTTTTGCATCTTAAGAAATAACTTATTCCTTTTGCGAATTTTGTTTTTATTTTTAATGTGAAGTGGTTTTGCTGATTCTCTTTTTTGAAATTTCGTTATATTTTTTTTTTTTTGATAAAAATGGAGCAACTCTAGAATTTCTTTAAAAAAACTTTAAGAAATTGTTAGAATGGAAGGCGTAGATCATCATGATTGCCACAAAGTTGTCACTGTACATTGGTTTAGTCTTCCTCCTTACAATTTTTCCTCCAAACCAAAATCTGGAATTTCAGCCGAATTCTACAATTGCAAACTATTTGTTGGTGTGAATACAAATTTTGAAATTCTGAGGTGTCACAAGGACATTAAATTCACCACAGGCTGATTTATCTTTCATACTCCCCTCAAATTTTGTCATTTGAAATCATCTTGTTGGTGGAAAACTATTTTGAATTTTGAAATCTTTACCGAAATCCGAGACTAAATTTTTGTCGCAGCTTCTGAAAACCTTAAAATCATAATTATCCATATCTTTTTATATATACATATGTATGTAATTCTGATTATACACTGTGTTCTTAATATTGTTTGTTTTATTTTTATTTCAGGTGAGCTTTGAAAAGTAACTGAATGAATAGTAAGTAAATGTATGACTACCCTGGTACTTAAATATGCCAAAACTTTTTATATAATCGGCCCTATCGAAGTATACGTCGGAACAGAAAATTCTCCGATTTGCTATGAATCGGAAGATTTTTGCTTCGAGGTATTCTTCCGAACGGCGTTTCGGAACATTGGTCCGACATTTTTTTAACGTACAGCGGGGTTCTGCGTTGCAGTGCGATCAAGTACTTTTTTTCATATATTTTTTCTTCGAAATCCTCCGACGGAAATTACTTGCGGAATTTGTGCATAATATTCAGAAACTCTACATGTTTACTGGTTGTGTTGTTTTTGTTTATTAAAGTTGTTTTAAGTTATTGCAAGTATTGTTCAACTATACTTTTTATAGCAGCAGACTGGGTATGAAGTAAACTTGGTGAAACTTCCTCGTATTCCTGACCCTCTTCCTTTTTTTTTATCTCCAGTTTTTTCCTTTTGTCTTAAATTTTAAAATGACAGCTTTTGCTGCTTTTTTTTAATTTTTTTTTTGACAAGTTGGTATAACATCTGCTTATGTATAGAGATGATGGGCTCGAAGACAAATCGATATTTTACTATTCGATATATTTCCAGTGCGGATAATGGTACATCGAAAATAAGTTTCTAGCCAGAGCCTGAGTATACTTTTCGCGGGCAAATTGATATTTTTCTTTGTTATAAGATTTATAACTCCTCCTATAATAAATTAAAAGCACTAATCGTGTTATAAAGGGTTTTTCAATAAGAGCGCTAAAAAAGTTTTTTTAAATAAAACAAAAACGGTTTTGTATATTAATGAGATTCTTTATTCCTGTGAAAGTACGTTCGATGCCATTATATATGGAATTCGATTTCTTTTGCATGGCCACCACGGGCACGCTTGCAGAAGTCCAGACCCTGAACCCAATTTTCGACGGTTTTCAAGCATAAATCGGCCGATACTGCTGCAATTTCACGTTCGATATTCGTACGAAGTTCATCAATCGTCGCTGGCTTGTTGGCATAGACCATAGACTTGACGTAGCCCCACAGGAAATAGTCTAACGGCGTCAAATCGCACGACCGAGGCGGCCAAGCGTCTGGACCATTTCGTTAGATAACACGTTCTCCAAACTTGGTTTTCAATAAATTGATTGTGACATTGCTGCCAATATGCCAATACCGCATATTTTGTTTATTGACGAAGCCATTCAGCCAGAAATGAGCCTCATCTCTGAAGATGATTTTTCGATGAAAATCCGAATCATTTTCAAGTTGTTGCTCAGCCCAATTCACGAACATACGACGCTTCTGGTGGTCAAGCGGCTTCAGTTTTTGCGTCAATTTAATCTTGTAAGGATGTAGGCCAAGATCTTTTCGCAAAATTTGCCACAACGACGTCACAGAGATGCCCAACGCTTCAGAACGACGTGTGGGAGATACATTTGGGCTTTTTGCAGCAATATTCTCGACCCTACGGGCACTTCTTTGTCTCACTGGGAACATTTTGTACTGTGCCTGTGGATTCAAATTTTTCCACGTGCTAATAATATATACTTACATCGATTGTAATGGGTGAACAAATCCGGTGTGTGCAAGCACCTGCTACCAATAAATTATCGGTCGATTTTATTCTGGCTGTCTAAAATCGGTGTGTGTGCAAATAGCCTAACACACATGCATATTGTCTTTTACAAAAATAAAGTAACTTGAAATGTCCTGAACCACAAGAAGTGTGTTTTTACGACAAATGTGCTAATGTCTGTCAATTTTTTTGAATATACTATGTAGTTTTTTGTTCAGTTTATTAAAGTTTTATCCCGTGCGAAGTAATTTTTTGTTTTTAGATTTGGTTTTGTTTTAGGCAAATTCAAAAATTCTTTCTAGACAATTTCCAGCAAATTTTATAGTCTACTCTGTGCAGAAAATTGAGAACTACACCAATTCTAATTCTGTCAAAATTTAATAAACTGTTTCGTCATGTTTCTAAAAACATGACAACCATGGTAATAGGCCATTTTTTGGCTGCCAAATTCCGTAGCTGTCAAATTTGCATGTGTCATATAGACTCAAAATGAAATACCTTGGATGTTTTAAACTTATTGAACTAATTTCGGAATTGTTTTCAATTTAAAAAAAAATGCGAACCGAAAATAGGTATCATGTAAACAAAGCTTATTATAAACATTGCAGTCTGTCATTCTTATTTGTCTGTCAAGTGCCTTGTTTATTTTACTTTTCATGGGGCTACATAGCTTGGTGCTTCTGGGCATGAATTTAAATGTGCCCCTGCAGGTAGCTCGATCTCTAGCCTACCCTCGCGAAGATGCCTATCCCTCTACCTGGTCGCTCCTTCAAAATGAGGTCTACCGTGGCTCCTGACTCTGTTGCTTTTTTATGATTTTTATTTTGTTCTTTACTTATGTATGTATATCTAACTTAATGCTAGACAAAAAATCTTGAAAACTAGTTTATCTATCAACTTAACTAACTTACGAGCGTCCTAAACTAATCTATTTCATAATTAATCACCTTTTGGCCCAAAAATAAAATAGTTTTATTTTTTCCCAGAAAAAAATAAAACTAGGAATCTGATACATTTTTTTTTTCTTAAAACTAGCTTAAACTACTTAAAATATACCTATATGTACTTACATCAAGAACAACAACAGCAAGCAATTTTTGTTGTTTTATGTTTTTGTATGTATGTAGTATTTTTTTGTGCTGCCGTAACTGCTCTATTAAGCTTAACAATACCTTATCACTATGTGAGACGACCATAGGTGATATCGACTAAAATTGTCAATTTTGATTTAGCCACCCAAACTGGTGGACCTGATTAAAAACTTCCTTCCGATCTCTGTAGGGCGCTGTCCTACTTCCTAGCTTCTCTCCTAGCGACGATGTCTCTTATCGACTGTTTTGCGGCCGACGACGTGCGCGAAATTTCATTAAAATCCGTTTTGTAGTTCAGATTTAGCATTTTTTTTCCGCGTCCCCATACCTTCAGTTTTTTTTTTGAAAATTGTAAACTTTTTTTTCTAATAATTTTGTTTAACCAAATTTTGACAAAATATGTATAGGACTGATATTTACATGTGTTCAAAACTTCATTAAAATCCGTTTTGTAATTCAGATTTCACAGAATTTTGTCCTCGACTCCATACAAACCAAACCACTGTGTGACGTGTGACGTGACTCGCCTCGGGCGAGATAAAACCACTCGATCTAAGCCCCGAAGATTTGTCCATTAGTTGATGTCATCGCCCTTGCAATGTGACTTCGAATGAGTTAATTAGAAAAAGACTTTGTTGAGACAGTAGTGTTCGTTCTCCGACTCCGGTGTTCTGTGAAGTCCAGGGAAGGTACGAATACACTGCCTCTCAAACACCGGAATATTTTACATTAAAGATAGTACAAGTTGAACCACACAGGGCATCCATTGGTTATAGCGTCGAAGAGTCGATGTTTATCCGCTCTAAATCTTAGGGGCTAGATAAGGGTTTTTTCCTCCTTCGCCATTAAATATTTCCTGGCTCGCAAGCAGGGCCATAAATAACCCGTAGTACTTTTATCTCGAATACCCAAGGAAACTTTCACAATACTAAGGATCCATGCGCCTGTACCGTATAGCAGGACCGGGATGATGAGTTTTTTGTATAGCGACTTCTTGGTTCTTCTCGATAAGGCTTTATTCCTCAATACTTACTTAGCCTTACTCCTCTCTGACCAAGTCGCTGATGGATTGGAGTAGTTTTTTTTTTTTTTGATAAAATCATAAACTTCACCATGTCCTCATTTATAAACAGTTCTATTCCGCTTGCTGAAGACTCTATGGAAGTAAAAACACCGACTACTCTATCAATGGCGTCAGCAAACCCAAGTATTTGAATTGTTTTATTAAAGGCCTGATGTACTGGCCTGGGTGTATTGTCCTACCTTATTGAAACAGCTTCAGAACGGCTAGTGAAACCTAACGTTTACTTTTTAACTTCTGTAGATTTCTACCTCTTTCATTTTAAAACACCTCTGCATTTCCTTGACCTCACGTTGCCGATGATCTTTTTTTTCACCTGAGTAAGCGTTTCTCTCCTTCCTTAACGTAGAGTTTTGGCTTTGTTTGCCTGAGCATATTCGTAGTCGAACCAGGGGTTTCTCGGATGTGCTGAAAAGCCCAGCATTTCTGACACTGGATTGTTGATCGCCTAAAAGCTTTCATGGAAGTTTGGAACCAACTAGATCAGGTTCGACGATTGCTCCCCGGAAATGCTCCCCTTCACAATATTATAAGACTGTCTGCAATCGACATGATCGATTTGGTAACAGTCTCGACTTTTTGGTGACCGCCATGTTCCCTCCTCGATATCAATGTGATGGAATCGTGTGCTGCTTAACACCCGCTGCAAAATCGTCTGAGTCTGAGTCGGTTTCCGTAGGTGGTTTCTTGTAGGCGGAGTTTTCCCATTGTCTTACAAGATATTCTCATTCTAAATTTTTGCGTTAAAATTTCTCAATAGGATTTTGGAGCACTGCTCGTACGTTTTGGGAAGGAGCTCGTAGAAACTTTTGTTGATACCGTCGTGTCATCTCTCTCTCTTCTTAAAGGGCATGGACACGAATAAGGCTTAAATGATGGAATTTGGCCTTAATACGGATCGTCGTAATTCTCTGGCTGACTTCGCGAAAGCTGGACATAAGCTAAAAATCAAAACGAAATCCAAACAGCGCGGCATTTCCAATAGTAAAAATCGCAGTTTTCAGCTCTTCTCAGGCCCGTTCTCTGCATAAGCATATAAATCGTGTTGGGGTTGGATCTTCGGAGCGTATCTCTTCTCCTGCTCCAAGTTCCTGAGAAGGTACAATACAACCCATGGATCTGACGGATCAAACATCCAGCGTGTCCAAGTCCTCTTATTGAACGGGGAATATGTCCTTTAAAGCATACACCACTTAATCGTGTGTTTTGATTTTTGAGTAAGAAAAATATGCGATTTTGACAATAGGTATTGCTTGATGATTACATGATTCATCTTTTCGATTGTTTCTTCTGCCTTCTTTTCGAGTTTCGACAGACACGTACGTTGATCTTTAGACCATTCTTGATGGTCTTGAATTATTTCATTATTTTCATAGAAAATGCGTTGGTTTCTTTCAAAGAAAATTGCAAAATTCTAATAAATTAAGAAATAAATTTCACCTTTGGATCGCACGTACTTGCGGTCGAATAAAATTTAAAAAATAAGTACAATTAACGTAGAAAAATATCACTATCTGAACTCATAAAAATTAATTTTTTTTTTAATTTCTGTATGCAGTTTTTAGGGTGTTATACATGTGAATTTGAAATGTTGATTAGTTTTAAAAATATTGATTTTTCAAAAAAAAAAATTAATTTTAATTTAGAAAAAAAGTTATTCAAAATTTTGATATGCAGAATTAATTTGGCTGCCTAGATCTTCTCAAATATAAAATTTGACAGAAAGCCGTTAAATTTGGTTCTGATTAAATGATAACTAGTACCAACAAAAAAATTCTCAAAAATTTTCATCAAAATCGTCAGAGCCGTTTTCGAGAAAAATAAGCTTTTCCTTAACGGTTATAAGGCAGGTACCGTTATTTTTAGGCCTACAAATAAAATTTCAATTTCCCCTCTGAGAAATGCCAAAAGAATCACACATACCAAATTTGAAGGTAATCGCTTAAGCCATTAAGGCTGCAGCTCGTTATACATACATACGGACAGACAGGCTCACAGACTGACAGACTGGCAGACTGACATACTGGCAGACTGACAGACAGACAGACATTTTCTGTCGATCACTTTTTTAAGGTTTCCCTATGATCGTAATGTCATGTTTGATTGTTAGATTATTTTTACGAATGCGTAACTTGCCTTATAGTCTCTATAATTATCCGGTTCCACCATAAAACTCAAATAAAAATCATTTAAACTAAGCCTTTGTTAAAGATTTTTGGTTTAAAGTTTAGTTGGCAATTTTGAAGTAACACAAAATTGTCTTTGAAAAGTGCTTTCTCTTTACTTATATATGGCATACAACGACACATCTTTCAAAATTAAAGTGCTGCCAAATTTACTTTTTTAAGCCTTAATTGTTAATATATGTTAAACATTTTGTTCATGAATTTTTTTTTATAAATTGGTTAAAGTTTTGGTCGTTCAGTGTGCTGTAGGTGAACCGAAACGAGCTGTTAGTGATCAACAAACACATAAAGGAGCCATTGATTTTAGCTCAAACGGGGCGTTGCATTGATGGTCTATATAAGTCTGGTGGCCCAGCTGGAAAATAAAAAAACACTCAATTATATTGATTTTCATTGACAGTGCACGTTTCTCGCATTCGTCGAGGAGTTGTAAAGCAAATGATCGTCGAGGATAATTTAATTAATGCAAATTTATGAGATTTTTTTTGTTTAATTGTGGAAATTTTGAGGCATGTGTTTTGGAGTTGGGCGGTAACCATTCAACCTGTCATTGGCTGTAGTCCCATGAAATGAGATCTTGATTTGACGATGACAAAATGTTATTAATTGCAAATAAATAAAGAAAAGCCACACGAAGTTTTGAAGGCAGACGTATTGTACACGCCTCATTGGTAATCAAGTTTATGTTTACGTTTACTTCAACTAGGTGTTGTCTTAAAAATGTCAGTCGAGTCGTTTGATTTCATTATTCAGCCAAATATGATTCCAAATACAATCTATGTTACTGGTGCAGTCCAACCATTGTTCCATAACTAGCGCCAATTACATTAATTATGACCAAGCATGCCCTACTGTCAAAATTGCATGTGTTAATGACCAACAACACAGAGTTATATGGCGTTAAGTGTAATGAATGCACGCCCCTTTCGTTAAGTTCGTTATGTATGAAGTACTTTATTTTGATTCGCTCTGACACATGTTAATTTGACAGCTGTGTCATTTGACAGTCAGAGAAAGACGACAAAGGGCTATCATTGTAAGTTTTCCAACGTGTTTTTAGGAACATTGAGAAAAAGTTTACTTTGACTGTAAAGTCCGGCCTTATGGTTTGACAGTTGATTAATGTTAATTTCCGCAGTATTGTCAGAACTATAAAAAAACAACAAACATTATATTTACTCTAATTAAAATGTCAGTCAGAGATAAGAAAAAAAAACAGTAATTGAAATTCATGAGCTTACATTATTATTACACAACTCCTTACCAACATAACAGTAGCAGTAGCTTGCTCCTTATGTTTGTCCTGTCATGTTATATCAGAGACTAAACTCATTCTAATGCAATAATATAATTAAATATTCAAAGAAAGAAAATCCAATTTCGAAATACCAAGTGAAACAACACCAATCACTCGAAAATCACATCAAAAGGCTTTTTGTGGACAGTTGCTGCCATAGATTTATGCTTTATGTGGCGCAGCTTTAAAGTTAGGAGACCAACCGGTCAGGTCTCTTAACATCATACATATATGATCTGTCAGCAATGGTTAAATGAAAGAAATTATTGTCATAGCAGAGTCCAGCACCGCGGCACATAACGGTGTATTTGTCGTCGTTATATGTCTCCCTGGTCGTTGTCCAAAATCAGCTTAAGTGGTCCATGTGGGCATCGGATTTATGTTACGATCGTGTTTGGATAAAACGATTGCCATGCTTTTGTGGAAATGTTTTAGCTTCCTTTGCGACCGGCCAGCCCGGCGGCGGCTAGAGTACGCGTTTACTCCTTTTGGCTTGTTTGTATCTTAATCTAGATCTACGATCTGTGTATCTATGTATGAGATATGTATCTCACATCTATCTGGAGCTGCGTGCGCCATGGGAACAAAAACCCCAGGCCCACAATTTTTCGATGAATGAATATGGTTTGTTATGCAAGGTAAATGGTTGCGGTGCAGGCTCTTTGCAGTTGGATGATGGAACCTCCATGAAGGCAATTTTAATCACAATCACTGGAAAATGTATAACAGTTACAAGTATTTATTTCTGAATAACTATCTAACCAGCATCCCCTTATAAAGGATAGAGGACATTTGCAATTCATATCACACGCACATAGCACACCTATTGGATCAGTTTATTGTTGGATCACATAAAATAAGTTATTTCGTATGTTTCGTAAGATTTCCATTTGAGAAATTAAAAAAAAATTATGTCGGACAAGAAATATGATACGGCAGTGACATCACGTTTTTGATTGAAGTGATTGCGGCTTGGAAGTCACACAGATCAATTATTTTATATATTTTTTTTATCGATGAATAAATTTAATAGTGACATCGTGACAGAGTAAAGTTCTTGTGATGCTTTGTCATCTTATTTGGTTGAGATGTTGCATTGACTTTGGTAGAACCGATGGGCTCAACCCACGACTTATTTCGATAATTATTATCATTCTATTGGAATTCAAAAGGAGGAACAATCAAAATAAAGATTTCATCAGTCAAAAGCGTGCAAAGCCGGGTTGCAATGCCATGCTCATTGTAGACAGAATGGGGACAAGATGTAATATAATAATTCAATATTTCTCCTGATGAGTATCTCATGAAGAATTTGTTTCGTTGGGCGATAAGCAATGTTCTGGAGTCGTGATTTCCACGTACGACCTTCGTCAAAAAAAAAAATTAGAAAATTAATTACGGGTTGGAATAACTATAGAAGCTGCAGTCCATACAACATTGAAATGCGTGGGAAATGTAGTTACCACTTGCAATATTTCGAAATATTTTATAGACCTTCAAGTTTGAGAAAAAGCATGTCACTCACTTCTTTCAACATCCTTAATTTACGAATTTCATAAATAAATAAATAAATTTATTGGCGCGACAGCTCCTTAAGGAGCCAAGGCCTAGTGACTTATACTCTCAACCATTCCTATGTGTGTGTTGTTAATCTGCAAGAATGGAAGGGACCTACAGTTTACCAGCCGAATACGAACGGCTAGATGAGATGCACTTTTTCGAGACAAATTTTACTCTTGGAGGTTTTGTCAGTTCCTCGCAAGAGGCAGTACCCCAGAAAAAAGGTGGCTATGCGCTGGATTTGAACCCAGGCTCATTCGCTTAGCAGTCCGACACACTAACCACTAAGCCACGGGGTACTACGAATTTCATATGCAATGTAATAAATTTTATTTTTTTTAATTTGCTAATTTGAAAATTTTTATCAGGTTTGAATTCAGTACAATTATTTAGGGAAATGAATAAGTTTGAAAAAAAATATTCAAATGCAAATCAGGCAAACATTGAGCCAGAAAAGCATTCTACATTCTACATTTGTCTACGTAGGCCAGTATCTGGATAAAGGTGGTGACCAAAGTTCCAGGTTGAAGATCCAACATCTTGTCGAAGTTGATTAAAGATGTTGATTAGTCTGTACCGCAGCCCGACTTTAACTTGGTATGTAATATTGGTCATGGTCAGCCTACATTTCAATACGTTTCAATAAATTGTAACAAACAAACAAATAACAAACGAAAAGAAGGCACATACAGCCAAACAACCAAACAAACAAACATACAAGCA
This sequence comes from Platycheirus rosarum, assembly GCA_963971375.1. Taxonomy (NCBI): domain Eukaryota; kingdom Metazoa; phylum Arthropoda; class Insecta; order Diptera; family Syrphidae; genus Platycheirus; species Platycheirus rosarum. Next base: position 26,878,608 of record OZ020510.1, on the reverse strand, counting down.
AACAAAAAACACACAAATAAACAAAAACACAAACAAACAAAAATTGTTTTTCCGTTTGTTAGGTTGTTTTTTTCCTTTTAGTTGTATTTTTGTTAGAATGTTTGTACATGTCTTCTGTTTGTTTAATGTTGTTTGTTTTTTTTTTGTTGTTTTTTTGTTGGTTTGTTTGTTTCTATTTTTTTTTATTTGTCTACTTCTATATTTATATATTTCATTATTTAATGTTGTTTGTTTGTTGGTTTGTTTTTTTGTTGTTTGTTTATTCGTTTGTGTTTATGTTTATATTTTGTTTGTATGTTAATTCATTTGTTTATGTGGTTGTTGGTTTCTTTTGTTTATTTGTTTGGTTTTGTTTTTTATGTGTTTGATTGTTTGTCTGTTTATGAATTTGTGTGTTTGTTGATTTTTTTTCTGTTTTTTTGTTGATTGTTTGTTTTTTGTTTGTTTGTTTATGTGTTTGATTGTTTGTGTTTTGTTTGGTTTTTTCTTTGTTTGTTTTGTTGTTTGCTCATTAATTTATTTGTTTCTTTGCTAGTTAGTTTTTTTTTGTTTGTTTGTTTATGTATTTAATTGTTTGTTAATTTGTTTGTGTTTGTTAATTTGTTTCTTTGTTGGTTTTGGTATTTATTTGTTTGTTTGTTTCTCTGTTTGTTATTTGTTTCTTTGTATTTTTTTGTTTGTTTGTGTTTTCGTTTATTTTTACTTGCGATTATAGGGACTATAAGGCAAGTTTAGGATTCGTGAATACAAAAAAATGAGATAACAATCAAACATGACATTAAGATCATAGAAAGGCTTAAAACGTCATTGGCAAAAAATGTCCGTCTGTTTTTTGTTTCTTTTTTTTTTCTTTAATTATGTTTTCGTTTGTTTTTTTGTTTGTGTTTATTTGTTTTTTGTTATCAACTTTGTCTCTTATTATTAATGAACAAATAGTTAGGTGTAAAAAGTATCGTGTCTCATGATCTCATTTTGCGAAACGTAAAGAAAGAGGAATGTAGAGCGCTTTATATTTTTTTTAATGTAGGACACAAAGCTGCAGAGATGGATGTAACTTCTAGGCTGAAAACTCTATGAATTCTCATCGAAAATTTGAGGTCAGTTATATGATACAACGCGAAATATGTCAAGGATATACGCATGGCTCCAACAGCTAATCAAAACTGGTAACAAATATGCTGAATACGTTCCTTGTGCTGCCTGTTCTCTTAATTTACTTCGCACTCATGCTATAGAAAGTTGTTCAAGTTGTTTAAGTACAACTAACTTCAAATTTTATATAACTTTCACAGCATCTACTACCCGTTGGGATATTTTCTAATCTTACTGCGAGAATTTATGTGAAATATCTTTCAGTAACACGTTGGTCTTAACAACGCCGGCTTTATGTTATCTCGATAAGTAGTGCACAGAAATACTTTTGGCTTTGTATCAAATCAAAAACGATATTTCACAAAAAAGCTGTAAAAAGCTGTTTAACTACCGACCAATTGCACTTATATCCCTTCTTTCCAAGGTCATGGAAACGCTGATAAACTATCAGATTAAGAAATATCTTGAGACACGGAAACTTTTAAACTTCTAAATGACTGGCAATACGGTTTTCGTAGCAATAGGTCCACTGGTGATATTATGGTACAGTGAACAGTGGAATCAATCTTAACATCGTTTTGGAGAAAGTAAGATTATCGCACTTGATATTTCAAAAGCATTTGATAGAGTTTGGCATCAAGCTCTTTTATCGAAAATGCGTGCATTTGGAATCGGCGCACCTCTTATTCGATTGATTAGAAATTACCTTTCGGAATGTTCAATTCGCGTTGGTTTGGATGGCTTCCTGTCTGATTATCACAAAATAAATGCTGGTGTGCCTCAAGGCTACGTTCTGTCTCCGACACTCTTCCTTATTTTTATCAATGATCTTTTGTCTAAGACTTCTAATCCATTAAATTGTTTTGCTGATGACAGTACCCTCAGCTTCTCATACTCGTTTCCACATTCACTTCCCTATTCTTCGGATGTGGAACTGCAACGGCAACGCATGAAGTATGATTAGTTCATTAATTTCTGATCTAGCCAGCATTGTTCAAAGGGGAAATATTAATCGTGTGGAATTTAATGCTTCAAAACCTCAATGCTGCCTGCTGTCGTTAAAGCATAACCTAACCCCCATGCCATTCATGAGTGCTACTTACATCGAGGTAACTGAACAGCTTTGCTTTATAGGTATGTGTATCACAAACCACCTTGTGTGGAATGAACACATATATGACATCGCCAAAAATGCTGCGAAATGTTTAGGTTATCTTAGACGATGCAACAAATACTTCTCCCCGTTAGATCTGGCTACTCTTTATACGGCGTACATTCGCCCGAAGCTTGAGTACAATTCTCATATTTGGGCAGGTGCCCCTGTTAATCACTTGCGTTTCCTGGATAGAATCCAGAAAAATGCATTGAAAATGATAGGGAATAAGGATATAACAAAAACATTTTATTCACTAGAACATTGTCGAAATGTTTCCGGTCTCTCCTTATTCTATCGCTTCTTCTATAAGCAATGCTCCAGCGAAATAGCCAGTTGCATACCTCCCCTTAAAAGTTTTCCCTGTAATACTCGTACCGCTAGGAATGCTCGTAAATTCCCTTGAGCCTAATTTCGGTTGCACTGTTAAGTATAGAGACTCATTCTTTAGCCGCACTACACGAATGTGGAATGCTTTACCCGGCTCGATTTTTCCCTTCGATTACGATTCACAAACGTTCAAAACCAATGTGCATCGGTACCTCCTTTCATCTTCTATCCAATTTTCCTAAACGATCGCACTGTGTTAATTCATGATAAGGGTAGTAACAACCCCTTGATTGCGCGCAGATTACAAAAAAAAAGGAATGTCCGGGATAATAATTCGTCTGATTATTAACAATAGACAGAGGTATTTTGTGTTTTTTTTTTAATTTTAACACTTTTTGAAAAAAGAAGGAAGGATATATCAAAAATCAGATGTTCTAAAATTCTTTCTCAAAAACGTTTCTATCTCTCGTACTTAGACATTTATAATGTTTGTACAGCCGAATTTATAAACGCATTAAATAGAGTGCATAACGTTAGTCACTCTTTATAATGCATCTAAACGGGAAAATGTTATTTATAAAATTTATGCAATGTTGTATAGAGATTGTACAGGCTAAACGCGCTTAGAGCTTGTATATGTTGCTTTTCACAGCTCTTCAGAAAACGATTTGTTGCCGCGATATAAGAATAAAAATCAGATTGAAGGTCACCTGCCATTGATTACTCTATGACAGTTTTTTGTCCCATTTCCTCTAGGTCACCATAAAATTACCATTCATTCTTAATTCCATTCAGAAAAGAAAAGCCCCCATGGGAAAAATGTATTTTTCCACCCAACTGATCACTTGTGTCCAATTTCCAGTAATCAATCTCTTGTCATTAATATTCGCAACAGCCATCTCGTGACTACACACTTACCGCCAAATGCCGGGTAATCTTCTTCGTGACGGTATGCGAGCTAGACATAAACTGCATCAAACTGCAGGTAGCTGATCGCCGGAAAAGTAAGTATCGACGCATTATGCTGATTCAGGTTTCTTTTTTTAGTTTTGTAGGACCATGTGCATCTCTATAGCCGCGTATCTCATGGTCTTTAAATGCATCCAATTGAGAAGAATCATCATGTGTGTGAGATACGTCATTGACCAAAGGTGTTTATACGATGAACACGATGATTAAATCGAGTTTTGTTGTTTTATTGCCAATGGAACGTGTGTTTTAGCAGTAAGTTATGGTGGCGGAACGACTACTATTGTATACAAGGAAGTGTCTTTATTCAAAAAGAAGACGTTTTCCAAACGGGAACAAGATATTTTGATGAAAGTCACCAAGGAAACAGTTTTGGCCAGTCCTTAAGAGATTATTTGAACATCCCTGTCTCAAGAAAAACAAGATGACAAGACAAACAAATTTTAAATCTTTAACTCATTGCGGGTATTATGCAACGAGGAGGAAGTCGTTGCATTATGGAAAAAGTGAGGAAGTTCCTTTTGAATGGCAATAGTGCATTATTGGATGTCTGGTGTGAGCATCAGCAAAAATGATTGTCCACGCAATAATCTTCTTCAAAGAAAGTTGTTTTGGGTCGCGTTCGTTGTTCACAGATAATGAAAGGAGTGTGCAACTGTGAATGTTGAACAGCCATATTTTGTTTTAACAACATTAGTAAAAAACACTAAATCAAAAATGGTCAAACTTGGAGTTTTCCTGTTATTTTGTGTAACTATTACTTATTTAATTTTTGTGCCAAGATTGGCGAATTCATTTGGAGAAATTATGTTGCATCGCCTATTATGTTATGCCTCTGAAGATAATTTTGTCTACAAAACAAGCATAATAGCTTTAAATGTTCCCCTAAAGCAGTGAAGACTTAATTGCTTGGCATAGCTCAGATTTCGTGGGAAACTTAAATTATACATTTGGACATTTAAATGCTTATCTAACATTTCAACCTGTCACTAGCTTTAAAACTTCAAAGTAAATCGGTTTGTCATATTAATAATTTTACAACAAATGTCAATTTTTTTACGTAAACTGTCAAATTTAATAGCAATTTCTCATCAGTTCAACTTGCCTATAGTATGGGTATCTCCCTCTCCTTATTTTAAATATTTGGCTCTGAAAGAAAGAAGCGTGTTCTTTTAATGATGTCACGACAACTGCATTTGTTTTCTTAATAGCTTTGCAAATATATAAGGTTAGGGGTTGTGCTTTTATACTACGACTTTAAGCGCTATTAATAAAAAAAAGAAATAGTTGAGTGACGTTTATCAAAAATCCCTTAAGAAAATCTAGTACAATAATAGCAAGTTTCATTCAAGAAAAGATTTGCTCTTTCTGTCAAAAGTTTTGATCTTTTTGAATTTTGAGAGTTTCATTGCAAGAAAAAGAGCAAATCTAGATCAAATCTCAACACGAAAGATTTGATATCTGACGCGGTGGAAGATTTGATCTGAATGCACACATACATGGAAATAATCTTTTCTGTCAATGACAACAGACAACAACCAAATGAAATATAGGGATGGAAGCGATACATCGATGTTTTAAAAATCGATGTATCCTTCATAAACATCGATGTTGAAACTCATTTAAACATCAATAGAACGATATTTAATAATAGTGCCATGTGTGTCAAAAGAAGCTATCTCTGAAAAGGAAAACGTAGTGATCTCAAATTCAATGTTTGTTAGTGAAATTTTATGCAATACCAGTTTTTTGATGGGCAATTGATGACAGTTTTTTGTCGGAAAAGAAAAAAAAATCGATTCTCTTTTCAATGTGGGCGCAGTTTAAAATTAAAAATAGTAAAATATCATTTCTTTATTAAATTTATGAAATTGCGATTGTTTATTTGCGGAAGATAATAACAAAATAAACACAAATTCTAAGAAAGAAAGGAAATATAATTGAAACAGAACTGATAGTGCAATTTTCAAGCTACTCCAGGGTAATTTTTTTTCTTTGACAAAAAAAAATTGCTATAGGATGGCAAAACTTCGGAATTTCCGGTAAAAGGAATTAGAAAAGGGGAAAAATAAATGCAAGTCGATTCGAATTGCTAGGTTTAAGGCGAAATTTAACTTCTGATCGAAAAACGGTCTACAGAAAAGTTGTAAATAATTAAAAAAACCTACAATTTTGCTTCCGGGTATTTTTTCAACATAACCTTAAATCTTATGAGATATCGGCAAAAAACGGTTTTTGATTTTTTTTAGTTTTGCTAACTATAATCATATTTGATATTTTACAAATGCAATGAAACGCAAACTTCAAAATTAAAAATGGCTGGCTAGTTATTGTTTTTTTTTTTTTATTGCTATTCGTATTTTAACTCAAGAAGTAACCCTTTATTATTGAGTATCAAAAATCAGTTCATAAACATTTTTCTTAAACATCGCAAAAATATCGATATCATCATCGTTATGTTCAAACATCGATATTTTTATGAACGATGTTCCATCCCTAAATGCAAATCACAAAGGAAGAGTCACAGTCCTTCACCAATACTGCAATTTAATCATGAAAGAAGCTTCATTGAAAAGATCAAATCTCGATTTTGAAATTAAATCTTAAAAATTTCAATGAAACTCGCTATAAGTTCAGTAACATGAAATTTTCACCAAGTTCTCAAACTTGCAGAATTAAGAGTCTAATTAAGGGTTTTGCAATAGGGACTTCTAAAATTTGACAGTTTATATTGGCCATATTGTTTAAGCTACATTTGTCATTTATTCAGTCTGTTGGTGATTTGGCACAACACTTGCATCAAGTGATTATATTGTTTTATCAAAATAGGTGTTCTGTTCAGGCAACGTTCCGTGCGCTTCTCTAATTTTACGGTTGCCATAATCGTGTTACCGAAAAGACTATTCGCAGTGTGATGCATAAATTTAAGTGTACTGCTTCAGTAAATTATCGCCCTGTACGTCGAAGAAACGCAACATCTGCTTAAAACATCGGCACTGTCCGTGAGTGTGCCGAAAAATCCTAGGCAGTCAATTTCGCATCGTTCACAAGAACTCGGCCTTTCGCAGACCACAAGTTGGTGAATTTTGCGTCGTTAACTAGGTTTGTAGCCGTACAAAATTCAACTGAACCAGGAGCTGAAGATAAACGATCATAGAAAACGACTCGTTTTCATTGATTGGGCTCTATGGACGTTGGACACTGACCCTAATTTTCATCGAAAAATCGTCAAAAACGATGATGCCCACTTCTGGATGAATGGGAACGTTAAAGTCAGTAAATAAAATTGTGAAATTTGAGCGATTCAAATCTATAAGCGCCCAATGCATCCGGAAAAAGTTAAAACTTGGTGTGAATTTTCCATATTTATTTGAGAACAACGTTGGCCAGGCCATCACTATCACCTTACCCTTCTGATCTGTCAAGCAGACACTTTCCATAATAGCGGAACGGCGATAAATTTCTGTCAAACTTTTTTCATTACAAAAAACCATCAGAAGCCACCTGTCATTTTTTTTTCGGAAAATGCTGCCACCAGCATAGTTTATGTACATACGTAAGCAAACTTAACGAAAAGGGACGTCCACCCCATTCCGTCCATAATAATTCAGCCTGGTATGTGAACATTTTTTTATTATTTTTTAGGGCGACTTTAGATTCCCAAATTCATGCCATTTTATCGAAATATTTATTGTCCCACAGGTGACAGATAACCTCAACCGACCTAATATAGAAGCAAGTTCTATTACTTCAATCGTACTTCACATCAGAAATTCTACTTGCTATAAAAAAAAGATAATGTATTGATTATATTAGCCAACAGCACAACAAGTTAGCCACGAACTTACCACACCTTTATTGGTCTAAAGACTTGTCCCATTAAAAGCCATTTAGTGCAATACTTTTGACGGTTAATACTCCACATAAAAAATGGCCGTGTTCATACATAGAGCATAAGAAACGTCAGTTTTTTTTTTCAGAATTTATAGCAAGTAGTAGTTGGTTATGAGTGTTTTGGCTAATGTCTATGTCCATATGTTGGCGCTTTATAGTTTATAAGACCTGCACAGAATAAAGTGTATCAAATGTAAGCTCACGACACAAAGACATAACATTAAGGTTTCAAATTGCGTTTTCTATCTGTTGTCCCACGGTCTCGTATTAAAGAAAATTAATTGCTTAGGGCAAGTCTATGAGCAGCTCGTACTTATTGTCAGTTTGAGCTTATATTAACTGACAACAATATGAAGTTGCTGTCGAAATGTCAATTGCTGCATGTGTGCCTACACATAACTCTTTTGTCACAACGCACAAGTCTTAAATCATTATTTTTAGGACATTTTGAAAATGTATGGCTGATGTCAGTTCAGAGTTGTATGTAAGAGTCATAAATCTCTTAACACTTGAGGTCGATGAATTGCTAGCAATTTATTTTTTAACCACATCGCAGTTTGGTGTGAAATTTGTTTTGTTATACTTTACTTAACGGTTGACAAATTGACAGGCTTCAAGCTGAAATGTCACCAAAAGTAGAACTATATTTGTTGCTGCAGCAACAATAACCTCGTGCACGCTTCAAAAGTTTAGTGAAGCTTCTCTTCTTGGGAGTCATTAAACTGCAAAAGTCATTTACCCTGAGAATGTCTACTTTATTGAACAAGAAAACTTTGACCATTAAAAAATTTTACTCTGCACTACCTTGCATTTTATCTGAAGGAAAAAAAAAGTAAAAAAGTGTTACAAAATTTAGTAGCTTTGGTGTGTTTAGGGTATCGTATGCCACACAACAACAGGAAAGGCAATTAAAAATCGATCAAAGCGTATGTCCATGCCACTAGCTTGTCAATTGGCCGAACTTGTTGGGCAGTTTTATGGCAGTTTCCAGATTATTCAGTGTTCTTGTAACATTACCAACGGATATGGACATTTCAAGTTTTTCTTTTTTTTTTTGGACGAATTGAAATTGGCAAATAAATTGAACATACGTTATAATATCCGCGACTTTAATTGGAGCAATTTAAAATCGTATTACAAACACACAACAAAAAACAAAAATGAATCAAAATTATATCCATAAATTGGGATTGACAGCTTGAAGGAATAATCAAGTCAGTATTTCGTCATTGTGTCAAAACAGAAAACTGCCATTTGACCTCGTTTAGATTGAGCTGCAAGAAGTTGAACATAAATTACCAATCATCGTAAGTATGTATTTATTTGTATGCTAACTGTTGGTTTTGACCAAAAACCAAGTTAATAATTGAGTCTCTGAGGTCTGTTGTCATGTTCGGATTATTTTTTTTTGTGAATATGGGACGATCATCAGATTTGCAAATAACTTGTTGGGGAATGTGATACGTTTGTAAGTATAATTAAAATTTTCATCAAAATCGTTAGATTCGTTTTTGAAAAATAGAAGATTTTTGTTAATGGTTAAATCGCATGTACGTAACACCTGGTGCCTGGTGCCTGTCAATCTGTTTACCAAAAAAAAAAAAATGTTCTATGCCCGGTTTCCTTCGCCGTCGAAAGAAAAGGAAAACACAATTTCCTGCCCTTAGGTTTATAAAAATTATTCACATATAAACGGAGTTACCCTAGCTAGTTTAGCAAAAATTCATTACGTCTTTTTGTATAGCTTTCTACAAAAGCTTTCAGAAACAATGCTTTTTATACATTATGTCTATTTGTAATGTCAAAATAACATTTTTACTTGCGATTATAGGGACTATAAGGCAAATTATGCATTCGTAAAAAAACAAAAAAAATCTAACAATCAAACATGATATTACGATGATAGAGAAGTCAAAAAAAGTGGGTCCGGAAATTCCGTCCGTCTGTCCGTATCGATATCTACAGCCTAAACGGTTGGGCCGATTTGATTCAAACTTGGTATATAGTATTTTTAGAGTGCTCTACCCGACTGTTTTTGGAATTGGCATTCTAGCTCCAAAACTAACGGTACCTGCCATATAACTTTTATTAAAAAACTTATTTTTCTCGAAAACGGCTCCTACGATTTTTATTAAACTTTCAGAATGATGTTTTCTGTGCAAAATCTATCTTTTAATTTTAATGGATTTTTCAGAAAAAGTTTTATAACGGTACCTCCCATATGACCGGTTTTTTAAAATCAGACTTTCTCGTTAACTAATTGACGGATTTTGATGAAATTTTCAAAATATGTAGTGTTTTATAATTTAAATAATATTGCTTATCAAAATTTTCAAAAACATTTTTTTTTTAATTTTAATAATTTTTTTAAAAAAATATTTTGTTTTTTGAATATTTTGAAAACGGATCTATAGATTTTTTTAAATTTTTCTCCTAGTATAAACTATAGATTTCTTAAAATTGACATACTAAAAAAAATTTTAAAATATGTTTTCGAAAAGTTTTTCAAAAAAAAACATTTTTTTGAAAAAACTGGTCGAACGATTTTGAAATGAAAAATTCATAAAATAGAAAACAGCAAAAGAAATAAGATGGCTTACAACATTTTTTCCAAAAAACGTTATGAGTAGTGTTTTTTTTGATTTCATAAATTTTTTTCCCCAACATTTTATTTCATATTGCTCGGCTAAGCCCTAGCCAAGCCATTAGTCAAATAAAAGAAAGTGACAACCTACATTACATACATACTTACGTATTTTAAAGTATTTTTCATCATCATAAAAGCACAGAATAAATAAGGAAGCCTTTGATAAACACACAAAAACAACTAACAAATAAAAAAAACTATTCGATTACTACTGAATGCAAAAATTTCAATCGAGAAAACAAAAGTTTACACCTTCCTATAAATAAACAAAACCACTGTGTTAACTTTTAATATTGTCTCTATACCTACTGGCTTAACAGTAGTTGGAACACGTATCTTAATTTTAGTACCTACCTTCCTTCCAACCTTATTATAGGTACCTAAATCCTTTATAAATTCCATTGGTCCCATATTGGGACGTATAAAGGTCCCTTTACCTAGCATTATTGCCATACTGCTGATTCCGACGAATCTTTATGCAAGTTGTTCAAATTTTTCCATACCAAAATGAAAATTTAACTGAAAAAAAGTCCTTTGTATCTTTCTATTAGCAAATTATATTATAAACAGTAAGCAGCAAGTGGAAAGATAATACTACACTAAAAAACTGCAAAAGCTAACAATCCTATATATTTATGTGTTTATCCCTTTGTCGTGACGCATGTTCGTTCGAGCTTCACCCCAAAACGGTTCTAAGGAAGTTGCACGTCATACAAAAAATATTAAAATAAAATCTTTGTCAAAAAGACGCCTGCACTTAAAAAGGATTAGCACATAAGAGCAAGTACGTGCGACCCAGTCGTGCATTTTATTTTATAACATTTCCAAAATGTTTTGTCTGTCTGTTTGTTCCAGCTAATTTCAGAAACGTCCTGACGGATTTTGATGGGACTTACACTGGCAGATAGCTGATAGGAGTAACTTCGGCTATTTTTTTCAGACTTCTCTTTCTAAGGGATACTTGAAATCCCGGTTCGTGTAAACAAGCCTCGGACTCTTAAAGCCCTCATAGAAAATATCCGACAGGAATGCAGGAACCTATCGACGGAAATTCTGACACAAGTGATGAAAAATGTCATAAAACTAGCACCCATAATCATCAATTCTGACAGCGGTCACTTGACCGGTATCATTTTCTAAACTTGATGGAAACAATTTCTAATTCATTAAATAAACATAATCCATAAGTTGAACCAACACTTTTTTGATAACTTTTGCCTCACCCTGTATAGAAGCAGATTGATTAGTTTCGTCAAGTTTTCGATAAGTTTTGCTGCAGACAAAAACAGTGTTATCGTCTGCACTTTATGTGAAAAAAAAATGACAGCAATTTTCGTATGGTATATGTAATGAAGCAAATTGGACAGATATTTGTATCTACTTCCGTTCACTATGGGTAGTGTTCATTTGACAGATCGGAAAAGACCGTTTAGTTCGATTCTGACACTAGCTTCTATCTGCTTCTATCTATTAGAGTAAGTCCTTAAAACATGGGCATCTTTTTTAACACTTCAGATTCTTTGATGTAGTAAGCTTAGAGCAAGCTTTTTACTACAATCAGAGGCTCATCATAAGTGCATGTGTTAGTTGTCAGTAAAATAAAATAATGCAAAAAATACAAGAATTAAAAAAACAAAAGTTAACTACAATAATTTGTACATAATAAAACATTTAAAAACATAAAACAATCACGATAGTGGAGCACTGGTCCTAAATAAAGATTTTAATCCCATTTTACTTAAATTAAAATCTATAGAAGAAGCAATAATATTAAAAGTCGGCTCATACGGTTTAGAGTTTCATATTTGCCATAGTTTGTTCTATGAAAGTCAACATGCAGAAGTTCCGATCCACGCAGGTGATAAGATGCTCCACGGTAATTTACTTCAATACAGGCTAATAAATAAGGAGCATCAATTTCGCTCTTAATAAGTTGATGAAAAAATATTAAATAATTATTAACACGCCTTTGGTGAAGGGTTTGCATCTGCAGAAGCTGAATTCGCTGTTCATATGGTAGACTTTTAAGGGCAAAATGAATTAAATTACTATGTTGAATTGCTTCAATACGGTTCCTATGAATTAAGTAATAAGGAGTCCATACCTGTGTGGGGGCGTACGTAGCAATTGTACAACAAAAGAGTCACATATGGATCACTAAATCCCTTTGCCCAGCGTTTTATGAATCCTAGCATAGAGCTAGATTTATTCACAATAAAATTGACGTGTTCAGTAAATTCAAATTCAATTGGAGGTAAAATGGACATCCAAATCCTTAAAACTAAAGACGCGACAGAGTTTGTGCTGGAAAATATGATAATCGAATGCACTTACGATACGTTTTCTAGAAAAAGTAATCGTCTGGCATTGTACAGGGTTAAGGGATATACCACTTTTTCTGCACCAAATAATAAAGCCATCAATATCTGCCTGCAGAAGACTGCGGTCAACGCTAGACTTTATTGTCTTAAATATCTTCATGTCATCATCGAATATAAGAATGTCATTGTATGCATGAAGTAACATCATTTATTGCCAAAATGAATAGTAAAGGACCAAGGTGGCTTCCTTGAGATACGCCAGAGTGGGCCACGAAGGTGTCTGAAGGTCAATTTCTAAATTTAACTTGGTAGGATCTATTCTCTAAGTATGATTTGATCCAAGCTAAGAAATAAGGAGGAAAGCCAAAAGCTTTTAACTGGAACAAGATTATTTCATGACATAGTTGGTCAAATATTTTGAGAAGCCAGTGTAAATGCAGAGTCAACTTCATAACCTTTTTCTTATTCATTTGAACATTTGTAGGAGAATGTTAGAAGATTTGCAACAGTTGATCTATGCTTCATAAATCCATGTTGTTGCGCACATATCAGGTTTTTACTAAAAAATGCCATACTCTCACAGAAAACTTGTTCAAAATGTTTTGGAATGCAAGATAATTTAGAAATGGCCCTATAGCTTGCAATGTAAGCCTTATCTCCTTTCTTGAATATAGGAGTAAGAAAGGCCTATTTCCATGTACTTGGAAATTTTCCTGCTTTAATTGAAAGCTCAAACATAAACCTGAGGGGCTGAACTACAGAATGCTTACACTTTTTTATTAATATTGGGGGAACTCCATCGGGACCAGCTGAACAATCATCGTTTAACGAAGAAAGAAGCCCAAGCACTGTACTCTGCAGTACAGGGATATGGTTACAGCTAGTTTGCGAAAAGGTATGTAGATTGTGAAAAAATGTTCATAAACTTCAATTAGTTTTTTGACAAAAGAATTACGAAAATTTGATGCAAAGACGTTAGAAATATCGACAGGTTTTTCTAACTGAATGTTATTAATGCGAAGATAGCCATCTGACTTTTTCTTTAAATTAACAAGCTTCCAAAATCTCTTAGGGTCATCTTTTAAATTAATACCCATATCATTTACGTAGCTAGTATATAAAATGCTTGACAGATTATTAAAATCGTCGAAAGTTTGTGCATAATTAGTGTAATCCGTTGGAAAAAGAGTTTTAAGGTAAACCTTCCATGCTTTATATCTTTTATTACGAAGAGTCCGTAACTCTTTCGGTTACCATGGGTGAAAAAAGTTTGTATTATTCGATTTTTTTAAAGTCAGATTGTTACTTAAGCAGTTGTCAAGAATATCATAAGATTTTGTGACTGCTTCGTCAATATTCGAAGAATATCATATATTTATTATCTAGTCTAGAACTAATCAAATCTTTAGACAATACCTGGAAATTTGCTTTTCTAAAGTCAAAACTATAAGAGTAATCAAAGGAGTTACTTTTTTCAAAAATTTGATCACTCAAATCGAGAAAAATGTCCAGTGGTGGATGGTAGTTATCTATATTAGTGATACGAGATCTAGATTCTAGAACGAGTGTACTAATAGCGTCAGAGGAAAATATTAAATCGAGAGAGTAGGATTCATCTTCAAAAGGATTCCAATCAATGTTAGGTAAATTAAAATCACATAACAGTAAAATATTGCTATCCGAGCAGGATAAATCAATAATAAAATCAATTGACAAGGAAAGTTCACCATAAACGGAAGATAAACTTTTTGGTGGAATGTATACGTTGAAAATATACAAAGTTTTTGTCTGTACAATCAGTTTTACATAGACTAATTCTATTGACAGTTCAAACGGAAAAGAGACTGACGAAGAAAGACTTGGCAGTATCAGGAACAGGCACAGATTTCTTTTGTCTTATATTATAAGTCATCTTCCAATACCAACAATTTGTTTACCATTTTGTCATACAATAAAAGTGCGGCCAGGCCAACTCATGCCTACATTTTTCACAGAAAAATCTGTGGTAGAGCTCTTCAGGCGTCCATTTTTGTTTCGTTAGATGTCAATTTTGCTAAAAACTTTTCAGTCGCGTGAATACAAAAATTGAATTCACTCTTGACTTTTTTAACTAATTGCCAAAAAGCTCTAAGGCACCTTTAAGTGTTAAATCAAGATGTTTGTATTTAAATCAAGATAAGTTTAACTTCATCATTAACTATGTTTGTAATATAAAGCAGTAATAAGCATTCTACGCCTTCATAAAAGAAATAAAAAATCAACCGCACCAACATCGGTAATAATCAACTTTTTTTTTATTTTTAAATATTTAGGTGTGAAGTATTCAAATAAACAAATTGATTCAATTCGCTGATAATTGCCATTTACAATTTACTTTGCCAAAACGAAACACCTCAACGGTGTGTAAATAAATTTACAACCCAATTAACGTTTGGTGTCGTTTTCAATAAATCAACATCTTTGGTGAGGCACTGCGAAAATCAATATAAAATCAATGGTCACAACTAGATATCTACCACTTTGAATCGGAAAATTTGAACTTTGTTCAAGTCAAGGTTCCTTAGGAATATAATGTGGCCAAGCTTGACGGGTACGGGTCTGTCTGTATAAAAAAAACGACTAATTGGAAATGAATCAACAACGTGTGTTACGGGCAAGGCCTTCAGTCGCACAGTAAATTGTTAAATGTAATTTTCAAACCAAAAATTCGAGAAGACAAAAAAAACAAAAGGAATACCACTTGGGAATATTCACGCACTCGCGCTCCGAACAATTTCTGTAATGAGAGCCAATTTAGATACAACAATAAACAGAACTACCTGCTGAGATGGTGCTAGGTTGTAAAAAATCACAATTCTCTTGTTCTTTTTCTTGCAAATTAGTAATAGAATATTTTACCTAAAAATAAATCACTTAAAATGCAAATAGGTGTTATGATAAAATCTACTTGGAAACTAGTATGTATCTCTCAGAAGTTATTGCAAGCGGGTGCAACTTTCCAAAATTTGTGAATTAATTTTGCTTATTCTGCTCATTGTTAGTGATTTATCTCATAAAAACTACATTGGTGTCCATGCGGACCTTGGGGAGAATATATATTCATTGCTAGCAGACACAATAGCTAGAGGCCGTTCAGAAACAAATGCATCAAGTTATTTAGAGCAAATGACGAGTAATTAAATGGCCACCACCTGCATGCGTTTACTTAATTGAGAGCATATGGCTTGTGAATCAATTCTTGTTATAGTTTCGCTTTATTATAATTACTTGCCTCCCAATCGGCTTTCATTTTTACTTGCCATTAAAAAGAATAATACATTAGTTGTGTTCTTTTACTTTTTCAAGTAACTTCAAGCTGCCGAAAGTTACGAAAAACTGCTTAATCTTGTTCCCTAACACAAAAATTTTAGAAAAAAAGAGCCGACGAATGAGTAAATTACTGCCTCTCAATTGAGAGATTTACGAAAATTTTCCCAAGAAATTTCTTTGGGCACTTTGTAGCAGGTAAAAATTAGCTGCATAAACAGCTGTTTTTTTCATTTAAGTTTGAATTCAAATGGCATTATCTTCTACAAAATTTCGATAAAAATCAATGGCGCAAAATTATAGACGCTTTAATACCAAACTAAAAGAAATAAAGTTTGGTACTAATATTAAAACTAAAAACTCTCAGAGAGAATGACGGCCCGCTCTCACAAAACGCCATTTTGAAAATAAAAATACACACAAACCCTGCCTAAATCCAATAACAACACAATTCCCTAAGACTCTCAATCTTTCAAATTTGATTTTAACTAGTGTAGGTTTTTTTTTGGTTATAATTAAGAAAAACGTGCAGAACTAAGCATTTTAAGTAGTGTGAAATTAATGTATTAAAAATAGGTTGTCTATAATACCTACACCTAACACTTTCCAACGAATGTAAGCAATAAATATGCATTTAAAATGACCATTTACAATCATTTTAATAAATTTCGATCTCGATTTATGTTGGTTTTACATTTGACGTTTCTGCCATATGCAGTTGGTTTACTACAATTTAGTATCTTTAGTTTTTCGTAATTTTTGTTTTATGTGTGAGAATTCATCCCCACTCATGCAAATTTGGGAGTTTACTTTAAGCTACTTGGAAGAGTAAGGGAACACACATATTTTTTTCAATGAAGACTAGAGTAGAGCAGAGCAAATCAGGGCAGCGTAGATAAATGTCAACACAAAATAACAGCACATTTAAAATAGCCTATGTAACTCTTTAAAAAATCAGATATCTACATGTGAAATTTCAGTCAAAATCAGTCCTTAAGACGGGTATTACATGGCGCATGAGTTTACTGCGCAACTTTAGTTTATTTTCTTCTGTACTTCTATTCGGACATGCGGGCACTACTACACAAAGCATGTTCGAGTTGCGCATTATTTTGAGATTTTGATATTTATCTTTATTTTACATTCTGTGACAAATTCAAATTATTAGTATAGTTTTCAGTGTTACTATGAATGCTCATACATTTTTTGAGTTTAAACAACAACGTCGCTACAAGCAACGAAAACGAAATAAAGCAATTATATAAAACAACAAACTAGAGAAAAGAGAAACTTCAAAAATATGCAGGGAAATTCTTATCCGACAATTTTCGGGTAGCAGTATTTCTGTTTCGTTCTATTTTAATATCTTTCTCTTTTGCACTTCATACATGCAAAGCTAAATTTTCGCCAGGTAATACTAGAACCAGGGAACCATTGAAACACACAAAATTGCATACAAATCGGTCCAGCCGTTTATGAGGAGTTAGGTGACAAACACACGTACAGAAGAAAAGATGTGATAAATAAAATGTAACCCATTTTAAATACATTTCATTAACGAATAAAAACTTAAACATGGTTGTACATTTCAAATTCTGGATGGACGCATTTAGAATTAATCAATGTTCAAAATTCTCAGAGAGGAGCAGATTAGTTTCGCTCCGCAGTAGATTGTCGTATGGGACTAAGCGCAGTGGATTAGGGTGGCAGCACTGGTTAGCAAAGGAATTAAAACCAGATGTGTCAAATTTATTCTGAAATGAATTATTAGGTGCGTTCAATATTGTGAGATTTATTATTTTTTTTTTTTTTTATAAAATAAATCCATTTAATCCATTAATGGAAAAAATGTATCTCGTTGAATAAAGGTGAAATAAGCGTTTTTGTATTAATAGAGCTGATAAAGTTTTAATTGCATAGCTCTTATATTGATATAAAAAAAAAACTTAATTTCCACACTGAGTCACTGATGATCATCAAAATTCTTAGCTTACTTTCTTAGTGACTAATGGAAGGGACCTACAGTTTACCACCGAGTCCGAACGGCTACATGAGATGCACTTTTTCGAGACAAATTTTACTCTTGGAGGTTTTGTCAGTTCCTCGCAAGAGGCAGTACCACAGAAAAGAAGATGGCTATGAGCTGGATTTGAACCCAGGCTCATTCGCTTAGCAGTCCGACACACTAACCACTAAGCCACGGGGCACTACACAAACAACAACAAAATTCTAAAAGTTTGATTTTTTATCCCCCGAACCCTTAAAATAAGGAATGCAAGTTCGTATGAGACTTCTGCAAAATTTGACGCTAGGGGTCTTTTAATTGATGAACGTACTCCTATTTATAAAAAAATTAAAAATGTAATAAAAAACATTGTCCATGAGCAACTTACAAAACGTGAAATCCTACCAAAAACATTTTCATGTAAAATGTTGCCAAGACGAGACCGTATGACTAACACAGTCAAAAAGTTATCAGATTTGTAGAGCCAAGCCCATAAGTCTAGACACCCCAACTCTACAAGGCCTAAATTCACAAACTTCACATATTTTGCTACCTTTTTAAGTGTTTAATTAAAGATTATTCTTGCAAAGCACTGTAAATATGTAATAATAAAAAAGCAACAACAGCCACAGCATTTCTATTTTAGTACTTTTTTTAGTACATACAAAAAAAGCTATTTATCATAAAGAATTTAAAAAAAATCACATTAGTCGTGTTTGTGAAATAATAAAGCGTAAAATTAATATGAAAACTGAAATGATATCGTTTTTTTCACTTCACATTTTCACAGATATAGAACTAATCCGCTGTTTTTTCCTTTAAACTTGGTATGCATAACTGATGAAACAGATGTACATCAGTAGCTTACAATGTATTCCATTAACATACATATGTACCGACTTTGTTTTTCACACCATTCGTTCTTAAATTCATTGAAAAAAAAACTGTATGGCGGGCGTATGCGCATTATTTTAATACTTCTGCAGTTTTTTTTCTATTTCTTAAATTCTTGATATACTGGCAATGCCTCTACCTTAAATTGTTTATTCTTTTCGTGCTTTTCGCGCAGTCAACTCTGCTGTGCTGCTGTCATTTCTGACATTTCTGAAACCTCCAGGCAGCACACAAGAATTTTGTTTTGCTGAAATAACTTGTTGATTTTAGAAACAACGCATTTCACTTAGTTAATAGTTTTCAAATATAAAAAAAAGAATGTATTTTAGATAAAATATTACAATAAAATTCATCTACTGTTAATTATATCCACGAGGTTACAACAAAATGAGTGACGAAGATCGCGACATTGACATAGAAAGTGATGTAAGTTAACCTCTAAACTATGTATGTATATCGAAGTAATATCTCAAAACTGATAACATCCGTTTTCTTAGGATTACAACGACTCTGCAGATAGACTAGCAAGTGAGGCCCTCACTCAGAATTTCACACAAGTAAGCTACCTTTAATGGGGAATCTTTGAAACAAAAAAATTCATCCATGTTCCACGAGTATAGGCTGAGAAAAAAGCTCATCACAATGCCCTTGAGAGGAAACGTCGTGACCACATTAAAGACAGTTTCTCCTCCCTCCGGGAAGCGGTTCCCTCTTTAAAAGGACAAAAGGTACACAATATTGTCTTTTTTATCAATATCCATGC
The DNA here is from genome assembly GCA_963971375.1 of Platycheirus rosarum. NCBI lineage: Eukaryota > Metazoa > Arthropoda > Insecta > Diptera > Syrphidae > Platycheirus > Platycheirus rosarum. Next base: position 26,859,234 of record OZ020510.1, on the reverse strand, counting down.
GTTCACTTTTATTTTGTTCAGGCCAGCCGAGCGCAAATTCTGCGCAAGACTGCTGAAAGCATTCACATTCTGTCCTGCAAGATTCGATCGCATAAAAAAGATGTAGAAGATATGAAAAAACATAATGCCCTTTTAGTTGCACAAAGTATTGTTGAAAGTTTTTGATCCCATTGCAATGTTTGTTCTAAATTAGAATAATATTTCAGTTCAACTACTAGAAAAGGCACGGGATGATAGCTCAACTCAACAAGCGTTGGACTTGCAATTAAAACCCGTTGTTGATGAATCCGAGATCTCTGAAGATGATGACCATTACCCAAGAAGTAAGAAACTGAAAACATCATATGAGTCCTAATCGTGATGTAGTTTTTAAGCACAAGCAAATTTATTGTATTCATAGTTAATGAATAAAGAATTAAACACTTTTTTGTAGATAATTTAAACCGTTCGTTGTTTAAATGTGAATATTTGTATGTTTGGATGTTTGTTCCGCAATCACGCCTCAACGACTTAACCGATTTGGATAAAATTTGGTAGGTAGGTTGATGAGGTGCTGGATTGGAAAATATGGTTTTATGTGTATGGCTGGAGGTTTGTTTTGAAGCATACCTAGGCGAACACACGAACCGTCTTCCTATATACCAGTTTTTCAAAGCGAGTTGTTCTTCGATGATTTATTGCTAGTCCCGACTTAACTTTCGAAATGTGATTCCCTTTTAAGAATGATACATTTATTATTTTCATTATTATTTTGATTTTAATTTTTAAATTACTAACAACCCATTAAGACTGCGTGAATCAGATCCAATTTAACACTAAAAACAGTTTCAAGTAGATAGTAATTTATATGTTTAAAAATTTCTAAAAACTTGTTTTTCCTACTTTAAACTTAATCCTCCTTTCTTTTTTTCTCCTTTTAGGTTTTCAGATGCACCAATGCAGTAAGTAGTATCCAATTTAATTTTAAACCAATACCTAACGCTAATTGATTCTATAAACATTTTTAACATCAATAACAGTTAATTTGTATTCCCAATTTTTGTCTTATCCTTCAAACTGCTTTCCTAAAATAAATGTATTTCAACAACTCGATTCGCACCGTTTTGCGAAATTATATTTCAATGTTGTGGCAATTATTGTGACACCTTTTTAAAAGTGGCTTTCCTCCTGAACAGTGAGGAGTAATTAATGCGATCCACTTATTCGTTCGGTGTGGACATTGCCTGCGTTAATAGTTTTTTTTTGTTTTGCTTGAAAATTTAAAACAAAATAAATTGGAATAGAGTGTACCTTTAATGACTTAATTTTTTGTTTATTCGATATCGATTACGCGTTAATGCGAGAGGTGATTGCCAATATATTTCATATCCCATTGGAGCTGTTGGAAATTTATAATTTGTCCTTTTTTGTTTCGATTGGAAACATGATATGAAGGCTCTAAGAAAGAAAACGTAGTAAAAGTCGTTATTAACCATTTTGTATTTTAAGCAGCTCGATGTCTATCATTATCTCCTGCAAGAAGTACCTTTCAATGGCATTTAATTGTTTTTTTGTTTTTTCTGTCATCTCTCATCATAGGGAACAACAACTTTTGAATATCTTCGAAGTGATCATCTCAACTCTAGAGGGAAAACTAAAACGAATAGATAACCTCGATAAAGCAGTAGAGCATCTCATGCGACGCGTAGAAGCCCTTGACAATCGAGTGGGTGACAACATTGTTAAGACCGACTCAGTGATCACAAAGCTACGCAATCTCGACACCAAGATTTCATATGATTTTCAAATAACCACACTTCCGTCGTCTGTGGATTCCGATGCAACTGGAGCGCGAAATCCTCGAACTTCAACAAACCTTGACAGTCGACTGGTGATGCTTGATCAAAAGGTCAGCGATATCGACTCTAAGCTGGAGGGTCTAAAGAATCAAATCGATAATAACTTCCTTCAAGTGGATGATATCAATGCCGAGGCAAGTGAGAAGAAACCGATCAGTATGAATGTAATTGAGATCACCAAAGCAATGAATGCCGAAGTAATGAACCATGTGACGTTGGAGTTGGGACAATTGCGAGGCACAACAGACAACATTGATAAAAAATTGCAATTCCATATAAATATTGTGTCGGAGAATGTTGGTCGAATGTTGCGCATGGTTAGTGATATACACGAAGCTGTTGTAGATCATAATGAACAGTTAAATTCTTTGAATGCAACTACAACAGCCTTGCCATTGATTAAGTCAAGCAAGATCGATGCATTGGTTAAGCAAATCAGACCGATGGTATCGGTGTCAGAGAAAATGGACGAGGTGTGGGATGTTGTTGTGGGAACAAAGAGCTCAGTTGATAATTTACTGCCAAAATCAGACGAATTACTTACACAAACACAACGACAGGAAAGGGCAATTAGTGACATTCATAATGATCTTAAGACAAAAACTAATTTGATCATAAACAACCTAGATATGGTGGAGAAAAGGCTGAAGAAGCAAGAAGATGATGTCTCACTATTAGCACAAAGACCAGTTCCACCTGAATTACTAATGGATCCTACAATTGATAGGCTAGTGGAATATGATCCAAATAGGTTGAATGAGAGTTATTTCTTGATAATTCTGATTGTTTTATAATTTTATTTTGTATTTTAGGTATTCGGTGATTGAAGAATTCACAGAACCAATTCCAACAACACCAATTGTTGCATCATCGACTAGTACTACTCCAGTTACCACAACTACAACGATAACAAATCCTAGTACAACAACTATTGCTTTCCAAAATCAAACATCAGCAAAACCACTTTCACGGAAGGGCGGCATAATATTTCCTAGTGTGAAGAACAAACCTTCAGTTGTCAACTCAACATTCTCCACGGATATTCTCACCCTCAAGGATGTCAAAGTAAGTTGTCCTTTTTCCTTTTTCGAAATACAAATAGTAAAGGGATTTTATCCCATTAAAGAAGACCCAATACAACAGCCGTTAATATGAAATCAAAATTCAAAAAAATGTTTGGACGTTTTTAAGTGGCGTTTTTGAAAAATCCTCCAGTTCGTCGAAAAAGTTTACTCCGAGGGCTGTTTTTCTGGTCTGGCCTAGGCTGGTTGAACCTTTTTTGGACAGTTAATCTGCCATTCCATTACCGTATATGTCACAGTGTCCCGGGACCCATCGAAAGTTTGATTCGCTGATTTGTTGCGACAGCGATCAATCACTTTGGAATTAGAGACAATTGAAGAGCCTAGATTGCCGCCTGGCTGTCTTTGAAAATATCAATATTCTTATTTGCAGAGAGAAGGTGCTTTGCAGCAAGCATTTCTGCCTGGGATAGACTACTGAATTTGGGAAGCTTTATTGATTACCGCATTGGTGGTTTAACTGATAAGATACCAGACCATCCCAGTTCCATCTTAGAACGGTCCCAGATTTTCGTTTTGACCCGGTTTTCCATCCAGCATTCTCTTGTTGGAATGTCTGTAAGTGCCACCCTGTTAAAATCTAAGTGCGGTGCATTATAGTCGTTTTGAGTTTTGATGTCTATAAAATTCGCTATGGTTTGTTTTACGATCAATTACTATCCTAAGACTTTTGGCTGTACCAGTGACGTGGAGCGGTGTCGCATTTATTGTGGGAGCAGTAATATTTAGAATGTTTCGTTTTTTTTTTTTTTTTTTTTTTTTTATAATTAACGCGCGCACAAGGGATTATGTGTTTCCCTTTTAATGTAGAACACACTGCGCGGGCATTACGAAGATAGGGAGGGGAGAGATAGGAGGTGCCGATTAACATAGGTTTTGAATGTTTGCAGATCAAAATGGCAAGGGAAAATCCCGCCGGGTAAACTATTCCAGATTCGTGTCGTTCGGCTAAAAAAAGAATCCCTATATTTCACGGTACGTCCGAAATTAGGCTCAAGGGTGAACTGATGAGCATTCCTTGCGAGACGAGTATTACGGGAGAAACTTTTAAGGGGAGGAATGCAACTGGCTACTTCGAGTGAACATTTTTTGTAAAAGAAACGATAAAATAAGGAAAGACATGAAACATTGCGTCGGTGTTCGAGTGGGGCAATTGTTTCAGCGGCAGTTCTATTACCTATCAATCTTAACGCTCGATTTTGTATTCTATCAAGCAGGTGAAGCGATGTTTGCGAAGCACCTGCCCAGAGGTGGGAGTTATACTCGAGTTTAGGGCGTATAAACGCTTTATAAATTGTAGCCAGATCAGATGGGGAAAAGTACTTCTTACACCGATACAGAAAACCTAAGCACTTTGCAGCATTCTTAGCGATTTCAAATATATGGTCGTTCCAACGGAGGTCGTCGTTGACACACATACCGAGTACTGAGAGCTTTTCGGTTTCTTCGATGTAAGTGCCATTCATGGACAATGGCATTGGGGGAATGTTTAGCTTTAACGACAGAAGACAGCATTGAGTTTTCGAAGCATTAAACTCCACACGATTTCTATTACCCCATTTGACAATGCTGTATAAATCGGAGTTTAATGAGCTTGACATACGGCACCGTTGCAATTGTACGTCCGAAGGCGAAGGACGTGAATTATCGAACGAATATGAAAAGCTGAGGGTAGAGTCGTCAGCAAAACAGTTAAGTGGATTAGAAGTAACAGACAGAAGATCATTTATAAAAATGAGGAAAAGAGTCGGAGACAGAACAGAGCCCTGGGGCACACCAGCATTTATTTTATGGGAATCAGACTTGAATCCGTCCAATACAACTTGTATTGAACGGTCCAGAAGATAGCTTCTAATACAACGAACAAGAGTATTATCGATCCCAAAAGCACGCATTTTCGATAAGAGAGATTCATGCCAAACTCTATCAAATGCCTTGGAGATATCAAGAGCAATAATCTTACTTTCACCAAAGCGATGTAAAGATTTGTTCCACTGTTCGGTGAGATATGCCATCAGATCACCAGTGGAACGGTTGCTGCGGAAGCCATACTGACGGTCATGGAGAAGCTTACGATCTTCGAGATATTCCTTAAGCTGACGGTTAATCAGTGTTTCCATGACCTTAGAAAGAAGGGATGTCAGTGCTATGGGTCGGTAGGAGGAAGGGGAGGATGGGTCACCTTTCTTAGGGACAGGCTGGACAAATGCTGTTTTCCATCTTCTAGGAAAGATTCCAGAAGAGTAGGAGCGATGGAAAAGCTTACGCAGTGGCTTTGCCAGTGTGGAAGAACACCTCTTCAGAAGAATCGGGGGTATACCATCCGGGCCAGCGGATTTGTGTATATCGAGATCTTTGAGAACTCTTGCTACTGTACGAGTGCGGAAAAAAATGTGTCCCATGGAAAAATTTACATTCTCAAGTACAGGAGGGGCAACGTTGCTTTGAGGCAGCGTGGAGCTGGCAGCGAAATGGGCGGCGAGCAAGTTTGCCTTCTCTGAAGAGTAAACAATTGGTTTGTTATTGTCGATGAGCGTTGGAACCGAAGATGTCGAGGAGTTTTTTATATTTTTTACAAATGACCAAAAATTTTTACTGCCTTTGGGACACTGCAGAATTTTTTGCCGTAATTTTTGGTCATGCAAAAATTTGGTTCTTTCTATAACGGAGTTGCATGAGTTCCTTGCTTGTTTGTGCTTTTTCCGATTTTCCTCTGTAGGGTTGGCTTTGTAAGATCGGAAACTTACTTCTTTGAGCCTGATAGCTTCTGTTTCCTTGTAAACAAAACTAATTCTGTCTTGAGAGGATTGATCTGTCGAAGCTGTCTGTCCACTGCTACTATCGCGTTCGTATAATAGAGTCGATGGGGTCATGACTTGTTCTCCTGTGGAGATTTTCGTTGGATATTCGATTGGGCCAAAAAATCCTAAGGATGTTTCGTAGACATCTATTAACGAACGTTTACAGCTTTCTCATGATAGCTGATGTAACTTTCCAAGTGCTGCATCCATATAGCAGTCCGGATTCAACATTGGAGCGAAACAGTCGTAATTTGGTCCTTAATCTCAGAGTTATTGGTCCATATATTTTTTAACATACCGAAAGCATCCTTTGCTTTTCCGATACGCCTGTTGATGCCTTGTTCGGTTTCGCCTTCGGTAGAGAAGATACTCCCAAGGTATTGAAAGTTCTGTACTTCCTCTACCGGCTCTTGAGGAATATTTATTAGAGGCTGACTGGGTTGATTATCTTTGTTTTGCCGGCATTTATTTTTCAACCCCATGATTCCAGCTTCTCTCTCCACCCTTATTGTCATTTAATGGAGACCCATCATGTTATGAGCGAGTAAGCATACGACGCGTCGTCCGCATAAACAAAATGTTTCAGGCCTTCAAACTCAATCGAGCTGAGCAGAGAGCCGTCTATGACTTTAAACTGCGAGCATCAGTCAGCTCCATTGTTTATTCTATAGATGGTTTTGCTGTCGCACCTATTTGCAGCATCTTCTGCTTTTTGAGCGAAAGCGTTGATGTGGTTGCACTTGTCACGTTGCACACTACGGTGAACTTCTCTCTTTTTAATTCGATATGAAGACGTTAAACTTGTGCACTCGGATGATTCGATTAAATCTTTGAATTGCAGCTGTATGGAGTCTTGCGGTAGCTACCACTAGATGGTGGTCTCGGGAAAACCCCATGTCGGCGCCTCTTCTGTTTTAAACGTTTAGGAGCCTGCTTCTAAAATGTCGTCTGATCGCAAAACGCAAAGTGATCAATTTGGTTGAAGGATGATTGTCTGCGCGTCGACACCCAGCTTACTTTTTAGCACCGCCATGTGTTCAAACATGATGCCACTAATCACAAGGCCGTTAGAGTTGCAGAAGTCAATGAATCTTTCGCCATTGTCATTACAACTTCCGACTCTATGGTTACCCTTCATGACTAGGTATCTATCGTTGTTATTGCCAAACTTAGCATTCAAGTCTCCCATAACCATATCTCCGTGGTGGCACCTAGCTAATTGTAAAAGCATTCTTTCTCTTCGTCTAATGCGAGCTCAGTTCGGGCATAACATTGTATAATTGTGACGGGCGTACTCTAGTCCGAAATCTGGCCTTGAAGATCCTTTCTCCAAGTGGAACCCCACCCGTGAAATTAGTTTACTGTTAGCTTTCAGTTTTAGCAGCAGCTCAACTCCAGCATTTCCTGGAGCGTTGCCGGAGTAAAGCAGCACAGTATTACGTGTTGGTGACTTGAATTCACCCGATCTTCACCATCATACTCCACTAAGCCCTAAGATGTTAATCTTGTACATCTCTCTCTCTAATTGAAGGAATCTGGCAGTGTGGGGAATGAAAATACCATTGACTTATCTCCAACTTGTTATAATATAGGTTGTGTTCAAGCATCCTCTGAATTTTTTTTCACTAGAATTGGTGCAATCGTTTCTTGAGAGATCTTTGGAGCAAAATCAGAATTATTCCATCAGACCCTGCAGATTTGTATGCTGAGAACGAGTCTATCAACTATAACATTTTTTTTATATTTTCTACTCATTCTTAGTAATGAGAGTTTCGTTTATTTTATTTCATTTTGTAATCACAACGTGTAAAACTTTAGCTTATTCATTAAATACACTCGTCTATTTTCTTTGTGATAGATGTAAACATACATACATACATACATAAATACTTATTTGATTAAAGTACATTATTACAAATTACAAAAACACGCCTCCAAAAGGGAGCAAAATATTTGAAAAAACAATGCCATTCACTTTCGGTGCAAATCTATATATAAATTGTGTGTAAAAATACGTGTTCCATGCATAAACGCTATCAAAAAAAAAAAGTATTCTCTTCTTGGATTGTTTTTTTAAGATCAGTTAATGAATATCACACAAATGATACTTTGATCGATATCTCGGGAGATCCATAAATAAAATTTTGTGTAATATGCGACAAAAAGTCTTCTACTTAAAGTTCATCTTTGCGATGGGCAGGTTTGCAAGTGCATTTGCTTGTTTGTTCAAGTTTTTCCATACCAGGCAGGACTACTATTGGAGAAACGAGTCTGGTGCTCCATTCCTTGAAATTAATGCGATTTTTTTAAGTGTCAATTGGCTATATGCCAACGAAAATAACAAACTCACCTTAAATAGAGACAAATGATAACAGTAAATGTTTTGCGGCATAAGGTGTTCCTCGGCAAAAGCCCGACCTGCAACTGCTATTTGCTTTGCCTTTCCGTCGTGTTCCTTTGCCCATTTTATATTTTCAAGAAGATCACTAAGATCTCTTTTGAATGGCACAAAATGTTTGTGGGGAACAAGTTTGCTATAGAAATGCTCATAGAAGGGAGAGATTTGCTTGAAAACCAGCGAATCTCCTCCCAAAAGGTATGGGAAACGATAACTAGCCACAGTTCCATCAATGTTGATCTGATATTTGTACTAAAAAAAAATAGGTTTGTAACGCATCAACAACAAAAAGGCGGAAGAGGTAGAACTCAGGACCTAACGTTGTTTTCAGTCTAACTTTACTCACTCTGAAGAAATCCATGAATGAAATATGCGGCACAGTTGGGCCATATTTATCCTCTTCATCGCGAAAGAAAAAGAAATTAGTTATGGATGCGTTGATCAAATCAGAATGCCGGCGAGCCAGATCCATCAAATCCAATCTTTCTCGACGTGAGTCCCTTCCACGCCAGAAGGCCTTCTCCTCCTTGCTCTCCCAAGGATAATTTTCCCTCTGAACGGAAAGCATATCAAGACTAACTCGGCCCATGTTTTCCAACGTGGACTCAGTCAAATCGTAGGTAGGCAAGACAATGTCATAAGAATCATCACTGCCACACCACGAGAATATTGGATAAGGTCCCGAAGTTCTCTGTTGACCTCCTTTTTTGGACAAAGGCCAATCACCCAGATTTAAATAGAACTCCATATCCGGCAATACAGCAACTCTAGTTAGCGACAACAAAGTGGCATCCATGAACATCTTGAAACCGGTATACTTTCCATAGCACTGACGGTAGATGCCTTGATTTTTGACCACATAATGGCACAACGATACACTATTGGGCATGTTGTATCGCTTAAGAAGATTGTCTCGAATGGCAGAAAAGTTGACTCGCTTGAATGAATGCAAATCCCATTCAATCTGTTTGTCGGTTTTCGGACAATCGTTGTTCATGAGCCACAGACTCAAATCCTGTGGACAATTACATTTCTCTGAATATGCGGTTTCCCTTGTGTAATAAGGCGAAGCGGCCACTTGTGAGCCATTGTATTTGATTTCGATTTCCATGTTGTCACACCAATCGGAAATCGAATATCTAACAATAGATGAGCCATCTCCACGGTCGATAATGTTCACATTACTGCGACACTTGCCGTGCGGAGAGTTGCCTTTAATGTTTACAAGAAATTGTTGCTGCGGTGAATGTTTAAAGCTTAGAAGAAAAAAAAAACAAAATCAATAATATTGAAAAGCTGTATTTGATGGGATTTACTTTTTTCCATTTTTGTCGACAGCTTGAATGAAAAAATAACGAGCTGGTAAAACTATTTGATCGGGCTTTAAGCCTGGACCCCAAACAACAGATTTCTCTGGATCAACAATTGGCGTTTCAGAGCGTACGGATGTAAAAACGAATAGGATAAGAATACTTTTATACATTTTCGTTCGATTTATAGTAAACTTATAAATATTTTGGGAAATACTATGAAAAGAAAAAAAACTATAACAAAAACCGGGCTTAGGTCTTTATTTTTTCTCATTCGTTTAATCGTTTGTGACCGATGCTACTGTCACAAATGACGTTTGTGATGGGTAAACAAAAAATATGTCAAAATACGCATGGGAAGAAAAATAAAGGCGAGTTGTAAGAAAGTCATATATGAAGGAAATTTTTACTATAATTTAGGGTGTATTTTAAAAACACAACATTTATAAATTTGGTAAGATCAGCAATGAATTATGACTGGAAAGAAATGATGATTATTAGAAGCTAAATCGATTAAAGTTAGTTGGTGTAAGATTTGATAAACCAGATAAATTTATCTTTTCGTAAACGAACTACCAAAATTATATGGGCATTTATTTCTGGTAACAACAATATTCCAGCTGATTGCAGAACATATGGAAGCAGAGAGAAAATCCAAAGGTATCCTAAAATTTGCTGGATGAACAGCTGACTGTGTTTCTCTTTTGCTTCGAATTTTGCGAGGTAACCTATATGGTTGGATTTGTTCGTTCACACAAAATAAACAAACACAAGCAAGGTAACCTACCCAAAGGCTACGTTCGTGAACGTACGCAATTTCAGTGTATTTATTCTGACATTTTGTGAACAGCTCAGCTGACTCTCCAACCTTTACGAAATTACTTCTTTCAAAGGCAGCGCTCAGTGGAAAGTTCATAATAAAAATTTTCTTCAGAACAAATTTGTCTCGTTAAATTAATACCCTTTCATGTTTTCACCAAACGGCTTTCGGCAGAGATTTCAAGATTTCAAAATAATTTTCACACCAACAAAAAAGTTTCACATGTTAAAATTTGGAGTGAGTAAGAAAGAGAGAACAATCTGAACTCTGAGGTGATTTGAGATGAAACGTATTGGAAAAATGCTTGGTTTTAGTTTGAAACTTCAGATTTTGGCTGAAAACCGAAATTTCGTCTCAATTATTAATTGCCTTTCAATGCAAATTTTATTGGATAAATTCAAGTCTGATACCCTCAAAATAAATGCTGTTTTAACCCAGGGCTCAGTTCTGTCTCCGACTCTCTTTCTCATTTTTATGATCTCCTGTCTGAAACTTCTAATCCACTAAACTGCTTGCTTCGCTGATAGTACACTTACCTTGCTTTTCATATACGTTTCTGATCTCAAACCCTGTTTTTTGGATATGGATCTTCAATTCCCATATCTGGGCGGTTGATCCATCAAATCATTAGTCTTTTCGATAGTATTCAAAGGAAAACATTCAAAATGATCAAAATATTCACGCCACTCGAACATCAACGTAATATTTCATATTTCTCTCCTTTCTGCCGTTACACCTTTGGTCATTCTACGGTCGCGTTTCAAGGAATTCAACCAATTTACCCTGCAGCCAAATTTTGGTGGTACTGTTGTTAAGTACAGGGATTCGTTCTTCAGCCGTATAACTCGAATGTTAAATATTTTTCCAATTCTATTTTCCCCATCCCATTCTGATTTTTAGAATTTTAAAACCAACCTGCATCGGCATATCTTTGAAATCCAATCTTTTTATTCTTAAGCTCGCACTGTGTATACTAACATCAAAAGGTTAGTAAAAAAAAAATCCGGTAACTATACACTTTCGAAGTCACCTGATTTTTTGCCTGGTAAAAATTCAAAAAATAAACCGATTTTCATAATTGTTTCTATATTGAGTATTAACATGAAAAATAAGTATTAAGAAATTTTACTAATTAAAATCATGAAAATCGGTCCAGTTTTGAATTTTGTACAACCAGGTGACTGCGAAAGTGTATAATTACACAAAATCCCTTCAGCTCGTGTTAATCATAAAAAAATGGACACGACTGAGTCACACGTACTTGCTCTTATGTGGCAAATTACATTGGAAGGCAAGATCTTTGAGAAAAACAAATAACATTTGGTGCTCTGCAACTCAGCCATTATTTATTTATTTATTTATTTATTTATTTATTTATTGATTCCTCAATTTTCGAGAAAAAAAAGGTAAACAACAAATAATAAATTACACTAATCATTTTCCGAATTTTACGTTGAAAGTAACATAGTTTGAACTTATAAAAATGAAGTACGTCATCACACGTCTTAAATTACAAAGAATTTATGAAAAAAGTATTTCGAAAATTTTAAAAATATTGAACTTCAAAAAAAAATTTCTAGATTTTATTATAAATAGAAAAAAAATATTTTTCAAAATGTTGGCATGCAGAATTATTTTGGCTATCTAGGTCTTTCCAAACATACAATTTGATTGAAATCCATTGAGCCGTTACCGAGAAAGTCGAAAATTAAAAAAAAAACGTTATATGAAAGGTACCTTTCATACCGTTAGTAGTCTTTTCCGGTAAATTTGGTTTCTATATAAGATGGAAGGTAATGCCTAAAAAAATCTCAAAAATTTTCATTAAAATATTTGGAGCCGTTTTCGAGAAAAATAAACTTTTCCTTAACGGTCATATGGCATGTACCGTTATTTTTAGTCCTAAAAATAAAATTTTATTTCACTTCTTAAAAAATGCCAAAAGAATCACACACCAAATTTGAAGATAGTCGCAGCAGCTCGTTGTACATACTAACAGACAGACAGACAGACACTTTTAGATTCTCTATGATCGTAATGCAATGTTTGCAAATAATTACAAATTAAACCTCCGATCAGCAACGAACGAAAAAAAAACACAAGGTGGATGTGTTTATTAAAACAGATTTCATTTATCATATTTCTAGGGATTTTCATGTGTGGATCTTTTAAACGTAGGTATGCGTCAGTCCGGAGTATTCTATTTGCAAATACGTGGAACAACATATTGGTTTTTAAAAGTATTCTGCGAGCAAGAAATATCTGATGGTGGCTGGACGGTAAATATAAAATAAATATTGAAACATATCGATCACAGAATCATATACCATTTCATGGCATTTTATTCTCGTTTCATGATTTAAATCAAATTACTAATGTATTGTCGTATGACAACAACTCTTGTTAAGGTTATTCAACGCCGAGATGACTTTGGTGAACCACGAGAAAACTTTAACCGAGATTGGGCTGATTACAAAAATGGTTTTGGAGATCCAGCTAAAGAGTTTTGGTTGGGTAATGAAAATATCTACATGTTGACCAATAACGAAGATTATGCTTTGCGTGTTGAACTTGAAGATTTCGAGGGAAATAAGAGGTAAGGTTATTTATAGTTATAAGTATACATTTGAGTATCTTCATCACCGCATCTTTAAGGCAAAATTGAAAAAAATATGTTATCTTAAAAAAAAAACTATTTTTTCAAGATTTTCTCTATAATCGTTCTTGTTTTTTTAGATACGCTCAGTATTCACATTTCAAAATTCATTCGGAGGCTGATTATTACAAACTAGAAATTGATGGCTACGAAGGAAATGCCGGTGACTCTCTTAATGATCCTTGGTATGGCTCAAATAATAGTCCCTTTTCAACATACAATCGGGATAACGACCGAAGTTCTCTTAACTGTGCCAGTATGCTTAAGGTTTGTAAAATTACTTTCATGGTATAACTATCATCAACACATAAACTATCTCTTTATAGGGCGGCTGGTGGTGGAAATCATGCGGACGTGGTCTTAATGGCCTCTACTTGCATGACCCACAAGATCTTACTGCACGACAAGGAATTGTATGGTTCCGTTGGCGTGGATGGGATTACACCCTCAAAAAAGCGACGATGATGATCAGGCCTCGTGCTCCGCAACCAATGAGCACAGTGACGACGTCATAAGCCTGTTTATAATTTATTATTTGTAAATCATTATTTACAAAAATTCAAAAAATCTAGGAAGTATTTTTCTCCCAAAAAATATTCATCTCGACAAAACAAAAACATTAACAACATCATAGAGCAAACTTTGAGTATCGAAATTTATTCCAGTGGAATTTCACCCTCTTTTGACTCGCAGGTGGAATTGTCCTTGTAGCCAATTACAATTAATGGAAAATTAATTAACTTATTTCTTTGAAAAAAAAACATTTATTGATAAGTTCTAGAAAATTATTTTTATAGGAAAAAAAATGCAAACCATGTCGATTTTTATTTTGCATATTGGCCGGATCTGTGACAATATTAAGTAAACAAATATTTCGTAGTTTGCGTTACGAAACATATATTTGCATATAAAAAAATAATTTTAAAGTTGATTTAACAACAGAGCTGAGGGGTTCTAGCTATCATTGAAATGCAGTAGTTAACATTTAAATTTAAACTTATTTAAATTTGTATTTTTTAACAAAAATTATTGACTTTGCCTTAAAAAAAATTGAAATAATTATTAAATTTAATCTCAAAAATATTATAAGTTTAAAGCATTTCATCAATTTATTTTTAAACAAATGTGTTAATGCATTCATTCAAAAAGAAGATCAATTTATTAAATTATGTATTTGAAATAACTGTTTTTTTTATAATATGCTAGTAAAGTATTGAACATACTCAATGATAGCTATAACCGACCCTTAATTATTTCCTTTGATCAAACGAAATTCAGATCGATCCAATAGGATTTTCTAATGCAGTCAATAAAACACTGCTTTGAGGCTTCTTGTAATTATTCCTATGTATGAAAAACATAAACTTTATTTAATAACTTAATAACAACTTTTAACAAGCACACACAAACCCTACATTATGTATGTCTTGAATGAAAATTATTATGGGCAGCACTGGCGTTTATGATTTTTTACTATATCATTTTTTTCTTTTAATTCATAATAAATTATTTTCTTCATAAATTCACTTTATATCATAAAACATTCATTCAATCGAAAGACAAAAGATAAAAAAAACTGTCTAAGCAAACATTTATCCTGAGTTAAGTTACACTCTAAACCACACACACATACACCATGTAAAAGCATGTTGAAACTTTGTAAATATGTATTCGCTTTTGTTTGTAAAGATTTAATTTTATAATTGTTTTTTTTTTACTATAAAAGGATGGAAAATGAGAAAATTGTACAGTGTTCTGTTTTTTTTTTTATTATTTTAGATATTTCATATAAGAAAAAAAATAAATAAATATATATAAGTTTAAATTTTTTGTTCATATGTGTTAATCATTTTTTGAAAATACGGTAAGTGAGCTTTAAATCATATACAAGAAACAATCCAAATTATGTTAGGCCGCGAATTACTTTTTTCGGCTCGATCGATTTGAATGAATTTTTTAGGAGATTTGCTGTCCGTTGTCTAGAACCGGAGTTATGGCCAAAAATGTCACTCAGATGGTCGTCAATGCTTTAGTAGTATTACAGCCAGCGTGTATGCACACAACTACAGCATTGACAATGGCACGAATATGAAAATACATATAACCAACATTAAATTCGAAATGCTTGGCCGATTTTGAAAACATTTTATAACCACGGTTACGTTTATGGTTTTTAGCTATAATTGGACCGCTTTCGTCGGTATCCAGAAAAATCAAGGGTAAGCCCGAGCAACGCCGGGTAGGTCATCAATTGAGAACGGCTGGGCCGATTTATTCGTAATTGCCAGAATGTTTTTTTACGAAATAAAATTTTGGGAAAGTGGCGTTTTGTTTGGATCCAGAAAATGTATGGTGTTCCCAGCGACGCCGGGTGGGTCAGCTAGTTTAATATATACAAAAATAACAGGGAGATAATAGGTATAGTAAAACAAATTCTAGTAGGTGGCACTTTTACGTTATTTCTTATCGGCAAATGTATTTGAAAGAGCAATAAAAAAATACGAAGTAATAAATTACTATGAGAAAGGGGGAAACATGATTATATCTATACCATAACGAATATGGTCTTGTTACGAAAACACTAACCACGATCAAAACGTTAGTGATTTGTATCATTCAAATTAAAGAGTTTCTAATGCTTCGATATAAATATAATGGCGCAAAATTATAGACAACCTATTTGTAATCCATTAACTTCACACTACTTTCTAAGTTTAGTGCTGCACTAAGTTCTAAACATAAAAAGAGATGCACTAGTTAAAATCAGATTTAAAAGTTAGGAAATTTTGTTGTAATTGGATTTAGTTTGTGTTTGTGTGTAGTTTCATTTAAGTCTAGTCGACAATGTTTTTTTAATTTTTTTTTCGTGATAATAAAACACGACCCTATGATTTCAGAAATATTTCTGAAATGTTTCTTAAATATTTCAGGAATGTATTTTTAACAATTCTTTCTTTGGTGTGGACACACCTTAATATTGAATTTTGAAATGTCAATGGCAGCTCGACTTATCGACTTCAGCCTAGTACTCATATCGCGATAAAATTTATCGTCCATACAAATTTCGACCCAAGATCCATTTTAGCTCGGCTTTTTAGCTAAGGAGTACTCAGTTCAAGCTAAATTTCAAATGTCAAGCTAACGGCTAAGAAAAAAGTCAATGTATTTTAAATCCAATTTAATTTACGAGGGAATATTCGAATCGTTTTATTTTTACTCTAAAAAATATCCTTTTGACATTTTACTTTTAGTTCAATGACATTTCTAAGTGCAAGTCACGATGAAACTGGTTTCAAGTTACGCTCCCAAGTCGAGACTTACACGGCGCGTGTTTGCATTGCATGCTTGGAGTGCGAAAGGGAAAGATAATGAAATTGAAATAGAGTAACCCGAACATGCATGGGCAGAACTGTCCCTGCAAATTTTTGACGTTTCTCTTTGTCTATATTCTTTGTTCTTCTTATTTTGCTTCATTCTTGTTTTGGATGTTGCTCAAACAACACATTACAAGAAGATAAAAAAGTATGTATGATGGCCGCAGAATTTGAATGGTGTATGGATGGAATTAGTTTCTTTTCATTTATTCATTCATTCACTAAGTTTTTATTAATTTATTTCATTTAATTTTTTTTTAATACTGATCATTGAAACAGAAAGTAAAATAAAAGAAAACTGTCAAAATAATGCGCAACTGAAAAGAACATGCGCAACTGGAACAGGCTTCCGTGTAAGTGCGCGTGCATTACCGAATACAAGTTCAAAAGGAAATAAGCTAGAGTTGCGCGGTAATTTAATGCGCCGTGTAAAACCCGACCAAGAAAAATTTGTTTCGAGTTCAGCGTAGAGCTGTGTCAACCGTTCATTTTCAAAGATTCAATCGTTCATGATTCGGTCATTTCAAAGATTCGGTTATTTCAATCAATCATTTTACCAATCAATCCCATATTTACCCTCTTTCTCTCGTTTCAATTTATACCCATGCCCATTGTATATAAACTGCTATAGTACTATCCATTGTATATAGACTGCTATAGTACTATCATGACGACCGGTGGACGGTGGCGTTCCAAGCGGCTCTAGGGAAAATTAACTTGGTAAATTGAAAGAGGCGAACGAGTCGAACAAAGAGAATTCTAAGAGAAACTCTGTGAACATGTACTTTACTCTTTGCAGTTTGCAGTTTACATATATACAATGATGCGAGTATAGTTTTTTTTTGCACAACTGGATTGCTTCACACAAGCAGGGCGACGAGATGGCTAGTTAAAAAGATTGACAAAAAAGAAGAAAAACGACTTTTGTAAATGAATGGTGTCTGGGGGGTGGGTATATGTTTAAGCTGGTTGATAAGTTTATTTTGAGTTTTATATTTTTTTCATATAAAACATTCGAGGGTAGGTAGATATTTAGGTATGTACCTACATACATCCCTACATAATGTGTGTATTTACGTAGGTATACTTGTTATATTATCTTTGATAAAATGTTCAGCTAAATTCAGGTCGATCGGTCGGTTGTCGGTGTGGTAGATGGTGTGAGCGAGGGTGAGGGAGGTACTAAAAAGGAAAACTTAATAAGCACATGTGTATGTGTATTGTTTATATCCTGTTCTCGGTGACGGTGAACAACGAAGAGGATCGACAATGATTTTATTTTTTGAATTTTCATTTCATTGGCTTCGTTATCGTTGATGTTGAATTTTATGCACAAGTAGCTTTGTGATTATAGGGACTATGAGTCAAGTTTAGGATTCGTGAACATAAAAAAATTGTGATAATAATCAAACATTACATTACGATGATAGAGAAACATATTTGAGTTGCTGGCAAAATTCTGTCCGTCTGTCTGTAGGTCTGTCTGTACGGATGTATTTTTGACTATAGCCTAAACGGATGAGCCAATCGACTTCAAATTTAGAACTTAAGGTTATTTTGACATTTTACACAGTTTTTTCAAATTTTACTTGCGATTATAGGGACTATAAGGTAAAGTTTAGAATTTGTGAATATAAAAAAAAATTTAGATAACAATGAAACATGACATTACGATCATAGAGAAGTCTAAAAAAGTGATCGACAAAAAATGACTGTCTGTCTGTCAGTAGGTATGTATAACGAGCTGCAGCCTAAATGGCTTAAGCGATTATCTTTAAACTTGGTGTGTGTGATTATTTTGGCATTCCCCAGAGGGGACATTGAAATTTATATTGTAGGCCTAAAAGTAAAGGAAGTGCCATATGACCGTTGAGTTGAGTTGTTTTCTTGATTGAAATTTTTGCATTCAGTAGGTAATCGAGTATTTTTTTTATTTGTTAGTTGTTTTTGCATGTTTATGTGTTTATCATAGGCGTCCTTATTATTTATTCTGTATGCTGTATGCTTTCATTAGACTAGTGGCTAAGGCTCAACCGAGCAATATAAAACAAAATTTGGGGGAAAATATTATTTGTTTAATGAAATCAAAAAAAAAACTATTCATAACGTTTTTTGGAAAAAATGTTGTAAGCCATCTTATTTCTCTTGCTGTTTTCTATTTTATAAATTTTTCATTTCAAAATCGATCGACCAGTTTTTTGAAAAAACTTTCGAAAACATATATATACATTTTTTTTGAGTATGTCAATTTAAAGAAATCTATAGTTTATACTAGGAGAAAAAATTAAAAAAATCTTTGTCAAAATATTCAAAAAACAAAATAAGTTTAAAAAAAAAAATTAAAAATTAAGAAAAAAATGTTTTTGAAAATTTTAATAAGCAATATTATTTAAATCATAAAAAACTACATATTTTGAAAATTTTATCAAAATCCGTCGATTAGTTAACGAGAAAGTCTAATTTGAAAAAAACCGGAGGTACCGTTATAAAACTTTTTCTCAAAAATCCATTTAAACTAAAAGATAGATTTTGCATAGAAAACAGAAAGTTTTATCAAAATCGTAGGAGCCGTTTTCGAGAAAAATAAGTTTTTCATTAAAAGTTATATGGCAGGTACCGTTAGTTTTGGAGCTAGAATGCCAATTCCAAAAACTGTCGGGTAGAGTACTCTAAAAATACTATGTACCAAGTTTGAATCAAATCGGATCGACCGTTTAGGCTGTAGATATCGATACGGACAGACAGACAGACAAACGGACGGAATTTCCGGACCCACTTTTTTTAACTTCTCTATCATCGTATTTCATGTTTGATTGTTAGAATTTTTTTACGAATGCATAACTTGCCTTATAGTCCCTATAAATCGCAAGTAAAATACTATTCGATTACTACTGAATGCAAAAATTTCAATCGAGAAAACCAAGGCTTACACCTGCCCCTAAATAAACTAATTAGCACACAGGAGCAAGTACGTGCGACCCAGTCGTGCCTTTTATACGTATATTTATTTTTTTCTGAAATTCTTTATTTAAAAAATAATATGATTGAACAGACTTTTTGCTTTAAAAAAGGTATAGCACATTATAAAAAAATCCTATGTCGAATGTCAAAATAAACTTATATTCCAAATTTAAAGACAACTGACCAAACCGTTTAGTAGACGGACAGAATTTTGCCAAATATGTTTCTCTATCATCGTTATGTTATAGGTATTTGATTGTTATCTCAAATTTTTTTTTCTGCATGAATGCATAACTTGTGCTTAGTACCTACCTATAATAATTGCAAGTAAAAATTAAACAATTAGGTGTTACAAATGTAAAAACCCGTGGTATTTTTAGCAATTCTATAGAAGATTAGTACAAAGAAATATTTTGGTTTAACTATAAATTTCTTTCTCGCGAGCTAAGCTGGGTGGGTCAACTAGTTCCTATTATAACGGGTGATTTTTTTGAGGTTAGGATTTTCATGCATTAGTATTTGACAGATCACGCGGGATTTCAGACATGGTGTCACAGAGAAAGATGCTCAGTATGCTTTGACATTTCATTATGAATAGACTTACTAACGAGAAACGCTTGCAAATCATTGAATTTTATTACCAAAATCAGTGTTCGGTTCGAAATGTGACAAATTGACGAAAATGACAAATTTTGTTCAGCGATGAGGCTCATTTCTGGTTGAATGGCTACGTAAATAAGCAAAATTGCCGCATTTGGAGTGAAGAGCAACCAGAAGCCGTTCAAGAACTGCCCATGCATCCCGAAAAATGCACTGTTTGGTGTGGTTTGTACGCTGGTGGAATCATTGGACCATATTTTTTCAAAGATGCTGTTGGACGCAACGTTACGGTGAATGGCGATCGCTATCGTTCGATGCTAACAAACTTTTTGTTGCCAAAAATGGAAGAACTGAACTTGGTTGACATGTGGTTTCAACAAGATGGCGCTACATGCCACACAGCTCGCGATTCTATGGCCATTTTGAGGGAAAACTTCGAAAAACAATTCATCTCAAGAAATGGACCGGTAAGTTGGCCACCAAGATCATGCGATTTGACGCCTTTAGATTATTTTTTGTGGGGCTACGTCAAGTCTAAAGTCTACAGAAATAAGCCAGCAACTATTCCAGCTTTGGAAGACAACATTTCCGAAGAAATTCGGGCTATTCCGGCCGAAATGCTCGAAAAAGTTGCCCAAAATTGGACTTTCCGAATGGACCACCTAAGACTCAGCCGCGGTCAACATTAAAATGAAATTATCTTCAAAAAGTAAATGTCATGGACCAATCTAACGTTTCAAATAAAGAACCGATGAGATTTTGCAAATTTTATGCGTTTTTTAAAAAAAAAAAGTTCTGAAGCTCTTAAAAAATCACCCGTTATAAACCTCAAACAAACAAAAGATCTTTGTTACTATAAATCAATAATATATAATCAATCAATAATAATATAAATCAATTTACAAACAATTTTTGATTGAATTTCTGCACATAGTTCATTCAGATAGATACCTACACATACATATCTATGTACCTATATGTATATGTTGGTACCTATCTGAATGGAAACTAAAATTCAAAACAAAAATCCATCCATTGCAAGGGCCTTTGTATCTTTGTATAAATACAGCAAGAAGTAAGTTTGTGTTTAAATTTCAAGAATGAATGTGTACACTATTTGAAGACGACAACCTTCATAATAGAATAGTAAAAAAATTGAAAATCCTAAAGAATTCGAATCAAAAGTCTGGTCAATGATGTATATATGTACAAATACGACAAATATGTATGTAGGTAGTGCTCATACAAAACTTGAAAATCCTAAAAAACTCAAATCAAAAGTCTCGTCAATGACGTACGCATGTATAAATACTTATGTAAGAACCAGTTCTCATATTACATATTCCATATAAAAAAACGTAAACAATGAAAATGCTGGATCTTGTATAAATCCTTACAAAAAACTAAGCCTCAGCTAAGCGAAACCATTATATATTAACTTCAAAACTGCCAGCAGTTTATACACATATATACAATGAACAAAACAAGATACTGAATTATTTCATGTTCTCCTTCGGTTTTTTCTTGCCTCACATTGTCACATTGCACATGCGCAGGAAACTAAGCACAAAGCATAACACTAAAAACCATGCTCTTAATTCTCTCTCACTCAAATAAAATGTCCTACACTAGCACTCCAAGCGGCTCTAGGGAAAAAGATTTTTTCTCGTCTCATGATAGTACTATAGGCAATGTATATACAATGGTACTATCATGAGGCGAGAAAAAATCTTTTTCCCTAGAGCCGCTTGGAGTGCTAGTGTAGGCATATTTTATTTGAGAAAGAGAGAAATAAGAGCATGTTTTTAAGTGTTATGCTCTGTGCTTACATTACTGCGCATGTCCAATGTGACTGTAAGCGAAGGAGAACGAAATAATTGAGTATATTATTTGACTCTTTTGATGGCTTTTGGTTGCCTGATGAACATGCATGTTGTTGGAAAAATGTTTGGTTTACCTACATTCTTGATGAATTTTAAGAGGAAATCTCTTTGAATTATACAATTTTGTTGACTTATAAGCAATTTAAAAAAAAGATGCTTAAGAAGGTGAGATAAATTAAGTTGATGTTTATGATGTTGCTTACATTTTTTGTAATACATTTGTACATACATTGTTTTGTATATGATTGACGTCATTGATCAGACTTTTGAAGTGATTTGTATATAGACTTTTGTTAGGATTCATACACGATCCAACATTTTCGTTGCTTACATTTTTTTTATATGCAATACATGTACAAGTACATATGTCATTGACCAGCCTTTTGAAGTGGTTTTTTTTTTAAGATATTCAATTTGGGTTTATCTGCTACCTATAAATTGAAGGTTGTCGTTTTCAAAAAATGTACTCATACATTCTTGAAAATTTAACACAAACTTAATTCTTGCTGTATTTATTGAATGGATTTTGGTTTGAATTTTGCTTTCAATGCAGATAGGTACACAAATTTAGTGAAAACTATGCATGGAGATACATCCAAATTTTTTTATTTGGAAATTGATTGTAGATTTGTATCCATTGTATATAGACTGCAGGTAGTAATGATTTTTGTTTTTTTGAGGCTTTGTATGAAATAACTGACCTACCCTTTGCTCGCTGGTAAGAAATTCATAGTTAAAGCAAATCTTATTTTTATATCGCGGTGGGTTTTTTTTTAAAAAAGTGGGCCGATTTTCGTGATTCTTTTTTTAAAATGTTCGTCTGCGGCGGGTTTTCGATAAAAAAAATGTTTAAACTATTCCAGATATCGGATTTCAATTATGACAGATTTCAGATGGTTTTTTACTTGCGATTATAGGAACCTACTATAAAAAAAAATTGAGATAATGATCAAACATGATATTACGATGATAGAGAAGTCGAAAAAAGTTGGTTCGAAAAATGTCTGGCTGTTCGCTGCTCTACAGCCTAAGCGGATGGGCCGATTTGCTTCAAACTTGGTATTTAGTATTTATTAGGTAGTATCTCGGGGGGTGTTTCTCATTTTTGCTCTAGGTCAAAATTGAACTTTATTTGCCGTTTAACAAAAAGTTTGACTTTCTCGAAAATGGTTCCAAAGATTTTGATCAAACTTTCAGGATGCTATTTTTTTACAACAATACATCTTTCAATTTAAATGATTTTTTCGAAATTTGTTCTATGACGGTACCTCTCATAGAACCGGTTTTTTCAAATGCGGTTTTATAGTGTTATGCTTTGTGCTTAGTTTATTGCGCATGTGCAATGTGAGGCAAGAAAAAACAGAAGGAGAACATGAAATAATTCAGTATTTTGTTTTGTTCATTGTATACCTATGTATATGTATATGTATATAAACTGCTAGCAGTTTTGAAGTTAATACCTAATGGTTTCGCTTCCCTGAGGCTTATAGTTTTTTGTAAGGATTTAAACACGATCCAACATTTTCATTGTATACGTTTTTTTTTTATATGGAATATGTAATATCAGAACTGGTTCTTACATAAGTATTTATATATGCATACGTCATTGACCAGACTTTTGATTTGAGTTTTGTAGGATTTTCAAGTTTTGTACGAGCACTACCTACATACATATTTGTCATATTTGTACATATACCTATACACCATTGACCAGACTTTTGATTCGAATTCTTTAGGATTTTCAATTTTTTTACTATTATGAAGGTTGTCGTCTTCAAATAATGTACACATTCATTCTTGAAATTTAAACACAAACTTACTTCTTGCTTTATTTATACAAAGATACAAACGTCCTTGCAGTGGATGGATTTTTGTTTTGAATTTTACTTTCCATTCAGATAGGTACCTACATATACATATAGGTACATACATATGTAGGTACGTATCTGAATGAACTATGTGCAGAAATTCAATCAAAAATTGTTTGTAAATTGATTTATATTATTATTGATTGATTATATATTATTGATTTATAGTAACAAGATGTTTTGTTTGTTTGAGGTTTATATAATAGGTACTAGTTGATCTACCCAGCTTAGCACGCGGGAAAGAAATTTATAGTTAGTTAAACCAAAATATTTCTTTGTACTAATCTTCTATAGAATTGCTAAAAATACCACCATTTGTAATACCTAATTGTTTAATTTTTACTTGCAATTATTATAGGTAGGTACTAAGTACAAGTTATGCATTCGTAAAAAATTTCTAACAATCAAACATGAGACTTTCTCGTTAACTAATTGACGGATTTTGATAAAATTTTCAAAATATGTAGTTTTATGATTTAAATAATATTGCTTATTAAAATTTTCAAAAACATTTCTTTTAATTTTTAATAATTTTTTAAAAAAACTTATTTTGTTTTTTGAATATTTTGAAAACCAATCTATAGATTTTTTTAATTTTTTCTTCTAGTATAAACTATAGATTTCTTTAAATTGATATAGTCGAACGATTTTGAAATGAAAAAATTATAAAATAGAAAACAGCAAAAGAAATAAGATGGCTTACAACATTTTTTTCCAAAAAACGTTATGAATAGTGTTTTTTGATTTCATAAAAAAATTATTTGTTTAATATTTTCCCCCAACTTTTGCCACTAGTCTAATGAAAGCAAACTTCGTTATTTGTATAACTATTTATTTATCGTTATTTATTTTAAAGCATTTTATGATCGTAACAGCATACAGCATACAGAATAAATAATAAGGACGCCTATGATAAACATATAAACATGCAAAAACAACTAACAAATAAAAAAAATACTCGATTACCTACTGAATGCAAGAATGTCAATCAAGAAAACAACAACTCAACGGTCATATGGCACTTCCTTTACTTTTAGGCCTACAATTTAAATTTCAATGTCTCTGGGGAATGCCAAAATAATCACACACACCAAGTTTAAAGATAATCGCTTAAGCCATTTAGGCTGCAGCTCGTTATACATACCTACTGACAGCCAGACAGTCATTTTTTGTCGATCACTTTTTTATACTTCTCTATGATCGTAATGTCATGTTTAATTGTTATCTAAATTTTTTTTTATATTCACAAATTCTAAACTTTACCTTATAGTCCCTATAATCGCAAGTAAAATTTGAAAAAACTCCTGTGTAAAATGTCAAAATAACCTTAAGTTCTAAATTTGAAGTCGATTGGCTCATCGGTTTAGGCTATACCTAGTCCAAAATACATCCGTACAGACAGACGGACAGAATTTTGCCAGCAACTCAAATATGTTTCTCTATCATCGTAATGTAATGTTTGATTATTATCACAATTTTTGTATGTTCACGAATCCTAAACTTGACTCATAGTCCCTATAATCACAAAGCTACGATCAACGATAACGAAGCCAATGAAATGAAAATTCAAAAAATAAAATCATTGTCGATCCTCTTCGTTGTTCACCGTCACCGAGAACAGGATATACACAATACACATACACATGTGCTTATTAAGTTTTCCTTTTTAGTATCTCCCTCACCCTCGCTCCCACCATCTACCACACCGACAACCGACTGATCGACCTGAATTTAGCTGAACATTTTATCAAAGATAATATAACAAGTATACCTACGTAAATACACACATTATGTAGGGATGTATGTAGGTACATACCTAAATATCTACCTACCCTCGAATGTTTTATATGAAAAAAATATAAAACTCAAAATAAACTTATCAACCAGCTTAAACATATACCCACCCCCCAGACACCATTCATTTACAAAAGTCGTTTTTCTTCTTTTTTGTCAATCCTTTTAACTAGCCATCTCGTCGCCCTGCTTGTGTGAAGCAATCCAGTTGTGCAAAAAAAAACTATACTCGCATCATTGTATATATGTAAACTGCAAACTGCAAAGAGTAAAGTACATGTTCACAGAGTTTCTCTTAGAATTCTCTTTGTTCGACTCGTTCGCCTCTTTCAATTTACCAAGTTAATTTTCCCTAGAGCCGCTTGGAACGCCACCGTCCACCGGTCGTCATGATAGTACTATAGCAGTCTATATACAATGCAATGCCCATGCCATACCGGTCATCGAAATGTTGTGTTGTGACTTTTGAATGTGATTGTGAATAAAACATTTTGCATGGTTTCCATATATGATATGTATCTCTGCATTTGGATCTATCCGACACCAACATCGACATTCGTGTTTCGTCAGTAAATCGTTAGGTTGAGTGTATGTATCTGTGTATGTCTCTCCCTCTAGTCTCACTCTCTTTGTAAAATAAATACTTAAATATCAGTTCAGTTTCACTTTGTTTCGTTCACTTATTTCAAATCATTTTCTATCTCTGGTCTGGTTCTTTGTGTATTGTGTATTTTGTATTCTGTATTGCATTCAATGATTGATTGAATTTCAGTTTCGTTTTCCGCATCGTATCGTTCTCGTTCATTTGAAAAGTATTGAAATGCACTTTTAATCTAAGGCTGTGTGTCAATTGCGTTAAAATGCTGGCTAAATTTGATCCGATGGCTAATTTTTGACGTTTGCATCGAAATGGACACAATTTTAGCTTTCTGCTGTGTCAATTCGATTAAGTTATATTTTTAACCAACTATTCGGCTTTATTTTCCATATAAACAGTACATTTTTCCATGAAAACAAAATTTATCTTGATTTATCTTTTATAAAAATAACAGCTTAAAAAATATCAAGATAAAAATTAACTCACATAAGTTAAATTTTTAATGCTTTTTAAATTCATTTTTACTAATAATGCAATTTTTCTATTCAGTTATAATTATTTAAATGCTATTTCAAACAAATAAACGATTTCTATGTTGTTTAAATGAAAATTGACAACTATTGTCAGTTTGACAGAATATTCAAATCTACATCATAAATATTTATCATACACTTTCAGTTGAATTTGTGAAACAGAAAAATGTATCTGATGTAGCACAAAAGCATTTATGTAGAATGTAGTTGATGTAGCTAATGTAGTAAATGAGAAACAGGCCCCTGGTTGGATTTGTTCGTTCACAAAAAAACCCAAACACAAGCAAGGTAACCTACCCAAAAGTTACGTTCGTGAACGTACGCATTTATCACTGAATTCATCCGTTTTAATCAAAATTTCAAACTGTAGCCAACTTCGTAATGCAAGTGCACATGTGAAAAATAGAAACGTCACTTGATTATTTTCAACCTAAATCAAAATTGTTTTTGCTTAATTTCTTAAATTTACTTAAAATATTTTATTCAAAAATGTCTGATAGTGAATCTGGTGATGGTATGGAGGAGCTCCAATCCATCCTCAAAGAATATGCCGAAGAGAGAAACCCGTCTTTAAAAGATAAACCCAATGAAACTGCAAAATCGCAAAACAAGCCACAAGAATGGATAAAAACTGATGAAGAAATCCGACTCGAGAAACTTATCTTCGGTGACCGGGAAGGCCTGTTGAAAAACTTAAAAAAATCATCAAGCAAACCTGACGAGGATGCTAACGAACCCCAAGCTAAAAAACGTAAGCCTGCCTGGCAAGACGAAGACGGTGAAGATCTAAAAGTTGGCGATGTAAATAAACGGGAGCCTGCGGCAGAAAAACCTTACAAGGAGTACCTAAAAAACAATTTCCAACGTATTGTCAGTACTCCCAAGTGGGCAGATCTTGACCGAAAAGAAGAACTCGATTCAGATGAAGAAATTATTCAAACTGTAGGATTCCTAGAGAAACCGAAATCAGATGTCCTGCGTCCTCAGAATATAAAGTTTAAGAAACTTAAAGACCTCAATCGAGCTACATACGGAGAAGGTAAGATAAAAAGCATCCAATTTCATCCCACTAGTACTGTGGCTATGGTTAGTGGTCAAAATTGCGTGTCTACGTTATATTCTATCGATGGGAAGAGCAATGAAAAACTACATAGCTTCCGGTTTAAAAAATTCCCCATTACATGTGCTAAAATCTTTCAATGCGGCACAAAGGCGATGTTTACCAGCTATAAAAGGCATTACTTTACCTACGATCTAATGCAAGCAAAGGAAACCCTCCACCGGATACCCTATCACTTGTCCAATATATCAAACTTTGAAGTCTCCCCTGATCAGAAATATTTCGTTGCAAATGGTAATTTAGGTGAACTCCATCTCTTCGATTTAAAATGCAACGAGCTAATACACACATTCAAGCAAGAGGGAAACTGTCAGACAGTAAAATTCTCGTTAGATTCCACCAAAATCATCACATCATCTGCTGAGTCAACGGTGAATATATTCGACATCAAGCAACAGCGTGTTATGCACACGTTTCTTGATGATGGTTGCATCCATGGCAGAGCGCTAGCTCTAAGTCCGGACGGAAAGATGCTTGCTACTGGCAGCAATGAAGGAGCAGTAAATATTTATGAATACCAAAAGGTGTTTCTTTCGACTGCCCCAAAACCCGAGAAGACCTTACTAAACCTCACCACAGCCATAAGCCAACTCAATTTTAATCACACTTCTGAGATTTTGGCCATGTGCTCTGATGCTGTTCCGGCGGCAGTGAGACTTGTGCACTTTCCCACTGGTACTGTGTTTGCTAACTTCCCAGGATTCAATTCGGATTTGCGTTCTATTCGAGTAATGGAATTCTCGCCATCGAGTGGATTCTTGGCCCTTGGGGCGGCAGAGAAGGAGGCACCACTATATAGGCTGAAACATTTCAGCAACTACTAGTTTTGTAAGCTTTATTTTTGATTTGTAAGAATATTGTCGAAAGAGTTAATTAAAATTAACTAAAGTAATGAGTTCCGTTCATTCGTTCGGGGCTAATCCGTATAGAATACGTGTTTTAAGGATGACAATTGCAGAATCTATTTTCAATTTAGCTTTGATGAGTCTCAAAAGAAATTTTTATTGTATATTAAAAATGATCCCGATTCTCAGGAATACCAATTGAGATAGATTCTGTAAATTATTAATTTTTTTTTTAATAAAACATGTTTTATTAATTTTGGTTTTCGTTTCGCATTATTTTAAGATTTTTAAGCAACCATCCAGAAATTTGTTCTTATTATGAAATGGTTCCTCGTTAGAACAAATCGAAGTTTTTTTTTTAAAGCAAACGGACGAGCAATGCGCCACTATGCAGGGAGTTCTAGGTTCCATGCACTATCATGCATGTGTTTTTTATTTCGTTGGCACTTACCTCTTGCGAAGAAGGGATACATTTTCCAAAAGTAAATCTTGTCTTGAAATTGCTTCCCGTTTTAGTGGTTCAGCTTGGCTGGAAATTCTTAGTTGCAACAGAATGGTTTAAAGTTGAAAATAGCAGCATTTGGCTCTTTAATAATCTATATATAAGTACATATGTATTATCTATATCTCAACTCAAGACCATTAGCTTTATGCAGTTGGTGGAGTGCGAAGTACCTTCTGAAGGGTGCTGGATGGCTTCTCACTATCAGAAAAAAGTTTTTTAAGTGAGCATTATTATACCAGAAATACTACAGTAAGGTAAGGATCCGGATTACCGACTGGCAACCGTAAAATAGATTTATAATTCCAAGGCGTAGGCGCTAGTAACTGTTTTTATTCAAAATTTCAATGATTTTTCACATTAGAAGTCGCAATAGGTAATCATATTATAATTCCTTTGAAAAGTTGTGTATCAAAGAGACTTACCCGTGAATTGATCGCTGAAGTTAGCTATTCAGTTCTTTTTATTCAATTCAATTTGTTTTTATTCAATTCAATTTGCGAGCGTTGTTCTACGCCTTGTTGTTGTTGTATGCAGTTGCAGTACCCACAAACCACAACAATCCCGAAGCGAACCGTTCGCCCGTTGGTACACCAACTACTCTCAAATTCAACCATAGTGGATACGTTACGTGTTACGTGCCTGGATATAATGGCCGCATTCACTCTCTTACCGAAATTTTAATTTCGGATACCCAAAATCCGATTTTTATGTGAACGGACAAATTCAACCATAGGTTACCTTTCAAAATTCGAAACAAAAGAAAAAACATAGTCAGCTGTTTTTCACATCATTAAGCCAGTTCACATTTCTTGAGATTTCGGAGTGCTCAAGAAATTTCCTTAGTCATTTCTGATGGAGATGAACAATTGTGAACACAATTTATCAGCAGTGTCGATCCTAAGCTCGTTGAAGACGGATGTCGAGGCGCACAATTAGTTAAACGAAGTCCAAACAAATAATTGTTGCGCGTTGTTATCGCGAGTGCTTTAAGGAAAAAAAAATAATACACGCTCGTTGAGAAATTAGAAAAAAACCCCTCGCGTGTGCTGTAAAAAAAAAAATAATAGTGTTCACTCGCGTCGTAGGATGAATGAAAAAGATGCCCACTCGCGCTGAAGAAGAAAAAAAAAATAAATAAAACGCATTCGCATAACAAATTATCCTCTATTCTGTCCCAAGACCTTTGTGCTTAACTGCCTCTTTCTTATCTATTGTAGGCATCGTATGACCATACAATGCTTGCGGTAAATAGATAAGGGCATCTGAATTTGTCTTATTGTGCTGAATGTTTGGATTAATTTTTTGTAAACAGGCTGTCTTATGGGCATAACACCTAAGACAGTTTGATTATTACAGAAGTTAATTTTGATTTTCACTGCGCAGTTCGACTTAATCAGAGTTGTGTTTTGTATGTAAGTATTTTTAAATGGTAAGTGATTTTTGTGTCGTGTATTCAAATGTTCGTGGTTTAAGAAAGAATTTCTTTCACGTGTACGTCTACACTGTTCTACATAGGCCAGCTGTTTTGGCATTAAGTGAAACTCAGGTTGGAGCAAATACTGATTTATCAGAATTTGCTCTACATGGGTATAGCTTGGTGCCATTACTCTTTTCTCATCATGGTCTCGTGGTCTATGTTAGGAATGATATTGCTTGCCAGAGCCTTCCCCAATATGGGCAATGTTCCAACACGGACTTTAACTTCTTATGGCTCAAATTCACTGTCCGCAAGCATGTCATTCATTATTGTTTTATTTACAGGAGTCCAAATCTTGACAGTAATTCGACTTGTAACGAGTTTGATGCACTGTCTGATTCCATCTCGAAAATTGTTTCCCTTTGTCCTCGCACTGAAATCGTTATTGCGGGCGATTTCAATGTACACAATTCCAACTGGCTCCGCTATTCTGGTCAGACAACACCCGAAGGAAGGTATGTCGAGCTCTTTGCCGGGTTACATCACCTTACCCAACTGATCGATGTGCCAACGCGTATACCGGATGTTGCTGGGCAAGCAGCCCATACTCTTGACTTGTTTCTTACTTCTCACCCTGATAAATATACCATTAGTGTAACTTCTCCATTTGGCACTTGAGACCATTGTATCATTTCAGCTAATTTCTCATCCCCCACCCATCCAGTTAAAGAAAAACTTCCCACCAGGACCGTTTGGCAATACGAGAAAGCCAACTGGGATGGCCTGAATTTCTTTTTCCGAAACTTTAACTGGTCACTATGCTTCCTCGATAGTGACATTGATGCCAGTGCTGAAATGATCACAAATGTGATTCTTCTAGGGATGCGTGCTTTTATTCCTAACAGAGTAAAAAGCATCAAACCTAAAGAAAAGTCTTGGTTTAATTCTGAGTGTAAAGAAGCTATCAGGCTCAAAGAAGTAAGTTTCCGATCTTACAAAGCCAACCCTACAGAGGAAAATCGGAAAAAGCACAAACAAGCAAGGAATTCATGCAACTCCGTTATAGAAAGAACCAAATTTTTGCATGACCAAAAATTACGGCAAAAAATTCTGCAGTGTCCCAAAGGCAGTAAAAATTTTTGGTCATTTGTAAAAAATATAAAAAACTCCTCGACATCTTCGGTTCCAACGCTCATCGACAATAACAAACCAATTGTTTACTCTTCAGAGAAGGCAAACTTGCTCGCCGCCCATTTCGCTGCCAGCTCCACGCTGCCTCAAAGCAACGTTGCCCCTCCTGTACTTGAGAATGTAAATTTTTCCATGGGACACATTTTTTTCCGCACTCGTACAGTAGCAAGAGTTCTCAAAGATCTCGATATACACAAATCCGCTGGCCCGGATGGTATACCCCCGATTCTTCTGAAGAGGTGTTCTTCCACACTGGCAAAGCCACTGCGTAAGCTTTTCCATCGCTCCTACTCTTCTGGAATCTTTCCTAGAAGATGGAAAAC
Source organism: Platycheirus rosarum (assembly GCA_963971375.1). Classification (NCBI taxonomy): domain Eukaryota; kingdom Metazoa; phylum Arthropoda; class Insecta; order Diptera; family Syrphidae; genus Platycheirus; species Platycheirus rosarum. The sequence continues at coordinate 26,827,317 of OZ020510.1, read as the reverse complement.
AGCATTTGTCCAGCCTGTCCCTAAGAAAGGTGACCCATCCTCCCCCTCCTCCTACCGACCCATAGCACTGACATCCCTTCTTTCTAAGGTCATGGAAACACTGATTAACCGTCAGCTTAAGGAATATCTCGAAGATCGTAAGCTTCTCCATGACCGTCAGTATGGCTTCCGCAGCAACCGTTCCACTGGTGATCTGATGGCATATCTCACCGAACAGTGGAACAAATCTTTACATCGCTTTGGTGAAAGTAAGATTATTGCTCTTGATATCTCCAAGGCATTTGATAGAGTTTGGCATGAAGCTCTCTTATCGAAAATGCGTGCTTTTGGGATCGATAATACTCTTGTTCGTTGGATTAGAAGCTATCTTCTGGACCGTTCAATACAAGTTGTATTGGACGGATTCAAGTCTGATTCCCATAAAATAAATGCTGGTGTGCCCCAGGGCTCTGTTCTGTCTCCGACTCTTTTCCTCATTTTTATAAATGATCTTCTGTCTGTTACTTCTAATCCACTTAACTGTTTTGCTGACGACTCTACCCTCAGCTTTTCATATTCGTTCGATAATTCACGTCCTTCGCCTTCGGACGTACAATTGCAACGGTGCCGTATGTCAAGCTCATTAAACTCCGATTTATACAGCATTGTCAAATGGGGTAATAGAAATCGTGTGGAGTTTAATGCTTCGAAAACTCAATGCTGTCTTCTGTCGTTAAAGCTAAACATTCCCCCAATGCCATTGTCCATGAATGGCACTTACATCGAAGAAACCGAAAAGCTCTCAGTACTCGGTATGTGTGTCAACGACTACCTCCGTTGGAACGACCATATATTTGAGATCGCTAAGAATGCTGCAAAGTGCTTAGGTTTTCTGTATCGGTGTAAGAAGTACTTTTCCCCATCTGATCTGGCTACAATTTATAAAGCGTTTATACGCCCTAAACTCGAGTATAACTCCCACCTCTGGGCAGGTGCTTCGCAAACATCGCTTCACCTGCTTGATAGAATACAAAATCGAGCGTTAAGATTGATAGGTAATAGAACTGCCGCTGAAACAATTGCCCCACTCGAACACCGACGCAATGTTTCATGTCTTTCCTTATTTTATCGTTTCTTTTACAAAAAATGTTCACTCGAAGAAGCCAGTTGCATTCCTCCCCTTAAAAGTTTCTCCCGTAATACTCGTCTCGCAAGGAATGCTCATCAGTTCACCCTTGAGCCTAATTTCGGACGTACCGTGAAATATAGGGATTCTTTTTTTAGCCGAACGACACGAATCTGGAATAGTTTACACGGCGGGATTTTTCCTTGCCATTTTGATCTGCAAACATTCAAAACCAATGTTAATCGGCACCTCCTATCTCTCCCCTCCCTATCTTCGTAATGCCCGCGCAGTGTGTTCTACATTAAAAGGAAAACACATAATCCCTTGTGACAGAGTTGTCTTTGACAAACTAAAATTGACCAAGCCAATCCAAAATATTATTAGAACTAATTGTTTGATAGCAAAGTTGAGATTACTGAGATACTGCGCCGTCGCTCTGGCGATTGTCCAGGCCGCAGCATTGATGTCCATCCGCTCTATATGACCCAGCCATCTGAGACGTTGAATTTTGTACTCTTTTGGCTAGGTCTGTGTTCCTAACTACCTCCAAGTATTAGCTGTCTATGGTGATGTTTTATCCAAGACGTCGATGTTGGGTGTCTCTTTTTTGATGACAGCATATATTTGGTTTTGCCCTCATTGTCAATATCGTCGGCGTATGCGATTAATTGGACGGACTTTTGCCTCTGGTGTTGGTGTGAGAGTTCTGCACTATTCTTTAAAGTATGATGTTGAAAAAGTCGCATAACGCCGCATCGCCTTGTCTTAATCCTTTTTTGACTTCAAAGGTGTCGGTGAGGTCTTTAACGACTTTGACGGAACTGCGTGCGTTTTCCATCGTCATTTTACACAGGCGGACGAGTTTGGCAGGGAAGTTAAAACTGTACATTGCTCTATATAACTCGTCTCTATAAATGCTGTCGTACGCGGCTTTGAAATCGATGAAAAGGTGGTTGGTATCGATTTGAAGTTCTTTAGTATTTTCCAAGATCTGCCTTAATGTGAATATTTGATCGATAGTGGACTTTCCTGGCCTAAGACCGCACTGATGACGAATGGCTTTAGGCGTTCACACAATACAGCAGAAAAGATCCTGTAGGCGATGTTGAGGAGACTGAAACCTATATAGTTAGTGCAGTTCAGAGGGTCTCCTTTTTTAAGGATCGGGCAAATTATGCTGAGATTCCATTCATCGGGCATGCTTTCTTCTAACCATATCTTGCTTATGAGTTGGTGCATACTTATAGCCAAGCCATCGCCTGCAGCTTTGAAGAGCCCAGCAGCTAGGCCATCGGCTCTGGCGGCTTTGTTGTTCTTAAGCTTTGATATAGCTAGCTTTATTTCATCCAGGTATGGGGGAGGGGATTGTTAGTCTACTTCGCCCAGATAAAGTGGACTATTCTGCCTGACAGCAAATAAATAGAAGTTAATAAAATGACCCACGAAAGCAATATTGTGTCTATACAAACACTAATAACTTAAAATCTACAAAATAATCTACGAAATATTTGATATCATAGAATAGCACACTTCCCTTCTCTGCAAACGAACTTCTGCCAACAGCTGATTTGAATTAACTTTTTTTAATTTTGACAGCTCCAATTTCTTACACCAAGAAAATAACTGGGGCGCATGAGGGTGCACTCGGTGCGTGCCCCGTGTTCACATCGAACATAGTGGGCCCTATCATGGTATCCGTTCAGAGAAACCTCCGATCGGAGAAAAGTTCCGATCGGAAGATTTATTTTGTTCGTGGTATCCGAATCGGAACAAAAATGAAGACTCATACCAACGCAAGTAATTGACTTATAAAACAGATCCCATAAAATACCAAGATAGCTATTTGTGTTTATTTTGTTTATCAGTGCAATTACACTCCTCTAAATCCGTGAAGGATTTTTGTTTGAATGGACAACCACCAGTTGTAGTGCATTCTTTTTGGTTAGCCACAAGTTTTTTTTAATGTACGTCTTGTTGTCGCTCCATACCTAGTTTAAGAAAAAATATTGTGTTAATTCATCATTTAATTTTTTTTTGTACAAACTTTTTTCCGGGCGAGTGTCTCCCTACAAAGCAAACCTAGAGAGTTTAGTGCATCTTTAACTCTTTAACTCTTCTTTTTTCCAAAAGAAATGAAACAAAATGTAAAAATACCATGCAAAAACATAAAAACTTTTACTTACAGTTCTTTTCCTTGTTCTGGATACATCTCCGGTATTTTGTTTCATTTAATTTTGTTGATATTTTTAAGTTTTTTGCTCATCGGACAAATTTCCGCAATGAATTTGCAGTCGGAGACAATCGGAGAAGATTCATAACCTCAAAATCGGTATGCATCGCATGCGTTGCACTGATTTTGGTTTTAATCGTCATGCATCGTTTGAGTTCGTAACGCATTGCTGTGTTTTTGACATTTACAACGCATACTTCAATTATTTTCGGAGGTTTGTCCGACTTAGCAATCGGAACGCTACCATGATACAAAATTCGTAAGATTCGTACAAATCGGAGGAAATTTTTCTCCAATCGGTTACGATGATAGGGCCCAGTGTAAAAACACTGGGGCGAAAAAAAGTGCCACATAAAACAGTTCAGTGCGATTTCAGCGCACACCAATGCGCCCAGTGCCGAAATCGAACAAAGCTACTATTATATGATATTTGCCCTTGGGAAAAATAAATAAATTTATTAATTTATCTTCAATTCTGAGATATAGTATTCACTTAAGAAATAAAATAATAATAAAAGTTAATTGTGACGTCAGAAAATACAAAAAATGGCGATTTGTATGCATCTTCCTTCAGACAGAAACGTATCCAACAAATTTTAGTATACCCATGGATTTTCTCTGGCTGCATACAACAACAAGAACGACAATTGGGAGGATAATTCTCTCTTCGCCTACAAACTGACAAATTTCCCGTCAGCGACATATGTTTACCGGTCCCTGGGGCTGGGGGGTTATTTCTGAATGCGCGGCGGATCGCTTTGGAAGGCACATTGTTGTTTTTCTATTCCCAAAAACGATTCGTTTTTCATTCGACCAAAAGTAAAGCGAAAGCACTTTTTTCTATTGAAATTGAAAGCGATAGGTATTAAGGAGAAGGATTGTTGGCGGATTACTTGTGGATCTTTAAAAAAAATTCTTTTTATTAATAAAAATTTACAAAATTCAAACATAAACATTTAATTCTCTAAAAACGATACAAACAATTGTAAATGACCGACGAGAAACAGCTGTCAAATGTTTGGAAAATATTAATGGGATTTTGGAAAGTTGGAAATGGCAATGGAAAAATTGAGAGCCATAGTGGAAAAATTGAGAGACAGAGTGGAAAAAGTGGAAATAGATATGGGAAAATTGGAATGATCATTTTCGCCCCATTCGAATTTGAGAATAACCAAAAGCGAAAACGGTCGAAATTGAGGCTACATACATGTTCTACAATCAAAGGATACAAATGTGAATGCACCCTTTGTGAAATCAAATGGCAACACACGATCATCATTGCACTCTTTTTTTATCTATTCCCTAGTAATTTGTTTGATTTTTTTGTAAGAAAATTAAAAAAAAATTACGTTGTTTGTTTATTTTTTGCCATGGAAGAACAAATAATAGAATTTGTTAGAGAACATAATTTTTTATATGACAGATCAAATCCCGACTATAAAAATATTTATTTGCGAAACAAAACATTCGATGAACTCGCTCGGAAACTTAACATTTCAGGTAAATAGAAAACCACGTGCGATTTCAATTGATTTCTATACATTTGACTGGATGCTTTTGCAGCCAAAAAACTAAAGGGTCGATGGAGAACGCTTCGAGATGCATTTTACAAACAGTTACGAGTCGAGTCGTATGACAGCCATGTTTCTAGTACCAAAAAACCATGGAAATGGACGGAACATCTTATGTTTCTTCAAGAAGCCAAAGCCAACCCATATTCAAGGTCTGCAACATGATTAGTTTATCACTTCAATTGTTCATTGATTCTATTTGCACATTCATTCACAGTAACCAAGCAAAATATTCATCAAGAAAAACAAATTTTCAATTTATTGATTCCACAGACGATGGGTCAACGACGATGGATGTCTTTAACAGAATGCAAGAAGATAATTTAACTTTACCTGAAGCAAAGGTTGTTTTATCCCGATCGATTGACTTTGCTTTTGTTGAAGAGCAAACATCCATGTCTCCAACACTAGAAAGAGCCACAAAAGTAGATGATTGTGTTGTTGAGGAGTCCGATGAGAGTTCGAGGGAAGTCACGAAGCATCGTGATGTTAAAGCCGGTTCTGCGGTACAGCTGTTCTTTGATAGTTTAGCAAAGCAGACAGAAGAGGCTAATATAACCGCAAAACAATTTGCTCAACTGCAAATGAAACTTTTGAAAGTTTTCAATAAAGAAATGTATGACATATAAAATGAGGAACTCAAAATAATTTTTTTTTCACCTGGACAAGTCTTGGTAGGAGGGTCGTCTTTGGTCTCTTCTCATTTAACTGACCACCCTAGTCATAGTCACACTGGTAAGACCATAGTTGTGTACAGCAGAAGCTTGGTTTTTATGGTAAGGTTTCTGGATTTAAGAAGCCTTGACAGACTATAATAGGTTCTGTTTGATTTTAGCAGTATTTCTTCCTCCATATTTTATATCGGCTGCTACTTTTGACCCAAGGTAGGTGGCCAAGCTATCTTAGCCGCTGGATAAGGATTTTTTTGACCACGCTAATGTCGCTGTACAGCAAGTACAACTCGCTGTTGTACCTTCTTCGCCACTCGTTCGTAAGTTCATTGTAAAAAGGACCGTAAATCGCGCGTAGTACTTTTCTTTCCAATACCCCAAGGGCGCTTTCATCCGAATGGGAAAGGGTCCATGGTTCTGCACCATATAGCAGGACCGGGATGATGAGTGTTTTATATAGCGCCTCCTTGGTTCTTCGCGATAGGGCTTTATTCCTCAATTGCTTACTCAGTCTAAAGTAACAGCGATAAACAAGAGTGATTCTACGTTTGATTTCTGTGCTGATGTTGTTGCCTGGGCTCATAGCAGAGTTCAGGTAGATAAATTCACTGACTACTTCGAAGTTATAACTATCAATCGTAACGTTTTGACCAAGTCGGTGGTGGAATTCGATTTTTGGGATGAAAGCATATTCTTCGTTTTGTTCTCGTTTATATCCAGTCCCATTCTGCTTGCAGCTGACTCCATGGAAGTGAAAGCTTCGGTTACTGCCCGCTTGATTCTTCCTATCACATCAATGTCGTCAGCGAAACCAAGTAACTGCGTTGATTTTTTAAAGATATTGCCTTGGCTTGGGTGTGCGAACTATCTTTTCAAGCACGATGTCGAAACAGCTACACGACAGTGCGTCACCTTGTCTTAACCTTCTGGTGGTGTCGAAGTTTAAGTATTGCCAATAGCGAACATTCTCCATCGTCATCCTGATAAGACGTACATATCAATTTAGCAGGAATTCCAAAACTAGACATGGCTCGATACAGTTCCTTCCTGTCTTAAAATCGATGTTAAATTCTTGGTTTTTTTTCAAGGATCTGACGCAATGTGAAAATTCGGTCGATCGTAGATTTCCCAGGGGTAAAGCCGGCATGGCAAGGACCTATTATTCCGATGGCAAACGGCTTAAGATGTTCAAATAAAACGCTGGACAAGATCTTATAAGCGATGTTTAAAAGTCTAAATCCTCTAAATCCTCCTCTGTAGCCCCAGCTGTTCTGTTCGTTTTAAGTCTGGCAATGGCTACTTTGATCTCATTTTGTTCCGGCGGGTGTAGCCCTTGGTTATCATCTAGGTTGATTGGTCCAGATTGATCATTGGCGGGATATAGGACGTCATCGCCATTCAACAACTGATTGAACATTGAAGTACTTTCTCCAGATGGTTAACATCGATTGCGTATCTCCTACAGTGCTTCCATCCGCATCTTTGCAGGGCTCATGACGGCTAGTAAGACCGGTTGTTGACTGTTTCTCTCTTCCTTAGAAGTATCGCACCTCTGCATCTCATCGACTTCACGTTGCTGGTGATTTTTTCTTTCTCCTGAGTAAGCGTTTTTAATTCTTCGCTCAACGTAGAGATTATAAGATGTTCTAGTTCTTTTGCGGAGCCACGATCTGTACACCTCCTTTTCGGCTTTGTTTGCCTGAGCACATTCGGGTTTTTTCGGAGGTGGTTGCGAGACGCCCAACACCTCAGACGGTGCATTTCTTATGGCTCGTTTGAAATGGTAGCCATTGAATTTCGGAATTCATGTATTCATTTGGGGGGTTTCTCGCTAGCTCTAGGGATACGCGATCAGTATAGGCTGTGGCGGTTGCTTCCCATTGAAGTCGTCCAAAATTGTTTTCCTCTGGGTGGTTGTTAATCGGCTAACAGCTACCATTGATATCCGTACTCGAAGTTTTGCATCAACTAGATAGTGATTTAAGTCGATGTTTGTTCTTCGGACGGACGTTCAGAATGCTGGAGGAATGCCTTCCGTCAATCGCGACATGATCGATTTCGGTGCATGTTCGACCACCAAAGACGTGGGAATCGCGTGCTGCTTAACACCATATTTTTTCCTCCTGCAAAATCTATAAGCCTGAGTTCGTTTTCTGAGGTCGGTTCGTGTAGGCCGTGCTTTTCGATTGTATTACCGAAAATGTTCTCACTTCCAATTTTTGCATTAAAATCCCCCAATAGGATTTTAATGTCATGCAGAGACTCATACGTTTTGACAAGGAACTCTTTCTTTGGTAACGTCGTCTTTCTCTTCTGTAGGGGTATGGACGTTAATAAGGCTTATATGATGGAATTTGCCCTTCATACAGATCGTCGTCTTCACTTCATTAATAGTGTGGCACCAGGTTTTGTGCCGCCTCCACGATCTGGGTAAAGGAGTCTTGTGCAGCTTGTTGGCTTCTCCCGATGATGTCAATGTCGTATGCGAAAACCATTATCTGGTTTGACTTGGTGACGATAGTCCCTCTTGTTGACGTGCCAGAGTCACGGATTGCTTTCTCCAACGCCAGGTTGAAAAGGATACAAGTAAGACTATCCTCTTGTCGGAGTCCTTTAAAGATGTTGATTGGTCTGGAGAGCAAACCGGCTACTTTTAATTGGCCATGGTCAGCCTACATAGTCGAAACCACATTTATATTTGCCGATTATGGTTTTAGCGTATGCACTTTGTGATATCTCCTTTCTTATGTATTTGACATAAGGGTAATGTACATTACTATGATTTCATAAATCGCGTGTTGGCCCTCCATGTTTGATAAGCTCGGCAGATATGTATCTCCTCAATGCTTGATGGCTGCAGCATGAGGTCTTTCTCTTGAAATGATGGAGCTGCCATTTCTCCCGCGAGCTGACCGTTTAAAAATTCCTTAAAGTAAATTTCCTATCGCTCCAGAATGCCTTCAGGATCCGTGATTAGATTTCCCTCTCCGACCTTAGATTAGTTTCTGTAAAATAACTAAATGGGGCACAACTACCACTTTTGCTGTATAAATTTGTCTTTAATTTAAATCTACTTTTTTAGAACGTGAACGTACGCGTCTGTAGTGTATAATTTTCTTTTTTAAATTAAATCTATAAACAAAAAAATCACTTGACTGGAAACCTATACATTTTGTTGACTTTTCTAAGTACAATATATTGGACACGATCTGCCATTGTGATTGTGTATGTGTGTTGTGCGTGGTGATGAGATATTCCACTCGTACCATATTTTTTGCTTGGAAACGCAGCGCCAAAAATTGATTTCCACAACTTCGCCAGCTTTAAGATCTATCGGTTCCTGGAAATGGGAATTCCAAATCATAGAATGCTAGCACAAATTTTTCACAATTTTTTAGAAACTTACTGTAAATGGAAAATACATGGGAAACCAGGAGAGCATTCCAGGTGTATGCGTTGGTGGATTAATACTTATAATTATATCCTTGTACAAAACTGTGTCGAAATAGCCTGCAATGCCAGTTAAAACGCAATCCTGAGTCACATCGAAAGTAAGTGACTTAAAGCGTGAGTTGTCGATTATTTCTTCGCGGTTGGGATGATTGAATTCGAAGAGTGCCTGTGGATACCCAATGTGGTAGACGTTCTTGAGCAAAACAACAAATCCACTTTCTGAATGATTGTTGTATGTGGCAAGCATATCGCGTCCGAATGACTTGTGGCTAACTATGGAACGTACTGAGTTGTAGAGTTTCGAGGACATCAGGGGATTTATGTAAGATGTTGACTTGCATGGTATACTTATACCATCGTCTTTGAGTAGAGTTTGTGCGCAATCTAGACATTCGGGAGAGAGCTCATTGTCACCGAACGAGCCTAGCAGTTCAGAAACAAGTATGTCACCCTTTTCGGGTGGAGTGAATTCACGCATATCCTTCGAAAAGATTTGAACATCTGCAGGAAGAAAACTTTAAAAAAATGACTTTTAAGAATGTTCTCATACCTTTGCTACTCCAAAGCTTCCTAGCAATAGCCGTTAAGGTCCTAACAGCATTGGGATTCTTTTCAATGATATAAACACGAATTTTTCGGTTGGTGTTTTCAGCTGCATTTAAAGCAGAACGAACCAATGGACCTCTGCCGGCTCCAAGAACCATTACCGTTGTCTAAAAGCAGCAGAGAAATTGTGTAAAGAAATGGAAAGGACTTTCAAGCTTGTTTACCGTTATTTTGTCAATTTTCTCTTCGGGAACTCTGTCAATGAGGGCGGCCTCAATGGCATCTTGGTAGAGTTTGTATTTCACCGGATCTTTTTCGAAGGTTTCATAGGTGTAGCAATCCAAATTATCATATAATGGCTGGAGGGGAATTTCCAGGACGTCTTCAAAACTAAAAGAAAGTGGTTAAAGAAAAGTTCTTGTCTGGTTATGTCGATGTCTTTACAAAATAACAAATATATCTAACAACACTTACTTTTGTAAATCATGCTTTTCAACATGGGATTCCCTTAAATTGTTGAGATACTCAGCGTAGTGTTTGAGGCTGTTGTCATTCTGGTCTGCATTCACAATAAAGTTCACATAGCCTTTGAGAAACAACGCTATCAACTCCTGCCATGCTTTGGGTAGAACTGGAAAGTTATGTCGGTTCCTTATGAACAATGAAGAAGGAATAATTAATGCTTCAAGTGGTTCTCCTAGCCACCGCCGTACACATTCTTTTGAGGGTCTATCTTCGCTTAGTTCAAGAACTATTCGAATTTTAGGACTAAAATCAGCAGCCCAACGGAATCGATTCCACCAACGCCAAGTGTCCTCTTCTTGAAAACTGGCAATGGCATCTTCGGGAATGTCTGCACGCCAGGCTGCTGAAGCGACTTTTGTTGGCACTAAGGGGATTTGAACCAGAAGAAGACCTAGAGAGACAAATAACTTTTTAAAAAAAGACAATTTGGACTATAAACAATTAAACTTACCTTTGATTTGTTTACAGGCAACTCGAGCGAGATTGATGCAATTGGCTGATTTCAATTTGAGCATAGTATAACCTCCATAGTGTAGATGTTCTGTCCATGATAAGTCTTTTCGTAGAATCTCCTCGCTATTCTTGCGTATTTTCGGGTTCTTTGAATCACAGTCAATTGTGTCGGAGAGTATAGTGATTACCTTGCCATTCCATGCATCGGCACTGAGTACAAGATCCGAATAGGAACAATCGATATGTGTAGACTTTAAAGGTTCAGTTTGAAACTCGAGCGGCACTTCGGTACAGTTGATTGGAGCGGCAATAGCTGTAAAACTATTCGATTGGGCCTTTTCTAAAATTTTTGGCAAATTGTCAATATTGTTGTGCATTAAACAAAGGTAGGGCATGTTGTTTTGATAATTTTTTAATAAAAACTGGGAAAAATAGTCAGAAAAAGGATTTGCAGATAAAAATTATTTAACTGCCAAGCGCCGGAACACGCTCTAACCCAAAAAAAGAACTTTTTGTTGATGTCGGCGTTTTGACATTTGACACATGAGTTTTGGTTATCGATATTCGATAACACAATTGATTTCAGTAGTGATTGCAAATTACATTTTTCTTTTTAGCTCTAAGTGGAGCCTGCGCAAGTCGAGTACGTCCGAAGCAGAGTATGGTTGGTCAGACCGGTCCGGGTAAGGTCCGAATGAAAAAAGAAGAAGAACCTGAGCTAAAAATGAAACACAGATCTATTTTTGATAGCTCAGTGCCCTGCTCTGAGGTTAAAAAGAAAAAAACGCCTAAGAACAAAGAACATGAGAAAACAAAAATTGGAACTTCAAATATTTTTCTATTGCTGGCTTTGTAACTTCATTAAATAGTTGAAAAATGGTAAAAGCAATAACAGCACAATGTAGTCAATCCGCGAGTTTAATACGTTGACTAAAAGTGAGCTAAAGCACCACTGACTGGTTTTGATTTTTAACAGATTCTACGTTTTTCATCTTATCATTTCACGGATATATTTAATGCGATGTACGAACTGTGTAATATTAATATCTAATTGTTAGAGTGTGCACTAAAAAGTACTAAATTATGAATGCTATACCTTTTATCAGATTTATTTCTTGTTTATAATGCATTGTAAGTTTTTTTTTAAATAAATATTTATGAATTAAAAACATTAAAAAATGTAAAATTATAAAAAAATAGTAAATTAAGTAAATAAATAAAAAATATTTGAAATTACAGTTGAATGGATTGCCGTCCCTCATCATTTGTCTTTGCTCTACATGGCGTTTGCTAGATCCAAAATATGTCTCAAAATTGCGATGCTCTTAACCGGATAATTTAGTTTACATTTGATATTTGCTATCAGTGTTTATTACAATGAGAATCGAATTTATCACTTCACAGTTTCACAAGTCAGGAATCGATTCCTGCTGACTTTTTGCATATTTACGCCATAATTTCTAAGACCCCTTTTACACACAGCGTTATTTGTTGCCCCATTCATACCAATGCTTGCAGAAAGTGGAAATTTTCTACAGGGCAGAAAAGTTTTTCCTTAAATTCGAACATTCACATTTGTATCCTTTGGTTGGATTCATTGCTTTTGTTGTAACAAGCGTGGTTTAAAACAGGTGACATACAATTGATTGAAGAACATATGGAAACAAAGAAAAAATCCAAAGATATCCTAAACTGACTGTGCTTCTCTTTTGTTTAGAATCGGATTTTGGGTATCCAAAACCGCAGATCTGAAAAAAAAATTTAACGTACCCAATATATTTTTGGGACTAACGGTTGATGCCGTACGTTCTTCAATCAGCTAAAATACAGCTGTTTTTAACCATGCTCATTAGAACAAAAGCAAGGTAACCTGTCTGAAAGTTCCGTTCGTAAACGTACCCATTGTTCTCTTTGATATATCCTTTTTTCTGGTTCATTTTCCATATAACATTTCAAAACTTTGAATTAATTGGCAGCACTTACATGACATGGGATCTTGACACTTGACAGCTTAAAGAAGCTAATTAAAACTAAAAGGCAAACTTCGCGGTTGCGGTTACTTAAAACTTAAAAGTTAAAAGCACATCTTATTACAAGTTTTAAGAAATCATTTTCAATCAAATCGTAAATTTTAATAAACAAAAATGAGTTTCGGATCCCAACCAGCCACTACAACGCCAAGTTTGTCGTTCAACCTTCCAACACAAACAGCACAGCCTTCGCTAACATTTGGTGGTTCTGGTGGTGGGGATGCTGGAGCTGTAAAGCCCACTCTCGGCCTCCCAGCGACTACGATTGGTGGTGCTTTCTTTGGTGCACAAGCTTCGAATGCACCCACAACTAGTGCACCAGCTACTACTCTAAACTTTGGATCCACTGCACCAATAGCCGCTCCAACGTCAACTTCAACAACCGCAGCAGTTCCCACAATGCTGCCACATCCGAAAACTACCTCGACTGGCCTTACTAACTTATCCACTGCTACAAAAACTACAGATTCAAGTGCAGCCTTACAATCGTCAACACAAATTACCTATAATCAGTTGGAAGAGTACATCAATAAATGGACATTGGAATTAGAGGAACAAGAAAAAGTATTCACAGATCAGGCGACACAAATTAATGCTTGGGATAAGATTTTGATAAGCAACAATAACAAGATTCTTGAACTTAATGATGCTGTGCAGAAAGTTAAGCGTGACCAACAGACACTAGAACAAGAACTCGAATTCATTGCCACACAACATACGGAATTGGAAGAAAGCATTGTACCATTGCAAAAAGAATTCATGAAAATACCTCAAGTTGATGTAGAACGTTCTCAGACGTACTTGTTGGTGGAAAATTTGGATACTCAACTGAAGCAAATGTCTGAGGATCTTAAGGAAATAATTGATAATCTTAATGAATCCAACAAGATTCAGGATAGCACAGATCCAATTATTCAGATCGGGAAGATTTTGAATGCCCACATGAGTTCACTGCAGTGGATCGAGTCATCTACGTCGGCCATTAGCAATAAGCTGGACGATATAACTAAGATGCACGAGTCCTTCAAGAGAGACTCGGAGAGATCATTTAGATCTGCGTATTATAATTGATGTGTTTGTCGCTTTTTTTTTTGATTTTCTGTTAGCTACTTAACAATAAAATAAATATTTTCTAAAAAAACGGCTTTATAAAAAAGTATAGTTTTGTCTGTAGAAAACTTAAAGGTCTTTTGTTTTAACTGCAAGGCTAAGGCGCCTTAAGTGCTTCAATATTATCTTAGGTGGCGCTACCAGTCCGGGGTGGATCTGGGCCTCCCCTCAACCAACAAGCTTCTCCAGCCAGCTCGGTCCCTAGCTAGCTGCCTACAGTTTTGCACACAAAGTCGGCCGAAGTCTTCGTCCACTTGTTGAGTCTCGGTCTTCCTTTACTGCGCCGTTATTCTAGGGTGGAATCGAATATCTCTTTTCTCCAAGCAACCTGAACCTTCCTCATCCGCTCAGATATAAGTTTTTTTTTCCTAAAGCCTACTGTTTTTTTTAAATAAAAGAAAAAAACCCAGTTCATTTGACCTTTAAACTGCCATAACGGACCTAGCGTACATGGGAAAGTTGAGGACTTGTAAACCACATCAATACCAACGTGTATATCAAACCAACTCGGTGGCTTCGTGAAACGCTGGTGTAAAGAATTCTCCGAACCCTACGTCACCCGATACCTCTACATAATCTTTGTACGTCCACTATTTGAATAGGCCTGCCAAATATCTCGAGAACTTTTTAACATTGAATACTCTGAAAGAACGCAGAGAAATTGCAGATGTTTTCTTATTTGTACACAAAATCCGCGAAAAATACTGCATGTATCAAAAAAAGTACAAAATTGTTGGTCATTTCTAAGAGACATAAAGAATTTATCGTCATCGGTTCCAACGCTCGTCTTAAGCAATACTCCTACTGTCTGTTCTCAATAAAAAGCTGATTTGCCCACAGCCCAAATTCAACGCCGCTAGCAGCTGTTACAATTCTTCCTTTACTGGAAAGCGTAAATGATTTTATTATTATTTTTCTCGGATACGGCTCCAAGAATTTTTTGAAACAAAATCAGTGTACTATTATAGTACATATATATATATATTTTCCTTCGGCTTTCTCAAAAACTGGTTATCCGATTACAATCAAAATATATATTAAAGATGCATGTATGTAGCCTAAATAATTTTACTTTAAAATATTTTCAAAGTTTTTTTTTATTTTTAATATTTTTTGTTTGAAAAATCAATATTTTGAAAACGGGTCCATGATTTTTTTTAAAATGTAGGTTATTTTTGTGCTTAAGTTTGCATTCTTAAATATTTTTTTTTTAATATTTAAAAAAACCATTTAATTTAAAAACCGCTCCTACGATTTTGAACAAAATATTCACATATTTTTACGTTTCTTAAAGAAATAAAATGGCGTTTAAATTATTTCGCTCAATACGATTTTTTTTTATATTTAAAATTTTATTCGACCGCACTTGTATGAGCAAGTATGTGCGATGCAGTTGTGCTATTTATTCCTATTCCCCAGATTCCTTTCCGAGGATGGAAAACAACATTTTTTCAACTGTCCCTTAAAAGTCCAATATTGTCCACCCTCTAAGTATTGACCAAGAAGAGGGGCACTTCGCAACTTTTCATGAGCAGCACTGGCATTGATGAAATTGGACAAGTCTCAGTTCCCCATACGTACAGGCCACCTTCTATGAAACGACCCCATATTCGACGTCACTAAAAATGTTTCTAGATGTTATGTTTTACCCGCTGAGCTCTGGCTACTATCTAAATAAATCGCACGTACTTGCTCTTATGTGCGATCACAGCTTCGAATAAAATTTGAAAAATATTAAAGGAATTTCAAAGTTTTTTTTAGATTTTTTCTGACTTTTGAGTGTTTGAAAAAAGTACGTAAAATAGTTTTTAGAGGAAAAATTTAAACGCCATTTTATTTTTTTTTTTCAAAATCGTAGGAATGGTTTTTAAATAAAACGGATTTTATTTAACAACTTTTTTAAAAAAACTTAATTAAAAAAAAAAATTCAGGAATGCAAACTTAAACACAAAAATTACTTACATTTAAAAACAAAACTAAGAAAAAAAAATTTAAATTACCGTTTTCAAAAAAAAATTTTTTTTAAATATTGATAATACAAAAAACAAGTTATTCGAAAATATTTTTATGCCGAATTGGTTTGGCTATCTACAACTTTTTGTATATCAAATTTGATTGTAATCGGTTAAGCAGTTCTCGAGAGTCGAAGAAAAAAAAAACTTACATATGGGGGTACCGTTATAGAACAAATTTCAAAAAGTTCATTCTAACTGAAAGATGTATTGTTGTAAAAAAATAGCACCCTGAAAGTGTTATCAAAATCGCTAGAGGCGTTTTCAAGAAAATCAAACTTTTTGTTAAAGATTGTGTTTGGCAGGTACCGTTATTTTTTGACCTAAAGCAAAAATGGAAAATACCCCCTGAGATAAAACAAAGAAGTTTCAAGCAAATCGGCCCATCCGTTTAGGCTGTAGAGGTGCGAACAGAAAGACGGACGGAATTTTTGGACCCACTTTTTTCGACTTCTCTATCATATCGTAATGTCGTTTGATTGTTAGAATTATGTTTTTGCACGAATCCATTACTTGCCTTATAGTATCTATAATCGCAAGTAAAAAAAGCATATCCGGCCAAATATATATATGTACATATTCGTATAATGTACATTCCTTTAACGCACTTGAATTTTTTGGATCGAATAAAAAAAAAGTGCTGTAAAATCTTAGACTGATAGATGACAAAAAAAGTACAGATACAATTACATCTCTCAAGCAAAGCGGGAATGTAACATGGATTTCATTGTTTTATACTTTTTTACAAACAATGCTCCAGTGAAATAGCCGTTACATTTCCCCCTGAAATCCATCGTATCATTCACACTTCTAAGGATGCCCATAAGTTAACCCTTGAGACCAACTTCGGACGTAAACACTCATCTTAAGTCGCACCACACGAATGCGGAACGCTTTGGCTTTGTTTTTTCCTTCCAATTTTTATATGCGGAACTTCAGAACTAACGTACATCGACCTCTCCTTTTACATATGTACAAGGTGGGCAAAAAGAAATCACCCTATTGGAAGATGCTCTCATTTTTGCAAATGGCCATCAATGTCAAATCTGTTTTGACAGTTGTAGACTAGACAGATGCAGAATACAAGTGAACAAGCCATGGAGCGATACATGAACCGATATTATGAAGGCGGCCCCGGGTCGCCTCATTCCTCGTTTTGGCGATTTGCACTGGCCCGCAAGATCGCCCGATTTAACCGTTTCAGACTTTTTGTGTAGGGTTTTTTGAAGTCCCGTGTTTACGTGAACAAGCCCGAGACTCTGGAAGCCCTCGAGAAAAACATTCGACACGAGTGCGAGAGTCTGTCGCCAGAAGTGATGAAAAATGCCATAAAACGAGCCCGTATGGCAATCAATTGTGACGGCGCCCATTTGGGCGATATCATCTTCTCGATATGACCAATATAATTCTAAAGGTCCAAACATAATCAAAAAACAGAATCGAAGTTTTTCATTTAGAAAAAAAAGAGAGCCAAACAACATCGGATGGGTGACTTCTTTTGGCCCAACCTGTACCTCTTTTTTTTTCTTTAATGTCCGTACTTTTATTTTTTTATCTTACTTTTTCTTATCTTTCAAGGGCTAAAAGAAAAAAAAACAATAGTCCGAATTTATAGTGGATGCGAAACCTTTAATTGAAATTATTTTGTAAAATCCAGCTCGGCATCTGTCTTTTATTTATGTGCCAATTGCAACTATGTCTCAGGCATCCTGATGGTCTAACGCATACATTTCATATTTTAAAGCAAAAACCATTGAATATAGACTGCCTATAGTACTATCATGAGACGTGAAAAAATCATAAACACACATGCCGCTTGGGGTGCTAGTGTAGGGATATTTTATTTGTAAGAAAGAGAACAGGAGCATGCTTTTTAGTGTTATGCTTTGTGCTTGGCTTCCTGCGCATGTTCAATGTGAGGCAAGAAAAAAAAGACGACGGAATAATTAAGTATCTTGTTTCGCTTAGCTGAGGCGAATATTTTTTTGTTGGGATTTATACACGATCCAGCATTTTCATTGTTTACATTTTTTTATGAACGAGAACTGATTCTTAAATACGTATTTTTATACATGTACGTACGTCATTGACCAGACTTTTGATTCAAATTCTTTAGGATTTTCAATTTTTGTTTAGTTTGGAATTATGAAAAAATATACACATACATTCTTAAAATTTAGACACAAACTTGCTTCTTGCTGGATATCGATATGTAAACAAACATCTTAATGACGTATGAATTTTGCTTTGCATTCAGATAGGTACAAATTAAGTGCAAACTATGGGTAGAAATTCATTTGAAAAAATAGTTTGTTACTCACAAAATTTCATAAAAAAATCAGACTTTTTCAGAGGATTTTCCCAAAGTTTTCTTTCGTAATTATTTATATACCTATATATATATATATTATACCTATATTTAATTTTTTTCTGAAATTCTGTGTTTGAAATAAGTACCTACCTAAGTTTATTACTTGCGATTTATAGTTATAGTTATGCATTCGTAAAAAAAGAAAAAATCTAAGAATCAGACATTACAATAATAGGGAGGTCGAAAAAAGTGGGTCAGAAAATTCTGTCTGTCTGTCCGTATCGATACTTACAGCCTAAACGGTTAGGCCGATTTGATTCAAACTTGGTATATAGTATTTTTAGAGTAGGTACTCTACCCGACTGTTTTTCGAGTTGGCATTCTAGCTCCAAAACTAACGGAACCTGCCATATAACTTTTAATGAAAAACTTATTTTTCTCGAAAAGGGCTACGATTTTGATAAAACTTTCTGAATAGTGTTTTCTATGCAAATGGATTTTTCAGAAAAAGTTTTATAACGGTACCTCCCATATGACCGGTTTTTTTTAAAATCGGACTTTCTCGTTAACTAATTGACGGATTTTGATAAAATTCAAATCAAAATATCTAGTGTTTTATGATATAAATAATGTTGTTTATTAAAATTTTCAAAACATTTTTTTTTTAATTTTTAATATTTTTAAAAAAAAATTATTTTGTTATTTGAATATTTTGAAAACGAATCTATAGATTTTTTTTTTAATTTTTCTCCTAGTATAAACTATAGATTTCTTTCAATTCTCAATACTCAACAAATTTTTCAAAAAACTGGTCGAACGATTTTGAAATGAAAAATTCATAAAATAGAAAACAGCAAATGAAATAAGATGGCTTACAACATTTTTTTCCAAAAAACGTTACGAATAGTGTTTTTTGATTTCATAAAAATTTTATTTGTTTTATTTTCCCCCAAATTTATTATTATTATTATTTATTTTAAAGCATTTCATGATCGTAATAGCATACAGCATACAGAATAAATAATAAGGACGCCTATGATAAACACATAAGCACGCAAAAACAACTAACAAATAAAAAAAATACTCGATTACCTACTGAATGCAAAAATTTCAATCAAGAAAACAAAATTGTACACCTGGATACAAACAACCACTGTGTTAAGTTTTAATATTATCAATACCCACTCGCTTCACAGTGGTTATTTTATATTTATTTGGTTTGGTGGTTTATTTTAAAATATATGTACAGTACATACATAATGCAGCCACTGAGCAATTATCTAGCATAAGAACAAGTTCGTGCGACCCAGTCGTGCATTTTATTTAAATTTTATTCGACGATGTGACCGCACATATGAGCAAGTACGTGCGATCCAGTCGTGCAATTTATTCAATAGATATTTAAAGGTTTAAAAAATAATATGATAAAGCAGACTTTTGGCTTTAAAAAAAGGGGCGAGATAGACCCCATCCTGGTAAAAAATGTTTGTATTTTGTCCGTCTACATGAATCCGTTATTAATTTGCTGCGCCAAAGTTATCGTACTCTTGCCTCGTAATTCATGTTTGATTGTTATCTCAAATGTTTTATTTTCATGAATACTAAACTTGCCTTATAGTACCTTATTCGCAAGTAAAAATTCTCCTACCCGTTTTCTAAATATTGATTAAAAAAAAAAATATTAAAAACACAAAAAAGTTTTCGAAAATATTTTAGTGTAAGATTACTTAGGCTACTTACATTTTCCCGAATATTAATTTTGGTTGTATTCGGTTACGTAACCAGGGGGCCTATTCCTGAATACGAGTCGAGTGATGTGACACGAGAGAGCTCACAGTCGAGTCGAGTAATAGCGAGTTTCATTCAAATTTCAAAGATTTGATCTGAAAATCAAGATTTGCTCTTTTCAATGAAACTTGTTTCATCGTTTAATCCTAGTATTGGTCATTCACTGATGAGCATACACAGTATTTGATATCACACACAAAAATACCAGGCAAGTACAGTATATATATTTAAAATGCCATATTTGTATTTTCTCACTTCAAAAACACTTTTATTTGTTATTTTGTATATTTAATGGATATTTGTTAATTTTTTGACTAAGCACGGGCTGGCACAAGTTCACAACAAAAAACAAAAACAACAAAATATTTTCCATTTGACGTTTGAGCGAAGGACTATTTACATGTATGTGTGCATTCACATCAAATATGCCAACCGATCAGAGATCAAATCTTTCGTGTTGAGATTTGATCTAGATTTGCTCTTTTTCTTGCAATGAAACTCTCGAAATTGAAAAAGATCAAATCTTTTGACAAAAAGAGCTATAAGAATCGGTATTCCACAACTCTAGTGAGAGCCAAAAACATGACATGACTCCGAAAATGTTGTACACACCCTTTAAAATGTAGCTAACTTCACTAAATGTTGACTTGACGTTTCACAAAAACATCTTTTGCTTTGAGAACTAATCGTTAAATGTAATTTGATAGTAAATTAATCAGTTTAAATCGTAAAAGTGCAAACAAAAAATTAATATGATAAGTACAGAGATGTTTTATATAACAATTTTTCTATATTTGCTGAGAGTAATGGAGCACAAATTTAAAGCAAGCAAACGCCAGATCGTCCTCTATACCAAATACCTACCACCAAAAAATATTTAAATTTTGTTTTTAACACTTCATTATTTATAACAATTAGAAAATTACAACTTTAAGTCTTTTTTTTATTTTTACCTACATTTTTGCATCCATCACTGCTGCTCTCGAACACTTTTTAAACATGAATGGTTTCTCATAGAAAAAAGCGTCACTTTTGTGTTCAGGAATAGGTATGTATCATTCGAGTGTCATTTGACGTTCGACATTCGAGTTGGGGAATACCGAGTCGTGAGTCGTGTTCGAGAATACCAATTTGCCGATCTCACATGAAAACTTACTCGACTCGTATTCAGGAATAGGGCCCTAGTTGTTAGAAAAGTCGATTACAAAAAAAAAGCTCCTATGGGGGGTACCGGTTTTAGCCCACCGTCATAAATTTTATTTTTCACCAAAATTTAATGCACATTAATTATTTACATAGAAAATACCTGGAGTCGGTTTTGAGAAAAATAAGCTTTCAGCTAAAAAGGAAATAAAAGAAATTCTCTGTCGAATGTCAAAATAAACTTATACCTACCTAGGTATTCCAAATTTAAAGACGATTTGCCAAACGTTTAGTAGACGGACAGAATTTTGCTAGTGACTTCAAATATGTTTCTCTATCATCGTAATGTTATATTTGATTGTTATCTCATTATTTTTTCTGCACGAATGCATAACTTGTACTTAGTACCTATCTATAATCGCAAGTAAAAATTAAACAATTAGGTATTACAAATGTAAAAAAACCCGGGGTATTTTTAGCAATTCTATAGAAGATTAGTTGAAACAAATATTTTGGACAAGTACCTATTATATAAACCTCAAACAAACAAAATATCTTTGTTACTATAAATCTACAATCACTGTACAATGAATTTCTACACATACATATGATATTTTATGTAAGTACCTATCTGAATGGAAAGCAAATTCAAAACAAAAATCCATTTCTGCAAGGACGTGTGTATAAATACAGCAAAAAGTAAGTTTGTGTTTAAACTTCAAGAATGTACATACATATGTATGTGTACCTACATTTTTTTGAAGACCTTAATAATAAACAAAAATTAAAAATCCTAAAGAATTCGAATCAAAAGTCAATGATGTATGTATATATATGTACAAATATGACAAATATGTACTTATATACATAGGTAAGTAGTACCAGTGCTCGTACAAAACTTGAAATTCCTAAAGAATTCGAATCAAGTCTGGTCAATGACGTGCGTATGTAAGAACCAGTTCTCGTCCATATAAAAAAAATGTAAACAATGAAAATGTTGGATGGTGTATAAATCCCAACAAAAAATTATTCGTCTCAGCTAAGCCACACCCTTTTTCCAATTATTTCATGTTCGCCTTCTTTTTTTTCCTGCACATGCGCAATAAACTAAGCACAAAGCATAACACCAAAAATCATGCTCTTTATTCATCTCTCACAACCTACCGAGTTAGAAAACACACATGCCGCTTGGAGCGCCACCGTCCACCGGTCGTCATGATAGTACTATAGCAGCTTATATACAATGGCAAAAACGTAAATAATGGATCAAGATTGTGATCCTTCGGTTTAAATTATAACTGCTTGTAACTACACATTTATGCAACGCAATTTAGATGAAAAAACACAATACTAAACAAAGGTTTAATCCCTTTTTGAAAGCCTAAACAAATATTCCTTCTTGGAATATAGTAAGTATTAACGTTCTTTACATCGCCGAACTTTGAATATCAACCGTACCATTCGCCTTGACCCAAAAACAAATAATTATACCCAAAGATTTTCAACATGTTTTTTTGCATTTTTTTTTTATTATTTTGTTTGAATTCTTTTTAAAGTGTGTCTGTGAGTGTAATAAGCAATAAAATTATTATTTTTTTTGTTCGCATTTAAATTAATTTTTTTTTCTTGGTGTTGTGTAAATATTTATTTATTATTTATCAATACATTTTATAATTAATATGCAAAAATAATCTTACTTAAATGAGTTGACATTAAAAGCGACTACTCAAGTTGATTTTTATATTTTTACGGGCCAGATTTGAAGCCATTCTTCCATGACACACCGAATGGAATGATTTATTTTTTTCATGAATCAATTCCTTTCAGTGAAAATGAGAATGAAATTTTCTTTCGACTTCAATTTCCGTCACATAAATATTTTATTTTTGTAGTTTTTTGTTTATCACCATAGCAAAGAAAAAAAATATAATTAATCTATAGTGGGAGCATCCTTCAAATATTTTTTTGTTCATTTTATTTAAAATAAATAAATAGAATAAGCGCGGAACTCTTATATAAAAAATACATTTTTTTCTAAAATTACACATAAATTAAGCATTTTTAAGGTTAATTTTTTTTATTTTATTTATTTATAAAAAAGGCTTCAATTTCTTAAGAACTAAGTTTTTTTTTCTTCATTTGAATGCTCCCTAAACTGAAGTGTATTTTGTTGAATTGCACCTACAGCCAACGAACAACAAACAAAATTTAAAAACACATTTTTTCCAGGTTGATAGCTTCTTACTTGTTTTCTTTTTTTTTTTTAAGATTTTCTTGTGATATTTTCTTCTTTACAACTTCCGATGAAATCAAAGTGTCAATATATTTTTATTTAAAGCATTTTAATATTGTGATATCCGATTTGAATTAGAATCTGAATTTTAATTTTATATATTTTCTGTGAAGGCTAATTTATTGTTTACATTTTTTTTTATTTTAGTTTTGAATGAACAGAGAAATTTGATCAAATGTTTTATATTATTTACAAAAAAATCTACATATTTATTTGGATTTCATATGATTTGGTATATTTTATATATGGAATTAGGAGCTTGCGGGACAGCAACTTAAAGAGCACACAACGAATCCGCGTTTTAATAAATCTTTTCTATTTATGCATCGATTTTGCTACCCAAAAACGCATAAGGTCTTGACCGACGTAAGTTTTATGGAAAATCGAATATTAAAAGTTGAATTGAGGAAAGATCCTACCAAGCTGGGAGCAAATCTGGTCAAACGAAGTAACCAGTAACGTTTGCATCACCTCATGAAAAAAGAGATCTAAAATGGTGTAAGCAAGCTAAGAAAAGACTAAAATTTGGAAAAATGTAATAAAATTCAGCACCCTTACCCGCTATACGTTGGAACGCACAAAATCCCTAAACAGCATTGTTCTAAAACCTCAGCAAAAGTTCAATTCAAATATTTTATCAGATTCTATCAGTTTAACCTAAATGGCCATAATGCCCCACAGTTACGTCGGTAATCCAAATAAATAGTAATATGCTGATGACACACAAACCTACTCCAACACTAGTCTCGCACAATTTCCTTATCGTCTCGAAAACATCAATGAATTTACAACACGCATAAATAACCCTCTTGGAATGCAATGCAAAAACCGTTAAACAAACTTCCGCGTGCTTTCTTCAACTCTATGATGCGATGCGGTGCCCTTAAGCTTACTTTTCTTCTATTTTGTTTATCGGACAAAAACCAAGTACCTGCTACTAGAGAATGCGGTGACCCAAAAAAGTTGTATGTTTACATCAATGTTTTTATTTTAAAGAACTGTGGCCATCATTCACGTTTGTGTGTGTTTGTAGTTTCCCCAAAGTGAGAATATGTGGAGATTTTTTGTTTCTTTGTTGGTCTAGGCATTCATTAATGTGGCTCCTTTTCATCACTTCACAATTTATGAGATCATCGTAGTGCTTTTATTAAACAGTTCTATGCTTTATGTTTTAAATTGAACCTTGTTTATTGCATATACATAATTGAGAAAAAAGTAAATAGGTATAACAAATAAAACAAAAAGACAGAGGCCGGCACAATTGCATTCGCGCTTCTCTTTGGTAGTTAAAAAAAAAAAAAAAAAAAAAATAGAAACGAAATCAACTATACACACCAGACATTAATGCATTTTTGTTGTTGTTGTTGTTCTCCCTGCGTGTTTCTAACTCTCCTAAAGTACACCTGTCATTTAAATAAAATACAAAAGCTTAGTGGAGTGCAATGAGCTGTGACGCTGACAAGTACCCCCTTCTCTTAACCTCTTTCTCTGTTCCTTCTGTCGAATAGCAATATTTTTTTTGGTTTACTTGATGCTCTAGGAACACCTCACTGGATCTGAATGGGTTAGCTATTTTCTTTCATCGTTTTCCTCGATGCGAATTAAATTTGATTTTTTTTTTTACTTTTTTTCAGAACTATTTCTATTGTTGTTGTTTTTTTTTTTTTGTAAATAAATATTTTTTTTATGTATATGTATATAATATTATTTATGTTTATAAATTTAATTGCATTTACGAGCTAACTGGGTTTGTCGGTTGAAGTTGACCCACACCGCCACCACCGCGAATTGCAATATTTCCTTGACCGGCACGGATAGGTTTGGCGATTTGCGCCTGTGGTCCTCGGCGGCCGAGGTGTTTTTGTCGGACGGCTTCCTTGATGCGATCGACTTCGTATTGGTAGCGTTTGCGATCACGCATAGCTCCTTCTTTAGCCTCTTTGAGAGCGGTTTCTAACGCCTTGACACGTTCCATTGTGGTGCGGAGACGTTTCTCGAGCTTGGGCAGTTCGCAGCGTAGATCAGCATTGTCGCGCACCAATTGCTTATGGACTTTGGTCAGTTGGTCGAGATTGTTTTCGAGGAATGAAATCTTTTGTTTTTGGGCTAGAGAGCCGCCATCTTCTTCGCTATCCTCATTAGTAATGGATTTTTTGATGCGAGCTTGTAGATCTTGTACGAAAAGTTTGCGCAAATTGTGCAGGGTTTGGAGTTCCTTGGCAACGGTGTCTTCGAGACCTTTGAGATCTTTGCGCGCCTGTTCGCGGCGTTCATTTGTGAGGATGATGTCTTGGAGGCGAGAGGATTTCTCTGCTTCTTCTTGTTTAAGTTTTTCATAATCGGCTGTCATTTGCTGATGGGCAAGAATAAGTTTCTGGTAGACGTCCTTCATTTCGTTCATCTCGTGTTGTTTGGATAGGATTTCATCACGTAATTCTGCCACTTGTTTGGTGTGGGCGTCGCGTAATTCATCCATTTGACCATCGAACATGGAACGCAGTTGTTCGGCTTTTTGTTTTTCTTCGGCATTTACGGCTGATACATGTTCGGCGGCCTTGAGTTTTGCACATTCCTCTCGCAGAGAGTCGATCTGTTCCTCAAGGGTGCGTTTCTTGTTTTCTGCTTCGCGCATTGACTCTTGCAGGGACTTCATACGTGCCTCGTGTTGTGAAATAAGTAGTCTGTACTCTCCGAGATCTTTTTCGTATTCTGAAAGTTTTTTATTCGAATCCACTTGCTGAGTCTCCATGTTGGTACACCGTAGAGCCATATTCTTGGCCTCCGTCTTCATTTTGCTGATATACAAACGGGCCATGGTGAACTCTTCTTCAACCTTTCCAGCAGAATCAACAGTGTTGAGCTTCATGTCTATGGAGTTGTCTGTACATAGAGCTTGACCAACTTCAGCCAAATCACGTAAAAGATTCGTCAACATCTCGTTGATGCGCTTCTTCTGATGCGCCGACATATCCTTTAGTTGCTGCAGCTCCGACGTTGTGGTATTGAGAAGGGTTTGCTTGGTTTGAAGCTCCTCACTGAGGGTGTCGAACTCCTTGTTTTTATTGTCGATCTCCTGAGACTTCTGATCATAGTTGACCGCAAGTTCTTCCAGAGCTTGTAGCACCTCTTTGACTTCTTCCTTTGCGCTTTCGTTTTCTTGTTGTATTCTCGCCATTTCTGACTGCAATGCTTCATACTCACGCCGAGCATTGGCAATCAAATCCTCCTGCTCGAGGATCTGGTCTTTTAAGTTCTCAACATACTGACTCTGTTGGTTGATTTCTTCATCCTTTTCGTCTAACTGCTGGTAGAGTCGTTCACGTTCAGCCTCAAGACGAGCCCGTTCGTCTCCGCTTATCGAGCCTATCATAGCCGTGAGGTTGGCAGCTGGTGTTGCTGGAACTGGGGTAGTATCGGCGGTTTCAACTTCAAGATTTGGCGTACTCGCCTCCATAATGTCCTCCATGTTGATTTGCTCTTCAGCATTAACCGTTTCGCCAGCACGCCACCTAGCTAATTCCAATTCAAGTTTCTCCACCTTACCCTTAAGACGAGCATTCTTTTCCTTCTCCTTTTCATAGCGACGCTTCCATTCTTCAGCGGTCAACTCTTCATTGACACAAACAACATTCTTTACTGTCTTGGCGCGACGACCAAAGTCCAGAGTTGATTTGGTTTCAGATTCATTGAAACTTGCCGGAGAACAACAGATCACAATTGTCGTTCTGGCATTACCTCCAAGGGACTCCTGCAGGATTCTCGTCAACTTTGAGTCACGGTAAGGGATATGCGTCTTGTTGCCGTCAGCAAGAGCCGATATAACATTACCAAGAGCTGATAGTGACTTGTTGATGTTCTTTGCTTCGTCCAAAACAGTACCTTCGGCACCAGTTTTTGAAACTTTTTCGGAACCAGCCAAATCCACCAAATACAATTTACCAGAAAGCTTCTTTTGATTCTCCAAATTCTCCTGCTTTACATTGATCAGAAACACTGAATGAGAACGTGATGAATGCTCGTTCATGTCTGCAATGAAAAATAAACGGAATTAATTATAGAACGGTTTTCTTTCAAGAATCATTCTTACTTGTGACAGCAATGTGCCGATTAGACTTTCCCTCTTCGATAACTTCAAAGACATCTTCTGGACTAGAGACAAATCTCTCAGTGGCACCCTTTACGTATGGCACCCGGTTTTTGTCTTCATGCACACTCAAATTAATTTTCGAAACATCTAAGAGATCACGAATTTTGTCCATGTATATCTCGTAGTACGACACTTTGATGTGGAACTCCAAATTCATTTCCATTGTGTAGATGTGATTGAAGATGTCATTGACAATGCGCGGAATAATACCCTGTTTGACGGGATCACCAATTACACCCTCCATGGTGTGAGTTTTACCAGAAGATGTCTGTCCGTAGGCGAAAATTGTGCCGTTGTAACCGGCGAGGACATCAGTGACAATCGACTTGGCGGACTCATTGAAAACTTTTTCCTGCGATGCATTTGGTTTGAAGACTTTGTCAAACAAGTAAACTTTTCCCTGTGAAAAATAAAAAAAATACAAAATATTTTAGTTTCTGTTGATTTTAGGTACAAACAAAAATATAGTTTTAAGGGTTGTAATGTTTCAAAAGTAAGTGCATATTTTACTCCTATATAGTTATTTGGCCAGAATTCATGCTACATACTTTATGTCTTACCTGCGCCTAACATTTTTAGAAAATGGCAGGTTCTGTGAATTGCTTTTTGACAATATCTTTAGGAATCGTTGACAACAAATGATATCAAGAACATGAAGTAGGACTGGTCGAGATTTATGGCTGTGGTTCTGAATACGAAGAAACGAAAGTGATGATACATTGGTCGCATCCTGAGGAAGTAAACGTAATATCGCTTTAAGCAGTTTTTTAAGAAAAGAGATTGTACTGAGGGTTGGAAGACTAAGAACGTTTTCTTCACTAATAAATTTTTTTGTACATTTCTCTTGTAAACTTTTCTCCTTTAACCGAGGTTACAACTCTCCCACTTCACTGATTCGCCTTAACGATCCATCTTTGATGTTACCCGTTTTACCTCAGAAAACGTTGTTTGTATTGTTCTGTCTGAGACCAACTAAATGCAGATTTCGTTGCATTTGTTGGATCCAGAAGTTCTTGCACCTGCTTTTCTTCCAGTCATTTTCTTTCTAAATGGCAGTACCTGGGTTGATCATGTGTTATTTTGTTCAAATTGGTATTCTTAACCGGGAGGAAGCTTTTTCGGAACTGCTTGCTTCTGTTTTATCCTCTCATACATTGTGCATCATTGCGGACCATAATCGCTGGGCGAACAACTGCCGTGTAGAGCCTTCCTTTCAGTTTAGGGGTGATTTTCGATCACAGAAGATGGCAGCTTTTCTACCACTACACTTACGCGATGTTTGACGTCGCTAATGCGGCAACCTTTTCCCTCCAAAAAAAAAATCCATTCTTATATCAAGTGCCCTACAACAGCGATAGAAGTCTTTCCAAATTTGACTATACTACACGTAGCCATAGAAAGAGATGCTTAGTGAGCCATCATGAAATCTGCCAAGGAGCGAGCTGCAACGGGACAAATCATTAGTCTCAAGCAAAAAAACTTGATTTGCAGGTCTTCAGAATCAAAACTTCTTAAAGCATGGTATCCATGCTATCAAGTTTTATACAAATGGATAGAGAACCTCTGAAGGGTCATCATCATCATCGGCACAACAACCGAGATACTGCCCGGACCACCTTCAACAAGTTCTTCCATACATCCCGATTAGGCCCTCCGACGCCATCCAATTGCGCACCCCAAGGCTTCGGGCGTCCTAGTCTATACCATCCTTCCAAAGTAAGCAAGATTTGCGTTGTCTTTTACGATAAAAAAAGAACTGCAAGATTTTCCGAGCTGGTTCCTCTTCGCTCATGCGAACAAGATGCCCAGCCTACCGGAGTCTACCGAGCTTTATTTTTTCCACAACATCTGCTTCGAGGTACATTTCATACAATTCATGATTTTTCTTCCGGAATCGTCCTCCTCGCCAACGGGGCCAACAATTCTCCCTAAGACTTTCCCTTTGAACGTCGTGAAGAAATCAGGTCATTTAACCATTTTGTAAGCACCCAAGTTTCGGATCCTTATGTGAGTACTGGTAAGATCATAGTCTTGTACAGCAGCATTTAAAGAGCCTTTGCAGACTACGTAGGTTCTGTTTGACTTTAACAGCCGCTCGCGTATTTTGTCCTCCATATTATTATCGGTTGCTACTTTTGAGCCTAGGTAGTTAAAGGACACTACTTCAAATTAATGCTCCGCTACCCTGATAGTTGGACCAACACTCCTCGCAGACGTAGCCACCATGTATTATTCTTCCCTTCATTAATATGCAGCCCCAGGAGGTTTTGTGCCGCCTGCTCGATCTGGGTAAAGGAGTCTTGTACAGCTTGTTGGCTTCTCCCGATGATGCCAATGTCGTCTGCGAAAACCAGTATCTGGCTTGACTTGATGACGATAGTCCCTCTTGTTGCCGTGTCAGAGTCACGGATTGCTTTCTTCAACGCAAGGTTGAAAAGGATGCAAGCAAGACCATCCTTTTGTCGGAGTCCATTAAAGATGTTTATTGGTGTGAACAGCAAATCGGCTACTTTTATTTGGCTTGTATTGTTGGTCATGGTAAGTCTAGATAGTGGTCTCAATTTATTTAGGATGCCGAATTCTCTCATGGCTTTATAAAGTTCTACCCTGGCTATGCTATCGTCGGCGGATTTAAAGTCTATAAAAAGATGGTATACAGGAATTTTAAATTCCAGACTTCTTTCCTCCGTTCTTGCAGGAGAGAAGAGAATATCTTATAGCATGTACTCAACAAAGGTATACCCCTATAATTGCTGCACTTTGTGATATCTCACTTCTTATGTATGGGACATATGTTGCCTTTTCGCCATACGTTTACTATGATTTCATGAATTGCTTGATGTAGTGTTGACCCTCCATGTATGATTAGCTCGGAAGGTATGCCATCGGCCCCGAGGCATAGGTATTTCTGAGTCGATTAATCGCTTTTGTATCTTCTCAATGCTTGGTGGCTGCAGCATAAGGTCTTCCTCCTGAAATGATGGAGTCTCTATTTCTTCTGTGAGCTGACCGATCAACAATAAATTCATTAAAGTACACTTTCCATCACTCCAGAATGCCTTCAGGATCGGTGATCAAACGTCCCTCTCCCCCCTTACGGTATGTACAGTGTAGTGTATATTGCGACATGTTTCTGACGGATTGGTAGATCTTCCGCGCTTGGCGCGGAGTTCGCTCTCTATTTACTTTTATTTCACAGACAATGTTTTTGTCTGTGAACTCTTTTGTCTGGTGATTGGGTGCTGTATGAATAGGGTAGGCACTGAACGGCGTCAACCAAGCGATGCACAGTGTTGTAACTGTCTCGTACGCATCAATTGTGCTTATTTACCTCCTCACGGTAACCATCGGGTACTGGTCTGTCCATCCGGACATTCCTGCTAAATTTATTGAGCGAGTGTTGAACACAAAAAATAGCAACACTATAATGCTCTGCTTTAATTACTGTTTTGATCGATTCGCAGAAGTCTTGCACGAGCCCCTCAGAAAGACGACGTACGGCGGATGAGCCCAACCAATTGAACCAACGGTGGCGTCAACAGTCAACAAAGCAGATGGCCTAATGAGCTACTTCGACGTATTTGGAGATAAAGTCATTGGGACAATTCAGTGTAAGTTGGGGCATTGAAATAGAGATGGTGGCGGATGAGCCCTTAATGGGCCAACTGCAGCGCTCATATCCCCGAAGCGGGTTACTGACTCCAGATTCTCCGGTTTCTATTGTCCAAGGAATCCAACAAAGGACCTGGCCCTCCAGGTTGGGGGTTGTGCGTGGGGTTAACAACCCTGCCATGGACAAAACAAATTACGAAGCGACCAATAGCCTCGGAAAAGGACGGATTAACTGTTGACGACCCGGAAAAACGAATTAAGGACAACGACCTTCGGATCTGCACGTGGAATGTTAGAACTCTTGACAGACCACGTGCAGCCAAGCAACTAGACTGCTACAGAGCAGAAGTTACTGCCATCCAGGAAGTGCGATGGCATGGGCCGGGCAAAAAGAGGATACAAAAACGGGACGTGTACTACGGTGATTGTGGAAGAAGACCACAGCGTTTATTTGAGTGCGAATTCGTCATAAGCGGTAGACTTAGGCAAGAAGTCTTGGGTTTTCGACGCGTAAGTGAGCGACTTGTGACAATCCGTATTAAGGCTAACATTAGCCTAATATGCCCCCACAGAGGACAAAGATGACACCACCAAGAATGACTTCTACGAGCTCCTCGACAAAACCTAAGAGCAATGCCCTAAATACGACGTTAAGATCGTACTAGGCGATCTTAACGCCAAAATATGTAAAGAGGAAACCTTTGGTAGGACTGTCGTTCCGAAAGATGCAAGACACGCCTCCAGTATCTTGGATTTTCGCACCTTCCGAACAGCTAACATCGATTCGGATCACTCCCTCGTTGCAGCCAAGGTAAGAAAGCGAATAACCGAGTAATACTGTGAGGAAGTATGACGTCGGAAAGCTGCAATCGCAAGAAACCGCCAGAACCTATGCCGATCGTATATCCCGTAACCTCTCAAGAAATCCAGTACCGCCAGTATCAAGTGCCGAAGACCAGTGGCAACACTACCAACAAGCCATCAGAGATACCGCAACTGTTGTGCTAGGTTTCACCAGACCACCACCACGAAACCTCTGGACGGACTACCCGCCAAACTTTTTAAAGCCGGAGATGACCTGATGGATTAAATACACGAACTCATCTCTAAAGTTTGATCAGAAGAAAGTATGCCTGATGAATGAAATCTCAGCATCGTTTGCCCGATCCACAAAACTCTCTAAACTGCGCCAACTATAAAGAAATTATTCTCCTGAATTACGCCTACAAGATCCTCTCTGCCGTACTATGTGAACGCCTGAAACCTTTCGTCACCAACCTGATTGGCCCCTATCAGTGTGGTTTCAGACCAGGAAAGTCCACAATCGATCAAATGTTCACGCTACGGCAGATCCTTTAAACTACCCAAGAATTCCAAATCGATACCCACCACCTCTTTATTTTAAGGCCGCGTACGATAGCATTTATAGAGACGAGCTATACAGAGCCATGTCTGGTTGCGGCATCCCCACAACATCTCGTCAAAAATAAAGCGAAGAATTACTCTTGCCAATTGCTGTTTCTATGGGCTAGGAAGGCAATTGAGTACCAAAGCCCTATCTCGAAAGACAATGGAGACTCTGTATAAGACCTTAATCATCCCAGTCCTTCTCTATGGCACCGAGGCATGGACTCTATCTAAAGAGGATGAAGATATCCTTAGTCGTTTCGAGCGTAAGATTCTTCGGAGGATTTTTGGCCTTATCTGCGTTAACGGGCTTTGGAGGAGAAGGTTAAACAAAGAACTATACGAGCTGTACAGCGACATTAACCTGGTCAAAAAAAAATACGCATATCACGTTTAAGAGGGCTAGGTCATGAAGAGCGAATGGACAACAATGCCCCGGCTCGCAGGATCTTCGATTCCATCCCAGAGGGTAGACGCAGTCAAGGAAGACTTCGCCAGCTTGGAGTGCGAAACTGGCGGCAGCTAGCCAAAGACCAAGCTGGCTGGAGAGGCATGTTGGTTGAGGCCCAGGTTCGTCCCGAACTGTAGCGCCCCCTAACAGAACTCTTTTGTCTATTCTTTTGCGCCATCTTCAACTCTAGTGGATAATAAAGGATTATAATAAAGAATCACGAATCATTATGCAGTTGCTGAAATAATTCCACCAAATTATTTGCACATCAGGGATTTTCCCATGTGCCGTGGTGCTTTTCCTCACTTCTTATTTTTCTTTCATTTTGGAATTCAAAGCTTTAAAACTATACGCATTGGTACGTCCTGTGCCAATTTTCTACCATGTACCATAGGCTAGCACTAGGTATGTTTCATGCATTTTAAAGAACATCAAGTATCCTTTTCGTGCGTGTGAATTGTATACAGATAATTTACCGTAATATTCGTAATAATGGAAATACCATCTCAAATTCGGATATACCCTTATATAGGTATTCTTTGTGTAGTCGATTTACTTGAATGTCGAATGCTTCTCCTGACTTTTTGCTATTGAAAACTTCTTCGTTTTTTTCACATTATTGCCTATTTTCCTAACGTTCACCTCAGTTTAAACCATTTTAAGGGTTTCAATAATCCTTTTATCCAGTGTATTATATATGAGACCATTTTGTTTCGAAATAACAGTTTTAAAACAAAAAGGCCACCAAGTTCACTTCAATCATTCATTCCATCGGCAGCTATACTCCCCGACCGTTGTGGTAATACAATAACCAAGAAAAGTATACACAATATGGCGAAATAAGCGAGGGAGTGGAAGGACAACGCATTGTTTTGACTACAGCAACCCTTTTGTGTTTACAATGCTGCTATAACACGAAATTCAAAATCACCAGACAACCATAATGTGAATCAGTAATGAATTTATGCAATTCCCTAGAAAGAAATAACGTTTCTCATTGGATACCACTCAAAATTCAATCTTAAAGACCTGAATAATGTAACCATGGATTTGTCCCACTCGTTCTGTGTATTCTAATTCATATTGTTTTAACACATTTACACACATCCATACATAAATATCGATTTTACCCCATCATTTTCTAGGAATATCGACAAGTCTTATTTCATAACACCATAGTTCAACAGCCTTTGCAAATATGGACTATGTATACATTGCTCTCGAAAGACGAGTTCACGTGATATATTTTCTACAGAAAACTCACTCATTCAGATTCAAGTGACTTGAACACAGAGAACAGCAACTGGCCAATAACAATTAAACGTCATTAATAAAAGAATAATCACCTCGTGCTCGTTGAAGTTGCTTCCCCCCAAAGTCACTCAGCCAGAACACGGTTATTCATTTCCATTTCTTCGTTCTTCTCTAGTGTCTAGTGAATAGACGTTGTATCGTTATCGTAAAGTTAGGGCACACTGCACCCAAGTGCATCAAAATGCAGGCATTTTTTAAGTAAACATTTCCTAAAGGCCAGCCCAGTTAACAGATACGCACTGAATACAAGAGTTTAGTGTTATTATTCTTTTGTAACTATGTAACTACATGTCTGGAGTGGCATACATTTTCTCAACTCCTTTCTACTCGGTAGTATGTCCTTTGTTCATGTTGTTTGCATTCGTTTAATTGGCAACAGCTAAGCTTGTCCGTGGAATATTATTGTTTCATAAGGCTTCATACAATTGCAAAAAAAAACAACCTAAAACTTAAAATATTCTTGGCATTAAGATAGTTCTTGTCAGAGAAAATAAAGGAGCCTTCAGGTAGTTATAACCTGTCAGGAAGAAAATTATTTAGGTGGACACTTTGGAAAAGTTCAAGGATTTTTGTATGCAATTTGTAAAGGGTTCTCATTCATTTTAATTGCATTGCATTTTTAATATGAAATTTATGTTTTATAAAGAAAACAAAAACATAAACCGAATATAAATGTGTTATTTTTAACGGGATATATAAAGAGTAGCTAGCGTGTCAGGTGAGCACGGATTTAAAGCGGTGGCATTTTATTTAATCGTTATCGACATTTCATTTCCTGTTTAAAGAAATAATGCATTCTGCATTGTGATTTGATGCGCTGAATGCACACAACACAATGAGGGGACAAAGACCTTATAATTTCTTATAGAAATAGTAGGGAACATTAAAGTTACGAAGTTTCTAGAAATGTCAGGTTATTATGTTGTGTGAGCTGTACTTTATATACTCAACTGGATCTGATTGTGATTCCATCAAAAGGCACTAGCCTTTGGCATAGTGGTTAGTGTGGTGGACCGCTATGGGGAAGGTTCGGAGTTTGATTCCTCGCCAGAGTAACCTTGTTTTTTCCTATAGGCACTGCCTATTGCGAGGAAATGTGAAATCCACCAAGTGTAAGCCCTTCAGATTGGCTGGTACAGTGGTTCTCCTGTTTTTGACTATACTCAGTTTCTTGTTTGCCTATACGGTTATGGCTATACTCAAGGTGATTGTTACTTGGACGTTGTCTGTCGTCTTTGATGGTTCCATTGTCGATGCTTTTGATGCATTTTGGGGTCCGTCCTTTTAACTTCCAAACTTCTCATTCGCTCGCCATAAGGTCTTACTACTCAATTGGATTTTCAGGCCGAAGAAACATAAATTGGAAAGTTAAGGCACAACCATAATACGCGAAAGAAATAGGAAGCTAGTGTAAAAACCGAACGAAAAGTTTCTGTCCGTTCTGTCCAATACATAAGTAGACCATAATAGCCTTAAGAAAATACAAGCATTTTTGACATGCACGGAGTGTACGCTTGAATGGCGCTCCCCCGGAATTATTTCTTCAAGTCGATCGAAAAAAGAGTGCAGCCAATAAAAACCTGGCTTTTTCGCTTACAATTTGGAGATTGCAAATTTCATTTTCATTACCGCAGAGCTTTCACAAGCGGCGCGAACGACATCTAGTGAACTGCTCATAGAGATGGTCTCATCAGGTTTTCTCGACGAGTGGGAAAAAAGGAAATAATCTTCAAGCTTCAAAGTTCGAAAACTGGATGGAGATTTGCGTTTTGCCTGCTGTTGTTAAAATAGTAGCAAAGATTGTTCTGGAATGCATAAGAGAACATCCAGAAGATACACTCGATGCCGAACAAGCCGGTTTCCGCGCTGGATACCCATGCATTGATCATATCAACCTTAAGGATCATAATTGAGCAGTGCGTTGAATATCGATCACTGCTACACATGAACAGCAGGTTCATAGTTATTGGGTAGGCTTTCGACAGTGGGAACAGGGAACTTATTTGGCTTGCTTTACACAGGAGGGGGATTCTGGTTGAATTAATTACTATTATTAAAGCAACATATGAAGGATCAACATTTCACGCTCTACACGAAGGTAGGTTGTCGTATGATTTTAAAGTCCAAAGTGGATTCAGACAAGACTACATTTTTTCTCCAATACTGTTTTTGTTGGTAATAAGAATAACTTATAAGTGATATTCTGTGCGTAGCCTTGACAGGAAACGGAGGGATTAGGACTCATCCTATTCGAAACTGTATTGCAAATTATGGCGAAGAACAGTCGAGGAGAAATCATCACAAGGCTTTCCTAAATCGCACACAATGGCGCGTAGGGGTAGTTCTAGCCTTGTACCCCACTAGGGGTTCCCCATGGACTTTATAGTTTGGAGAACCTAAGTTGTAATTAACATTAATTTTGGTCAGTTGGACGTACAGTTTTTGCCTTTATCGTCGAATTCGAAGAATTTATTCTGGTACTATTTATAGCATCAGAAACTCGATTGCCCAACGGCAACTCTTTTTAACTCACAAATTATGACATTATTTTGCATTACACGGCAAATTCTCTGGAAGACGATAACCTTCGGAAGTCACATTTTTTGGCAGAGTGTGACCCAGATGTCAACGAGTTACTCATGAAGTTTTTCGAAACAGAGAACGTAGGTACGCACACTTTTAAAGAACTGACGGAAAAAACTAACTCGCCATTTCTCGACAAAATTACATGTGTTGGCCTCGCGCTCGGAATGGATCGCGGACCTAAGAGAAGTAGCAAGGAGCTGCGCTTTTGTCTGCGGGAAAGAAGGCTGCACTCAGTTATATGCAGATATGATGATACGCGAATGTGTCTACTCAGCTTGCAAGTGACATTCTTAAAGACTGAGGAAAGTCTATTTTCTCCGCTGAAGTAAACTTTTTAAATGCAAAAAGTAAGTTCAAAAAAACTAACGATAGCCCAGCGAGAAGGTCTTGTCCAGGTTGCAATATTTACCAAGATCGGAATGATTGTGGTCATATGCATTCAGTGTGTGACCTCCGCAATAGGAAAGGTCACAGCAAAAACAAATGTTTGTCAGCAGTACAGCGATCTGAAGGTGGAAATTCATTCTCGAAAGTCACGTGCTCGGTTTGGAAAGAAACAAAGCACAGACAATCGAAAACAAGATCATGAAACAGCACACTCTTTAATCAGCTAGTAGAGATAACATCAGAGCCTACAAAAGTGGAAGCACTTTTTTCAGTCTCAGATGAAGTTTCGTCATCTTGGGAGATGGAGCGCAAAGGGCGCAAACTGTTTATACGGTTAGACATAAACCAAACACAAACTACTTTTCAGGTGGATACAGGGGCTACTTCTTCGGAGATTGGACTGGAGAGTTTTCATGATATTAAAAATTAAAATTTAGTACCCACTAATCACACACTTAAGGCATATGTTGATATGTCCGTTCCAATAAAAGGTGAAGCTGTTGTTATAGTGCAATGGCGTGACGAGAAGAGGCAGCTAACTTTGCTCGTAGTAGATAGCACGAGTGCTTCAAACATCATCGGCCTTGATTGGTTTGAAGCTTTTCAGTTTAGATTCTTAGTCTTTGTTGCCCTTAAATGGTTCTTCGAAATTCTTAGGAATACATGTGACTTTACCACTTCCGGCTTTGTTGCCGGTACAAATTCTCTTTAACGTTTGGTAAGAAACTTGTAAACAAATTTCCTCGAATAGCATCTTTCCATATCCTCGATCACGCATGTCGTTTTTTTTCGATTACAAAGTTTCCATTTTACAAATGGTGCTAAAATCGGGAATCATAATGACCTATCTATGACACGAACTTCTAACCAAGCACTAACGCAAAAAAAAAAATCATCAACTTCATTCACAAAAACCTTTACCAAGTACACAAAATAAGTGTTAGTTCAAAGTACTAAAACGGTACTTTACGATGTTTTTCTTGTGAAACCTGAATGAACCACACAGCGGCGTTCTATTTGAAAGCATGTTATGCCTTCCAACATCGTTTAAGCTTTGGAATATGAAAATAAACATTTAATAACGCGCACTCGGAAGTATCATAAAGGGGTGAACAAAGTAGTGGTAGGCGTCAAGGTAAAATCCTAACGCATTAAATAGAGTGTGATGTACTACTAAGCAAAATTAGAACGTTTAACTACTGAGTGAAAGGCAAAAGCCGTTTAGTTATTTTGTGTAGTTGCTCTTTACCATCAGAATGAAAATAAACTCATTTAAAAATAGATTTGAAATTTACTGAAAAGTTCATAAATATTTATTTTTAAAGAAACTTCCTCTAACCCAGTAAAGTTGCGAAGTAAAAAAGCTATGTAAATGCCAATTAACAGATCATGGGTTTTGAGTAATTTCCATTTTGGTTTCCTTAAATTTCCTCAGCGCGCTTTGTCTTCACTGGCGTCTGAACACTGTTTTCAAGCTTAATTATCTGCTTTGGATCTATCTGTGTTGCTTTGAATGGTAATTGAATATGAGTTCATAAAAAATGGTTATACATTGTTTCGTCATTGGCCTACACTAGCTACTTATGTATATTATGTACGAAAAGTTCGTTTTAGTTCTAATGAGTCGGTACTTCCATTTTAGAAAAACTTTTTCTTGTTCCCTGCCTACACGGGCCACCAGTCATAATAATCGACATTGACTTCGCCGGTTGTATATAAGAACTTTAGGAATTTCTATTTCGTTGCATCATGTTGATGCACAGTCTCAGTTGCATTGCAATGTGCGTCTCGCTTCGCTTGAATGTGCATTTTTGTGCCACCCCTGTTCTTGTTCCACCGATGGGTTGTGGCAATAGTGGCAGCAGCAGATGGTGTTAGCCAGACTTTAAGTAATTTACCATGCAAAGGAAAACCAGTTTCTCTGCTGTCATAATGCTTGAAAAGTCAACGAAAAGAAAGAAGAGCGAATGAATATGAGTTATTTCTGGTTTTATGAGTTGCTTTTATTTTCTTGCTGAATTGTTGGCTCAACATTGCCGACTGACTTAGATACAACCAGTTATTGTGGGGGAAAAGGAAGACCTCAACATTTTGTTTTGAACTTTGATAAGCTATGGGTTAATTGCCTTTCACGATCAAGTGTTGAAGTTGAATGAGAAAACACAATATTCTTCACACTGACTAATATGATGTCATCCACGACATGTAGGTGTTCCAAAAAGCTATATCTTGTTACTGATTTTATATGCTGAATCTTTTTTTTATAGTGATAATAATAATTGAATAAAATTATTACGAAGAAAACTTTAACGAAAGCAAATAAACTTATTTTTGATGGTAGGTATAGTGAACGCTTTTAAGGTGTTTTCATTAAGATATACGTATCAACAAAATAATTGATTATTTTACTTTCTTTTATATTTTTGGGGTGAATATGTCTAGAAAAACAAACCCACATTTGAGGTGCTTATCGATGGATAGAATATGTATATCCCCATTTTGCTTTTTTAGTTGTCGCTGATTACTAAGACGACCAATAGTATGGAATCATTAAACAAACATTAGAGAATGTTTTGTTTTTAATTCCCATGACAGTAGAAAATAAGGCAGACGTTTAGCAGTTTTTCGATATATTTAATTGTTGGGTGTTTGGGAATTCAACCCCAAACAATTGACAGTCGCGTGAGAATTTAACATGCTATTTCTATTCGTTGGACCATGTGGTTTACCGCGTAAAAAACGACATTGCTATAAATACCAGTGAAGATCTATATATTCCCAATACATATCCATCACATTTTCATCGATTTCCCAACTTAAATGGTGATTGGCTTTTTCGGAAAAAAATCATCTTGATTGGAAAAATGTTCAAGGCCAAAAAAAAAACACCAAAACGTTATATACTTCTTGAGGCGTTAAAAAGCAAAACCCCTGACATGCAGTTATTCCAATCTAGTGAAGATGTTGATATTTATTTTTTGCAAACCATGAAATAAACATATGAAAATCAATTAAAATTGGTCAAGAGGCCTTGTATTATCAGATATTTTTGTGTGTATGTTGTGAGCTTGAAGGAGCACGAGAGAGTCAACCAGAAAAGAAAAGAAAAGTTGATTTTGTTGGGGAATCCAAACTTGACAATTGGCGCACTAACCACTATGCCAAGTGGCAATAATTAAGACAATTAAATACACAACAAATGAGCCCATCAGTTATGCAATGTTTAAATTTAAAAAAAAGAACTGAGTTCAAATTAAAACTCTTTAAAGTCCATTTAAAAAAAACAACCCGCACAGAAGTCTGTAGAGATAGGAATGGAAACCTCATAGTAGAGTGACAGTCGGGCTGAGTACATGGAAGGACCATTTCTACAGACTGTTAAATGGCGATGAAGACCAAAATTCTGCTGTCAGGCAGAATGAACCATTCAACATGGACGATGACAGACAAAACAGCCGTCCATCTGACCAAAACGAAGTGGGGATAGCAATATCTAAACTAAAAAACAATAAATCTGTTGGCCCCGAAGGACTGCCCGACGAACTTTTTAAAGCGGCCGGAGATGACCTGGTGGAGCGCATACACTAACTATCTCTAAAGTTTGGTCATAAGAAAGTATGGCTGATGAATGGAACCTCAGCATCGTTTGCCCGATCCACAAGAAAAGAAATTCTCTAAACTGCGCCAACTAAACAGGAATAAGTCTCCTGAATATCGCCTACAAGATCCTCTCTGCCGTACTATGTGAACGCCTGAAACCTTTCGTCAGCAACCTGATTGGCCCCTATCAGTATTATTTCAGACCAGGAAAGTCCACAATCGATCAAATGTTCACGCTACGGCAGGTCCTGGAAACTACCCAAGATTTTAAGGACGTGTACGATAGCATTTATAGAGACGAGCTATACAGAACCATGTCTGGTTTTGGCATCACCACAAAACTAGTTTGACTGTGCAGGATGACGATGGAGAACTCTCGCTGCTCTGTCAAGGTTGGTGCTGACCTCACAGAAGCTTTTGATGTCAAAAAAGGATTCCGACAAGGTGATGCGCTATCGTGCGATTTCTTCAACTTAATACTTGATAAACTTATAAGAAAGTCGCAAGTCAATTGTGGTGGGAAAATTTTTTTCAAGTCTGTGCAATTGATAGCATTGACAGAACTCGGCGAGCTGTTACTGGAGCGTTTGCTAACATTGAAACTGAAGCGGCTAATATGGGACTACCAGTCAATGAGTTCAAAACGAAGTACCTGCTGTCCACAAAAAGGGACACACAACACCGGCGGATTGGACGAAACATCACAATAGGCAGGTACAACTTTGAGGTAGTTAGGGAATTTGTTTACCTCGGATCCGCTATAACATCTGACAAGAACATCTCGTCAGAAATAAAGCGAAGAATTACTCTTGCCAATCACTGTTTCTATGGGCTAGGAAGGCAATTGAGTAGCAAAGCCCTCTCTCGAAAGGCAAAGGAGACTCTGTATAAGACCTCAATCATCCCAGTCCTGCTCTATGGCGCCGAGGCATGGACTCTATTTAAAGCGGATGAAGATATCCTTAGTCGTTTCGAGCGTAAGATTCTTCGAAAGATTTTTGGCCCTACCAACCTTAACGGGCTTTGGAGGAGAAGGTTCAACCAAGAACTATACGAACTGTACAACGACACTGACCTGGTCAAAAAAATACGCATATCACGTTTAAGATGGCTAGATCATGTAGAGCGAATGGACAACAATGCTCCGGCTCGCAGGATCTTCGATTCCATCCCAGAGGGTAGACGCAGTCAAGGTGGCGCGCCTCAAGTGGAGGACGACCTCAACCAGCTTGGAGTGCGAAACTGAGCTGCCTCCAGTTTCGCCAAAGACCGAGCTGGCTGGAGAGGCATGTTGGTTGAGGCCCAGGTTCATCCCGAACTGTATGCGCCCCCTAAGTAAGTAAATAAAGTCCACTTTTATTTTCACTGATTGAAAGCGATTTAAATGAACAGCGAAGAATATATAAAACTTAACAATTCTGTGTGTGGAGTCGATGAGTAGATATAGAAAACGAATTTTTTAAAATGCCGGTTGCACGTTTAAGATGACTAGGAAAGGGATAGCAATTGGGCAACAACGCTCCAGCCCATAAAATGTTCGAATACATTGCACATAGATGACGAAGTGAAGAAAAACGTTTAAGTCTTGCAATTAGAAAATGTACATAATCAACGGAGAACTCAACTTGTTCCGTTGCGTTGGGCCGAATTAAAGCGCCATTTAAATAAAAAAGTAAAAGCAAATTATTGGTCATGTATACAACATTAACATCAATAGCAGAACAATGAGAGCCCATACCAGAGGCTGACAAAGTAATTCTAGTTGCAATAGAAGACAAAAAAATATGTGCCGCCGGGCTACAAAAATTTAATGTTAACATCTATTTGTCTTTCTTGTAAGCTTGAAATTTTTCCGAAAAGATGATCTCAAAGAAAATTACTTGACTTTTGCCATTATCTGAGAATTTTCTGCTAAATAAAAAACTTAATTGCTGATTCTTTGAAAAATTGTGTATTATGAACTAAAGCTTTCAGCTGGAAATGGAATTATTGCAGAAAGCAGGGTTCAAACTGTCTCAAATTTATGCTCTTCCCCACCGAAATTTCGATGAATGTTTGTAAAGCCTTCACTGTCATTAGCAAAAAGGTAATTTATACAAAATCTGCTAAGCGAATGTGCCTGGGTTCGAATCCAGCTCATAGCCATCTTATTTTCCGGGGTACTGCCTCTTGTGAGGAAAACGCCGTTTGGACTCGGCGGTAAACTGTAGGTTCCTTCCATTCTTGTAGATTAACAACTTACACATAGGAATGGTTGAGAGTATAAGTCACTAGGCCTTGGCTCCTTAAGGAGCTGAACTAAAGCAGAAAAACGAAGGTTGTTGAACATTGATAGATCAGGGTGTTTAATTCACATAAAAATAATTATCACTCCGCTTAAAATACTCAAAGTGAGGCTGCCAAAAAATTCCTTCATTTTTTCACTCTTGAAATGAAAATCCACCACCGTTGTAGCTGCACAGTGATCGATCTGTGACTAAAAATGGAATATGGGCGAAACGAAAACAAGACACAAATAAATTTTAATGAAAATTTGATCAGACAGATTCAGTGATTCAACCCAACCACCAAGTTTTCAAAAACTTTTTTTCTTGCGTCTACATGGTGAAACATCAACAATGTTGATAAATAAGTTTATCCATGTAAATCCCCTTTTTGACGAACAGGAGTTGTTGGTCAACCAAAAATTTTAATTAATTCCGGCGCGACGACTTAAGATTTAAATAAAGATACAAATACATAATATGTTAATTATATTCTGAAATCTGAGTAACGGTATGTTTGAAGTTTAAATACAAAAAAAAAAAAAAAAGATTTAAGAATTATAGTATGAGTTGCGTCTTACAACTCACTTGTTAGGTCGCAAGAGTTTTAAAAGATCTGAAATATAGACAAATCCCCTGGC
The DNA here is from genome assembly GCA_963971375.1 of Platycheirus rosarum. Taxonomy (NCBI): domain Eukaryota; kingdom Metazoa; phylum Arthropoda; class Insecta; order Diptera; family Syrphidae; genus Platycheirus; species Platycheirus rosarum. The sequence continues at coordinate 26,783,667 of OZ020510.1, read as the reverse complement.
CCGGATAGTATCTAAGCTATTGTTCCGAAGAGTTGTTTTCAATGCTGGGGAAATTACTGCGTTAGTTTTTCCATCCGTCCTATTCTTCTGTTCTATTTCCGAGTGGATGGAAAAAAGCATTTATTTTGTACCCCAAAAGGGGAATCTTCATCATCCTCAAACATCGACAAATTGCACTTACGACTCTTTTTTACAGGATTTTTTCTGATTAAATTTCAGTTCAAGAAATATCTTGGAGGTCGAAAGCTTTCTAATGACCAGCAGTACGGCTTTATAGGAAATCAACATAAACTTACTCTTCCTCGATCAAGAGGCTATCAAGGTAAGCAGTACCTCTCTTCCTGTTGAATTTGTTTTGAACAACTTTCAACTTTTTCATTAAACATACTTGAAAGAATAGTGCAGAACCTATACGACACTATCTTTCAAAAGTATCCATTTATTAGCAATCGCTAACCAAATTGATATAATCGGAAAATGGCAGCGTGATGTCAATAGCGCTTTTGTGAGTTATAAGACGGAAGCACCGAAGATGGCTTAGCAGTCAATGAGGGCAAAACCAAGTACCTATATGCTGTCATCAAGAAGAGACACCCAACATCTACGTCTTGCACATAACATCACAATAGGGAGCTATAACTTTGAGGTAATAAGTTATCTAACTAGACCCAGCTGTTAACTATGGGTTACATCACCTTACCCAACTGATCGATGTGCCAACGCGTATACCGGATGTTGCTGGGCAAGCCGCCCATACTCTTGACTTATTTTCTTACCTCTCACCCTGATAAATATACCATTTACGTAACTTCTCCATTTGGCACATCGGACCATTGTGTCATTTCAGCTAATTTCTCATCCTCCACCCATTCAGTTAAAGAAAAACTTCCCACCAGGACCGTTTGGCAATACGAGAAAGCCAACTGGGACAGCCTGAATATTTTTTCGAAACTTTAACTCGAAGAGTTGTTCTTCCACACTGGCAAAGCCACTGCGTAAGCTTTTCCATCGCTCCTACTCTTTTGGAATTTTTCCTAGAAGATGGAAAACAGCATTTGTCCAGCCTGTCCCGAAAAAAGGTAACCCATCCTCCCCCTCCTCCTACCGACCCATAGCACTAACATCCGTTCTTTTTAAGCTCATGGAAACACTGATTAACCGTCAGCTTAAGGAATATCTCGAAGATCGAAAGCTTCTCCATGAACGTCAGTATGGCTTCCGCAGCAATCGTGGTGGTGATCTGATGGCATATCTCACCGAACAGTGGAACAAATCTTTACATCGCTTTGGTGAAAGTAAGATTATTGCTCTTGATATCTCCAAGGCATTTGATAGAGTTTGGCATGAAGCTCTCTTATCGAAAGTGCTTTTGGGATCGATAATACTCTTGTTCGTTGGATTAGAAGCTATCTTCTGGACCGTTCAATACAAGTTGTATTGGACGGATTCAAGTCTGATTCCCACAAAATAAATAATGGTGTGCCCCATGGATTTTTTTCTGTCTCCGACTCTTTTCCTCATTTTTATAAATGATCTTCTGTCTGTTACTTCTAATCCACTTAACTGTTTTGCTGACGACTCTACCCTCAGCTTTTCATATTCGTTCGATAATTCACGTCCTTCGCCTTCGGACGTACAATTGCAACGGTGCCGTATGTCAAGCTCATTAAACTCCGATTTATACAACATTGTCAAATGGGGTAATAGAAATCGTGTGGAGTTTAATGCTTCGAAAACTCAATGCTGTCTTCTGTCGTTAAAGCTAAACATTCCCCCAATGCCATTGTCCATGAATGGCACTTACATCGAAGAAACCGAAAAGCTCTCAGTACTCAGTACTTGGAACGACCCTATATTTGAGATCGCTAAGAATTCTGCTAGGTGCTTAGGTTTTCTGTATCGGTGTAAGAAGTACTTTTCCCCATCTGATCTGTCTACAGTTTATAAAGCGTTTATACGCCCTAAACTCGAGTATAACTCCCACCTCTGGGCAGGTGCTTCGCAAACATCGCTTCACCTGCTTGATAGAATACAAAATCGAGCGTTAAGATTGATAGGTAATAGAACTGCCGCTGAAACAATTGCCCCACTCGAACACCGACGCAATGTTTCATGTCTTTCCTTATTTTATCGTTTCTTTTACAAAAAATGTTCACCCGAAGTAGCCAGTTGCATTCCTCCTCTTAAAAGTTTCTCCCGTAATACTCGTCTCGCAAGGAATGCTCATCAATTCAACATTGAACCCAATTTCGGGAAATATAGGGATTCTTTTTTTTAGCCGAACAACACGAATTTGGAATAGTTTACCCGGCGAGATTTTCCCTTGCCATTTTGATCTACAAGCATTCAAAACCAATGTTACCCGACACCTCCTATCTTTCCCCTCCCTATCTTCCTAATGTCCGCGCAGTGTGTTCTACATTAAAAGGGAAATAAATAGTCCCTTGTGCGCGCGTAAATTATAAAAAAAAATAAATTGTCCCTTTATAAGACCTTCATCTTCCTAGTCCTGATGTATGTTGCAGAGGGATGGACATTGTCAAAAATGGATGAACACGATTTATTCTGGAATGGAGTGGACACAGCGACAACAGATCTGGTCAAAATAGTAAAAGTCCGACGCTCCAGATAACTGGTTTATATAAAGCGAATGGTCATCAATATTCCTCCCTGGAAATCTCCGATTCCATCCCGGGGAACAGGGCAATAGATGAAGATCGAGACTTCGGTGGCGCACGTAAGTGGAAGAGGACTTCGACCAACTTCACGTTGCAAAATTGAACGAAGCTAGCAGCCGACCGAGCCGGCTGGTGAAGTTTGTTGGTTGAGGCCCAAGCCCACACACCGGAGTGAAGCGCCCCCTAATAGAAAAGGAACAAAGTTCTATTTTCGTACAATCTGCACCGTAATTTTCATTATTTTTTTTTATTTTTTTATTTTTAAGGCAGAAGGCTTTTGCTTGTAAATTTGTACCCATTGTAAGGTACTTCAGACAGCGACCCGTTTGGTATTTCTAACTAAACTAAACATTGTTTGCATTGTGTTTAGTCAACAGCTTTTCTAAATACCCAGACAAGCGGTTTCTGAAACACCCTAGCATGCGCAGGAAGTAAACTCAGACTGGTAGTAAAGTAACAATATCGTCGTTTTTTTATGAAAACAAAGAACTTAGTTATTAAAAATTGTCTGTTCTGAATTAAACAAGACTAATCCTTGGCATAGAACAAAAATCCTTCAAAAGATGTTCACTTTGAATGCAATTTTTTTTCAAATTCTTCATTTCCCCCAAGTAGTGCAATCGTAACAAGAGAAAACCATCTCCCAGACTCATACCTCGAATACTTAGTTATGCTTGTGAAATACCTAGATGTGCATAAATAAGGAGGACATTGCTTGATGAAGTACCATTCGCTACGCACTCCAGGTGGAGAGAATAGTACCTGTTCCAAGGTGAAGGAGATTTATGTATCTTGTCGCATCCATAACACTTCCGCATTTAAATTAAAACAAGTCAAGGGAAGGGATGATTCTTTTATTCTAATTCTTATCCGAAAAAAACTATTCCTATTGGAATAACCAACATAAACACAAATCTTGCTCTCCATAATTCAAACCAGATCTACTAATTGGCAAGATAACGACAACAACCGTCGTCCATTCATCTATTTATCATCGTCTTTTAACTTTGAATATTTTAATGTAAACGAAATAAATTACTCAAGAAGTTGGAATAAAAATATGACTAAACGTCTTCCGCTGCTCTGTTCCAGAAAACAAATGAAACGAAATGAGATCACAATATAAATAGAATGTGAAAAAATAAAACAATGGAAGCAAAGAATAGTTGGATCGGATTCGGAACCATGGCTTTCGAGCTGCCGACATCATTCACCAGCAATCGATCTATTTTTAAGTTGAGAAGTTATGTGGAGCTTCGGAGGTATTCCTAGAGTTACAGACCGCTGGTTGCAATTCGGTGCGCCTACATTCGTGTGGCAGACGTAATTTTGCATTTTCTCCAATTTGCGGTGATGACTCATTCACTTTCCATACAAAAAAAAAACTTTGGGCGGAGGGAAGGGAAAATATTTTTTTGCACATGCAAAATAACTCAACCAAATGAAACTACGACTTGGACAGACAGAGTAGAGATTAGATTAGATACTTACGGCAATAGAGATGCAGTTTTCCTCGGTGCTATTGGGAAACTTCACCACGAACTTGGAGCCAGCTTTTTCCTCGCTGTCGTTTAGCGGTCGGAATCGACACACCACCCTGATGCTGTCCTCCGCAGGGATTTCCCGTTCGGCAGACATGTCGGTCGAGGGAAACGTATTTAATTTAGAATTTCTTAACACTAGACTATGCCCGACTCTTAGGTATAGATTTATCTAAAACAAGGATAATTGATTTTTTTCCTTTGTTCCAACGAAGCTCAAAGGCGGACGTCGGACTTCGTTGGCGAAAAGAAAATTAGTAAATTTCGTTCGCCGTTTGGTCTGACAGAATACAAGAGAAGAACAGAGAGAACACACGAGCGAGACACCACAAAACACGACGACGAAAAATTATACGAATCCACACACAAAAGAGAAATAGAAAAAATATAAAACGGCAATTTTTTTTCTTCTTCAACAAAAATTCGATTTTGGTCTTGCTCTTTTCAAAGAACACCGATATATAGAACTTTCACAAAATAATAATTCGGAAAATAATCGATAATTTTTTTCTTTTCAATCGAATTGACGAGTTTTTGGTGTTTTGTTGAATAAAAATAAATGAGAGATTGAAGATATTTCGATTAATTGTTTTTATTAGATGAATAAAGCACTTGAATTTGCTATTTTGATTGATTTAATGTTATATTGAAAGAAGATGAATTTTTTCTTTCGTTCGCTCTCTGGTGGTCTTTTGCGAAGTAAAATTTTCTAATTTGCTTTTGCTAGATTCGTGAATCGTGAGTGACGTCGGGGTGTTGCCAGAAGAAAGAATATGACAATGAGTGTGTTTCAGCAGGAATAGTTGTGCGGAAGATGAATGCATTCGAAGGGTTAATATATATCTTTATTAGATAACTTTTGCTTAATAAAATTAAAAGGTAGTTTAAATAGTTTAAAAATAACTTTTTTACGAGAGCACTGATAAATTGAAATGAATATCCATATATACCCGAGTGGCATACATTTAAATTTTGCAACCAAAAAGTGACTTAGCTTGTTACGTAAAATTAAGTTTTTTCTGAAACACTTTTAGTTGCATAATTGTTTCCGAAACGTTTTTCTAATTTTACGAAAATACGAATTCATATGAGTTGCATTTGTGTTACATACAGATCTATGTGCACAAAACTTGCTACTGAAAAGTTATACGTTTGCCTAAAAGATAGTGAGCATACGAATTTCAATGCAGAATTTGATACTTTATAGTAACTTTTAACTAGTTGCAACTTCCGAGTGACTTAAGAGTAACTTTATGATAACGTATTTCGGAAAACTGAATGGTAACTCATAGGAAATTAAAGGAATTGTACACTTTTGATACTTCGTTCTAATTAAATAGAGACAAAGTGAAATTGGTAATTTTAATGTTACTGCACAATAATTTCTATTTTTCTTTTGCCAAACTATGTTCGATATATATTGTGACGCCAAAGAAGTTTCACAGTGGTCAGCATGATATCTAAGATTATATTTTTGTTGCAAAACAGTCACGGAAATGTTTTGAAGACACTCAAAAAGGACATTTGGTTTGTTTATAATATTAGTTTCAGTAAAAGTTTCAGAAACTCTTTTGTAACTCAAAAAGTTTGATTTGGGACTTCTCGGAAATAAATTAGCGCAACATTTTAAAAATTTAATACCGACTCTAAATCTTTTTTAATATCAGTGTAACCAAGAATTTTATTACGAAAGTCGACTCTTTGATAATTTGTGTCGACTTAATGTATACTTTATCCTTAATTGACTCATCTAACTTTAATAGCAGCAAAAGTCCATAATATCTTTTTAATGTACACCTTATCCAGTGACCGTTTTACATTTCAAATTAAATTAATCGAAATTAAAATTATAAAAAACGTATTCAGAGGAAGAAGAATTCGACATTCTTGAAGATTTTGTATTTTTCGAAAGCCAATGTTAAACCCCCGTATAGTTAGCAGCACTATGTCGGGAATTTTGATTTTTTTGGTGCCCCGAATTTGGAAAACATTTGGAAAAATTTGGAAAACCATTTTTAGAATTTGGAAAACTATAGTTTAAAAGTTATTAACAATTAAAGATTTGGCGTATAGTTAGCAGCACATAGAAACAAAATTAGACTTTTTTGGTGTCAATCGATGGGGAACAGTTTGGACAAATTTGGAAAACCATTTTTAGAATTTGGAAAAGTGTAATTTAATAATAAACAACAAAAATGTAAAAGTATTGACAGAATCTATTAACAAATACTCGTAACGTAACGCATTAGGACACGTTGGGACATAAAAACGGGCTTACATCTGCCAGTAAAAACGAGTTTTGTTTTTTTTATTAATTCGTAGGGTATTAGCTTAAAAAATATCAACGCGAAAATAATTGTTTATGAATACTTAATTTATAATTTTCAAATTTTTAATAATAATTGCAAAATTTTTAAATCAATTTTAATACTCTTTATGAGTTTTTATAATTCAAAAAACCTTAATATAATAGCTAATCTTCATTATTTATGTGTTAAAAAATTCTCAACGTATCAAATTAATGAAACTTTTCATTTAAATAATTTTCAATATTTATAAATCTTGTGACTGAGCTCGTTAGAAGTTTTCAGATTTTGAAAACCTTAATAAATTAGTTATTAACGTATATTTAAATGTTGAACCTTTTCAAGAAACAATGCAGATACAAATTAAATTATCAAAAACTTTAAACATAAACTTTTCCAAATAATAAAAATGAATTTTCAAATTTTAAAGTTAAATAAACTCCTCCCAAATTTTCAGAATTTGGAAAACCTTAATTAATTAGTTATAAACAATTGTTTAAAATTTTAAGAATTACCCATACAAAAAATTCTCAAAAATATCTCTGGAACAAATGTCCTTAACTTTTGAAATATGCTTTTCCAAATTCTGAAAAAGGTTTTCCAAATTTAAGAATTATTTCATTAAACTCCTTACAAATTTTCAGAATTTGGAAAACCTTAATTAATTAGTTATAAACAATTTTTTAAAATTTTAAGAATTACCCATACAAAAAATTCTCAAAAATATCTCTGTGAAACAAATGTCCATAACTTTTTAAATATGCTTTTCCAAATTCTGAAAAAGGTTTTCCAAATTTAAGAATTATTTCAGTAAACTCCTTACAAATTTTCAGAATTTGGAAAACCTTAATTAATTAGTTATAAGCAATTGTTTAAAATTTTAAGAATTACCCATACAAAAAATTCTCAAAAATATCTCTGTGAAACAAATGTCCATAACTTTTTAAATATGCTTTTCCAAATTCTGAAAAAGGTTTTCCAAATTTGAGAATTATTTCAGTAAACTCCTTACAAATTTTCAGAATTTGGAAAACCTTAATTAATTAGTTATAAACAATTTTTTAAAATTTTAAGAATTACCCATACAAAAAATTCTCAAAAATATCTCTGTGAAACAAATGTCCATAACTTTTTAAATATGCTTTTCCAAATTCTGAAAAAGGTTTTCCAAATTTAAGAATTATTTCAGTAAACTCCTTACAAATTTTCAGAATTTGGAAAACCTTAATTAATTAGTTATAAATAATTTTTCAAAATTTTAAGAATTACCCATACAAAAAATTCTCAAAAATATCTCTGGAACAAATGTCCTTAACTTTTGAAATATGCTTTTCCAAATTCTGAAAAAGGTTTTCCAAATTTAAGAATTATTTCATTAAACTCCTTACAAATTTTCAGAATTTGGAAAACCTTAATTAATTAGTTATAAACAATTGTTTAAAATTTAAGAATTACCCATACAAAAAATTCTCAAAAATATCTCTGTGAAACAAATGTCCATAACTTTTTAAATATGCTTTTCCAAATTCTGAAAAAGGTTTTCCAAATTTAAGAATTATTTCATTAAACTCCTTACAAATTTTCAGAATTTGGAAAACCTTAATTAATTAGTTATAAACAATTGTTTAAAATTTAAGAATTACCCATACAAAAAATTCTCAAAAATATCTCTGTGAAACAAATGTCCATAACTTTTTAAATATGCTTTTCCAAATTCTGAAAAAGGTTTTCCAAATTTAAGAATTATTTCATTAAACTCCTTACAAATTTTCAGAATTTGGAAAACCTTAATTAATTAGTTATAAACAATTGTTTAAAATTTTAAGAATTACCCATACAAAAATATCTCTGGAACAAATGTCCTTAACTTTTGAAATATGCTTTTCCAAATTCTGAAAAAGGTTTTCCAAATTTAAGAATTATTTCATTAAACTCCTTACAAATTTCCAGAATTTGGAAAACCTTAATTAATTAGTTATAAACAATTGTTTAAAATTTAAGAATTACCCATACAAAAAATTCGCAAAAATATCTCTGTGAAACAAATGTCCATAACTTTTCAAATATGCTTTTCCAAATTCTGAAAAAGGTTTTCCAAATTTAAAAATTATTTCAGTAAACTCCTTACAAATTTTCAGAATTTGGAAAACATTAATTAATTAGTTATAAGCAATTGTTTAAAATTTAAGAATTACCCATACAAAAAATTCTCAAAAATATCTCTGTGAAACAAATGTCCATAACTTTTTAAATATGCTTTTCCAAATTCTGAAAAAGGTTTTCCAAATTTAAGAATTATTTCAGTAAACTCCTTACAAATTTCCAGAATTTGGAAAACCTTAATTAATTAGTTATAAACAATTGTTTAAAATTTTAAGAATTACCCATACAAAAAATTCTCAAAAATATCTCTGGAACAAATGTCCTTAACTTTTGAAATATGCTTTTCCAAATTCTGAAAAAGGTTTTCCAAATTTAAGAATTATTTCAGTAAACTTCTTACAAATGTTCAGAATTTGGAAAACCTTAATTAAGTAGTTATTAACATTTGTTTAAATATCGTACATTTATTCAAGTTTACAGATCATCAAAGTGCAAAACGGATTTATATCAAATTATATATATGCTATCGATCTAAAAAATGAACGCGAGTATATTGGGACTTCCTGTCCCAAATTGGGCGATGACGATTTTGACAATCTTATGTCAGTTTGAATTTTTATTTTTGTTTTTGAAGCTTTCATTATAGAAATTGGAAAATAAAATACCTTATGTCGAATTCGTTTCGAAAAATCGTGATCTCAGATTTTTCTTGTTAAAACGAACATAAAACGAGGTTGATTTTTTTTGGAGTTGTGTGAGCGCTTTTTGACAACTTTCTGCCGTGTGCCGTATCTTTTGCCAGTCTAAACAGAATTGCAAACAAACAGATAACAAGTTAAATAAAAATTGGTTTCGTTAGAAAATTTTATTAAAATATGTATCAATATGAACATTGAAGAAAATTGTTAAGCGAATATTGTGTAGTGGCAATAAGAACGATGTGAATCAGTTCACATAAACATAAACAGTTCAATTTTGTAGAAAGAACACAACATCTCAATGGAATAATTCACGGAGTTCCTTTGCTTCCACCAATTAGCTTGAGAAACTAATATCACAATCGGGAGACGACAACGACGTAGATATGTTGCCTGATGAGAATACTTTTTATCAAACAAATTTGTGTATCATTAAACTATACTGTTTTCTGTTTATTCTTCTAAAGGACAAGCGATCTGGCGAGCGCCATTTACACCCGGAATACATGGATATGTGGCATGGCAATATAATTAACTCGACGTCAAGGTAATGTTGAATTCGTTTTTAAAAGAGATCTTTTTTTGTGATTATTTTTTTTATCTAAAATCAAATTCCATGTTCGCTTATTATATATAGTTAGACGCGATATACTCTTCGTCGTCGTCGTATTCCAATGATTTTTTTCCTTTTTACAACAACAAATGAACTTTTTATATTGATGGAGTAACATACCCATATATACGTATATCAATAGTGATAACCACATTCGTTCTCACATTATTTTATTAAATAATTTTTCAATGTTTAATTCATATTGATATTTTAATTAAATTCTAAATCGAAACAAATTGTACTTGTGTACTTGTGTTATGTCTCCTTACAATGCCCTTGCAAATTACTGTGAAGTGTGAAAAGTACGACAGCAAGTTTGTTAACTGTTAACTCACAATCTCACAAAATAAATAAAAGAAAATCAAACTTGTTTCATGTTCGTTTTTGCAAGAAAAATCTGAAATCTGAGATCAAATATGAAAATTAAAAACGAATTCGACATAAGTTCACACATTATCGGAAGAGGATTTTGATATAAATACTTCTTTCTTTTAGAGCATTTTCAATTGGTCGTCTGAATCTTTCTGCAATCGTTCCACTGCAACAAAAACTTCTGGACGATTTTAAGAAGGGAATTTTGCTTCTCAACTTGAAGTCAGAATCTACTCAAATATGAAAATGAAGCGACAGCTTATAAAAAAAGTGCAGCTGAATCCAAATTCGATTTTATTCTTACTCAAAGAAACAATCTGAAAATATTGGTAAGACATACAAAATTATAGTTTAGTTGTCCTACTGATATAAATGTGAATGTTTGTGTGTTTGGATTTTTGTTTGAACGGATTTGGATGAAATTTGGTAGGAAGGATAAGGTTACAAAACCTATATTTATTTCGAAAAATGCACGCTTCCTAATAATAAAAATCCTTTAATCGCAGATCCACACAGACGAAGTCGCAGGTAGAATCTAGTAATCTAAATAAATCTTACTTATATTATAAATGTGAATGTTTGTATGTACGCTTCTTTTATTCCTTAAATTTGCACTGCTCCTATGGGTATGGGAGCAATATGAATATTTTTTTAACAGGTTGATTTAAATAATAAAAATCGTTTCATCTGAGTGAACACATAAATAGGCTAAAATTCATTTAATCTTATTCCACAGCAAAAGCTAAAAAACATTTATAGATATATATAAATCACTTATTGTAGCAATATAGGACAAAAATCAAATATATTTATTTAAAAATATATAAAATTATGCTATATTCATATCAACGTTAAGGTTACTTTTCAAAAATATTTGCATAGTTGATTCAAGAACTGCGCTTTCAGAATGGTCTTACAAGTTGGGGAATCTCTACTGTAAAAAAATTTAACAAGAGTATTCTTTTCACTCATTATAAGAATATGGTGCAAAGTGCAATATTCTTTGAAATAGTTTTCTATACCTTCTATACTTACTTATCCTCCAAAGATTTTTTGGAAATTTACATTTCACAATTATGTTCCGTTTATTCTGAAGAAGAAAAAAACACTTCATGCATTTCCACACCACCTATGAGGTATGCACTTTGGTGCGTTAACCGATTTTTTGTTAAGGTGTTCGGTTTCCCCAGTAGGCCTATTGCACCTCAATATAAAAAGAGCATATTAGTGTTTTTTTAATATTTCAACATTTAAATGATATAACTAAAAAAGCATATAGTAAAAGAAAAAATACGAACCCTTTTAACTGCACCCTTTTTTTCTTTTGTTGTTGGTAGTAGTAGTAGTAGATGATTTTTTCTTTGAATGATTTTTCTGGTTTTGAATATGTCTGAAAGGCGGTTAATTAACCTGCACCTTGGTATTAGCTTGTTCGCCCTTATGCATGACATTTTGTTTCTTAGATTGCTTGATATATCATTCTTAATTAAAATGATCATACAAATATTGTTATTCAAAACACGTTTTTACGCTACTTACTCAAATTTGAACTTTGTGAGCTCGTAGTTATGGACTTTTTCCGTATACACACCGCCGTTAAACTTTATTGCCGTGACACACAACAGACAATAAAATGATCGCCAGAATTCTAACTAGGTATTTTCTTGTTTGCCCTTGACCACCTCATTTTGTTTCTTGGATTGTTCGATATATCATTCTAAATTAAAAGGATACGCGAATGTTAAAACATTTAGAAAGATGATACAAATATTCAAAAAGCGTTTTTACGCTACTTACTTGAATTTGAACTTCATGAGTCGGTAGATGTGGACTTTTCCCGTATATAATACGCTGCCATTGGTATTATGACTTCACTGCTGTGACACACAGATAACTCATTATTTAAATCGTCGCAAAGTAGCCAAGTATGTCCTAGATCGGTATCTTTTTTGAAATAGACAATAAAATGATCGCTTGAATTCGATTTATGTTTGGCGATAACTCCAGCCAATCTTCAAAAGACAAAAGTGCAATAATTTGTATTATTAATACATATGAAAATAGTTGTTACATACCTGTACCGATACGCAAATTGTAAATTGTTTGGTAAATCGTCCACCGTACATTGTAGACTAAAGTTTATTTCCAAACTTGGTCTTATGTCGAGTTCAACCCATATGTGATTGTTCATCTTAATGTTTTCACTTACTAATCCAGAGCAGTTTGCAATTTGGCATTTGATGGGATTCCTCATTTCGTAAACAATTGAGGTTTGCAAATTTTTGAATCCTCCAAAACCATTACCAAAAGAATAATGGTTGACCCCGAGCAATTCCTCCTCTCTGTTAATTTCCAAAACTCCGCAACTCGGACTGCTACATCGCTTATTCCTTAGAAGACTTGGTTCCGATGAAAACAATTTTTTTATTAGGCCGCCTATGGAGTCCGTTGCATCTAAATAGCAGGGATCAAGACTTGTTTTGCTAAAGTCTTCTTGTACATGATAAAATCTTTGCAAAAGTTCCAGCCTCTTCTTATATATTGCAGCGTTAGGACCCGTGTCTACTAAATTATGTATAAATACTAAAAATTCGTTTGTAGACGCTTTAATGTAATCGAAATGATGCGGATAATGTAAGGCACTCAAATATAATAAGTTGGCGATTGCGTCGAAGCCACAAGTGTTGGCGACTTTAAAATAAATTCTGTTCAATTTTACTGGCGGTAAAATACTACCATTTTTAAGAACACGTATGCTTTTTTTGTGACATCCCATTGCTTCATTGAAATTCAAAACTTTTTTAAAATAAAATCCTTCCGAGTTGTTTTTCTTGCAACCTTTTTGTTTGCGCTCCTTTTCTTTTATTATTTCTTTAACACGTTCTATCCTACTATTTATTGTATATGGGCTGCTTGTATGTGTAAGAGGTAGTTCTTTAAAATGTTCCTCAAATGAATATTCACTGTTTTCCTCCAGAGCAGGGCTCTTTGGAACATCGGATGGGAACCATTCATTTTCAAAGCTGTTTTCTAAAGAGGGCATATATTTTTTGTTTTGTTTGGACAGACCTCCCCATTCTTCATACGATAATATGTCTGAATCGTCTTTTAACGCCAATCGATTTTCTTTTAAAATAGTTTCTTGACTTTTTCTTTTTAACCGATTCTGTTTGAAGGCGATATCTTGAGTTAAATAATGAGTTTTCTGTGTGTCTTGATTTTCGTTAACAATATTTTGGGAAGTGTTTGCCAGACAAGGCGAAGGAAGCTTCTTATCTGAGTGATTAATGTGCGTCAAGTTAGAGGCCACTACTATTGTTCCAGTTTTTATTCCCATTATATGCTCGTGAAGAAAACGATTTGCAGAGGTCGGTAATCTTAAATTGAGCGTTCTTCTCAAGCTACCAAAATATCCTTCTTGATAGGCTGATGATGCGTGCTTTGTAGTACATGGAATAGCGGCAGCAGTCCAAAGTGGAAATTCTTTTGCAAGCCTTTCCAAGTTTTTTAAAAACTCCGGCAAGTAATAAGCGTTTGCCTCTCCTTTTAGTTGCGATATCTCTCCCATTGGCTGAACTTTTGCAATAAGTTCTCTGATGTACGCGTGTGTCAAAGTAATATCCTCCTCCAAATCCATTTGATTTTTTGCAGTGCATGGAGTATCTTCAGAACGCTCTTCATACATAGCTGTTTTTTCCTCAATTTCATTGATCTTAATTTCTCTAGTCATCATGAGATTACAAAGTTTTTCTCGTGCTTCTTTCACGCTTATCGAATCTGTAGAAATTATAACTTGATGATTTTCGTATGGTTGCGAAGCAACAGCACAAGTTAATGAAAATACACGTTCGAATTCTTTTATTTCCTGGCAATCTATCATCAAAGCAATTGTGCGGAGGAAAAAGCGTTTTACGTCTGGGTGACATGTCCTTTTTATGCAGTCCCAACGTGCAACCAACGCCATTACGTGTGCAACGTCAACACGAATCAATGTTTTAGCCGGCCTTGTGTTGACTCTTTCAACTGCATCGATGTTTGCCCATTTAAAACACGAGTCTATATAGCTTTTAAGCGACATGTTGTTGAAAGTTCGGCACATTCCTAATAAAATTGCTCGTCCGTAATCACTTATCGCTTGGGGGGGAGCTTTGATGCCTGCTCGTAGCCATTTATCTAACCAAAATGTCACAAACCCCGTATCATGGCTTTCTGTTTTCGTTTGGCTAACTGGAATAGTTTTATTTTCAACATTTATAGTTGCAGTATACAAGAAAATGTGACCGGTTTTTTTTCCTTCAAATAATTCAAACTTGTTTATAAATTTTCCCGTGGCATCTATAGATATTTCGGCTTTTTCACCCATTGTACGTAAATATTCTCTGTAGACATGCAGTTGATTATTAGTAAAGTAAATAGTATAAAAATTAATCGATCCAAGTTCTCGAATGGCGTTGTCATATTGGGGATTTTGTGACATTTTTTGTATCATTTTTTTCTTGTGGCTTCATTCCCTGTTCGATTTTTGATCTTTCCATTTTTATCTGTCGGTAAATATGATTTGGGCGTATGTGAGGAGGTACATTTTGTCCAAACTGCATTCTTTCCCCAATTAGCTTCTGCACATATTTTTCAGCGCTTGTATTTGTTAATTCCACTCCAATTTGTTGTCTTTGTTCTCCTCTTATGTTATTGTAAACTCTTTCGTGATAAATACACTTTCGAGTGTCAGCAGTTTTAATGACCACTTCCAGATGTTCTCCATCTATTGGTGGCCTTTTTGCCCAGCCTCTCACTTTATTTCCACATCTCTTACTACGGCAAAAACCAGAAAATTGAAGGAAGTGGACATTTTGTGTGGACTCGGAATTTATCCTCGAATTTTTATAATTAAAGGCACAGGGAAAATTGTAACGTCGTCTTAAAGCATCGGTCAATACATTTGCCCAAACGTATTTTTTTAAGCGATTTTTATTTTGTTCGTCTGGTTTAATTTGTTGCCATTCTCCTGGAGTTAGCAAAAGTTGAAAAAGTTCAAGATTATCGCGTGCGTCATCTTCATCAATGTAAGAAGTATCGGAATCACTGGTTAAAGTGTCGTACTTTGGCGATTCCAAGTCTCGAATGTCAATAAGTTTTTGTCGGCCCTTAGATTTAGGTACATTATAACCCTTTTCTATTAGGACCTGATACAAATGACCATTTTTATTTTCCCGTACATAGGTATAGCATGTTTGGGGTTTCCACTTTCCCCCAAAATCCTTGCTCATCTGCTTCCAAACTTCTGCAGACAAGGGCGGGAGATCACTGGTTAAAAAGTGATGAATGTGCATTGAGATAACTCTCATGATTTTTACACTTTCGATCACAGACTTTCGACCAGTCATTTTCTGAGTTCTGTAAAAATATATTTTAGATTTAATTAAAGACTTAGGTCGAATTCATGAAAGCTTCAAATATATAACGAAAAAAAAATAATTACTCAGCAATTTCGTATTTTGAAAATAAAATAGAAAAGGTATGTTTTCTTTAAACTTTAAGAAACAATGTGTTATAGAACACAATTTAAATTAAAAGCTAATATGAACTTTATTTTCAGGAAGTATGCAGCAACTGTTAGTATTATTGAGAAGGGATTTTTCAATTGTTAAAAAGTTTGACCTTGACAAATCAACAATCTCAATTCATATCATAAATATGAGCTGGAAATTCATCAATGTATTTTGGAACAACGATGTGACGTGAATTAGTTTCGAATTGTAACTATTTTGGTATTTTGCAAAAGTATAATAAAGTTGTATTATATAGAGAGAAAACTACAACACAGGTTTGACGGTATATGTGCATATACCACAATCCATATCGGATGTATCTTTATATTTTTGGTTGACTTTATTGTTTCTAAAAATGCTGCAACGGCTTAGATTAAAATGTACACATAATATGTACATTGTGTGCTTTTGAATGCAATTTTTAAAACTCCAGTTTAGATTTGTTTATATTTAGGAAAAAAGATGTAAATTCAAATAAAATATTCAAAATAGCTACAACCTAACATTGAGTCCAATAATTTTGTGTGTATAAATAATTTTTGTTTATATAACTGCATAAATCAATGACTGTGTAAATAAATTAAATTACCTTAGAACAGAGTTCTAAGACGATAGTGCTTTGAAATCAGGGTACCATAAAAATCAGAGAGCTTACAAATATTAGTCCCGAAATCGTAGGGTTAAGTTATCGGAGCTTTATGAATAAATTGGGCGTTGATGTAATTCTTCCTTCTTAAAGGACGACTAAAGGAAAATCACATTTGGGCAATGAGTCCAGTGAGAGTGATATTTTAACACCTAAAACACTGACTTAGAATGGAGCTTACAAGTATTGAAAATTTAACTTGTGAAAACGCGTCGAAAAAGGAACAATTCGAATAAACCATTAAACGAAACATAGACGTCATTTGCCATCTTCACGGCTGTGCAGCAAATAACTCTTAATAGTGGAGACGAGAACATTGGCAGATATTTTACTAGTATTTAATACACTTGTTTTTTATTCTTATTCTAAGTTCACACCAATTGGTGATTTCAGCGCCACTCTTGTTTCTTGTGCAGGTCCATGTTTAAAAATAATGCTTTATGATAGTACTATAGGCAGTGTATAAAGGTTGCTTTCAGGAATGGAACAATCTAATACCTGGAGTTTTGCCTTCAACCCCACAGGTGGAACATAAAGGGCGAAGCAGAAAAGGAGCAGAGTTGTGTTCGTAGTCGAGAATAATAGTGGGTTAATGAAGAAGAAGAAGATTCTCAACGCAGCATACATACATAACATATTTAATATATATATATATATACATACTTTTGAAGTATTTTTTACATACCTTTGAAGAAATGCACAATCTGTAATCAGAAAAAAATTGTTTAATGCACTTTATATCTCTAAAAAATTAAGAAATTGTATTCTCACTATGAGTATACTAATTGTTTTTTTTTTTAATGAAATAACTTTAAAATATTCGCTTAGAAAATTTCAACACAGCCAGTAACTTCTTCTGTTAAAAAACCAGACAAAGTAACGCAATTATCAATTCCGTTAGGTTTAAAAAGTACCAAATCAACCATGTCATGGTTTTAGCTTAAAATGTAATGGAACAGTTGAACTTTGGTAGTGCTGCCACTTGACGCTATTTTCTATATAGTTATGCATTGTTACTCGTGATTATAGGTAACTATTAGTACAAGTTATGCATTCGCAATAAAAAAAATATTGAGATAACAATCAAAAATATTTGAGTTAGTGGCACTAACTTGGACTACAGCCTGAACTATTGGGGTTGAAATTCAACATAGGACTTTTTTCAACTTTTTTTCGCTCAAATACTTACATTATAACCATTATGTAAAAGCTTATTTTTCGGGGTAAAAAATCAGTGTACTATTGCAGGTGTGGATTATTTTTTAGTGAACAAAAAATGTAGGTTAATAGGCTAATAACAGTAGCTCCCATAGAAGAGATGTAGGCAGGCAAAGTATTTTACATTTTATTATTTTTGAGTTATGATTTTGTTTTGTATTTTTAATTATTAAAAAAAAATAATTTGAAAAAATCAACATTTTGAAAACGTAGGTGCATTTTTTTTGCTTAAGTCTGCATTCTTGATTTTTTTTTTATAAAAAAAATTGTATTTCAAAAAATTTTATTTTTAACATTGCCTACGATTTTAAAACAAATCTTATGTTTCATATTTCTTAAATAAATAAAATTACACTTAAATTATTCCACTGAAAACTTTTTCACATACTTTTCCGAAAATTCAAAACATACCAAAATCGAATGAAGACTTCTTCGACGTTGTGACCGCACATAAAATCAAGTCATAACAATGCAATTCAACCATGCAATTTATTTTTTTTTAATAAGGCAATCGTATCCTAGTTATGGCAATATTCAAACTTGACCCTAAATACGTTGACAGAGAAAAAAGTGGACCCCATCTATATTTTCGATTTTAATCTAAGCTTCGTTAGTTGGGATACCTTATTGTATCCATTTGTTGTTTATTAAAACAATAAAAATGCAAAAATAACTCCTTAAAACTATTGCTAATTCCACCTTTTAATTGACTAGTTAAACAAACTATTCAGGAAAGTTCGCATTGCTTCTAGGACGTTAAGGATAATCCAACGAAAAACGCTATTAAATCCCTCAACAAATTATTCTTTCAATATATATTCGCGGAAGAAATGGAGATTATGTTCTCTTTATTGGGATGTATTATAGATTATATACATAGATGTATATACCATAATTTTGTAAAAAAAATCAAAGTGCACAAACAAATATATTTAATGGGCAGATTTTTACAGAATTATTTTTGTCTCACTAAAAATCGCATTCACTAATAAGCTTTTCGTTCAATTTTCAATTTTTTTTTTAATTTTAAGATTCATAAATGACTAGCTTCTATTCCAGACAAAAACAAATATTTAAACATTCACATTTACAGTATTAGTAGGATTCTATTAAAAAAACTACGAAGTTTTTTTTTCAAACTACATCCGAGCCCTTGCTTTAAAAGTACTAGAGTAATGTCAAACTACATGCCTACGTATACGATACGATGCGAAGGATAAAAGAACAAATTCAAATATAAAGGACAACCTTCTGCTATTCTTGCGATAGCTATGTTAAAAAAAAAACAATAAACATACATTTGTTGCCTCTTAAAGTACTGGTTTTTCCATTTGAACTTCAACGAAAGAAAACTACTTTTTAACGATTTTTGTTTAATTCAACAATGATTTTATTTTTCTCAATAATAACATTAATAATTATGAAGGTATGTATAAAAATATACAATGTAGATACCATAATTTAAGATTTGTCTTACAATTGAATTTAAATATACTAAAAACTACAACATTTGGCCTTCTCCCATTTAAATGTTCTGAAAATAAAAAAAAAAGTTAACAAACAAATGGAATTCAAAATAAATTTATTTGAAATCTATATTCTATGCATGTATATATATATAAGACTGATTTCGAACTACCAAAAAAAAAACACACTAAGCCACAATAGGATTTTGAGTCGATTTTTTTAAATACATACATTGTTCAATTTAAACATTTACTTCCTACAATAGAGTTAATTTTCAATAAGCTTCTCTAGAATATGAACAAGAAGTGTAACTGAAGTTCATTATGATGTGATTTTTTCCAAACTTTTTTAAATTGAATAATATAAGCAAAAGTATAAAGTTTTTCAATAAAAAAAATAGTTATATAAAATTTGGTACAAGTAAACCTTAGTTATCATTTATTATTTAATATATTGTTGATATATACTTTTTTTGGATAAGAGAGACTAGTTGCCCTTCTGCCTCCTACCGATGTAGGTACGCTTCTTCATTGAAATTTCATTGAAGAAACCAACGTGAAGTTGGCTCCTGCCAGACCATATATATTAGGCCAATGTTTGTAATATTTTGGAGAGCTATTTTTTCAAGTTATGGAATCGTGAATATGAAAAAAATCGGAATAACAATCAAACATGTTACATGTCATTACTATGATATAACAGTGTAAAAAAATAGGTAGTTATCTGTCTGCTTGAATATATACGTATGTACATGTGAATTTATGGTTTTTTGGCCTTAACGGCTATACAGATTCTCTTCGATTTTTGTACCTAAATTATAATTAGACTTCTAGGTTCGGAGATATCCTTATTCTTATTTTTGAAATTTCTCACTATCTTTGCATTTGGTTTTCAAAAGGCACTTTTTTTAGACTGAATTCTAAATAGAAATCTTTGAATGCAGTTTCTTGCCGGATGCAAACCTGATTCTGGAAATGTATTTATCTTCTTTCTAGGACTTCTAGGTTCAGAGATATCCTTATTCTTATTTTTGAAATTTCTCACTATCTTTGCATTTGGTTTTCCAAAGACACTTTTTTGAGACTGCATTCTAAATAGAAATCTTTGAATGCAGTTTCTTGCCGGATGCAAACATGATTCTGGAAATGTATTTATCTTCTTTCTAGGACTTCTAGGTTCAGAGATATCCTTATTCTTATTTTTGAAATTTCTCACTATCTTTGCATTTGGTTTTCAAAAGACACTTTTTTGAGACTGCATTCTAAATAGAAATCTTTGAATGCAGTTTCTTGCCGGATGCAAACCTGATTCTGGAAATGTATTTATCTTCTTTCTAGGACTTCTAGGTTCGGAGATATCCTTATTCTTATTTTTGAAATTTCTCAATATCTTTGCATTTGGTTTTCAAAAGACACTTTTTTGAGACTGCATTCTAAATAGAAATCTTTGAATGCAGTTTCTTGCCGGATGCAAACCTGATTCTGGAAATGTATTTATCTTCTTTCTAAGACTTCTAGGTCCGGAGATATCCTTATTCTTATTTTTGAAATTTCTCACTATCTTTGCATTTGGTTTTCAAAAGACACTTTTTTGAGACTGCATTCTAAATAAAAATCTTTGAATGCAGTTTCTTGCCGGATGCAAACATGATTCTGGAAATGTATTTATCTTCTTTCTAGGACTTCTAGGTTCGGAGATATCCTTATTCTTATTTTTGAATTTTCTCACTATCTTTGCATTTGGTTTTCCAAAGACACTTTTTTGAGACTGCATTCTAAATAGAAATCTTTGAATGCAGTTTCTTGCCGGATGCAAACCTGATTCTGGAAATGTATTTATCTTCTTTCTAGGACTTCTAGGTTCGGAGATATCCTTATTCTTATTTTTGAAATTTCTCAATATCTTTGCATTTGGTTTTCAAAAGACACTTTTTTGAGACTGAATTCTAAATAGAAATCTTTGAATGCAGTTTCTTGCCGGATGCAAACCTGATTCTGGAAATGTATTTATCTTCTTTCTAGGACTTCTAGGTTCAGAGATGTCCTTATTCTTATTTTTTAATTTTCTCACTATCTTTGCATTTGGTTTTCAAAAGACACTTTTTTGAGACTGCATTCTAAATAGAAATCTTTGAATGCAGTTTCTTGCCGGATGCAAACCTGATTCTGGAAATGTATTTATCTTCTTTCTAGGACTTCTAGGTTCGGAGATATCCTTATTCTTATTTTTGAAATTTCTCAATATCTTTGCATTTGGTTTTCAAAAGACACTTTTTTGAGACTGAATTCTAAATAGAAATCTTTGAATGCAGTTTCTTGCCGGATGCAAACCTGATTCTGGAAATGTATTTATCTTCTTTCTAGGACTTCTAGGTTCGGAGATATCCTTATTCTTATTTTTGAAATTTCTCAATATCTTTGCATTTGGTTTTCAAAAGACACTTTTTTGAGACTGAATTCTAAATAGAAATCTTTGAATGCAGTTTCTTGCCGGATGCAAACCTGATTCTGGAAATGTATTTATCTTCTTTCTAGGACTTCTAGGTTCAGAGATGTCCTTATTCTTATTTTTTAATTTTCTCACTATCTTTGCATTTGGTTTTCAAAAGACACTTTTTTGAGACTGCATTCTAAATAGAAATCTTTGAATGCAGTTTCTTGCCGGATGCAAACCTGATTCTGGAAATGTATTTATCTTCTTTCTAGGACTTCTAGGTTCGGAGATATCCTTATTCTTATTTTTGAAATTTCTCAATATCTTTGCATTTGGTTTTCAAAAGACACTTTTTTGAGACTGAATTCTAAATAGAAATCTTTGAATGCAGTTTCTTTTTTTTTTTTTTTTTTTTTTTTTTTTTTTTTTTAGTAGATTTAATTTATTTTGAATTCAATATAATTTGATTATAACAATTAATTAAATAAAGCAATTATATACACTTCAGAATATTAATCAAAATAAATTTAGTGACATTTATATTTATACAAAACAGTGTTAATGTCACTTCAATTTAAAAATACATAGGTATCTTATATGGGTGGGGTGACCCTTGATAAGAAAAACTTGACCCTTGAAAATAAAAATTGCAAGCAGAGGTAGGTACAATGAGTAAGAGGTAACCTTCATAATGATAATATAACAGTTCATATACACATAGCCTTATACAAAATTCAATTTTACTACATACATGTTTTTTTGTATTTATGTTTGAGCATTTAGTAAGCATTCAAGTTCTTTTGGTTGAAAATCTAATAGCCAGTTTCTTATATCTTTTTCAATTTTTCTAGAGACATTTATTGTTCTGAGATTTCGGGGTAATTTGTTGAAAATACGACAAGATGCTACACTGTAAAAATTACGCAATGCTGTGGTGCGGTATCTGGGAATCGGAACCAAGTTCATTGAATTTATTCGCAAGTTGTGACTGTCAAGAAATCTAGAGTTAAGATTACCAGATCTAAAGAAAAAAACTTTTAACACTTTGAAACAGTATAAATGCCGTAAGGGAAGAATGTTCAGATACTTGAAAAGAGGTAAACTAGGATGTAAACGATGTTTGTTACACATTATCCTTATGATACGCTTCTGAAGTATTAATAATGGCTCAATTTTGTTTAAATGAGTACCACCCCAACATGTAACACCATACTGCAACTTAGACTGGAAAATACCATTATAGATAATGCTCAACAGTTTCTTAGAACAAACTTTTTGAAGGTAATAAAAGTTTCTCACAGTCGATCTAAAATACTTTTTCAGCGAATCAGTGTGGTGCAGGAAGGACATTTTTGCATCCATTATTAAGCCAAGATATTTAAATTGGTTCACTACTTCCACCTCAAAACATTTTTCACTGCAGTCAATATTAAAACAGAAGCTATTCGTTGAACTACATGAGCAATTATATAATCTGAATTTCTGGCATTCAGGTGCATGAAAACAAATATTTACATCAGGACTCGATTGAGAAGAGAGGCTAAAAAACATAATTTTTGTTTTCGAACTAATTACTAATTTATGGTCGGCAAACCACAGTCTTAATAAATCTAAGTCCCAATTTATATCACTAAGAAGATCCAAACGACTACTTGATCCGTAGACGCACCCAACATCATCAGCAAAAGCAGTTAAAGCACCTTTGAATCTTAACTTAAATAAAGAATTTATATATATTAGGAAAAGAGTAGGTCCTAGCACTGAGCCCTGGGGAACACCCAAATTATTAAACTGTGATTCACTTCTGATGTTGTCTACTTTTACTTTTTGAGATCTGTTTTTTAGATACGAACGAAACCAATCGATCATAAAACTGCGAAAGCCAGCATGTTCTAATTTTGTCAACAATATCTCATGGTCCACCATGTCAAAAGCTTTCGTAATGTCGACAAATAAGGCTGCAGTGTTCTTTTTCATATCTAAATTAGAGTATATTTCGGAAGAAAAATCTAGAAGAGCATCTTCTGTCGATCTACCCGATCGAAAACCAAACTGTATTTCACTAAAAAAAACATTTTTTTCCAGAAACTTTAACATTCTAGATTTTACAACTTTTTCAAAGACTTTGCTAAGAGATGAGAGCAGCGAGATAGGTCTGTAGTTACATACATTATTAGTGGCCCCTTTTTTCAACAACGGAATAACATCTGCGCACTTAAGAGCTGCAGGAAATATACCAGAGGTTATACTGAGATTAAAAATGTTAGCTAAAGTGTCAACTATAAACCAAGCAATATTTTTTAAAAGGCAACTAGAAATTCCGTCAATTCCACATGAGTTAGAGTTTTTTAGCGATTTTATAGACTGCAACAACTCCGATGGTGTAATAGGTTCGAAGAAAAAACTGTGCCTGAGGAATGGTTCATTAAGAGACCTATGGGTACAACTTTGCGATTGGTGTAGTGGTCTTGAAGCGTTTGCTATCGTAACAAAGTAATGATTAAAATAGTTGGCAATCTCGTACTTATCAGAAATGACTGAGTCGTCAACTCGTAGCTCCTTAGGTCTTTTATTAATGGTACCTTTATTTAAAATACCGTTGACTACACGCCATTCTCGTTTTAAGTCACCTTTAGCGGAAACAAATTGACTTTTATAAAAATTGTCCCGACAGTTTGGGATTTCCCTCTTTAGTTCAGTACTCAAGCGTTTTACTTTATTTTTTAGGTATCTATTATTAGGATGCTTAAAGCTTTTAAACTTCAGTTTGTTTTTCAGGCTAATCTTAACTAACAAGCTGTGTTTAATCCAAGGTTTTAGTTTCTTGATATTTTTCTTTTTTCTTACCGAGTACGTGCAGCTATTTATATGTTTCTTAAGAGTTGCAATGAACACATCAAAAGATTTCGAAACATTGCTTTCTATGAAGACGTTATCCCAAAATTCAAAAACTAAGCATCGTCTTAGTTTGGCAAAGTCAACTTTAGTTCGCTTGGTTTGCGGGGGAGAAATATTATGAAGCGTACTATGTGATCTTACAGGTTTGCTTACAATAAGACCAGTCATAACATGATCAGTAATGTCAAAATCAAAAACAAACTTTTCACAGCGATCAAGAGAAATATTAGAAAAGCGTGCATAAATATGATCTAAACATGTACCCGAGGTAATCCTTGTTGGTTCATTTATAATTGATTCTAGACCGTTAGTTGCCAATAAACTCATATAGTTTGAAACCAATAAGCTATCCTCTAAAATATCGATGTTAAAATCGCCCAATATTATTAGATTTCTACCCTTTTCATTTTCTAAGATATTTGAAAATTCCTCCATAAAAGCCGAGACATTGTATTTGTGCAGTCTATACACACAAAGAATAACATAATTTTCATGATCAGACTTAAAAGACATTTTTAAAATATCAGCACTCGAAACTTTTAGATTACTTGACACACACTCAAAATCATCCTTTGCAAAACAACCGACGCCACCGGCCGCATAATTATCATTTGTGTTCGCATAAAAGTTAAACCCTGGTATATTAAAGTCATTCAATTCAAAATCATATATCCAGATTTCCGAAACAAAAATAAAACTTGGAATGCAAGCCAAAGTGCTCAACTGAGATACAAGAGACGCAAAATTTTCTCTTAAGCTTCTTACATTTTGTTGAACGAAAAAAATCTTATTTTTACAATATAATTTATCGAAAAATACATTTTTGCAATTATTATTTGGAAGATCAAAGGTGAAAAAATCATCAATAAGTTCTTCATCAAAATTCATTTTAATTTAAAGTTTATGAAGTTTGAATTGAGAAAAAAAAAACAATTTGTGCAAATGCACTATAATTTCACAAGATCATCAAAAGACCTTATTGTGACTACTTTTCCACCTTCCACCTTTCGCATTAAGATTCTATTATTCTTAAGCCATACATATTTGTACCCTTTATTTTTCTTTACCTCTCTTGCCTGCATCAGTAAAGCTTGTGTGTATTTTGTTAGTGAGTCGTTAATATATATACTAGCTACTCCGCCGCTGCTGCCTCTGCTCCTGTTGTTGTTGTTGTTGCTAAAGATGCTCGTGTTTAACTTCTTAATTTCTTTCTTCTTTGCGTTCATAATCTGCTTCTTTCGCTCAATGTTAACAAAACTTAAGCAAATGATGGGTTTGATGGGAGATCCATGTATTGACTTACGTGTATGTTTAACGTAACAGTTGTTTATGTCGTCATCACATACTTCCACAGACAATGCCTCTCGAAATAGTTTCTGCGCCAAACATTTGGAGTTGCTATCGTCCACTGCCGGAACACCAACAATTTCAATGCAGTTACGTTTATGATTTTGTTGTTCCCAGTTTAGTCGGCTTTCTAGCATGTGCACTTTTGATTTTAAATCTGCGTTCTCAGCACGTAATTCTTTGATTTGATGCAAGAATTCCTTGTTAGTTTCTTCTAAGCTTGCAATCTTACGATAAATCATTTGTAGTGTGTATTGCTCTGGTTTTTCATTCGAAGTTGTTGCTGCTATGCTGCTGTCGTTGATTTTGTTGCTATTGCAATTCAAGCTAGCTGTTTCATCATTCTTGCCGGATGCAAACCTGATTCTGGGAATGTATTTATCTTCTTTCTGAGACTTCTAGGCTTGGAGATATCCTTATTCTTATTTTTGAAATTTCTCACTATCTTTGCATTTGGTTTTCAAAAGACACTTTTTTGAGACTGCATTCTAAATAGAAATCTTTGAATGCAGTTTCTTGCCGGATGCAAACCTGATTCTGGAAATGTATTTATCTTCTTTCTAGGACTTCTAGGTTCTATTCTTCTATCTTTGCATTTGGTTTTCAAAAGACACTTTTTTGAGACTGCATTCTAAATAGAAATCTTTGAATGCAAACCTGATTGAAGCTTAATGAAACGAAAATTCGTCACGACAAAGAGACAAACACATAAATATGTATATAAAACTGTTAGCTTTTCCAGTTGTTTAGTATATTACCTTTCCACTTGTTTCCTGTTTATAATAATATAATATTTGAAAATAAAAAGATATAAAGGTTTTTTCAGTTTGGTTTGTATTTTAGTATGGAAAAATTTAAACAACTGGCATAGATTCCTAGGAATCAGCAAATAAATTAAAAAGCTTAATTATGTTTGATGGAACGAAAAACTTATGATGTTTTTTCATATAAGCATTACTTCAGTAATAATTATAATTTTGTTTCACGGTTTCAGTTGTTCAAAATTCCAATATTTAAATATGTACATACACCATTTATGGACTCTGTTATTGCATGTTGTTGTTGTTAGTTTTTCAATCTTTTTTCTGAATTTTCTCGCATTGTAGATGAAGAAAATTGTGGTTGAATTTTGTTGTTAAGAGGTTAAATATTGTATGTGCCGTCGGAAATATGTGCTGAATTTGGAATGAATTGAAATGTACTATCGTCAGCCGTTGGAGCCAAGTTGCTTTTATCTACAAGAATTAGTAAAAAATAATGAATTGACTGAACAAAAAAAAGATTTTTATTTTACCTCTTTTTAGCAGAATCTGCGATAATGGATCGCAGGGATTCGCCCCGAATGGATTTGTTTTTTACCCAATTGGTGGGTTTTGTTGCTTCAACTGGCTTCTATTCATTGCCTGACCTTCGGAGAGTTCACTTAGATCGGATAAATCAGAGTCGTCCGATGTGTGTTTAGAGTGTTGGAGGATGGAACGTACGAAATATTTTCCTCCTTATAATATATTTACTTTATTAAACAGGTCAAAATCTCATCAAGCATGGGAGATTGCGTTTGTGAAAATATCACATGTATATGTTGTGTGTCTGCTTGAAGCAATATCAAAACTTTTTGATTTTTGTTTAATCAAGTAGCAAGCATTGATGTGTTTATATTCAGGACAGAGACGAGGCAACTTACTTGAACTAAACAAAATACAATGCGAACGATAAGAAACTCTACGTCCTTTCAATTCATAATGTACGTAAAATGAATGATTGAAGATTTGTTCTTGAAGTGTGTATGCAATGTAAAGCAGAATTTACTTACACTCCTCCTCATCCAATGCTTGATGAGATGTTGACGGGTGTATATGCCGCTTTAGGGTGATGGTATAAGTGCTTGGCCTTGTCTTTGACGTCAAGACTGTATTTAGTAGCCTTCGGTACGGGCACAGCCGGTCGGATGTTTCGTCATGTCACACAGTGATCCTCCCAATGATTGTTGTTCAACCAGTAACCAAAGCAATCTTCTTGTAGATGTTACTCGCAGCTTCTTCGAATGTAGTCAATTCCACGCGTGGAATTCATAAAGTAAAATCATTTCTTGGGCAGAACAAGAGAACAGGCCTTTTTTCGTCCTTTTTCTTTTGTGCCTGAATTAAACCCTTTCTTGGTCGACCTGGACCATATTTAGCTGGAGCAGTAGAATTGAAAACTTCTGGTTACGGAACATCTGCCTTAACAGCTGGCTGCGATGTATATCCGTAATCGTGAACCAGATAGTAATTTTGTTTAACTTATAGGCGGTAGCAAATAAGTTTGCTACAATGCACCTTGACTTGCTTGATGTTGAAGATGTTGACGACATCTTGACCTCATCCGGAATACTATTGTCTTCATCCGCATCTCAGACAATTTCGACCACAAATAAGTTGAGTCTTTTTTCGACGGGTGGCAATTCCGGAGGTACTGTTTGTAGCGATGGTTCTTCAAATGCAGACTTAGGCGAAACCACTGATTGTGCTTTCTTAGCCTTCCGCTCTTTTGCTTTTATATTCTCGTCTGCTTCCTCTTAGCAACCTGGTGTTTGTTGGGAATCCGGTGGCGAATTCATAATTATTTCCTCCAAATCCGATGAGAATGCCAGCCGATTGATAGCGGCAGTTGTGCTAGATAAACTCGGTTGCACTTTTTATCTTCTAAATCTGAATAGATCTTAAATTTCCACTTGTGTGGCTACCCGTATCCCCAGACTTTTGTAGTTGGAAGTGGCATTTTGCCATTGTGAGAAGACAGGCAAGATAGCGACATTTGACCATCAACTTTGGTCGGTTGAATCGGACTACTAGATTCCTTATATCCGCACATCGTCATCGCTGGATTAAATAGCGCTAGAAAAAAAATATATTGCGTTACGGAAAATTATTACAAAATAAAATAACAAAGGAATTTTAAAATCTATCTACCTTGAAAATGAAATTGAATTTTTTGTTTTGATTTTCGCTGTCAATTGCTTGCGACAGAATTTGGGACAAGAAAACTGGGTTTACATGTGCAAGTGTTTTTTAATTTAATAACAATATAGCCACGTTACGTTACGAATGGTTTATTTACAATTTGTTAATTAATTAATAAACTAAGGTTTTCCAAATTCTAAAAATGGTTTTCCAAATTTGTCCAAACAATTCCCCATCGATTGAAACCAAAAAAGTCCACTTTTTTTTCTATGTGCTGCTAACTATACGCCAAATCTTTAATTGTTAATAACTTTTAAACTATAGTTTTCCAAATTCTAAAAATGGTTTTCCAAATTTTTCCAAATGTTTTCCAAATTCGGGGCACCAAAAAAATCAAAATTCCCGACATAGTGCTGCTAACTATACGGGGGTCAATGTTAACCAAATGGATGTTGTTGTTGATGCAAAATAATAATCGTCGAAAGATTTTTTTTAAAAAACTTCAATGTTTTTCCGAAATAAAAGAATTACTTGCAGTTACTTTAAAAATCTTTTATTCAAACAATAATAATTATTTATAATTGATCGACACATTTTTAGTTGTTGGCTTTCTTTACTTTTTTTCCATCACTTCACTTTTTTTCACCGGCAGCTTGTGGTTTTGCAGCATATTTCTCGACATATTAGCAGTAGCAAAAATATACTTGCGGCAGCATTTACCACTTGCCGGGGCTTGGGTGGGGAGAAAGATGAATTGAAGTTAATTTCGGCTTTCTTAGCCACTTTTTTTACATGTTATAATTAGTTAGCTTGGATGTTTAAAAGGTTAAAAATTAAGAAAACATTAGTTGAGGGTTCTTAATTAAAAATCTACATTATCTAGAGGCGGTATTATTACTTAATCGAGAGCTGCGCTATTTAGAGTCGATATTAAATGTTAAAAATTTTGCGCAAATTTCTCTAATACCACCCAAGTTAATTTGTACTGTAAACAAACTGTTGACAGATCAACCATTTCAATTAATATCATAGACATAAATTTGAAATAGTTAGAAATCGTAAATAGTTCACATTTCAACAATGCATTTTGGAACGATGCTGTGATAATAAATGTCAGGCATCGAAAGTAATGTAAAAACACCCCACTTATGAATTATGAATGTAAATAATCAGTTTGTTAAGATTATAACGGAATGCCTGACATAGCTTTTGCGCTGTTTAACAAACAGCATGTATTTGATAACATTTTCAAATTTTGATGTGCTAATTTTTCTTTACCTAATAATTTTTTTTACTTTCTTATTTTTCGTTTATAAATAATTTTTTGTTTTCTGCCAAGGCTCATGGTTCACCCTGTCGTTGAGCAACAGACTGAACGAACTTATTTTTTTATCATGATACTTTTTCTTTTTATACCGACAACAACAATCAGCTGTCTGCCAATCTGTCATTAATCTAACAAAAATTCATCAAGTTTTCAGCACAAATTCCTAATTTGCATTTAAAAAAACAATGGCTAATCGTGAAATATTTGCAAAAGCCTTACCAAACGTAAAGTTAGCAACTCGTTTCGATGCCGATGGCAATGAAGTTCAGGTAAGAACAAAAAAACATGCAAAAATCAATTGTTGAAGTGCCTTTGCAAAGAAAATCGACTCTTTCAACTAGGTCGAACGTCGTGAGGATGAAGAACAGAATGCCAAACAACAGGAAATCTTTGAGATTCTAGTGAACGCCGGATACTTCCGTGCCCGCATCAAGGGCTTATCGCCGTTCGACAAAATTGTGGGCGGCATGACATGGTGCATCGAGTGTTGCGATTACGACGTCGACGTTGATCTCTTATTCCACGAGAATCTCACAATTGGACAAAAAATGTAAGTGAATGCCTTGATTAATTTATGCTAACGATACAATTCATTGTTATTTAGCTCCTTGACCGAGAAAATCGTCTCGGTGTTGCCAAAAATGAAGTGCCCTTACTTGATTGAACCACATCAGATTCAAGGTCTGGAATTCATAAGTATTTTCCCAGTCATACAATGGCTGGTTAAGAAATCGGCAAGTTCATTTCGATTTCAAGATACCTGCCATTCTAATCCTTGATTTTAGGTTGAAAATCGGGCAGAACGAGCTGTTAAACTGAAGGCCTTTGCAGTCAGTCAATTCCACAATAATTTTCAATACAACTCGGACAAGGAGAATCTTCAAAAGATGCGAACTGCATCTGCCACCATCAAGCGAATACAGGTTTGTTTTTTTTAAAGACATTTTCAAGTCAACTAACCATCATTTAATCACTTCCAGGAAATGTACAGCCCCCATCGTCAGTACAAACGCAAGGAAACTGGCAACGAGGACGAGAAAACCCGAGTCCGGATTACTCTGCTCGAATACGGAAACAAAGGAGCATATCCTGGTCCAATTGCGAGCAAAAATCCATCCCAAAAGTCCGATGATTCGCAATCGGCCGCCGCAACAGAGCTCGATGATAACTTAGTCGAGCGTGAGGTGATTTCGTTTAGGCCGATAGTTAATGTTTTGTCCTGAGCTTTGGATTTGCTTTTTTGGATTTTGTCTTCCTTTTTTCCAAACAAACAGAAGAGCTCACATCATAACACTCTTTTTGGTAGTTGTGTGAGCTATTTGCGGTGCTTTGGTTTGCTGTGCTAATATTTTAACATTTTTTTTTGTTTCTCAAAACAAAAGCGTTGCATGTCGTTTATTATTTTAGTTTTTTTTTTCTTTTGAAAAAGCTTTACAGACAAAACACTTAAAATATTTTCATCTATTCTCGAGCCTTTACCTTATTGTTCATGTGCGGGAGTAATCATCCCAAACACGCCAAAACAACAAACAAACAACCGATTTTAATTACAGATCGATGTTGACCAGCTGCTTAAAAACCTTTACGTTGCTAACGAGGTAAACTGTCTTTAATCTTTTCACTAATTCCGTTAAAAAAAATAATCATTTTGTAACATAATTGTTTATGTCGACTATTAAATTGTGCCTTGTATATGTTAAAAAAAAAAAAATAGGAACTGGATAATACTATGCTTGTTGTGTTGTTGCTACTTTTCGAATTTGTAAGTGTGTTGAGTGTGTTGAGTGTGTGGAACCGATTTGTACGTTAAGTGTTGTAATCCCCGATCCAATTTAATGTTTTAGACGTGATATTCAATTATACTGTAGATTAGTTCTAAGTGTAAGACTGTTTTAGAAATGAATTAGTTTAAGTTGTTCGAATTTAATTATTAATGTCATTCGTTCTTTAAACGACCGTTTTGGTTTAGAAGAGGCTTCCGATCCCTCGGAATTCATCCTATATGGGTATTTCTTAGTGCCATTATTATTTTCCGATCACGGATGTCTACAATAAAGAACTTTTCACATGAGAGCGAACAACGACCAACGAATAAACGAACATTCGTCCTTTTTGACTTCTCTTTCACATGGCATTTTCCGTTTCGACGTTATCAAGCACCAAGGAAACAAAAACAAGAGTGGTTTTGAGATTGTTCATCAAAGTGTGGATTATTTTTTTTATTTCAAATTCGTGTTGTTCGGCTAAAGAAAGAATCTCTATATTTCGCGGTAGGTCCGAAATTGAGCTCAAGTGTGAACTGATGAGCATTCCTTGCGAGACGAGTATTACGGGAGAATCTTTTAAGGGGAGGAATGCAGCTGGCTACTTCGAGTGAACATTTTTTATAAAAGAAACGATAAAATAAGGAAAGACATGAAACATTGCGTCCGTGTTCGAGAGGGGCAATTGATTTTGTATTCCATCAAGCAGGTGAAGCGATGGTTGCGAAGCACCTGCCCAGAATTGGGAGTTATACTCGAGTTTAGGGCGTATAAACGCTTTATAAACTGTAGCCAGATCAGATGGGGAAAAGTACTTCTTACACCGATACAGAAAACCTAAGCACCTAGCAGAATTCTTAGCGATCTCAAATATATGGTCGTTCCAACGGAGGTCGTCGTTGACACACATACCGAGTACTGAGAGCTTTTCGGTTTCTTCGATGTAAGTGCCATTCATGGACAATGGCATTGGGGGAATGTTTAGCTTTAACGACAGAAGACAGCATTGAGTTTTCGAAGCATTAAACTCCACAGGATTCCTATTACCCTATTTGACAATTATATATAAATCAGAGTTTAATAAGCTTGACATACGGTACCGTTGCAATTGCACGTCCGAAGGCGAAGGACGTGAATTATCGAAAGAATATGAAAAGCTGAGGGTAGAGTCGTCAGTAAAACAATTAAGTGGATTAGAAGTAACAGACAGAAAATCATTTATAAAAATGAGGAAAAGAGTCGGAGACAGAACAGAGCCCTGGGGCACACCAGTATTTATTTTGTGGGAATCAGACTAGAATCCCTCCAATACAACTTGTATTGAAAGGTCCAGAAGATAGCTTCTAATCCAACGAACAAGAGTATTATCGATCCCTAAAGCACGCATTTTCGATAAGAGAGCTTCATGCCAAACTCTATCAAATGCCTTGGAGATATCAAGAGCAATAATCTTACTTTCACCAAAGCGATGTAAAGATTTGTTCCACTGTTCGGTGAGATATGCCATCAGATCACCAGTGGCACGGTTGCTGCGGAAGCCATACTGACGGTCATGGAGAAGCTTTCAATCTTCGAGATATTCCTTAAGCTGACGGTTAATCAGCGTTAACATGACCTTAGAAAGGAGGGATATTAGTGCTATAGGTCGGTAGGAGTAGGGGGAGGATGGGTCACCTTTCTTAGGGACAAGCTGGACAAATGCTGTTTCCCAGAAGAGTAGGAGCGATGGAAAACCTTACGCAGCGGCTTTGCCAATGTGGAAGAACACCTCTTCAGTAGAATCGGTATATACCATCCGGGCCAGTGGATTTGTGTATATCGAGATCTTTGAGAACTCGCGCTACTGTATGAGTGCGGAAAAAATCTGTCCTATGGACAAATTTACATTCTCAAGTACAGGAGGGGCAACGTTGCTGTGAAGCAGCGTGAAGCTGGCAGCGAAAAGGGCGGCGAGTAAGTTTGCCTTCTCTGAAGAGTAAACAATTGGTTTGTTATTGTCGATGAGTGTTGGAACCGAAGATGTTGAGGAGTTTTTAATATTTTTTACAAATGACCAAACATTTTTACTGCCTTTGGGACACTGTGTTCACCCAGGGAGAAAAAATCACTGACTACCTCGAAGTTATACCCATCAATTGTCACGTCTCTGACGTTTTATAGATGCAAGCATATACTTCGTCTTGTCTTCGTTTATGTATATTTAGTCCCTTTTTGCTTGCTGGTGACTCAATAGAAGTGTTTAAACTAGCCAAATGAAATTCCCGACTTTTACTCTCTGCCGTTTAATCACACGATGAATTTTTCTTCCGAAAGATGCTAAAGAGTTCTCATGAACTTTTGATAATTTCAATATCTGCAGTAAACCGCATTTACCTATTGCCTCCTAAACCCAAAGAAGCAGCGATCGGCAAGAGTTATTCTGCGTTTGATCTCAGCTCTAGTTGTTTTCTGAGTTTATAGCGGAGGCCAGGTAAACGAAGTCTCTTACTTCCTCAAAGTTACAGCTGTCTATTGTGATGTTGATGTTGATGTTTGCATGAGAACACTAATGGCACATTGAAATTGATCGTTGCGAGTACGTATAAGGTGTCAAACATTGACTCGGATCACTATCGATGACAGCAAGAGAGCTGACAGCAAGATTAACGTTCAAGATGATTGTAAGAACCGATGACACGAAGAAGAATTCCGAACGTTTTTTACAAATGATCAAATTTTGTACAGCCTTTTGGAAGCATCGGTTTCCTTATATCTATTTGCAACTTTCTCAATTAGTCTAGTCGACTGGTAGTTTCAGGTCGACAAAGGTCGGAACTTAATGAAATTTTAAGATGTTTCCCTGAACAATATCCTAAAGTTTCATTAAGTTCCGACCTTTTTCCACCTAAACCCA
Organism: Platycheirus rosarum; assembly: GCA_963971375.1. Lineage (NCBI taxonomy): Eukaryota > Metazoa > Arthropoda > Insecta > Diptera > Syrphidae > Platycheirus > Platycheirus rosarum. The sequence continues at coordinate 26,748,873 of OZ020510.1, read as the reverse complement.
CACTTTCCGACCTGTCGTGTCGACTGGACTAAATAATAGCGCGCTTCTAGTGTTTTATCGTTTTCTTTTGAAAACTCGATGACCAGTCCTCAAATCATCTAATATGAACTTTTCGACTATGTAGATCAAAATCGTTGTATTGTAAAGCACCTAGAGTTTGCTTCTGCACATTAGAATCGCACTTTATCAAAATAAACTTATATTATATATTATAACAATTACCGTGTTTATAACGAAAATAATATAAATAGTACAGTTAGGGTCTTTGGAGAGTTCGATGATTAAGCTGTTTTACAAAAGGTATACCTTGATTTTGTTCAACTAAAAAAAGGAGTAAAACAGTTACTTAAATTAACCGCTGTCCAACTAGACCATTATAAGCAGTTAATTGTTTCTATTTTACACACATTTCTCCAAAACCGTTATACCTAATATATGTACAAGAACAAAATACATGGCAAATAAAATACGTATTTTGACGCATGTTTTATGTTTTTTCTACTTCACTCTCTTCCCAATGTTTTGTTGGTCTCTTAACAACCTATCACCTGTTCAAATGATACAGGCATTTGTTTTAGATAAAGATTGTTCCTAACAACTGTCCTTTCTTCAAAAAACTAGTCTTTTTACTCTATACAACAAAAAACAATGAATATTAGTATTTTTAATCCACCTAGTTGTTAAAACATACACTTTAGTTTTTCATTTAGTAATTATTTCACATAGAATGCAATTTTTTTTATTAATTTTTTGAAAGATTGTCGTACTAATTTTGTTCCTAAACAGGATGACTTACCCCAAAAAACTGTTCTCGATGAAAAAAACAGAGCAGCACTTCTTCAACACTATGCCGATTTGAAGGAAGAAATGGAAATTGATACTAAGCTCCTGTCCGAACAGAGTCAAATTAAAGCATTGCAAAATACAAAAACTGTGTTGGAAAAGAAGCTGCTAAGAGTTAAAACAGACAACCAGGAACTTAACCAGGAACTGCAGAAGCAGAAAGTGAAACTTCTAGAACAGGAGAAATTGGAACGGGATTTAACTGATGAAATCAAGGAATTTGAAAAACTCGAAGCAAAAGCTGATAAGAGGTGAGATAGTTGAATTTATTTGAGTTGCAATTTTTTTCTGGAATTGGATTTTAGTGTTCTGGAGAAAATTAAAGGTCTGGTTGAATTGAATGAGAAACTAAAGAAGGAAGAAGCTGAGTATAAAGAACAATGTCGAGAAGAGCTGGAAAGGCTACAGAAAGAAATTCAGTGAGAGTTACAATTTCCTTCTTTTGAGTTCCCAACTAATTATTTTATTTGCAGAGAAATGGAACAACGCAGTGCAGAGTCAAATCCGGCAGACGAAAAAGAACTCATAAATAAGCATGAAGAACGCCTTCAACAACTGCGATTGCAACTAGCGAAGAAAAATCGTGGAATAGTCGCCATTCAGCGTCAACTCGATAACGTTCCAGATCGAACTGAATTGGCTCAGTATCAACGACGGTTTTTGGAACTCTACAATCAAGGTATTTTTCTAACACATCAAATTCTAACTCATTCAACTAAACTCATTGTATTCTAGTAAGTGCCAAGCATCGTGAAACAAAACAATTCTACACACTGTACAACACTCTGGACGACACCAAGTTGTATCTGGAAAAAGAACTTTCCTTGTTAAATTCGATTTATGAGAATTACCACGAAGGCATGACAACTCCCCAGTCTAGAGAGCAATTCCTGAAGCAGTTTGAAGCAATTGTCGATGGAGTCAAGCAGACACACAATAAGGTGCGACAGAAATGTGATGATGAAAAGGCCAAACGGGATGCATTAAATGCTCAACTGATGCATCTAGTCGAACAGCAGAGGAAGTATGCAACAGCTGTTAAGCAGCTTACGCGTGAGTGCCAACGATGTGAGGCTCTTATGATACATTTGAAGTCTATTCAGTAAAATTCCAATTAGGAGTAATATAATTGTGCCCAGTTAATAAAATATTTATATAGATAAGAAAAGAAGGTAATGCCATGCCAAATGAATTCGATAAACGTTAAATAAAAAGCATGTTAGCCCAATAATCTAGTACTGTAGTTTAGAATGGAATGGGTGATTCAAAGGACACCCTTCTCTTGAAGTTTTTAATCAAAAGTGAATTATGACAAAGTTGTCCCTTTATTGATTCACCTATGATGTGGATGAAGTCATCATTTAGTCTTCATATGGAAAAAAAACACTCACATACCTCCTTTGCTTGGAGACCTTAATATTTGTTGTAAAAAAGCTTACCACAGAATACCATTTAACAAAAAAACGATGATGCCACCTCAGTCATTAAAGGAATAGTCCTTTGATGGATCCATTACATTAACAATATCAATAATATACGTTATTATCGTCGGTTGGTTGGAAACAGCAGTCTAGGGATGAAACGAGCTTCCATTTGCATGAAATGCGTGTCTTGTCTCCAGTTGATTTTTCCTATAACAATTTCATAATTGAAGAAACGAACCCTGGGGATTTCAACTACGATTAGCTAAATGAATTACTTGGTTTTGACAAAACAGCCACCAATTAACTATTTAGTTTAATTAAATTTCCATTAATTATATTGGAACAGAATACATAGCTCTGCTGGTGCAATCTAAAGTGAAATCATGTCCCATTAAGGACCACTTGAAGAGATGAATTTCAAACCGAAAAATCTCTTAATGTCTCGTTTTGTGATGAAAAATAAGAAGAGGAGGGGAACTGGAATCGGTAATGATAATAATGGGGATATATACAAAACAAATCTCATCCAATGCAACAGGTTTCAAACATTAAAAGCTATTAAAAATGATTCTCTCTTCTCATCTTTAGAGAGCTTTAACACGCACGCACTCTTATCTTTATGAATGAGACTTGTATATTACGTCCTCGTCCTATCCTAGGGATGTTGTTATTGTCCAATGGCGACGGCGCCGTTCTAATAATTGAATGTTATTCCCGACACCACCATTACCACCCCCACAAGTATAGTGGCTAGGGTGGCAATTGCAACCTCAAACTTTCTGATGGAAGCAGCCACTGTGTCCTTATCAAGTACATTTTTAGACTCTCTGTGCTCTCTGACGGTTGATATTAGTAGTATAGAGGGTTTCTCTATTCTCGACGAAGTGAAGGGATCATCTTCTTTTTGGTATGTTGAAGCATCCCTCCTGAAGGCACAGGCACTCTTCAGTCTTTTCGTGTACGTTGCGGTGTCTAAGACTATTTTCTCAGTCGTGTACCTCCAGGAAGAAGTATTTCATCATTTTATTCTTTCCTCTGTTTCCATCTGGTGGAAGTAAAACCCAATAAAAATACTTGGATAGAAAGCTAACAAAAAAATACTAACACCCAAAAGTTCCTACAACGACGGTTTCGTGAAAATTTTCTTGCTTGTCACGTCCTAATAAAACACCAGATTCATTTTAAAGTGAGTTTTTTTTCGGAGCTTGATTTGCACATTCATATGCTAAAAAAAGTTGTTAGCGAATTTATTCGCATCCTTCTTAGATGTCCTCTGCTGATATGAGTACTTGATGGTGTCAAAAAAAAGTGAAAGAGATTGAGTGGCAAATCATATGCAAATTTTTTGGGCTTACCTTACAGCTTAAAAATTGTGAATCCTTGAATAATAATTTAAAAAGGAATAATTATGTAAAACATACATTTGAAATCGTTATAGCCAATTGGAATTAAAAAAAAAGTTCAAGTGAAACTTATTACCCGCAGTTTAATTATGGTAGATAATCTAAGCAAATAAGTGTTAAAATAAAAATTCGAAATTTACATATATTTGAATAAAAATTAAACTTAAATTCAAAAAAAGACTACGGATGTAGGAAACTTCTCGTGTGATCGAAACGTTTTTTCAGTAAAAACAAATTAACATTTTTCACATTATGGATAACTCACTACACGGATTGGTTACGGATTGAAGATTCAGATTCTAAGTAAAAAGGTAAGTTCATATAACCTTTATTATATTGGCAGTCAAGAAACATGCAAAAATGCAATAAAAATTAAAAATTACAAATACCTGGATTCATCCTTAAAAATAAGGACGTTCTTTTAGGTCTTGTAATATTATTTAGAGAAAAGATGCACAGAAAGTTGTTGTGGCATTCTACCCATGACAAGTTCTATTATATGTAAATTCGTGAAAAAAAAAGAAATTCTAACAATCAAACATGACATCACGATGATAGAGAAATAGAAAAAAGTGGGTCCGGAAATTCCGTCCGTCTGTCTGTTTGTCTGTTCGCACCTCTACAGCCTAAACGGATGGGCCGATTTGCTTCAAACCTGGTATTTAGTATTTATTTGGTAGTTTTCGGGGGTGTTTTTAATTTTTGCTCTAGGAAGAAAAATAACGGTACCTGGCATACAATCTTTAACAAAAATGTTGATTTTCTCGAAAACGGTTCTAACGATTTTGATAAAACTTTCAGGGTGCTATTTTTTACAATAATACATATTCAGTTAGAAAGAATTTTTCGAAATTTGGCCTATAACTGTAGGTACCTCTCATATGGTAAACCATTATCCCGATTTCAATAATTTTTGCACATATAGGAAATAGGAAGTCATTTATAATTCAATTAATATTAAATTTTTAAATTTTCAAAAAAAATGTGTTTCGAATTATTTTGAAAACGGATTGATTGAATTTTTTTTAAATAATTTTCCCAGATGAAAACTACAGATTTTTTTATAACATACTAAAAAAATTTTTTTAACATTTTTTCGAAAAGTTAAAAAAAACGACTTTTAAAAAAAACTGGTCAAACGATTTTCAATATTTTTTTCCTCGATAGACATTTAGTTTTCAAATTGTATTGCATACTTTTCCGAGAAAACTCTTTAACTAATTAAAAAAATGAAAGAACTTTCGAAAAAAAATTAATTCTTTAATTTTAATATATATGTAAAGCAATTATTTATCATAAGAAAAAGTTCGTGCGACCCAGTCGTGCATTTTATTTAAATTTTATTTGACGATGTAACCGCACATTATGAGCAAGTACGTTCGAGGAGGTGAAACATCCTTAGTTAATATTCAGTTTATTATTTGTTTTTCAACAAACAAAAATTTTGTCATAACTTTATCCGTAATTAAGATTTATCCATATTAAAATACTCTCGGTTAAAAGCGAGAGTTAATTATTAAACGGTCATCGAAATGGGTCAGCGCAATGACCATCTGACGTCACAATAAAATAGGTCATTGCACCGTCAGTGCACAGTGATTTTTGAGACTCGGTGTCATCGTGATGCCATGCAAAATGATGAGGATAATACGACTTGATCACTTTTAAACAGCTGATCGCCGATAGGGAGCTAAAACCTCTTTGACAGTAGTGATTTTTTGCGATGACGATCACAAGACATTCACAAATTGAGTCATCGTGAGTTATGACTTGTTTTTATTACATTTTTGGTAGTTCGGCTTTCTTTAATTTATTCTGTTTTGGTTTTCATTGGGGAAATGAAGAAACGAATAGAGGATTGAAAGTTTGAGATTTTTTAAGGGTATATAATAAAACATTGTTCAAATGTTTGCATCCGAAATATCCAATTTTACATTACTCTGACGTATAAATCAGACTGAATTTGACGGATGGCATGGTGGCTTTGAGAGCCGCTGTAGTTTGCGGCTTTGCACAGACATGCGACTTCAGAAAACCGGCCGGCGAGTTCACATCACCTCCACGTGGGATGACCATACCCTCGAATCGCTCGTGTAGAATTTACAATGTGGCGTGAGCTATGCATGTGCCACGTAGCACCGTCCTGTTGAAGCCACATGAAATTGGTGTCTATCCATATCATCCAATTCAGGCAAAAGAAATTATTATCATCTACCTATAGTGCTTGTCGTTGAAGGTGATGGCCTGGACAAAGTCGTAGTTCTCAAAGAAATATGGACCGAAGATGCTGCCAGCCCAAAATCCATACAAAACAGTGACTTTTTGGGAATGCATTGGACGCTCTTGGATCTCATATGGATTGGTATCGTTGACGTAACCATTCCTGATGATGATGATTTTTTTTGATGCTCCAGAACCCATTCAGCGAACACAATAAAAAATAAATATAATAACACGACTGGGTCGCACGTACTTGCTCTTATGTGCCTGATTACATTGAAATGCAAGATTTTTGATAAAAACAAATAACATTTATGTAGAAAGTAACACAGTTTGAACTTATAAAAACTATCAAAACCACAATCCTTAACGGTTCTTAGTAAAAATTACACACATCTTAAATAACAAAGAATTTATGAAAAAAATATTTCGAAAATTGTAGGACTGGTTTTGATAAAATCGTCTTTTTTACTTTAGTTTTTTTTGAAAAAAAAATCTAATCTAAATGAAACATTTTTCAGATTTTGGTATGCAGTTTTTTAAAGTTTATTAATATAAACATAATTTTAAAATTTTAAATATTTTTAAAAATATTGAATTTCAAAAAAAAAATTCAAAAATTATATATATTATTTTATTTATTATATATATAATAATAAATGGAATAACATAATTTTTCAAAATATTGGTATGTAGAATTTCTTTGGCTATCTTGGTCTTTTCAAATATAAAATTTGATTGAAATCCATTGAGCCGTTACCGAGAAAGTCGAAAATTAAAAAAAAACGTTATATGAAAGGTACCGTTAATGGACTTTTCTGTAAATTTAGTTTCCATAAGATGGTAGCTTATAGCTAAAAAAAAATCTCAAAAATGTTCATCGAAATCGTTGGCCGTTTTCGAGAAAAATAAGCTTTTCCTTAACGGTCATAGGCAGGTACCGTTATTTTAAGCCATAAAAATCAATTTCTGCTCTGGGGAATGCCAAAAGAATCACACACACCAAATTTGAAGATAATCGCTATATTCACGAATCCTAAACTTGCCTTATAGTCCCTATAAACGCAGGTAAAAATAATGGAGCTGGTCATAAAATTTAAAATACAAATTATTCAAAAATGAATTAAAAATATGGAAAATTAAAAAAAACCTTTCAAAAAAATAATTTCATATAGAAAAAAAAACTAATTATTTAAAATGTTGGTATGCAGAATTAATTTGGCTATCTAGAATTTCAAATATAAAATTTAATAGAAATCTAATGAGCCGTTACTGAGAAAGTAGAAAATTAAACCGTTATAGGAAAGACACCGTTAATAGACATTTTCGGTAATTTTTTTGATAAAATGATAGCCAATACCTACCAAAATAATCTCAAGAATTTTAGTCAAAATCGTTGGAGGAATGCCATAAGAACCACACATACAAATTCAAAGTTAATCACTTTAGCCGTTTAGGCTGCAGATCGTTTTACATACAAACGGACAGAGACAGTAATTTTTTTACAAATTTTTTTTAATTTCTTTAGGATTATAATGTCATGTTTAATTGCTATCTCATTTTTTTATATTCACGAATTAAAAATTAATTCTACTTAAATCGCAAGCAAACGCTGGCCAAGAATGTGTCAGTTATGAGTGTGGGCTTATACTATTTTTATAACTTTTTTTATTATTTAATTTATAAGAAAAACTTTGAGCCTCCCAAAATCATTTTCATAACTTCCTTAAAGCATTTAAATCCGTTTCCGCTAAAGGATCTGTTTTTTGATGGAATACGAACTTTAAGATTCATTTAACCTTTTTTCCAGTCCAATTTACCCAAGACATAAGAGAAAAGTTTATAAGACCATTTTAGTAAACAATTTTCCTTCCAAATAACTTTTACTTTGTAATAATGTTTTTCCTTCCTTGTCTCATTTTCCATCGATTTCAATTTATTCATTTTAATTAGAAAGAAAAGTTTATCAGATTTTTAAATTGTTTTCGTTTTGCTCCGAATGACTGAGAATGAAAACCTTCAGCATCTTAAAAAAAAACGTTCTGCTCCGAAAATCAATTCTTCTGTCTTCTTTTTCTGAAAAAAGTTATTCAATGGGAAATAGCTAATAAAAAAAAAATAATAAAAATAATTAATGTTGTCTTTTTTAAGTGGAACTAAAAATATTTACCTGGAATTTGAGACATGTTGATGTTGATTATCAAGTTTTTTCGCAAAAGCAATTCCATGCGTCCTTAATACTTGGAAGTTTGTAGAATTTGTTAGAAATGAAAAACAACTAAAAACTCATGCATGCTGATTTTATGGAAATTATTTTGAAAAAAGTAAAACGTGTGGACAATTTTTAAATAATTCTACGTGGAATTAATTTCTGATTTTAATGTTTTAGAATAAAAAAAAACTTAGAGGGTTGCCTACTAACCTTATGAATTTATTTATCATCTAAAAACTTCTAACTTTTAAATGTCAAATTTTCAGAATTTTCCCAAGCAACTAGAAAGCAGAAAAACAAAAAAAGCTACCGATTTGAATGCTCGTTAATATTTGAGCTGGAAAAAAAAGAAACAAATCGTTTGTAAATTTAAAGACGATAAACCAAACCGTTCAGGCTGTAGTTAAAAATATAGAACAGAATATCGCCATTACCTCAGATGTGTTTCTCTATCATCGTAATGTCATATTTGATTGTTATTCAAAAACTACAATAGCCGTTTGTCTTTTTAGCTGAGCACTGAACAGAATTTGATCTCTGAGCGAACAGAATTAATAGCTTTGTTCCACATGCTCCCCGAAAATACGAATTTTAGCCAATTTTTACGAAAAACAGCCAAATACTGTTCCACAATCCACACCACAAGAGACAAAATTCGTAGTTTTTGACAAAACAGAGTGCTCACGAGAGAGTAAAATATTTCTCTCTCCTGACAATTTTAGCCCAAAAAAATTCTTTGGACAGAAGAATGAGTTTAATGTTACGTCAGTTTGAAATTTAAAAAAAGATCAGCTGGGATATTAAGGCTCCCGCAAACGGAAAACGATTAGCAGACGATTTTTTCGCGGCAATCAACAGGCGATATATGATTATCATTCGCACAAAAAATTGCTTTCTTTTTATTAATAAACTCGGTATGTTAAATAAACGCAAAGGGGGTGAAGAATACAATACAAACAATATTAAAAACCTTTTAAACTGAGCGCGTTTCAACTCTGCGTTTAAAAACCGCAAAAGCTTTGGCAATTTTTTTTAATAATTTTATGTCCAAAACGGACAAATATAACAACAAATATCTAGTTGCAATAATCGCCCATATCTAAGACACCGTTTTTCTGATACAAACATGGCCACAGTGACATAATGAGCAGATAGAATTCCACACAGATTGATTGCGCCGCATCAGCCATCTGACGAAGTATGTGTCGCGTTTGTGGCCGCGCGCTATCCAAGCCTTACAAGCTTGCTGTTGATGCCATTGATGAAGTGCTAGCTATTTCTGAAGCACAAGACGAAGTTTTAATCTTTGGAGACTTCAATCTTCCCCAACTTCAGTGGAACATTTCTGATGATGTACCATCCTTCGCTGCCAATCCCGTTTCATCCAAGGAATCTGTTTTTGTTGACGGTCTTTCTGATTCCGCCCTTTACCAACCTTTACCGCCGGCAACTCGATCTTATCTTCACCTCTGACCCGATTAACTCATCTGTTTCAGAAAGCATCATCCCATTATCTGTAGTTGATCGATTTCACCCCCCTCTCCTTCTCTCTTTTTTCATTTCCTCTCAATCTACTCTCCTTAATATTTTTAACTGTTCATTCAACTATCATAAGGCTAATTTCAAAAAAATAAATGACTACCTCATCCATACCTCATTCGATTTTACAAATCTATCACTTAATGAAGCAACTAATCTTTTTTATGAAAAAGTGCAGTTTTGCATAAATCTTTATGTTCCCTTTTCGCGTAACAGGTATTTTTCAACTTCTCCCCCGTGGTACAGTCATAAACTACGCGAGCTACGAAACAGGAGAAATAAGCTTTGGGTTAAATATCTTCGCTCTCGTTCAATTCTCGATTACTCTGACTACTTTGGAGTATTTTATAAATTTTGGAATCTATATGAAACGCTCTACAATGACTTTGCTTCAACACCCAAGCAAATTTAATAACGGATCCCAAATCGTTTTATAAGTTTATTAACTTTAAAAAGAAAAATGATGGTTTCCCTCCCTCTCTTCTCTACAACAACCAATCATCCAATGATCCATCTACCATCGCCAATTTCTTCGCCAGTTACTTCAAACAGTCTTTTGCACCAAAAACCTTAGATCCTGACAAATCTTATTTTTCCTACCTTCCTCATTTTAATACCGGCCCCTTAAATACGAATTTGGATACTTCATTAGTTCTAAATGGCATCCTTGAACTTAAAGACGAGTATACTCCTGGTCCCGATGGTATGCCTGCAATTTTACTTAAAAAATGTTGCTCGAGTTTGCTCCTTCCTATTACTAACTTGTTTCAACTGTCCCTTTCCACCGGATCTTTCCCCGATTTATGGAAAACATCCACTATCACACCAATTCATAAAAAAGGTCCCAAAAACGAAGTTTGTAATTATCGGCCCATCGCCAAACTTTCTCATATCCCCAAACTCTTCGAAAGCATTCTGTATGACTCACTTTCTTTCCAATGCAAATCTCTAATATCCTCAACTCAACATGGTTTATGTAAGGGAAGATCTACCACAACTAATCTTGTTGAGTTCGTTACATTTTCACTCTCTGCCATGGAAAAGGGCTACGAAGTAGACGTCATCACTACAGATTTCAGCAAGGCTTTCGACAAAATCTCTCACAGTTTAATTCTTTTAAGCTTTCCTTTCTTGGATTCAGTCCTAACCTTCTTAAATGGATATCCTCGTATCTTGACAACCGCCAATACAGAGTCCGTTTTCGTTCTGTTCTTTCAGTTCCATTTGTGGCCACCTCTGGGGTACCCCAAGGTAGCCATCTTGGACCTCTTTTATTTATCCTTGCCATTAATGATGTTGAAAAGATAATCCAATCATCTTCTATCTCCCTTTATGCTGATGATGCTAAAATTTCAAAGTAATCTCCTCTGGTTGTGATTCTCTCCTGCTTCAAAATGACCTCAATTAATTTGTCAATTGGTGCAGTAAGAAATGTGAGCTAATTACGTTCTCTCGAAAAAGTAAAAGGCCTTCCCTTAGATCTTATTATCTTCAAACCCTTTCCATTAACCGCGTACAGGTTATCCGTGATTTAGGCGTCCTCTGTGATTAATTTTCGCTCTCATATCGATAATGTTATATCAAGAGCTAACTCCGCCCTTGGTTTTATCAAAAGGTGGTCCAAAGAGTTTCGGAACCCATTTGTAACCAAATCCCTCTATATTTCCTATGTTCGTTCTCTCCTTGAGTATGCATCGCAAGTATGGGCCCCCTATCACGCGGTTCATATCTCCAGAATTGAGAGCGTTCAACGCCGTTTTCTACTCTTTGCTCTCCGAAGTCTTTATGACCCTAATAACTTTTCATCTCTGCCACCCTACCTTGACCGACTCAAAATTATAAATCTACACCCCCTTGAAGTCCGTAGGAATGTGTTTGATATCATTTTCATTCATCGGATTCTTACAGGTGCCACTGACTGTTCCTCACTTTTTGATCTCATCTTGTTTAACACTAACCCACGCAACTTAAGATCATCACGTCTTTTTTACCTTCCTCCCCATCGTACTTCTTATGGTCTCAATGAACCTCTAACCCGCATGTTGAGTAAAATCAATTCGATCTCTCCTCTTTTTGATTTCAACCTTCCAAATCCTTGTCTGAAAGCCCAGCTCTTACATCATCTTTCCTCCTTATAAGTTAATTTAGTTTAATTAGTTTTTAAGTTTAGTTAAGTTTAAGTTAAGCCTGTTATTAAGCTAATAAATGGGGCGTTAGCCCCACCAAAATAAAAAATTAAAAATTAAAACTAAGGCTGTGGTTCCGGTAATGTAAGCGAATTTCAATCGCATGAACTGGCAAAGTTCGCTTAATACATTCATTTCGGTGCCTTAAATTTACTGGCGTGAACTAAGCGAATCTCAGCGAATCTGAGCGAATTAAGTTTCCGATGATTTTATAAAGCGAATTAATCTTTATAAAGAATTTTTGCTTATATTAGTAGTAGTCGTGGTATTGAGTTTCGTAGAAAATGGATTCGAAGAACCGTTTTTGGCACAATAATCTACATAATCCGCTTGCACCGGAACCACTCTATTCACGCGAATGTATTCGCCTACTTCGCTCGAAAAAAAACTCGCTTCCACTGAAACAGCAGCCTAATGCACGCACTTGTGTGTTTTGCAAAAGAAGCTCACTGACCGCTGCGAAATGGCGATCAGGATGGTCCTTTGAATGACATTTTCCAAATTTCGGTTTTTGTTTTTGCTTTTTTCTGTCAAAGCGAGCAAAAGTGCAACCAACTTCTACTTTAGTTTTGCGTTTGAGTCACGTTACCTTATCATGACATTGTGATAAAATATATTGATTTCCTATGGTTGAATTTGTAAACGTCAGCCGAAACCGAAGCTAAAGCGTGATTGTGTTTTAGCCATTATCTAATCACTTATGACTTTGACGCTTAAAAAGTGGTTAACTTTTTTGTTCAATGCGTTCCCGAAGATTTGTGTAGTTTTATTTTCCTGTAAGAGATTTTCATCGTTACTATTTAAATTTTTAAAGCTGCTCATTTTAGTCCAAGTTTATGTGGAACAAACCTAATAATTGCAGCATTCTCTGCGCAGAGCAGAGCAATCTGATTTATAGGACTTTCCATTGGAATTTCAGATTTTGACCTGAAAGATTGTTTTTTTTTGCGCCGAATAGAATACGATTCAGATTGATTTTTTTTTTATTGTATTAGTAAATCTGTCATTCTATTACCCAGCGTTGCCGCCAAAGAAAAATGTATTGCTATTTTTTTTTTTTTAAAAAGCGTGCCATTACTGTCCCATAGTAAAAAAAAAAGAGTTGGTTGCCTGTAAAGTCTGTTTACGGACGATAATTTTACGTGATAACGTCATAAGAAAACATTGATGGCAGCAACACCAACATACAGACCAATAACTCACATCCACAAACCCTCTCGTTAAATCCACACACACACACCCCAATGTCTAAATCTACTTTCTGTTTTAACAAAACTTTGTATTTATTTTTCTCTTCTTGTACTTTTTGAATTTGAGTGCAATTATTTTGGGAATTTGCTACTGCTCCTTTTCATGTTCGCCTGTTGCTCAGAATACGTTTGCGATCGATTTTGGTTGACAAAAATGACCCACAAACCCTCTCGTTAAATCCACACACACACCACAATATGTACATCTACTTTCTACTTTAACAAAACTCCGCCTATTTTGTATTTCTTTTTCTCTTATTGTCCTTTTTGAATTTGAGTGGATTTTGAGAAATGCGCCTGTTCTTTTTCATATTCGCATGGTGCTTGCGATCGATTTTGGTTGAAAGAACCACAGTATCGCAGCGTGCGCACTTTTCTTATCAGCATGAGTCATGTTATTTCGTATATGTAGCCTGTCATCGATTTATAAGACGTTATAACGTCAAAAAATATTATTGTTGAAATAACTTTCCGGCGAATTATAAAAAAATTAAAACTATGCCGAAGAATGAGTGCCGAGATTCTCCGTTATTTACCATCTCCAAGCGATCAAACTCTTCCGTCATTTTTATTTATTTCGAGATTTTTTTAATTTCCTGCCTGTCAAATATTGTGTTTAGCATTTAACTCCGTTATTGTATTTAAAGAATGATAGAATACAAGATTACGCCGTCCGAAAATCCGCCATTGCGTTCATTTTGTTTATGAGAGCTAGAATTGTTGGCTCCCACTGCTCATTAAGGACGGTCTTAAAGGATCTACCTTGCACAGTTTCCTGCTGTTAATCATTCAAACATAGGGTTTATGACTTAAGTTCTTTTCGAATCGTGTCTTCTTCCAAGTACCTGAGTCTTACCAGAGTTCCTGTCATTTTCAGAAGCTGTAATTAAATTAAAGATCAACTATATTTTCAAACATCTTATAAGCTTCAGCTCACCTCAATGTGGCGTCGTGGTAAATCGCTAAACACGTCGCTCTCATTTTATACAGAGTCGATGAATTCATTTGAAATGGTTCTTTTTTTGGGAAGCAATATACGCATCAGACTATTTGCTAAAGATTTAACACATTGCCTTGCATCGTCACCAGCAGGGCCTCCTATGTTTTTCAGGGGCGGTGTTACCACCCGAGGTACTGCCATCAGGGGAATTTTTTTTTATTGGTCTATATAAGGCAGGTTTTTTGTATTTTGAAAGAGGTGAGGTCTATATGTGAAGGCAAGATCACCCCTTTTTGTCATTTTATCCCTTCCTGTCCTCTCCAACATCTTTCAAATTTCCATTTTTTACCTACTGCCACAGTATCAGGTTCCCTAGTTTGATAGGAAGGCTCTTCTTCATTGACTAGTACCATTCATTACCTGCCTATCTAACTTCCAGCTCCTACCTACTTCTCATACAGTATCTCCTCTGTCAATTCATATCCTGCTCTTTTTTCGCTATTCGCTCCACTCCTACTTCTTAACCTATCATATCCTAATCCCAATCTGATGTTATATATATTATCCTGATCCCTTTCAAGCCTAAATTTCCCAAAATCCACTATCCTATTCCACCACCTAATGCCTCATTTTAAATAGCAAAATTAAGTGAAAAAATGGTTAGGACCACAGAAACTTTGACGACTATGAACATATATGTACATATATTCAACAAACAGATTTATTTTGAATCGAAAACTATTTTAATGTGTCTAGTGTCTCCTTCCGTTTCCGCCCACATCCCACACACAAATCACACGGAAAAAGGGAAGCATTCAATTTTCTGGTGACAATGATTTAGCATGACGCAAAATCAATTTCAATACATACAAAAATAAAACTAACAATAAAAATACCAATAAAATTAAAATAAATTCCAAAAAAAAAGATAAACAATCATACTCTCGATGGTGTCTGTATTTCCCTGCCACCACGTCATGCTATTTCCAGCACAGTGACGTCATGTTTGCACTTAAAGATTTGTACATGTTAAATTGGATTGTTGGCAGGATGACAGTGGTCAAGAAGAAACAGAGTACCTTCTTCCATGTTGCTGGGAAATAAATCAGAAAACTACACACAGATGAAGTCATTAGGAAAATGTTTTATCGAGTGTATTAAATTCCTTTTCTCATCTCGTTGAAGTAGCAGGAAAATGTTAGAAAAAATGAGATTATTTTCTTTTTAATTTAATAAATAAGACACCGTTAGGTTAAAGTTTCAAATACATTTTCTTTCCGTCATATACATGTTTCCAGGAATTGTGTAGGTACTTTTCACATAAAATTTTTAATAACGTGCCCATTAAAGGAGCTATGTACAGTACATATATGGAATCTTCAATTTCTTTCGGAAAATTCTTTGGCTGTGTTTGGGGTGGTGGTTAACTATACTAGAGGTAGAGGAGGTTTTAATGTTAGAACATTAGTTTCTTAGTTTATAGTTTTCAACCATTAAGTGGTTTGAAGAAAATGACAAAATTAAATATATCCACCTTTTAATGGCCATTTTTATGTGGAAATATTATATTTATCATCGTTTGTTTACGTTTTTGATGATAATTTAAAAAAATTCGTAAAATGTTTGCGATTGAAAAACACGACAGGACTATTTTAATTTTAACATTCCTCAGCTTTTAAGTTAAATTATTAAGTTTATTTATTTTAAGGAAAAGTACCTAATAGATACAGCGATTAGAATCATACTTTTTCCTACCTTTGTGCTACCTGATTCAGACACCAATTTCGGGATATGCTTTTAAAAATCAAATCGAGACTAATGCAACCTCTGCGATAGATAACCTTACCTTTGAATCGTGCATGCAGAATGTCAATTGTGGTATCCGCTGAATGACATGTAGCGTTATCCTATACTATGGAACTACATGTCATTTTTGTCCGTATGGTTAATTTTGCGGCTCGAGGCTAAATATGATTTTCGGCCAACATTGAGGTCCTCTTCCAAACGCCGAAGCCCAATCAGCAAACAAACGGCGTTGTCTTTGGTCATGAACTTTGAGCTCATAAGTCAGTTAGATCTTGTACGGGTGTAGGCCCAAGTGCCGAAGAAAAGTTCCCCAAGTATCAGTCTGCGAAAGGCCGAGTTCTTATGCATGGCAATTAATCGGCTGCCTCAGGTTTTGCTGTAGAAGTTCAAGGACTACAGCGATGTTTTCGGTCGATCTTATGTTTCTTTGATGTACGAACACTCCTTTTGATAATAAGTTTTATTATTTGAACGTTTTGTTCAATTGTGTATGCTGCCATTGTGATTTGGCATCAATTTCTGAATTATAAACAACAGATTTGACAGATGTCATCAAAACAACATTTCCGTCACAGGCCGCCAAAATTTACCGGTGCCAATTGAAAAATCATATACATACATAATACATACGTATAATGTAGGTCTTTGATTTTATTCATACATTTTATCATATTAGGCATTTTTCCTTTTTTAGTTCAGAGCAGAGCTTGAACTCTCAATAAATGAATTCTTTTTAGCTCTAGGCGTTCAGAGCTTCAAACAGGTGTTTCTTTTTTAGTTCTGAGTATTTTGAAAGTTCGCTGTGTGAACCTAGAAGATAAAAAAAAACAGATTAAACGGGATACAATGCTGAACCCAACATTTGACAGGCGGGAAATAAAAAAAAACTCAATATAATTAAAATGGCGGAAGAATTTTATCACTCTAGTGAAAATGGTAAAATGCCGGAGATAATGGGTAAACCTTCTTCGAAATGATTTTCATTGTTATAACTATAATTAGCTAAAAAGTTATTTTAAAAACTGAGTACGTTCAATGCACATCTAATTGGTCAGTTGGCCATAAAAGTAAGTTGACTTTCAGTTGACATTTAGTCGAAAAGTTAGTTAATATTTTTGTTGACTAAAGTAGGCTTTACATGCATTTTTATCTTCATCTGCATCGACATGTGCAAAAAAGAATAGACACAATACACAAATCAAACTTGTGCGACAGAGAGGGGAGTCCAAAATGCAGATCATCTTCATGTATGAAGATTATAGGAAGAATGAATCTTAAGATTGCAGATTATAGTGAAGATGAACATGCCCATCTTTATTATACATTTCATCTGCAACATAGTTTAATTTTTCGAGTGACTTTGTTTCTTAGTATTTTTCAATTTATGTTTAAAAAAAATACTTAAACACAAATTATCATTTTCGTTGGTGAAGTTTTTATTGTGATCCGTGCATTTTATTTATATATTTGTTTTAAATTTAGGTCGAAATATTTTTTGATTAATTTGCACCCTAGGGGCTAGTTATAGCGATCATTAAAAACCACCATTAAAAAAATTCAATTGGATATTTTTGTGTGTTAGAAAAAGATTTAAAACATGAAACTTATGCCAATCGATGACAAATCAATTGAAATAATTTATTTTGACAAAAAACAAACCCTGGACACAGTATTATTTATTAAAAAAACATTTATTTATTTTAATAATGAAAATTGGTTTTACTGAACAGCTGATTGTCATTTGACAGAATAGTGGAACATACCGTTCCAGTGTTTGTGGTCCATTTTTTAATGTTCCACTTATCAGTAAAAAGTTTACTGAAGCATTTTGGATCATTAAAACAAATTTGAGGTTATGGCTGGTGTGGTTGGCCTGTAAATTCTGACACAACTTTGATGATCGCTATAACTACCCGTACGTAAAAAATTCGAGTTTCCAGCTGTTTCAACTTTTAATGATGGATTTTTAATGAACGCTATAACTGGCGCCTTAAAATAACTAGTATGTTTCATATTTTTCCATGTGCGCTGACAATTTGTCAGAATCGTATAGCGTGCTTTGAAAATGACACACAAACTAATTGTATGCGGCGCGGACGTCACATGTATTTTTTTGAGTATACATAAATTATTTGCGCGAACAATGGACATATGTACATACCTATTACAAATTTGTTGCTTCTGAATGTGGATTTACATAAATGAACAACAGAATATTTGTTTTCCTTATTTTATTTATTTTATATATTGATAATAATTTATTGGTATCTTTTGGTTTTTATCTATTTTAAATGTACTTCGGGTAGGCATTGAATTGGATCACTCGAATGTGCCCAAGAACATGTCAAAAAGCTATAGAAAATGTATGGGAAGTGTGCACTGTTTCTATCTAATATATTAGTGATTTATATTGGTCCTGTTCTACTTTTCTTCAAATATGCAGATGCAAATGCATGTAAAGCCTCTTTAAGTTTCAAGTGACAGTTTCCCGTTTGCAATGTATAAGTAAGAGCTTTTCGTTCAATGGTTTCATTATGCTATGACTAAAAGTTTGCTGAATAAAAGCAGTGCACTTATTGAACGCGTATATAATTTTTTAATCCTCTCCATCATCTAAAAATAAATAAAATGATTCTCCTATGTATTGCCTTATCCATTTTTTGTTGAACAAATATATTAAACTTTCCGTCATAAACAAATTCTTACGTTTGACAGCTTTGACATTTGACATTTTTATTCGTGACAATTCAGTGCTCAAGCTGTTTTATAATTAAATCAGAGAGCTCTTTCTTTTTAGCACTTTACTCTGTTCGCTAAGATTCGGATCAGTGTTCAACTTTAAAAATTACGTTCCTAGTAGCCGTTCAGCTTTACATATAGCATCAAGAATGTAATTTAATAGTTTTCGAAATTAAATTCACAAGAAAAAGGATTACAAGAATGGAATAGACTTTCTACTATAAATGAACTGTTTCCTTAAAAAAAATCTATTATTAAAAACCCTTAAAATATGTAGCTCTGAACACCCTTCTAAATAACTCAAATTACAAAAAAAAAAAAAATAATTAGTAATGTGCCTATTTAAAGTCCCATAGCTGTAAGGGACTTAACTTAAAAATAATTTACATTAATCACTTTCTCATTATGCCTAAAAGATTAGTCGTCGAAACAGTCAATTTTTCATAGAATTTTCCAGCTTACATTACTGAATCCAAACACTGTTACTGTAAGCAAAAGAAAAAGGCGCAAGAGACAATTATTTTGTCTTCTCGTCCTTGGATATGCCTGCAAGCAATTTTACATTCTTCTTCACATCCGTTTTGTCGGCCATAATATTTTTGAATATTTCAATGAATAATAAAAAGGAAACAAAAGAAAAATTAGGAGTCATATTTCGTTCCTTAACGAGGGTAAGGTAAATGCGAAAATGTCCTGAATCCTGATGATATTCAATTTAATCAGGATTTACTTATTATGACTTTTACACACACTTTTGTATATTAATCTTTCAAAGTGGGGAAAACCGTTGATGAAAGGTAAGAAAATTCAAAATATTTCAGAACTCACAAAGTATATCTTAAGAAGGAAACTCAAACTATAATAAAAGTTGATTTATGAACTTCCAAGATATAAAGTATTCATTATACCATTGTACACTTTTTTTGTAGATTTCAAAGCTGCTTTTGATACTATCAATAGGCATTCACTATTATATAAGCTTTCAACTATTGGGTGTATCAACAAAGTTCATTAAAGTCTATGAACAGCTTCTTTTGAACACGTCTGCGACTGTATGCAATGGTGAATACCAGTCTAAAGCTTTCCGATCAGAAACAGGTGTCCCACAGGGTTGCGTTTTGAGTTCGTTGATGTTCGCCTTATATATAAATGACATTGAAAATTACTTACCAGGAGGTGTAACCTTTGGCGATTTGTCAATAAAGCTCCTGCTCTACGCGGATGACCTGGTGATCTTTTCAGACAATCCTATGACGCTTCAACTCCGAATTAATAAGCTGAAACTGTTTTGTGATACATGGGATCTTAAAATTAATATTAATAAATCTGAAATAATGATCTTCAGAACTCAAAACTGATCTGATAACCTTACAAGGAACTGGAATTTAGATGGTCAAAATATTGAGGTAGTTAGTGACTTTAAGTATCTAGGCCTAATTATAACTCACAATGTAAGTATGAAAGCCCATATTAAAGAAAAACTTTCCGTAGCAAAATCAGCAATTAATACCTTGTGGTCAAATTTTTTTACTAATAAATTTGTTGACTCTACGTCAAAGTTTAAAGTTTTTAATGCAACGGTTAATAGATGTCTTTGTTATGGAACTGAAGTTTATGGGTACCAATTTTTTGATGAAATTGAAAGCATTCAAAGATACTTTTTCAAACGAATTTTCCGTTTGCCTTTTAATACCCCCAATTACGCAATATATGTTGAATCTGGTCTACCACAAGTTTATGTGAAGAGTTTGAAAGCCAATGCAGACTATCTCACGAAAGTAATGCATAGATTTGATAGCAATTTACATAAAAGAATTCTACTGGTATCACTCCGCTGTGGTTATTCACCTTTTAGAAACTGGCACGCGCTCGCGTCGGCTCACAGCGTCTCTTTAGATCTGAATGTAAGCAACATCTTTTATGATTTAATATCGGTGGTAGATGATAAAATCTATCAACAACAATTAGAAAGGGTAACAAATTCCACCTCTAGGGTTACGTATAGACGTTTGAACCTGAGCTTGCGTGATAATAATTATTTTAGGGAGGAACTTTCAACCTCAGATATGAGCTTAATCTTTAAGGTTCGAATTGAAACCTCTGAACTTAATTATTGGCTACACAGAACAGATTTAGACGCTATATGTTCTCTATGCAACCTTAACCAAATTGAAGACGTACGCCACTTCATCGCAATATGTCCTATTCTTCAAGAAATACGCAGGCTTTATTTTAGCAAAAGCTTCTTGTCGTTCGATGAGCTTATCAGTATTTTAAATGGTGAGAGAGGTTGGAAACTACTTGAGCGATTTGTTTCACACGCAAACAATTACAGGAATTCATATTTGAATTTGTTTTGACTTGACTAATCTTAGTTATTTTATATAAAAAGACCATTTTTTTAGCTAAACTAGAAGCCCAAGTATGCCATCTCTAACTTTTCATTTACGTTTTCTTTTTTTTCTCGTCTTATTGCAGTTCTTTGACTTTTTGGATGTAATCCGTAATAATTGTGTAAATATTAAATAATTCAAAACTCCTACATAAAATAATCATTGTTTTTGCTTAAATATAAATATAAAAATTGTGTTTTATAAAGGTACTTATTTCTGTTAATCTATTTCCGTTAATTTATTTTTGTTAGTATATATTTGTACCATCAGATTTTAATTGTATAAACTGTTTAATTTTATTCAATCTCTTAAAAAATAAAACTTAATCGATATCATATACGGCAGACGGCTTATATGCCATGCTTAAATTTTTTTTTTTAATTAAATATTATATGTTATAAATGTTACTCTATTTTTATTAGTAAATTGAATTGAATTGAATTTAATTGACACTCAAATTTGAAAAAAAAAAATTGAAATAAAGTATTCAAAGAGATATCGCTCCTTATTTTACACATTAATTCAAAATCTATGGCTTAGCGTGTCAGCAGTTTTTTTTGCATATCCTAAAGTGAACCTGTTGAACATTTTTTGTCTTGTTTATTCCTCTACAACATCATGAGTTATTTGACAAAAAGTTTTGTGACATTTTGACAACTAAAAGTCATAAGTAAAAATGCCACATATAAACCCACTGTCAACAGTCAATGAACACTTGTCTAAATCTGATGGAGAAAAAAAAAAATGGAATTTAGACTCCCACATGTTAAGCTGCTGGAAAAACATCCCAAAGGACAAAGGAGCATTCATTCATATTTCCATTTAGCGAGAAATATTAAAGTTCCTGGCATTTCTCTGGTGGTTATAGCTTCTGTTTTTGCTATATCTTTCAAAATAAATGTTATCATTCTTCTTCACTTTAAAAGTTTTGTATGTCATTTGTTATCTCTTCCATGGTATTGCGTCACAAAATAGATGAAAAGGATCTCTCGAAAATTAAAGTAAGGATGATAATAAAAAAAAAAAAACAATTTTCCAAAGCAGCGTTTAACTATGGTTGCTTTTAAGGCCCACTTCTATTTTATTTTTCAAACCAATCCTCCCCGTATCCATTGATGGAAAAACTATTTTTCAATGGAAAAACAACTTTTCCCTGCCTGCACTCACAAACAGCGTTCAAGATTCCCACACAAGATTTTACCGGGAACATGGATGATGGTGGAATGCCACCTAGCAAATTCAAGGAGTCAAGAGAGTACTCAAAATGGACGATTTGTGGTGTCTTTGGTTTTCTGCTAAAAATAACAATCTTTTTCCTTCATTGAATGGCTTTGACATCGTAGATGAATAAAAAATATAAAACACCAAAATATCAATAAATCTTCAATCGGAATGACTCAACGTTTCTTTTAATCGAACTTATAGTAGCTCAGGCAAAAAATTACTTAACAATTTTTTTTTACTTTAAGCACTTTTGAAGGATATTTAAAAGCGATATGTGTACATATCATAATGATGGGTATTATTAAAGCTTTAAAATGGGTCTAGAACATGGATCAAAAATAAATTAATGTGATTTTCTTTTGGCAAAGACGGATTTTGATCTTAGATTTCGGATTTTGCCTGCCCAAACGAAATTGAAACAGATTGATCTGTTTTTGTAATTGTATGTGTTTTTCTTTTGACGTTCTTTTTTTGGTTGTGTTTATACGTATGACAATTTCTAGCTTTCTGTCATGTTATCTCGTTTAGAAAAATCTTTAGTCAGATTTTTAAAAAAAATTTTGCAATATATTTCAATGTTAATAAAATATAGTAGTTGGAATTAATTATTTGATTACTAAAAATATACTTCAATGTGTAGAAAAGTTGTGTTTGTAGTAAAGTCAGCATAAGCAATCATAAAATAAAGTTCACCGATTCAACACACCCAACCAAACGTTCGAGAAATGTCAACTTTATTGTAGTGTGTGTGCAAATATGTGTTAAATCTCGATTGAAAACGAGATTTCAGATTTTGCTCTGAGATCAAAAAAAAAGATTGATCTGTTGACCAAAGAAAATCACATTTCGCTGTCAGATAAAAAAAACATTGATCTCAGATCAATAATGTCAAAGGAAATAAGCTGGTTCAAAAATAAAACCATTCAGCTATTATTGCGGGAGTCCTTGGATAAAATCTAAAGTTTACTCAAGTCCAGGAAAATTGAGTCAACCCCTTACAAACCACATCATAGGAAAAACCGATAAAATCCTGCGACTTTAGAGAAATTTTAACGAAGACCCTGATAATGAACCAAAGAGTTCATTGGAAGAAGTTCGCGAGTGACGAATGCTGTGGTAATTACCCGCCATACTTTTGTCTATCATAGAAAGAAGAAGCCCAGAGTGAGTTCCATCAAATTATTGGCAATTGATCAAATCAAACAAATCCGTGGCGATGGCCAATTTTATATTCCATATATATAAAGAAGTTCCGAATTATGACTTAGAAATTAACTTAAACCACCAGTAAAAATGTAACTGACAGTTTTAGACTTAGAAGATATGATAAGAGTATAAATTAAAACAGTTCGGAACAGACTTAGTATTGAGGAGAAGGCTTATTGATGGTGACTGTGAAAACTGCGGAAGCGCGGCGGGTCCTAAGAAAGGCTCCAGCCACTTTTTTTTTTTTTTTTTATAATTAACGCGCGCACAAGGGATTATGTGTTTCCCTTTTAATGTAGAACACACTGCGCGGGCATTACGAAGATAGGGAGGGGAGAGATAGGAGGTGCCGATTAACATTGGTTTTGAATGTTTGCAGATCAAAATGGCAAGGGAAAATCCCGCCGGGTAAACTATTCCAAATTCGTGTCGTTCGGCTAAAAAAAGAATCCCTATATTTCACGGTACGTCCGAAATTGGGCTCAAGGGTGAACTGATGAGCATTCCTTGCGAGACGAGTATTACGGGAGAAACTTTTAAGGGGAGGAATGCAACTGGCTACTTCGAGTGAACATTTTTTGTAAAAGAAACGATAAAATAAGGAAAGACATGAAACATTGCGTCGGTGTTCGAGTGGGGCAATTGTTTCAGCGGCAGTTCTATTTCCTATCAATCTTAACGCTCGATTTTGTATTCTATCAAGCAGGTGAAGCGATGTTTGCGAAGCACCTGCCCAGAGGTGGGAGTTATACTCGAGGGGAAAAATACTTCTTACACCGATACAGAAAACCTAAGCACTTTGCAGCATTCTTAGCGATCTCAAATATATGGTCGTTCCAACAGAGATCGTCGTTGACACACATACCGAGTACTGAGAGCTTTTCGGTTTCTTCGATGTAAGTGCCATTCATGGACAATGGCATTGGGGGAATGTTTAGCTTTAACGACAGAAGACAGCATTGAGTTTTCGAAGCATTAAACTCCACACGATTTCTATTACCCCATTTGACAATGCTGTATAAATCGGAGTTTAATGAGCTTGACATACGGCACCGTTGCAATTGTACGTCCGAAGGCGAAGGACGTGAATTATCGAACGAATATGAAAAGCTGAGGGTAGAGTCGTCAGCAAAACAGTTAAGTGGATTAGAAGTAACAGACAGAAGATCATTTATAAAAATGAGGAAAAGAGTCGGAGACAGAACAGAGCCCTGGGGCACACCAGCATTTATTTTATGGGAATCAGACTTGAATCCGTCCAATACAACTTGTATTGAACGGTCCAGGAGATAGCTTCTAATCCAACGAACAAGAGTATTATCGATCCCAAAAGCACGCATTTTCGATAAGAGAGCTTCATGCCAAACTCTATCAAATGCCTTGGAGATATCAAGAGCAATAATCTTACTTTCACCAAAGCGATGTAAAGATTTGTTCCACTGTTCGGTGAGATATGCCATCAGATCACCAGTGGAACGGTTGCTGCGGAAGCCATACTGACGGTCATGGAGAAGCTTACGATCTTCGAGATATTCCTTAAGCTGACGGTTAATCAGTGTTTCCATGACCTTGGAAAGAAGGGATGTCAGTGCTATGGGTCGGTAGGAGGAGGGGGAGGATGGGTCACCTTTCTTAGGGACAGGCTGGACAAATGCTGTTTTCCATCTTCTAGGAAAGATTCCAGAAGAATAGGAGCGATGGAAAAGCTTACGCAGTGGCTTTGCCAGTGTGGAAGAACACCTCTTCAGAAGAATCGGGGGTATACCATCCGGGCCAGCGGATTTGTGTATATCGAGATCTTTGAGAACTCTTGCTACTGTACGAGTGCGGAAAAAAATGTGTCCCATGGAAAAATTTACATTCTCAAGTACAGGAGGGGCAACGTTGCTTTGAGGCAGCGTGGAGCTGGCAGCGAAATGGGCGGCGAGCAAGTTTGCCTTCTCTGAAGAGTAAACAATTGGTTTGTTATTGTCGATGAGCGTTGGAACCGAAGATGTCGAGGAGTTTTTTATATTTTTTACAAATGACCAAACATTTTTACTGCCTTTGGGACACTGCAGACACTTAGTAACCAATTACAGGCTAATTTTAAGATTTATGTTGAGTTAAATCAACTAATTCAAATCCTTAACTTCGTGGATCAAATTTCTAATGCTCAATACTTGTTACTTAAAGAGAACTTTCAAAATGATAGAAGTATAATAGAAACATTTAAATTTCTTGAGCACTGTCCAGAAATATTTCAATATTTCATCATTTCTCCATTGAAACGATTCAACTGTAATACTCGCCCTACAAGGAACACCTATCAGCATTTTTTTAAATCTTATTCAAGACAACAATCTCCTCCAAGTATTCCAATGCAAACGAACAACCTTAGGAATTTTTTGAAGAAGGTACACTCATAGGAAGAATTCTGAATACTAACTAAACTACGATAGCATCACAGATTGTACAAATTTTCTCAGATGAATCTAGGCGATCTTCCAAGCGTATGCTTAGTGCTTCATCTAAGCATATTGAAAGGAAATTAATTTATGAAAACAAATGCAATATTTATGTAGAATTTCCTCTAACAATACCAAATTTTAAAATGAAAGTCTAGGGTTTCAAATAAATAATTCTGAACGATTTATTTGTATGTAAATTAATTTAGTTACACTATTATGTTACGAACGACCGATCTACTTGGATTCAGTTTGAAGACTAATTCTATAATGCGAAAATGTGAACTGCAGAACTGGTTTCTGTTTTATGGAACGGGCGCTATCACTCTATTCTTCTTCCCAAAATGCTATTCATGTTTGTTCATTTGTATTTGTCACCAGTGGTGTTGTACGTCACTTCCAATATAAATATAAAATTCCGATGGGCTTTTGTTGCTAATTTTTCTCCTCCAAAAAAGGTTTGATAACAGATCATTGTGACATCGGTTGTGGCTTGTGGGTATTATTTGGTATACACAAAATCGGGTTGCAACCGACGTATGCTGCTGTTATCACGATCCGTACAAATTTCTGGGAGGATGAGCTAATTTATACATAAAATTCCTGTCATCTGCCCCCTTAAAATAAGTTCAGATATGCGTATGCGATTTAAGGATCCAATGCGAGATATACGCTCTTGAAATAGCAAAAATAACAGCGAACGCATCGGAACCGAAAATTGGCTAGTCTGCTCGAAGAGAATATTAATTTTCCACAAAATGGAATAGGCGCTCATATTTATACATTCTATAGCTTTATATAATGATATACATATACATACATACAGTACATATACATTTTGCCGAAGGATGACTTTGAGATTCTTTCACAGACACGATGTTTGAATACGAATGAATTGCGTGACATCGATGACAACTGATAAATGAGTAAGTAACAGCTCCTTCCTTTGGTAAAGGACATGACATGGAGTAGAATTTTGAAGGCTGGGTTGGAGGTTATAGTTATAGATCTTAAATGAAGCAGCAATGACGATGACAAATTATACCAACAAAAACATAATTTTGTGTTTGAAGCACGTGCAGCACAACATATAATATTCTCTGAGTTGGAAACCTGGTCCTGGTGGTCCAATCAGAGTGTAGGCTTGTTTTTGTAGTCTTTTGTTTTTTTTTGTTCTATTCATCTAAGGATGCTAAATCTTCCTGAAAACGATGTGTGATTGCGTTAATGGTGTATTTTGTGGATGGTGATGCTGATGATAATGAAGCTTCTGAAAGTAATGATAATATCCTGTGGAGAGATGTGTGAAAGAAACGATGAGGCTTATATTACATGGTCTATATGGATATATGTCAAAGTTCAAGTGGAAGGTGTTTATGGCTATGTGGTATGTAAGAAGGGAAAGTGTAATGAATACTTCTTAATTAGAAATGCGGTTCAAATTAATTCCTCCTTAATTGACTTTATTCAGTGTGTGTGGCAAAGACAACCTTGTAAATTTTGAACTTTAAAAGTTGAAGTGCACGTACCACGACTGTACATGGGATGTTCCTTTATCTACAATCTGTCTAAGAAGTTTGTGTTTATCTACTTGTGAGTACAGCTGGCACTGACAGTCATTTAATAAATCTCGGAGAGTTTTTGATGCTTTGACTGATATTTAAAATTATACTTTCCCTATACTTGAACTTTAAAGGAAGAACTTTATTGTAAGACTGAGATTAAAGAATAATTTCTACATATTTCTTCAAAAGAAAACTGTTCATTGGGCGTTGGTTCTCATTTTAGTTATATATTATTCGTTTGATGAAATAGAATCTTTTGCAGATGTCCACAATGACGAACTATCTTTTCTGGCAATTCTTAAAAGATGATTCGTCTCCTTGAAAAAATATGGTCATTTCACTAAATTTTAAAACGGTGGACAAATTATGGAGAGTGAAAATAATTCCACCCATGACTTCATTCTCACTTTCTCAACTGTCATATGATGAAAGTCGTTTTTTCTGCCGAAATAAATCAAGAATCGGACTGAAATCCTTCGGAAGAGGAAATGTTTCATTCCAGCAGTTTTACGAAAAACTACAGAACCCGTAGGTCAAAAAGACGTATTTGCTAAGATTCGAAGTATTCGACAGTTTAAACTACTAGGCTCAATGGCATTAGGGTTTTTTTTTTATAAAAAGTAAAGTAAAAAAATAAAGTAAAGAAACTTTTAACCTTCGAGAAAACAACATTTTGTAAGCACTTTTCGGGTCTTCACATTATGAAAACGCGTTTCCTGAAAATTATTTCTGAGAATGTTTTGTATGCTAATCGGTGTGGCAATTGCAGCTTTGAGCTTAGTTTCGTTTATTAGTTTATCTAGAGTTAATGAAGGAATTTTTTGCGAGGAAGAGTTATTTTAATTAGGTCAATTTGGGTGGGACTGAAAAAAAATTTATAACGGCAAAACTTACAATTGAAAATTATATTTTTTCTGAAAGATAGAAACTTGCACTTAATTCAACGTTTAAATGAAGTTATTTTGGTTAATAGTTTTTGAAAAAAATAATTTCAAAGTTCAAATCCAAATAAAAAATAAATTGCACGACTGGATCGCACGTACTTGCTCATATGTGCGGCCACATCGTCAAATAAAATTTAAAAAAATGCACGATCTTATGATAGACAATTCCTTAGTGGCTGCGTATGTATGTATATAAAGGGTGTTTTTTAGACGTGTGGTTTTCAAGAAAAAAGTTACTGAAAAAGCAAGAAGCCAAGTAGGTACTTCTAAGCAAGCGCTTAAGCATATTTTAGCTGAAAAGAAGAAATTCGCAAGTAAGGATTTAAAATGTCATTCATATTACTTTTAAATCAATATCTGTAATTGTTTTCCAAATAAAGGGAAGAAGAAACTAGGCAAGAAGAAGAGGGAGTCTTTATCAAGCCCAGAATTGGACCAATTTCAGCTGTCATGACGATTCGGAAGTCGAAAATAAATTCTGCCTAAATGAGGGGAGGTAGACCCCTACCCCTATAGTATAACATGTTTGTATTAAGTCCATCTTTAAGAATATGTTATTAATTTATGGCGTCAAAGTTATCGGATTTTTCCTTCTTTTTTCTGATCTTTCCCATAGTCTGCCACAATCTTTGTGCCACCCAAATTGTCTGCCATTTTGATAAGCTACAAAAACCATTATTTAGCGTTATCAAACCAAAAATTAGTCTTGATGAAATCACGTAATGGTTCTAATATTTTTTAACATCATCATCATCATCATCGGCGCAACAACCGGGATCCGGTCCGGGCCTCCTTTAACAAATTCTTCCATACATCCCGATTGGGGGCCGACGCCATCCAATTGCGCACCCCAAGGCTTCGGGCGTCCTGGTCTACGCCATCCTTCCAACGTAAGCAAGGTCTGCCACGTTGTCTTCTACCATAAAATGTACCGCAAAAGACTTTCCGAGTTGGTTACTCTTCACTCATGCGAGCTAGGTGTCCAGCCCACCGGAGTCTACCGAGCTTTATTTTTTCAAAAACATCTGCTTCGAGATAGATTTCATACAATTCATGATTGTATCTTCTCCGGAATCGTCCTTCCTCACACACGGGGCCAACAATTCTCCGTAAGACTTTTCTCTCGAACGCGGATAAGAGATCAGAGTGCCTTTTTGTATGCACCCAAGTCTCGGATCCGTATGTGAGCACTGATAAGACCATAGTCTTGTACAGCAGCGGTTTGGTTTTTATGGTAAGGTTTCTGGATTTAAAGAGCCTTGACAGACTATAGTAGGTTTTGTTGGATTTCAGCAGGCGCTCGCGTATTTCTTCCTCCATATTGTTATCGGCTGCTACTTTTGACCCAAGATAGTTAAAGGACTGCACTACTTCAAGTTCGTGCTCCGCTACCCTGATGGTTGTACCAACATTTCTCGCAGACATTGCCGCCATGTACTTAGTCTTCCCTTCATTTATGTCCAGCCCCAGGTATTTTGCGCTTGCTCGACCTGGGTAAAAGAGTCTTGTACAGCTTGTTGGTTTCTGCCGATGATGTCGATGTCGTCTGCGTAAGCTAGTATCTGGCTGGACTTGGTGACGACAGTCCCTCTTGTTGACGTGCCAGAGTCACAGATTGCTTTCTCCAACGCCAGGTTGTAGAGGATGCAAGCCAGAGCATCCCCTTGTCGGAGTCCATTAAAGATGTTGATTGGTCTGTATAGCAAACCGGCTACTTTTACTTGGCTTGTGATGTTGGCCATGGTCAGCCTACATAGTCGTGTCAATTTATTTTGGATGCCGAATTCTCTCATGACCTTATAAAGTTCTACCCTGGCTATGCTATCGTAGGCGGCTTTAAAGTCTATAAAAAGATGGTATGTTGGGATATTAAATTCCAGACTTTTTTCCATCACCTGCCTAAGGGTAAAGATCTGATCAATTGTTGATTTGCCTGGTATAAAACCACATTGATATTTGCCGGTTATGGTATTAGCGTATGGGGCTATCCGTTCTTGCAGGATAGAGGAGAATATCTTATAGGATGTACTCAACAATGTTATACCCCTATAGTTGCTGCATTTTGCGATATCTCCCTTCTTATGTATGGGACATATGATGCCTTTTCACCAGTCTTCTGGCATCTCTTCGTGTTCCCATACGTGTACTATGATTTAATGAATTGCTTGATGTAGTGTTGGCCCTCCATGTTTGATCAGCTCGGCAGGTATACCATCGGCTCCTGAGGCCTTATTATTTTGTAACCCTTTTCCTAATTTCAACTTCCCTTCAACAAATTTTTTTTACCAAGGCATACCCTATTCTTGTAGCTGAGAAAAGTAAGCACTTAATAGTTTTTTAAAGATACTGTAAGTACTTAAGCTAACAAAATAATTGAAATTCGGCATCTATAAAATGGAACGGAAGATTGCCTTAACCGTTTGGGAGTGTAGTTCAAAATACGGACAGACAGACCAACTGATTTTTGCTACTTAGTCAAATATGTTTCTCTATCGTGGTAATGTCATGTTTGATTGGTATACCAATACAATTTTTTTTAACTAGCTTTAATAAGTACCTATAATCGCGAGTAAAAAATGTAGTTTTGTATTAGCCAAGACCCTCGAAAATTAGTTTTGGCTATCCCTTGCGTCTTGTAAATTTCTTTCCTTAGATTTTTTATCATTCATTTTTAAAAAGAGAGAAATAGCTTAATTGCATAAAATCCTACCTAAAAAAACAGATTATTCCAGGTAAAATTTAGAACAAAATTCTTTCAATTTCGTTAAATGCTCACTCTGGTGTACCACTAGGAAGCCATATAAGTCCGTTTTTGTTTATTTTTGTATTTATTTATGTTAGATGGTTACATCCTGTTTATTATATATTTCCTGAGGATATGACGATCTTGAGAAAATTTAAATTTGCAAATGATAATTTTATTCTCCAAATCAATATAGACAGGTTCAATATTTGATTTTACAATAAATAGTCTAACTATTATACACATGTCCAAATATTCATTTACCATTTTCAAAGAAAAAATAACGAGTTCGATTTTTCAACACATCCAAAAAAAAGTTCCAGTAATATTTTTGTTTCATAAACAGTTTTGCAATCGCACTTATATAGAAATTTAAAATCCGTGTTACAGTAAAAAATGTAACAACAGTAACAAATCACCTTAACCGATTACATCTTTACATCTCTCGACCTTAAGTGACATTTGCAGAGATTTGCTCTCACACACTACATTATCTGACAATTGCAATGTCAATTTGTACTTTGGATTTTATAAATATTATTATCAACAGTAGCTTCTGTGTTATATAATCAAAAAAATTCCATGAACGTATTTTATTGATGACAATAAGCCCTTTGTAACGGGTGATTTTTTTGAGGTTAGGATTTTCATGCATTAGTATTTGACAGATCACGCGGGATTTCAGACATGGTGTCGGTATGCTTTGACATTTAATCATGAATAGACTTACTAACGAGCAACGCTTGCAAATCATTGAATTTTATTACCAAAATCAGTGCCCTAGAAAAGTTGGCAGAAAATCCGCTTTTTTATCGACAAATTTTGTTCAGCGATGAGGCTCATTTCTGGTTGAATGGCTACGTAAATAAGCAAAATTGCCGCATTTGGAGTGAAGAGCAACCAGAAGCCGTTCAAGAACTGCCCATGCATCCCGAAAAATGCACTGTTTGGTGTGGTTTGTACGCTGGTGGAATCATTGGACCGTATTTTTTCAAAGATGCTGTTGGACGCTACGTTAATGTGAATGAACCGAACACTGATTTTGGTAATAAAATTCAATGATTTGCAAGCGTTGCTCGTTAGTAAGTCTATTCATGATGAAATGTCAAAGCATACTGAGCATCTTTCTCTTTGACACCATGTCTGAAATCCCGCGTGATCTGTCAAATACTAATGCATGAAAATCCTAACCTCAAAAAAATCACCCGTTATATCAACCAACCTTCTTAAATATTCTCCTTCTAAAATGACACCGTGGTGGACACATAAATAGCACACTTTACATTGTATTAGCTGAATTGCATGCCAACCTCAGTTCTTCTCTTAAAATAACGTGATAAAGCTTGAACTTGAACCAATTCACTTGGCCATTCTACTGTGCAGCTCTCTTCAAATTTCTTTGCTCATGTCATTAATTTTGAAAGATACACAAAATCACGTTCCAGTGATGGACTTTCTTTACATGAGATATAATATGGCTTATTATCCAGTTTTAAAAAAATTATTTCATCTCTGGCATTTTACTCATTAAATCTCTTGCGCACCATTTTCGTTCTCTTGAATCCTCTCTCTCTCTGCGCAATCGACTGTTGGCTCAAGTCAAAATGTAACACAAGACATCTACAATTTCCCAAGATATTTTTTTTTTAACATGAAAGCAGATATACCATCACCGGTGCAAGAATTTTTATTTGGTAAGTTTAAAATTAATTTATATACATATGTATTTCTGCAGACGAGAATTTTTCAAAATGAAAACTATTTCCTTGAATAACTTAAGTAATATCATTGCTGATATAAATGGTTGAAATATCATTGAATTGGAAGGCAAAAATCCCAAAAACTTTAATGAACTGTGGCAAAACATCAAAAAGGCTTGCTATGCCACGCTAATAGAAAGCTGCAGCAAATTGGTGAAAACTTATCCAAGAAGATGTCAAGCTATGATTGAAAGCAAGGGCTTACTTATGAAATATTAAGTTGAATGATGAAATTAAAAAGGTGAATTCGAGTTTTTAGCATCACATGTGCTAATTAAATGTCAAATTTAGAATAAAAAAAGATTACTAACTGTGATTCTTATATCTATTTACTCACATAAATAACTGGAAAGGATCCCAATATATTAACAAATATGTACATTTAATTTAAGTAACAAAAACTTTATGCATATTAACTTTAAATGTTCCTTATACTTGAATTTAATAAAATATCAAAACTACCGTAAAATTGTGCTATTTATATGGCCACTAGTGTGCATATATATTTTCTTGCATCCGGCATGCGTTATAGTCTGAATACATTAAACTTCGCGACAAATGTACTTTTGTAACATCATACGAAATGAATCCTTCATTTGAATGGCTGTCATAAAATGTCAACAATTTCCGTTGCAAGCCTTTTATAGCACAAAACGTCGTGTCTTCTTCTATGTATGTATATTTCTTGCCTGATTCTCCAAACAAGTTATCTCATAAGCGCGGTATTTCGAACCAACTAAACTAGGTCAATGCCACAACGAATTTTATTTAAGAAGCGCAGTAAAGACAAGATGTTCATCTATACGTACATGAAAGTATACTTTGACTTTCAGTATCTTAGTTTGCTTTAATTTTTAACTTCAGATCTTTAATATAAATTTATTTTTAAAACTTTTCTTAAATTACGCGAACTTTTCTTAGTCTTTAACTAAGAAAATATTCCAGAATCCCATGCATATGCTTTTGTGTCCTCAGTTCATTGAACAGAAAAAAAAACAAAAAACACTTCTTTCAACCAATATTGTAAGCACATTTTTCAATAACCCCTAAGTCCCTATGTTGTAAACATCGCCGCCGGCGTATGTCATTTTCCAAACAGCCATCTCTTTGTTCTTAACTCTATTTTATCACGCGATGATGCGTTAACAGTTTGCATAACTAAACACCACCCAATCTGCCTCAAAAAACACATGAAATATCTTCAACAACGTTACCCAAACTCTCCACATGAGTACCATACATGCAAACATTTCACCCCTAAACGTGTTGTTGGGGTTTGAAAACACCCTCAATTCACACCCTCAAAGTAGCACCTGTTGATTTATAGTCACGTTATATGGTAATGTTTGTGACTGTTGTTCAATTAAGTTGTGTAAGTATGAGAGAGGGAGTTTGTTATTGTTATTGTCAAATTGTTTTGTTTACAAACGAAGTCGATACGCCCGCCGTTGCTCCGCAGCTGAGAAAAGAGGGTGGCAGAGTCAGCGACGCTGAAATTTTACAAAATTGCATTAGGGATACCATAGCACACTGTAGTCCCCTTTGTTGAGGTAGAAACAAATGAATGCTCTGTCAAGGTGACAATGTTGTTTGTTTTACAAAAAAAAAGTGCTGCCAATATGTTTTGGTTGTGAATTTCTGAAAAAACAGGCAAAAAGAATGTAATGGATTTATGTTTTAAAGTTGAAGTTAAGAACATTTCCTGCACTCTTTTTTCTCTTATCCCTATAAGCCATAAACTCTAGGGCTCTAAGTGGGATTTTCGAATTCCTAAGATATTCGACTTCCAGCTATTAAAATATCATTGAATTTTGTGGAAGAATTTAATAAAAATTGTTAACATTAATATCAGGTTACTCGAAAAGAGATTTCTGAAAATACCATTATTTAAAAAAAAAAAAAAAAATACAAAAGTCCCCAAAATGCAAATAATAATCATTCTAGGAAACAAAAACAAATGAAATGTATGTATGTAAATACTCAAACATAATATTCCAATGAAAAAATGTGCTTAACAAAACAAAATACCTAAGGAAACAGGATACATATTATATTATATGAAATGAAAACAAACGCCATTATATTATTTTTTTGGGTCAAGTATTTCCATTACCTATCATTATGTAATGGACTTAATGTCAACACTTCACACTCACTGGGAAGAACTAAAGTGGACAAATCGGTCGCAGAAGATTGACCTTATGTCCACGGCTTTCTAGATGTTTTAATGCTTGCAAGAAACTGGAAAATCGCAATTTATTTAAAAATATTTGGATGCGCAAGTAACACAATAATTGTCTCTTTTAGATATCCAGAAGTCCACGTTAAGACACAGAAAGGACCAAAGGGGTGTGTTGCAAAAAATAAGTCTGTACGCTTGTGCACGAGCCTTAAGGATTAACTAAACGAACAGAACTTTAAAATAAATAAGTAGCTAACTCATGTTGGCTCTCTCTAATGTCAATAAGATAAGAAAAAGAAAAGCTTCCACCGGCACTTTTTTATTGGATTTGGATTTGCAAGCGAGTCGGAACTTAATACTAAAATTAAAGTAAAAATAAAGTAAACAACATTTTCAAAATCATATATGCTTAAGAGAATATTTAAGAAGACATTGAACAAAAAATTAAGAAATACTAATTATTTGTAAATAAATTTACCTATGCAGGTATAGAAATTCTGCCACCAAAATGTGACGTTATTTTATTGCACATATTGAGGATTGACTGTACGTTTTCTTGCTGTTCATCTCACCAGAAAGTACCGGTTGAGGACAAATTTACAGCTTCGGTTACCGGTTGTTGCTAAGCCGTAAAAGGGTGGAGCCAACTGCATATAATGAAGAGTTCTCATTACAGTCTTCACAAGATCTGGAAGAAAAATAAATTGCTCTTATGTGGGGTCACATACTGGAATAAAGTTTGAATAAAACTTCAAAGATTTTATTCGATTTTTGTGGCTTTTGATTGTTGGAAAAAAGTACGTAAAATAGTTTTCAGCGGAAAAAATTAAACGCCATTTTATTTCTTTAAAAAATGTAAAAAAGTGTGATTTTTTTCAACATCGTAGAAAAGGGTTCTTATAACGGTTTTTATTTAACAATTTTTTTTTACAAATTAAAAACATAATCTTTGAAGAATGCAAACTTAAGCACATAAATTACCTTGATTTAAAAATAAAATTAAAAAAAATTCCTAACCGTTTTCAAAATATCAATTTAAAAAAAAAAACTTTTAAAAATAGAAAAAAAAAAGTTTTCGAAAATATTTTTATTTTAAATTAGTTTGGCTACCAAAATCTTTTTGAATATCAATTTTGGTTGCAATCAGTTAACCAGTTCTCGAGAAAGTCGAATAAAAATAAAACGGCCCTATGGATACCATTCTTAGCCCACCATCATCATTTTTCTTGCATCAGAATATAACGCTTACCTACAATAGCACACTGTTTTTTTTGTGTACAAATTCTTGGAGCCGCTTTTACATAACCGTTATTTGACAGGTACCGTTAATTTTTGAGCTAAAAAAAATAAAAAAAGTCCTGTGTAGAATGTTAAAATAACCCTATACACTAAATTTCAAAGTACATACGAACAGACAGACAGGCAGACAGATAGATAGACGGACAGACAGAGAGATAGACGGTTAGACAGACAGACAGAATTTTGCCAGTAACTCAAATATGTTTCTGTATCATCGTAATGTCATATTTGATTGTTATCTCAAAATATTTAATCTGCACGAATGCATAATTTGCATTATAGTACCTACAATCGCATTTAAAAATAGAGGTAATTATGCACTTTGCACCTGGATTTTTGGCTGTAAAAAATCAAAACTGGACCGATTTTCATGACTGTTTTTACTTGCGTTTATAGGTGCTATAAGGAATGTTATGGATTCGTGCAAAATAAAAATCTATCAATCAAACATGACATAACGATGATAGAGAAGTCGAAAAAAGTGGGTCCGGAAATCCCGTCCGTCTTTCTGTCTTACTGTTCGCACCTCTACAGCCTAAACGGATGAGCCGATTTGCTTCAAACTTGGTATTTAGTATTTAATTGTTAAATTAACGATTTGGATAAAACTTTCAGGGTGCTATTTTTACAACAATACATCTTTCAGTTAGAATGAATTTTTCCAAATTTGTTCTATAACGGTACCTCTCATACAACCGGTTTTTTTCAAATGCGGTTTTATCGTAAACCATTATTCCCATTTCAATAAAATTTTGCACGCAAGAAGTAATTTATAATGCAATAAAAAAAAAAGTTTTTCAAAATTTTCTAAAGCAAAATTGGTTTTCGAAATATTTTGAAAACGGGTTGATTGATTTATTTTTAAATAATTTTCCCAGATGATAACTACAGATTTTCTTTTAATTTAAATAAAAAAAATCCGATTTCAGATAGTTTTTAAGCTTTGAATGCTGAAAAAAATCATTTTTTATGAACAATCCTTCATAACTTTTTTTTCCTCACCCAATTGAATTCACGATTTTTTTTATCGTAATCTAAGCAAAAAACAAACAAATTAGCAGAAAAAAGCAAAACTTTTTTTTCAACTTTTCCAGCTTAAAATAAAACCAGTGAATCGCAATGATGATAGGTTTTAAAGATGATTCGTAAGAAAGCAATATATAGCGTGAACCAAAGCACTTGGCCAACGGTCGGTTGCGCAGAGAAAGGATTCAAGAGAACAAACATGGTGCGCAAGAGATTTAATGAGTACAATGCCAGAGTTGAAATAATTTTTGGAAAACTGGATAATAAGCCATGATCATACCTCATGTAAGCAGAGTATATCGCTGGAACTTGATTGTGTGTACTGTATATCTTTCAAAATCAATGAGATGATCAGAGAAATTTGAAGAGATCTGCCAGTAGAATGGCCAAATGAATTGGTTCAAGCTATACAAGTATTTGTCAGGTACATCTTAAATGGTTTTAGAAAGGAATTTGAAAGAGTTCAAACAAACAACACTTATAAAGAATGAATTAACCGGTCATAAAGTGGTATAGTATTAAGAAGATGTAATTAAGACCCTACTAAGGGTTTATTAATTTGATTGAAGAACTCTTCAAGAGTTTATGTGGCAGAATACAGAATTTTATCAAAATCTCTAGAGTCTCTACATAAGTCTTAGTATTGTTTAATAAGCTTTTTCCATCATCAACGTGGCAGATGAGTTTGAGAGGGATGCTTAGACGATGAAAAAATGGTGGGTATTAATTTTATGCTCCTATTTTTTGTTTTACAAAATCTTCCGGGATCTTGAGGAATGGCTTAAGACTCACACACTGCACCAGAAAAAATCTTTTTGGCGCGATGCTGAGAAGACTGATGCTGATTGCAGTTCAGAGGGTCTCATTTCTTGAGGATGCTATAAGATTCCATTCATCGGGTATCCTTTTTTGTGACCATTTCTTGTTTTTGAATTGTTGCATAATTTTAATCAAGTCATCAAGTGGTGTATTTTTCCGACAGCACCACAAAAGGTATCCCTTTCCACAGCTTGGCGCTGAAGTCGCCTAGGACAATTTTTATGCCAAAGCTAGGTTCACTAGTTGTTCGGTACATGTTGTTGTTGGAACTTACATTCCACGTACAGATCCGAAGGTAGCTTTTTTTTATTTCATTGGCATAGTTTGTCATGAGTATCCCTCCGTATCCGAGGCTTGTAGTTGCTTCGAAAAGGAAGCAATTACTTTCCAGTTATGTATCGTAAGTGAATCTATATCTTGGGACTAGGTTCTCTTTTTTATTTTTAACAAGAAACAAGTATCGTTTATGATTAATATATTTTACTTATTTTCGTTATTGATTGGGATCAAGGCTATGTTCCTCCCTTTCAGAAATAAATTTCCTTAAGGGCCAATAAACATACATATTTCACCTGATATTCAAATATATTACATAAAGGAAGCACCTTTTCATAAATGTGAAACCATAAATCAAGCTTTTTTTCGCTAAAACAAATATGTCAAGGAAAGGAAACAATCTGGTTTAAATATTTTATATGAAGCAATTCATTTTGGCAATTTAATATTTCATAAGAAATTAAAGATCAACAAATTTGACAGTTTAGATATTTTAAGCCAAGAAATTGTTCAGATTTTATACAGTTTTGTCATGTTGAGCTTAAAACCAAAAATCCATTTTGAATTCAAAAAAGACGACTAAACTAAAAAAGTCGTTATTTTGTCAAAAACAAAGTTGAATCATATTTTCATATAAAATCCGACCATTCCAGCAGCGAAATTAACAACTTTTCCCATAAAAATGAACCCCTAACGTTTAAGGGAGGAAGGAACTCTGAGTAAGGGTGCGACACATCATGCATACTAAATTAATAAAGTCTGTGTATATAGCTTGCTGTTAAAAAAAAAACCGAAGCTTATGGTTTTAAGGGACAGACGGATGTTTTTATTGACATGTTGGTTTCCTGCTAATTCCATTATGGCTTTATCACTTTTTCATTATGAAAAACATATTTTTTTTGTATATGAATTTTTATCATTTGAGTTATGACAGAAGGATGTCATTTTTATTAAAAAAGATTACATATATTGCTTAACAAAACCACATAATCGATGTCTACTGTAATGGGACTTTTATCTACTATTTACAATATTCAATAAAATTTATCTGCAACACTACACAAATTGTGGATAAATCAATTTCCAGCCTATAGTTGGCATATTGCGAAAATATTGTGTTCGATAAATGGGAAATGGATTTTTTTAACCCAGGAAAGGTATTTTTTTTTTTAATGATTATATAATTGGAAATGGGTTGTGAGAG
The DNA here is from genome assembly GCA_963971375.1 of Platycheirus rosarum. Taxonomy (NCBI): domain Eukaryota; kingdom Metazoa; phylum Arthropoda; class Insecta; order Diptera; family Syrphidae; genus Platycheirus; species Platycheirus rosarum. The sequence continues at coordinate 26,709,223 of OZ020510.1, read as the reverse complement.
AGCTGATAGAGTAAATAAAATAAAATCAAACACGGCCTCAATATTGGTAGCACTTTTTAATCAGTTTTAGTTAGTTTAAAATGTTTTAATATATTTGCTAATCGTAAAGCCATTAATAGATAAAATTAGTCTAAAGCACCATGTTGAAGGAAAATAATTTTAATTAAGATATTATGTACATACATACATATGTATGTATTAAAATGAAAATCAACTTTATTGGTTTAGGTAATATTTGAGAAAATAGTCGAAAAAAAACAACAATACTTTTTTTTAAAGAATAACATTTTATTATTTATATGACATCAATTTGAATATTAAAATTAGAGTATAAACCAGGAAAATTTAATTTGGTGAGTTTTTCACAAAAGTTGATAGATTTTCCGTATGGAAAATAGTTTTACAAATAGAAGTCAAATTTTTCATGATTTCCTAAGCAATAATTGTCAAAAAACCATAGAAAATGGACATAAAACAGAGACTTTATGAAGCTCAAATAGGATTAATTGCGTAACATATATCCTCATAAGAAACCTTGAATGGAGAAAGGTATTAGTCTTTTTGAATCTAACAAGTCCTTCATTAAATTTCGATCGATTAAAGAAATCTTTAAAGACTTGAGCAATTTATGTTGAAATTAATTACTTACTTACTTAGGGGGCGCTACAGTTTGGGACGAACCTGGAATTAACTAGCCGCTTGCGTATTTTTTCTCCATATAATTATTCACTGCTACTTTTGACGAAAGGTAGTTAAATTATTGAACTTCTTCAAATTCATGCTCCACCACCCTGATTGTTGATTTTGAGGGAATTTTGTTGAATTCTTTTTCATTTGTTTTCTACAGACATGATAGTAAAGAAGGCGGCCCTAGGAATACCTACCTCATCGATTCATATTAAGCCATAAATAAATTAAAAATTACAGAAAATATACCGCTGGTAGGACAGACTTTTTCTTGTCCGCTTGGCTTCCGCCCAACTGACAATTTAACTTGTATTAAGGCTCTAAACAAGCTATTTTATAACTGCTATAGTAACATTAAAAGGCCTTATACAGGTTTTTTTGGCGAAAATTACACAAGCTATATAACTGCTATAAGACTTTTGTTGAATGGTCTAATAGCAGCAAATAGTTTTAATGAAATGTTATAAGCTGACCTGAACAAGCCATTTTGTGACAGCTAAATGGTAATAGCCTGCTCTGGATGTTATAAAAAGGCCTTGCCAAAGCCTTTCAATGAAACTCTAGTCCTTCTCGTAACTGTACTCTACCTCTACACCAATTCACGGTTGGGAAAATTATCAGCAAACGTCGACAAAACAAATATTATTTTAGTTTATATAAGGCCTTTTTAGGTAACCCTTACAGAAGTTGTTTGCATTTTAATTTTTAGTAAACATCTTTGGAAGGCGTTATGCAGGCCATTTTTAACCTTTAACTACAAGCCTTTTATAGAACTTTCAAAACTAACTTTAAAAGGCCTTATAGCAGGTATTTTTTTAATTGTCAAAGTTTGAATTGTGTGGCTTTCTAAAGTTTGAAGTATATTAGCTCTTTATACAATCAAATACTTAAAAAAACGAAACAATTGGGTCTTATAAATCAAGCTAAATTGTCATTTGAGAAAAATAAACTCGAAGGTTTATTCTATAAACTATATATAGTTCACGTTAGTAGATATTTGATTTCATTTCTGTGAATTTAAAAAATTATTTCTGTTAGCACTACTTTTCTGTTTTAAAATATTCAGTTGTAACTCTCTTATTTTATGTACAAGTTATTTTATTTATAAAAACTTATTTATAAGACTCTTGATTAATTCAGTTTGTATAAGGCCCTTGTAGGCAAGCCTTACAAAAGCTGTTTGCATTGATTTGTCGTGGAAAGCCTTATAGCAGCAATTATTTGTTTAATTTTCAGTGAACATCTTCGGAAGGCCTTATACAGGAAATTTTTAACCTTTATCTACAAGCATTGTGTAGAGCTCATCAAACTCACTTTTTAAGGCCTTATTACAGCTATTTTTTAATTGTCAAAGTTTGAAATGATTGGCGTGCGAAAGTTTGGCTTATACAAGCTCTATGCAAACAATTGCTTGTCAAATTCAAAAAATTGAACCTTTTACAAGCTAAATTGTTAGGTTGGCAGTTGCGTTTTGGGTACTGGTCTACCTCATTGCTACTCAAAGAACAAATGGGGTATCAAATGAAAGCTTAGACCGTTTACGTTAAGAATCTGCTTGTCGGACAAACATGTCAACTGAGGGTATAGCTATCTGCCTTTAAAATGCCGTCAAAATTAGTCTATGAATAAGAATTTTCGGAAAAAACTACCCTAGCGACATCTAGAGTGTAATCAACATAAGCTAAATTACTCTTTAGAACAGCAGCTATCTGCTTGTTAAAGTTCCGTCAAAATAGATATATGTATGTATAAATGAGAATTTTCAAAAAAAAAACCACTTCATAGCCACCAAGTGGGAACCTAGTTTAAAATTTTGAATGACTGGGTAGCACGTACTTGCTCTTATGTGCTTAATAACATTGGAAAGCAAGCTTTTTTACCGAAATAAGTAACATTTACACAGTTTGAACTTATAACAAGTATCAAAACCACAATACTTAACGGTTTTTAGTAAAAATGAAGTATGCCATCACACATCTTAAATAACAAAGAATTTAAGAAAAAAGTATTTCGAAAATTGTAGTTTTTGATAAAATCCTGTCTTTTATTTTTAGTTTTTTGAAATTCTTTTTTTTTAATTTTGATATGCAGTTTTTTAGAGTTTATTAATTTACACTTGATTTTAAAATTTTAAATATTTGTTTTTAATAAGTTTTAAAAAAATAATTTTCCAAAAAAAAAATTCTAAGATTAATTAAAAATAAAAAAATATTCTCAAAATGGTTGGAGCCGTTTTCGACAAAAATTATCTTTTACTTAACCATTATATGGCAGGTACCGTTGTTTTTGAATGCCAAGAGATACACACATACCAAATTTGAAGGCAATCGCTTTACCCGTTTAGGCTGCAGCTCGATAAACACCCAGACGGACAGACAGGCAGAAAGACAGACAGAGGGACATTTTTTGAAAATTACTTTTTTAGGCTTGTAATGTCATGTTTGATTGTTATCTCAATTTTTTTTATATTCACGAATCCTGAACTTGCCATACATAGTATCTATAATCGCAAGTAAAAAGGCTAAGTTAGTCCTTAGAACATCAGCTATCGGCCTGTGAAAATCCCGTCAAAATCGGTTTACAAATACGATTAAAAAAGAAAGTACACCAGTTCTACCTATTGGGTTTTTAAAGTAGCTTAAATTACTTCTTTAAGTATCAGCTATCTGCCAGTGAAAGTCCCGTTTAAAATCAGTGCACCCCTTCATACTTAAACAACAAACAATATAAAAACCTCTACACGCTCTACACACAGAAGTAATAAAACCAACACTAAAATTGTATGTACATATGTAGTGTACACCCTTTCAGTAAATTGTACGAAATCCTATTTCCTAAAATGTTCAAATCCTGTGTAGTGACATAATATGTAACGTGAGTGGATAAAAGCTCAAAACAAACGAGCGGATTGTTACTCTATGTTGATATGTGTGGAAGCATCTGCTGGGACTTAAAATTTCAACCTCAAAGTGTTCCCTGTGGGTTTTTTTCAATCTCCCTATGAAAATTCTCCCTTCAAATACAAAATATGAATTCTCTGGAATCAAAACTATGGTTTACAGCCACAGAATGTAGTTACACAGTTTTATGTAAATTAAAATCACATCATGACAGAGGAAAATATTTTAAATAAATTTTAAATAATAATTCAGCATATTTTTGTTCAGAAACATTGCCAAAAATATTGAAATAAAATATTTCATTCTGTTGTATACAAAAAATTATATTTAAGAATTGTGAGCATGTCTCATAGCTTCAATTTAAAATTCCAAAATGAACGTAAAATTAAAACAAAATCCATGAGAAAAAACACGTGTGTACACTGTGGCGTATGAGTGTTATTTTTTCTTTTGCTCAACGTGTTTTTTTTTGTCATTTAAAACTGTCTGTCTATGGAGGGTTTTTGTATATTTTTGAGTCGGGAATGCTTTTAAGTGATTTCTTGAAGCATAATACAAATATGAATTTCGTGTATTGAATGAAGGGATTTAAGAAGAAAACAAAGGATTACTAAATGGAAAGGCAAAAAAAAGGAAAGCTTGGGTTTCTCTTAAAATAAAACTGAATTTAAGAAGAAAAACTATTTAAAGTTTTAAAACTGAGTTCCAGAAAATTCCAAGGAAACCTCATTAAATTGCTAGAAAACATACACACGTCTAGTCCCAAAAACACACTATAAATCTCACCAATATTGTATTATATTGTATTTATTTTTTATTAATCTTGCTAACAATTTAAAGATGTACTTATTCACTAAAATAAATTAATATTTTCTTATACAAGATAATAGTGTGTAGCATTTATATTCAAATTAAATTTAATAGAGATAATGCTACATTTTATAAAATCAAATTTACATTTATCGTTTCATCAACAGAAAGCTCAAAATCGTTATCCTTGAAGTTCGTCGTCAATTCCAAACAAAAACCGTTTAAAAATCTTAAGTTTGTATTTTCTTTTGACAAATAACCCAGTTCAACATAATATCCCCGGCCCACTGCCGCGCCACCTATTGGACCAAAACAACACGACGCGTCATATTATCCTTCGCTCACAAAAAAAAAATATTTATTTGAGCTCAAGCAACCAAGCAAGTGCACGTTTTTTAAAAATTGTTAAATTTTCTTTGGTAAGCATATTTAAAACACTTAAAGCCATGTCTATTGAAAGGAAAAACGAAATCGTTGAAATAATTTTCATTTTCAGACACAATTTGACATAAAACCGACGACGTTTATGTGTTTTATTTTCTCTATGTAATGGTTCGCTTTTGTTCAAGTCAACACCTCAATTTTTTTGCCATTTTATTCTCCAGACCTCCAGAGCATGAGGCTTTTTTATGCTAAATTTCAATTTGATGTCTCTTAATCCACCCACAGCGGTCCTCATCTTTGTGTACTTTGTCATTTAGCTTAAGCTGCCTTTGGGTTTACTTCAACCCCCTGAGGTCCTTTTGCTGAAAACACAAACCCGAACTTCTTCCCATTCCCAGTGATGATAATAATGCATTAATATGGATCGGTGTTTCTTTAGACAGGGATGTTATAAAATGATGTAATTATATACAGGGTGATTGGTAAAAGGTTCACCAAAAAGCTAGAGCGAGTAGGTTATGACAAGAAAATAAATTGCACGACTGGATCGCACGTACTTACTCATATGTGCGGTCACATTGTAGTTAGAATAAAATTTAAGAATAATGAAGTTAACATCAAAACATTTATTTTGTGACTTTTGATTGTTCGAATAAAGTACGTTAAATTGTAATGAGTGAAATAATTTAAACGCCATTTTATTTCTTTAAGAAATGTTAAAAAGTGTGATTTTTTTTTCAAAATCGTAGAAACTGTTTTTAAATAAAACGTTTTATTTTTAACAACTTTTTTTAAAAAATAAAAAAAATAATAATTTAAGAATACAAACTTAAGCAAAAAAAACATACATTTAAAAATAAAATAAAAAAAAATTCACCTACCCGTTTTCAATATATTGATTTTTCAAAAACAAAATTAAAAGAAATTATTAACAATACGAAAAAAAGCTTTCAAAAAAAGAATTAATGCGATATTACTTAGGCTACTTACATCTTCTTGAATATCAATTTCGATAGTAATCGGATCAACAGTTTTCGAGAAAGTCGAAGAAAAAAAAAAACCGGTTCTATGAGAAGTACTGTTTTTAGCCCACCATATTACATTTTTTTTCACCAAAATGTAATGCTTACCTTACATTACATTACCTACACTGATTTTTTTCATAAAAATTCTAGGAGCGGTTTTCGAGAAAAATAAAATAAAAATTTAAATTATTCAAGTTTCTCCCACAGGAACCATTCTTTTTTGAGATAAAAGCATAATGTTGTTAATCCAGTAACTCATCCATCTACCTACTATACTTCAACAAATTCGTGTAGTCATTGAAGTATTGAACAAATAAATCCAAGCCATCCATTATTTAAAATTTAAGCCTCTCCCATAAGAACCATTAATTTTTCAGGATATACCACTTCATTCATTTACCTATCAAATGTCATCCAAATCAATTAAGTCGTTGAGGCGTGATTGCGGAACAAATATCCAAAAATCCGATCATTCAAACATTCAAACATACAAATATTCACATTTATAAATTTTGTAGGATTAGTAGGATAGGTAGGTATTAGAAAAATATTTTAAATATTTTAAATCATCTTGAGTATCGATTTATTTGATTATTATTGAAATCCGTTAACCAGTTCTCCCGAAAATCAAAGAATAAAAACGGTCCTTTATGAGGTATCACACTTCAATATATTTTTACCGAGACATAATCCCCAGTCACGATTGGCTAAACCATTCAGCTCTTATTTCGAGATACTTTCGGATGGCCGGACAGACAAATTTTTTTGCTACCAACTCATAAATAAATTTGTCTATAATCGTAATGTCATGTTTGATTGATATCTTAATTTTTTTATCTGCTAGAATACATAACTTGACTTATAGTACTCGAATTCGCAATTAAAATTACCCCAAAACACTAGCCCCCCTATTGCTTAACGACATATGTGACAAACATATGTAAGCCGCTCACTGTTTTAAAAAATCAATATAACACCAAAGATATCTCAAGTTTCTTGAGCCGGATATCATAATAGGAGCCATAGTTTTGCCATTTAAATTATAATTTTATTCAATTCCCAGAATTTCATATTTAAAAACACATTGTTTCATCTTTCAATTAATTTCATTAATATTTATTCTGAATTTGTTTTACTCTTATATATATATAATATATATATATATATATCATATATATATTATTATTATTATTTATATATGTTTTCATTTATTCGAAAGATTTCATATTATTCCATCATTTTTGAAAATCATTTAAAAAAAATACATAGAAATTAAGGAAAACCATATAACATCCCTGTTGACATTCTCTGAAAGCGTTTAACACATAACACAGTTTTTTTTCGTACATTTCTGGAAACCTTCTCCCCCTTCTCCTAGATCCGCATACCACCTAACAAACACCACAGAAATGGAAGAGGAAGGAGTGTGTTTTTAGCTCCTCGTAATTTGTTCGCAGGGATGTAATGCGCAATTGAGCAATTTGTTGAATTACTGTTATTTCACACATGTGTACGTATATGTGTATATAAAAATGTTTTCGGTTACATAAAAGGAAAAGAAGGATATATCACATAGGGAGAGGATTTTATTTAAATAGGCAATAACGTTTATCCTGCTGTTGTCGCCTTCTTCAAATAACACAAGCTTCCTCCTTATTGACCGTGGATTTCGTTTAATATTATTTTTTATTGCATATGTTTGGGAGTGTACTTGAATTTTTAAGTCAATTTATCTCACGATTCCTGTGAATGAGATATTCAGGCGGTGTGGTCCCTGTGGGAGTCTATTCGGTATCTGATCTTTCAATTTTTTTTTTTTACTCAACATTTATTGTAAAAGTGTGGGGTTCCTTACGGATATGGATGTTCTATGTTGATTGTGATGAAAGGGATAACTGGGAAAGTATGATGTGTATAGAGAGGAATTAATGGAATTTTTCTAGTAATTTTCTATTGCATAACCTTTTATATTGCTTTGCTTGTGTGTACCACAAATATATTTCGAGGCACACGAGAGTGAACCGTTTGGTATGTTTTACATGCATGGAACGTTTCCATTAGGAGAATTTTATATTTGCACTTATGCATCAGATGAAAGATAGATTATAAAAGAACACAAAAAAGCTGTTAGAAATAACATCTCAAATGATTTGATATTTTTAGAGCTCCGTGGAATAGGATTTAGTCATTATGTCGAACTGCTATTCCGAAAGGTCTGCCGTTGATTCACCACTTGAGTGACTTTGATTTCTCCCGAATAGCTAGCTTAAGACCTCAATACCATTATGATCAATCAAAATTGCCAAAGTTACTCTTTAGAACATAAGCTATTTGCCAGTGAAAGTCCCGTCAAAATCAACTTAACCGTTTTCGAGGTTAGCGTGAACAAACATACTTAGGTAGACAGACAGACAAAAAAATTAAAAAAATGTTTTTTTTTTTTTTTTTTTTTTTTTATAATTAACGCGCGCACAAGGGACATTTGTTTCCCTTTTAATGTAACACACTGCGCGGGCATTAGGAAGATAGGGAGGGGAAAGATAGGAGGTGTCGATTAACATTGGTTTTGAATGTTTGCAAATTGAAATGGCAAGGGAAAATCTCGCCGGGTAAACCATTCCAAAGTCGTGTTGTACGCCTAAAAAAAGAATCCCTATATTTCACGGTACGTCCGAAATTGGGCTCAAGGGTGAACTGATGGGCATTCCTAGCAAGACGAGTATTACGGGCGAAACTTTTAAGGGGAGGAATGCAGCTGGCTACCTCGAGTGAACATTTTTTATAAAAGAAACGATAAAATAAGGAAAGACATGAAACATTGCGTCGGTGTTCGAGAGGGGCAATTGTTTCAGCGGCAGTTCTATTTCCTATCAATCTTAACGCTCGATTTTGTATTCTATCAAGCAGGTGAAGCGATGTTTGTGAAGCACCTGCCCACAGGTGGGAGTTATACTCGAGTTTAGGGCGTATAAACGCTTTATAAATTGTAGCCAGATCAGATGGGGAAAAATACTTCTTACACCGGTACAGAAAACCTAAGCACTTAGCAGCATTCTTAGCGATTTCAAATATATGGTCGTTCCAACGGAGGTCATCGTTGACACACATACCGAGTACTGAGAGCTTTTCGGTTTCTTCGATGTAAGTGCCATTCATGGACAATGGCATTGGGGGAATGTTAAGCTTTAACGACAGAAGACAGCATTGAGTTTTCGAAGCATTAAACTCCACACGATTTCTATTACCCCATTTGACAATGCTGTATAAATCGGAGTTTAATGAGCTTGACATACGGCACCGTTGCAATTCTACGTCCGAAGGCGAAGGACGTGAATTATCGAACGAATATGAAAAGCTGAGGGTAGAGTCGTCAGCAAAACAGTTAAGTGGATTAGAAGTAACAGACAGAAGATCATTTATAAAAATGAGGAAAAGAGTCGGAGATAGAACAGAGCCCTGGGGCACACCAGCATTTATTTTATGGGAATCAGACTTGAATCCGTCCAATACAACTTGTATTGAACGGTCCAGAAGATAGCTTCTAATCCAACGAACAAGAGTATTATCAATCCCAAAAGCACGCATTTTCGATAAGAGAGCTTCATGCCAAACTCTATAAAATGCCTTGGAGATATCAAGAGCAATAATCTTACTTTCACCAAAGCGATGTAAAGATTTGTTCCACTGTTCGGTGAGATATGCCATCAGATCACCAGTGGAACGGTTGCTGCGGAAGCCATACTGACGGTCATGGAGAAGCTTACGATCTTCGAGATATTCCTTAAGCTGACGGTTAATCAGTGTTTCCATGACCTTAGAAAGAAGGGATGTCAGTGCTATGGGTCGGTAGGAGGAGGGGGAGGATGGGTCACCTTTCTTAGGGACAGGCTGGACAAATGCTGTTTTCCATCTTCTAGGAAAGATTCCAGAAGAGTAGGAGCGATGGAAAAGCTTACGCAGTGGCTTTGCCAGTGTGGAAGAACACCTCTTCAGAAGAATCGGGGGTATACCATCCGGGCCAGCGGATTTGTGTATATCGAGATCTTTGAGAACTCTTGCTACTGTACGAGTGCGGAAAAAAATCTGTCCCATGGAAAAATTTACATTCTCAAGTACAGGAGGGGCAACGTTGCTATGCGGCAGCGTGGAGCTAGCAGCGAAATGGGCGGCGAGCAAGTTTGCCTTCTCTGAAGAGTAAACAATTGGTTTGTTACTGTCGATGAGCGTTGGAACCGAAGATGTTGAGGAGTTTTTAATATTTTTTACAAATGACCAAACATTTTTACTGCCTTTGGGACACTGCAGAATTTTTTGCCGTAATTTTTGGTCATGCAAAAATTTGGTTCTTTCAATAACGGAGTTGCATGAGTTTCTTGCTTGTTTGTGCTTTTTCCGATTTTCCTCTGTAGGGTTGGCTTTGTAAGAACGGAAACTTACTTCTTTGAGCCTGATAGCTTCTTTACACTCAGAATTAAACCAAGACTTTTCTTTAGGTTTAATGCTTTTTACTCTGTTAGGAATAAAAGCACGCATCCCTAGAAGAATCACATTTGTGATCATTTCAGCACTGGCATCAATGTCACTATCGAGGAAGCATAGTGACCAGTTAAAGTTTCGGAAAAAAATATTCAGGCCGTCCCAGTTGGCTTTCTCGTATTGCCAAACGGTCCTGGTGGGAAGTTTTTCTTTAACTGGATGGGTGGAGGATGAGAAATTAGCTGAAATAACACAATGGTCTGAATTGCCAAATGGAGAAGTTACACTAATGGTATATTTATCAGGGTGAGAAGTAAGAAACAAGTCAAGAGTATGGGCGGCTTGCCCAGCAACATCCGGTATACGCGTTGGCACATCGATCAGTTGGGTAAGGTGATGTAACCCGGCAAAGAGCTCGACATACCTTCCTTCGGGTGTTGTCTGACCAGAATAGCGGAGCCAATTGGAATTGTGTACATTGAAATCGCCCGTAATAACGATTTCAGTGCGAGGACAAAGGGAAACAATTTTCGAGATGGAATCAGACAGCGCATCAAACTCGTTACAAGTGGAATTGCTGTCGAGATTTGGACTCCTGTAAATAAAACAATAATGAATGACATGCTTGCGGACAGTGAATTTGAGCCACAAGAAGTTAAAGTCCGTGTTGGAACATTGCCCATATTGGGGAAGGCTCTGGCAAGCAATATCATTCCTAACATAGACCACGAGACCATGATGGGAAAAGAGTAATGGCACCAAGCTATACCCATGTAGAGCAAACTCTGATAAATCAGTATTTACTCCAACCTGGGTTTCACTTAATGCCAAAACAGCTGGCCTGTATTGAACAGAGTAGACGTACAGGTGAAAGAAATTCTTTCTTATACCACGAACATTGGAATACACGACACAAAAATCACTTACCATTTCAATTTGTTTTATAGTGTTTATTATATTGTTTTTGTTAGTTTAAATTAGCTCAAGATTAAAAGCCTCGTCAAACAGATAGCCTTTTGACGCGGCGTTTTAACGCCAAATTTGTAATAAATTACAAATAATTTTTTTGACGCCGCGTTAGAATTTTTATTTTTATTATTTTGTGTTTGGCGAATTATATCATTTTGAATTTGTTGTAGAAATATAAATAAATTGCATGACTGAATACCAAGTACTTGCTCATATGTGCGGTCACATCGTCGAATAAAATTTAAAAAAATAAGTAACATTAACGTAGAAAAAAGAAAAAAACTTAAAAAAAGTGTCAAAACCACAACACTTAACGGTTTTTATTAAACATGGAGTACGCCATCACACGTCACAGATACTAATAAATTTATGAAAAAAGTATTTCGAAAATTGTATATTTGTATATTTTTAGTTTTTTTTTTAATTTTTTTTTTAATTTTTTTTTTTAATATTGGTATGCAGTTTTTTTAGAGTTTATTAATATATATGTGATTATAAAATTTAAAATAATTTTTTTTAATAGTTTTAAAAATATAGATTTTTCAAAAAAAATAAAAGGCACGACTGGGTCGCACGTACTTGCTCTTATGTGCTAATCCTTTTTAAGTGCAGGCGTCTTTTTGACAAAGATTTTATTTTAATATTTTTTGTATGACGTGCAACTTCCTTAGAATCGTTTTGGGTGAACGAACATGCGTCACGACAAAGGGATAAACACATAAATATATAGGATTGTTAGCTTTTGCAGTTTTTTAGTGTAGTATTATCTTTCCACTTGCTGCTTACTGTTTATAATATAATTTGTTAATAGAAAGATACAAAGGACTTTTTTCAGTTAAATTTTCATTTTGGTATGGAAAAATTTGAACAACTGGCATAAAGATTCGTCGGAATCAGCAGTATGGCAATAATGCTAGGTAAAGGGACCTTTATACGTCCCAATATGGGACCAATGGAATTTATAAAGGTATATAAAAGTACCTATAATAAGGTTGGAAGGAAGGTAGGTACTAAAATTAAGATACGTGTTCCAACTACTGTTAAGCCAGTAGGTATAGAGACAATATTAAAAGTTAACACAGTGGTTTTGTTTATTTATAGGAAGGTGTAAACTTTTGTTTTCTCGATTGAAATTTTTGCATTCAGTAGTAATCGAATAGTTTTTTTTATTTGTTAGTTGTTTTTGTGTGTTTATCAAAGGCTTCCTTATTTATTCTGTGCTTTTATGATGATGAAAAATACTTTAAAATACGTAAGTATGTATGTAATGTAGGTTGTCACTTTCTTTTATTTGACTAATGGCTTGGCTAGGGCTTAGCCGAGCAATATGAAATAAAATGTTGGGGAAAAAAATTTATGAATTCAAAAAAACACTACTCATAACGTTTTTTGGAAAAAATGTTGTAAGCCATCTTATTTCTTTTGCTGTTTTCTATTTTATAAATTTTTCATTTCAAAATCGTTCGACCAGTTTTTTCAAAAAAATGTTTTTTTTTAAAAACTTTACGAAAACATATTTTAAATTTTTTTTTAGTATGTCAATTTTAAGAAATCTATAGTTTATACTAGGAGAAAAATTTAAAAAAAAATCTATAGATCCGTTTTCAAAATATTCAAAAAAGAAAATATTTTTTTAAAAAAATTATTAAAATTTAAAAAAAAATGTTTTTGAAAATTTTGATAAGCAATATTATTTAAATCATAAAACACTACATATTTTGAAAATTTCATCAAAATCCGTCAATTAGTTAACGAGAAAGTCTGATTTTAAAAAACCGGTCATATGGGAGGTACCGTTATAAAACTTTTTCTGAAAAATCCATTAAAATTAAAAGATAGATTTTGCACAGAAAACATCATTCTGAAAGTTTTATCAAAATCGTAGGAGCCGTTTTCGAGAAAAATAAGTTTTTCATTAAAAGTTATATGGCAGGTACCGTTAGTTTTGGAGCTAGAATGCCAATTCCAAAAACTGTCGGGTAGAGCACTCTAAAAATACTATATACCAAGTTTGAATCAAATCGGCCCAACCGTTTGGGCTGTAGATATCGATACGGACAGACAGACAGACAGACAGACAGACAGACAGACAGACAGACAGACAGACAGACAGACGGACGGAATTTCCGGACCCACTTTTTTTGACTTCTCTATCATCGTAATGGCATGTTTGATTGTTAGAATTTTTTTTTTTTTTTTTACGAATGCATAACTTGCCTTATAGTCCCTATAATCGCAAGTAAAAATGTGTAAAATTTATTTTAATTGGAAAAAAAAGTAATTCAAAATTTTGATATGCACAATTAATTTGGCTACCTTGATCTTTTCAAATATAAAATTTGACAGAAAAAAATGTGAAAATCAAGATTCAAACATTAAACGTGCTGCTGATAGATTTGTCTGATGTCCTCGTACGCCGCGTCAAAATAATCTCAACGCCACCTTAAAAACGCGTCCTGTTTGACGAAGCCTTAAAGATAATTCATAAATCATAAGTTGTCCTTAGGTCGAAAGGAATTTGTAATAATTTAAAGCGCGTATTGGGTCAGTATAACTAACGTTAAGATTTTATTTAAGATAATTTTATGCAGTTTAGTGAACATCTAAGAAGATACAAAAAGAATTTATAAAAAAGGCAACATATGAAATTTATTTACATGAACCGAGAGGTAGTCTGTTACTCTAATATGTAAATATCCTCTCATTTGGCCTTGGTCGGCTTTGACTGACATATGTTATGTATGTACATAAATTATATCACAATGGATTCGGGTGAATTTCTCACTTAATCTATTTATCATTGACCTTTCGCAGGAACTTGGGTGATACTGACAGCCTAAATAAAAAAGGTCCTTCAAATATATGTAAACAAAAAATAAACAGTAAATATACAAACTCATGCATTTTTATTTTCTTAGAATGAACTCTTAGAAGAATTTAAATGTCTGGTATACATATGTACATATTTCCTAGAGCAGTCAAGCCAAATGGTATATTTCAGTGTTTAGGTATGTTTTATTATCGTTTCAAAGGAATTAAATTGGCAATCCAGGAACTTGCTAGACTTTTTTGTATTCTTGTTAAGAAGGTAAAACAGTATAGCTTTTTCTTGAAGTTGTCGGCGGCTTTCAATATTCCTCATCAATTTTTTTTTTTGTTGAAATACAAACTTTACACTTCGGTCGTAGGTTTTTACGTAACATAGATATACATATACTTTTATAAATCAGTTTTTAATAAAGGAAATTACTGCTTGATGTGGGTGTTGTCAGTAGTCATGATTCCAGGAATATTAAACTTCAGTCCCAGACATAATTGCACCCTATATTTTATATAGGATCTTATTTAAATACAAAATATAATAAGAAACTTGTTGATGCTTTATGGTATAGCTACTTTCTTTTTTAATTAGACAAAGGGTATTCAAGTGTTTAAAATGAAAATCAATGCTGTAACCCGGTTTTTAGTAAAATATTGTATAATAACGAATTTATTAAAAAAAAAAACATATTTCGTAAATTGTTTTTGATATTTTTTTTTTTTAATTTTAGTTTTTAATTTTTTTTTTTAATTTTGGTATGCAGTCTTTTAGAGTTTATTAATATAAATGTTATTCAAATTTTTTGCTGAATTAATTTACCTACCTAGATCTTTTCAAATATAGAATTTGACGGAGATCCAAAGAGCCGTTACCGAGAAAGCCAAAAATTAAAAAAAAACGTTATGTGAAAGGTACCATTTATAGACTTTTCCTGTAAATTTGGTTCTGATCAAATGAGAGCTAGTACCAACAAAAAATTCTTGAAAATATTCATCAACATTTTTCGAGCCGTTTTCGAGAAAAATAATCGTTATATTGCCGGTACCGTTATGCTTAGCCCTAAAAATAAGATTTTAATTTCCCATCTAAGGAATGCCAAAAGATACACACATACTAACATTGAAGGAAATCGCTTAACCCGTTTAGGCTGTAGCTCGTTATACAACTGACAGACAGGCAGACAGACATAAACACATTTTTTCTCCATCACTTTTATAAGGCTTCTACAGGGTGTCCGCCGGGAAGGTATACTACTTTGTTTGTTTATAATTTTTGATTAAATGGAAGAGAATTGATCTTATATTGATAAATGTTTTATTTAATGTCGGCAATTATGATTGAAATACAATATCAGGTAAATGTCCGCCTTTTGAGCACATTTTTCATTACATTCTCACACATTTCACTCGGTATTTCATTAATTTCATCACGAATATTTTGTTTGAGTTGCTCAGGCGTTTCTGGTTCGTTTGCATAAACCTTGCTTTTCTGATATCCCCACAAAAAGAAGTCCGGAGCAGTCAAATCAGGCGACCGTGGAGGCCTATCAACATCACCATTTCTTGAAATAACTTGTTGTGAAAAGAGATCTCACAGTAATTCCATTGTAATCCTGGCTGGATGCGATGTGGCACCGTCTTGTTGATAACCTATATTAATCAAGCTCAAAGCATGGAGTTGTGGCGTTAAAAAGTTTTCAATCATATCACGATATCGCTCCCCATTCACAGTTACCGTTACGCCGTTTTCATTTTCAAAGAATTAAGGTCCAATGATTCCTCCTGACCAAATTGCACACCAGACTGTAACTTTTAATGGATGCAAAGGTGACTGATGAATAATTTAAGGGTTTTCCATTGCCCAAAACCGACTATTCTGTTTATTCACATATCCATTCAAATGAAAATGTTCCTCGTCACTCATTATGATTTTTAATGAAAATCGGGGTTGTTATGGGCTAGCTGTAACATCCTATTGGCATATGCACGACGGCGTAAGTGGTCTTGTGGAAGAAGCCCTTGTGTCAACTGAATCTTAAATGGAAACAAATGCAAATCCTTGTGCAAAATTGTGGCTAAAGTTGTTCTTTGAAGACCAAGCTCCTGAGCACGGCGTCGAATTGAGGTTGATGGATTGTTTTGAACACTTCCTTGAGCAGTAGTAATGTTTTTAGCCGATCTTGCAGTACGTTGTGGCCCATGCTTGGGCCTATTACCTACAGACCCTCTTTCTTTGAAATCATTCACTACACGATAAATAGTGCGTTTTGTTGGCACCTTGTTTCTGCCAAAAATTCCACGTAACTTTCTCATCGTCACAGTAATCGATGATTGATTTTGATAAAATGTTTTAACGATTAAAACACGTTGGTTTATCGAATATTTTTCTATAATAAATTTGCCACGTGTCTACTTCACGACTGCCAAATATGAACAATCAGACATTACGATACGACATTACTGGCAAACTTCTACCTCTCTGTCAGTTCGGTTGTATTTTGGACTACAGCCTAATAGTTGGACCAATTGTCTTTAAATTCCGTCTCTAGCTAGCTGCCTCCAGTTTCGCAAGTGGAATCGGTTGAGGTTCTCTTCCATACTTTTGTGCGCCACCTGAATCTCGGTCTTCCTCTACTGCGCCGTCCCGCTGTTTTTGACCCAGCCATCTGAGACGTTGAATTTTTACTCTTTTGGCTTGGTATGTGTTTTTGTACAGCCGGTACAGTTCTTCATTGTATCTTCTTCTCCACACTCCGCTAATACATACGGGACCAAAAATCACCCGGAAAATCTTCCTCTCGAAGCAGCCTAAAGCGTCCTCATCCGCTTTTGATAGCGTCCAAGCGTCTGCAACATAGAGCAGGACTGGGATGATGAGGGTATTATAAAGGGACAATTTAGTTGCCCGGGAGAGGGCCTTGCTACTCAATTACCTGCTAAGCTCGAAGAAGCAGCGATTGGCAAGAGTTGATCTTCGTTTGATTTCAGCGCTGGTGTTGTTGTCTGAATTAATAGCGGAGTGGAAAAAGTCCCTAACTACTAACGTCGATGTTGGATGCCTTTGAATATCGTCGGCGTATGCGACGGACTTTTGAAAGATCGCGCCTCTTTAAATTTATAACATAAGGTTATTTTGACATTCTACAGAGGAGTTTTTAAAATATTTAACCGTACCTGCCTTAACTGTTAAGTAAAAGCTTATTTTTCTCGAAAACTTAGACTTCAGGAATGAGAAAGCGAGCTTAAAGAATTTTACTGGATCAATTTTTTACCACTCGTTCAGTTGCATAAATATTAAGAGATCTTAAAACACACAAATCCACTGTTCGGATAATGCTTCCTTTCCAAGGTCATGGAAATCATTAGCACTACTGATCTGATGGTATATCTCACCGACAAGTCAATCCAATCAGTCCATCGTTTTGGATAAAGTAAGGTTTTGCTGATCATGACAATACTCTCAGCTTTTTATATTAGATTTTAGATTCACAGTCATCTTCTTTGGTTTTGGAACTGCAACGGCAACGTATGATTAGTAGCAGCACCAAAATTTGAATATAACACACATATTTCAGCATGTGCTCAAATTTAATATCTCTTTGAATGAAAACTCAAACAAAAATAGAAACAAAAATTTAAAACATTTTAAAAAAGGAAATTAAATAACAGAAGCCTATAAGAAATTTTTTGTCCTAATTGCGATTATCATGCATTTTGTGCCAAAAATGTTGATTTTTTTCGGAGGAACAGACACTCAGTAGAACACGCAGTATTGCCATTTAAAGATTTGTTTCTTTGAAACTGTGAACTTGCGTCGATTAATGAATTCTGCAGATTTTTTTATTGCAATTACCTGCGGACCTTGTAAAAAAACTGGAGAAGAATCCAATTGAGGTGAATTGCAGTGTTAACAGAGCTTCAAGAACCAACAAAATTGACCAAGGTAAGTCAATAATGCAAGGACTGTACAGTAGGGTGGTTCGATTTTTTTCTTTCAATTCAGTTTTTGGGCACTAACCAAAATTGTCTTTATATATCATGATATCAGGTAAATAAAAGTTTTTGAAAAATATCAATATCAAATACAATAATGAACTTAATTCTACTTAAAGCTAGAATTTGGATTACTTCCCTTTAATCCAGAATCATTGATATGAAAATATTTTCCGGGTGTCCAAAATAGCCATTTCTTTAAATAACGGGGTCAAAAATCAATTTTAAAATTTCGGGCAGGTACCTTGTCAAAATTATAGTTTTTTTTTTTTTATAGATGCCGAAAGCCATAAATGCACTGAGGTCTAGGTTTTATCTCAAACCACAATGGCGCTTTATAAAATTGACCAATAATAGCAAATTTTCAAATAGTGCAAAGTAGAAAGATAAAACCTAATGTTCGATTATCTGTTGTAAGCCACCTTGAGTGAACGACTTTACCGGGATTTCTCTTTCTTAATCTGTCACAACAAATCCCTGAACTGATATCTGACAAATTTAAAACAGATATCGTTGGTCTGTGCTGATATTATGAATATTTGATAATTCTGGAAGCTTACATTGGATACCTTGAAATGACATTACCGGTAAATTCTCACAATCTTTCGGTTTATTTCCCAAAGTGCATGTTAAACTTCGTGGTCCAGTTGTAGTTCCATCAAGATGCTCAAATATGTGTCGAAGTATAAGTTCATTTCCATGCAACTGGCATATAAGCCCTTGCAATGGTTTTCCGAGTCCTAGTCCTAAAAGACGAATAGCACGCCCCCCCCCCCCTACCTTTGGATCCCGTGTTTATAACTAAGCCATCACTTTCAATAACCACAACTTTTGCTTTATCAATCCTCTTTTCATCAAAGACCCCTTTCCATTTTGTACTTACGGTTTTAGCTTTTCCAGCTAAGAGAGATATCCTAAATATTCCGATCCAGGCCCTTTTACTTAACTTAAATGCTTTTCAATAATAAGCTTCCTTCTATTTATCTATCATACTTAGAGTTTTACTTTTCGTCCATCAAAATATATCCCAAACTGGAGATCTTGGAATGACGTCGACAAAGATAATAAGGATGCCCTTTTCTGCTCCCGGGCACGTCTAATTTTGATATACAACGTTGCGAAAAGTGTCCTTTGAAATCTTCTTGCAGTATCGCTAAAACAATTGCGGCTGCTGCTCTGTCTCAAATACCAAATCTGTCGAGAGTTTTCGCAACTGTAGACTAACTGTGTGGTTAGATGTTCTGCGCCGATTGGAGTTACAGATATTTCAAAAGAAGATGCAGGTTGATGATCCTGATGATAAAGTTGAATTTATATCTTGATGAACTGGTGGAGGCGACATTTAATCGTTTTGAATTTCAGATATTAAAGCTCTACTAGTTGAAGGAGTTTGTTCCAAAACAGATTGCGATGCTGAAGTGGTATTAACTTTAGTAGCATGATGTTTCCTTTTCCTTTGAAGGCTTTCTGAAATCTGTTGTTGTTGTTTATAAACATTTTTCGTCGCGTACGTTGGTTCATTAAAAATTGTCTTACTGGAACTTTGAAATGCTTTTCACATTAGCATGAATTCAAATCCTTACATTTGCATATCGCGATATCAAAAAGACAACGAGAGTTCTATTTAACAAATTTGAATGTGATTTTTATAAGACTACGTCTTTTCTGGATGGGTTTCAATAATTTTCGGTATTTCTCATGATAAATTTTTATTTTATTCGAAATCGGTCTATTACAGCTGTGATAGATTATTAGACTGTGATAGAAAAAACGCAGAAAACAATTGAATTCTTCAAAAGTCTGTAATAAAAAAATATAAAATGTGTTGAAAAAATGTATTTTCTTAAGCCAAGTAGATGGTCAACTGACCCCTTTGCCCCTCCTCTATCTCCTTGCCTGTTTATTTTCAAACATAGTTTTATAATCAACTTATTAAAAACAAGCAATTTTGTAAGGGATTTTATATAATTTTTTTTATAGATTATCCATATTTCGAAAATCTTTAAGGTCCTTGGGGCAGTATTTAAAATTTGAATTTTTAAAAAAAATTTTGGATTCCTATTTAAAGGCTTTTATGACACCTTTCATTTGTAGGACGAACACCATCAAACAAAAAAAAAATGTTGTTCACAAATTTTTTTTATCAATCGATCCACCCTTCTGTACAGTGTACATTAAAGTTGTTTTTTTAGCTTAATTTTAATTTTTTTTTAACAATTTCACCAAGAAAGTAAAAAATAAATTAAATAAATGGTTTGTCTGTAAATACATACATACATACATATATGGCCGGCTAGGAAAGGCTTGACAATTTTTCCCATTCGTAAATGTGCAGTTATTTTGAACATCTTTTTGCATCTTTAATAGATTTTTGGTAGGTGTATCTTGATTCAAAATTCTAAGATGCAGTTTCTTAGGCTGCACGTGGTGCGACAAAGCGATGCGATGCGAGAAGCGATACGACAAGCCATTTGAGGTATGAACGAACTCCCTTGAAAAAGTGGTCAGAAGAGTTTGCGAAGCGAGATGCTAGATACCTATCGCAAACTCTTCTGGCCACTTTTTCAATCGAACTTGTTCATATCTCGAATGGCTTGTCGCATCGCATCGCTTTGTCGCACCACGTGCAGCCTAAGAAACTGCATCTTAGAATTTTGAATCAAGATACACCTACCAAAAATCTATTAAAGATGCAAAAAGATGTTCAAAATAACTGCACATTTACGAATGGGAAAAATTGTCAAGCCTTTCCTAGCCGGCCATATATGTATGTATGTATGTATTTACAGACAAACCATTTATTTAATTTATTTTTTACTTTCTTGGTGAAATTGTTAAAAAAAAATTAAAATTAAGCTAAAAAAACAACTTTAATGTACACTGTACAGAAGGGTGGATCGATTGATAAAAAAAATTTGTGAACAACATTTTTTTTTTGTTTGATGGTGTTCGTCCTACAAATGAAAGGTGTCATAAAAGCCTTTAAATAGGAATCCAAAATTTTTTTTAAAAATTCAAATTTTAAATACTGCCCCAAGGACCTTAAAGATTTTCGAAATATGGATAATCTATAAAAAAAATTATATAAAATCCCTTACAAAATTGCTTGTTTTTAATAAGTTGATTATAAAACTATGTTTGAAAATAAACAGGCAAGGAGATAGAGGAGGGGCAAAGGGGTCAGTTGACCATCTACTTGGCTTAAGAAAATACATTTTTTCAACACATTTTATATTTTTTTATTACAGACTTTTGAAGAATTCAATTGTTTTCTGCGTTTTTTCTATCACAGTCTAATAATCTATCACAGCTGTAATAGACCGATTTCGAATAAAATAAAAATTTATCATGAGAAATACCGAAAATTATTGAAACCCATCCAGAAAAGACGTAGTCTTATAAAAATCACATTCAAATTTGTTAAATAGAACTCTCGTTGTCTTTTTGATATCGCGATATGCAAATGTAAGGATTTGAATTCATGCTAATGTGAAAAGCATTTCAAAGTTCCAGTAAGACAATTTTTAATGAACCAACGTACGCGACGAAAAATGTTTATAAACAACAACAACAGATTTCAGAAAGCCTTCAAAGGAAAAGGAAACATCATGCTACTAAAGTTAATACCACTTCAGCATCGCAATCTGTTTTGGAACAAACTCCTTCAACTAGTAGAGCTTTAATATCTGAAATTCAAAACGATTAAATGTCGCCTCCACCAGTTCATCAAGATATAAATTCAACTTTATCATCAGGATCATCAACCTGCATCTTCTTTTGAAATATCTGTAACTCCAATCGGCGCAGAACATCTAACCACACAGTTAGTCTACAGTTGCGAAAACTCTCGACAGATTTGGTATTTGAGACAGAGCAGCAGCCGCAATTGTTTTAGCGATACTGCAAGAAGATTTCAAAGGACACTTTTCGCAACGTTGTATATCAAAATTAGACGTGCCCGGGAGCAGAAAAGGGCATCCTTATTATCTTTGTCGACGTCATTCCAAGATCTCCAGTTTGGGATATATTTTGATGGACGAAAAGTAAAACTCTAAGTATGATAGATAAATAGAAGGAAGCTTATTATTGAAAAGCATTTAAGTTAAGTAAAAGGGCCTGGATCGGAATATTTAGGATATCTCTCTTAGCTGGAAAAGCTAAAACCGTAAGTACAAAATGGAAAGGGGTCTTTGATGAAAAGAGGATTGATAAAGCAAAAGTTGTGGTTATTGAAAGTGATGGCTTAGTTATAAACACGGGATCCAAAGGTAGGGGGGGGGGGGGGCGTGCTATTCGTCTTTTGGAACTAGGACTCGGAAAACCATTGCAAGGGCTTATATGCCAGTTGCATGGAAATGAACTTATACTTCGACACATATTTGAGCATCTTGATGGAACTACAACTGGACCACGAAGTTTAACATGCACTTTGGGAAATAAACCGAAAGATTGTGAGAATTTACCGGTAATGTCATTTCAAGGTATCCAATGTAAGCTTCCAGAATTATCAAATATTCATAATATCAGCACAGACCAACGATATCTGTTTTAAATTTGTCAGATATCAGTTCAGGGATTTGTTGTGACAGATTAAGAAAGAGAAATCCCGGTAAAGTCGTTCACTCAAGGTGGCTTACAACAGATAATCGAACATTAGGTTTTATCTTTCTACTTTGCACTATTTGAAAATTTGCTATTATTGGTCAATTTTATAAAGCGCCATTGTGGTTTGAGATAAAACCTAGACCTCAGTGCATTTATGGCTTTCGGCATCTATAAAAAAAAAAAACTATAATTTTGACAAGGTACCTGCCCGAAATTTTAAAATTGATTGTTGACCCCGTTATTTAAAGAAATGGCTATTTTGGACACCCGGAAAATATTTTCATATCAATGATTCTGGATTAAAGGGAAGTAATCCAAATTCTAGCTTTAAGTAGAATTAAGTTCATTATTGTATTTGATATTGATATTTTTCAAAAACTTTTATTTACCTGATATCATGATATATAAAGACAATTTTGGTTAGTGCCCAAAAACTGAATTGAAAGAAAAAAATCGAACCACCCTACTGTACAGTCCTTGCATTATTGACTTACCTTGGTCAATTTTGTTGGTTCTTGAAGCTCTGTTAACACTGCAATTCACCTCAATTGGATTCTTCTCCAGTTTTTTTACAAGGTCCGCAGGTAATTGCAATAAAAAAATCTGCAGAATTCATTAATCGACGCAAGTTCACAGTTTCAAAGAAACAAATCTTTAAATGGCAATACTGCGTGTTCTACTGAGTGTCTGTTCCTCCGAAAAAAATCAACATTTTTGGCACAAAATGCATGATAATCGCAATTAGGACAAAAAATTTCTTATAGGCTTCTGTTATTTAATTTCCTTTTTTAAAATGTTTTAAATTTTTGTTTCTATTTTTGTTTGAGTTTTCATTCAAAGAGATATTAAATTTGAGCACATGCTGAAATATGTGTGTTATATTCAAATTTTGGTGCTGCTACTAATCATACGTTGCCGTTGCAGTTCCAAAACCAAAGAAGATGACTGTGAATCTAAAATCTAATATAAAAAGCTGAGAGTATTGTCATGATCAGCAAAACCTTACTTTATCCAAAACGATGGACTGATTGGATTGACTTGTCGGTGAGATATACCATCAGATCAGTAGTGCTAATGATTTCCATGACCTTGGAAAGGAAGCATTATCCGAACAGTGGATTTGTGTGTTTTAAGATCTCTTAATATTTATGCAACTGAACGAGTGGTAAAAAATTGATCCAGTAAAATTCTTTAAGCTCGCTTTCTCATTCCTGAAGTCTAAGTTTTCGAGAAAAATAAGCTTTTACTTAACAGTTAAGGCAGGTACGGTTAAATATTTTAAAAACTCCTCTGTAGAATGTCAAAATAACCTTATGTTATAAATTTAAAGAGGCGCGATCTTTCAAAAGTCCGTCGCATACGCCGACGATATTCAAAGGCATCCAACATCGACGTTAGTAGTTAGGGACTTTTTCCACTCCGCTATTAATTCAGACAACAACACCAGCGCTGAAATCAAACGAAGATCAACTCTTGCCAATCGCTGCTTCTTCGAGCTTAGCAGGTAATTGAGTAGCAAGGCCCTCTCCCGGGCAACTAAATTGTCCCTTTATAATACCCTCATCATCCCAGTCCTGCTCTATGTTGCAGACGCTTGGACGCTATCAAAAGCGGATGAGGACGCTTTAGGCTGCTTCGAGAGGAAGATTTTCCGGGTGATTTTTGGTCCCGTATGTATTAGCGGAGTGTGGAGAAGAAGATACAATGAAGAACTGTACCGGCTGTACAAAAACACATACCAAGCCAAAAGAGTAAAAATTCAACGTCTCAGATGGCTGGGTCAAAAACAGCGGGACGGCGCAGTAGAGGAAGACCGAGATTCAGGTGGCGCACAAAAGTATGGAAGAGAACCTCAACCGATTCCACTTGCGAAACTGGAGGCAGCTAGCTAGAGACGGAATTTAAAGACAATTGGTCCAACTATTAGGCTGTAGTCCAAAATACAACCGAACTGACAGAGAGGTAGAAGTTTGCCAGTAATGTCGTATCGTAATGTCTGATTGTTCATATTTGGCAGTCGTGAAGTAGACACGTGGCAAATTTATTATAGAAAAATATTCGATAAACCAACGTGTTTTAATCGTTAAAACATTTTATCAAAATCAATCATCGATTACTGTGACGATGAGAAAGTTACGTGGAATTTTTGGCAGAAACAAGGTGCCAACAAAACGCACTATTTATCGTGTAGTGAATGATTTCAAAGAAAGAGGGTCTGTAGGTAATAGGCCCAAGCATGGGCCACAACGTACTGCAAGATCGGCTAAAAACATTACTACTGCTCAAGGAAGTGTTCAAAACAATCCATCAACCTCAATTCGACGCCGTGCTCAGGAGCTTGGTCTTCAAAGAACAACTTTAGCCACAATTTTGCACAAGGATTTGCATTTGTTTCCATTTAAGATTCAGTTGACACAAGGGCTTCTTCCACAAGACCACTTACGCCGTCGTGCATATGCCAATAGGATGTTACAGCTAGCCCATAACAACCCCGATTTTCATTAAAAATCATAATGAGTGACGAGGAACATTTTCATTTGAATGGATATGTGAATAAACAGAATAGTCGGTTTTGGGCAATGGAAAACCCTTAAATTATTCATCAGTCACCTTTGCATCCATTAAAAGTTACAGTCTGGTGTGCAATTTGGTCAGGAGGAATCATTGGACCTTAATTCTTTGAAAATGAAAACGGCGTAACGGTAACTGTGAATGGGGAGCGATATCGTGATATGATTGAAAACTTTTTAACGCCACAACTCCATGCTTTGAGCTTGATTAATATAGGTTATCAACAAGACGGTGCCACATCGCATCCAGCCAGGATTACAATGGAATTACTGTGAGATCTCTTTTCACAACAAGTTATTTCAAGAAATGGTGATGTTGATAGGCCTCCACGGTCGCCTGATTTGACTGCTCCGGACTTCTTTTTGTGGGGATATCAGAAAAGCAAGGTTTATGCAAACAAACCAGAAACGCCTGAGCAACTCAAACAAAATATTCGTGATGAAATTAATGAAATACCGAGTGAAATGTGTGAGAATGTAATGAAAAATGTGCTCAAAAGGCGGACATTTACCTGATATTGTATTTCAATCATAATTGCCGACATTAAATAAAACATTTATCAATATAAGATCAATTCTCTTCCATTTAATCAAAAATTATAAACAAACAAAGTAGTATACCTTCCCGGCGGACACCCTGTAGAAGCCTTATAAAAGTGATGGAGAAAAAATGTGTTTATGTCTGTCTGCCTGTCTGTCAGTTGTATAACGAGCTACAGCCTAAACGGGTTAAGCGATTTCCTTCAATGTTAGTATGTGTGTATCTTTTGGCATTCCTTAGATGGGAAATTAAAATCTTATTTTTAGGGCTAAGCATAACGGTACCGGCAATATAACGATTATTTTTCTCGAAAACGGCTCGAAAAATGTTGATGAATATTTTCAAGAATTTTTTGTTGGTACTAGCTCTCATTTGATCAGAACCAAATTTACAGGAAAAGTCTATAAATGGTACCTTTCACATAACGTTTTTTTTTAATTTTTGGCTTTCTCGGTAACGGCTCTTTGGATCTCCGTCAAATTCTATATTTGAAAAGATCTAGGTAGGTAAATTAATTCAGCAAAAAATTTGAATAACATTTATATTAATAAACTCTAAAAGACTGCATACCAAAATTAAAAAAAAAAATTAAAAACTAAAATTAAAAAAAAAAAATATCAAAAACAATTTACGAAATATGTTTTTTTTTTAATAAATTCGTTATTATACAATATTTTACTAAAAACCGGGTTACAGCATTGATTTTCATTTTAAACACTTGAATACCCTTTGTCTAATTAAAAAAGAAAGTAGCTATACCATAAAGCATCAACAAGTTTCTTATTATATTTTGTATTTAAATAAGATCCTATATAAAATATAGGGTGCAATTATGTCTGGGACTGAAGTTTAATATTCCTGGAATCATGACTACTGACAACACCCACATCAAGCAGTAATTTCCTTTATTAAAAACTGATTTATAAAAGTATATGTATATCTATGTTACGTAAAAACCTACGACCGAAGTGTAAAGTTTGTATTTCAACAAAAAAAAAAATTGATGAGGAATATTGAAAGCCGCCGACAACTTCAAGAAAAAGCTATACTGTTTTACCTTCTTAACAAGAATACAAAAAAGTCTAGCAAGTTCCTGGATTGCCAATTTAATTCCTTTGAAACGATAATAAAACATACCTAAACACTGAAATATACCATTTGGCTTGACTGCTCTAGGAAATATGTACATATGTATACCAGACATTTAAATTCTTCTAAGAGTTCATTCTAAGAAAATAAAAATGCATGAGTTTGTATATTTATTGTTTATTTTTTGTTTACATATATTTGAAGGACCTTTTTTATTTAGGCTGTCAGTATCACCCAAGTTCCTGCGAAAGGTCAATGATAAATAGATTAAGTGAGAAATTCACCCGAATCCATTGTGATATAATTTATGTACATACATAACATATGTCAGTCAAAGCCGACCAAGGCCAAATGAGAGGATATTTACATATTAGAGTAACAGACTACCTCTCGGTTCATGTAAATAAATTTCATATGTTGCCTTTTTTATAAATTCTTTTTGTATCTTCTTAGATGTTCACTAAACTGCATAAAATTATCTTAAATAAAATCTTAACGTTAGTTATACTGACCCAATACGCGCTTTAAATTATTACAAATTCCTTTCGACCTAAGGACAACTTATGATTTATGAATTATCTTTAAGGCTTCGTCAAACAGGACGCGTTTTTAAGGTGGCGTTGAGATTATTTTGACGCGGCGTACGAGGACATCAGACAAATCTATCAGCAGCACGTTTAATGTTTGAATCTTGATTTTCACATTTTTTTCTGTCAAATTTTATATTTGAAAAGATCAAGGTAGCCAAATTAATTGTGCATATCAAAATTTTGAATTACTTTTTTTTCCAATTAAAATAAATTTTACACATTTTTACTTGCGATTATAGGGACTATAAGGCAAGTTATGCATTCGTAAAAAAAAAAAAAAAAATTCTAACAATCAAACATGCCATTACGATGATAGAGAAGTCAAAAAAAGTGGGTCCGGAAATTCCGTCCTCTATCTCCTTGCCTGTTTATTTTCAAACATAGTTTTATAATCAACTTATTAAAAACAAGCAATTTTGTAAGGGATTTTATATAATTTTTTTTATAGATTATCCATATTTCGAAAATCTTTAAGGTCCTTGGGGCAGTATTTAAAATTTGAATTTTTAAAAAAAATTTTGGATTCCTATTTAAAGGCTTTTATGACACCTTTCATTTGTAGGACGAACACCATCAAACAAAAAAAAAATGTTGTTCACAAATTTTTTTTATCAATCGATCCACCCTTCTGTACAGTGTACATTAAAGTTGTTTTTTTAGCTTAATTTTAATTTTTTTTTAACAATTTCACCAAGAAAGTAAAAAATAAATTAAATAAATGGTTTGTCTGTAAATACATACATACATACATATATGGCCGGCTAGGAAAGGCTTGACAATTTTTCCCATTCGTAAATGTGCAGTTATTTTGAACATCTTTTTGCATCTTTAATAGATTTTTGGTAGGTGTATCTTGATTCAAAATTCTAAGATGCAGTTTCTTAGGCTGCACGTGGTGCGACAAAGCGATGCGATGCGACAAGCCATTCGAGATATGAACAAGTTCGATTGAAAAAGTGGCCAGAAGAGTTTGCGATAGGTATCTAGCATCTCGCTTCGCAAACTCTTCTGACCACTTTTTCAAGGGAGTTCGTTCATACCTCAAATGGCTTGTCGTATCGCTTCTCGCATCGCATCGCTTTGCCGCACCACTGTACGCGCAGCCTTAGAAGGTACCCGAAAAAGTTAAACTATAACATGTTTTTAAATCATTAATTCTGTTTTTGGGGAAAAAACCTATAATTTAATTTCAGTACGGAAAGTTCCATTGTTCCTGTGAATTTTTGCCGTCGATTAAAGGTACTACAAGGCAATTTTAGGATACGTGAATATAAAAAAAATGAGATAACAATCAAGCCTAACCTGCAGCTTAAAAGACTAAAGTGATTGCCTTCAAAGGCATGCGTGTTTTTTTTTGGCATTTTTTTAGAAGGGTCTTTAAAATTACATATTTAGGGCTAAAAATATTGGTACCTGACTTATAATCGTTAAGTAAAAGCTTTTATTTTTCGCAAAAATGGCTCTAATGATTTTTATGAAAATGTTTTAAAGCGTTTTGTGGATATTGATTATCATTTTATCAAAACCAAATTTACCGGAAAAGTCTATTAACGGTACCTATCATGTGATGGTTTTTTTTTTAATTTTCGACTTCCGATTTTTTTTTTTGAGAATTCAATATTTTTAAAAATAATTAATAAATTTTATTTTAAATTTTACCATCAGATACCCAATTATTAATAAACTCTCAAAAACTGTTTACCAAAATTTCAAAAAACCATTTTTTTTTTCAATTATCTTTATAAGCCGTAAGGTCTGTCCACACCAAAGAAACATTTTTAAATATTTAATATTTCAGAAATGTTTCTTGGTTTCTTAAATGTTTTTTTAAATGTTTCTAAAATGTTTCTTTAGGTGTGGACACTTCGCGAAACATTTCTGAAATGTTTATGAAACGTTTCTCTGTTTCCCATTCCGAACGGAAAACTGTATTTATTTTTCAATCATTTTAGCTTACTTGACTGTTTTTTTGTTGTTGTATTTTTGTATTTTTTTCATGATGCTAAACTATGCTACTTCTTTGCAATACATTTTGAAGTACAAAACTGGATACATAAAATGGGAAACAAATAAATATTTTAGAGATGTTTTTGAAAGCGCGTTCACACCAAAAAAACATTTCCGAAATGTATCTTAAACAAATGTTTCTTTGGTGTGGACACAGCCTTAGAAACAAATTTAAGGTCCAATTCAGAATTCAAAATATGGTTTTCGAAATATCGAGTTTTCAAAAACACACAATTATGTATGTATAATTAAATTTAATACATTTTTTTAATGCAATTTTATTCAAACTTTCTACAATAAAGAAATCGGTTTAAATTCGTTAAGCAATTAATGAAAAAGTCCAAGAACAGGTACTGTTCAGGTTTTTGGTAAAAATGACAGACAGATAAAATACAGACAGAAGGGCACGGTCTGCTATTATAAATAAATTGCAAGACTGGGTCGAACGTTCGGCCATAGCGTTGAATAAAATTTGAAAAATATTAAGGGAAATTTAAAGTTCTTATTCAATTTTTCTGACTTTTGATTGTTCGAAAAAAGTACGTAAAACGTACGTGAAAACTTTCAGCGGAATAATTTGAACGCAATTTTATT
The DNA here is from genome assembly GCA_963971375.1 of Platycheirus rosarum. Taxonomy (NCBI): domain Eukaryota; kingdom Metazoa; phylum Arthropoda; class Insecta; order Diptera; family Syrphidae; genus Platycheirus; species Platycheirus rosarum. The sequence goes on along the minus strand of OZ020510.1, from coordinate 26,679,163 downwards.
TCTTTAAAAAATGTGAAAAAGTGGGAATTGTTTTTTCAAAATCGTAGGAACGGTTTTTAGATAAATAAAGCGGTTTTTTTTTTTTTTTAAATAAGGAATGCAAACTTGCACAAAAATAACCTACATTTAGAAAAAAAGAATAAAAAAAAAAAATCACGTTTTTAAATATTGATTTGTCAAAAAAAATATTTATTAAAAAAACAAAAAACAATTTTTGAAAATATTTTAAATTGAAATTACTTAGGCTACCTACATACATCTTCCTGAATATCAAGTTTGATTGTATTCGGATGACCCGTTTTTCAGAAAGTCGAAGAAAAAAAACCGGTCCTATGGGAGGTACCGTTTTTAACCCACTATTTTAAATATTTTTCCACCAAAATATGATTCACACCTACAGTAGCTGATTTTTTCTCATAAAAAGTCTTGAAGCTTTTACTTAAGGGTTATATGATAGGTACCGTTAATATTTGACCTAAAAAAAATTGAAAAAGTCATCTATATGAATGTCAAAATAACCTTACGTTCCAAATTTGAAGATGATGGCCCAACCCTTCAGGCTGTAACTCAAATATGTTTCTCTATCATCGTAATGTCATGTTTGATTGTAATCTCAAATTTTTTAAACTGCACGAATGCATTACACAAGAGTTGGTCATAACATTGGCTTCCACCATAAAACTCAAACGGCATCAAACGAAAAACTTCAAAGCCCAAGAATAAATAATCTTAAAACTATAATTCACTTATTTGTTACTTCATTCCTCCTATTTTTCTACACTCCTTATATATTGATAAAAAAGAGTGGTTGTCTGTAAATTCGGTTTACGGACGATAATTTTACGTGATAACGTCATAATAAAACATTGATGGCAGCAAAATCAACCTACAGCCCGTTAACTCACACCCAGAAATCCTCTCGTTAAATCCACACACACACCCCCTGTTGGAACCACATGTCCTCCAGTCCTAATTCGTCTAATTTCTACTTTAAAAAAACTCCGCCTATTTTGTATTTCTTTTTTCTTGTCCTTTTTGAAGTTAATTTTGGGAATTGGCGCCTGTTCTTTTTCATGTTCGCCTGATGCTTGCGATCTAGTTTGGTTGAAGTGAACGAACCACAGTATCGCAGCGTGCGTCACTTTTCTGCATGAGTAATGTTAATGTTTATGTGTAGCTTGTCATCGATTTATAAGACGTTATCATGACAAAAACAAAATTAATGTTCGGTTTCGGAATCCGAGGAAAATCTTAAAAAAAATATTATAATTATTATAAATTGGCATAAAGCCTTTTTTCAAAAATCTGAAATCCATTAATCATTCATTACCGATCAAAAATTCAGAAATCTTATAAATAAAAGCTAATTTCTGAAAATTTATTTCAAACCAATTTTTGACCAAACTGTAAACAATTATTTTTAATATTAAATAATTATTAGAATTTGTTTTAGAGAACAAACAATTACCTTCTTCTTGACGGCCTTTTAGTAGGTATCGTTATTTCAAGACCTAAAAACTAAATTTTGGAAACCACTCTGGGAAACTGAAGAAGGGAAGTTGAACAATTTTGAATATCAAATCTAGTCACCCAACGTAAAAAAAAAAAACATTCCTCACCATCGGAATGTCATTCTTAAACAAACATTTACAATTACAAATAGATATTGGTTAGGAATATTAAGTGCTTTCGTCTTCGACTTAGCTGAAAAGCTGTCGAACAGAAAATTCTTAATTAACCAAACCAAAAACCACCAACCACGACCTTTTCACTACAATACATTTTACTTCCTTTTCAGTTGAAACAAATTTGTAAAGTAACCTCAAATATCCTCTCACAGATGTACAATTCCAAATAAAATTGATAAAACAAAACAAAATTCACAGAATAGTATCTTCCATCTATAGTTCAGTTCAACAAGAAGACAAAAGAGATCCAACCAATATTCAATGAACTGCTATCCAACTAACGAAGTTCAAATAAATCTTCTTTATTTTCTTAAATTTCTATTAGAGACACCTTCATGAATTTCAGAAACTTATGCAAAATTGGAACTTCTTTAAAATTGGAATTGACAATGAGAATATAATCGCCCATCATCCCTTTTATCGTAACCATATCTTCCAATTCAGCTGTTATCCATTTATTTTGAAAATGAAAAAAAATGTAATCCTTTTGCTTGAGTTGATGGAAATTCTTTTTCGATACTGACTCAGCTCCTTTGGAATACAATATACTCACTCAGACACGCACTGGATCCTTGTTCCAACAATGACGACGACGACGTCGACATATTATCAATTTCCAGATAGAACTTTCGGAAAGGGATGTGTGTCCCCATTTCCCGTTTTCCGCATGCCACATGCCAACATACCGCCTGTTGACAATCTCACACCCTGAATGAACCAATATATATTCCCCCCTTCCTCGTCTAAGGATGTTTTCTTGAGGAAAAGGAAATGATGGATTTCGTTTTATTTATTTTATTTTATCTAATAGTTTTCAATCGATTGAAAATGAAGGAGACAGCAATTGTGTGTTCAGTTGGATTACTCAGACGGAACAGCCAAAAAACTCTTGAATTTAACACCGAATCCGATAATGTTTTGATGTGGTGATGGTGATGGTGGCTGTAACATACCATGGCTGAGTAAACTTAGAGTGGGTTTAGAAAACCTTTAGAAGTTTGGGATAAATTGATGGATACATTTAGGGGGGATTTCTGAAGAGAAAATGTTCCAACAATAAAGATCAAAAGCAAAAGATCTGAAGCTCTATTCATATGAAGACTATGGCATGGCATCATGTTCTCTAATCATTAAAGACCATAGATTTTAATAAAACTTCCTTCCTCCTTTTTAAAAGTCTGAAGGTGAGCCACTTTAGTTTTCTTCAGTTTTTTTTCCTTGACTTCTTTTGCTTCTTTAGGAACACTAGATTTCCTTGCATTTTTATGTTGAAAGTTTTCAACTAGTCGTCTTTCTGTGGCAGCATTTTAAAGAAAAGAAAAAAAATTGTAAGAGAGAAAGAAGAAAGAGAGACTGGTAGGGGAAATATATTTAAATAAATGTCATTTGATGTATACCATTGAAACTGTTCGGAAGCTCTTTTTATTTCCTCTGACGAAGTTGGCAAAACGAAATTATAACGAGTGGTTGATTAGAATAAGAAATCGGCTTACAGCTAAAAATAAACGTAAACTGCCTGCTTCAGATCATAGAGGCTGTTTTGAGTCGACATACGAAACCTTTTTCTTCAACTTCAAACTATGGTGGTTGTTTCTACTATTTAAAGAAACGGACTTTGCATCCATGTGATGAGTTTTCATTTTGCACTTTTCTGTTTTGAAAAGAAAAAGTCTAAAATTTGTCTGCCTTGCTACTGGTGCGAAGGTTTTGTTTGATCATATAGTCCTGTCAATATTTCTGGCTATATAAAGTTTGAATTTTGCAAATAACTTGCTACGGCATTTTTTATTTTTTTTTGTAAATAATTTCATTCGATACTGATTTATCATTTTTATCAATTTGTTGATAAAGCATTAAACTATCTTCTACCCGCGACTTCGTCTGCGTGGATTTAAGATTAAGCACTTTCGTTAAATTAAGTTTTTCGTCAAATTGTAATTTATTTTTATTAAGAAAGTGAATACCGTTTTTCTAATCTAAGTGATATTCCGCTATAACTATATATTTCTATATCTCTGTCTTTATATATTTATATATTTTTTTTATAACTACATCTCTAAATCTCTATATCTCCGTATCCTTATACAAGGTGGGACAAAAGAAATCATCCGATGTTGTTTGGCTCTCATTTTTTTATAAATGAAAAACTTCGATTCTGTTTTTTGATTATGTTTATTTGTTCATCACTTCGGGCAACAGATTCTCGTACTCGTGTCGAATGTTGTCCTTGATAGCTTCCAGAGTCTCGGGCTTGTTGACGTTAACACGGGAATTCAAAAAACCCCACAAAAGAGAGATGAGGGATCCGGGAACGCCGCCTTTAGAATATCGGTTGTGGCTCGCGCAGTGTGTGCCGTAGCTCCGTCCTGTTGGAACCACATGTCCTCCAGTCCTAATTCGTCTAATTGCGGCAGAAAAAAACTCGGTTAACATGGCCCTATAGCGCGCACCATCCACTGTTGTCGTTTGACCAGCGGCGTTCTCAAAAAAAAATGACCCGATGACTCCTCCAGCGTGAACAGCGCACCATGCAGTAACTTTGAGCGGGTGTAATGGCTCCTCGTGCATTACTCGTGGACTTTCGGTGCCCCAGAAGCGATAGTTTTGGTTGTTCACGTACCCGCTGAGGTGGAAATGAGCCTCATCGCTCATTATGATTTTTGTCGAAAAATCGTCCACTTCTTTTTCGAGATTGAGGATGGCCGAGTGTCGGTATAGAGTATCAGTAATCTATATTTACCGCGCAAGGAATTTGTGTTTGACGTCTGTCGTCTAAGCAACCGTTTGTTTTGTATAAACAAAAATATAAGAAAACATTTGTTTGCATAAAATAATAATTTTTGAAAGAAAATGAGATCCAAATTTGTTTCGAATTTAAAGTTTTGAATAATTCTGTGCTGAAAGCTTACCCACAAGTCAGCAGATGAACATAAGATCATTATACATTCGGCAAAGCAGTTAATACCGATTACCGATACCGCACCGACAAATGAGGGAACAGCCTAAAACAGCCTAAAAAGCCGCTAGATGTTGGCATACTAAAAAAAATTGGAATATGTTTTCGAAAAGTTTTTCAAAAAATACCGTTTTTTGAAAAAAAACTAGTCAAACGATTTTGAAAAAAATGTTACCTTAAAATTTAAAACTGTAAAAGAAATTAAATGGCTTACTTCTTTTTTCCAAGAAACGTTTAACTAGTGATTTTTAAGTGATTACAAAATTTTAAATGAATTTTTACCTGCTTTTTTCAAAAATCTCAAGCTCCAAGACCACTGTCGCACATTAGAGCAGTTCGTGCGACCCAGTCCTGCACTTTATTTATGTGGTTTCCATTATTTAAAAAAAAAATATAGGGGTGCACATTTTCGGTTATTTTTATTTAACGTACTTTTTTAAGTAATCAGTATTAATATATTAGCTGGTTAGTTTATTGTTTATGATAATAATAAGTAACTTTATTCTCACTGGTGAAATTCCACTTATTTGTTCTTCCTTTTCTTGAAAATGTTTGAAAATAAATGGGCTACAAAAATGGCCCTTTCTTCAGAAACCAAACGATATTGAAAGTTTTGTTTTATAAACATACATTTGTATATATGTATATTCGTAGTATTGAGTACCAATTTGAGTGATTGATGAGTTGTTATGAGTTTTATTTTTCTTCAATGTTTTAAGGGACCAGGGATAAATTTACAAGACACACTATCTGTGGCACATTGGCAACATGACAAATACAACAACAACGCCACCAATATGACGATGACAATGGCGATGGCGATGGTCATAGGTTTCTGGCTATACATAATTTGTTCCATGAATTATTGGATCGAATATAAATTATCATATTTTTTTTTTGGGAGAGAGAGCGATAAAATATATATGAGGAAAATACACATAACAAAAGCAGCTTGGAGAGGTAGGATCCTTTCATTTTTTTGGTTTATTTAAGGAAGATACCTATTTATTTGCAAATTGATTATTGGAAGACAATAATGTCATTCTATTTATGATTTTGTTGCTTTAGTAACAATTAAAATATAATGAATTCTTATCAAAAAATGATAAAGGGCGGAACATTTATTACATTTTTGGAAGATTAAATTGGTTTTCAAGTAGAATATATGATTCTTTATTCAAGAGGAAGATAATTTATATTACATTTAGCGAACCGTTAAACATTCGTTTGGTGCGACTGAAGAAAACAATTCTTTACTTAGTAGTTTTTCCGAAGTAAGCTAATGAGCATTCCTAGTAGCTCAAGTATTACGATAGAATTTTTTAAGGGAGAAATATTTCTTGTCTTTTAACTAGAGGACCATTTGAAAAAATATCAAGAAGCAACTAAAGACAAAAAAAAATGTTTGACGCCACGAGGTTAAAAAAATTGTTTTCAATATTTTTTTTTTCAAACTTTTTTAAGTAATCCATAGATTCTAATCTTATCTCTACAGAAATCTCGGTAGAAATTCTTTTACACTCCCTGGTTAGTACCTTCTGCACAATTAAGAGTTCTGATTGCATATTCCTCTATATTGAAGGCGCTTTTAATAACGTCAGCAGTCACGCCATCACTACGGAAGAGTTAATTAATCTACAAACTATTAAAAAGTAGAATCATTAACTCAATTTTAGAAGACTTCTGCAAGAAGATATGTCAGTAGAGGTTCACCCCAAGGTTGTGTCGGGAGCGGGTCATAATTCTGGTTGTCAAAATTCTGTATGACCAGAATTCTGTTTTTTTTTGGAAAATAATGTACGTACAAAATTCTGTATTTCATAATTCTGTTTTTCAAAATTCTGCTTATGCCCGCTTTCTCCAAACAAAATGAATAACCGTCGACAATTAATTTTTGTTTTCCTTTATTGGACTGAGATGTTTATATTGAATTAATAACAAACAAAATATAAATACAATATTTTAACAATAGATTTATTACAATTATTTCACTGCTTAGCACGTGCGAGAACAAGAAGATTTGTTTGTAATTAATTTTGCAATGGCTTATTTAAGAATGATTACTGATATGGGTATGTAAAGAACAAGTTAAAAATATTTATGAGAGAAAGAGACGTATTTGTGAGCTAACTTGGTTTTGTCTGTGTATCCATATCGAAATATGATAAAATCAAATATGATATATATTAGGGTTAAAAAAATATAAATTTCAGTAAGAAATTTTTGAACATGTAGCTGTGGCTGTTGTTTTTGTTGTTGTTGATTTTGTTCATATTAATTTTGATGTTCTGATTTAAAAATTCTGTATTTAAACCAAAATGGTTTTGATAATGTAAAAAAGTGCGCACTTTTTTTAAATTATCAAAACCATTTATGTTTAAATACAGAATTTTGAGCATACAGAATTTTGAAAAACTGAATTTTGAAATACAGAATTTTTTACATACAGAATTTTGTGTAAACAGAATTTTGAAATACAGTATTTCGACCCCAACCCGGTTGTGTCCTATCCCATCTTCTATGAAACACAGTTATTTATGAACTTCTAATCAGCCTTAAAGCTGAGGGATTCAAAGCTGAAGCATCTTCAAATCATACAGAATTCATGCAAACAGCTCTTAACAAGCCACTCTAATGGCCAGAAAATAATGGACTGGAACTCAACTGAACTTCAATGGCAGCAATAACTTTTATCACTCTTTGACTATTTATGATAGAGGTGATATCAGCATGGTATTTAGCCTTTATTGAAACCCATTTCTAGCTCGAAAGACGCAACTGCATTCAGGGATTCTCATTTATGCAGCTAGTTCGATTGTTCCTGAATAGAAACCCGCACCAACATCAATTTCGAATTTTGAGCCAACTGTAAATCTGTTTCGCTATTTGGTGTTTAGCTATCTTGGGAAAGAATCGGTTAATTGTCGTTCGAAATCTATTCGAAGAATTGTGTAGTCTGTGAAAAATTTACTGCCCGTATATTCCTGAAGAATCTGTGCTTGGCCAGACTGTATTTCCAGTTTTGCGTTTGACTTTACCGAAGGAAACTTTTTACTTCAGATTCTTGTTCAAAATATGTCTGAGGGTTTTAGATTTAAGAATAGCTTCCAGCCCTAGTGTAGGGGTGGTTCTCATAGCATAGCTGATAAGAGAATTAAGGTTGAAAAGTTTTTATGTAGCTTGATACCAGACCAAATTGGCATTTGTCAGTATCGGTCTTACTATTACCGTGAAAGCCAAGATGATAATTTATGGAAAAGATCTATTACAAGCATAAATGCTTTCATTTTCTTCTTGGTTTCTGTAGGATCTGTTAAGATTCCAGTTCAGATTTCTATTTCAAACTGCACCAAGGTATCTGTTGTGTTTTGATAGGAGCATGCTCAAAAGTCACAGGTCAAAAGTTCATAAGTCCATAATGGACTTTTAACTCACTTAGGTGGGTCAACGGTGGAAAGTCTACAAATCAATTATGGACTTTTGACCCAAAGTCCACACGAAAATGTGGCTTTCTGGCCCAAGGATTGTGGATTTCTGACCCACTTAAAATATTTAATATTTAAATATTGAAAAGAAATGTTTGATATGGCCTTAGTTCTGGACTTATGACCCACTGGAATATTGACCCATTTTATTATGGACTTTTGGCTCTTCAGGGTAGTTCAAAAGTCCATAATAGATTTGTGGACTTCTGACCCACCCAAGTTTTTCAAAAGTCCCTTATTAACCCTGGACAATAAACGTGAAAAAAATCGGTTAAAATGTACTCGAGAAAGTTAAAGAAATAGATTGCACCACTGGATCGCACGTACCTGCTCATATGTGCGGTCACAATAAAATTTAAAAAAAACAAGTAACATTTACGTAGAAAAATAACACTATCTGAAGTTAAAAAGTGTCAAAACCACAACACTTAACGGTTTCTAACAAAAATGAAGTACACCATCACACGTCTTGTTAAATAACGAATTTATGAAAAAAGTATTACGACCGGATTTTGATAAAATCCTGTTTTTTATTTTTTTTTTAAATTTTGGTATGCAGTTTTTTAGAGTTTATTCATATACATGTGATTATAAAACTTAAAATAATTTTTTTTGATTCGTTTTAAAAATATTGATTTTTCAAAAAAAAAAATTTCAAAAATTAATTTTAATTAGAAATAAAAAATATTCACATTTTTTATATACAGAATTAATTTAATATAAAATTTGACATAAATCCAAGGAACCGTTACCGAGAAAGAAAAAAATTAAAAAAAACGTTATATGAAAGGTAGCGTTAATAGACTTTTTCCGTTAATTTGGTTCTGATAAAACGATAGCTAGTATTAACAAAAAAATCTAAAAAAATTCATCAAAATATACCATAAGAATCACATATACCAAATTTTAAGGTAATCGCTTAAGCCGCAGCTCATTATACATACAGACAGACTGACAGACAGACCGACATTTTTTGTTGATCACTTTTTTAGGCTGCTCTATGATCGCAATGTCATGTTTGATTGTTAGAATTTTTGTACGCATATATAACCCCTATAATCGCGAGTATAAATGGGTTCTTTATGAGTCTTAATAATTTTGATCCTTAATCTTAAATTTTTCGAGATGTTTTTTTTGATTTTCCCCATCAAAGCAAAGAATAATTTCTTCGTCTTACAGTTAAAGCTTATCTTATCGAAAATAAGTTATATCAACCTAATGATAAATTTCGCCTGGCCCTGATGGTCTCCCTGCTATTTTCTACAAAAATACTCATAAGCCCTCTCTTCCCCACTCCTCTCCAAAATGTTAAGCTAATCGCTATCTCAAGATTAATTTCCTACAGATATGGAACCTCTTTTATAATCCCAATTCGCAAAAAGGGTCCAAGTCTAAAGAGTGATGTTAAAAACTATCGTCAAATTGCCAAACGTTCCCTAAACCCCAATATATTCAAAAGCATTCTGCACGAAAATTTAAGCTTCCATTTTAAGTTGCTTATTTTTCCTAGACAACATGGCTTTCTTAAATGAAGGTCTTAAAACTATAACAACTTAACTTGTTGAATTTGTATTCCATACCCTCCTAGAGAACAAAATGAGGAATGTGTTATTTTTAACGACCTTAGCAGGATTTTTTTCACATAGACTACTACTTTTCAAATTATCCTCTCTCGGCTTTGATTATTTCCTTATGAAATTAATTTCTTATTAAACGAAACCGATACTAAATGCTCGTTTCAGTTCTACCATCTCTAAACGATTTTTGGGGTGTCACAAGGCGGCCATTTAGGTCTTGTCCTTGTTATCCTCTTTATTAACGAAATATTCCTATCTCACTCTATGCTGCTGATACCATGTTTTTCGAGACAATTTCTTCGAGACTTGACTCTTATCTCTTTCAACTAGATCTCGATAGCTTCTCAGTCTGGTGCCTCAAAAATTGCTTCGCAAACATCGCTTAACCTGCTTGATAGAATATAAAATCAGTGTTAAGATTGATAGGAAATAGAACTGCCGCTGAAACAATTGCCCCTCTCGAACACCGACGTAATGTTTCATGTCTTTCCTTATTTTATCGTTTCTTTTATAAAAAAATGTACACTCGAAATTGCCAGCTGCATTCCTCTCCTTAAAAGATTCCCCCGTAATAATCGTCTCGCAAGGAATACTCATCAGTTCACCCTTGAGCCCAATTTCAGACGCACCGTGAAATACAGGGATTCTTGTTTTAGCCGAACAACACGAATTTGGTATAGTTTACCCGGTGAGATTTTCCCTTGCCATTTTGATCTGCAAGCATTCAAAACCAATGTTAATCGACACCGCCTATCTTTCCCCTCCCTATCTTCCTTATGCCCTCGCACCGTATTCTACATTAAAAGGGAAATAAATAGTCTCTCGTGCGCACGTTAATTATAAAAAAAAAATATCGATAATCTTTAAGGTCATCTCGCCACTTGGCTTAGTGAAATGTTCGTCCTAAACATTCTCCGATTCCCACGTCATGCAACCCCTTTATATAACATTTCAACGCCCGTTACTTGAATACGCCTACCAAATAATGTTCTCCATATCGTTCTCCAAGACGTAAGTTAGCCGTAAGTTTCACGGTTTTTGAATTAGTTTAAGATATCTCTTATTAAGCTAATTAAATAGAGGTATTACTAACAAAAATTGTCTCTAGTAAAGTAAAGTTCAAGGAGATGACATTTGAGACTGATTCTATCATCGACTTCCCCAGAAACACCATATCTATAAAACAATTTTTGGAAAACCATACCGATTAATCAAACAATTGATCAAATATGACATAATGGTTAGGACTAAATTTATTTGCACAAGCACACCCCAAACACTTAATTCCCCAGAGTGACAATCAGATAATTTTTTTCAGGACACCAACAACTGTATCAACTTACCTAGAGAAAATGGATACTGCTATGGGATTCCTGTGTAGGTGTCCATGGAAGACCTATTGAGTTATAAGAGGATAATTTCAATATTCAATTACCACCAAGGCTGATGTTGTTGTATGTATGAGTGATTAGATTAGATTAGATAGTAATAACATGATTTAATCCTTTAAATTGATAATAACTTTGTAAGGGTAAGATAAATAATGTGGCAATAAAAACTGATTACAATAGAATCACCAGAAGGGGACGACGACGCCGACGTTAGGCTTGAGCTTACATCAAAACTACTCAAACTTTTATCGTTTACTTTTCAACTTTATCAGCTGCTGTTGGGTGTACTTGCTTACGTAAACGTCAAAGGAAGTTACTTTTGAAAAAAAGCAGATATTCTGTGGCAAAGTGGAAAGTACTTTCTGCCAAAGGGAAGTTGTCAAAAGTGCGGCTCTCCAGAGTTTATTGGAAAGTTTGCTGAAAGTAGGTTGAGTTGCAAAAAAGAAAGGCAGACGGTAAAGGACTAAAGAAAAGTTAATTTTCAGCCTTCGGATGGATTTCCATAACTTGTTTTTTTTCTGAATAAAATGAAACCATATGTGAAGTTTCGGAACATAGTTTTTGATGGCCTGGTATGCATAAATTCTGTGTCCTTGGGCAAACAGTCGTGTGAATATTTCATATGTAAGCTTTTACAAAATTCCAATTTTTGTAAGTACTTTGAACATCTGCCAATTTTATTCTGGGCTTAAACAGCCATGAAACTACTGCTTCTTGAAAGGAAGATATAAATCATGTGTCTGGAAAAGTCCACCTCCTGAAATTACATGTATTCTCTTCTCTACTTGAACCCAACTTAAATTAGTCTGTAAAAAAATGTTGAATTTATTTTCATTTCGTAGATTTTGGCCACATTCTTGACATTTCACTAAAATATTAAAGAGAATCAAGTGCACTTGAAAGCCGAGTTAAAACATCCATTAAAACACATAAGCTTTCCACTTTGTAGGTATAAGTATGCTTTAAGTGCCACCTAAACGATTCGGAATATTTTCTGTAAAATTAAATAATGGGTTTCCAGAGTGTAATTAAATTTTAAATCACTTTAACAACTACATTCACCCTCGGGCTTTCCCCCATTCTCTTCTTATTGGGTGCTTCAATTCAAGCTACACGATAGCAAGAAATCCAGGAATCTGGAGTGGAGTGGTGTGAGAGATACAGAGTCCTTTTCAAAGTATTTTTTCCCACAAGACGATGAAGTGAAATCCTAGAAGAGCAAGTGCAAGGTCGATGGAAAAAGGATTCATTTTATCGCGCGGCGAAGTTTTATTTAACTTTTTTTTTTTTTTTTTAAGCCCGGCTGACATTGGGCGGCGGCGTGTGTACACAGCAATTTCAAACAACGTCAGTAGACATAGTGAAGACTTTAGGTCTGCCATTTGAATGATGCACTTAAGGCATTGAAGGTGAACAAAGTGAATAGAATTCTTGAGAAAAGGATTATTGTGTGTGCTCATGAATAATTCATCATTGTCGAACATTGAATACATTTAAGGGTGTATCCATGTAGTACTTCTAATCTTCGACTATGAACAACGCAAATTTTTAATTTCATCTAAGGAGGCTGCCGAAGGGCTTGTGCTGAAACCTGGAGGCCATATTCATAGTTACTGCAGTCATTTTGCATGAGTTTGTCTTTTTATTATTATGACCTCAATCTATCTCACAAGTCATTTGCTATTCCTTAAATTATTCAATGACATATGGAACGTCAAAATGCAACGAAAGGAAATTGTCATGACAAAATGATGTTACCCTGTAGATAGCTAACTCTCTTCTTTGTGTAACTCTGCGGGTTCTTGGAAGTCAAATTTTTTTTTTTGATTCGTTATAAATCAGCTTGTGTGGCAATCAAAATGTTGCAACAAAAACACTATAAATTCTTCTTGCAACTGCGTATCTATGCACATTTGAGAAGCTTTTGGGAGTTTTTTCTAGTTTCATAGACAATGGGAACATAATAAATCAGAGCAAAAGCTTACAAGTGACAATAAAAGCAAGGAAACCAAAAAAATAAAAGAAATATTTTTAGAAGACAATTTTATAAATGGTTTTTATCTAAGAAATCATTTTCTTTTTGTAAAAACAGAAAATCCTTCAATAAATGACATTGACAGCACGAAAATACTAGTTGTATATCTTTTTGAACGATAGCATTCTTGTGTAAGGAGCTTAACGGAAACAATATAGAATTACTTTGTTCCGCGAGTAATGAAATATTAATCACCGAATATAATATCATTAAAGCGCCTAAATTGTGTCAACGAGAGCAGTAAATTTATTTATGAATGAAAGGAAGATTATAATTTCAAAAGACATTGTTTGAACAAAAAAATTGCTTGTCGTTGAATTTAATTGAATTGAATTAGAAAGAGATGAATAGCTTTCTGTATTTTTTTTTTGTTCTTGAAGTCTTTGAAATATTTTCCTAGTTATAGAAATTTGATTTCATTAACTCGCAATAAACTTCATCGCCAACCCTTTTCATCATCCAATTAATGGGTGACAGCAAAAAGTCTCAAACTTAATTATCCGGACTCTTAGAGCAGAAGCCGAAATAGAAACACGCGGGTTCTCCGAAAGAAAAAAATAGGCACGACTGGGTCGCACGTCCTTGCTCTTATGTACCTAATTACATTGGAAAGCAAGATCTTTGACAGAAAAAAAAGTAACATTTAGGTTGAAAATAACAGTTTGAACTTAATAAAAAGCATTAAAATCACAATACATAACGGGTTTTAGTAAAAATGAAGTATACCATCCCATGTCTTAAATAACAAAGAATTTAAGAAAAAAGTATTTCGAAAATTGTAGGACAGGTTTTGATAAAATCCTGTTTTTAAATTTTAGTTCTAATTTTTTTTAATGTTGGTATGCAGTTTTTTTTAGAATTTATTAATATACATGTGATTATAAAATTTAAAATAATTTTTTTTGATTAGTTTTAAAAATACTGATTTTTCGAAAAAAAATTTCAAAAATTAATTTTAATTAGCAAAAAAATGTATTCAAAAATTTGATATACAGAATTAATTTGGCTTCTTAGATCTTCTCAAATATCATGACAGAAATCCAAAGAGCCGTTACCGAGAAAGTCAAAAATTAAAAAAAAAAACGTTATATGAAAGGTTCGTCAATAGACTTTTCCCGTAAATTTGGTTCTAATCAAATGATAGCAAATACCAACAAAGAAATTCCCAAACCATTTCATCAAAATCGTTGAAGCCGTTTTCAAGAAAAATAAGCTTTTCCTAAAAGGTGATATGGCAGGTACCGTTATTTGTAGGCCTACAAATAAAATTTCCATTTTTTTTTTCAAAAAGAATCACACACACCAAATTTAATGATAATCTCTTAAGCCGTTAAGCCGACAGACAGACAGACTAATAGACAGACAGACAGACAGATATTTTTTGTCGATAATTTTGTTTAGACTTCTCTCTAATGTCATGTTTCATTGTTATCTCAATTTTTTATATTCACGAATCCTAAACTTGCCTCAACCGTCATACATATAGTTTTAGAGCTACCACTTTTACGTTAATGCAAAAAATGGTGGATTGTTCTTTGGATATTTTTAAAGAGCTTTATCAATTGGTGCTTTTTTAAAGCTTTTCTGGATGGATTTTCTATAATTTCTTTAATATTTTCGCTCTCTCACAGTTTAATGAGAGTCCAATGCAGTCAGATAGAGAGATGAACGTTCTTTCTTCATTGTACTGATAATTTTTTGTGGACAGATTATAGTTTACATAATTCTTCTTTTCAGTTGTTTCTTTTTTTCTCTTGTTATGTTCGTAGGTGCTTTATTGATAGATTTTAACTAAATTAGGAAAAAAACTATCCAGCTCCGCTACAAAACATGTTGAGGAATTGGCTTGCATTTCAATTTTTTTTAGTGCTAAGCATTTTGTGTCTGAAACAGCGTGAAATAGGAAATGTCAAAACGCAACTAAAAAATATAACAAAAATCATTCTTCCATTCCTTACTTCAATCACCCAAGGTTTTCTTTCCTGTCAAAAACAAAAGAATGGAGAAATAGCACTGTCAATATTGTTACCTGTCATTTTTTGAAATTTCTATTATAGCCAACATCATAAGTGTGCATTTTGAGTCATAAACACATGTTATTTTGACAACATAGGAAAGAGTTATTTTCAAATCTTCTTCAGATTTCTTGACAATGCAGACACCCTGGGAGCGAGTAGGATGGCTCGTGAATTTTTTACGATCAATTTCCGACGAGCAGGACTTTATCAATTCACCACTACTTTCTTCATACAAGATACGCCTATCTTTTGTGTTACTACTACTACGCCATGAGTAAAGATGTCTGTGCTCAGAGAAACTATTGTCTGTATGTGAAGAAAAGTTGGTGAACCGCATGTTTCCCAATATCCCACTTTTTTCTGGTTTTTTTTTCTCATTAACCGGGTTGATCTCATTTTCAAATTTCTACATGTTCAGATATCTCTGAGTTAACATCATTCTAATTGGATTTTTGGGTTGTCTAAAGTTTGGTGATTTTAGCCAAGAACTCTAGATAGATAGATAGATATATTCATTGTTTCCATTTAGAATTTACATTTTTTACAAATAGAAAATGTCATTGCACAGTACAGAGATATGATAGTTTATCTTTACTTGAGATTATAGATGCATTCGTGCAGATTAAAAATTTTGAGATAACAACAATCAAACATGACATTACGACGATAGAAAAACATATTTGAGCTACTGGCAAAATTCTGTCCGTCTGCCTGTACGGATGTCTATTGAACTACAGGCTAAACGGTTGAACCAATCGTCTTCAAATTTAGAACTAAGGTAAAGTTATTTTGACATTCTACAGAGGACGTTTTTTAATTTAATTTTTAGAATACATTTTTTTTTTTATTTTTAATAATTTTTTAATTTTTGTTGTTGTTGAAAAATCAACAAATCGAAGATGTGTTGGTGAATTTTCTATTAATTTTAATTTTAAATGTAAATAACTTTAGTGTTTTAGTTTGCAATCTTGATTTATTTTTTTTTTAATTTAAAAAAAAAGTTGTTAAGTAAAATCCGTTTTATTTAAAAACTGTTCCTACGATTTTGAAATAAATCACACTTTTTAAAATTTTTCAACGAAATTAAATGGGGTTTAAATTTTATCGTTAAAAGCTATTGAACGTACTTTTTTCAAGAAATTAAATGTCAAAAAATCGTAAAAAAACTTTCCTTAATATTTTTATAATTTTATTCGAAGCTGTGACCGCACATAAGAGCAAGTATTTTATCTTACTAATGAAAAATTATTTTTTGATTTTAAATTGCTTTACCGGTTTTTAAATGTTTATATTTTACGGTTTATCACAATTTTTTTAACTTTATATTGCTTACAACATATTAAAAAACCGATGATTAAATTAATAGATTAATATAAAAATGTATGGACTAATAAAAATGTATAACAAATTATATCACAAAAAGGTTGATTGAAATAATAAATATATAAATAATAAATAAATATATAAACAGATAAATAAATAAATAAATGAAAATATATAAATTAATAAATATGCTAAAAAAATAAATAAATAAACAAAGGAATAAATAAATAAATTAATAAATATATAAATAAATTAACAATGAGTTTTCTTAATGATAATACAAAAACAAACATTTCCAAATAAATAAATTAATATACAAATCAACAAAGATTTAGAAGAATACAAACAAGAAAAAAAAAATAACTTAAAAATTTAAAGCAAACAAATAAAACAAACATATTAATAATAGAAATATGTAATAAATTGTGTTATGGCACGAGTTCTTGTATTAACACATTTTTGTTTGTGTTGGCATCGTCTAATGAATTTTTCATTGAGGTTTTCAATTTTATTTTTAATGGTAATTACTCGAGCTTGTTGGTGTTGAATAAAACCAAGGAACATGAAGGATCATTTTAATGACTTTGTTTTGGAATATTTGAAGATTTTTAAATATGCCCAGTTCTCCAAACGGGGGATCCATATAAAATTATAGCTTGAAAAACGACTTTGAAGATAGAAAGCTTATTTTGGTTACTTAAAAAATGATTTTCCATTTATTAAAGGGTATAATAATCTAATTGTTATATTATGTTTATTTAATGTGTTTTTAGTTTGTCTTTCAAAGTCAATTTCTTGTCTAAGTTAATACCTACATAAGTACTTAACAGAATCGACCCAAAGAATATCACAGTTATTTATTTTGAGATTTGTGCCGGTTAAGAAACAGTCCTTCCGTTTTCTTTCGAAAAAAAGATAGCCTGACTCTTTCCAGCGTTTATTTTGATTTTCCAGTGCTTATTATATTCGACGATAACATTGAGCGGAGTTTGAATATATTGAGAATAACTGGGAAACTATATTCGTCAGAAGAATATATGTATAGCCAAATCATCTGCATTCATTCCAAATTCGCAGTTTTGTAATCTGAGAAAATCGGAAGTAAAAATATTAAAGAGTTTTGGAGACAGCAGAGAACCTTGAGGAACGCCTGAAGGTAACCCTTTATATGAAGATTATATTCCAGTTAGACATTTACCATAACGAGAAACCGCCTATTGTTCAAAAAACTTTTAACTATTTTGATTAAGTAGCCGGAAAAATCATAATTTATTAATTTGTGGATCAGCCCATTGTGCCCAACAGTGTTAAAAGCTTTTTCAACATCAAAAAGAAAAAGGCCAGTAGATTTATTATTTTTTAAGTTATTTTTTACATGATAGCATAATCTTAATAACTGGTGGCATGTATTACGGCTTAGGAAAACCAAATTGATGTGACGGAATGACTAAATTATCATTAAGAAAAAGTAATAATTTTTGGAGAATAATTTTCTGTAATATTTTACCTATATTGCTTAGCAGACTAATAGGTCTGTAACTATTGGCGTCGTTACGGGGTTTTACAGGCTTCAGAATTGGGATTTTTTTTGCCAATTTCCACTTCAATGAAAAGTATTGTAATTTTAGACATGAGTTAATCAAAAATGTAAGAAAAGAAAATCCACTCATGGGAAGCTCTTTAATTACCAGGTTTGTAGTTTTATCCATGCATGTAGACTTCTGAATTTGAAAGTTTGCATAGGAGCATACTTAGACTTAGACTCAATAATAATTTTATAAATATAATTAATAATTTTTTGAGTTTGGACGTAAAGAGCGCAAATTCTTGCCCCATTCAATATTTCGAAAATCTAAATTTTTTGCGCGATATATTTCTGTTCGGCAAATTCATTTCATCATAATCATTTTGCTGTTTAAATCTTATCCAGATTTTCCTTATATTATTGTTTGATGATAACGTCTTATAAAATAATGGCAGGCTACACGTACGAAATAACATGAATCATGCTGATAAGACTCATCACTCATGCTAACCGCGATACTGTCGTTCTTTGAACCAAAATCGATCGCAAGCACCAGGCGAACATGAAAAAGAACAGGCGCCAATTCCCAAAATAAATACTCTCAATTTAACAAGAACAAGAAGAAAATAGAAATACAAAATAGGCGGAGTTTTGTTAAAGTAAAAAGTAGATGTAGATATTGGTGTGTGTGTTTGTGTGTGGGGACAGGGTTTGTGGGTGTGAGTTAACGGGCTGTATGTTGGAATGTTGGTGTTGCTGCCATCAATGTTTTCTTATGACGTTATCACGTAAAATTATCGTCCGTAAACCGACTTTACAGACAACCAACTCTTTTTTTTTAATAACATTTAAAATATCACGGGATAAGAATGATAGCTCTCTTATTTATATTTTTTTTGGGATTGCTACATCAATGCTGTCTTTAATGTTATTTTCAAATAAGTCCACGCTAGAGTCAATATCTTCATAAAATATTGAACATTTTCAATATTTAACTGATAATTACGAATTCTAGAATGGAAATGTGAACGAAACCAATTAGAATTCTTATAATCTAAATATTGCACATTAATCAGTCTTGGGCTTAAAATAGTATCACAAAATATACGTAGATGATCCGAACTGAGAGCATTAGCGGTATATGGCTTGGTAAAACCAGCTGGGTGTGTTTGTTAAAAATACGTCTAGAGTTGATGGAGATGATCTCCTGGATATAGGAATATATGTTGAACCATTTGAATACAACATTGTGATTGCGTAACTTAGTATAAGCTCTTTAAGCAGATTTCCCCATGAATTTGCACTCAAACATCCCCATTTACGATGTTTACAATTAAAATATATATATATATATATATATGGTATATCAAAAGAAATTTGAGAAAATTCCGAACTTTGTTGGCATTTTGAAGAGAAATTTTAAAAAAATTGAAAAATTATTAATGCAAATTTGAAATTTTTGAAAGGCCATTTCTCGAAAACATGTTTGAAATAAGAGAAAAAAGTTATTGATGAAAAACCTAAGAAAAAGTTCGAAAATTTTGCCCCTTCCATTTGCACATGAACCTCGATGTCAAAAACTTAAGAAAAAATTAATAAACTATCTCTAAACAACATCCCAGAGTTTTTTCCACGCGAAAATAGATTTACACTCCTAATAGTATGCAATACCGATTACTCGGTTTGCAGTTTTCCTTGAAAGACTATCAGCATTCCTCGAATAATATTAATTAGCTCTTTCATTTTTTGTAGCGCATATGCCACGGATAAAATGTTATAAATATTTCAAACAATAAAATAATAATAAAACAAAAGTTTGTATCAAATCCGACTGCGAAACAAAAATTCAAAAAACGCAATTTTCCGGGAAGACAACAGACTTCTTTTGAAAAATTGCAATTAAAAGCACAGCATATAAATTTTGTTTATTTATTTTGAACTTGAAAGAGTATACATTATAATGCCATTCACAATTTGTCCAAGAAACACCATAACCAAGCTTGAATCCTGGTCACTTTGGCCTTCTGAAAGACTACCAGAATGCCTTGCACGTGCTAGTGCTTAGCTGCGTTAATTGAATTTATTTCTTCGAAAATTACAAGCACTTTTAATGGGCAAAATCAAATTTCATTGCAAACATTAACAGTCGTTTTTCATCTGAAATCACTCGACCGGAATTTGTTACTCTGATCTTAAATCGTTATGAACACAAGGAAAAGAAAAGCATATTTTCTTATTTTGTTTTAAGATTGATTGCAGTGCTTTAGTATATAAAAAAAAATATTATTTCCACCGAATAAAATTAAAAATTTATTGAGAGGATTTAATCAAATCCTATTTTTAGTGCTTGTCTTATTATGTTTCAAGCTCCCAAGGCTCATTAAAGTCTGGAAGAGATGAAGGAAGTCAACACTTAATTTCCCTAATGGCTTCGTTTTCTCTCGATAATTTCTTATATAATATGAAGATGCATTTGTATCTTTCTCGGATCAGGTTATGCACGTTAGTCATCCGCCAGGATTTAGGTCAAAAAATCCACATTATATTACAACTTCCCTATGGCGCACACATATGGATCACCCTGAACATTTGAACCAATAAAATCAATGTTTCTGGTCCTTAGTAAAAATAATTTTATGAACATGTTGCCACATTTCCCGGTTTAATAATAAATTATTCCATTAAGCGTTTAGAGGGTAAATGTGTTTCGGCTTTCCATCATTTTCAATAAGTTCAAGCGAGTGTGATTAGGACTTCTTTGATAAAACTTTCTTACTGTACTTACATACATTACAGATTTTTGGACGGATATCCTTAGGGCACATGCTCCTTCGATTAACATACAATTACTTTTTCTGTAAATAAATCTCATAACCATCATCGTCATCATCATCATCATCGTCGTTCCGCCATTTTGATGTGTCAATATAACCTTAATCTTCGGGGCTTATTTAAAACTCATCGTGTTTCGATGCGGTGTACGAGCAGGCAGTGTAGCTCGGAAATGAAAACATAAATTCCTTGGATGACTTTTATGTGGTTTTGGCTTCCAAACTCAAATTGGCAACCCCACTAGAACTCAGACTCCAGGGTATTGGAAGTTGGTCCTTATCGATTGGGATTTCAAGGTGATGCGATGGTGGCAATGAATGGCAAGGAGACTAATAAATACAGGGGTTCCTTATGACTAACTTAATGGGGATTCGATGGAACAAATTTAAGGGGATTTTGTTTGGAAGTAATCTTTATGGTAACACAATTTATTGGTATATAAAGGTCAAACGGGAGACTTCGAAAACAATTTTTTTTCTAATTACTTGCGGTTGATTCAGAATATCAATAAATGGTTGTTTAATGAATAACTTTGGATTTGAATTCGATCGGGATTAACGTACTGTTTTCAGAACAACCATTTGAGCTTCAGACGAGATGTCGTTAATGAATTTGAGAAAGAAAGTGGGGACAAGGCGGACCCTTGGGGTAGGCCAACATTATTTTGTGCATGTAAACTAATACACTCAACTCTTAAAGTTTAATTTCCTATTCCTTCAAGTTTTTTTCAAAGAATTGTTGCAATAATGCCAAATATCTTATTTTCTTAATTATTTGCAAAGCAAATCATTATAATTCCCCAAATATTCATAATAATTCTCATCAATTTAATATTGCGTAACACTTTCCTTGAGTTAAAGTAAGTTTCATCCTGCCAATGCCTGGTTATAGAGTATGACAAATTATTTAATTTTATATGCTCCCATGAGAGGATGAAGAATCAGAAGACATCTTTAAGTTACTTGCCTCATGTACCTTCATCACTGTGGATTTTTTTATTTGCGTCGAAGCCAAGGAATGCACCTACATCCTGGAAGATAATTATTAATAAGGTGGATGGGGTGTTGATGAGATACAACGAGCAAAGAGAGAAAGCTAAAAGTGTTAAGGAGTCTATTGAGTTCCGTTAAGGTTGAGGAAGGTTGAGGATGATTTCGACAAAACATTAGTATATATACTTAAAGGTTAAAGGAGCATATATACGTGTTTAGCCTTCAGGCAATCTGAAGAGGTGATGTGAGAAGTAATCTAATTAATTTAAGGCTTACTTTATTTAGTAATAAATTAATACGCCAGTTAATCTTATGACAGCAGGTTGAGGTTGAGAGTTCTTTTTTCCAAGGAAAACGATTTCAAGTGGTGGAAGTATTTTTTCATCCTCTGTCTATAACATAAGTCAAATTAATCAAAATCCAAGAAAATTAAATCTTCTAAGGAAATTTATATGTATAGAGGATACTGTTCCTTTAACATTTGAAATAAATTAAAACATTTCGGATTTTTTTTTAAGTTTATATAAACAGTGTAGTTTAGAAAACAAATTTAATTTCCGAACCGTCATCAATTCTGCAATATTTATCTTGTGTATTTAATGATTTATTATGAAATGATTTAAGTATATAACTAAATGATGTTCGCGGAAATTATAGCTGTTATAGTGGTATGATTTTATGATGGTGTTGCCGTAGTGGTTTATACAGGGTGTCCGCCGGGAAGGTATACTACTTTGTTTGTTTATAATTTTTGATTAAATGAAAGAGAATTGATCTTATATTAATAAATGTTGTACATAATGTCGGCAATTATGTCTGCAATACAATAACAGGTAAATGTCCGCCTCTGTTAGTCTCACAAATGCGAGCCCTTTTGAGCACATTTTTCAGTACATTCTCACACATTTCACGCGGTATTTCATTAATTTCATCACGAATATTTTTTTTGAGTTGCCCAAACGTTTCTGGTTTGTTTGCATAAACCTTGCTTTTCTGATATCCCCACAAAAAAAAGTCCGGAGCAGTCAAATCAGGCGACCGTGGAGGCAAATCAACATCACCATTTCTTGAAATAACTTGTTGTGGAAAGAGGTCTCGCAGTAATTCCATTGTAATCCTGGCTGGATGCGATGTGGCACCTTCTTGTTGATACCACATCTTAATCAATCCCAAAGCATGGGGTTGTGGTGTTAAAAAGTTTTGAATCATATCACGATATCGCTCCCTATTCACAGTTACCGTTAGGCCGTTTTCATTTTCAAAGAAGTAAGGTCCAACTTTTAATGGGTGCAAAGGTGACTGATAAATAATTTGAGGGTTTTCCATTGCCCAGAACCTTTTTATTCAGATATCCATTCATCAGTCACTCATTATGATTTTTTCATGAAAATCGGGGTTGTTATGGGCTAGTTGTAACATCCTATTGGCATATGCACAGCGGCGTAAATGATCTTGTGGAAGAAGCCCTTGTGGCAACTGAATCTTAAATGGAAACAAATGCAAATCCTTGTGCAAAATTTAGGCCAAAATTGTTCTTTGAAGACCAAGCTCCTTAGCACGGCGTCGAATTGAGGTTGATGGATTGTTTTGAACACTTTCTTGAACAGCAGTAATGTTTTCAGCCGATCTTGCAGTACGTTGTGGTCCACGCTTGGGCCTATCACCTACAAACCCTCTTTCTTTGAAATTCTTCACGTTAAATAGTGCGTTTAGTTGGCACGTTGTTTCTCCCAAAAATTTCACGTTACTTTCTCAACGTCACAGTAATCGATGATTGATTTTGATAAAATGTTTTAACGATTAAAACACGTTGGTTTATCGAATATAATATAAATAACTGTACAGGCTAATGTTTACCAAAATGGCGGCAAAACAAAGAAGTATACCTTCCCGGCGGACACCCTGTATATTGTTCACTACTATGTACATAAGTGTTGCTGAAATACAACAGATCCCCTTCATCTAATAGGGTACAAATCATCATCAATCGGTCTCGTGATGATTTTTTAGGGGTCACAACTACATGCTCTGGAATTGGAACGTCTGCGTCTTCCTGATCAGGCTGTTGCTCTATGTTTTCAGAAACCGGAGTTCTATCAATAGAAGAACTTTAAAGATTAGGACATATAAACAATTTGCTGGGTTAAAATCTTCAACTCTGGCACCAGTATTAAGTTCTTCTTTTCTTCGAAGACGAAGCTGATTCTGGTGTCTGCTGTAAAAAGAATCGCCAACTTTGTCCAAATACATTCTCCTTCCAATGTATTTTTAAACAACTCTTTTGGTCCTTTTGTTCCTTCTTCCATATTGACGTAAGAATACGGGTTGCTGTTGAAAAAACTTCGGTTGTGTTTTTTTCTACTTCATTTTGACTGAAATGGTACTAATGCTGACAAAATGGTGCGATGTATTCTGCCATGCAACTTCTCTGCCGGTGATGTTCCAGATTCATTTGGAGTGGAACGATGAGTTGACAGAAAAACTTGAAGTGCATGATCTTTCTGGTCTGTGTCCATCAGACATTTTGATAGCGCTGTTCTTAATGTTTAAACCATACGTTCAGTATCTCCGTTGCTCTATGGGTAAAATGGTGCTAAAGTAAGATGTTTGGCTTTGCAATAGTTTTCAAAATCAATCTGCTCCATGCCTCCTCTGACTCAGGCTATTTTGAGTATTCCTTTGAGACATGACACTCAACTCGCATTCAGCTGACAAGCGTCACACTTCACCAATTTCTTCTAAATGTCTTCGTCGTTGGTTGGCCACCAACAGCACCTAAGCGCCATCTGCTTCATTCGGGTGATCCCCCAATGCTTCCGATGAAGTTAAGTTGTCAGTTAGAGTAAACACACAGACAGAACTTTCTACGGAAAAATGGCAATAATTTAGTTTCATTAGCTGGCAATTGGCTGACTTTCAGGCTTCAACGACAGATGTGCTGTAAATTTCGTACTGCATCCTGACTCTGCATTAAAGACTGATTGGTATTTCTCACATAACCTCTTCGCCTGGGCAACCAAATAATCCTGAGAATGATCTGTCACATGCTCGACGGCTTAAAGCCAAAATCGTCCAACCAGTCAAGACCCATGATGTTCACTCCACGTTTAGTATTCACTATAAGTAAAGGAAGCTCTTTTTTTAATTTTTATTCCAACATACTGTGACCTTTGTTGTTCTCTTAACATCCAATGGTAGTTGGCCATGGCCATATGCGTATAGCTTTAGCTCACTTTCTTCAATTTGTGGATTTGCCATCTCATAAAATCCTTCAAGTCATAGAAGAGATGACGTGGCACCTGTGTCAACTTGGAAATCCATGAAGAAGTGATTATTAACCTCTAATTTGACAAAGATCTTTCGGCCTCTTTGTTCTGCTTCCCAACTAACCGAAAATACTTCCGCGATGTCCGCACAATCGATTTTAAATTATAGCTGTTATGGTGGTAAGATTTTATGATGGTGACGCCGCAGTAGTTTATATATTGTTCACTACTAAGTGTTGCTGAGATACAACAATTTATATAACATTTAAGTTGTACTGCTTTATGCAAAAAAGGGTAATTCCGCTCATATACATTATTGTTCCTCTTTAATTAACAAATTTATTGAAAAATGTACATCTACACGCTCCTTCAATCTTATGTTGGTATGTGTTAAATAGACCTTTTTATAAAACGATTCTTAGAACTTTCGAATGAATTTAACAAAAATATTTTTTTTTATACCAACAAATAATTTTCTCTTTAGCTGGAATTGGGGGATGCTCCTGGAAGATTTTATTTAAGGATTAAAATTAAGCTGCTTAACACTTAACATTCTTAAATATGCAAACACTTGGGGAAAATATTTTTAAGCCTAATTTCAGAATAATGAAATATGTTTATTTTTTCGTATTTTAATTACTTTCCTTAGCGATAAAACGAGGAAAAAAATGTTCATCAACATCATCAATTATTCATTCTAAGATTGTTGCAACTGTTACTAATAAAAGAGGTTTTGGTTGTGTAATCGTGTCACTCTATGGTAAGGTAGGAATGATCTGTGGTGCCACTTTTTGTTTATATCGCTGCTCAATAAATGATTTATGGAAGAATGAATTAAAAACAATATTTAATTTAATAGAATATTTTACAACTTTAATTTTGATTTTAAATAGCTATGCGCGTTTCGGACAGTTTGTCCATCTTCGGGCTAAATTTAAATAGCTCTCCGCTGATGCTCGACTTTCATAAATAACAAATGAGGGTAGTTAATCAACAACATTTAATTAAATATTTAATTTTTTAACATCATCGGCACCTGATTTAGTAGGTGATTTTTTTGCAATCGATCAATGTATACATAA
The DNA here is from genome assembly GCA_963971375.1 of Platycheirus rosarum. NCBI lineage: Eukaryota > Metazoa > Arthropoda > Insecta > Diptera > Syrphidae > Platycheirus > Platycheirus rosarum. The sequence goes on along the minus strand of OZ020510.1, from coordinate 26,652,993 downwards.
TCTAGCATATTTTATTTATTATCATTAAATAACGCTTGAGTATCGAAAGATCCTCATCCTCAAACAACTGACCAATTGCTCTTTGGTCCCTTCTTCCAAGATCATGGAAACGCTAACTAAATTTCAGCTTACAGCAATATGACCACTGATCACGGAAAAGTGGAACCAATCCCTTCATCGTTTTAACGAAGGTATTAAGATCTATTGCGCTTGATATTTCTATAGCATTTGAAAGAGTTTGGCAACAAAGCTTTTTTATCGAAAACTCGATCATTTGGAGTTGGACTCAATGGAACTTTTATTGAAGAAACCAAATTTCAGTTATGTCCATTTCAGATCCCCCTGCGGAACGGTAACATACTCGACTTTGGCAAAAAAACGCTGCGAAATATTAACTTGCTTCATGCTTCCAGTCATCCAAAGCCCAATGAAGATGGTGCCGAGCAAATTAAAGACTTGTTAATCGGTGCTGCCTGGTGATCCGTGGACAAGATACTGCTCTTCTGCTGATGTTATTTAATTTGATTTCTCGAAGACGACCACAGACTATTTGCCTAGAAATTGTCAAATTTCTTACCTCTCTAATTAAGGGTTTTATATTTGTGCTATCAGTGTGCTTTTTCGAAGTTTTGACTTTCAAAAATCAATCCCTTTCACTCGTGCACCTTCTTCGACCTTGCCTGCGCCTTCTCAGATCCAGTTTCCGCGACCCAAACAAATAGTGTGCAAAACAAAGGATGAAGTACACAACTCCGACTGATATCATCTGATGTCATACGACTACAACCGATTAACGGACAAATCCGAAGAACGCTGATATATTTCAAAAGGAATATGAGATAAATGAATGTTCATAAAAAGAGAACGGTAGGAGTGTATGGAGACGAACGTCCGAGACAGTCGTCCTAATAGCTCCGATCTGAAATCGGTCGATAATTCCGATTCAGTGAACGCGAACCGTTATACATTGGTGCTTAAACTTCTACGTTCTGGCTTCTTCTTTGCAATGCTTAAATCTCATTTCTTTCTTCATTGCTGTTTTCAGTTACTCTGTTTTCTGTTATCTCAAAATTATAGCGTTTTCCAAATGCATACGAAAGCTTATATGCACAGTTCTCATAACAAAAAAAAAAAAAAAAAAACAATTTAAAAATGCTTGTCTGTCTGTTTGTTCCGACTAACCTCGGAAACGGCTGCACCGATTTTGACAGAACTTTCACTGCCAGATAGATGATGCTCTAAGGAGTAACATAGATTATTTTTACTACTCAATAAAAGGCGCTGCGGTCGTTTGTTTTTAATTTTAATTTAATAACTGATTTTACTCAAGATCAAACCATAGAATGTTTATAATATTCAAATAAAAATAACAAAAAATAAGCATTTCGAAAAATGTTGATTCGTAAGATAATTAACGAAAATGTAGTTTTCCTTGTAATCTTTAAAATGTTCATATCGACAATATTAAATTTCAATGTCTTGACCGATTTAAAAAAAAAATGTTGTGTGTATTAAAATGGTTGGCTGGTAGTTTTTAGATATACTTACTTATATTTAGCGCGATTATTGGGATCCAGAAAATGTATGTTATACCCAAGTAATGCCGGGTGGGTCAGGTAGCAAACAATAAAAATTGTAAAATAATACTGTACACACGTACACCTACATACTCATACAAAAATACTAAAAAATAAACTAAATTAATTGGCGCGACAGTTCCTTAAGGAGCCAAGGCCTAGTGACTTATATTCTCAATCATTCCTGTGTGTGTGTTGTTATAATCTGCAAGAATGAAAGGGACCTACAATTTACTGCCAAGTCCGGACGGCTACATGAGATGCACTTTTTCAAGACAAATTTTTACCCTTGGATATTTTTGTCAGTTCCTCGCAAGAGGCAGTAAGAAGGTGGCTATGAACAGGACTCGAACCCAGGCTCTTCGCTTAGCAGTCCGACACTCTGACCACTAGTAAAGTTACACTGAATTAATTAAGTACTCAACTATATGAGATATATGTTAGTTAATTTCTGTAAAATAATAAAAAAGAATGTGCTTTATTTTGAGCATGAGTGTATATATAAAAGGATTCTTAACAATCTTTAAAAACAGTATATTACTTTCATTTTATTTATTGAATGCATCTTCAATTGAATTTATACAAAATTTATTTTAAAATCCCTTGAATGTCACGTTCTTAGAATAAGAAAGTTATAACCATTTTTTCGATACAATAGATAAAAATAGATAACTAAACCAATTTATCAAAAAAATTCACATTTTTGTTCGTCATTCTAATAATAAAATAAAATTCGAGTTTAAACACAAACTGTCCTCGGTAAACTTCGAATACCAATAAATAAATTTTCTCAAATGCTGTGATCGAAGATAAACTGATAAATTGAAAAGCAACAGAAATATTTCTTAGATGAATCCTTGAAAAATACACTTATTTGTGTGAAAAGAAGAAAATGGCACACATACATACATACATACATAGCAGTTACCTATATCACGACTCCATTTTATATTTTTCAATTGAAACAATTTGCCGGTTCCTGAAAACATTCTTCAAAAAGGATAACAAATAAAATACTTTCACGTTTATTTACTTTTATATTTCAATTCCAATTTCCATTTGAATTTTCTTTTGTATATGTTTACAAACATTTATATATGGACTTGTAAAGAAAAAAAACAGCAACACGATAAGTCTGAGTGTTTAGCAATTTGCCGCACAAAAGGATGAAATGAATGTCAAAAGGATTTTCCGAAAAGATGACAATTCTATTGTGTGTCTAAAGAGTCTAAACTCCTTGAACTTGAGCCTGTATTGGATTAAATGTGTTCGCCTATGAACAGATATATAAGTATATACTCTTTTGAGTATTAACTGGAACGACAAATTTCGTGTTTTTTTATTTTATTCAATCGTTACATGAATAAGTTGCCTTTTCAAGGATCAGGTTTGAAAAAAAAATTTAAAATTGGGTAGAAATTTGAATACTGTTACAGCTTTTAGTGGAAATTGATTTCAAAATCCTTGACCTTGCATATGCAACAAACCCAATGAAAAGGACGTTCTTTTCAACTTTAATACCTTTTATATTTCAATGGATATTGAGGGATGGAAGAAAACAATACCTGAAGTATTGGAAGCTACATGGTTTTTAAATGGAGGTGTAAGAAAATCGATTAAATACTGCTTGACATTCTTCGGATTTTTTATAACAAGGTGAATGTCAACCAGAGCATCTTAAAACCTACAATTGAAAAAAAAATAAAATAAAAGCGAATTATCTTCGAAAACTGTGTTGGTACTTATTTTTTTTTTTTATAATTAGCCCGCCCTAAAGGGATTTTGTCTACCCTTTTACTGTTAATTTAACACAGCGAGGGCTTTAGGAAAATAGAGAAGGATGTGAAAGGAGGTAACGATTGTCTTAAACTTCTGCACTTCAAAGAGGAAGGGAAAAACAGAGTCTGGCAAGGCATTCCACATTCGCGTGGTACGACTAAAGAAAAAATCCCTGTATTTGACAGTACGTCCGAAGTTGGGCTCAAGGGTATATAGATGGACGAGTATTACTGTTGAATCGTTTTAGGGGAGGAATGCAACTGGCTTTTTCGATAGAGTATTGTTTAATGGAAGTAGCGATAAAATAATGATAGGCAGGAGACATTAAGTCTGTGCTCCAGAGATGTAAATGTTTCTGTTATTGTTCGATCGCCTATCATTTTTAAGGTTCGTTTTTGTATTCTCTCTAGAAAACTCAAGTGGGTTACTGGAGAACCTGCCCAAATGTGGGATTATACTCAAGTTTAGGGCGAATATATGCTTTACATACTCTAGCCAGATCAGATGGGGTGAAGAACTTCTTGCATCTTCGAAGGAAACCTAAAGATCTCGCAGCATTTTTGGCAACGTAAAATATGTGGTCATTCCACAGAAGGTGGTCTCATACCGAGAACTAAGAGGTGGTTGGTTTCCTCCATGCAAGTGCCACTCATTGATAGTGGAATTTGGGGTATATTTCGCTTTAACGACAAAAGACAACATTGGGTTTTCGAAGCAATATATTCTACGCGGTTTCTTATTCCCCATTGTACAATGCTGTCAAGATCAGAATTTAATGAAATTATCATACGCTGCCGTTGCAGTTCCACATCCGAAGAACGAGGATGTGAACCTGGAAACGAATACGAGAAGCTGAGAGTACTGTCGTCAGAAAAACAATTTATAGGATTAGTTGTTTCAGATAATAAGTCGTTGATAAATATAAAGAAGAGAGTTGGAGACAAAACAGAGCCCTGGGGCACGCCAGCGTTTATTTTGTGAGAATCACACTTGAATCCGTCTAATACAACTTGTATTGACCGTTTCGAAAGGTAATAATTACTAATCCAAAGAAGAAGAGATTCGTCGAGTCCAAATGCACGCATTTTCGATAAAAGGGCTTGATGCCAAACTCTATCAAATGCCTTAGAAAAATCAAGTGCAATAATTTTGCTTTCCCCAAAACGATGGAGAGATTGGTTCCACTTTTTGGTGAGATATACCATCAAATCACCAGTGGACCTGTTGCTACGAAAGCCGTACTGCCGGTCATTAAGAAGCTATCGGTCCTCAAGATATTTCTTTAGCTGAAAATTAATCAGCGTTTCCATGACCTTGGAAAGAAGGGATGTAAGTGCATTTGGTCGTTAGTTTAAGGGAGAAGAAGATTCGCCTTTTTTAGGGATGGGCTGGACAAATGCTGTTTTCCATCCAATCGGAAAGAGCCCAGAAGAATAGGACTGATGGAAAACCTTACGCAGTGGTTTTGCCAGCGTTGAAGAACACCTCTTCAGAACAATATCGGGGATATTATCCAAGCCAGCGGATTTGTGTATGTTAAGATCTTTTAATACCCTTGTGACTGTACGAGTGCGAAAGAAGATTGGTCCCATGAAATCATTTACGCTCTCGAGTACAGGAGGAGTACTAACACCTGCTAGCAGCATTGAGTTAGCAGCGAATTGGGCTGCAAGCAGATCTGCTTTTTTCTTGAGAACTGACAACAGGAGTATCATTGAAGGCAAGCGTAGGAACCGATGATGACGAGGAGTTCTTTACGATTTTAACAAATGATCAAATTTTTTTACTGCCTTTGGGACATTGCAATATTTTTTGCCGAATTTTTTGTTCATGTAAAAATTTCTTTCGAATGTGAAAATTACAGGCCTTTCTAGCTTGCTGAAACTTTTTCCGGTTTTCTCGGTTTTGTTGGCTTTATAACATCGGAAACTTACCTCTTTCAACCTGATAACCTCTTTACAGCTCGAATCAAACCATGAGTTATCTTTAGGTTTGAAACATTTTGATCTATTCGGGACAAAATTTCTCATACTTAAGAGGATAACATTTGTTACCATAACTGTTCTGGTCTATGTCGCTACCGATGAAGCAGAGCGACCAGTTAAAGATCCTGAAAAAATTATTGAGACCGTCCCAGTTGGCTTTCTCATATTGCCAAATGGTTCTCCTAAGGGGTTTCTCTTCAAATGAGTTTTATTGGAACAAGAGATTTGCAGAAATGACGCAATTGTCTGATGTTGAACCTTGCACACAAAATTTCATCAAAATCCGTAAAGCATTTCCCAAATCTATTAGCGCCTCATGAACAATGAACATCTGTATAACATAAAGATATCATCATCAGGACATTAATTCACAATTAATTGTTCTAAATGCAAATAAATTAGAAGTCCATCGTACAATTTTTCATGCAAAATAAATACAGAACAGCAATTTCTAATTTATTCTGAATACTCTTACTCTTGATATCATTGTCTAAGAACTAAAAGCATCAAAAAACGCTAAAATCAAAGCTCCAACCAAAAAGAACAGTCTAATTGTAAGAAGCTGTTGTATTTCATTTGAATGTATATCTTACGAATTCACTAGACGACAATTTGAATCTGCAATTCACAAAACGACGACGAAGATGTCCTGCTTCGACTTTTCATGGAATTTCTATCAAGAGCTACCGACTGAGAGTACTTGTTCAGCAAAAAAAGAAGTAATGAAACACCAATAAAACAAGAAGACTCCAAGGAAGAAAAAAAGGGGAAATATTATGCAAATGACATCTGTTTGATATGCATTGTAGAGCCATTCCATTAAATTGCAAATTGCTGTCACCCTATTAAAAAAAAAAAAAAAAAAACAATTCAGAAAGCAAGAAGGGCTTTTTCAAGCGAAAAATGCTTCAAAACCTAACCAGTGATGCCAAAGCTCTAGTTTACATGACTACTAGTTTTGGTTGTTGCTTTATTCTTCCTTTTGACAGGATTGGGAATTAAGTTGGGTAATTGATTTAACGAAAAGATGAATGAAAATGTTATAAAATCTAACGATTGAATTCAACGTTTCTCATTTGAACAAAGGGAACGGTTTTCAACATCATGTATAGTACTTTACGCTCCTGTCAAATAGAACAAAGCATAAACAATTGAAAAAAAAAAACGAAAATAACCGTCGCATCGTGACCAACACGACTCTGCTGTCAAACATAAAATTTCGTCATGTTTACCAATGACAACTGTCAATATAGCAATTTTTACGTTATGTGATCCAATTTTTTTCCGTCAAATTGAAGAATCTGTTGGAAACGAAGCCTCGTCTTGCGAGTTGTAGTAAGCTCGGTTGAATTACGCGGATATACCGATGAATGTTTTTGACTAGTCTCGAGCGCATGTTCAAATACAAAAAAATGGTCCAATAAATCCACTTGTTGATAAAGCCTACCAATGGGGAATGCACTGATTTTTTATGCTTTAGTCAAGAGTAACAGGTTCCTGGAGAACAGTTATGGCACTTCTACAGGCTACTGAGGCCAAGACAACACACAAGACGACATTGATACAGCACAGAATAGAAGAGAAAAGAGAACGGAAAACAGGGCTCTAATCATGTAACTTTTCGCACGATAATCGTCAAAGCGATAGTACTGAACGTTATCGCCAATAATTTGCTTCACGAAACACTATCGCTCTCGTGTCGTCTATTGTCTACCGTTGTTGCAGTTTCAGAGCCACTGAACATTCCAAATTAACAGTAAAAATCGACTTTTGTTTTTCAAAATATAAGTACAATCTTCTTAAAACTTAAAAAACAAAGAAGTTTCCTTAGAAAGACGGAAGCGTTCAATAAAGCTGTAATTATTCAGAAATATTTGTAATACCTACAATGAAGAAAAAATAAATTTGACTTAGATTTTTGTTGGAAGAGATAACAGATCCGATGCATCTCTTAGTTCTCTTCTTATTTGTATTATTCGAATTTCGATTTCCTCCTCATTCAGCATGAATAACGTATACGACGAAACATTTCTTATAATATTTATGTACTTTTAATAAATACAAGACACAACTTAAAAAACACAAACGGGACGATGCGCGACGATGCTTGATTTCGGTGATCTCACGGGAAGCGATGCTTTATCGGAGACAAGGCCGTTGACCGACTAGCAATAATGTAAAAATCCTTGTTCTTTTCATCAAAAATGCCTCGATGGTGAACGTGCGATGTTCACCAAATCACTACGACGTTATGTGTCATTATTCCAAAATCATTGCGATCTGTAATTCCAATTTTAATTCCTTCCTCACGATTTATTCATATATGAATTAACCGTATTTACCTGGTAGCCTTTGTTTCAAAGGTACTGTTGGGATGATTTAGAATTTCAAATAATCACACATGTTGTTGCTGCTGTTATGAACACTTATATTAATTTTAAATTCATGTTTTTAAATGATTTTTTAGAGTAGTTAAAGATATTAAGACACAGCACATCTTATCTGAACAGAGTGCACGACATGAATACTAAAACTAAACGAATAAATCAAAATGTCTGTCAATGACTTATTGACTTTTGAATTTGCATTTTGCAGCAGGCAGACAACCTTCAGATAAAAAAAGATGGTTTATGACGATGAGGTGTGTTCATGCACACGCAATCTGTCCTATCTTTTTGACTTATTTAAGTGAAAAAAGCAAAGATAAGTAATAATAATCAATATTCTTATTTCTATTATGAATATGATTGAAGGGAAAGACAGAAATGTGCGTGACAATCACGTACTGAATGTCACATTGGCTGAGATTTTGCATCTCTATTCTTATAATGGCATTCATTTAAACAATTTCTTTGGAAAACATGCCTACTTTCAAAACTTAAAAAACGGTTTGGTCAATTTTCTCAAAATATGATGAATTACTAACAATCTGTCATTTTTTTTTACTGTAAGATGCTAGATAAATATGTACAAATTGTAACAACTTAGCTTTAAAATTCCTTGAAGTATAGGATTACTGTGCTTTAGGCCCAATGCACATGGAGCAACTGGACAAAAACTAAACCAGTTGGTAACTCGGGTTACAGACCAGTTACGGACTCAGCAGTGACTTGACTCCACACACGAGAAAACTCATCATCAACCAAGTCATAAAAAAAATATTGGAAAACTCCTGTTAAATTATTTGTAAAGTTACACTCTATTCAGGTCTGTAATGAACTAAGTCATAAAATGTTCGGTTTCAAGTTATATGTAAAAAAATGGACACGACTGGGTCGCACGTACTTGCTCTTATGTGCCTAATTACATTGGAAATCAAGATCTTTGACAGAAACAAGTAACATTTACGTTGAAAATAACACAGTTTGAGCTTATAAGAAGTATCAAAACCACAATACTTAACGGTTTCTAGTAAAAATGAAGTACGCCATCATATATATACATATTATAAAATTTACAATATTTTTTTTTAGTTTTAAAAATATTTATTTTTCAAAAAAAAAATTTTATTAGAAAAAAAAAGTTATTACAAATTTTGATATGCAGAATTAATAAAGCTAACTAGATCTTCTCAAATATAACATTTTAAAGAAATCCAAAGAGCCGAGAAATTCCAAAATTAATAAAACCGTTATATGAAAGGTACCGTTAATAGACTTTTCCCGTAAATTTGGTTCTAACCAAATGATAGCCAATACCAACAAAAAAATTCTCAAAAATGTTCATCAAAATCGTTGGAGTCGTTTTCGAGAAAAATAAGCTTTTCCTAAACGGTGATATGGCAGGTACCGTTATTTTTAGGCCTACAAATAAAATTTCAATTTCCCTCTGGGGAATACCAAAATAATCGCACACACCAAGTTTGATGATAATCGACAGACAGACAGACAGAATTTTTTTTCGATCACTTTTTTTAGACTACTCTATGATCGTAATGTCCTGTTACTTAAGAGAAGAATAGAGATATGATGGGCTTTTTATTCCACCTGTATACCATATTTTTATGAAGGTGATGCGCTATCGTGGGATTTCTTCAACTACTTGAAAAAATTATAAGAAACTCGCAAGTCAATTGTAGTGGGACAGTTTTTTTTGTTCAATTGCTAGCATGCGCTGACGAGATATACATCATTGGCAGAGCTCGGCGAGCTGTCACTGGAGCGTTTGCTAACATTGAAGCTGAAGCGGGTGAGATGGGGCTAGCAGTCAATGAGGCCAAAACGAAGTACCTGCTGTCCACAAAAAGGGACACACAACACCGGCGGATTGGACAAAACACCACAACTTTGAGGTAGTTAGGGACTTTCTTTACCTCGGATCCGCTATAACATTTGACAACAAATAGAAAAAAAAGCGAAGAATTACTCTTGCCAATCGCTGGTTCTATTGGCTAGGAAGGCAATGGAGCCCTCTCTCTAAAGACAAAGGAGGCTCTGTATAAGACCTTTATCATCCCAGTCCTGCTCTATGGCGCCGAGGCATGAACTCTATCTAAAGCGGATGAAGATATCCTTAGTCGTTTCGAGCGTAAGATTCTTCGGAAGATTTTTGGCCCTATCTGCGTTAACGGGCTTTGGAGGAAAAGGTCCAACCAAGAACTATACGAGCTGTACAGCGACATTGACCTGGTCAAAAAATACGCATATCACATTTGAGATGGCTAGGTCATGTAGAGCGAATGGACAACAATGCTCCGGCTCGCAGGATCTTCGATTCCATACCAGAGGGTAGACGCGGTCAAGGAAGACCTCGCCTTAAGTGGCGCGCTCAAGTGAAGGACGACCTCAACCAACTGCGAAACTGAAAGCAGCTAGCCAAAGACCGAGCTGGCTGGAGAGGCATGTTAGTTGAGGCTCAGGTTCATCCCGAACTGAAGCGCCCCTTAAGTAAGTAAGTAAGTAAGTTCTTAAAATAAATGAATTTGTCAATTTTGTTATTTTTGTTCAAAGAATTTATTCATTACATTACATATTGATCTGCTCCGTAGATAAATCTACGAAGCAGAGACACTTATGAGCACTGGCTGCTGAGGCCATCGGCTCAGACAATTACAAAGACAACACACAAGACGACATTGATACAGGACAGAACATAAGATAGAAAGAGGACGGAAAAACAGAAAACACATAACACATGTCAACAGCACGCAACGCAGTTGGTTTCGAGACGGTCCTCCATCTTTCCACTAACCACGCGCAACGATGCTTGATTTCGCTGATCTCACGGGAAGCGATGCTTTATCGGAGCCAAGGCCGTTGACTGAATTTATTCAAATTTCATTACTTGAATGACAATGTATTCAAAATTTTCGAAGCAGGAATGAACCAAGTCACGATTTTTTTGTTTTTTTTTACATTTTTTGCGAATATTTTTAACTCTATTTAATTTTTTTTTAATAAGAAGAACAATTAGAGAATATACTTTATCACGAGTAAAATAATCATTTTGATAATTAATGGCAGCTTATGTACTAAAACTCTCAATATTTTCGAATTCTTTTTTTATGACTTGGTTCGGTTCAGCAGTGAGTCCTCCAAATCCTCCAAAAATAAAATTTGTCTCGAAATAATGAATCTCGTGTAGCAGTTCAAATTTGGCATTAAATTGTGGTTCCTGGAGATTCACAATGCACACAATTTTATAGTGTCTTATAGTATCTTAAAGGCAGTTTGGTCTTTCGTAAAGAACATTAAAAATTCCAGTTCTTCGTCAGTTTCTACCTATGCTGACTACGATAAACTTTTCAATGGAATACATTTAATTTCAACCTAAAGGTTTTGTAAGAATGCTCAAAAACCTCGACAACCTGTCTTCCCTTCCCATTTCAAATATCCAGACTTTTAAGAAAAAAAAATCAAAAATGTATCATGTTTCGCAAGTTATTTTCTTCTTATGAAGCTGTCGCAACAGCAAATTTATTTTAATTAGAACAAAATTTCCTAAAAATATTTTTTTTTTTATTTAAAAGTGTAAAATTTGAAATTTCTTCCTTTTTTTGTAAATACTTACAGTTGGCAATCATTAGCTGCATTCATCCTCCATTGCCGGAAGTAAAAAGCTCAGTGTCGATTTTATCTTTCAGTTTCCTTTTTTTTTACAAATTAAAAGCATCACTTTCCGTGTGAAGATAATGCATACACCTGTTCAAGCCGAGACAACTTGACACGAGTTTTCATTGTCCTTTGAACTAACACTTAAAAGAAATCGAATCAACCAATGTAAACAATGTCAAAATCCTTGCTGATTGAGGATGTTTACCCTCTTGATATACGCAGTCTTATATAAAGGACATTGAATCATTGTTGATATAGACAATTTGTTTTTTTGTTGAACGTTTGCTGCCGACTATTCCTCTCACCTGTCAGCTTTTCCAACAATAGAACGGTGTCAACAAATCTTCTAGATATTAGTTGTTCGACGTGTAAGGAATGCATAAGTGTGGTGTAGAAGTCAAGTTTCTTTGATTATCGCATGCACTTGGAAGGTTTTTCAAGAGGAATCCCTTCTGTCAATGAAAAGAAAAGTTTTATTGAATGATTTTTTAAGTTAGGGAGTAGGTAGGCTTTTGTTTTCTGATTTTAGGCAAATTTTCTTTCAAAGCCTTACATACTTCATTAACTGATTTTTTTTAAAGAAGGGTCTCATTAGGAGTTTTAAGGTATTGGTAAACCTTTTTTTATATAAAAAAAAATGCTGTCTTTCAAGTTCTTAACGCAATAACATGACATTTAAATAATATCAGAAGTGGGATTGCACTAAAACGATTCTTGAACAAACTCAATAATTTCCAAGGGTTTTTTGGTATTATCGATTGAAGATGTGAAATTAATTCTTGCAAAAAGTTTAAAAATATTGGTCTGTTTATCACATAAAAAAAGTTAGAAAAATGAAATAATTTCAAATCTTCCATTTAAACTTGCTATAATGTGTGTGAAATACGCCATATGCTTGAGAACACCACATGAATTGTTTGAAAGTTTACAAATACACGAATAGATATACATACATATGTACTTTAAGTTTTGGAATAGTAAAGGTTCTTCGGAGTAAACTTTGACATTTGAATGCATCTCATAAATTTGCATTTTACTTGGACTGAAAACAGAGTTCGTTTTTGATATATTCGATGTTTTTTTTCGGATTTTTGTTCTTTTTTTTAAAAAAAAGCATATTTTCGAATGACATTTGAAACTTCAAGTGTTATTTGAATAAACATTATTCCATATCCAAAAAAAAAGTCATCCTTTAAGGGCAATAGAAAAGATAAAAAAAATTGTGATACTGAAGAGATTTTTTTTTGAATTCATATTAAAATTTTCTTTTTATTTTATTCAATGTCATCACGAATAGATCCTGAATTCTATATCCATATCTATGTAACTCTTTCTGAATCTATCAATCTATTCCTTACTTTGTCTATTTTGCCAAGGAGATTTCCCTCAAGTATGGAAAACGGTGTTTATAACCCCTATACATAAAAAAGGCCCTAAGTGCGACGTGAAAAACTATCGTCCCATCGCTAAACTATCGCATATACCCAAAATTTTCGAAAGCATTTTGTATGAAAACTTAAGTTTTCATTGCAAATCTCTCATTTCCCCTAGACAACACGGGTTCCTCAAAGGCAAGTCAACAACAACAAACCTCGTTGACTTTGTTTCGTTGGAGAATGGAAAGGAGGTCGATGTTATTTCAACAGATTTTAGTAATGCCACATCCGGCGTTCCCCAAGGCAGTCATTTAGACCCTCTCCTCTTTATTCTTAGTATTAACGACATTGAAACGATCGTCAAATATTACTCCATCTCACTCTACGCAGACGATACTAAGTTTTACAAGGTCATTTCTTCATCTGAAGACTCTTCACACTTCCAACAGGATCTCCACAATTTTTCAATATGGTGCTCCAAAAACAGCTTTGAGCTTAATATTTCCAAGTGCCAATCAAATCTTCTCCCCGTCTCTATCTTCTACACAGTCAAACCATTTCCCCCGTTCAGGTGATCCGTGACCTTGGGATTAATTGCGACCATGAGATGAATTTTCTCAAACATATCGACGATATAATTCTTAAGGCAAATTCAACACTTGGCTTCGTGAAACAATGGTCCAAGGAATTTGCAGATCCCTACGTTACCCGATCCCTTTACATATCATTTGTTCGTCCGCTTCTTGAATACGCTTGTCAAGTCTGGTCGCCTTACCAACAAGTGCACATTTCCAGAATTCAGAACAAACAACGCCGTTTCCTTTGATTTGCTCTTCGAGTTCTTAATTGTGGTAATCCTTTAATATGACCTTCTTATCAAGACCGAATCAACTTCTCAACCTGAATACGCTGAGAGATCGAAGAGAAATATTTCTCATTCTCTTCATTCACCGAATCTTTTCATTGACTTCACAGCCCTTAACGAATTCATCTTTCTAAATACTAACCCTCGAAACACTTTAAGCCAAATAAATTTGGGTTTTGATCCCACCAAAATTTTATTTTAAAATTACGCATTCTGAGTAACCCTTGTCAATTTGATATCCGTTTTGTTTGCTTGAGTTTCTATTGGGGAGCTTTTAACTGTATAGCTTTCAAAAAGCTTTATGATGGGTGTTGTCGTTTTGTGTTTGCTAAATGTTTTGCATTTTACAAATTAATCTGAGAGAAATTGTTTTCAAGTAAATTGTTCAAAATGTAAATATTGTGATTTTTTTTTAAGATTCTTATTTTTTCATCAAGTTTGCCTTGTTGTGGTTCTTCATTTAGTCTGAAATAGTTATTTCCCTGTTCGATCCACCGATGTGAGTGGCTTGTGTTGTGTCACTCATAGATATTGGCATTGGTGGTAGATTATGCTTCAACGGCAAAAAACCGCATTGAGTTTTTAATGCATTCAATTTCACACGGTTGATAAGTCCCTATTGAGCATAACATCCCAAGAACAGCGTTGTGAATCTTGAGACGAGTATGAGAAGCCGACGGTACTTCGACAGCAAAAGAATTTAGTGGATCAAGAGATCATTGATAAAAATGAGAAAGTGTGCCGAAAACAAAAAGGAGCCTTGTGGCACTTCAACACTTATCTTAAGACTTTCAAACTTTTTACCAAATGCATGAATTTTTTTATTGATTCTACTATTCTACAATCATATCATCAAAAAACCTAATGCTAAGATACGAAAACCGTATTGCCAGTCATTAAGAAGTTTCCGTGTCTCAAGATATTTCGTGATCTTGATTTGATAGTTAATCAGCGTATTCTAAACCTTGAAGAGGAGGCCTGTACATAAGTGCGATTGGTCGATAGTTTGAGGAGGATGAAGAAACGCTTTGATAAGGTACGGGCTCGACAAATACTGTTGTCCATCCACTCGGGAATAGACCTGTGGAAAAGCATAGATGGAAAAGCTTACACTGGGGTTTTGCCACTGCGGAAGCAAACCTGTTTAAAACTATGAAGGAGATAATATCCGAGCTTTCGGTTTTTTGTATATCCAGATTTTTAAGCACTCTTGCAACATAACAGAAATCTTTTTAACAAAAACTGTCAGTTCTGGGAAAATAGGATGCTAGCCTCTCATTCTGATGGCAATAGAATCTCATTAAGCTGTGAGAGATCGAAAATATTATAGACATTACATATCATTGGTTAAAAAAATCACCAATTCTGAAAGCTTTTACACAAAATCCAAAGAAAAATCCACTATTTTGCGATAACGTAGAACTAGTAACTCGAAAATAATGTTTTTTTTTTTTTGAAAAAAAAAGAAGTTTGTTGTTTGCAACAACAATTCGTGCGAAAGTTGTATGTTAGTCAGTGGTTGTGTTTGTGTTTGTTCAGGGAGTATAACCACGAACTGTCAACAGTTGCAAATATTAAGCTAAAAGACCTGTACTGACATTTTTTGTTGAACAGAGTATACAGAGCGAAAGAAGATTTGCCACACAAAACTATTTACGCTTTTTAGTACAGGAAGAGCCACATCATCCTTTTAAGTTGTTTTAACTTATTCGGGGTTTTCTCAGAAGTGAGGAACAAATACAACAACGTGTTGACTTAGCGACCTTTTAGCCTCAGACTCACAAATGGGGAGGGTTTTCAAAGTTTTCTGACCCGTCAACTCCGTGAACCTAGTAGGAGTAGCCTTAGGGCGAAGCACAGAACTACAAGAGTTTTGGGTCCAAAGAATTTCTAAGAAAACAGACGATAACTTTACCTACACTTTTGGCAATTTAAAATGCTTACTTCGGCAACACTGTGAGAGCTTTTGTTAGAAGAGCACTATATGGAAGACCTAAGAGTGCGAATGAAACAATCAATTAAAGATCATTCAATGTCTTGAATAATGAATAGTTTAAATCAAGGGAAAAACAATAGAACCTTAGTAACTACCTTGGGGAACTCAAAGGAAAAGTTAAGAGATATCGGATTTGACACCGACAGGCTGCAAAAGTTGAATATAAAAGTCTAAACAGGAAAGACTTCCTGAAATCTTTGGAAATGACATCGACTTCATTGTTATTTCATAAAATTGTAAAGTGAGTACACAGATCAGTAAGCTTAACAAAGATTTTCGGGGGAAATTATTCCACAGTTTCGTTCTCTTCTTCTTCTCTCTTATAACCCCGTTTTTTATAACGCCGTTTTTTACTATCCCGCTTTGGCAATCAAAACTAGGTTTTCAATTTAAACAATTTAAGTCAAAAAGAAAGGTTTGTAGGAGACGTAATTTTTTTTTCAATATTTGAACTTATAAAAGATAAGAAGGCGAGAATGCTTCTAATGTTGCAAATATTAGAAGACATTGTGAGACTGACAAATTTATATATATTTTTTATTTGAATTTCATTCATCAACAATTTGTAAGGATATTAACCCATACATTCATGATATCCAAACAATTTTTTTAAATAAAATAAACGCAAACAAAAAGTAAACAAAAAACTGGGTATACAACACTTTATAAAGAGCTTCAAACGTAAAAACTACCATTCTTGCTTTGGCGATTTGCCCTAGATTCATCTAAAATTCTGATATTGATCCAAAAGCAAATTCCCCTGCATGAACAGCCCGTAGGAAAAAAATAAAGTAGATATAGAGTTTTCCAATTTATCCAGAAAAAGATTTCAACAGTTTTACATTTTTTATATCTTATCTGCTAAATCCACTGAACCGCATTGCTTTGCGTTGAGGTGTACATGTTTTAATTAATTTTTATTTCTATTTTCTCATCCTCAGGTTATATACGGATTTGCATTTCAATAAAAAAAAAACCTCCCGTGCTTCTGCCCAATATAAACCAGTCAACGCGCCATCGTCATCCAAGTGATTTGCATTAATTAGCTTCCATCCCTTATCTAGAGAGTTATATTATCACATCCACCACCACCGCCAACGCCATCACCACCATGTCTCTGAAGATAATGAAGCTTTCGGAGGCCGTATATTGAAAACAGCACGACTCTGGAGACTTGTACACTTCACAGCAGTTGCCAGTCGATATTCGATTCTATCTGCGAATAGATTAGTTCCAAGTATAATCAACCTGCACAATCAGAGTTCCTATCTGGCGCAACAGGACAGTAGTAGCAAAAGGTGGTGTAACTCTTCGGTAGCCCCCCTGTCAATGTCATGAGTTGCCATGTGGACGTACATGATGGCAGCTGCCCGAGGAGATCGGGCAAACTCAATGCTATCCTCGAGGCGTCGCAATGAAAGTGAATCATCACCAAAGTATGGTTACAAGTAAGGTCTTACAAGAGCAGCAGCTTTTCTGGAGATTTTAATTCACATCTTTCTCTTACACAGTCTAACCCGTCCACTATATCGGACAACCCGGCTAACTGGAACACATGCCAGCTCCGGAGTATGCAACCAATACCAACAGTATCCGACGTACGGCAACCAAATGTTCCATCACTCGAACGCTTATGGCTCGCATCATCATGTGACGTCACCGTCTGCATTTACTGCTGCTCCTCCATCGACGTCCTCCAGTCATAGTCAGGACGAGGAGGACAGCAGTTTCTTTGGTCCAATGGCGAACGAGAACAACACAACCAACAACCATAATAATCATGCCAATCTAGATGAACGAAATTCGATACCAAACCATATCCCGGTAGTCGCTCGTTGCGAGAATGTGTCCTCGGTCATAGAACATGGCCCAGCCGATAGGACGGCACCTGTATCTGGACAGCAGCTGAAGTCGTCAGATCGAAGAATCAACACCACCAACGATGAGGAGGAAGTGGATTATCTGGAAAGTGTGATGGAAAACGGAAAGCAAATGTCAAAGGTGAGTTCGAAATTGTTGTTTTTTTTTTGCGATGAGGGTTTGAGAATGATGAAGACCTCGCCCTTGACAGAAGATTAATGCAGGAATCTTCAATTAACTTAACCAAGGACATTCTTGCTGTGAAATTTTATGCGTGCGTGTCGAAGACAGAATTTGATATCCAATTTTTGTTACCAGACCAGTAATATGGTATCCTGGAGCTTCCCAGGAAGGATGCCAAATACCTATGGTTGAATATTGGATTTTGTATATTAAACAGCAGCAAACCGTTATTCAGTTTACATTACGTTTAGGAATGTTTTGTTTAATTTAAATTAATTGATAAGAAACTTTTGTGTGTGAACGTTAATTAGGTAATTTAAACGAGTCCTTGCCAAGTTGTCCTTTGGTGGTCTTTTGTGTGTCTGAGCTATTGTTTAATTGGATGAAAAGGCGTCAAGGTTAAACTAATTTTTCCCACGGCAATGATGGTTTGTTCGTCTGTTCATTTATAATGATATTCTGACTTAAGGGCACCTACACACCTTGCGGTGTTTCTTCCAGAGTTGTAGGTGCACAAGTTATTTTGTATTACCTTTAAAAATATGACAAATCTGAACTGAGAACTTAGGAACAAAAGTGTCAGTATAAGGAATGACAGCTTTTCGACTATATTTTAGATGCTTCCAACGCTTGAGTCTCCCAAAAAGTGTGTAGCCACCCTTAAGTTTCCGTGGGAATTAAAAAAAAAACCATTAAATTACTTCCACGCTTATACATTCCAATTACTTCCGCGCATTTGACATTCATGTGTTTGCTTTGAAAGAAATATAACGACAGGTAATGTCTACGGAAAACGTGTGCAGAGGGAAGAATACTTGCGCCTACACTTGTCTGTTGGTTGAATTTATATTAAATTTAAATGGTTTTATTGAAAGAAAGGAAAATTGTGAGGGCGAGCTTTGAAATAAAGAAAATTTCTTTGTTAACAATTATTAAATTCAAAGGACGATCTAATTTGAGATTTAATGATTATATATTTTTATTTTAATTTAATTATGTTCTGTCAAAGAAGCTTATAGCTTAATTAAGGTATTCAACTAAAAATGAAAAACTGGAATAATGTTTTTTATTGCATTACTTCGACGCCGACGTAGTGTTTTTGACATTTGAGCAATCAATTGAGTTCTATTAGGTTAAAGAATTTTGGCCTTATGTACTAACTCTCAAATTACCAACTTCTACCAAAACTGGAATCTTTTTGGTACGAACAAGTTTTGGGTTTTTTTTTGAATTCATGGTCAAATCGCAGTATGTCCAACAATAAAAACGAAATAATCTCAGAAGTGGGATTTAGTTTATAATGAACTTTCTACGAGAAAGGTAACTTTCAAATGAAATAACTATCACTTTGACTTCAAAGCGATGCAGGGTAGTTGTAGGAAATTAATAACCAATGTATATTTCGGACTGTAAATTGTTAAAAATAAATAAATAAAACTCACGATTTTTAGAGTCGGGAAAACCCGACTATCACCAACATCATTTTTATTATCATTCTATTGTTGTTCTGTCCCGGCATTTCCATACAATATTTTATTCTATACGTTCTTATGTTGAATTTTTCTGTACAATCTTTTGTACTCTACGTTTTATACTCGACCGACTTAACTCGACCAACATGCGCTTACCTACGTCTTGACTGTATGGATTCTCGAATGGAACTAACTCTCTCAAAGGAAAAAGAGTACTTTTACTAATATAATCACAAACAAAAATGGCAGACATTATTTAATACAGATGCAAATACAAATACGTTAACATTCTTTCACTATCGCATGTCGGTTCGATACAGTGCCAGCAAAAATTAACAATTTTTATATTTATTCTTTATAATTTAACATTTACGTTTGTTTCTATGCATAATGCATTCATTTCTTTACAGCTGAACTCTTGCAATCATTCTGATCTTTAAGGCCCTTTAATTCAATCTTTACATTTACATATATTTTAAACTTACTCTTTTAAATTTATCATTACATAGGCGCAAAATTATAGACGCTTTAATACCAAACTAAAAGAAATAAAGTTTGGCACTAAAATTAAAAGCGTAGTTCTTCAATTATAGACGATTCAAAAATTGATTTTCTCTTAGTGTGAAA
Organism: Platycheirus rosarum; assembly: GCA_963971375.1. Classification (NCBI taxonomy): domain Eukaryota; kingdom Metazoa; phylum Arthropoda; class Insecta; order Diptera; family Syrphidae; genus Platycheirus; species Platycheirus rosarum. The sequence continues at coordinate 26,633,220 of OZ020510.1, read as the reverse complement.
CTAGATTTTTAATAACAGGAATACCTTGCATTATCTTTTTAGTGTGAAACTAAAAACTCTCAGAGTAAATGACGGCTCGCTCTTACAAAACGCCATTTTGAAAATATAAATACACAGAAACCCTGCCTAAATCCAAAAAAGAACAAAATTCCCTAAGGCTCTCAAACTTTCAAATTTAGTTTAAACTAGTGCAGGGGTTTTTTTTTTGTTTATAATTAAGAAAAACTTAGTGCAGAACTTAGCATTTTAAGTAGTGTGAAGTTAATGCATTAAAAATAGGTCGTTTTTACAATATGTCTATATCTCTATCCAAAAGTTTTTCTGACTCTACTGGAATTATGCAAATTTTTTTAGTTTTCCTGTTTCCGTCTGCACAACTACAGATCTTTCCAATCCGTCTTTACTGAAGATGAGTTCATGGATCCTGCCTAGTACCCAGGGTGCTGGTGGTAAGTGCTCGCTGGCAATGGTCACCAATTGCCCGATTCGAAGTTTCTCCTTCTCTCTTTTCTTTTCTTACACTGCTGGAGGGTGACAAGGTATTTTGTGCTCTATCTATTCCAAAAGTGCTTGAACATCAGTTGGCGTTCTTTCCAGAGCTTGACCCCTGCTGTACTTGGCTGATTGCTGACATCGAATGGAATTGGAAGTATGGTTGGCTCACCCACAAGAAAATGTGCGGGTGTTAGGGCCTGTACATCTGATGGTCCATCGCTCAACGGATGAATTGGCCTCGAGTTGAGTATATTCAATTTGAGTCAAAAGTGTCGACATTTGCTCATAAGATAGTTTCTTTAGCCCAACGACTCTCTTTAGATGATACTTCATAGACTTCACGGCTGCTTCATCAATGCCGCCTTGGTGAGGGGCGGCTGGCGTCATGAAGTGCCATTCGGTGTGCTTGCTGTTTAAATATAATATTGTTGCCTCATCTGTCCATTTCTCTATAGCTCTTTTTGAATTCGTTGTTGGCACCTACAAAGGTTATGTCATTGTCACTGTACATCCTTTCACATCTGCCTCTTCGAGTTATAAAGCGTTCATAGCACTCTATAAATGATAACGAAGTTAAATCGGTAACAAGGTCTATGTGTACGGCTGTTGTCTTGAGGCATACAAAAATTGCTACCCAACACTTGCTTCTTGTTATTTGATCGCCTCGCTTGTCTAATATCTTAATTTCAAAGGGTCCTGCGTAGTCAACACCACAATGGACGAATGGTTTGCCTACCTGTACTCTATCAGCCGGTAGCTCGGACATCAACTGCTGCTCCAGCTTGCAACTGCACCTTGCACATACGACGCATTTGTGCAAATAGTTCCTCAGCTCACTTCTTAGATTCGGGATCCAGTACTTCTCTCTCACAAATTGCATCATAACCTGTACTGCACCATGTTTGGTGTTACGATGTGCGTGATTTGCAATTATCCCTGCTAGTCTTGAGCCATTGGGAACAATTGCAGGAGTATGAGTTGTTGCTTCTGTCCAATCTAGCGCCTACTCTTAGTATATTCTGTACATCTAGAAGTGGATTGAGCGGTCCCAGGTTGCTTCCCTCTGGGAGACCTTTTCCTTTCTTCAACCATGTTATTTCTCTGCCATAGCGTTCTTCCTGCAATTTGCGCAAGAGACGCCATTGCTCTTGCTTTTTTTTGCCAAAGTTGGCACCTGTGCCTTACCTGTACGTCACTTTACTCTGATTTTAAAGGTCGGCTTTTTTGGACCAGTTATCTATGAAACGAATCATATAGCTGGACTATATTGACTAACCTTTCTAACTTATCCGAACATTGTACCCTTTTCTCTTTAAACCTATACATAAACATAACTGTGGCTTTAATGTTGTTACTATACAAACTTTAAACTCTTTTTGCATCTCTATTGATGCGTCGGTACTAAGACCTCCTTCAGGCCAATCTGTACCTAGGCCTGTTTCAGGCCATTTTGCACTGAGACCTGTTTCAGGCCAACCTGTACGTGGTAGCTGAAGCCACTTGGGCCCTTCTAACCATAGTTCATTATCTGCTAAGGCAGACGCCTGTACTCCTCTACTCAGCAAATCGGCTGGGTTTTCTTTTGTATTGACATAGTGCCAGCTTCTAGCCTTTGTGCTCGACATAAGTCTTAAGGTCGCACGGAAGCTTTCTTATCCAGTGCAGTACAACTGACGAGTCTGACCATAGGAAATATGGTGCATCTTCCCATTCCATCGCATTTCTTACTTCTACTAATAACCTTGATAGCAATTCTGCTGCTGCTAACTCTAACCTGGGGATCGTGATAGTCCTTAATGGAGCTACTCGTGTTTGAGTTCTCTGTACGGACATAAATGACTGCAACGTAGGCTGCATTTGAGGCATCTGAAAAAACTATGAAGTTATACACCTGACGTACCCGCGGTGCCTAACCATCTGTCTATACAAAAATTCTCTAGATAGGTTATCCCAATACTCTTTCCATCTTACTTCTATTCCTGAAGAGACTCTTTCTTCCCACCCTGTACTTAGCCACCAAATGTCCTGCATAATTATTTTGCCTATTATTGTGACTGGAGATATATAGCCGTTTGGGTCATAGAGCTGCGCTACGCAACTTACTACTTTCTTTTTGGTGAGAATTCCTGCTAGACTTGGTGTTTTCACCTCATAAGTGAATTGATCTGAAACAATTAGCCATTTAAGACCTAAACCCCAAAAACACCATTGTGGGATCAACGGTGCCAGCGTGAAGCTTTTTCATGAAGAGTTTGATTTCCACTGGCACAATTCGAAACCAGCTCCCTTTAATATTTCATACATTTCTTTAGCTAACTGAATGGCTTTCCCTACATCGGTCTCCCCGGCTGCTTGTGGGTAATTATGTTGTGCTTCCTCAGCTGCTTGCAGTACTGATCGTACTGCCAGGTGTGCTGATGATGTCAGCCCAAATCTAACGACCGTAAGCCAATATTCTCGGAGCTGTTCATACCAGTGATGGAAATCGACTATTTTCAATTGTACTGAACGATGACATAAAATAGTACTGAAAATGACCAAATTGTAATTTTATATACAAGAACAACAAAAAAAAAAAACAATTAATTTATTAACATAAAAAAAATTGATTATGATTTAAAATCAAAATAACAGCTTTTATACAAAGAGGCATATGAAAGTATAGTTAAAACAAAAACACAATTTTTAGTTTTTTGTCTGTCTGTTTGTTCGGGCTACTTTCTGGAACGGCTGTACCGATTTTGACGAGACTTTTACTGACAGATAGCTGATGTTCTAGGAAGTAACTTAGGGGTCAAGATGGAGTCCTTTTTTTCGAAAATTCTTATTTATGGACCGATTTTGACGGGACTTTCACAAGCAGATAGATAGATAGTAAGAAATAGTAAGAAAGGCTATTTTTTTAATAACTAAGTAGGTGGTGCCATATATTTTTATTCATGGACCAATATTGATAGAAATATAGCTGATGTTGTAAGGAGTAACTAGAGCTATTTAATGCACATATTTTCATATCAACAATATTAGTGTGTGTAGAATGTTTAGTTACTGTTGGAACCAATTTGTGACGCTGTTTTTAGGTATCAAGAAAATCTATGGTATGCGACAGCAACGCCAGGTGTTAGTTAGCTTGTTAGTTTGTACAAATTAAGGTAAAATAAATACAATTAATGGACCTTCGTTATTATAGCTAAATAAATAACGGACGGATCCCCATATCAGACGATCAAGTTGTGGAGTTCATTAAAGCTTTTAAAAGGATTTCTAAATCATTGATTTTTTTTATGCAGAAATAAATAACACAAATTTATTTAAAACTACTTTATAAGTATTATGATCAAGTAAACTTCTGCTAATAAATAAATTCAAAATATCAGGTTTATTGTGCCATCAAAAAAATCACTGGTTTTACTTCTTCAACACCTCCAAATTAAAAATGGAAACATTTAATAGTCAGTTTCAAAGATTATTACAACTGGTGCCTTAGATATTTAAATAATAGTTAGTTAGTTAACATTACTTAAATGAGTTTTACTCTAAAAATTCTTCTTTTTGGAGAGGATTGTTTGTCACATTTTTATTACGTAATTTTTGACAAACAACAGAACGAATTGGGAATTGGGTTTCGTGCAGATTGCGAACAGGCTATTACACTTGAAGTATCATTGCAAACTCCGTTTGAATTAGAAGATGAAGTTGAGAGATTTATTAAAATCGTCCAAGATACTGCCTGGAAAAACACTCCGCAAAATAGCAGAAATTCAATTCCTAATGAGCAAAATGTTTCAATTGAAATTAAAGAACTTATACTCGAAAAAAGAAAAGCACGTAAGAAATGGCAGCAATCCCGCGCTCCTCAACACAAAACTATTTTGAATCACCTCTCCAGTAAACTGGACCTTTGAAAACTTCCGAATTCGAAATTTCACATTTTCAGAACTTTTTGACGCTATAAGAAAGTAACAAAAATAAAAAAGCATGATAAATGCAGCCATTCCTAAAGAGTTGCTGAGAAAAGCAATCACATCTGATTCATGCCACGTTTAGGCTTGCATACGTTCCACGGCAATGGAAAGTGGCCGAAATCATAATCGTCCCAAAACCAGGGAAAACTCTTAATGAAAAGAAGTCTTACAGACCAATATCGTTATTACCAATAATTTCTAAGTTATTCGAGAAATTATTACTTAAGCGCCTACTTCCAATTGTAGAAGACAAACGGCTTATTCCCGAACACCAATTCGGTTTTAGAAATAACCACTAAACAATTGATGAAGTATACAGATATAACAAATTAAATTGAAAAATCCCTAGAGGGGAGAAAGATATGCCCAAGCGCATTTCTTGATGTTTCCCAAGCTTTCGATAAGGTCTGGCACGAATCCTATCTGGAAAATAGACTTTTCAGAGTGACACAAGGTACTGAATATTCATGATTTGAAGAAATAAGCCTTCTTGGCCCAGTGTTATTCGTTGTTTATACTCGAGATATATCTCAAGAAGAAGACGTCACGATAGCAACATTTATAGCTGATGATACGGCCATACTTGCATCATCCAGCTCAATTGAAAGAGCAACCGAAAAGCTTCAGAAAACTCTAGACAAAATAACAAACTGGACGAAGAAATGACGCATTGTTCTAAACGAGTGAACTTTACTTACAAGAATGTTAACAATCTACCCATCTTTATTAACTCGGTTCAAATACCGTATGCTAACGAAGCAAAGTATCTAGGCATGACTCTTGATGCTAAGCTTAAATGCAAGACGCACGTTAAAAAGAAAAGAGAAGAACTCGATATTAAGTTACGAGAACTAAACTGGCTAATTGGAAAATATTCCAATCTAAGTACTTATAAAAAACTGCTTATCTACTAGCAAGTGCTAAAACCTGTGTGGACTTATTATTGGTGCTCCATGGAACATACAATCTTGTACGCCGACTTCGGAGAACGAGACCGTTCGACCTAGTGTAGCAAGACATAACGATAACCGTGTGATTATGTGGTATTGCAGGTCCCCTCGGTGGAGAGCTCCCTACCAAACGTGATTAATTAAAATGAAGATTAAACTACTTGATAAGGCAACTTAGATCATTTGTTCTAAAGGTGTTTTTTTAGTGAGTAAGAATCTCACACTACCATAGGTATGGGCCTATGGTGTCTTTGAAGATTTTGTCATCTTTCGCCGAAGAAAAAAAAACATTTTTATTGACAAGATTTGTATTATTTATAAGACTGTGTCAACATTATTTTTTGATGTGATTTTTGGTTTCTATCAACGTTTATTTCTCTCAACGTTTGCTGAAGAATGAGGAATACAGAAAGCACCTTGAATAATTCGATGAATATTTTGAAAGATAAAATGAAAGAAAAAAATCAATTTTGTTAAGACAATTCAAAATTGTACTGAAAATGGCAAAGATGTACTTTTGTACTGACGATATCAATTTTTTCCAACTGTTCTCCAAAATATGCGTTGTAGATCCCATTCTTCCTGGTTAAGCCTGACATATTTATTCTCCTTCAATTTCAATGTCTATTAAAATAGTATTTAAAAATAAAGCTGGAGCTATGTTTTTATTTTCTTGGTGACGAGCAAATCTTAAGTACTACAAAATACTCATAACATGAGCGCAACAATTAACAGTTCTCATTCCTATAAGACATTTCCAATAGTACTATTGGCTACATCAGATTCATCACTCACGAGGATGTATGTAAAATATGTATATTTTCCCACTGATATAATGTGTCGAGATTTAATGCGACCTCTAGGTAAACAATTGTTTCCAACCAGGCTTTGATGTGCAGAATTGATTCTAAATACATTTTCACAAACTTCTATTATATAACTTCCATTGCTTTTCAGATGTTCCCCACAATAAGAGCGAGCTTGTTTGATTTGATAATTTCCTAATGATATTTTACGAAGCTCTGTCAAATAAAGCAAAAGAAAGTTACTTAAACTTGGAATATGTCCGTTAATTTTAATCTACTCCGTAGATAAATCTACGAAGTAGACACATTTACGAGCACTGGCTACTGAGGCCATCGGCTCAGACAATTACAAAGACAACACACAAGACGACATTGATACAGGACAGAAGAGAAGACAGAAGGAAACGGAAAACAGAAAACACATAACACATGTCAACAGCACGCAGTTTGTTTTCAGACGGTCCCCCATCTTTCCACTAACCACGCGCAACGATGCTTAATTTCGCTGATCTCACGGGAAGCGATGCTTTATCGGAGCCAAGGCCGTTTTCATTTTCCTTAACAAAATCGCCTAAATGGTTAGGAGTATTTAATCTATTCAAAGCCAACTCCAGTAAAACGCTGGCATCTGTATTGTCTTCTTACAAAGGATGGAACTTATTAAGGATTGCAGCTGCAAATTTAAAATCATCCATTAAATGACGAGTAGCTAAATTAAAAAAAGTTTTGGCGGAATAGCTTAAAATCTCTCTTTAAGGGTCCATTGACAACTTCCACAACCCATCTTACCATTGTAACACATCTGGTCTTATTAGCTTGAGCTGTTGTCAGCTGATTCAGCAGTTTCAGGCATGTGAGCTTTGTACCCATAGGATTCTAGGTTTGAAATAGAATCCCTGAAACCCCTGTCTAGGGTAAAAACATCATTTTCTCTAACAATACGCCTCATGTTCCCATATTCATCTCTAAAAAGATTCTTAATAAATGTTGCATCAGAATCAGTTGCTGCATAAGGTCCGCATACGTCTATTATATAGCCGTCACAGCATGTCATCATAAAGGGTTTAACTAAATTCTGAAACTTATGTAGACTATATGTAAGGAGGTAAACCTAAGTTCCGTTACATATTATTATGGCTGCTTTGTCATTTTCATTTAACGGTGTGTTGCCAAAAAGTCCATTTGGAATCATATTGTTTCTACTAGCTACGTTCTGAATAGACATTATGTTCCAGACCCAAGTTAAAGGACACACAATTATTTAACAAACTGCTCCTAACTGTAGACAAGTATCGTTCTAGTGTTGCGCGAGGGACTAAAAGGGATGAAAGCCTACGATCGCTATCACCGGATCTTAATTTTGATACAAAATTAAATAGTTCAATACTTTTCAAAGCTGTGCAGTTCTGTAAACTGCTCTGGGCTCCTACCTATGCAATAATGGCATAAAAAAGGATTCATATTACCTATGTTAATAAAATCAACTGGCTTTAAGGCAATGTTAGTAAGTGTTGACATCATTTCATCCATTTGCTCTCCAGTAAAGTCGCACAAAGTATTACCTTCTACGAGATTTGTCCAGTCACCCGATGTAAGATGCAAGTTACATGTTCTGGTATTTTTCGGCAAATATAATTTGTGGTCAATTAATAAACTTTCTCTTATTTTCAGTGGAAATTGAAGTCGTTCATTCCTTTGACAATCAAATAATACCTTGCATTTGATACCAAATTCATTTCCCTATGTATCTTACATCGGAAAATATAAGCAGTTTTGCCGGAAAAATAAGTGAAATTCTGCGTCTGAATTAGTCAACTTCAAGCTCAAATATCTCCTTTCATTTAATACTAGACACATTGGTGAACGCACAGGGCCCAGGTTCCCTACGAAAATGGGCCATCTCCTTTGCCAAGTTGTGCACAGCGAGGAATCGACTACGTAATGTCCTGTTGTACATTTGTACGGCCCGCTGCGATGTTCTCGGCCAATTTAGATTTACTTTGACTTACTAATATTTCCTGTTTGACTACCGAACCGGTCGTCTTAAATTTGGTCACCAAATCGTCAAATGAATGCAACGCACGCAATATTTGCTTCATCTAACACTCATTTTGATAATAAAGTTTTATCATTTCAATTGTTTAACTTGCCATGGGGATATGACATCAGCAAAGAAATAATAAACAACAGTTTTGATAGGTGTCACCAAAACAACATGACCGCAACAGGCCTCCAAAAACAACAACAAGGAAACTTAGTTCTTGTTAATTCTCATTATTTTGTATGACTGAATTGAAAATTACTACTGTGATGTGGCTTAATAAACAAGAGGTAGGAATCGGCGAGAAAAAAATAACATTGAAAAACGCAGCAGGAAAAGTTATCCAATTCAACTATGTCTATAAACTCCTGGTAAGTGCAGGCAAAATAAGCTGATAAAGTCTTATCACTTCGCAAATAAAAAGTCAATAAGATCTGGCGTTTTGGCTAGGTCAGAAGGCCAGTAAGTTGGATTGCCGCTCGAAAAAAAAACAACACAGGTATCCAAAAAAGCTCTGAAAAGTTGTCTTCCTCTCGTTGATAAGCATCTTAAGGCCTAAAAGGCTGAAGGAATACTTGGAGATTTTTTGATGATTATAATCTATAGAATTTTGTATGAATTTTTATGAGTTTTTTGTCTTTATTTTCTTTTCCTTGTTAATATAAATATTTGCAATTTGCAATAATTTATTTTTTCGTCCTTATTACTAAATTTGAATTTAAGAATTTTTATATTAATATAACAACAACATTGATAGTAATGTATCAAAACCAAAATTTAAAAATATTCTTGTATTGAAAATTGAAATAATAGATTATTAATATGCACTTTGATGCTTGCGGTATCTTATAAGATATTGCATTTTAATGTTTAACGCTATTGCCTGGATAAATAAATAAAAAAAAGTTGAGAGTTGAAACAGTTGTTTTTCTTAAGCAAAATAGGATTTAACTTAATTTCCATATTTTTTCTGAATTTTGAAAAATCACTGAGATGGGGCTTAAAAACCGACAAAAATTGTAACTCACATTGACGTTGCATGAAAAAAATGTTCAGCAGACTGAAAAAATAATTAATTTTCAATTATCCTCGAAATGTATTTGCTTACTTGAGGGTTATGAGGAAGAAGTTGTTTATATTATTTGTATCAATTTTCTCATGAAGCATTGTATTTCAGTTTAAAAACCCACACGGATATTACATGAGTGATTACAACAAATGTCATGTATGAGCATTTCCTATTGGCATGCCAACACCTAATATATATTATCTGCATGAGGTTTCCAAAGGAGCAGACCTAACATACTCCAGTTACAAATAAATTCACCAGCATTATCTCCGAGTCATGTCAATGTTTTTTTTCGAAAACAAAACTGCCAATACCATCGGTGTTATTGCATTGAAAAATCAGCAGATCTGTGATCCATACATGTAGCCCAAGGCCTAGAATCTGATAAGAATACGAACATGAAAGGTTATTTTAAAAGGCATTTCGAAGTGTTTGAAGAGTGGCATTCAAAAATTTGGGTTACATTTGGATGATTCATAGACAGAGGTGTACTACATCAAAGTGACTATGTTGAAAATTCTGTAAGAGGCCAGGTCCTTAAACAATAAATTAGTTATTATATCTAAAGTGCCAAAAGTCCTTTGGGATTTTCTAAGAACAAAGAAAATCCTTCCATCATAATACTCATGAATCACGAATTTGCGTTTTTTTCTTAGTATCTCATTGAATTAAAAACATCCTTTTAGTCATATTTCATGGGAGTCGACACCCATCAAACTTCTTCCAGACAGGCTGTTTAAATTTGTTGATAAATTCCCCTGAAATGCGCACTTATTCATTGCTTAGTTTATATATTTTGCCAAACAATTCGGTACTTAATAAGGACAAACCACAACTGTTGTTTTGATTAATTTTTTCTTGGAAAAAGGTCCGCAATTTGTCGTTAAACATTCCTTAATTGCTCTCTTCTGGAAAAATTAATGGATATTCTTGTAAAAAGATTGAATTTCAACCTTTCTGGAAGTCAAGAATTAAATTACTGAAAACGACGTCCTTTTTAAGGATTAAAAACTCAAAAAAAAATCTTACTTCAACCTCTCACCTTTTGTCGAACAAAGTGGCGGTAAATTTTCAAAAAGTACTCGTTATTCATTCCATTTCATGGGATGGAAAAGTTCATTTAACTTCAAGTTAAATATAAATAAAAATAATATCATTCAAAGGACAACATCCGGAAAGTATTTTTCAAGAGTCTGAAACAAGGATTGCAGGGCGAACGAATCGTAATGAAGAGAATTATTAATTCCACTCCAATGAACCCCGCTGGGTGTATAATTCCCACGTTTGGCGTCATCAGTCCTTTTTTTAAAAGTTAGTTACGCGTTCACTTGCGGGTCAAGAAAAAGGAAACTCATTCTGCACTTTGTAACTGTCGTCGCCGCCTCCGAGCCACCAGACCAGTGCTCTCCATCGCCTTGCTTTTGTCCCTTGAATCCGTTGTACCATTTCACGACAATTTAATTTCGCAGGCAAATGATTATTATTATTTATTTTTTGTTGTTGGGGTTTATTATCCTTTTAGGCGGAAAAGAGGATAATGGTTTGCTCTCTGCCCTGCACCACTGACGATGACAGGCGGCTTTAAGCGAGACCAAAATGATGAATAATATTTACGATATGGATAGCCGATGTTGATGAGTTTGCTGATGAGTTGGAATCCTTTCAAACTTGGAATTAATGGATTCCATGCGGAAAGGATGTTTTTGTTTGGGTCATGTTGTGATGAAATATATATATATTCCCTGTGCGTCTGACACATAATCAATTAAGTTTTCAATCTAAATATATAGGAACCTATATTGATTGAAGGTCCCTTACAGGAGTACAGGAAATCACCCAAAAGTTAGATGTTTCTTTCGGTGTGGCATGTAGAGTGGTTTGAATGTTGGCTCTAAGCAAAAGTTAAATTATGTTTTGATGAGAAGTTAACTATGAAGTGCAAGTCATGCGGGTTCGGTTGGGGGGAAAGTTTGACTGGTAAAGTTTTTTGCCAAGAATTCGACAAAGCTCAAAGGCAATGTGTACAATGTTTATGTGAATATACATATATGTAGATATGTGTTATTCCTGCTTATATCATCTATTACAGTTTTAGAGACTAAACCCAATTTAAGATGACTCAGTCACACATTTCGAAGAAAAAGAACGATTAGTTTTCGTCCAAGGCTGTAATCCTTAAAACGAAGTTGGCAAATGCTTCGTAGAAGAATTGCAAGCGATGTTGAGAATATGAAAGAACCACTTCCACAGACTATATAACGACGATTCTACCATATTTCGCTGTCAGGCATCGTTTATCAATAGTTTATAATTCCACCAACCCAATGTGGATGAGGTAAAGCTAGCTATACAATTAAGATTAAGACAAATAAAGCTACCGGACCCGATGGCCTAGATGTCAAACTCTTAAAAAGCGTTAAGCGATGATTTGGTTAGAATAATGACTAGTTCGTAAGGAAGATATGGTTAGAAGGTGAAAGATGAAAGGAAACTCTGAATTTCGTCAACTACAGAGGCATCAATCTTTTTAATATCGGGAACAAATCTTTTCTACTTAACTATTTGAGCGCCTTAGGACATTTGCCAACAACCTGATAAGTTTATAAAGGGTTTTTTTTTAGAGGTATAGAACTTTGAAATAGAATAAAACAAAGATGATTTTTTTAAATTGACATAAAATTTACTTAATTCGAAAGATAATCTTCTGGCATTATAACATAAATATAATTTTTGGTATATGACTGCCACGGCTGGCTCAGACGTAGTCTAATCTGGAGGTCATATTTTCGATGACTTTTTCCAACATTTGTGGCCGTATATCGGCAATAACGCAGCGAATGTTGTCCTCCGACTTCACATATCCCCACAGAAAATAGTCAGGTGGCGTTAAATCCGCAATACTTGTCTCGCAAGGAATGCTCATCAGTTCACCCTTGAATACAATTTCGGAACTACCGTGAAATATAGGGATTCTTTTTTTAGCCGAACGACACGATTTTGGAATAGTTTACCCGGCGAGATTTTCCCTTGCCAGTTTGATCTGCTAGCATTCAAAACCAATGTTAATCGACACCTCCTATCCTTCCCCTCCCTATCTCTTCTTAATGCCCGCGCAGTGTGTAATTATATAAAAAAAAAATCCCACGATCTTGGAGGACAATTCACGGATCCGTTACGGGAAACTATGTGGTCACATTTGAGGATTATCATAACTCCAAATACGGCAGAAGTTTGGTTTATTGACCTTTTCATTCAACCAAAATTAAGCTTCATCGCTTAACAAAATTCGCTTATGAAAATTGGAATCAACGGCAATCTTGTTTTGGGCCCATTCACCGAATCTACGCCTTGCTAGTTGATCCTGTGGCTTCAATTCCTGCACGAGTCAAATTTTGTAAGCACGCAAATCAAGATCCTTTCGCAAAATCTTCCATAAAGTGGAAACATATCCAATTCCTGTGCACGGTGGCGAAGAGACTGATTCGGGCCTTCCTCTACGTTACGCTTTACAGCAGCAATGACTTCTTCTGTATGCACTGTACGACATCTCTGTGGATGAGTATTATCATTTAGAGTAAACGTGGTGCAAAAACGTTGCATAGTTAATCGAATTAATTGCTCTGATGGACGATTATGTTGACCGTAGTGCGCGATACGTATTTCGAACAGAACCATGATTTTCAAAATAAATTTGCACAGTTTTGAAGCGTTGTTCAGGCGTCAGTCTATTGAGGTTGAAATGCCAAACCAAACTAAAAACAAATCACTTGACAGCTGACAAAATGGCCGCCAGTTAAAATAGTGTTGCCTCTAAAAAAAAACACCCTTTATTAGTGTGACTTAAGGATAAGGAAGCCCACTATTGATCAAATAGGTATTCGCATTACGGAAGAATTTTCATCGATTTCAACGGCGTGATGGACATAGCAGTTAATAAGGGCATAAGCGGTGCGTAGAGGAGATACAATATGGCGAAATAGTCCTAGCCATAAAAGTTTAATTTCAACGCGTCTCAGATGACATGAATACATCAGCGGCGGAATAGTTTCCACGTATTCCTCATCCATACTTCTTTTGTAAAAATCATTTAAGAAAGATTGAGGCTTTTGATAACGTCTTATATTTTGACGACAGGCTACACGTACGAAATAACACGACTCATGCTGAAGAGACTCATTACTCATGTTAACCGCGATACTGTGGTTTTTTCAACCAAAATCGATCGCAAGGCGAACATGAAAAAGAACAGGCGCAAATTCCCAAAATAACTCCACTCAAATTCAAAAAGAATAAGAAGAGAAAAAGAAATACAAAATAGGCGGAGTTTTTTTTAAAGTAGAAAAAAGATGTAGATATTGGTGTGTGTGTGTGTGTGTGTATTTTAAGAGAGGGTTTGTTGGTCATTTTTTCAGCCAAAATCGATCGCAAACATATTCTGAGCACCAGGCGAACATCAGATGTATGTACATATGTGTATATATGTCGAATATGTACTTCTAAACCACCCAACGGATTTTAAAGAAATTTACATGGTCCAGGGATCTTTCCTGTGAATGTTTGGTCCCGCTAGCATTATTTTCGCATTTCACATTAAAACATGTTTTTTTTCTAGGGCGTAGTAATGGGCGCCGGGTACCGCTAGTTAAATATAAATATAAATGGTACTAGGTTGTTGGTACAAGATTTTTAGTACTTAGTACTAGAATTTAGTAATATAGTATTTTTGGTATTAGATTTAGTACCAAATCTAGTACTAGATTTAGTACTAAGTAGTATATTTAGTACTAGATTTTGTGACGTGATAAGTGAAATTGTATATGGTGTAGTTGCGATTATAAGGACTATAAGGCAAGTTTAGGATTCGTGAATATAAAAAGAATTGGGTAACAATCAAACATTATATTACGATCATAGAGAAGCGTAAAAAAGTCATTGACAAAAAATGTCCGTTTGTCTGTCTGCCTTTCTGTCCGGGTGTATATTGATCTGCAGCCTAAACGGGTCAAGCGATTGCGTTTTAATTTGGTATGTGTGTATCTCTTGGCATTCCTCAGAGGGGAAATTGAAATTTTATTTTCAGGGCTAAAATAACGGTACCTGCCATATAACGATTAAGGAAAAGCTTATTTTTTCTTAAAAACGGCTCCAACGATTTTGATGAAATTTTTTGAGATTTTTTTTGGTGGTAGTAGCTATCAGCTAATTATAACCAAATTTACCGGAAAAGTCTATTAACGGTACCTTTCATATAACGGTTTTTTTAATTTTCGATTTTCTCGGTAACGACTCAATGGATTTTAATAAATATTATTATGAAAATATATTATTTGAAAAGATCTAAGTATCTAAACTAATTCTACATAATTTGAAAAAATTATTTTTTCTATTTTTAATTAATTTTTGATTTTTTTTTTTTGAAAATTCAATATTTTTAAAACTTATGAAAACAAAATATTATTTTTTTTAAAATCAGATGTAAATTAATTAATATTAAGAAACTGCATAGCAAGATTACAAAACAATTTTTTTTTTTAAAAACTAAAAACTAAAAACAGGATTTTATCAAAACCGGTCCTACAATTTTCGAAAAACTTCTTTTTTTTAATACTTTGTTATTTAAGACGTGTGATGGCATACTTCATTTTTACTTAGAACCGTTATGTATTTGGTTTATAAGTTCAAACTGTGTTATTTTCAACGTAAAAGTTAATTGTTTCTGTCAAAGATCTTGCTTTCCAATGTAATCAGGCACATAAGAGGAAGTACGTGCGACCCAGTCTTGTCCATTTTTTCTCTATGAGACAGTGTCCAGTAATAAAACCTATTATAGAGCTGTAATCTGTTCAGAGTCAACAAAAAATTATAACTTTTAGGATCCAGCTTTGACCAGATATGCTTCGTCACCTATTATTGTCGCATCATACTTTAGAATTTTAGTCTACATGTAGCGATGAGTATACCAATGTTAATATTGTAAGGTAAGATTGGTTTAAAGTTCCTTTCTTATTGAGTTCATCGATATTATAAGTTTCCTGAAATGTCTGTGTTTTATATCGACATATTCTTTTACTCTTTTGACTGACAATTTTAAATGCGTATCAGGACCCCAGAAAAATAATTGAAGCATTCCTCTAAAGCGGATTTTCTTCCTATTTTGACTCCAAGCATAGCGGATCATATTTACCAATTTTTTTGAAACATTATGGTGTCATTTGTTTTGTTAAAGTGACTAACGAATCACGATGACACTGAAGTAATTTAATAATATTCTGGAGTTATAAAATGGTCTCCGTTTTTAATTTCAACTATGAGGCCAACGCAAACATTTACCAGACTAGGTACGTAACCAACCTTTTTTTTTTATATTCATTCAAAAGAAATTTCTTAAAAAATCCCTTCGCCATACATGAGACATCAGTACGAAGGCATTATATTCAATTCAATTTTCTCGTATCTTATAGATGAGAAAAACTTTGATCCAAACTTCGTCTTTTAACAATTGCCTCGAAATTTTCAAAACTAACTCACACTTCAACATCATCCCGTTTTGTCGTATACAAACGAAACATCCCCCCACATTCCTTTCTATTATAAAGAACTTCTATACGACAACTATGAACATTTTCCGAACTCCCAACAAAAACACAACAAAACCCACTTCGTGATTCCATAGAAAATTCCTTATAATTTGTGCCAACTTAAGTTCGAAACCCGACCTTAACCCCTGCCGAATGGAAAGGGTAGTACAAATCAACCCCTTTCACGTTGGTGGGTGCAAAAAGTCGTTGCTGGCATTAAAGTCACGCGCTAAGTGACCATGAATGCGTATAAACATACAGCACTGCAGTATCTACATTCTACAATACTGCGAAGATACGTATCTCATTTCTGCTGCCCTTCCGCAATTTTTCTTGGAATTGAAGAATTTTTTTGTTCGTCTTTCCAGCTAAGATAAAGGTCAATAGCACCATTGTATTCAAAGCTGGCTGATGGCATTGGAAAAAAAAGTTCCTCTTCAAACAACCAATCACCCTTGTAAGGAATTTTAATGGAGTTCTCTCTAAGCAATTCAAGGACATAAGCATAGAGTTAACGTAGAAAATTTTCCGACTTTTAAGATACATGCACAGCACACTGCACAGGGTATCCAAGCTTAAAGGGAAATAGGTTTTTTTTAAGGGAATTGGTTCAAAGGCTTTAGTCATACTCCTGCATTTTGGTGGCTTTTGTATCCTTGAGTCGCAATAGCCCTTCGATACCAGACTTTGTGATTCAGATTAAATTAACCATTAAAAATAACTGTTTCCATAACTAATTTTCGAATATAATCTTCCACAATATTTCTAAGCATCCTTGACAATTTCAAAAAGCACAGTGTCTTACTTAAGATAAAATAATTTTTTCAACAAATAGCCCTGAGCCACCCTGTGGAGCACGAAAAACCCATTGTGATTCAGACTATTGGCGTATTTTCAAGAAAAATGAGAACCGAATTGTCAAAGTCCTCGGTAAGCATTTCCATCCCTGGGACTATCTAATGGTATTTTTCTTTTAAATGGAAATTTCTGCCCGAAAAAACTAATACCCTTCCGACCAATAACCTGCGATAATCCGATTCCCAAAAAACAATAGAACCTCCCTTTGTCTTCCTCCATTAAATATTTCACTAATATTCTCGGGTTAATCGGGTCTAAATAATGAAAAGGTCGTGGTTTAGTCTTTTAGGTTACATCCTGGTGGGTTCTGGTATTGGAATTGTGGTTAGGCGATTAAGGTGACAGGTGGAGATAGACGGGCTCAAAACAAATACCCATTACCTTCCAAAAAGTAAACGTTTAATATTCAGCCATTAAACGTTAGGTATAGATATACCCCCTAGATTGGGTTCAGTGATTTAATTTTGTTATACCGGAAGATGGATTGACGGAAATTGAAAATTCTTAGAAAAGGCTTGGGAATTAATTTTGAGAAGGAAAAAATTGTAAGACCGCAGGGTACTTATGTTAACGCTTATGATTTCGGAAATAAACTGACACTGACACGAATAGATTGCTCGCATATCCTTTGTGTCTGTCACAGATTTGTTTAATGGGGAATAATAAATCTTTATTTCAATTATTTTAAAGAGGTTAAAATGTTGTACATTTCCACACTGTTACCTTAATGCTACGAGCTTCAGACAAAACAGTTCTCCGATTTTTTCATTTTATAGTATTTAAGAAACATTAGGCAGAATTAATAAATTACTGTGCATCTGCAGGAGCGGAGTGGACCGAGGAACATTAAAGGCATGAACAACGTGTGCTAAAAGTGTGCACTTGAAGTATAAAATCCTCTAACCACCTCACGTCAAAAGTAGCTGCCGACAATATTAGGAAGAAAGATATATATGCGGGAGGTCGTTTAAATCCAAGAGAACCTACTTCCTTCTAATCCAGAAACCTTATCAAAAGAACTTATAGCTACTACTGATTATGGTCTTACCAACATAGAAGAACTTATTGGATCAGGTCCGGAACGGATACCGGCAGCGATGATAAAGAAAAAAATGAAAATTCTGAAAGAAATTTATGAAACATACCTAAGAAGCTTCAGAAGAAATCCGAATGAAAATGCGAACAAAATCTATTTATATGAGCTTTTGACCCCGTGAGGATTGTCCCATAAATTGAACAGACAAATTGAGTTATTGGCCACCATGCTCCCAATTGCGATTGAATTTGTTCGTTTATCCAGACTACCATCAGCACATTGTATCTAGATACATATCAAATTTATGTTTGTTTTATTTCTCTATCGATATTGTTTTAGTATCCTTATAAGGGATACTAATAGGGAAAGAGCTACGATTTAAATTGTCCCTTTTCACACTTTTGTGTTATTTCTTCTTAATCCTCCATTGGGCTTGAAACCCAAAGCCATTATATTCTCCAAAAATTACTTTCATGTTCTTGTTCTTCTCTTTCCTTTGATTTAGTGTGAACAAAATGATACTATGTACGAAAATAAGTTACTAAGATAAACCACCAATTTAATAGAAAGAAAAAACAAGGCAGACTAGTAAGAGTAAGGATAAAATAAATTCCAAACATCCCTCGGATCGACCTAACTCCCTTCCATTATTTCGCATTTTAACTTGTCTAGGATTTCAAGGATTTTTTTTTTTGGTTTAAACTTTTTTTCAACGTCCATATAGATTTAATCCAAATTTAGAGGTGTGGGTAGGATACCTAGAAGGAACAAGTATACATATGCATTTGTTGGTTTTCCGACTACTTCCTTGGGATAAGAATAGAAAACATTTTTTTTCCAACTTTTAATGTAATAAAAGGCACGACTGGGTCGCACGTACTTGCTCCTATGCTGGACAAAAATTAGTTGCATTTTCTTTAGAATCGTTGTGGTTTGAAGCTCGAAAGGGATAAACACATAAATATATAGGATTGTTAGCTTTTGCAGTTTTTAGTGTACTATCTTTCCACTTGTTGTTTACTGTTTATAATATAATTTGCTAATAGAAAGATATAAAGGACTTTTTCAGTTTAATTTTCATTTTGATATGGAAACATTTGAACAACTGCCATAAAGATTCGTGGGAATCAGCAGTAGGGCAATAATGCTAGGACCTATATAGGTCCCAATAACAATAATTTACATTTTGAAATCAAAATAATGAAAATAGCTTAATTATGTTTGATGGATCGATAAACGTATGTGGTTAGGTATTAATGAAATTTATTAAGGAATATTAGGTACCTATAATAAGGTTGGAAGGAAGGTAGAGACAATATTAAAAGTTAACACAGTGATTTTGTTTATTTATAGGCAGGTGTAAACTTTTGTTTTCTCGATTGAAATTTTTGCATTCAGTAGTAATCGAATAGTTTTTTTTATTTGTTAGTTGTTTTTGTGTGTTAAAAATAGGCTTCCTTATTTATTCTGTGTGCTTTTATGATGATAAAAGGCTTTAAAATACTTAGGTATGTATGTAGGTTGTCACCTTATTTTATTTGACTAATGGCTAGGGCTTAGCCGAGCAATATGAAATAAAATTTTGGGAAACATTTTTAATGAAACCAAAAAAACACTATTCATAACGTTTTTTGGAAAAAAAAAGTTGTAAGCCAACTTATTTCTTTTGCTGTTTTCTGTTTTATGAATTTTTCATTTCAAAATCGTTCGACCAGTTTTTTCAAAAAACAATTTTTTTTAAATTATTAAAAATTAAAAAAAAAATGTTTTTTTTAAAATTTTAATAAGCAATATTACTTAAATCATAAAACACTACATATTTTGAAAATTTCATCAAAATCCGTCAATTAGTTAACGAGAAAGTCTGATTTTAAAAAAACCGGTCATATGGGAGGTACCGTTATAAGACTTTTTATGAAAAATCCATTAAAACTTAAAAATGGATTTTGCATAGAAAACATTATTCTGAAAGTTTTATCAAAATAGTAGCAGCCGTTTTCGAGAAAAATAAGTTTTTCATTAAAAATTACATGGCAGGTACCGTTAGTTTTGGAGCTAGAATGCCAATTCCAAAAACAGTCGGGTAGAGCACTCTGAAAATACTATATACCAAGTTTGAATTAAATCGGCCCAACTGTTTAGGCTGTAGATATCGATACGGACAGACAGACAGACAGACAGACAGTCAGACAGACGGACGGAATTTCCGGACCCACTGTTTTTGACTTCTCTATCATCGTAATATCAAGTTTGATTGTTAGATTTTTTTTTTACGAATGCATAACTTGCCTTGTAGTCCCTATAAATCGCAAGTAAAATGATACAGGAAAGATTTATTTGTTATTTTAACTGAACAAAATATGGATAATAATGAATTTTAAATAACGTCTAACATATACAAAAAAATCAGGTTTGCAATTATATTGTGTTTTTGGTTTTGTTTTTGATGTTAGTTTTAAAATTTCTAAATTCTGAGTTCTAAATTTTCGATGTTAAAACCCTATTTTTAGGGGGAATATTACGCCTATTTTTCTGGGCTCCTAACACATATTTCAAAGCTATTTGTAAGTATGGTCTGCTTACCAGGCAGTCAAACAAAGATTTCGATATACAAAAATGCTTATAATTCTTGGCTTCTATTTTTAGAAGGTTTCCAAATGTATAAGCAACATTTTTTCAAATTTCAAATTAAACACCCTAAACATTTTTTATTTTACTTTTGAAAAGTGTTGTCTTGACCTTGTTTTAGGTTATGAACTATGTTTCCAAACAACACATTTACTTGAGTGAAGAATGGTTTTATCATTGCGATGCGATGTCCTGAAAGTTTCGAGAACTTTTTACATAATCGTGAAGAATTTGCCTCGGAGAGATGCGTTTTTGCAAGCACCAATTGTTTGCATTGAACTGTTTTTGAATTGTTCTCTTCCAGAAAATAAAAACCCTTCAAGGCTTTCATTTATTAAGCAAACAACCAAATAGCTGATACTCAATATTAATTTTTTTAATAATTGCGAACATTGAATGAGAAACGAACTTATATTGATCAGTATCGCAAGTAGACTGATAATTTTTCACTATATTTCTTCTTACAAACGATTAACGCTATAAGAAAGAGATCACAACAAGGAAAGCTTTTAATGATATTATGAAAAATGAGAATGCCTGAAACCTTAAAAGAAATAAAACAACATGGAGAATAACATTGCACACTGACTAAACCATCCGACAAAGGGGCGGATCGATTTACATTGTCGATAAAGCATAACACTAGTCGTAATATGTGATTATAAAGCTTTGTTGTCTTCTACAGCAATATTTTTTACTTAGATAAACGTCTGTTATGGTTTTAGTTTTTTTGTTCTTTGCTGATTGGTAAATTAAAGAGTTGATTATTTCAACATCGAGGGCTAAAATCAAATTTTCTGTCTACGTACTATTATACTTATTTCATACAGGCCAACAAGAAAGGAACTCATGCAACTCCGTTATTAAAAGAACCAAATTTTTGCATGACCAAAAATTACGTCAACAAATTCTGCATTGTCCCAAAGGCAGTCAAAATTTTTGGTCATTTGTAAAAAATATTAAAAACTCCTCAACACAATTTTTTTAGGACCTTTAACTGGTCACTATGCTTCCTTGGTAGTGACATAGACTCCAGTGCAGATCTGGTAATAAATATTATTCTTTGAGGAATGAGAAATTTCATACCAAATAGGTCAAAGAGTATCAAACCTAAAAATAACTCATGGTTCGATGCGAGCTGCAAAGAGGTTATTAGGTTGAAAGATGTAAGTTACCGTTGTTACAAAGCCAACACTACCGAGGAAAACCGGAAAAAGTTTCAACAAGCTAGGAAGGCCTGCAATGCTCACATTCGCAAGACGAAATGTCGCCAAAAAATGCTGCTAGGTGTCTAGGTTTCCTTCGAAGATGCAAGAAATTTTTTACCCCTTCTGATCTGGCTACGGTTTATAAAGCGTATATTCGTCCAAAACTTGAGTATAATTCCCATATTTGGGCAGGTGCTCCAATTACACACTTGAGTTTCTTAGACAGAATACAAAAAAGAGCTTTGAAAATGATAGGCGACCGAACAATAACAGAAACATTTTCATCTCTTGAGCACCGTCGTAATGTTTCTTGCCTTTCGTTATTTTACCGTTATTTTACCAATCAATGCTCTAGCAAAGTAGCCAGCTGCATTCCTCCCCTGAAACAATTCAACCGCAATACTCGCGCCGCTAGGAATGTCCATAAATTTACCCTTGAGCCCAACTTCGGACGTACAGTTAAATACAGAGATTCTTTCTTTAGCCGCACCACGCGAATGTGGAATGCCTTGCCAGACTCTGTTTTTCCCTCCCATTATGACTTGCCGAACTTTAAAACAAATGTGCATCGATATCACCTTTTATACCCCTCCCTATTTTCCTAACGCCCCCGATGTGTTTAACATTATAAGGGTAGCCAAAATCCCTTTTGCGCGGGCCAATTATAAAAAAAAAAAAAAAAATCTTCGTTTCCACCGCTCATCGACAATAACAAACGAATTGTGTACTCTTCAAGGAAGGCAAACTTGCTCTCCGCCCATTTCGCTGTCAGCTCCACGCTGTGTCACAGCAACGTTGCCCTCCTGTACTTGAGAATGTAAATTTTTCCATGGGACAGATTTTTTTCCGCACTCGTACAGTAGCAAGGGTTCTCAAAGATCTCGATATACACAAATCCGCTGGCCCGGATGGTATACCTCCGATTCTTCTGAAGAGGTGTTCTTCCACACTGGCAAAGCCACTGCGTAAGCTTTTCCATCGCTCCTACTCTTCTGGAATCTTTCCTAGAAGATGGAAAACAGCATTTGTTTAGCCTGTCCCTAAGAAAGTTAACCCATCCTCCCCCTCCTCCTACCGACCCTTAGCACTATCATCCCTTCTTTCTTAGGTCATGGAAACGCTTATGACCTGTCAGCTTAAGGAAAATCTCGAAGATCGAAAGCTTCTCCATGACCGTCGGTATGGCTTCCGCAGCAACCGTTCCACTGGTGATCTGATGGCATATCTCATCGAGCAGTGGAACAAATCTTTATATCGCTTTGTTGAAAGTAAGATTATTGCTCTTGATATCTCTAAGGCATTTGATAGAGTTTGGCATGAAGCTCTCTTATCGAAAATGCGTGATTTTGGAATCGATGATACACTTGTTCAATACAAGTTGTATTGGACGGATTCAAGTCTGATTCCCACAAAATAAATGCTGGTGTACCCCAGGGCTCTGTTCTTGTCTCCGACTCTTTTCCTAATTTTTATAAATGATCTTCTGTCCGTTACTTCTAATCCAATTAACGATTGGACGATTCTACCCTCAGCTTTTCATATTTGTTCGATAATTCACGTCCTTTGCCTTCGGACGTACAATTGCAACGGTACCGTATGTCAAGCTCATTAAACTCCGATTTATACAGCATTGTCAAATGGGGTGATAGGAATCGTGTGGAGTTTAATGCTTCGAAAACTCAATGCTGTCTTCTGTCGTTATAGCTGAATATACATTAATGGCACTTACATCGAAGAAACCGAAAAGCTCTCAGTACTCGGTATGTGTGTTAACGACGACCTACGTTGGAACGATCATATATTTGAGATCGCTAAGAATTCTGCTACGTTCTTAGGTTTTCTGTACCGGTGTAAGAAATATTTCTCCCCTTCCGATCGGGCTTTAGATTGATAGGAAATAAAACTGCTGCTGAAACAATTGCCCCCTCGAACACCGACGCAATGTTTCATGTCTTTCCTTATTTTATCGTTTGTTTTATAAAAAAAAAATGAAAAAAATGTTCACTCGAAGTAGCCAGCTGCATCCCTCCCCTTAAAAGTTTCTTCTGTAAAAGGGAAAATAGTCCCTTGTGCGCGTGTTAATTTAAAAAAAAACTGTTTTGGCGCTTAATGAAACTCTGGTAGGAAGGAAAGCACAGCCGGAAATCACACTTGGAAACGGACCCATCGATTTTGCAGCGGGAAAAATATGATGCTAACCAGCATCCGATTTACTCGTCTTGACATCCGCAAGGCCACATGGTGGTCACCGGATGGTCGAAGTTTCAACCAAATCGATCGTGTCACAAAACACGATATTATAAAACACTAGTATTCTTAACGTCCGTACATTTCAAAGAAGAAACATCGACTCCCATCACTATCCAGTTAGTGTCAAATTTCGTGTACGAATATCAATGGAAAATATTAGTCGATCAACAACCACGCATAGAAAATTCAATGCTGGACGACTTCAATGGGAAGCGATGCATTATCCCTTGATCTAAAGAGAAATCTCCCAGTCCCAACTGACAATATGAACCTCGAAGACGAATTGGTCTGAATTACCGCGTTAGTTCTCATCACTTGCGCAATCTTCAATTAATGTTTGATGCTCGGCACCGAACCAACTATGGATCAAATGAATCCTTCCCAAGAATGTCTAAGCTTGTCAATACTACGCACCAGTGATCCACTCGCATAAATGTGTGAAATATGTTTATTATGTTTTTATTTTGTTTTGTTGCATATGTTGGCTCTGTTGTCTGATTAGTTTTACTGACAACTAACACATGCACTCAAAACTTAATTTCCCTTAATGTAACAATATTCTAAAGAGAGAAATGTACTGCTTTCTTTTGACAATGCCTACAAACTGAACTGTCATCTCATTGACCTTTTTGGATAAGTGTGAGTAAAACACAATGCTTAAAAAAACACAATGAACGACATACAAAAGAGACAACAAAATTTGAGGGTATTAGAGGATGGAACGTACGAAAGATTTTCCTCTTTATAATATTTTTACTCTATGACTCTGGTAGATACGCAGTCGATATTAACCATCTAGAGAAATTGTTTGAACCAGTTGTTGAATGGCGATGACGGCCAACGTTTTGCCAATAATCGAGGTGAACCAGTCAACCTAGATGACCGGAGAATGCTCACGGCTCAGTCAAAATTGAAACAGATATTACGGAGATCGCCATCAAATGGTGAAGACAAGGAGACGCACTCTCCTACAGTTGTTTCCACATTGTGCTTAAAAAGTTAGTTTGCAACATCCAGGGTAGTACTAGTACATCCTTTTGTAATAATAGATTTTGTATTGTTCATCAAAACATTGGAAGTATGAGAAAAAACTTTTCATCTCTTGTTACACATATAAATTCCTTTGCTTGCGTTCCAGACATGATTTTTGTGTCTGAAATCGGGATATACAACTTTAAGGAAAATGATTACTTTATTCCGGGTGTTAATAGCAATATTTTAGACGATAATAAAAATATCTCTAGTTACTAGGATCTCATGGTCTTACGTGCTTTAATAATGAGCCTACTAGACTGGCCTCCGCAAGCTGTCTAGATCATATTTACGGACGTGTGAGTAATGTTGACCTTAAAGAATGTCTAAAATGTTTCTTTGACTTAAAAGTTACCGATCATTGTATGACAGAACTAAACCCTGTAAACATCATGATTCTTTTAATAAAAAAACGAAAATTGACTTTGTAAAATTAAAAAAATAGTTTTAGGGGGTTGTTTTTGCGACTAGCGATTCATCTTTTGCATACTCGATCTTCATTGATTCTCTCAAGAAATATATTTTATCCTCTTCCTCTTTCCCTCCCCCCAAAATATTGTTAAACGTCTAAAACCTTGGATATCCGCTTCAATTATAATTAAAAATAAACTTAGAATAAAATGCAAAACGAATCCTGGTAACCAAACTTTGAAAAGAAAGTGAAAGGTGTCTGTAAAGTTGGTTTACGGACGATAATTTTCATGATAACACACACCATAACATCTACATCTACTTTCTACTTTAACAAAACTCCGCCTATTTTGTATTTCTTTTTCTCCTCTTGTTCTTTTTGAATTTGAGTTGAATTATTTTGGGAATTTGCGCCTGTTCTTTTTCATATTCGCCTGGTGCTTGCGATCGATTTTGGTTGAAAGAACCACAGTATTGCGGTTAGCATGAGTCATGAGTCTTAATCAGAATGAGGCATGTTATTTCGTACGTGTAGCCTGTCATCGATTTATAACACGTTATAACGGCAAAAACTATGTGCCGATCTAAAAAAAGAGATTTCTTTTTGCCGAGAAAACTATTACCGTGGTCAATTTAGGTGTGCTCAGGGTAACTAATAATTGAATGGCGTATTGTAAACAGCTTATTAAAAAAACCTTATGCTTCAAAACAACCTACTGTTTTCCGTGTGGATAACTCTGTGGTCTGTGATAAAATTGGTATTGCTGATGCTTTTAATGGTTATTTTCTAATGTTGGTGGTAATGTTCAATCCATGTGATGTAGTTCTTCTTCCATATGTGAACGTGCCGAGCATGTACAAATTAGTAGTTTTGTTTTACAACCTATAACTTCCTTAGAAATATTGCTAAGTTATTGGTAACTTACCTAATGGTAATCATCGTGTGGATATGGTGGTATTTCTATTTTTGTACTCAAACAAATTGCGTGATTCTTAGTCGATTTCCTAGCACATTTTATAATCTTTCCTGAAGAGTTTAAGTGTGCAAAAGTCATTCCTTTATTTAAAAGAGGTTCCGCTACGGAAATCAGTAATTATGGGCCCATCTCACTTCTTTCTCTTTTCAGCTCAATTTGGATTTTTAAAAGGGAAATCGACGGAAGATGCTCTCTTACAATTTTGTTCCTTAAAAATGTCACATCTCGATTAGAAAAAATGTGTTACTGGCTAATTAATTGACATCACCAAAGCCTTCCATATGGTCAAACACAACATTTTGTTAAGTAAGCTAGAAAAAGCTGGATTTTGGGGCTTCATTCTTCACTGGTTTAGGTCATACCTTGAAAATAGATCGGCAAAGAGTTAAGATAGATGACACCAGGAGTGATATAAGGTTTTCCAATCTAGGGGTTCCACAAGGCTATGTCTTGGGTCCAATATTGTTTTTAGTGTATATTAATTCGCTCTTTGCTCTTAGTTTCAAGGGTTTATCAACTGCTTTTGTCGATGACATTGGTTTCTAATATGGTACAAACAGTCCCTTAGACCTAATGTCTTATATTAATTGGGATCTTGACTTATTGCCACTTTGGTTCCTTAAACACAGTTTCGTGATGAGCTCAAAAACCAAGATAATGTCTTACAGCTTATCTTCATCTAGTTATTTGGATGCAAATGTTTATTTCCTCGCACCTGAGTGTAATAGATTCAAACTCCTCTCCTCTCCTTCTTCTCCTTCTTTTTTTTGTGACTTGTCTTGTTGTAATAAATGTTTCCTAGTTGAGAATGTCAATGAGTTTAAATATTTGGGACTGATATTAGATTCTAAGATGAGTTCTAAAAATCACACTGACTCCTTGAAATAGTATTTCCGTTGAACTCTGCGTCATTTTTATTTTTTACCTAGCATATGCTCAACTAAGTTATTAAAAACAATTTACTTTGGTATTTGGTATATTCAATCTAAGTAACAAAACGGAATTGTTGTATAATAACAAAATTCATCCTTTATTGATTTTGCAGAAATATTGAAAAAATTGTCGTAAGTCTCATAGACACTCTAGTTTTTCTTTGTTTTGTGAATTAAAAATTCTCCCTGTTCGTCATCTGTATTGTTTCAAGGTGCTTAAATTTTTTTTATGAAGTCTGGCAATCTTAATTTTCGTTTAATTTCCAGTTAAAACCTCCGTGGAAATCTTTCAAACATTCTATCTGTACTTCTTTTCCGTACCACTGGATATCGTAATTTTGTTTCTATTATGTCTTATTAGATATTTAATATGCTACCTGAATTCGTAAGGATATTAACCGTACTTGGAACATTCTTAAAAATTGTTAAAATGTGTCTTCTTTCCTTAAATTATGTTGCCCTTGAATCTTATATTTTTTTTGTTGTGGCACGTTTTTTATTAACCTTAAAATAATGAATGTCACCAACTTTTCTTGTATTTTTTTTTTTTAAATTTGTGTGCATATTATATCTGATTATTCTTAAATTGTTACTGAATTTATAAGAAATAAATAAATAATCTAATCTATCTTTAATAAAACAAAACAAATACTTGGGTTTGCCGACGACATTAATGTGATATGAACAACTAAGCGGGAAGAAACCGTTACTTTCACTTCCATGGAGTGAGACAACACGAAGTATATGCTTTCATCAACAAGAGTCCAATACAACCACCGACGTGGTCAGAACGTGAAAATTAATAGGTATAACTTCGAGGAAATTAGTGAATTTGTCTACCTGGTCACTGCTGTAAACAGTGAACAACATCAGCGCAGAAATCAAAATAAGACTCAATCTTGCTAATCGCTGCTTATTTGAACTAAGTAAGCTATTAAGGAATAAGGCAAAATCAAGAAGAACCAAAGAGACGCAAAACAAAACACTTATCATCTCAGTCTTGAATTTGTTGGGCGCCATTTAAGAGAACTACGTTTTTATAGTGGAATTTCTTTATTTAAACTTAATAAAGGATTTCCATTTAGGAAACCTGCTTTAAAATATATTCTACCAAAGTTTGAAACATAAATTTCTGTCATTTTTCACAGCTAGGGATACCTTTGCAAAAAAGTCACAAATCATAATTATGTCGTTTGTTTTAATATTTTGAAATATTTGTTTATTAAACTTTAAATACATTTATTTTTTCTTCCATTCTTTTCAAAGCACTAATAATTCATCTAAAATTCCCCGAGGAGCCGACGGACGCGTTAATTTAAAACCACTGTCTCTTCAATCAAAAGTTCTTAATTACAGTCCTTAATTATGATCTTTTGTTTTAATTACAGGTAGGCCTTGAAAAAACCAACATTTGGGAAATATTGTCCATAATGAAAGAATACAACGAAAAACAATCTTAACTTAAACCAAACACGTGGGCGAAATCTCATTGAAAGTTTTTAGTTTGAATCCAGCAAATTTATTGCTGCGTGAAAAATTTAATTACAATTTACAAAAAGAAAATCATTCCTTCCGCCTTGAAATTGAAAAACAATTTTAAGGACTTGTCCTCCAGCACTATCTTGTGTTTTTTTTTTACTCGAAACACTGACAATTTCATTTGACTTGAACTTGTTCTTGAACATTCAAGCGAAGAATATCCTTGATTATAATTGTCAAGTTTAACTTGCCAATTAAGGCGCTTCTCTTCCATTTCAAGATTCACCCTTTCCTTTGGGGCGATATTGCTATCTATTCAGGTACACCTGTACACATAGATACTGATGACTTTGACTCCGGCGAATTGAGGGTTTCGCGACACAAACTGCCATCATCATAATAACCGTTATGGCTATCATATCCGATTGGCAAGAGGGAGAAAGAGTCCTTGTAGACAATTTGTAAACAATATGAAATGATAATTTATTGTCAATAACACCATTATGATTATAAGGACTCTCACTTCGATGTCCTTTGGATGGAAAGTGTTGTTGGTGTGCTTCTGCACACAACCACAATCAAAATTATCACCAACAACAGGTTTTAGCCGTTATTGGTGTTTGACGTTTGAAGGTCATAATGGAGGTGGCCGGCAGCATTGTCAATTTGATAAAGACAATGAGACATCTATTTTACTTTGGACAACGAATTCCAATGTATCTACAGCTGCTAGGGTTCGATTGGACTGGTCATAGTGGACATGGGGAAGGGAGTTATGGAGAGACAGAAAACGCAAAAACGGAATAATAAAAACACAAATATAATTGCCAATTGATTACCCGACCAACAGTAGCTGTGGGACTACGATAGCCACCTATATCGGTGTTAGGCGAGCTAGTAGCGCCAAAATAAACACTTAAACCCCAACACACCTCCATCTTGGACAGTATCTAGATGTTTTTGCTGGAGTTAAATACTTTTTTCGTCTCCTCCGGTGTAGATTCAAAACAAGACACCTCAGTCATCGAAAGTTATTTGATCCATGCGTTTTGACGGTCTGTAATTTTTTTTCGTTTCTCCTCTGAATAAAACGCGCACTGCTTAAGTTAGTTATCGACGACGACGTTAGTGATACTTAGTAGTTTTATCGATAGCATATCCACCGACGGTATGCTAAACCAAGCGGACTAAACATATGTCTGTTTATAGATATGCGATAAGTTTAAGTTAACCTCAAGTTTGAAATTGCAACTAGGTAGCCACGCACGGCCAGTTTAATAAATCATCGCCTGCACATCGTTCCGAACGCGCGCGTTGTGCTAAATTTTATATATTTTTTTAAATCGAATAAAAAAATCACATCGGCGGAATGTTTTGAGTGTTAATGTCAACTATTGAAAGTTGTAAAGTGCGTTATTTTTGGTGTGATTTGGAATTGTTTGATGAAATATTTTAAATGTTTTCTACCAAATTCAGTTTGTGAAATTGAGCTTGTGAAGGTTTAAAAATATTAAAAAAAAAATTATTGGATCACAATGACACCGCAACTATGGATACTTCTTGATATATGATGCATTTACCAGGATACCAATAATTGATATATAGAAATCCTATTTTGAAAATTACAACAGTTTTGATATTGCAATTTTTTTTTCTATTGAACCAAATATTAAGTCAACTTGTTTTTTTTGTATTGAAAATTTTTGAGTTTGGCAGTTAACTTTTTTTTTAAGGATTTGTGTCCTGCGAATTTATCCCACTTCTGAAGTTATTTCAATTTATTTACTTTTATAATGCTTACAATAAGATATTGTCGTTATTAATAGTTAATACAAACATTTAAGCAGTTTGGAAAATTTGTATCTCTACTCTAATTTGTATTTAATTCCAAATATATTTTGGTATAATATTCAAAAATAGGTTAGGAAAGGTAGTTAAAGAAAAGAAAGGATGTTTTCAATTCCAATTAGAGAAGTGTCTAAGGACCGTATCCTTTAAGTTTGAAGTTATTTAATTAGTTATTTAAAAAGAACTATGAAAAAGTGTTGATTTGAATAATTGATTCTCCAAAAAGTTAACGAAAAGTTTTCGTCAATATCACTTGCGAGATGTGGCGGATCTAACCATTTCAGTTTGTCAACATGACAACATTTTGTTCGATTAAATAAAAAACTAAATGATGCAGCATTTGAAGAAACCATGATCGCTTTAAATATTTAGTCTTCAATATGAAGAAAAAAAAATATGAAAAATTGTTGATTTCAATAATACTTGCTTACATAGGGGCACTACAGTTCGGGACGAATCTGGGCCTCAACCAACATGCTTCTCCAGCCAGCTCGGCCTTGGCTAGCTGCCTCTATTTTCGCACTGCAAATTGGTTGAGGCCGTCCTCCACTTGAGCGCGCTACCTTATGCTAGGTCTCATTGTCCATTCGCTCTACATGACCTAGCCATCTTAAACGTGATATGCGTATTTTATTGACCAGATCAATGTCGCTGTACAGCTCGTATATTTCTTGGTTGAACCTTCTCCTCCAAAGCCCGTTAACGCAGATAGGGCCTAAAATCTTCCGAAGAGTCTTACGCTCGAAACGACTAAGGACATCTTCATCCGCTTCAGGTAGAGTCCATGCCTCGGCGCCATAGAGCAGGACTGGGATGATTAGGGTCTTATACAGTCTCCTTTGCCTTTAGCGATAGGGCTTTACTATTACTCAGTTGGCTTTTTAGCAACTATTATAATTCATATCTGACGAGATGTTGTCAGATGTTATAGCGGATCCGAGGTAAACAAAGTCCCTAACTACCTCAAAGTTGTACCTGTTTATTGTGCTATTTTGTCCAATCCGCCGATGTTGTGTATCCCTTTTTGTGGACAGCAGGTACTTCGTTTTGGCCTCATTGACTGCTTGTCCCATCTTAGCCGCTTCGCAGCTTCAAAGTTAGCAAACAGCTCGACGAGTTCTGCCAATGATGTCTATGTCGTCAGCGTATGCTAACAATTGCAGACTTGAAAAAAAATTATCCCACTACAATTGACTTGCGTGTTTCTTATAATTTTTTTAAGTATTAAATTGAAGAAATCCCACGATCGGGACGCGCATCACCTTGCCGGAATCCTTTTTTGATATCAAAAGCTTCTGTGAGGTCAGTACCAACCTTGACGGAGCAGCGAAAGTTCTTCATCGTCATCCTGCACAGGCGGCAGTGGTGCAGTAGATAAGATGTTTGTTTGTTGAGCGAGAGATTATATGATCGACTCTCAGTTTGGGAAGCAATTTTTCTAACTCCTAGTGCAAGCTAGAGCCGTCTGTGGGTTTTAAGTGAGAAAATAGTCACCTAATTCTCGATCTACTACGCCGAAAAAAAAGAAATTCTCTAATTCTTTTAACTAGTGTCGTGCAAAATATGGTTGCTTTCTAAAAGGCATTTTGTCTTACAGACTAAGTTAAAATATTAAAAAAAAAAAAATCCTGCACAGTCGGACGAGTTTTGTGGGGATGCTAAAACCAGACATGGCTCTGTATAGCTCATCTCTATAAATGATATCGTACGCGGTGGTGGGTATCGATTTGGAATTTTTGGGTAGTTTCCAGGATCTGCCGTAGCGTGAATATTTGATCGATTGTGGACTTTCCTGGTCTTGAAGTTGTAGCACTATCGGCCCAAAATCTTAGACAAGCCGAGGGGATTGCATTGTCTTTCTCTCGAGTAACTCTAAAAACTCTAACTCTCAAAACCATTGAGTTTGAAAGAATGACCTAAGTGATCCGACTGACGGCGGTCGCCTTTTGGACTATAAAGTGCTACTTAATAAAGTTTTGATTGAACAGAAATGTTGAAGTAATGTTTACATTTTCAAATGCTTTTGAGAAATGAATTAGATAAAAAAGTTTCAGGTTGCCATTATTTTACCTTACTTCTTCTAGAATATTGATCATTTCTCTGAAGCGCAACTATAGTGTTTCCTCATTAAATGTGTTTTTAATCTATTTAGCTATAATTTTTTCTTAAACTTTGTTAAAACAAGTAAAAATACTGATTGGTCTATAATTATTTATTGAGATTGAATTGGATTTTGTAATTATTGGGATGATCTTCTCAAGCTGGTAGACCAGTTGATGTTTTCTTGTCTTAAGCCAAAGTCGAAATATTCTATTGTATTAATTTATTGAATCAATATCTGGGAAGCCATCTTTAAGATCACAGAATATCTGATTTAAAATGGACAAGTATTTAAAAACAGATTTTGGGAAAAACATTTTCTATTAAAATAAAGCTCATATCTGCAATGGTGCAACGGAAAAAAGTCATCAAAATCGCTGAAGCCATTTTCAAAATAAATAAGCTTTTTATTAAATTGAGGAGTTTTAAATCCTTTCTAATATTGGCATACTCACTAAAATATGATCTTAAGAGCTTTTGGAATTTTGTTAACACTCAGAAAAAGCGGATGGTTACCCAAATAAATTGCACGACTGGATCGCAGGTACTTCCTAATATGTGCGGTCACATTGTAGAATAAAATTTATGAAAATTAGCATTAATTCGATTTTTCTGGCTTTTGATTGTTTGAATAAGGTATGTTAAATTGTATTTAGAGAAATAATTTCAACGCCATTTTATTTAATTAGGAAATGTTAAAAAAGTGTGCATTTTTTTTTCAAAATTATAGGAGCCGTTTTTAAATAAAACAGTTTTTGTAACCACTTTTTTTTAAATAAAAAAAATATAATTAAAAAATGCAAACTTAAGCACAAAATTAATAAACATTTAAAAACAAAATTAAAAAAAAATAACCCACCCGTTTTCAAAATATTGATTTTTCAAAAAAAAAAATTATGTAAAATTACTTAGAGTACCTACATCTTCTTGAATATCAATTTTGATAGTAATCGGATCACCAGTTTTTGAGAAAGTCGAAGAAAAAAAAAACCGGTTCTATGGGATGTACATTTCTTTTCACCAAAATATAATGCATACATACAGTAGTACACTGATTTTTTTATATAAACATTCTTGGAGCCGTTTTCGAGAAAAAAAAAGATTTTACATAACGGTTGTATGACAGGTACCGTTTATTATTTTTGAGCAAACAAATTTCAAAAAATTCCCCTGTAGAATGTCAAAATAGCCTTATAGTTCTAAATTTGAAGACGATTGGCCCAACCATTTAGGCTGCAGTCCAAAATACATCCGTACAGACAGACAGAAAGATGAACAGAATTTTGCCAGTAACTCAAATATGTTTCTCTATCATCGTA
Source organism: Platycheirus rosarum (assembly GCA_963971375.1). Classification (NCBI taxonomy): domain Eukaryota; kingdom Metazoa; phylum Arthropoda; class Insecta; order Diptera; family Syrphidae; genus Platycheirus; species Platycheirus rosarum. Next base: position 26,599,238 of record OZ020510.1, on the reverse strand, counting down.
ATATCATGTTTGGTTGTTATCTCAAAATTTTTAATCTGCACGAATGCATAACTTGCATCATAGTACCTATAATCACAAGTAAATACTTAATAGGTCCTAACTGCTTACAAAACACTATCGAAATTTGCGATGCGCTTCCAAACAATTTAAGTCTTTTAATGACTCTTTCTTTTATATTACATGCGCTCCCAAGGGGTTTTGATACCATTAATATGCCATAGACATAGTGCGACCTAAAGAGAAGTGCCCGCATACATTGATATTGAATTTTTGAATCCAGGGGAAAGACAGAGGTTGCATGGTAGAGCATTCCACATTCATATCGTACGGCTTAAGAACGAATCTTTGTGTTACTAAAGAAGCTTATTGCATAAATGCGTTTATTAAACTTTAACGATCATTATGCCGTTCTTTCTTTTGAATATGCCTCACAAGTTTGGACTCCCTTTTTGGAATTTATATGACCTGCAAAAATACATTCTAACCTGGGCTGACTCTTGCAATCTTCCACCTTATGAACATTGGATTCTTGCACATTCAACCTTTATCTCAAAGACGAGTTATCAATGACTTAGTATTCACGAATTTATCAAAATATATCCGATATTGGTCTGAATTACGGCTTTGGTTCTTATAACTTGCGCAATATTCACTCAACTAATTTACTAACTGCTAGCACTTACACTAAATTTTATATGTATGATAGCTTCCTTTAAGCTCACTAGGGCTGAAAAAAGGAATAAAAATTGCAATTACTACTACTTTTTCACATAAATATTGGTGAAAGAATTATCCTTTTCCTACTGAACAAATTGTCCTAAGGCTTAGGTAATATTTATACTTGGTTCTTGACGAAATTTATACTTTAAATTACCTCAAAACCAAACCTTATAATTTTTTTCATATTTTTTTTAACTGATTAAATAAATTTGATATTTTAAAAAATGTTAATATTTATTTGCCAGGCATAAATACGATGTCAACCTCCATATAAACATATGTAGACTGTCCAGGCATCGACTGATTCCATTTTTCAATTTTAGTAGTGGCTTCATTTTGTCTGAAATAGGCTAACGAAATAGTTGACAATGTTAGTCAAGCTTCTTTTAATATGGGATGTTCCTTTCTTTAAAGGAAGTACATTTCTTTAATTCAATCCAATCTCCGGAAACGCGATTTTATCCTCCAAATACAACTCATTTACATAATCTCGTCCTGAATACGCAATTCCCAGCTGCCTCCTTTCCAAATCCTATCTCGCCGTAATGAATCCAAGAAAGAAAAAGATTTATCAAAATTTTAGTTGTACACTTCAATAAAAAAAACTTCCTAAAATATTCCATTCACTGTTAAAAGGAGGACGTGAGCTACAAAACGGATGTATACACTAACTCCTTGCAAGATTTCTTACTCTCTTGAAAATAAATCCTTTTCACTTAATTAAATAATTCATAGAACATCGCCGTGATGTAAACACCCACACTAACTACAGCTTTGCTTAATCACTCAGGTCACGTATCTGCAACTCACATGGCGTATCTAAATTCACAAACGTGAACTTGCAATTTCTATAAGGAAGACAGGAGGAACTGAGGAACAAGGAGCCAGGGTTTTTGGCAGCACAAAAACACAGTTTCATTTCATCTGAAAATAATCCCATCAAATGTCTGAATGCGTTTGAATTGAATTCAAATTTAGTTTCACAATCTTTGTCGAACATGCCTCAGATATCTGGCCAGGAGCAGCTCCCTTTCTTGCATCAAAGACCGCACACGGCATCTCATTGAGTGGCCTTATGGACATAAATATTCTCAAAATGTCTCACCAATTTTATTCACACACATGTGGCGCCAGGACAAAACAGCTCCTCACAACGTGTCCTCGGGCAGTCAAATTGGTCAAATGCCAAACAGCTTCATAAAATTTTATTTAACGAACTTCTTTACAAGCCTTAAGTACATTGTCGACAGGCTGAAAGGAGTTTAAGTGATTCTGACGGAGTGAGTGCCATTCCATCATTTGATGGACTGGCCTGGCCATCCGGGCAGGTGAAAAGTTTTCCTTTCAGCATGGCCATTTCAAGGAAATATTTTCGAAGGTGTGTTCGAATAAGAATTGGGTGTTTTGTTGTTCAATATTGAGAACGGAGTAAATCAGATAAAAATAAGTGAGACCCTTGTAATCTGGTTAAGAAGATTGCCTGAGGATTTTTCGTTTTTCCGTATGAATGATGCCATTTAGAATGATCCTTTTTTGTCGGAAAAGTTTTCCCATTGAAAGACATACATTTGGGATTTCTAGTTGATTGTCCTGCCTTTTTTTCGTCCTTTATGGGGTTTGTTGGGGTATTTAGGACATACTTAAGTTTTGTTGTTGTTATTTTTTGACAGACACGTATAATTCTCTGATTTGCTCGATGAATGGCAAAGGATTAGAGTTTTTTTGTCGACCTTGGTACCGGAAAGGTTGCTTGGTCAATTGATAAGGTCAGGAATAGATTTTTTTATTGGGGTGCTTGCTTGTTATTTTAAGAAACATACAAATAGAATACTTTTTCCAAAGAAAATTACACAACAGTATTTGAGAGTTTGAGTAAGGGAACTAATACCATTTTTGATGGATATGCCTTCATATTTTTTCCGGTGGGCAATCAGGAATTGTTGAATTTGATATGGATATTCAATTAACAATTTGTTCTGGCCTTAGGAACAAAGTTTTGGTTGAGAAACAGAAAGTCGATTTCGTGAAAATATCATTTTTATGGCTTAAGAATGGACAACTGATAAATGATTTGACATTTAGAACTGCGCATCTTCTACATAAGCTCTTGAATCAGACGTAACAAATGTAGGCTTTTTCAAGCACAGCGACTAGGATCAGGTCCAGTTCACATCTTTCATCTTCAGGCGTCCAAGTCTACTTCAATTTTTTTAGAATAAGCAAGGTCTGTTACCTTCTATCAGAAAATTAACTGAAAAGACTATCCGAGCTGGTGCCTCTCATTGTTGGTCGCAACTACCCCTTTTTGAGAGCGACTATAATTAAGGCAAAATATGTATGTTGTCGATTGGTTTTGTAATTGGGATGCGTCAGCTAAGTTGCATGTGTTCATCTTCATTGATTTCGGTCACAACCACCATTGTTTTTGGAGTCGTCGCTGATGGTGTTTATGCTAAAAAGGCGATTGCAATATTGTTTTATTTCGGTCGCAACCAGCGTTCCTTGGGAACCACCGACCGATGATGTTCATGAGTAGATTTATTTTAATGCGATTGAAACTGCAACTAAAAGTATGTTTAGAAGTAAATACTTCTTCTCAGGGCTGTGGATAAGGAGGGTGGGTAACGGGTGGATTACCCACCGTCCCGTAGTTTTTAGAGGGCCCAAAGTTCTTTGAATGGTCTCGTCAATTATTATTATTACTTTAATTTTTCTGGGAAAACTGAATTTGACCACTAAAACTCGCAGGGATCTCAATGGATGCATCAAATACATGTGCAATTTTAAATGTGTTTTAATAGCGTCTATATGATCAGCTGCAGCTTAAACGGCTTAAGCTTTATCTTCAAACTTAGTGTTCGTGATTCTTTTGAAATTTTATTTTTAGCCCTATAAATAACTGTACCTGCCATATGACCGTTTAGGAAAATCTTATTTTTCTCGAAAACGGCTCCAACGATTTAAATGAACATTTTTGAGATTTTTTTTGGTGTTGGCTATCATTTGATTAGAACCACATGTACTGGAAAAAAATCTATTAACGGGACCGTTATATGGTTTTTTAATTTTTGGCCTTCCCGGTTACGGTTTTTTGGATTCCTGTCAAATTTTATATTTGAAGATCTAGGTAGCTAAATTAATTCTACATATCAAAATTTTTAATAACTTTTTTTCTAATTAAAATTAATTTTAATTTTTTTTTCGAAAAATCAATATTTTTAAAACTAATTAAAAAAAATTATTTTAAATTTTATAACCACATGTATATTAATAAACTGTAAAAAACTGCACAACAAAATTAAAAAAAAATTCACTAAAAAAACTAAAAATAAAAAAAACAGAATTTTATCAAAATCGGTCCTACAATTTTCGAAAAACTTTTTTTTTATAAATTTGTTATTATACAAGACGTGTGATGGCGTACTCCATTTTTACTAAAAACCGTTAAGTGTTGTGGTTTTTTTGACACTTTTTTTAAGCTCAGATAGTGTTATATTTCTACGTTAATGTTGCTTATATTTTATATTTTATTTGACGACGTGATCGCACATATGAGCAAGTACGTGCAATCCAGTTGTGCATTTTATTTTAATGATATAAAATGCTTTAGTAATTTGTTAATTAGTTTTTCCGATGAGTGCAACAGTAAAAAAATTGAGCTCAGAAAACTGAAACAAAATGTTTACTTTTTGTGAAAAGACAATCAGCTGTTCAGTAAAATTAATTTTCATAAGTAAAACAAATAAATGATTTATTCTACAAATAATACTGTTTTCCAGACAATTTTTGACATGAATCCAAATGAAAACATTTTACAGACGGTTTTTACTGGTCGCTATAACTGGCCTCCAGGGAAAAGGGGCTTTACAAATCATTATAAAAGAGACACATGACGGCTGGATTTATCACTATCGCTAAGTTTGAGGGCTAATAAATTTAGATTTAAGCTGAAGGGGACGGGGCCCGATTTCCTGTCAATGCATCAAGATCCCTTATCCACCTAGCTTCGCCATTGGTTTATTTTTTGCACCACAACTGCTTCGAAGTAGAAAAAAGCTACTCCCTTGTACACGGGGCTAACAATTATCTGTAAGACTTTCCTATCGAACGCGATTAGAAGATCAGAGTAAGTACCCAAGATTCAGCCTGGATAGACTTGGTGACAATATAGTCCCTCTAGTTTTCGTATCAGAGTCACGAACATACAAGCCGGAACATCCCCTTGTCGGAGTCCATTAAAGATGGCTTTTTTTATTGGCTTCCAACGTTAGCCATGGTCAGCCAACAAAGTCGTGTCAATTTATTTGGAATGCCGAATTCTCTGATGGCCTTATAAAAGTCTACACTGGCTATCCTAACAAAAGCGGCTTTAAAGTCTATGAAAAGATGGTTTTTTCGAATTTTAAATTCCAGACTTTTTCCCATCATACCTGCCTTAAGATAAAGATCTAATCAATTGTTGATTTACTTCGTACGTAAAACACATTGGTAATTGCTAATTACCGCTATTTTCCTTCAATATTGTGATATCTTCTACCAAATGTATTTCGGACAGATTGGTAGAACTTCCGTGATCGGTACGGACTTAGCCCTCTATTTCTCTCCATTTCGCAGTAAAAGTTTTTCTCCCAGGGTTCCTTTTTTGCCTGATGATAATTCTTTTCCCTGATCATTTAAACAACATCTTTGTGGCCAATTCACCTTTCATTCTTTGCAGAAAACCTGTCCTTTTAGTAGTTCATTAATAGTATCCATTGTGCCATTTGCTGTGTGGCACATAATGCTTTTCTGTTGAATCAAAAGTTGTAAAATATCGTTTAATTTTGACGCAACTGCTGTTGACCATGATTGTGCTGTTGCGTCGTTACCAAATCAGCACCAAACAGCAATAGTTTTTGGTAGGTAGATTTAATGTCACATGCCTCGTGTTAACTTGTTTTCATTCAAAAATGCGCTTGGCCGCTAAAGATTCTTTTTTAGCCAAAATTAAGGAACAAAACATTTAAGCTCCTGCCTCAGCTGAATCTTATACAAGAACCCAAGTGCCGAAGTTGGACGGCTTGATTAATAAACAGAATTGAATGTAATCAAAATTATATGAATTGACTTTCTCCATGGGGTATTTTAGAATTTATGTCTTCAGGTCCTGGCACCCTAAAAAATTGCTTATGGTTTCTCAGAAACCATGAAACCTGCCGTACTTATGTCTTGCTACAATGTAGTTCATTCGAGTCAAGAGACAGATGATTCTTTCAATCTTAAATAAGCAACTAAACAATAAAATTACAAACTCCTTTGAGAAATTCCAAACATTAACCTCATAACCATGACGCAATATTCCTTTTTTTACGAGCATTTTATAACCTTCTTAACATTTGAAACACTTTCCGGACCTACATACCATCCTAAAGTTCATGTGAAGTCATATTCCAAAAGGTCACTTCTTAAAAACAAGCTTGGCAGTTCAAAACCTTACCTAACCCCAGGTCATCGTATTTCCCAAGAGTTATTTTTTTATTTTTGCAAATCGACCCTGAATTCGGTCGCTGTCCAGTGTCCACTCATCGGTTTTAAATAATTTTTACAAAATGTCAAAGCATTCAGTTTTAACATAAAAAACAAAACGATTAATCGATTTTACTATCTGCGTGAATCGGCAAGGTCATCAAAATCGCTGACTTTATATCCATTATCCACCCTCAAGACCCCACTGCGCCGGAAATTGACGTGCTCCAGCCTAAAAATACACGCCACCATGGTACTTCCTCCATTGTCTCGCTCGATGATATGTATTTCGTGATGGGCTCTTTGGAAGGAAAGCGCAATAAATCAACTATTCCATTGCCCTTCGGCATTGGTTTGGTAGCCACTCTTCTAGAATATTAATTTTCCAATGAAGAGCATACGAGCTGGGCAAATCGACCCCACGCCGCCGCCACTGCTACCGACCCACAGCCGCTAGTGAACGCTAAACGCATACAAAGTATTCCAAATCCGAAATGCCATTCAAAAAAGGGGTTTTTGATATCTCATGAGGTCTCCAGACTTGTGCGTCCGATGGTTGTTGGTTTTTGGTCTACAAAAAAAAAAAAACACTGAAATTAAATGGACTAGAAGTCTGGAGATATCGGGTATTTTCTTTACTGTTATACAGGCCACAAAATTTTGTTTTTTTTTTTGAATTTTTGGCAAAAATAAAAAAACATTTTCGGGGAAACGATGCGACCGACAATAGTCGGTTGCGTAAACATTCATTGGCACGTGCAAGCTTCACCTTCGTGATTCCGTGAATCGTTTAGATTCGCATGAAAACTAAATGCGGGTATATTTGGCATCTCTAGAGGCGTTTCATAGCTTTCATTGACACGCAATTGGAGCAGAGCATTAGCATTCATTTGCAACGTTTGCTCATATGATAGTGTTGGCCACAAGGACTTGCACCAGGTGTTGAAATAGGTTAAAAATCAAGTGATTTCGCACACTTTTATGGCCTTCAATGATTATTATCTGATCATTAAATGGGTTTGCAATTGAAACTGTGTTGCTCAATTTGGATGGAAAAATCAGCCGATAAGTGAATTCGTCAATGATTTCTTCTATTGTATATTTTTTTCTTCAGCTAAGTTTAGTAATCAATTCACGAAACGGTCTTGATATCAAGTTCTTCAATCTGATTTCAGTAAAGATTTCCCTAATGACTTTCAATCATTATCACAAGTAGAAATAAACGTTTACACGAAAAAGAAATACAAAATAGGCGGAGTTTTTTTTTACAAGTAGAAAAAGTATATGTAGATATTGGGGGTGTGTGTGTGGATTTAACGAGAGGGTTTGTGGGTCATTTTTTTCGATCGCAAACGTATTCTGAGCACCAGGCGAACATGAAATAGAACAGGCGCAAATTCCCAAAATAATTCCACTCAAATTCAAAAAGAACAAGAAGAGAAAAAGAAATACAGAATAGGCGGAGTTTTGTTAAAGTAGAAAGTAGATGCAGATATAACGATAGGGTTTGTTGGTGTGAGTTAACGGGCTGTATGTTGGTGTTGCTATCATCAATGTTTTCTTATGATGTTATCACGTAAAATTATATATATATATATATATATATATATATATCACGTATAGTATAGTTATGGTGATAATTTTGGCCATTTAAGCAGTACAGGAACTAGGTGACCGTTCCTAAGAAGAAATTAGAACAAGAATAAGTGGAGCAACACAGAGATACTTACTTTTTCTTAGGACCCGGTACCAGAGCTGGCACACGGTGTGTGAGTTCTCTAATATTGGGTCTTAGCCTTGTTGTATGCATATCTTGTCACTTTTTACAGAGTAAATCGTTATTTAGTCTAGCATCTGGTTTATTGAAACATGATTGCGTGCGTCACCTGAACCTTTCGTCATCGTTGTTATGTATGTGCATTTCATATGCAGTAAAAATAATTGCGTTTAGACTTTTTCCACAAAGTATGGTAAATTTATATCCACGCTACTATGTTCGGACTGCGAATTATCCTTGCTTGTCCATAATGAATTCTGAGAGTAAGCGCAGGACATTTGTTTTGTAAATAAAGAGTAGGCCTATTCAGCATCACCGATCCAAAATCTTCAATTTATAGAACTTTTGTAAATCGAAAATATTTGTAACAACAAGACATTAATTGGTCGAGCATTTAATAACCATTTTTCATGCAACCATTTGCACTGCTGTTCGTACAAGAAGTCATCAATAAAAAGCAGTAGTTCCTTCTAAAATGTTTTCCAAGTTGTTGTTGGAAAAATTGGACAAAATTCCTATTTCTTCGAGTTTGGCAATCTACATATAGGCTGTGGCACCCTTGCTGCAGATGATGGGATTAATTATTTAATTTTTTACTTGAACACCATAATTATAGTCTATAAGTAAATATTTTAAATTAATGTCCTTGTCTTATAAATAAAATGGATAGATCTTGAAGAGAAATGATTGAAATGCAAAAGAACGATCTAGCTTCTCCGAACCAAACATTTATACTAAACGGCCATTTGTGCCGCAGCGAAACAAAATTGAAAATGGCGGTTCTTCTTCCTTCACCGCAAGCAATGCGTCCAGCCATCTCTCAACTTAAAGAAATGATTTAATTAAATTTTACTTTAGAATTTTAGGTTTGTTGCTGCAGCATCAAACTGTATTCCCTGACAATGTTTTCATCAGTTTTCTGAATTACCTCCTACTACAGGCTGGGCCAAAAGAAGTAATCCATCCGATGATGTTTGGCTCTTTTTTTTCTAAATGAAAAACTTTGATTCTGTTTTTTGATTATGTTTATTTTAACCTTTAGAATTGTATTGGTCAAGTCGAGAAGATGATAACGGCCAAATGGGCGCCATCACAATTGATTGCCATACGGGCTCGTTCTCGCACTCGCGTCGAATGTTGTCCTTGAGGGCTTCCAGAGTCTCGGGCTTGTTCACGTAAACACGGGACTTCAAAAAGCCCCACAAAAAAGTCTAAAACGGTTAAATCGGGTCAATTCAAATCGCCAAAATGAGAGATGAGGCGAACCGGGAACTCCGCCTTCAGAATATCGGTTCATGTCGGTTCATGTAACGCTCCATGGCTTGTTCACTTGTATTCTGCATCTGTCTAGTCCACAAATGTCAAAACAGATTTGACATTGGCGGCCGTTTTCAAAAATGGGAGCATCTTCCAATAGGGTGATTTCTTTTTGCCCACTCTGTACTACTGTAAACTGTCAACATTTTTCAGGCTTTTTGAGTATCGGTTTTTGTTACCAAAAATTACAGCAAAATATTCTGCAATGTCCCAAAGCAATACAAATTTTTGGTCATTTGTTAAAAAAATCATTAAACATCTTCATCATCATTGCCAATGACAAACAGCAGCCCATTTTCCTACTAGCTTTGCTTTCTGCCTCCCTAACTTGAGAATGTATTTTTTTGCATTGCACAGAGTAACAAGAGTTCTCAAAGATCTTGATAAACACAAATTCGCTGGTCCAGATGGTATACCTCCATTCTTCTGTGTTTTTCTACACTGGCTAAGCCACTGCTCCTACTGTTATGGAATCTTTCCCAGAAGATGGAAAAGAGCCTTTATTTAGCCTGTCGCTAAGACCTGCCCGACCCATAGCAGTTCATCATCATCGGCGCACCAACCGGTAACCGTTCCGGGCCTTCTTCATTCATCCAACCTAAGCAAGGTCTGAAACGTTGCTTTTTACAAGAAAAAGAACTACAAAAGGCTTTCTAAGTTGGTTCCTTTTCGCTCATGCGAGCTAGGTGTAAAGCCCACCGGTGGCTACATCTGCTTTGAGGTAGATTTTATACAATTAATGATTGTATATTCTCCGAAATCGTACTCCCTAGACCATGGGGTGAACAATTCTTCTTAAAACTTACCTCTCGAACGTGGTTAAGTAAGGAACCAAGTCTCGGATGTGTATGCGAGTACTGTTAATACCGTAGTCTTGTAAAGCAAGATTTTGGTTTGAAGAACGTTGCCAGACTACATATTAGGTTCTGTTGAATTTAAGCAGCCACACACGTATTACTTCCACCATAGCATTATTGGCTGCTGCTTTTGATCCAAGGAAGTTATAGGATTGCACTACTTAAATTTCTTGCTCGACTAGCTTCATTGTTGGACCAACACTTTTCGCAGACGTAGCCACCAAGTACTATGTTTTCCCTTCATTAATGTGCATCCCCAGGTTTTGTGCCACATGCTCGATCTGAATGAAGAAATCGGTCACTCGCTTACACCGGCGATATTGACATTATCGGAAGAAAACATCGTGCTGAGTATTGAAGCGGAAGATGAGCTTAGTGGTCTGCAGGGCAATGAAATAATAAAAATTCACAGAAGAAGCCAACATTGTTTAAATCAGTCAGATGACTGTTTCATATACGGTGGATGGACACCAATGCTCCGGCCCGAAAAAAATTCGATTCCACACAGGCGTCGTAGTGGAAGATCGTAGTAGCACATGCAAGAAGAAGAGGACTTCAACGAACTTCACATACAAAACTGAAGGCTGCTAGCTGGCGAAAAAAACTTTTTTACCCATGTCCACCTTAAATTGTAGCGTCACCTTTGAGTTTAACGAATGGGCCATCTATTGCTTTCTATTTAAATCATATAGGTTATTTTGACACTGACAGCTGTTTCCCGCTCGAAATATTCACAGAAAGTCAGTGAGTATTATACCTCCGTCGCTTTGCAATGCATCCACAGAAAGTGACAGTTAAATGCGGATTGTGGACCATTGAGGCTGGAAACAAGATTTCGGTCAACGGTGGGCTTTACAGAGCCGTGTTAACCGACTTTTTTTTACTGAAATAGAAAACATGGATTTGGACGACCTTTGATTCATGTAGGACAGCCCATGCCACAAATTGTTTTGGGTGAAATAATTTAAACGCCATTTTATTTCTTTAGGAAATGTAAAAAAGTGTGATTTTTTTTTCAAAATCGTAGGAGCCATTTTGATATAAAACGGTTTTCTTAACAACTTTTTTTTAAAAAATAAAAACAAATAATTTAAGAATACAAACTTAAGCACAAAAATAACGTACATTTAAAAACAAAATTAAAAAAAAATTCACTTACCCGTTTTCAAAATATTGATTTTTCAAAAAATAATTTTTTTAATTAATCAAAATACAAAAAAAAAAATGTATGCAAAATTTTTTAGCCTACCTACATCTTCTTGAATATCAATTTTGATTGTAATCGGATCACCAGTTTTCGAGAAAGTCGAAGAAAAAAACCGGTCCTATGGGAGGTACCGTTTTTAGCCTACCATATTAAATTTTTTTGTAGTACACTGATTTTTTTTTTATAAAATTTACTGGAGCCGTTTTCGAGAAAAATAAGCTTTTACATAACGGTTATATGACAGGTACCGTTAATTTTTGAGCTAAAATAAAAAATTGAAAAACACCTCTGTAGAATGTCAAAATAACCTTAAGTTCAAAATTTGAAGATGATTGGCCCAACCGTTTAGGCTGCAGTCCAAAATACATCCGTACAGACAGACATACAGACAGACAGACAGACGGACAGAATTTTGCCAGTAACTCAAATATGTTTCTCTATCATCGTAATGTCATGTTTGATTGTTTTCTCAATTTTTTTTTCTGCACGAATGCATTACTTGTATTATAATAGGTACCTATAATCGCAAGTAAAAATAATTACGAAATGGCCTTTTTCTTGACACCAAATAACCCTAACCATCGCACTTCAAGTTCAATTCAAATTCGGTCTAGCTTCAATAAATATGTATCTCTTTATCTAACAGACTAGCCTTGGATGAGTCCAGTTTGATACAAATAACATTTTATTGGGTGGTAATTGAATAGCATAACATCGACCAACAACCCATATTTAAAACAGCCTGGCCGACCATGCCTCAAGCATATATGAGTCTTAATTACTTGTCTTTCTGTCTTTCAAAATTAATTATCCTTCAATTACTCTAACCCGCATTTGAATGACAACAACTCCGCCCATAAATAGTATCTTATACCTTAAATAACTACTAACCAACATTCAAACTACCTAAACACCTACTAACGAACTAAATTAAGGTAGGTAAATTGAATCAGCCCTGAGGTGAGGGCGTCTCGTACGTACTGTAGCGCCACAAGCACTTGACTTGTAAGTTGAAGTCGGCCCACAACGAGTTCCATCAGAAACCAGGGAATTAATAGATAAATACCTTGGTTTTCCATTCCAAATAGAAAAGATACACCTGTACCTAGTGTGCAGGTGGAAAAGTCATCCACATCTGTCACTGTGCCAGATGGCCCACCTTCGTAAACCATATGATAAATGTCAAGCAATTATGCATCCATATGTCACCCACAAACACTGTCAAATGTCATGTTTTCTATTTCTATTTACAAGTTCAATGAGTTTTGGCGGAATTTTGTCAAATTCCCGGATGTTACACCACCGTGACACTAGGTTTTGAATTTTTTAAATTTATTCAATTGTAACAGAAAGCGCAAACGAAAATTCATTGAATTAACACCAAATTCATAATCAATTAAAAATTTAATTGCAACAGGTGTTGGTGAAGGCTGTGCGGGTGGCGGAACTCAGAGATATTAAAATATTTTTTTAATGCTGGTTAATTGATCGTCTGTAAGTTGATTTGAGCACGAAAAAGGTTAAGACCATCATCTGTATTCCCGGCCAGAAGTTTGTCATTAAACTTGCTACGTAAGTAAGTTTTGTGTTGTTTACCTTGCCGCACCGGAGGCGGTTGGGGGATGTTGTTCTTAGAAAACGATGGTTTGGAGGAAATTTGTTGATCAATGGAGAATTTTTAGCAGAAGTGTTGTTTTTTAGGTTTCTGCTTCTAAACTGAGTGCATTAACAAAAGAAAAGGTCCTTTCAGTTTTCAATTCAATTCCACTCATACTTCCTTAGAGTTCAGTCTAAAATTGTATCCAAAAGATATTTCCTTGTAATTTCCAAACATTCGAAGTAGACATGCGTTGGCAATCAAATATATTTATTTTATATCGAATTGCAATGCAATTCCTAGAATTCCATCGAAGTAAACATCATTTAAATGTGGAAAATCGTGATCACCATAAACATGTTTGCTAATCAAGACCTCCAAATGCTCGACAACCAAAGAAACGTCATCATCGTTGGTCTTGGTCTTGAATCTATCTTTTTTTTCCAACATGCAATAATTCTTGTTATTATTAAATTCGCAATCTTTATGCGTAAGGCATTGATATTGCTTAACAAGCTACAAACATATGTTCGGTATAGAAAGATTGATTTGGCTCATCGTGCTTTTGACCGGTTCGTCTATAATAATCAAGGTGGATTCGTGTAGATACTTAGTTGCGGTGTTCATGTGTTAAAAGCTTGTAAAATAAAGTATCTAAAATCAATTAAAATTTGTTAAATTATCAGATTTCAATTTGCCACTTGAATTTTGAATAAATTAGAGATAGAAAAATATATTAAAATAATTACTATAATAATCAAGCTGAGAACGAAAAGTGATTTGGGAAATAAAGTGCGGATCATAATAAAACATCGTGGATAATCTGGATCGAAGAAAATGGTGCAGTCAATTGATATTGCTGCAATCGCTGGCATTGATTCGGTGAGAATTTGTTATTTTATTTCAACATTTTAGACAACATTGGATATTTAATAGTTGGTTATGCATAAGATATTTAACTTTTAATGTGCTTTTAACTTTATTAGATTTTTTTTTATTTTATATTATTTTTTATTATTATTTTATTATATTTATTTTTATATTATTTTTAAAACATAACCGGCACCAAAAATCTTAAAAAACAAAATTCTTTGAGCCATTTGCAAGAATAATAAAGTTTGTTTAAAGCATATATATAAAGAGTTTATTAATAAAATTAAATATTGTATATAAATAGTTAGATTAAATAATTTTTTAAAAAAGCTTATTTAAAATACTAAACAATTTTATTAGAAGTTTTTAAATATCTTTTTTTAGAAATCGAATCGAAAAATTCCTTTACGTGAGATATGGGCACGACTGGGTCGCACGTACTTGCTCGTATGTGACTAATTACATTGGAAGGCAAGATCTTTGGCAAAAACAAATAACAATTATGTTGAAAGTAACACAGTTTGAACTTATAAAAACTATTAAAACCATAATACTTAACATACTTAACAATAAATAACAAATAATTTATAACAAAGAATTTACGAAAAAAGTATTTCGAAAATTGTAGGACCGGTTTTGATAAAATCCCAAAAAAAATATTATTATTATATTATTATTAAAATAAAAATAAAACATTTTTTTTTTAAATTTTGGTATGCAGTTTTTTTAGAATTTATTAATTAACACCTGATTTGATAAGTTAAAAATATTGAATTTTCAAAAAAAAAAAATCAAAAATTAATTAAAAATAGGAAAAAATAATTATTAAAATGGTGGTTAGAATTAAATCAGCTACTTTACTATCCGGTAAATTTGGTTTCCATAAGGCAGTAGCTAATGCCTACGAAAAAATTCTCAAACATTTTCATTAAAATCGTTGGAGCCGTTTTTTTCCCCTGGGGAAGGCCAAAAGAATAACACACATACCAAATTTGAAGATAATCGCTTAAGCCGTTTAGATTGCAGCTCGTTATACATACTGACAGACAGATAGACAGACATTTTTTGCCACTAACTTTTTTAGACTTCTCTATGAGCGTAATGTCATGTTTTATTGTTATCTCAATTTTTTTTTATATTGACGAATCCTAAACTTGCCTAGTCCCTATATTCGCAAGAAATATACTTTACAACCTTTTCTCACACCTGCCAAATATACACAAAAAATTTCAAAAAAATCAGTTGAGCCGTTTCGGAGGAGTACAACCACACACCGTGACATTAGGTTTGAATATATTAGAAGATATTAATAAACATCTCAACATTTTTTTATTATTTATTATTACTTTTTTTTTATTTTTTTATTATTATTAGGCACATAAGAGTAAGTTCTTGCGAACCAGTTATGCTCATTTTTACTTGCGATTATAGGGACTATAAGGCAAGTTATGCATTCGTAAAAAAAAAAAAAAAAAATTCTAACAATCAAACATGATAT
The DNA here is from genome assembly GCA_963971375.1 of Platycheirus rosarum. Lineage (NCBI taxonomy): Eukaryota > Metazoa > Arthropoda > Insecta > Diptera > Syrphidae > Platycheirus > Platycheirus rosarum. The sequence goes on along the minus strand of OZ020510.1, from coordinate 26,583,887 downwards.
TACGATGATAGAGAAGTCAAAAAAGTGGGTCCGGAAATTCCGTCCGTCTGTCTGTCTGTCTGTCTGTCTGTCTGTCCGTATCGATATCTACAGCCTAAACGGTTGGGCCGATTTGATTCAAACTTGGTATATAGTATTTTTAGAGTGCTCTAGCCGACAGTTTTTGGAATTGGCATTCTAGCTCTAAAACTAACGGTACCTGCCATATAACTTTTATTAAAAAACTTATTTTTCTCAAAAACGGCTCCTACGATTTTGATTAAACTTTCAGAATGATGTTTTCTGTGCAAAATCTATCTTTTAATTTTAATGGATTTTTCAGAAAAAGTTTTATAACGGTACCTCCCATATGACCGGTTTTTTAAAATCAGACTTTCTCGTTAACTAATTGACGGATTTTGATGAAATTTTCAAAATATGTAGTGTTTTATGATCTTAATAATATTGTATATCAAAATTTTCAAAAACATTTTTTTTTAAATTTTAATAATTTTTTTAAAAAAATATTTAGTTTTTTGAATATTTTGAAAACGGATCTATAGATTTTTTTTAAAATTTTTCTCCTAGTATAAACTATAGATTTCTTAAAATTGACATACTAAAAAAAATTTTAAAATATGTTTTCGAAAAGTTTTTCAAAAAAAACATTTTTTTGAAAAAACTGGTCGAACGATTTTGAAATGAAAAATTCATAAAATAGAAAACAGCAAAAGAAATAAGATGGCTTACAACATTTTTTCCAAAAAACGTTATGAGTAGTGTTTTTTTGAATTCATACATTTTTTTCCCCAACATTTTATTTCATATTGCTCGGCTAAGCCCTAGCCAAGCCATTAGTCAAATAAAAGAAAGTGACAACCTACATTACATACATACTATCGTATTTTAAAGTATTTTTCATCATCATAAAAGCACAGAATAAATAAGGAAGCCTTTGATAAACACACAAAAACAACTAACAAATAAAAAAACTATTCGATTACTACTGAATGCAAAAATTTCAATCGAGAAAACAAAAGTTTACACCTTCCTATAAATAAACAAAACCACTGTGTTAACTTTTAATATTGTCTCTATACCTACTGGCTTAACAGTAGTTGGAACACGTATCTTAATTTTAGTACCTACCTTCCTTCCAACCTTATTATAGGTACCTAAATCCTTTATAAATTCCATTGGTCCCATATTGGGACGTATAAAGGTCCCTTTACCTAGCATTATTGCCATACTGCTGATTCCGACGAATCTTTATGCCAGTTGTTCAAATTTTTCCATACCAAAATGAAAATTTAACTGAAAAAAGTCCTTTGTATCTTTCTATTAGCAAATTATATTATAAACAGTAAGCAGCAAGTGGAAAGATAATACTACACTAAAAAACTGCAAAAGCTAACAATCCTATATATTTATGTGTTTATCCCTTTGTCGTGACGCATGTTCGTTCGAGCTTCACCCCAAAACGATTCTAAGGAAGTTGCACGTCATACAAAAAATATTAATATAAAATCTTTGTCAAAAAGACGCCTGCACTTAAAAAGGATTAGCACATAAGAGCAAGTACGTGCGACCCAGTCGTGCCTTCTATTTATATTCAACTAGCTGACCCGACGTTCCTCGGATATATACCATACATTTTCTGACACCCGACTACAGCACCAAATATCGGGTCCAACAGTGATTTAACACCACCAACGTTATCGTGTTAATAACACAAACAAAATTTAATATTGTTGATATTTTTTTTATTTTATTTTTATTTGAATTTTATAATTATAATATTAATGTATGATTTTGAGAAAAATCGTTCCATTTCAAAAAACTCCACCCCATCGCCACCTATTGGGTAATTTAAATAGCCACAGTTGCTCCCTAGAACATCAGCTATCTGCTTGTGAAAATCCTGTTAAAATCGGTGTAGCCATTTCCAAGTTTAGCCGGAACAAACAGACATAGAGACAGACAGACAAAACTTTTTAAATTAGTTTTTTTTTTTAATATTAAAAACAGACACTTCACTTCACTCTTGGGTCTTGGGCAAACGATGTCATAGAAGTCCAGAATACGTGGGAAAAATGTGTTTAGGCGGTGCTTAAAATAATTATGTGCTGTAAATAATCTAAATGGATGATTAAATTAATTATAAAAATCACCATTGATACGGAAATGCTTATAATTGATATACATAATTACATGGTAATAATAGAATGAAGTAGAATTAGATATTTTCTTGGAATAACTGAAATTCTTACGTTTATGTTAGGTTGGTGATAATTTTTTACTTGCGATTATAGGGACTATAAGGCAAGTTATGCATTCGTAAAAAAAAAAAAAAAAATTCTAACAATCAAACATGCCATTACGATGATAGAGAAGTCAAAAAAAGTGGGTCCGGAAATTCCGTCCGTCTGTCTGTCTGTCTGTCTGTCTGTCTGTCTGTCTGTCTGTCTGTCTGTCTGTCTGTCCGTATCGATATCTACAGCCCAAACGGTTGGGCCGATTTGATTCAAACTTGGTATATAGTATTTTTAGAGTGCTCTACCCGACAGTTTTTGGAATTGGCATTCTAGCTCCAAAACTAACGGTACCTGCCATATAACTTTTAATGAAAAACTTATTTTTCTCGAAAACGGCTCCTACGATTTTGATAAAACTTTCAGAATGATGTTTTCTGTGCAAAATCTATCTTTTAATTTTAATGGATTTTTCAGAAAAAGTTTTATAACGGTACCTCCCATATGACCGGTTTTTTAAAATCAGACTTTCTCGTTAACTAATTGACGGATTTTGATGAAATTTTCAAAATATGTAGTGTTTTATGATTTAAATAATATTGCTTATCAAAATTTTCAAAAACATTTTTTTTTAAATTTTAATAATTTTTTTAAAAAAATATTTTCTTTTTTGAATATTTTGAAAACGGATCTATAGATTTTTTTTTAAATTTTTCTCCTAGTATAAACTATAGATTTCTTAAAATTGACATACTAAAAAAAAATTTAAAATATGTTTTCGTAAAGTTTTTAAAAAAAAACATTTTTTTGAAAAAACTGGTCGAACGATTTTGAAATGAAAAATTTATAAAATAGAAAACAGCAAAAGAAATAAGATGGCTTACAACATTTTTTCCAAAAAACGTTATGAGTAGTGTTTTTTTGAATTCATAAATTTTTTTCCCCAACATTTTATTTCATATTGCTCGGCTAAGCCCTAGCCAAGCCATTAGTCAAATAAAAGAAAGTGACAACCTACATTACATACATACTTACGTATTTTAAAGTATTTTTCATCATCATAAAAGCACAGAATAAATAAGGAAGCCTTTGATAAACACACAAAAACAACTAACAAATAAAAAAAACTATTCGATTACTACTGAATGCAAAAATTTCAATCGAGAAAACAAAAGTTTACACCTTCCTATAAATAAACAAAACCACTGTGTTAACTTTTAATATTGTCTCTATACCTACTGGCTTAACAGTAGTTGGAACACGTATCTTAATTTTAGTACCTACCTTCCTTCCAACCTTATTATAGGTACTTTTATATACCTTTATAAATTCCATTGGTCCCATATTGGGACGTATAAAGGTCCCTTTACCTAGCATTATTGCCATACTGCTGATTCCGACGAATCTTTATGCCAGTTGTTCAAATTTTTCCATACCAAAATGAAAATTTAACTGAAAAAAGTCCTTTGTATCTTTCTATTAACAAATTATATTATAAACAGTAAGCAGCAAGTGGAAAGATAATACTACACTAAAAAACTGCAAAAGCTAACAATCCTATATATTTATGTGTTTATCCCTTTGTCGTGACGCATGTTCGTTCACCCAAAACGATTCTAAGGAAGTTGCACGTCATACAAAAAATATTAAAATAAAATCTTTGTCAAAAAGACGCCTGCACTTAAAAAGGATTAGCACATAAGAGCAAGTACGTGCGACCCAGTCGTGCCTTTTATTTTCTAAGACGATAAATGAATCAAAAATTAATGCTTGGGTGTTATTTTGATATTTAATACGAACAAAATTAACAACGGCAAAACGAAGGTTTTATTCGTCGGTTATTAAGTGAAATGCATAATTCTTCCTAAAAGATCCGTAGTACTGTAAAAATAATAAAGTAAATTAACAATTATTGAAAAGCTTCATTTTATGAAAAACTACATATAATTCAAGATCATTGTTTATTGATCAATTATAAAGTTGACATTGTTTAACTTTTCCCAAGATAAGGAGCTCTGAATTCAAAATAAAATTCAGTTGGTTTGGTTAATGTAAAATGAAAAAAAATGGGCACGACGACAATTAACGGTTTTTTTTTTAGTAAAAATGCAGTACGCCATCACGCGTCTTAAATAGTATTGAATTTATAATATACGTATTTCGAAAATTGTAGGTCAGATTTTGATAAAATCCTATTTTTTATTTTTAGTTAAAAAATGAGGTTTTTGGATGCAGTTTTTTAGAGTTTATTAATATACAGCTGACCTAAAAATTTAAAATATTTTTTTAGTAGTTTAAAAAAAATGTTGAATTTTCAATAAAAAAATCTAAAGTAATTGTATATACAAAAATTATATTATTCAAAATATTGGTATGCATATTATTATTATTTAAGGCCTGAAAATAAAATTAAAGGTAATCTCTTCAGCCATTTAGGTTGTAGATCAATATTCATACACACAGACGGATAAACAGTAATTTTATCTAACTAAACTTTTTAGGCTTCTCTATGTTATCTCATTTTTTTTATATTCATGAATCCCAAACTTGCCTTATATTGTTCCTATAATCGCAAGTAAAAAGGTGGACGTTTGTGTCTTGCTATTTTTCTTATTTTTAGTTTTTTTTTTTAATTTTTTTTTTAGATGTTAAATACATAATGTACCTTTACGTTTAGTGCTTTTTGTATTTTTAATATTTTTCTAATTGAGCTTTTTTTGACGTGATAACGTCTTATAAATCGATGACAGGCTACACATACAAAATAGCATGACTCATGGTGATAATACTGATAAGAAAAGTGACGCACGTTGCGATATTGTGGTTCTTTCAACCAAAATCGATCTCAAGCACCAGGCGAACATGAAAAAGAACAGGCGCAAGTTCCCAAAATAATTCCACTCAAATTCAAAAAGAACAAGAAGTGAAAAAGAAATACAAAATAGGCGGAGTTTTGTTAAAGTAGACAGTAGATGTAGAAATTGGTGTGTGTGTGTTTGTGGATTTAACGAGAGGGTTTGTGGGTGTGAGTTAACGGGCTGTTTGTTGGTGTTGCTGACATCAATGTTTTCTTATGACGTTATCACGTACAATTTTTACAGACAACTAACTATTTTTTTTAATTAGATTTTTTTATTAGTTTACTTTGCCAACTTAACTATTTTAAAAACAATTTTTAATAGTTATAGTTATTTTTATTTCGTCCAAATATTTTCATAAGAGTTTGTCATCGCACATTTTACAATTTCAGAGATTTTGTATAATATACCTTTCAGCTATAACATTATTTAATTTTTTTTAAAGAATTATTATTTAATACATTAATTTAATTTAGGAGGAAAGACGAGTAAAACCCTCTATCTGATAAAAAAAGCATATAGCGTTACGTATACGCATGTTATGGCAATAGTAAGCCATTTAACATAATATTTAAAAATGAATGAGTGTGTAACTGTAACATGTATTTGTTTAAATTTTTGAATATTTATATATACATTAGGAATATTCGTATATAAATACATTGGCAATTGAGTATGCAATAATTAAATAAATAAATAAATAAATAATAAATTAATAAATAAATAATAAATTAATAAGTAAATGATAAATAAATAAATAAATAATAAATTAATAAATAAATAAATAAAAATTAAATAAATAAATAAATAAATAAATAAGTAAATAAATAATAAACAATATAAATATTTAAATAAATAAGTAAACATAAAATATAACTAAATAAGTAATCAAATAGGAAAAGTAAATTAATAAATAAATAAATATATAAAATATGCAAAATCGCATCGTCACCTCCCTGCGGTGCTCGCTGGATAGCCGAAAGGTGAACTAACGACGAGCGTTGGATCCATCGGATCCATTGGTTGTAGATACCTGAGTTCTCTTCTCAGGAACTAGGAGCAGGACGAAAGATACGCTCTGAACATCCAACCACCAACACGATCTACACGTCATGCACAGGCCTCACAAGCCGGTCATGAAAGGGAAAAATTATTGTGATGAAAAATGCAAGATATGCCTCGGATGACCAAACCAACAATGTTGACGACCCCCCCCCGCAAACGAAAAACGGACAACGATTTACGTATATGCACTTGGAACGTGCGTACGTTGAACAGGCCGCGCAAGGCCGAGCAGCTAGCCGAGACCCTCGCCAGGTTCCAAGCTGATGTAACAGCCCTCCAGGAGATGCGATGGGATGGACCAGGCCTGAGAAAAACAGAAGACTGTAACTTCTACTATGGGAAATGCTATCTTGATGGGAGATCGCGCTTGTTTGGATGCGGATTCGCTGTCAGAGGAAGACTAAGGCAAAAAGTCTTGAGCTTTCGCGAAGTCAGCGAGAGAGTGACAACGATCCGCATTAAGGCCAAATTCCACCACCTGAGCCTCATAAGCGCCCATGCCCCTACAGAAGAGAAAGACGACGCTACCAAAGAAAGTTTCTACGAGCTCCTCGCCAAAACTTATGAGCAATGCCCCAAAAATGACATTAAAATCCTTTTAGGAGACTTTAATGCCAAAATTGGGAGGGAGGACATCTTTGGTATGATGATCGGAAAACACAGCTTGCACGACACCACTTCCGATAACGGACTCAGGCTCATCGATTTTGCAGCGGGAAAAAACATGGTGCTGAGTAGCACGCGTTTCCCACGTCCCGACATCCACAAAGGCACATGGCGATCCCCAGATGGTCGAACCTGCAACCAAATTGACCATGTTGCGATTGACGGAAGACACTCCTCCAGCATTTTGAATGTCCGTACATTCCGAAGAGCAAACATCGATTCGGACCACTACCTAGTCGGTGCAAAGCTTAGAGTACGGATCTCAATGGTAGCTCTCAGGCGAACACCAACTACGCCGAAGAAATTCAATGTTGGAAAACTTCAATCGGAAGAGACCGCCGCTGCCTATGCAGACCGCGTATCCCTTGAGCTTGCGAGAAATCCTTCGACTGAGGATATGAACACGGAAGACCAATGGCAGCTATGTCAACAAGCCATAAGAAATGCTGCGTCAGAGGTATTAGGTTTCTCACAGCCTCCCCCTAGAAACCCTTGGTTCGACTCCGAATGTGCTCAGGCAAACAAAGCTAAAACGGAGGCATACAAGTCGTGGCTCCAGAGAGATACGAGAGCCACCAGAAATCTCTATGTTGAGCGAAGGAAGGATGAGAAACGCATACTCAGGAGGAAGAAAAAAGAACACCAGCAACGCGAAGTCGAGGAGATGCAGAGATGTTTTTGCAGAAAAGAGGTGCGAAACTTCTACAGAAGAGTGAAACAGTCTACATCAGGTCTCACAAGTCGCCCTGGGCCCTGCAAAGATCAGGATGGAAACACCATTGTGGAAACACAGGCGATGTTAGCCATCTGGAGAGACTACTTTAACCAGTTGTTAAATGGCGATGACAGCCAAGATCCCGCCCAATATCAACTTGTACCAGTTAATCTAGATGACGACCACGAACTGCACCCGCCCGACCAAAATGAGATCAAAGTAGCCATCACCAGGCTAAAGATGAACAAAGCAGCTGGATACGATGGTCTACAAGCGGAGCTTTTTAAACACGCTGGAGATGAATTGGTCAGGAGCATACACCAACTCATCTGCAAAATATGGTCGGAGGAAAGTATGCCCGATGAGTGGAACCTCAGTACCATCTGCCTGATCCACAAAAAAGGAGACCGCCTACTCTGCGCCAACTATAGAGGCATTAGTCTTCTAAACATCGCCTATAAGATCCTGTCAAGCGTTTTATGTGAACGTCTCAAGCCGTTTGCTGATGATCTAATAGGTCCTTATCAATGCGGCTTCAGACCTGGAAAATCTACCACCGACCAAATATTCACATTACGCCAGATCCTGGAGAAAACCCAAGAATATAACATCGACACCCACCACCTGTTCGTCGATTTTAAAGCAGCATACGATAGTGTTAATAGAGTTGAAATTTATCGTGCTATGTCTAACTTTGGAATCCCTGCTAAACTGATACGCCTTATCAGGATGACGTTGGAGAATGCTCGCTGTTCCGTCAAAGTTGGTAGAGACTCTACTTAAACCTTCGAAACCACCAGAGGGCTTAGACAAGGAGACGCGCTGTCATCCAGCTGTTTTAACATTGTGCTTGAAAATCTAATACGGAGCACCCATGCCAGTACATCGGGCACCATTTTCAATAAATCGACACAATTACTTGGGTTTGCAGACGACATGGACGTGATAGGAAGAACAAAGCGAGCAGTAACCGGTGCTTTCACTACTATGGAGTCAGCAGCAAGCAGAATGGGGCTGAAAATAAACGAGGACAAGACGAAGTATATGCTTTCATCAACAAAAGCCCAATCCCACCACCGGCTTGGTCAAAATGTGACCATTGATATGTATAACTTCGAGGTAGTCAGTCAATTTGTCTACCTGGGTACTGCTGTAAACTCGGTCAACAACATCAGCGCTGAAATCAAACGCAGACTAACTCTTGCTAATCGCTGTTTCTTTGGGCTGAATAAGCAATTGATAAATAAAGCCCTATCGAGAAGAACCAAGGAGACACTATATAAAACACTCATCATCCCGGTCCTGATATATGGTGCAGAAGCATGGACCCTCTCCCAATCGGATGAAAAGTCACTTGGAGTCTTCGAGAGAAAAGTTCTGCGTACGATCTATGGTCCTATTTGCGTAAACCGAGAAGACAACATTTGGCGAAGGTCCTTACCAATGCGGCTTCAGACCTGGAAAATCTACCACCGACCAAATATTCACATTACGCCAGATCCTGGAGAAAACCCAAGAATATAACATCGACACCCACCACCTGTTCGTCGATTTTAAAGCAGCGTACGATAGTGTTAATAGAGTTGAAATGTATCGTGCTATGTCTAACTTTGGAATCCCTGCTAAACTGATACGCCTTATCAGGATGACGTACAGCTGTACAGCGACATAAGCTTAGCCAGAAAAATTAGAGTCCAACGACTAAGATGGCTGGGCCATGTAGAGCGAATGGACACCAACGCTCCAGCGAGTAAAGTCTTCAAAGCCAAACCAGAGGGAGTCAGAAGCCAAGGTAGACCTCATCTTCGATGGAGCGTCCAGGTAGAAGGAGACCTCCGCCAACTTGGAGTGCGAAATTGGAGACAGCAGGCAAGGGATCGAGCCAGCTGGAGGGGCGTATTGAGCAAGGCCTAGGAGCACCACGCTTTAGTTGAGCCAACATAACTATAACATATAAAATAATCAATAATAAAAGAACAAGTGATTATAATTGAGTAAATACCTAAACAGTCTTAAAATTGGTTTAATAATTAATTTAAACAAACATTTATATATCACAGAATTTCACATATTATTTGCATAAAAGCCAGAAACATAAAAAGATGTGTGCGCTTATCACAGATTAGAATAAAAAATAAAAAATAAATTTATTGGCGCGAGAGCTCCTGAAGGAGCCAGTAGTGACTTATACTCTCAACCATTCCTGTGTGTGTGTTGATAATCTGCAAGAATGGAAGGGACCTACAGTTTACCGCCGAGTCCGAACGGCTACATGAGATGCACTTTTTCGAGACAAATTTTACTCTTGGAGGTTTTGTCAGTTCCTCGCAAGAGGCAGTACCCCGGAAAAGAAGATGGCTATGAGCTGGATTCGAACCCAGGCTCATTCGCTTAGCAGTCCGACACACTAACCACTAGGCCACGGGGCACTACACACAGATTAGAATATAGTTGATTAATCAACGGATTATCAATACAATCACAACTGTTCCTGAATTTAATTTTTAGCTTTTCTATTCGGTCAGAAATCAATTCAACATTCGCTCTTCTGTGAAGATCTAAGGTGGAATAATGCCACGGAAGATTAAACATCATTTTAAGTAATTTGTTTTGTGAAATTTGAAGTTTTTTTATGTGACATTTAGTACAATGTCCCTATACCGGGCACCCATACAGTAACAACGCTTGGAAGATAAATTTTTGTATAATAATTTTATTTTCGATAGAAAGCTTAGAGTTTCTATTAATAAATGGGTAGAGTGATCTAAAGGCAATGTTTACCTTAAGTACGTGATCACTGAATGTAAGTTTTGAATCAAGGCGTATACCGAGATACTTAACTGTACGTGCCCAAGGGATTTTTATGTCATGTACTTCAAGCTCTGTGCTTGGAATGTAACAAGCTTTTCTTTTTCTTATAAAAAAGATTGCTTGCGTTTTTCTTGCATTAAGCTTAATTTTCCATTTCTTGTAGTACAGTTCCAATGAATTTATCGCAATTTGAAGATTCCTCTTAATATCAAGAGCGAATTTATGCGATGTAAATATTGCAGTATCATCGGCAAATACAGCTAGATCACAATTTGTTGCACAAGGAATATCAGACGTGTACAAATTAAACAAGGATGGACCAAGAACTGAACCTTGGGGGACACCAAATTCAAAACGGATTAAATTAGAAACACCACTATAGACTTTGACTTTAAAACACCTATGAGACAAAAAACTTTGGATTATTTTACAAAAATACATAGGAAAATTAAATTTAATAATTTTAATGGTTTTTTAATGGTTACCTAAGAAAGATAGAAGGATTACTTAAATTGTATTAATAAAGATATAGATGCCCAAATAGTTTTTTTTTTTCATATTTTCATCATTATTTTTTTTAAGTTTTGTTTTTACATGCAGTTCATTGATTTATTTTAGTTTCTATTTCTATTTTATTTCTTTTTCTTTAAAAAAAAACAATAGTTAGTCTTTAAAAAAATGTTTTTTGTTTCTAAAAGAACTTTCTTTTGATTCTTGATTCTGGGAACGAACTTAATTCATTTCCAAATTTATTCAACTATGTAACTATTCATAAGAGAAACTACGTGCGATCCAATATTGTATTATATTTAAATGTTAGAACAAATTTATTTGAAAAAACGTTTGACATTATGTATAAGAAATAAAACGGACCAACTGATGAAATCGAACATCTCTCTCAAAAAGCCTGTAGGATATTATTTTTTTTAAATATTTTTTGTAGATTTAGTTTGGTCAGAAAAAATAAAATAATAAAATATTAATAGCAAACAAAACATTTACTAGTCCATTTTATCAAAATCATTCGAAGTATTTTTGAAATAATTTTTTTTCATAAATTAATTTTTAGTTAAGACATCTACAGTTTAAAAGCTTTTAATTTCTAAGAAATGCATCTTTTTCTCAAGGATTAAAGCAACTATATATGTGCGATTCTTTTCTTAAATATGCATTTATTAAAAAAAAATTATTCCATTAGTGAGAAAAATTAAAATTATCTGTAAAAAAAATAAATTGTCTTAAATATCAACTAAAGTGATAGCAGGAAAGAAAATTCCCTTCCATCCGTTTTAAAAATCAGCTCTGAAATCAACGAAAGTGCGCTAATGACCCTCAAAAAAAAAGACCACAAAAGAGCACAGATTTTCTAATGTGCTTCTCATCCACAAACAGAAACCATTGTTCCTTCCACTCTTTGGCTACATCTGACATGCAAACAAAAAAAAAACCCACAAAAAGGACTTCCTGAAAGGAAACTTTGTGATGCAAATGTTGATGCAGATTAAATTGCATCCTAAAATCCTGTTCATTCATCGCCTCCAAAAGGAGATAAAACTACCCTGACATTGATAAATCGCATTTAACCCCGGATTCTTCGCAATTAATTAAATGGTTATGCTTGTGTTCGCCTTTGGACACACTAGCAGGATAAAGAAAAAATAATTATGCAGTCCATTCTAAACTACCATCACGAACGCCATATAGGAAAGTAGCAAAATGAGATATTTTTTTGAATTTATCTAAAAAAAAAAACAACAACTTGCACACCCTACTGTACTTACTAGAGAATAAAGACTATATGACACTCGACCATGGGCAAGCAATGACAATGACGTTGATAAGGATAACGATGACAATGAGCTTGTTGTTTCAGCCACGCTGCTCCTGGCATATGAGATGAGACACCATCGTCGTAGTAGTCGTGTCGCGTCGCAGGAATGAGAGCGCATCTAAAGGACACACGATAGCAATATTTTGCTCTTGACGGCCGGTGATGGTGATGGTGACTGGGACTGATTGATTGCGCGGGCAAGGCACTTGAATTAATGGATTCATTTTGAAATTACTTTTGCTTTCGCCGGCCGCCGCGTTCAACGTTCCATCCTGAAATGAGTCCTTGCACACGCACCGCACTAATTAAGTGGACACAAGGAGTGAATCCCTTTGGGGCTAAAGCATCTTAAGGTTATCACACACAAGTATTCGACTGTTCAATGGCAGAAAAGCATCGAAACAAATGAGAGTTTTTTTTTTATTGGTTTACAGGGTGTTTTAGAAATTAACTACAAATAATTTTTCATAAAAAAAAACAGTTGAAAAAAGCCAAAGATTTTATCTATGAATTTGATGTCTAGACTAGAGAGTGATTTTAAGGAAAATCTTAAGAACTGACTGGCATCCATGTTCTGAAGGTATATAACGGTAATTTTTTAGACTATAGTCTAGAGACGTCATGATTGCATTGAAAACAAATGTTGTTAAATTTTTCTTATGTTTTTTGTTGCCGTTTTTAAATTTTAGCTGAAACACCTTGTATGATTTCTACAACTTCATTAAACGTCTCTTTTATCTTGTGTCCTTGGAAAGACAATTAAATGCAAATCCCATGACCTGCGTGTCCCGAGAACAATTACATTTTTTGTCTTGCTATTCAATTAAATGGACGAGTATAGGTGTAGGCAGGATGACAAACATTAGGTAAGGCTAAGGACTAATTGTTACTTGGATGCCACTTAAAACCCTGAACTCACTCCCTGCGCAATGAAAAACGAATTAATCCATTTCTTTCGAAAAGAAAACCTCCGGAATGTTGAACGTTGTTCATTCCACACTTCACTTCAATTGTTTAGAATTTCCATTTCCTTTCGCATTGTGTTGGTACTGTGGTGACAAATAATTGTATTACAAATTAATTGCCTAGATATATGTATGAACAATAACCTCAATTCATGCTAACATGTTTTTTTTTTTATTCTAGGACCAAACAAAAGAAGCCAAACCATCAGCCCTGCGCAGAACCCTCAACGCATTGCGACACAGGATAACGAAGCGTAGCCGAACCAAACCACCCGATTGGTTTCTTGATAAATTCTCCACCGCCAACAATGCCGAGAAAATCGGCAAATCCGCCACCGCTGACGTACCCGAAATTACTGGAAAAAGTTGGTTCTGCAACCGACTGTCCGTGGACCCGTCGCTGCCCTCACATTACAGAGTAAGTTTTTCCTTTTTTTTCTCTTTTTTAATTAATATTTATTTATTTTATTCGATGAAAATAATTTGGGAAAAAATTGGGAACTTGGTCGGAAATTATTGAAATTTTAAGATGTTGTTCAGGGATAGTTACTTCACGTTTTTATGTTTTGGACACCTCGAACCCCTGTGCAAAAAGAAGAGCGGCGGAAATTGCAAAATGTTCGTCCTTTTTTTGTAACTTTTTTTTCCATCGTAAGAAAAAACTATATTTTTTTTTGTAGTGCGTTAAATTTCTTCTAATTTTAACTAAATATAAAATCAATCGTTAGAACTCTCGTTTAGAAATGAAACACTACTTTTTTAGTTGGTCGTTAAACGATGTCATTTATTTCCAACGTATAAAAAGTGTTTTTTTAGACGTGTGGTTTTCAGGAAGAAATAAGACGCATATAACTTAATGTTATGGCCGAAAATGTAGCTTAATTATAAAGATAAAAGTTTGCCATTATGTTTTAAAAATGATTTAGGGCAAGTGGCCGCCGCGGCTGGCTCGAATTAATTCCAGCCGAGAGGCCCATTTCCGACCATTTTTGCAGCAATTAGGCCGTACATCAGCAATAACGCGCCGAATAGTCGCTTCCAAGGCGTCAATCTTCTCGGGCTTATTTGCGTAAACAAGCGGCTTCACATAACCCCACGAAAAAACGTCCAGCGGTTTTAAATCGCACGATCTTGGAGGCCACGATACAGGCCCACGACGCGAGATAATTCACTCACCAAAAGTTTCCTTCAATATATTGATTGTTTCGTTGGCTGTATGGCATGTAGCGCCATCTTGTTGTAATCAAAGGTCTTCCACATTAAATTCCTCCATTTCGACACGAAAAAACCATTAATTATGGCTCTATAGCGTTCCTCATTCATTCTTGAAGAAATATGGACCACTGACTCCCTCTGCCCATAGAGCACACCAAACAGTGACTCTTTGAGGATGTAACGACGTCTCAACAATGGCTTGTGGATTATGATCACTCCAAATACGACAATTTTGCTTATTAACGTACCCATTCAACCAAAAGTGAGCTTCAATGCTGAACAAAATTTTCTTGTGAAAATCGGGATCGGTGGCCATCTCGTTTTGGGCCCATTCAACGTACGTGCAACGCGCTTGATGGTCGTTCGGCTTCAATACTTGTACAAGTTGGATTTTGTAAGCCCGCAAACGAAGATGCGCATTATCCACTAGAGTAAACGTTGGGCGAAACCGATCCATGGTTGCTCGAATTACCGACTCTGCTGGGCGATTATGTCGACCGAATATTGGACGCAGCGCGCGATGTGTCGATGTACCATTATTTTGGTAATAAATTTGCACGATTTGTAAACGTTGTGCAGGAGTAAGTCTATTCATTATGAAATGGCAAACCAAACTGAGCATAAATCAAGTGACAGCTGTCAAAAATACCAACTCCGAAATAGGTATTGCCAGATTGAAAACCACACGTCTCTCCGGGAAAAAGTTGCGAAAATCGACTTCACGAGAGATTTTGTGTGCATTCATGATTGCAGTGTACCCCAAATCTTTTTTATATTCCACTTTGCTGTTTCCGTGTTTTTCTACAATAAGTTTGGCCTTAAATATTTCATGGGATTTCTATTGTCTTAGCTAACATGCTATAAGGGTCGTACGTGCTGCAATTGGAGTTTGCTGGTCCATTCCAATTCCAATGTCAATACTTTGAATGGACACGACACTAATCACGAGCATAACCATGCGAGATGTTTTACTAACCCCTACAACAAGAAATACTGATTCCTCCAGATTGTTTCCTCCAAGTGCAGCAAAGGCTATTGCACCAGAGCGTGCAGCTGGAAAAAAGCCAGTATCCATTGCTCGGCAATAGCCACAAGGCCAGTCCTGCGAAAACGCCCCCGGAAGGTAGACCAAACATAATATTTTTGACGAATACAACGACGACGACCATAACCATAATTAAAACAGAGAAAACCAGATAGAATTCTGAATTTTTAAGTGAACTTTGAGAAATACCAATTTTTCGAAGCGCCATGTGTAACGAATGGACATATGTACAAACATTTTTGGAAAGTGAAAACTGTAGGAAATTCAATGCTCTACAAAATACAAATGCTTTCGCCGTAAGATGTAGAGGGAAAAAGATATTGAGAAAAAACAGGAATTTTTTTACAGTTTTCCTCAGCTTTCGCACAGGGTTCTTGAGGTCCAAAACTTGAGAAAATGTTAATTATTAATAATTTTGTACAACCCGGAAAACAAGGGTTTTATTGCTTTAAGCTACGAAGGTTTTCAATAAAAATGGTTTGTTTGGGTTTAAAAATTGTTTTTACTTTATCCTGTGCACTTAAACAGTTACATCCCTGCAAACATTTCTCTTCATAAACGAATTAAAAATAATTCACCAAAGTGAAGAAAACGCCCGAAACTGAATTCATTTTATATCCGATTCGTATCCATTCTCCTGGGCAGCGGAACACTTTTTTGAACCTTTTAAATGATTTGTTTATGACGCAGAAATCCTTCAGAAAAATGGACGCACACAGGCGTCTATGTATTCATTTAAATGGCCATTTAATGAAGAATTTCTAAATCATGTAAATTGTCGGAATATGGTTCATTAAAACGAAGGTAAATAGTATTTCGTTATTCGTTTATATGAATAATAAATTAATCGTTTCTAAACCATTTAAAATACTATTAAAATTGCCACTGTTCGAAAAAAAAATTTTAAAATATAAAATGAAATTACACTTTAAATTGTATTCTATTTATTTTATAATTGATAATTATAGTTTTTCACTCAACGAATTTATTACAAATCTTGATTGAAATGAAGAATTTCATTTTCAATTTACTTATTGTCGAGACAAGATCCCGTTATCAAAACCCCCTCGCAAAACGAAGAAAATAATAAGGACGAATAAAATACAAAAAGTTAAAAGGACGATTTCTTCTTTTTTTTTTTTGTAAATGCTTGTGCGCATCCAAATTTAACCACAAAAAAAAACAAGACAAAACAAGGATATATAGCGTAAAGATGCCTTCGCATCGACCAGCTGCACCCATCGAGGCTATATAAAACAGAAGGGAAAAAAACTCCATATGAATGATCCACCAAGATCATTTTATATAAATTTGCTTGTAAATATTCAGATTTGTCCGGAAAATTAACGAAAACATAATTGTTTCTTTTTTACCACAGATTTTCTTGGATTTGTGTGTAAATTCATAATCCCTTCACGTAACTTAATGTTATATGAATAAATATTTTTCTTCATTTTTGGTGAACAAAATCTGGACCTCCAGAAAAATGTTTGCTGGGATTTAACAGGTGCTACAATACAAGTGTCCTTATTGGTTTTGCATGCATGCTAAGGTCGTTTTTTGTCCCCACACAAAAAACGAAAGGTGCCGAAATCTTGCACCTTTTTAAACTGTTCCATTACTTCCTTTTCAACGATCACCGTTCTTTTCGTCGAGCCAGTTCTTGATCTCAGCAGAATACTGTTTTGTAAAAGAGTCGTAAGTAAGTTAATGTTCATGGAATCTTCGGCACGCTCAGAGTTGACCCAATATTTTTTAAGTTGTCTATTGACTGGTTGTTCTTTTTTCTACTCTTCAATTAAATAATTAAAAATATGAATTCAAAGTGTCAAAAATGTCATAAAATCATTTCTGATGAATATTTTCTATCGTGTGATTTGTGTGGCAAGAGTTCACAAAGTTGATGAGAGTAACAAACGGATCACAGATGACAAATAACAAGTGACATATGATAGGTGACAGATGACAGATGATAGATGAGATTACAGGTGAAAAATGACAGATGACAAGTGACAGCTGTAAGATGACAGATGACAGTTGACAGATGGCAGATGACAGATGACAGATGACAGATAACAGATGACAGATGACAATTGACAGATGTCAGATGACAATCGACAGATGACAGATGACAGGTGAAAGATGACAGTTGACAGATGACAGATGACAAGTGACAGATGAAAGATGGCAAGTGACAGATGACAGATGACAATTGACAAATGACAGATGGCAGATGACAGGTGACAGATGACAAGTGACAGATGATAGATGATAGATGATAGATGAAATATGACATTTCACAGATGACAATTGACAGATGACAGATGACAAGTGACAGATGACAGATGACAATTGACAGGTGACAGATGACAGCTGACAAGTGACAGATGACAAGTGACAGATGACAAGTGACAGATGACAGTTGACAATTGACAGAGGACAGATGACATTTCACAGATGACAGGTGACAAATTATAGATGACAGATGACTGATGACATTTGACAGATGATAGGTGATAGATGACAAGTGACGGATGACAGGTGACAGATGACAAGTGACAGATGACAGATGACAGATTACAGATGGCAATTGACAGATTACAGATGGCAATTGACAGATGACAATTGACAGATGACAGATGACAGATGACAAGTGACAGATGACAGATTACAGATGACAGATGACAGTGGACAGATGACAGATGACAAGTGACAGATGTTATATGACAGTTGACAGATGATAGATGACAAGTGACAGATGACGGATGACAGGTGACAGATGACAAGTGACAGATGACTGTATAACTATTGTCTTAGCAAAATGGAAGAACACATGCAAATCGACACTATATAATATACTGAGTTATCAAAGTCATTTGATCGTGTTCAACATATTTTTTTAGTGAGGAAACTTGAGAAGTTTGGTTTTCACTCCACTCTTCTAAGTTGGATAAAGTGTTACTTAGTTGGTAGAAAACAATTTGTTAAAATGGGCAATGTTTTATCTACAGAAATAATAAATCTCCCAGGTGTTTCTCAAGGCAGTCATCTTGGGACATTACTATCCAATTAGATTAGATTAAATTTTAATGAATTTTATTTTGCTATTGATTTGATTATTTGAATTATTGAATGAAATTAAACAAATCTATTAAGTTTGTTGGGTCCAGTGCGTTGACTAATGAATCTAGTATCAAATGAAAGGTGATATTAAGGACATTATGTGGGTCAAATATTTTCAAAACCGTTCTTGGGGTTTTTGAGATATTTGAGCTTGAAGTTGACTAATTCAGCAGCAGAATTTCACTTATTTTTCCGGCAAAACTGCATATATTTTCCGATGTAAGATACGTAGGGAAATGAATTTGGTATTAAATGAAAGGTATAAGATATATATCGTAATAAAAATTATTTTTTTTAATATACACTATATTCTCCGATGATGCACAGTCGCTGCAACTATATCGTACACATCAATTGTGCTTATTTTACCTCCCCGCGGTAACCACGGGGTACTGGTCTGTCCATCCGGACATTCCTGCTAAACTTATAAGCGCGAGTGTTGAACACAGAAAAAATGGCAACACTTTAATGCTCTGCTTTAATGACTGTTCTGATCGATTCGCAGAAGTCTTGCACGAGCCCCTCAGAAAGAGGACGTACGGCGGATGAGCCCAACCAATTGGACCAACGGTGGCGTCAACAGTCAACGAAGCAGACGCCCTAATGAGCTACTTCGACGTATTTGGAGATAAGGTCATTAGGACAATTCAATGCAAGTCAGGGCATTGAAATAGAGATGGTGGCGGATGAACCCTTAATGGGCCAACGGCAGCGCTCATATCCCCGAAGTGGGTTACTGACTCCGGATTCTCCGGTTCCTTTTGTCCAAGGAATCCAACAAAGGACCTGGCCCTCCAGGTTGGGGGTTGTGCGTGGGGTTAACAACCCTGCCACGGAAAAAAGAAAAAGTTGCGAAGCGACCAATAGCCTCGGAAAAGGACGGATTTACTGTTGACGACCCGGAAAAACGAATCAAGGACAACGACCTTCGGATCTGCACGTGGAATGTTAGAACTCTTAACAGACCACTTGCATCCAAACAACTAGCGGAGGCCCTAGACTGCTACAGAGCAGGAATTACTGCCATCCAGGAAGTGCGATGGAATGGGCCGGGCAAAAGGAGGATGAAAAACTGTGACGTGTACTACGGTGATTGCGCAAGAAGATCACAGCGTTTATTTGGGTGCGGATTCGTCATAAGCGGTAGACTTAGGCAAGAAGTCTTGGCCTTTCGACACGTAAGTGAGCGACTTGTGACAATCCGTATCAAGGCTACACTCGCCAACATTAGCCTAATATGCGCTCATGGATGACTTCTATGAGCTCCTCGACAAAACCTATGAGCAATGCCCTAAATACGACGTTAAGATCGTACTAGGCGATTTTAATGCCAAAATAGGTAAAGAGGAAATCTTTGGTAGGACTGTCGGAAAACATAGCCTACACGACACAACGTCTGAAAACGGACTTAGGCTAATTGACTTCGCAGCGGCACATAACGTCACCATTGCAAGCACACGGTTTCCTCATCTCGATATACACAAAGGGACTTGGGGACACCCAGATCAAAGAACCGTCAATCAGATTGATCACGTTGCGATCGATGCAAGACACGCCTCCAGTATCTTGGATGTTCGCACCTTCCGAGCAGCTAACATCGACTCGGATCACTACCTTGTTGCAGCAAAGGTAAGAACGCGAATAATCCGAACTCCACAACAACGGAGTAACACTGTGAGGAAGTATGACGTCGGAAAGCTGCAATCGCAAGAAACCGCCAGAACCTATGCCGATCGAATATCCCGTAACCTCTCAAGAAATCTAGTACCGCCAGCATCAAGTGCCGAAGATCAGTGGCAACACTGCCAACAAGCCATCAGAGATGCCGCAACTGATGTGCTAGGTTTCACCAGACTCCCACGAAACCTCTGGTTTGATGACGAATGCAGGCAGGCCCATGCAGCCAAACAAGAGGCATATAAAGCGACGCTGCAAAGAAAGACGAGAGCTGCTCGCGAGCTTTACGAGCAGAAAAGACGGGAAGAACACCGGCTTCTCCAAAAGAAAAAGAGAGAGCATGAGAAGCGCGCGATCGAAGATATTGAGAGATGCTACTCCAGGAACAACGTGCGGAAGTTTTACCAACAGGTAAAAAGAACATGCCAAGGAAAAAAATCCCGCACAGAAGCCTGTAGAGATAGGAATGGAAACCTCGTAGTAGAGTCACAGTCGGTGCTGAGTACATGGAAGGACCATTTCTGCAGACTGTTAAACGGCGATGAAGGCCAAAATCCCGCTGTCAGGCAGAATGAACCATTCAACATGGATGATGACAGACAAAACTTCCGTCCACCTGACCAAAATGAAGTAAGGATAGCAATATCTAAACTCAAAAACAACAAAGCTGCTGGACCCGACGGATTACCCGCCGAACTTTTTAAAGCGGCCGGAGATGACCTGGTGGAGTGCATACACCAACTCATCTCTAAAGTTTGGTCAGAAGAAAGTATGCCTGATGAATGGAACCTCAGCATCGTTTGCCCGATTCACAAGAAAGGAGACCCTCTAAACTGCGCCAACTATAGAGGAATAAGTCTCCTGAATATCGCCTACAAGATCCTCTCTGCCGTACTATGTGAACGCCTGAAACCTTTCGTCAGTAACCTGATTGGCCCCTATCAGTGTGGTTTCAGACCAGGAAAGTCCACAATCGATCAAATGTTCACGCTACGGCAGATCCTGGAAACCACCCAAGAATTCCAAATCGATACCCACCACCTCTTTATCGATTTTAAGGCCGCGTACGATAGCATTTATAGAGACGAGCTATACAGAGCCATGTCAGGTTTTGGCATTCCCACAAAACTCGTCCGACTGTGCAGGATGACGATGGAGAACTCTCGCTGCTCCGTCAAGGTTGGTTCTGACCTCACAGAAGCTTTTGACGTCAAAAAAGGATTCCGACAAGGTGATGCGCTATCGTGCGATTTCTTCAACTTAATACTTGAACAAATTATAAGAAACTCGCAAGTCAATTGTAGTGGGACAATTTTTTTCAAGTCTGTGCAATTGCTAGCATACGCTGACGACATAGACATCATTGGCAGAACTCGGCGAGCTGTCACTGGAACGTTTGCTAGCATTGAAGCTGAAGCGGCTAAGATGGGACTAGCAGTCAATGAGGCCAAAACGAAGTACCTGCTGTCCACAAAAAGGGACACACAACACCGGCGGATTGGACAAAACATCACAATAGACAGGTACAACTTTGAGGTAGTTAGGGATTTTGTGTACCTCGGATCCGCTATAACATCTGACAACAACATCTCGTCAGAAGTAAAGCGAAGAATTACTCTTGCCAATCGCTGTTTCTATGGGCTAGGAAGGCAATTGAGTAGCAAAGCCCTCTCTCGAAAGACAAAGGAGACTCTGTATAAGACCCTAATCATCCCAGTCCTGCTTTATGGCGCCGAGGCATGGACTCTATCTAAAGCGGATGAAGATATCCTTAGTCGTTTCGAGCGTAAGATTCTTCGGAAGATTTTTGGCCCTATCTGCGTTAACGGGCTTTGGAGGAGAAGGTTCAACCAAGAACTATACGAGCTGTACAGCGACATTGACCTGGTCAAAAAAATACGCATATCACGTTTAAGATGGCTAGGTCATGTAGAGCGAATGGACAACAATGCTCCGGCTCGCAGGATCTTCGATTCCATCCCAGAGGGTAGACGCAGTTAAGGAAGACCTCGCCTTAGGTGGCGCGCTTAAGTGGAGGACGACCTCAACCAACTTGGAGTGCAAAACTGGAGGCAGCTAGCCAAAGACCGAGTTGGCTGGAGAGGCATGTTGGTTGAGGCCCAGGTTCGTCCCGAACTGTAGCGCCACCTAAGTAAGTATATTCTCCGATATTTAGTTTTAACTTATTAGAAATCAAGTTTTTTTTTTACTTACATTTTAAACGTCAATATCTGAAAAACATTGGCAGTGATTTATAATTTTTTAACAAAATTCTAAAGAATATTTATTTACCTTTAATTTTATATATAATTTAGTGCCCTTTCTTAAATAAAAACTTAGTTTTGAACAAACTTACACTAAGAAGCATATTAACATGCATTATTTATTACTTATTTTAAGCCTGATAAACAACATTTATATTGATGACAATCTAGGTGATGTTATTTAAGAAAACATGCATCATTCTATGGTTTTATTACATACGTAATAACCCAAGTGTTATTTCATATTTATTCTCCTTCAATTTCTTTGTCTATTAAAATAGTATTTAAAAATAAAGCTGGAGCTGTTTTTTATTTTCTTGGTGACGAGCAAATCCTAAGTACTACAAAATATTGATAACATGAGCGCAGTTCTCATTCCTATAAGACATTTCCAATAGTACTATTGGCTACACCAGATTCATTACTCACGAGGATGTATGTAAAATATATTTTCCCACTGGTGTGTCGAGATTTAATGCGACCTCTAAGTAAATAAATAATTGTTTCCAACCAGGCTTTGATGTGCAGAATTGATTCTAAATACATTTTCACAAACTTCTATTATATAACTTCCATTGCTTTTCAGATGTTCCCCACAATAAGAGCGAGCTTGTTTGATTTGATAATTTCCCAATGATATTTTACGAAGCTCTGTCAAATAAAGCAAAAGAAAGTTATTTAAGCTTGAAATATGTCCGTTAATTCGACAAAACACTGCCCCAGTTCTATTTAAATTATTTTCCTTAACAAAATCGCCTAAATGGTTAGGAGTATTTAATCTATTCAAAGCCAACTCCAGTAAAACGCTGGCATCTGTATTGTCTTCTTTCAAAGGATGGAACTTATTAAGGATTGCAGCTGCAAATTTAAAATCATCCATTAAATGACGAGTAGCTAAATTAAAAAAAGTTTTGGCGGAATAGCTTAAAATCTCTCTTTAAGGGTCCATTGACAACTTCCACAACCCATCTTATCATTGTAACACATCTGGTCTTATTAGCTTGAGCTGTTGTCAGCTGATTCAGCAGTTTCAGGCATGTGAGCTTTGTACCCATAGGATTCTAGGTTTGAAATAGAATCCCTGAAACCTCTGTCTAGGGTAAAAACATCATTTTCTCTAACAATACGCCTCATGTTCCCATATTCATCTCTAAAAAGATTCTTAATAATTGTTGCATCAGAATCAGTTGCTGCATAAGGTCCGCATACGTCTATTATATAGCCGTCACAGCATGTCATCATAAAGGGTTTAACTAAATTCTGAAGCTTATGTAGACTATATGTAAGGAGGTAAACCTAAGTTCCGTTACATATTATTATGGCTGGTTTGTCATTTTCATTTAACGGTGTGTTGCCAAAAAGTCCATTTGGAATCATATTGTTTCTACTAGCTACGTTCTGAATAGACATTATGTTCCAGACCCAAGTTAAAGGACACAAAATTATTTAACAAACTGCTCCTAGCTGTAGACAAGTATCGTTCTAGTGTTGCGCGAGGGACTAAAAGGGATGAACGCCTACGATCGCTATCACCGGATCTTAATTTTGATAAAAAATTAAATAGTTCAATACTTTTCAAAGCAGTGCAGTTCTGTAAACTGCTCTGGGCTCCTACCTATGCAATAATGGCATAAAAAAGGATTCATATTACCTATGTTAATAAAATCAACTGGCTTTAAGGCAATGTTAGTAAGTGTTGACATCATTTCATCCATTTGCTCTCCAGTAAAGTCGCACAAAGTATTACCTTCTACGAGATTTGTCCAGTCACCCGATGTAAGATGGAAGTTACATGTTCTGGTATTTTCCGGCGGATATAATTTGTGGTCAATTAATAAAATTTCTCTTATTTTCTGTGGAAATTGAAGTCGTTCATTCCTTTGACAATCAAATAATACCTTTCATTTGATACCAAATTCCTTTTCCTACGTATCTTACATCGGAAAATATAAGCAGTTTTGCCGGAAAAATAAGTGAAATTCTGCTTCTGAATTAGTCAACTTTAAGCTCAAATATCTCCACGAACGATTTTGAAAATATTTGACCCACAAAATGTATCATGTATTATCACCTTTCATTTGATACTAGATTCATTAGTGAACGCACTGTGCCCAAAAATGGGCCATCTCCTTTATAAAATTTACATTTATTAATGTGTAAATTTATTAATATGTAATTTAAGCTTGTGGTAATCTTTATAAAGTTTAAACTTGAAAGATGTCAAATAAATAATTAAATAAGTCGTCAAATACCTGCTCCGTTTTTAAATACCTCCTAAGGTTTTCGGTTAACAGTTTCTTCAATAAAAAGTTAGCCCGGAAGAAATGGGTTTTCCTTATAATGTTGACTTAAGACAGCAAGAGCGTTGGGATGATAATAGATTCATCTTGTGATTTTTTTGAAAAGTTTGAGTCCAAAGAATCAAAAATTCTTCAGAGGTTTAGTACTCGCTCGAGGTAGACATGTATAAGTTTATGAACTGAGGCTTTTTGTCGCCAACTTTTGTAGGTTTCTTATTTTGGCAATGTTTGATTGTTATACCAATTTTTATTTCATCTGAACGAATGCAAAACTTGCCCAATATATAAATAAATAAATTTATTGGTGCGACAGCTCCCTAAGGAGTCAAGTGACTTATACTCTCAACCATTCCTATGTGCGTGTTGTTAATCTGCAAGAATGGAATGAAAGGAACCTAAAACTTTCCGCCGAATCCGAACGGCTACATGAGATGCACTTTTTCGAGACAAATTTTTACTCTTTGAGATTTTGTCAGTTCCTCGCATGAGGCAGTAGCAGTACCACGGAAAAGATGGTGGCTATGAGATTTGCCTTATATTTAGTACCTTAAAAATGCAAGAGGTTCTGACGTTATGCCTATTAAAAAACAGTTTGCGAAAACTTGAAAATTATCGATTTATTAGCTAGTAAGATAGTAAAACTTGCACACAAATTGTATATGACAGCTTTTTTTTTGTATTCCATGATTAAATATTTAATTGTTTTTTTTTTTTTTTACAGTGGCTCTTCGTTGTCTCCGTAGCTGTGTTATATAATATAATTTTCGTGATGGGCAGAGCCGTCTTCTGGGAAATAAACCGCAGCGCCTCACCTGTGTGGTACATCCTCGACTACCTATGTGATCTAATATATCTATTAGATACATTAGTACATATGCACGAAGGTAAGTTAAAAAAAAAACACAACTTGAGTAAAAAACTTTTGCGTTTATTTTTATTTAATGCACTTCATTCCATTTGTTGAAATAGAAGACAAATCGTTCAGTAAAATATGAGAAAAACACGGAGCGAAAGTAAAATGACCTTTTTTTGGTTAAAAGGAATTCCAACGGAAATAACATTCTCTCAACTAAATATAGAATTATACAGGGTGGTTTGTGAAATATTTTGATGCAATAATCTAAATGTTTATGACTTACATAGGTATATCTCAAAAAGTATTTCAAGTGCGATTTCCAACGCCTTACAACTTGAGCTGAATAAAAATGATAAAAATGTGTATCATCAAAATCCTAAAATTTTGTTAATCCTTGAAGAAATCGGGCATTTAAAACGTCTAGTGTAGCTTTTCAAAAAAATAATTCTAACTCTTGAAAAACCCTTTTCAAACCAATTGTTTCCCAACTTAACCCCATTGAAAATAATCTCTTGACATATTCAATAGGAATTCAGAAGCACCCTGTGTATAGTATAGACAACACTGTCCTTGGAGCTCCCAAATAGTTTTCGCATCCAGTCCGCTGGGTGGGAATGAAACTTTTGGCCGATGAGGCGCATTAAAAGTACGGTTACAAAACTGCGGAAGAGGGTGTATCTTTAAGTTTTTGTGGTTCCATGTTTCATCATCCTGACTGGGTTCTGGTTTATTGATTTGCGTGTGTGGAAGTCATGGAGGTTCTATGGTGTGGCATGCATTAAGCGCCAACAAAAACGGAATAGCAGAGAAAAGTTATCGTTGGTTATTATGGATATACGTATATGTTGCTTGATACCTTTGTCGTCATCATCGGTGTATATAGTATATGGGATTAAGGCCGTACCGTATCTCGGTTAGAGTTAACTCTTCAATGGAGAACGAATAAAAAACTTCTTGTTTTTTAAAGGACGATATTGCTATATCAGCTCAGTAAAACGTAGATTGGAAGGATTAATCCCATCCAAGAGGCATCATTCTGTTCATATGAATTGAGGGAGACAACGTAAGCGTAGGTCAGTTAGCGCGATTGCTCAATCAATAAAAAACAATTTGATACAAAGGGCGGACCAAAAGATAGTTAGGCTTCGTAAAATAAAACATTTTGTTGAATTTTAATGTTATATAAAAGTCTATGTTTTAAAAGGAGAATTCTTTAAAACGCAGATGCTAATGACAGTTATTACATAGCATGTAGCATAGTTAAAATAAACAATCTACTAAATAACTAAGTAATTACAGACACATTTCCTGTCCGACACATAAAAGTCATTCACCATTAGTGTCACAACATTAACCCACAAACATAACCATCAACTGTATTAAATAAATATTTCTATATTTGCTTCTATATAGGCTACCTGGAGCAAGGTCTTCTCGTCCGAGATGCATACAAACTTCGCAAACATTACTTCTCCACAAAGGGTTGGTCAATAGATGTCCTCTCAATGTTGCCCACAGACCTGGCATACATCTGGTGGCCACCCAATTCCTGCAGTTCCACATATCTACCCTGCCCGGTGATTGTGCGACTCAATCGTTTGTTGCGTCTTCCAAGAATGTGGGAATGGTTCGATCGCACCGAAACCGCAACCGGATATCCGAATGCATTTCGTATCTGTAAAGTGGTTCTGGCCATCTTGGTGCTCATCCATTGGAATGCATGCATGTATTTTGCCATTAGCTATGCCCTGGGCTTCGGTACCGATAATTGGGTGTACAATTTGAAAGGTGACCGTAATGCCACACTGCAGCGACAGTATATCTATAGTTTCTATTGGTCCACACTGACATTGACCACAATCGGAGAAACACCTACACCCGAGAACGATGCTGAATATCTGTTTGTGGTGGCGGACTTTTTGGCAGGAGTTCTCATCTTTGCCACCATTGTAGGTGAGTTGGTAGTATAGCAAGTAGCTAGGTAGTTTGTATATTCATGGAGTAACCTCAAATTATGTTTGTTTGCTCTTATCAACAGGAAACATCGGATCGATGATTTCCAATATGAATGTGGCCAGGGTCGAGTTCCAAAATCGCATGGACGGTGTTAAGCAGTACATGGCCTTTCGAAAAGTGGGCAATGAATTGGAGGCTCGGGTGATTCGTTGGTTTGCCTACACGTGGTCACAGAGTGGAGCACTAGATGAGGAGCGAGTGCTGTCCGCTCTGCCGGACAAGCTAAAGGCCGAAATTGCCATTCGAGTGCATATGGATACACTGAAACAGGTGCGGATCTTCCAAGACTGTGAACCGGGCCTGTTGGAAGCATTGGTGTTGAAGCTGAAATTGCAGGTGTTCAGTCCGGGCGATTATATATGTCGCAAGGGAGATGTGGGCAAAGAGATGTATATAGTGAAGCGGGGGAAATTGTCGGTGGTGGCCGACGATGGGGTGACGGTTTTTGCCACTCTCGGAGCTGGATCTGTATTTGGGGAAGTTTCTGTGTTGGAAATTGCTGGAAATCGAACGGGCAATCGAAGGACGGCAAATGTGCGCTCGTTAGGTTATTCGGATCTTTTTTGTTTGGCCAAGCGGGATCTGTGGGAGACACTGGCCGACTATCCGGAGGCGAGAGCAACCCTCACTGAGAGAGGATGTCAATTACTGCGAAAAGACGGATTGCTCGATGAGGATGTTTTTTCAAGTGAGTAAAAGTGATTGAATGGGATTTATGAATATTGTTTCTAAAATAAAATATTGCATGTTTATTTGTATGCTCTAAATAATAGTTTTTTTTATTAAGTGAATTTAAAAAAAAAAAAACATTAGATACAATTTTTAAATAATATTTTTTAAAATATTTTTTTAATTCAGCTAATTTATTTTATTTTAATTTATTTATTGATTCATTTTTTTCATAGAAAATAATATTAAAAATATATATAATTAAAAGAAATAATAATTAATTCCTTCCTAAAGAAAATATTTATTTATTATATGAATTATTTAAAAAAATATTAATTTATTTTTATCAAAAAAAAAAATCTGTATGCTATTTGATTTGTTTTATTTTATTTAAGATTCCCAACGTGTTCAAGATAGCATAGAAGGCGGTATTGAAAAATTGGAGGTTTCTGTAGAAAATCTGAATGTCCGGTTGGCACGGCTGCTAGCCGAATACACAGCTAGTCAGGCTAAACTGAAACAACGACTAGCTAAGCTAGAAGTCAAGTAAGTACGGGTTTGCGTTGAATGAATATTGTTTCTGAAGAAGTGAATTTCATCTAAAACTATTCATTAAAAAAAAACTTTAAAAAATATTTAAATGTAATTTTTTTATGAAAACAACTAAAAATAAACGTGTTCTTTTTTTTGAAAGTTTCACTTAAAAAAACTTTCAATGTTTTGAAAATAACCAGAATCTTTTAAATTTTTTAATTGTTTATATTTTGTTTCTATATACAGTGCCCAATTATCCACCAAAGAACAACAAGAAAACTCCCAAAAAATGCGCAGCGGCCGCCTCTATTCACTACCAGCGAAAAAACGTCGACAACGTCCAATTTCATCGAAATCCGTCGATTGTAAACAAAATACATTATGAAGAGAATTTAACATACCAACAACAATTTTTTACGAACAAAAATCTATTAAAACTAAACAAATCCTTAGTTTGGTGTCCAACTTCTTAAGCTAGAAAAATGAATTTATCTCGCACGAAAAGTGGTATGTTTTTTCAAAAATCTACGGTGATAATAACATATTTGTTTTTTTTTTCTTAAACTTAAATTAAAATTTAAATATAAATTAAGCTATAATTTATATTTAATTTTTTCTCAATTTTGAGTTTTAACATTTGTTAAGAAACATGTGCCTCGAAAACATAATATAAAATTATAGTTAACTATTAAAACATAAATGTAAAGTAAAAAAAAATATATTTAAATAAAGTAGGATTATTAATGTTATAATGATTATATACATACAAAAAATAATGAAAAGGAAGAGTAAAGTCTTAAAATAAATGAAAATATATACATATTTTTAAACGAATATTTCAAATATGAAATAATTAAGAAACAAAATAGTTTGCCCTGTAAAAAAATAAAAAAAAAACAAATTCATAATCAAAATATCGGAATATGAATAAAACTTTCTGTGATTGAAATAAAAATAAAGCAAATACTTAGTTTCTCGGTCGAATAAGAAATTATGAATAATAGTTTTGCGGAATGAAGACCAACTTTTCTTCTAAGAAAAATTGTTTTAATGAAATCATAGCAAGAAGGGTTGCATGTAAAACTTGGAAGTAGGGATACAATTTCATCAACTTAACACAAGCAAAGTATGTCTATTGGTCTGTCTTTCTGTTGGACTAGTTAGTTATTATCGCAGAAAATGAAGTTTCTTTATAGCTTTCAATAGAGGCATTCGTTTTTTCAAATGTTTAAAACAATTGTGTCAGTCGTGTAATTTATTTTACTAGTGTGTAAAAAAGTTGTTAATAAAATTGTTGATATGCAGAAATATGAAAAAAACTCTCAAAAATTTTAATCAAAACCGTTAAAGCCGTTTTCGAGAAAAATTAGCTATTCCCTATATGACAGGCACCGTTATTTCAAACCCTGATAAATTAAATTTCCTCTGAGGACTGCCAAAAGAACCACAAAACAAATTTGAAGTTAATTACTTAAGCCGTTAAAGCTACAAAGAGCTACTCATACAGACGGATTTACTTACACACATACAGAATTTTCAACAAAAGACAACATTGAGTTCTTGAAGAATTATTTGATTCGATGCAATTTTCTATTTTCCCATTAGAAAATGCTGTCAAGATCAGAATTTAATGAGCCTTTCTTATCATTGTAGTTCCTCATCCGAAAAAACATGATTGTGAATCTAGAAATGTATTTGAATAGATGAAAGTATTGGTGTCTTCAAAACATTTAATTCGGATCAGGTGTTTCAGACAAGAGGTCGTTGATAATTAAAAGGAGTCGTAGCTTTGTGTCACCATAGCATTTGTTTCTGAATATGAGAACTGGATTTTTCCCCAACAACTTGAATTGATCGATTGGAAAGGCATGTAATTACTAATTCCACGATGAAGATTTTCATTGAAAGTTTCGAGTTTCAAAAAAAAAAATATTAAAAATACCAAAAAAAAAGTTATTCGAAAATATTTTAATGTGAAATTATTTTGGCTATAATATATACATTTTTCTAAATATAAATTTTGATTGTGATCGGTTAATCAGTTTTAGAGAAATCCGAAGAAAAAAATACGGTCCTATGGGAGGTAGAATTTTTAGCCCAACATCTTAATTTTTTTTTTCCAAGCATAACCCACACTTATAATAGTCGCAACACAGATTTTTTTTTCATAAAAAATCTTGGATCCTTTTCCGAAAGAAAAAGCTTCTTTTGAATGGTTATATTACAGGTACCGTTAATAATTGAGTCAAACAAAAAATAAAAAATCCTCTGTAGAATGTCAAAATAACCTAACGTTCTTAATTTGAAGACATTTCGCCCAACCGTTTTGCCACTAACTCAAATATGTTTCTCTAGCATCGTAATATCATGTTTTATTGTTATCTACATTTTTTTATTTGCACGAATACAGTACCTATAATCGCAAGTAAAAATGAGCCAATTTTTAAATCGAGAACGTTATCCATCTACCAAACACTTGTTTAAAAAACATTTCTGAAATGTTTCCCATTTGAAAGGCATGCAATAAAATTTGAAAACTAAATGTTTTTTTAAAAATTGTTTTTTTTTTTGAAAAACTTTTCGAAAAAATATTAAATTTTGTTTAGTATGTTATTATAAGAAAATCTGTAGTTTTCATTTGTGAAAATTATTTGAAAAATATTCAATGAACCCGTTTTCAAAATATTTCAAAAACCATTTTTTTATAAAATTTAAAAAAATCGAAAAAAAAGTTTTTGAAAATTTTGAAATGCAATATTAAATGAATTATAAATGACTGCTGGGAAAATTTTATTGAAATGGGAATAATGGTTTACGATAAAACCGCATTTGAAAAAACCGGTTATATGAGAAGTACCGTTGTAGAATAAATTTCGAAAAATTCATTCTAACTGAGAGATGTACTATTGTTAAAAAAAATAGCACCCTGAAAGTTTTATCAAAATCGTTAAAGCCGTTTTTGAGAAAACCAAACTTTTTGTTAAAGATTGTATGGCATGTACCGTTTTTTGTTTTGCACGAATCCATACCTTGCATTATAGTACCTATAATCGCAAGTAAAAAGTAGCAATTATAGCATCGCTTTTTGTCATCAGGAACAAAATGCAAACAAAAATAAAAACAAAAAACCTGTCAACTAGACTAAAATTCTTTAAAAAATAAAGAAAGTTTACCGTTCGGAAGAGGAAATAGGAAAACATATCATAAACATTTCAGAAATGTTTGTCCAGACCTAAATAAACATTTCAGAAACAATGAAACCATTTCTGAAATATTTTTTAAATGTTTCTGAAATGTTCAAAAAAATGTTTTTTTAGTGTGAAAATAACTAATGTATTAAAATCAAACTGACTTGACTTCCAAAATTCTTATTCAGCAATTTTTCAACAAATTTTCTGAGCTCAGATTGGTAAGGGAAATAAAAATAAAAATGAAAGCATAAATTATTGAGGTTATTAAAAAGGTCTCACGTCAAAATGGAAAAGAAAACAAACAACCCTATAGAAGAACAGGTACATATGGTCTATCAGTTTTTCAAGAAAAAAATTACAACAGAAATTTTTAACGATGTAACGATGCCTTTTATAGTTATAACCTTATAATATCCCAACTTCTTTTAAAACAAGAAGAAAGTAAGAAAAGACTTGCAATGTACTGGGAAGCATTGCAAGTATTTTCTTACTCCAATATTGAAGTGAACCAATTCAGTTGGCCAACGGTCGATTGTGCAGAGAGAGGATTAAGAGAACAAAAAATGTTCCGAAAGAGATTTAATGAGTACAATGCAGCAGGTGAAATACTTTTTTTGAAAACATGACAATAAGTAATGGTTATATATCATGTAAAGAAAGTCTATCGCTGGAACTTGATTATATATTTCTGTACTTTTAAAAATAATGAGATGAGCAGAGAAATTTAAAGAGAGCTGCGCAGTAGAATGACCAAGTGAATTGGTTCAAGCTATACAAACTGTAGGCCCATTTCAAAATTATATTACTCTCTCAAAATTTTTTGAACAAGTAGTCTCTCTGTGAGTGTGGAATTTTTTAGTAAGAGTCTAATTTGGTAACGGATACACGGATTTGAAATGAAGAGAAAGAACTTACAACTTACATTCTCAAATTTCTGAATTTCATCAATGTGCTTTCTTGTTTTTTTCTTATTTGGATTACATACTGCATTTTTTAACATTCACGTTTGATAGACCATATTAAAGATTCTCTATATAACTAACTGCTAGTTGATTGTGTGATAGTTTCGGAAAGTGACCTTAATCTTCGGTTCATCATTTAATCCGAATTGAATGTAAATATGTTGGGAGAAAGGGTGATCCTGTGATACTCTCATTTGATCATTTGATCGTTATTGTCAGAGATAAGAGTGATATATATCACTTCCTGTCAACAGTTAGTAATTATCGTGAAGATGATGAATTTTTGCCAATATTACTAACAATAAAGTTGGTAATCAAAAAAAAAATTAAAAGAAATTTGTAATTTATGTAATAACTCCGTTTGCGTCACACCCAATTTTTTCCCGGAAGTCCAGACTATACATAATATACATATTTCTCTCATCTTCAAAGATGAAAGAGGTTTTTGAGTAAACGGCTTCATCAATAACCTCAATATTAAACTTCGTGCTTTAGATCTTAAAATACTATTTTTCTAAAGATGTAATTAATCCTTTTTTCTCAGCATTTTATTTTAGATGTATTTTTTTAAATTAATTCCTCTTAATATTTTTAAAACCCTTTTTGATCAGTAATTAAGACTGTCCAGTAAGTGATTTGCATATGATTTATTTCTAATCACAGAAAGTTGCATATCCTTTTAAAAAACTATATATATTTTAAATTAATGAGATAAGTAAAATTTAATGTGTACATTTAAAAAAACCAACTAAAGCGTTCTTATATCTAAATAGATTTTAAGTGTATTTCCTACAGATTGAATTAAAATTGAATAAACAAATTACATATTTCAAAAAAAAAACCTATAATTTCTACGGCATATCTAAACATGATAATATACAAATGTGGATATTATAAAAAAAAAAAACGAAAAAATAAGACTTTTTTCAAACTTATAACTTCTCTTGAGAAATCTTTGACTTTTGCTTTCAAAATTCTACCTCTTTTTTAAGAATCTTTTATAATTTTATTTTAAAAATTAAATGTTAAAAATAAAACTAAGAAAAAATTCTGTGTATAGTAGATATTAATATTAAATAAAAAATCTATATCTTAAACTAAATATTTTAAATATTTATATATAATTGTATATTGGCATAAAATGTTGTAAAATTCTAGGTTTTAAATAAAATTAAAAAAAAACACGAACAGGAATGTAATACCAAGACATAAAGAGGATCAAAACTATTAAAAAAATGTTAACTGAATGATTGCCGGAATGGAAAGAAAGAGATAATGTAATTTTAAATGATTAATTATATATAAATAAATAAATATTTATCTGTTTATATATTTACTATATTAAAAGAAAAGAAATTAAATTTTATAAAAAGAGAAAAAATTAAATTAAATCAATATTCTTTCTATTTAAAAAAAATATAAGAACTACCTAGGGCCCAGTGCGCTGTTAAAGAAATGAACATATTTTTTGTAACGAAATTAGTAAAACATATTTTTAGAAATGTAAGTTAAAAAAAAATACGAACAATTAAAAAATTATAATAAATTAATTTTAAATGAAAACGTATTTATTTATTTTTTGAAAAAAATATTGGAATAGACATCACCTACTCTGAAGATTGAAAAGAGTAAAAAAAACAGTAAGTATCTTAAATAATATAGATTGAAAACCTTTCTATGTTAAAAAAAATGAAAACTTAAAGGAAACAATGAAATTCTTGTGGTCTAGTTACAAGGAAAAAGTTAGTTTTGTATAAATACCCTTAAAGTTTGTTTATTTATCTGACCACGAAGTTAAAACTTATTTCTGTGAAAAACTTTTCCATTTTATCGCGTCATCGAATAAAAATTTGACCTAAATTGAAGTTGAAAAGTTCAACTTTTTGTTAACACACAGACTCGTAATTTTTTAACCAGTTCAGAAACAATTGAAAAACATTTCAAGAAAAGGAAAAGAGGTACTTCTGAAATTTATGTTTATGAACGGTCCCATTATGCAAAACTAAAGGTCCAAAACGTAATTTTGGACTTTATTGCACTTTTAAAGGGGATATGAATTAAATGAATTAAGGCAATTTCAAAAGTACAATAATGTCGTTGGATAGTTTCCCTATCCCTATTCCAAAATCCAAAGTAGTTATTGTTCAAAAAACGGGAACAAGACTATGAAAAAAGTTTTACAGGCGAATAAGGTTTTAAGTAATAAATTATTACCCATAATCTTCAAAGCAGATGAAGCTTTAAGTATGATCTGCTCCTCCTGTGGAAAAAAAATAATTTTAATTTTTTTTTTATAATTAGCGCTATTACTAACCTTATTACATACTAACACGGGTCTTTAGGAAACTTGAATAGAAGATGAAAGGAGGTATCGATACACATTAATTTTCAATTTTTGCAAATCGTTATGAAGGCGAAAAAATTGAGCTGGGTAAAGCGTTCCACATTCATGTTGTGCGGCTAAAAAATGAGTCTCTTTACTTCGCAGCATTTTTGGTGATGTCAAATATATGTTCACTCCAAAGATGATATGTGCTACACATTTATAGAACGCAAAGCTCTTCGGTATCCTCGATGCAAGTAGCACTCATCGATATTAATATTGGGCAATGCCGATGCTTTAACGACAAAAGACAGCATTGATTTTGTGAGGTATTAAATTCCATACGGAAAAAACATTAATTCAACAAAAAAACAAAACCTTTTTGAAAATATCAATTAAAAAAAAAAAAATTAAACATTATTAAAAATAGAAAAAAACATTGTTAAAACGCTGTAGTCCACAGACAGAATTTTTTCAGTAACTCAAATATGTTTCTCTATTATCGTAATCTGCACCAATGCAGATTTTTGCTACTATTTTTATCTAACAACGCACCTACTTCAAAACCTATAGTGATTCCAAACAGGGGGTTGCAAGATGGCCTATTTTACTGTTTAACCGACTAGAAATTTGAATTTTAATTATGAGTTTTTCTAAATACTTTTCTAATAATTTTTATAATATTTCAACACTACTTCAGCTTCAGCGCTATCTTCGAAAACTTTGAAAAAGTAGTATTTTTGTTCTCGTTGATTCTCATCAATTAGTGTAATTAAATTCATATAAATAAGATAATTATGCAAATTGTTATAAAAAAGTAGGAAATGTATATGATTTTGAACTCTGTGTTTTAAGATTATTTTAAACGGCATTTTGTACGCCAAATTTTTTTAAACAATATTTTGTGCAATGGGCAAACACAACGAAACAACTGAGATCAAAAGTTTGGTATCAACGCCAGAATACAATGTTGGCTCGCTTTCATTTCTTTAATGGTAAAGCACATCAAAATTTCGTAAAATATATAAAACTAGCTGAACCACCCGGCGTTGCTCGTGTTTACCATCATTTTCCACAGGTAATCATGTTAGTGTACATACAAAATGTTTTCAAAGGGTATGATTTGTTTCGTTTTTTTATATTGTTTTTGTATTATTTCGTTTTCGTCTTTTCGCATTTCGTTGTTTAAGCATTTCAATGTAAATATTTTTTCATTAAATAGTTTATATTTGTTTTGAACAAAAACCATGAGGTCTTTTACTTAGTTCGTTTTAAGTTCATGTCGCTTTTTATTATTTAGTTTTTCGATTATTTTGTTTTTTGTTCCTTTCAATTTCGATTACTTCGTCATCGTTTATTTCGTCTTTAGGCAACACTGAACAATTGTATTGAAATATTATGTGTTTGAAAAGAAAGAAAATTGGCATTTGCAGACGACATAAACAAAATTTTATACATATGTATGTACCGGCAAAACTGTTTTTAGGCAAAATTAGTTTTGCTTAGGTAAATAAAAGTCGTTATACCCTCCAACAAAAGATCTGGAAAATCGCCATTTTCAATACCCCTCCCCACGTCTCAGCGCCAAAAATAATCCTGCCAGACGATTGAATTCCAAATAAGGGCCCTTATGCCTCAACATAATGTAGGTGCTCATGAATTTTGGTTATAGCTCCAAACAAAAAATTTGCCGCCGGCTCTCGGTCTATTACTTGAAACATAACATATTTTCTGGATCCCGATAACAGCTTCACTTATCGGGTCCAACTATACCTTAAAACAACCAAGGGCACCATTTTCATACTAAATTTTCGTAAATATATCCATTCCAACGCTACCTATCGGGCCAATTTAAAAATTTCTGAATTTCGACAAAATCGGTCTCGCCCTTTGGTTTATTGTTCGATTTGTCGTTCTTCTTCAATGTATTTAGTATTTATTGATATTAATAGAACTTAATATTAAGATTAACATCTTTTAGATAACTAAGCCTTGTATATAAATGAAATGATTTGATTTACATTAAATAATATACTAATTAATATAGGTTTACAATTTACAATTAAATTTCAAATTAAATTTAAGCGAAAGCATGACAGAGAAAAAAAAACGAAAAAGAAGAAAAGGTAAGAAGAGAAAAAGAGACAAAGAAAAAGCGATAAAGAGATAAGCAATTTTAATTTATAAACAAGAGATGAAGATCCCACCCTCACTAGCAGCAAGAACTCAAAGAAGTTGTTACACTGCGAAATATTCAATTAAGTTCTTCCGAAATATGTTCATATTTTCTGTTCTTCTTAACTCATGTGGAAGCAAATTCCAAAGGCCAATCGGCATTTTTCGTTTATATTGCTTTACAAAGTTTTACAGTTTTACATTTTTTTTATTTCTTACATTGTCCATCAGACCCTACCGAGCTTTATATTTTCCACAACATCGTTTTATAGGCACCCATAACTATCGCACGTACTTGCTCATATGTGCGGTCACATCGTCGAGTAAATTTAAAAAAATGCATTGACGAAAAATTGACGCTCTATTGTGAGACGGATAACACGAGGAATTGATTGAGATTTATTTGGTGGTTCTATTAGACGACAGAAACTGGATATTGTTGTAGAGATCGGGGTATTGCTTTTTCTGAATAATTTTAAATAACATTTCAACAAATTAGTAAAACTTATGACACACAAACTCTTAGAATAAAATGATACATGGTCATATCTTCGTTGTCCAAAGACATAACAAGCTATATTGTTAAACACAACGTTTGGTTTTCGAAGGCATGCAGAATCTAAATCGCAATAAATTTCACATCCATATGTCAGAATTGGAATTACTAAAGTCTTGGCAAGCATTTCTCTTGTTTCAATGGGTGTGAACTTTCTTGCGATGGACAACGTTCTTAAGGCACCGTATGTCTTACCTATTGCACCGTTTACATGATTTTTCCAAGTGAGAGTTCGATTGAAGCAAACTCCAAAGTTGTTAGCCGTATTTAAAAATTCTACGGGAATGTTATTCAAAAGTACTAAAGAAAAGCATGTTAAATCGAGCATCTTCTTTGAGATAACAAGACACTTTGTTTTGAGGGGGTTTAAAACAAGACCGCAGGTGTAAGACCAATCCAAAAAACATATAGATCTTCATTTATGTTGTATACGCAGTTTTCAATGAGGCCCAATGCAGAACTCTGAAGATATTAGACATCATCTGCGAAAATTTGCACATTTCCGTGGCGTATGAGACTAGGAATATCATTTATATAAGCAGAGAACAGAAGAATTGATCCTTGAGGAACACCACGCGATAAAGAAAGAAATTCGGAGACCTGAGTTCCAGACACGACTGATTGTTTCCTACCAGTTAGATATGAAGATATGAGCTGAACTGCTTCCGAGCCAATTCTAAAAGTAGAAGATAATTTTTGACACAATATGTTGTGGTCAATTGTGTCGAATGCTTTGGAGTAGTCGAGAAGAACCAGAAAAGTGACTTTGTCATCATCCAAAGCTCTCCTAACTTTTTTCACCACATCTAAAAGCGCAGTACGTAGAACTGCTATGTTGAGGTCGAAATCCCGACTGTTTGGGCGATAAAAGATCATTGGATTTGAAGAAACGATTTATTTGCTTAAGTATTAATCTTTCAGCCACTTTGCATAAGAATGGTAGAATCGATATTGGACGGTATTCTGTTCTCTCCTTTGGCTACTGGGATAGTTTTGGAAAATTTCCATTGAGTTGGGAAAGTGCTTTTCGTGAAAATTGAGTTTTTTGGCGTATGTTAAAAATGGCAAAATGAGTGGCATTACTACTTTGACAAATGTAGGATGCAATAGATCAAACCCTACTGTAATGCTTGATGATGGAGATTGGACTTGGGTAAGTGATGGGCGCAGAGAAGTGGGTTGAGGAACGGACGAAATAAATACATAGCTTGTTCAACTCATCACAATCAACCTCCAGGTTCAATAATTTCTGTTTGCTAGTTCCAACTTCACGCATGTTCTTCCAGAGCTTACGGCCATTTTGAGAGGTGTTCAGATGATTTGAGTACCAGCTAGTTTTAGCTGATTTTATGAGACCTACACA
The DNA here is from genome assembly GCA_963971375.1 of Platycheirus rosarum. Taxonomy (NCBI): domain Eukaryota; kingdom Metazoa; phylum Arthropoda; class Insecta; order Diptera; family Syrphidae; genus Platycheirus; species Platycheirus rosarum. Next base: position 26,544,476 of record OZ020510.1, on the reverse strand, counting down.
TTTATTTCGCAGTTGTCGGTATTGCTGTCGATCTTCGACTATCCTGAAACGTTTCCATTTTTCGTACACACGGTTTCTTTGGTTTATACAGTTATGAATTTCTACAGTAAACCAGGGATTGTAGGTTACTTTCAATGAAATCAACTTGATCAGATGGGGAAACCATATAATAAACATTTTGCCAACAGATTGCTCTGGTATCAGATTCGAGAACACTCAAACTCAAATTCTTGAAGTCACGGTACTGAAACTTTATTTCTGGTCTTATTGGTGAAAAATCAAATGAAAGATGTATGAGGTCAGGGCGTGAAAAACCAGGGGGAATATTCCTGACACACGAGAGCTCATAGTCGAGTCGAGTAAGAATCGGTATTCTATTTACAACTCTAGTGAGAGCCAAAAACATGTCATGACTCCGAAAATGTTGAACACACCTTTTGAATTGTAACTTATTTCACTAAATGTTAACGTTTCACAAAGAAAATCTTGATTTGAGAATTAATCGTTGAATGTAATTTGATAGTAAATTAATCAGTTTAAATCGTAAAGGTGCCAAAAAAATAATGAGATATGTACAGAGATGTTTTATAAAACAATTTTTTTTATATTTGCTGCGAGTAATGGAGCACAAATTTAAAACAAACGCCAGATTGACGTCTGCCAAATACCTACCACCAAAAAATATTTAAATTTTGTTTCAAACACTTCATTATTCATAACAATTAGGAAATTACAACTTAGTCTTTTTTTTTTTATTTTTACCTACATTTTTGCATCCATCACACACTTTTTTAACATGAATAATTTCTCACAGAAAAAGCTTCACTTTCGAGTTCAGGAATAGGTATGTTTCATTCGAGTGTCATTTGACGTTCGACATTCGAGTTGGGGAATACCGATAATTAGTGAGTCGTGTTCGAGAATACCAATTTGTCGATCTCACATGAAAACTTACTCGACTCGTATTCAGGAATAGGGCCCCAGGTGCTGATAATTGATCATACAGAAACACCTTATTGATGTCGGTAACAAAAAAAATATCAAGAAGAGTAACGGGGAAAAGGTTAAATGTTCTAATGTTGTCGGTCAGACAACGAAGCTTCATTGCATTGCATCTTTGCTGGAAAAGATAAGATCTTCTGAGTATTTTTTAATAACAAAACTCGCACAATAAGGTTTATTAATAACACTATCATAAAACAAACAAATTGACCGAGTTACCTTCACATGTTTTTTTTTTAAACAAATCACAGACAACTTAAAAAAAAATAAATTGCACGATTGGATTGCACGTACTTGCTCATATGTGCGGCCACCTTGTAGAATAAAATTTAAAATAATTAAAGTTAACATCAAAGCATTAATTCGATTTTTGTTACTTTTGACTGTTCGAATTAAGTACGTTAAGTTGTATTTAGTGAAATAATTTAAACGCCATTTCATTTCTTTAAGAACTGTAAAAAACTGTGAATTTTAATTTTTCAAAATCGTATAACCGGATTTTAAATAAATCGGTTTTTTACAACTCTTTTTAAAATATTAAAACAAAATAATTAAATTATACAAACTTAAGCACAAAAATAACATACATTTAAAAACAAAATTAAAAAAAAATTCAAGTACCCATTTTCAAAATATTGATTTTTCCAAAAAAATTTTTTTTAATTATAAATATAAAATACAAAAAAGAGTTTTCGAAAAAATATGTATGCAAAATTGCTTATACCACCTAAAACTCCACCGTAGAATATCAAAATAACCTTAAGTTCTAAATTTGAAGACTATTGGCCCAACCGTTTAGGCTACAGTCGAAAATACATCCGTACAGACATATTTACAGCGAACGGCAGGGGCAATGGAATATTTCGAAAAATGATTTCTGGCGTTCAATATGTCTACTAAAAGTCAGTCAACGTGCCTCTGATTGGTCGATTTGCTCTTAAAGTTAATTGACTTTTAGTTGACATTTAGTCAAAAAGTTAGTCAAAAAAACTTTTAACTAGAAGTTTCCCTTTTACAATGTAATGGGTCAGCTTGTCGTTCAATGATTTCACTTTGACTAAAGGGTAGTTTACTAAATACACGCATTGAACTTGCCCATTGAGATAAATCGATTTGACTGTTGTTGTCATTTGTTTTCTATATTTTTGTTTACACATCAAATCGAGTATTTTCTATTAATCTGGATATCTTATTTTTGGTTTATTTTTTAACGCGAATCTTTCTGATGTTTTAATAGTTTTTCTGCTATTCGGGTCAGAGACGAATCCAACAGACCATATATCATTGAAATCAGTCCAGCTATTTTTAAGTCATGAATGGTGTAACTAACACGACTTTGTTTTATGTATATATGTATGTAAAAGATATTCAATTATCTTACAAACATAATTTTGTATTTTCTTTTGCGTTTACGAAGTTTTTTTTATTTATTAGTTCACAGTGACTTACAATTTTGTGTGCTTTATCAGTAACTACTTCTGTGATCTTATTTTATTTATTAAAATAAGTGATGTGTAGATAAGATGTTTGCTTGCTAAGCGAGAGTACCTAAGTTCGATTCTCAGTTTGGGAAGCAATTTTTCTAACTCATAGTGCAAGCTAGAGCCGTCCGTGGGTTTTAAGTGAGAAAATATTTGCCTGATTATCGATCTTCTGCACCGAAAAAAAATTCTTTCCTATCTCTCTAATTCTTCTAACTATTGTCATGCTACATCCGGTTGCGGTATAAAAGGCACTCACAGACACATAGTTAATATATATTTAAAAAAAAATGTCCCTCTTCTATAAAATATCCGTTATTTTCTTACCGAAACTCTTTGCACGTTTAATTATAGCAGTTTTTTTGTTTTAAGCGATTTAATATAAGCTTAAAAGAAGCTGCAACTTATCTTCATTTTATAATTTTATATTTTTAATAAAAAAAACATCCTTTTTAATTTTTTATCGTCATTAACGAAACTTATTGCGAGCTCAGAACTCCTACAGTAAATGTTAAAATTGAAAGCCACATGGAAGCTTTACGGAGGTTAAACGCAAGCTTTTCATAATAATTGAAGTCACAAGTAAATTGAAAAAAATGTCGTCGATTAATTTGTTATTATTTTTTATCCTGATCATAAAAAAGGTATAGCTTAATTGGTCTTCAGTTAAAACTATATTGTTTTTTTTTGTTCCTATAGGAATAATCTTGTCCCAATTTAAACTAAATCGGTTGATATATTCGCAGAAACATCGCAAAACCAATAAACCCAGCCTCACTGTGATATTCAGCGGTCTTGTTTTGCATTTAAGATAATTAACTCCAGGACTCTAAGAACATCTGAAGGTTTCGATGCCTCTTCCGTCAGCCAAAGTGAATGATGTAACCTCCCCCCAGCAACTTAATGCCATAAGCAGATCATATTGATTATTTTAACATCCCAAGCATACATTTCTCTGGAACATATCCCAAGGACATATCATTTTGTATTGCTTATAATGATATTCCACAACTCTCTTCCAATTTAACATAAACATAACAAATACAGTATGTATACTGTAATAAAAATAATACCAAAAAATTGCTTTGCTCCAGACATACATATGTCAACCAAAAAAAAAATATCAAAACGGATAAGAAAATAAAATTCTCAAGACGTATTGCACTGTATGCTGAAGTCGATGATAATCCCTGTTTTGCCAGAGTAATTGTAATGCCTAAAGAATTCCACTGATAAACAGACACAAACCAAATTATTTCTTTTTCTATAAGTATATGGAATTGGCAGGAATCCTGTGGATACTTTTTAAGGACATTTTCCCAAAAGACGAATGTATAAACCGAAGAAGAAGTTAGGTGATGGACGAAAGCTTCAAGCCGGAAGACAGTCTCTGATTCTATTTCGAAAGAATCATTCAATATCCTCCCACTTAAAGGCGTTCTAAAAAAAATCGTGTTTCTGTTTTCTAGAATGTTTAAAGAATCTGTTGAACAACATCTGAATAAGTGAATCAATAGGAAACATTTTTGAAATAAATTCGGAGAATTGGGTTGTTTTTTCTTCTTCTTTTAACATTGAACCACAATGTTCAATTTTTTAACTACATATGTCATTCGAAATTCAAATTAAGATTATGTCCTTATTATCCCAATCATTCCACTAAAACTCCAGCTTATTATTAATAGCCAACTTAATACCCCCCAGGATCCCCCACACTCAGTGAAACTATCCTTCAGTATATTTCAGATTGACCCAATTATAATTAGAAAATTCCCAAAGGATATTCAACCCACAGGTATTATAGGCAGAGATCAACAGTGGGAAATACAAACATATAAAAGATACTTTCGTATCTGTGCCATTAATTTAATCGAGTTGGTCACGTACTCAGCGTCGTCGAATAGGAATTTATTTTTGTATTTTATCGCAGTGGTCCAATTAAAGATGGGACCATCATTAAAACAAATATCTATTCAGGCAGGACAGAAGCGATGTGAAACTTTCTCTACTTCCCCGTACCATCCATGATGTTGATTCCAAAACGAAAGAGTATTGGAGTAATTAGTTTTCGAATAAACAAAGAACTGCAGAGCAGCTTGCGGTGGAGGTGAAACCTTTATAAGCTTGGAAATGGAACAGTTCATTAAAATGAATAAATGTTGATGGTTTGGGGGAAAAGTTTAATGAGAGATTAAAAACAATGAGATTCCGAAGAAGTTTCTTCGGCGATGTCATTTTAAGTTGAATTATGTAGTCCGTGGAAATATGGGTTTTGTGTTTATTTAATTTTTCTGTTTAAAGAAGGATTCTGGTTGGGATTAAAGTTTCTTTCTGCAGCTTTGGATGATAAATTTAATCGAAATTTATTTGTTTCGGTCGATACATAAATACTTCAAATGCTTACTTAACCCCTCTGAAGACCGAAACAATGACTGCCTATTTGGGCAAAACCTTCTAAATGTTGACTCAGCAAACACATTTAAAAAAAAACTACCAAACCATAGAGTCATTAAAAGCCGCTACCTTCGGAAATCCCAAAAACATTTTGCTATCCCAAACACAAAAAATGGGCACAACTGGGTCGCACGTACTTGCTCTTATATGCCTACTTACTTTGGACGGCAAGATATTTGACAAAAAACAAATAACATTTACGCTGAAAATAACACGGTTTGAACTTATAAAAAACTATCAAAACCACAATACTTAACGGTTTTTAGTAAAAATGAAGTACGCCATCACGTCGAAAATTGTAGGACGGATTTTGATAAAATCCTGTTTTTTATTTTTAGTTTTTTGAAAAAAAAAATTTTTTGGAAATGTTGGTATGCAGTCTTAGAGTTTATTAATATACATGTGATTATAAAATTAAAAATTATTTTTTTTATGTTTTAAAAATATTGATTTTTCAAAAAAAAAAATCAAAAATAAATTTTTATTAGAAAATAAAGTTATTGAAAATTTTGATTTGCAGAATTAATTTGGCTATATAGATCTCTTGAAATATTAATTTTGATAGAAATCCATAGAGCCGTTACCGAGAAAGCCAAACATTTAAAAAAAAACCGTTATATGAAAGGTCCCGTTAATAGACTTTTCCCGTATATGGGGTTCTAATCAAATGATAGCCAATACCAATAAAAAAAAACTCAAAAATGTTCATCAAAATCGTTGGAGCCATTTTCGAGAAAAATAAGCTTTTCGTAAACGGTCGTATGGCAAGTACCGTTATTTGTAGCCCTAAAAAATAAAACTTCAATTTCCCCTCTGAGGAATGCCTAAACATAAACATATACCAAATTTGAAGCCAATCGCTTTACCCGTTTAGGCTGCAGTTCGATATACACCCCGACAGACAGACAGACAGACGGACATTTTTTGCCAACGACTTTTTTAGGCTTCTCTATGATCGTAATGTCATGTTTTACTGTTGTCTCAATTTTTTTTATATTCACGAATCCTAAACTTGCCTTGTAGTCCATATAATCGCAAGTAAAAAGTGTTATAGACCTAAATCACTAAATGAGAACCTTTAGGCGTATCAAAAACATTCACAAAACACATGCGATGCGATGCCTATTACTTCATTACTTTTGGGCAATTACCCCAAAGCGTCAATCACACTGAATTCTTTTTTTTTCTTTGTAGTTGTATTTATAAGAAAGGCTATTTCAGCATTTTGGGAATAATATATATCCAAGTTCACAGGTTAGAGGTTGTCGACATCAGGTCCTATCCATTGTTTTATTTACTTTTCATGATAAAAACGGGAGACTATGAAAACTTTTGCTAAGAAAATATATTTCATAAAGAAAATTCAATAATATCATAGAAAATATACGCATTGGAGTCATCAGACTAGAAACGACTTTCGAAAATAATTTATTGTTTTTGAAGCAAAGTGAGTTTACAAAGGAAGAAATGTATCGCTAAAGTAATGTATAGGGAGAAGTTCAAGTGATTAAATAAGAGGTTTTTAGGTCGGACATAAAAATTAAATTGTGAAAAAGTTAAAAAATGCCTTTTAAAAAATTAAATTATCTTTTAAAGAACCAGCAATATATATTTCTGTTTTACTCTCTATTTAATATGATATGTTATCAAAAGAGAGAAAAAGAGGCATTCCGCGCAATTTCGTTCTCGAAATACTACTAAATAAAACTGATTGCGTTTATAAGTTGTGAAATGTGATCATCTCTTCGATGCTTCTTTTGTCGTCTATGTGTTTTGTCTTTCCATTTTGTGCTGGGTTTAGGTCATTGAGTAAAAATATTATTAAGAGAAAAATCTTTCGTACGTTCCATCCTCAAACACCCTCAATTTGTGTTGCCTGTTTTGTATATCATTCATTGGGTCTTACTCATACTCATCCGAAATGGTCAATGAGATAACAGTTCAAGCTTGTCAAAAGAAAGCAGAAGATTTCTCCCTTTATAATATTCTTACTCTATGGTTTAGGTATAGCTTGAATCGAACCAATTCACTTGGCCGCGTCGCGTCGGGTTGCATGTTAAAATAAAGATCCACCAACTCAACTTCAAACAATCGCTTTTTGATTAGTTCAGCAGTTGGGGAATCGGTTTCGGTGGCGTTATTGGTCTTAAGCTTCGTCCAAACCAAGTACTTGGAATTTGGAATTGTTGTTCTCCAATCAGATTTAATAATGGTTTGTTTGATGACAGGCTACACATACGAAATAACATGACTCATGCTGATAATGCTGATAAGAAAAGTGACGCACGCTGCGTTACTGTGGTTCTTTTAACAAAATCGATCGCAAGCACCAGGCGAACATGAAAAAGAACAGGCCCAAATTCCCAAAGTAATTCAAAAAAGAACAAGGAGAGAAAAAGAAATACAAAATAAGCGGAGATTTGTTAAAGTAGAAAGTAGATGTTATAATGGGCTGTGTGTGTGTGGATTTAACGAGAGGGTTTGTGGGTGTGAGTTAACGGGCTGTATGTTAATGTTGCTGCCATCAATGTTTTCTTATGACGTTATCACGTAAAATTATCATCCGTAAACCGACTTTACAGACAACCAACTCTTTTTTTCGTATTCTTAGTACATATCTTTCACGATTCTACTTAGATATTTCCTTGATCGTCTTTGCAGGCTTCATTTCGAGCAATTTGATAAAACAAGGCTTCGTAGTGATTGCTGTGTTAAACCCAGCTGAGGCGACTTCTCAGCTGGTACTTTTGGTTTTCAATATACTTAGTGATGGCGTTGAAATTTTTTTGGAAGTTATAAGAGACTCCATCCGTTTGTGAATGTTGAGATCAAGACTTCACATGTCAAATCGCTATATTGTAAAATGTGCGGTTACACCTTTTGTACTGATTTATTGCAAATGAAAATACTACTATTACTAATTTTTTGTTTAACCCAAGGAATAATTGTACATGCCACATAACCCTTAAGTAGGGTTACCAGAACATCTCTTTTAAAGAGAACATGTTCTCTTTATATGTCCACTTTTTAGTCTCTTTTTTTATCTTCCTCTACAGAATATCTAGAATCTAATACATCACATCAAAAAAATGTTCATAAAACTACATTAAAATGTTTAAATAGAGTTTCAAGAATTGAAATTCAAGCCCTAATTTTGAAAATAAAGGGGTGTTTCTTACAGGTATAGAATTAGTGAAGTATATTTGACTTTTTTTCGGTACACCTTTAGAACGTTTACAAATCGTGGAAATTTATTTCCAAAATTTCGTGCTTTGTTCGCCAAACTTACAGAGCACTTCGTCAAGTTTACGGTGTGCATAATCGTTCATCTAAGAACCTACGCTACGGACTGTGCGTACAGAAGAAGCCATCGCCGCTGTTGGCGTGAGTGTGACAGAGAATCCGAATTTATTGATCCGACCTTTGTACATACACTGCTTATAGTACTTTCATGAAGCAGCATTTTTAATTGCTGCACAGCCCGCAATGATTGGCGCTGAAATCGCCAATTGGTGTAAATATAGAATTAGAACAAAACACAAAAGTATTTTAAATGTCGGTAATGTTCTCGTCTCCACTATTAAGAGTTAGTTACTGTTCAGCCGTGAGAATAGGCCAGAGACCAAACGACAACCATATTGAGGAAGCGGGATATAGCTTTTGATATAGAGAATCCCCAGCAAAAATTTATGAAACAAGGTGTGTATGAAGTTGTGAACAGAAGGCATAAGATGGTTTTTGATGGGTTAGGGATTCGTTATTGAGGAAGCGGGATATAGCTTTTGACATAGAGAATCCCTAACGAAAATCGATGAAACGGTGTGAATGAGGTTAAAGGCAGAAAAGAAGAGGTGCTACTGTACCTCTATCAAAGTAAGCTTTAACCAGGAGAAAGTTATGAACAGAAGGCATTTGATGGTTGACACCGAGAACCGTTGACTGGTGCTTTCGGGCACCCAGTCGGCGCGAGTAGGTTCCAACAGAAAGAATGTGTAGATAGCTGAGCTCTGCTTGGTGTTTAATGAGCGAGGTTATAGAGGGTTGGTATCTGAAACTCATGATATCCTTACCTCTGTATTGAGATGTAGGAAGCCAACCCAGGAAAAAGAAGGCAAAGTAATTGACGGAAAAGTTGCCGAGGGTGACATGCCCCCTATGAGTTGGGTTTATAAACTCATGGTTTGGTTTGCCTAACATTCAAGTGCAGATTAGCTGGGCGGGGTGATGGTGAAGATTCAGTGACATTTCTCAACACTGTTTTCGAATCCATCACTCTAAACTCGGGTTGGTGGATCCCTGATGACGATTGTGTTAAGTCAGACCTCAAGTTTCCTTTGAAGCTTGGCCATACCCATGGCTGAATAAATGTTGGGTACCACAGGTTATCAGGAGAGCCCAGTTGATTACGAGAGCAATGCCCGGTAGCAACTGCCTGATAGTTGAGGAAGGATTCGTGGGGGCTGTGGTTGTACCCATAGCGGGCGCAAATGGTTTGTCACAAGATGACTTACTAGAGGTGCATGATAGGCCTCGCTCCTTAGCAAGGAGAATAACCATGACCACAACATGATTATTAATTTGCTATTAGAGTGGTCTGGGGAGCCACTCTAGTGAAATAACATCATATTTATATGGTGATACGTAGTTAGAGTGGACTGAAGGCACCACTAAATGAGTGACTGGTAACCACTCTAGGGATCTGGTCAATGCTGATTTTGACTCCAGATGGGTAGGCGTAAAGCTTATCTCGATCTGTTCATTCGACAACAACTAAGTTGCCTTATCAAGTAGTTTAATCTTCATTTTCATTAATCAATTTTGGCAGGGAGCTAACCATCGAGGGGACCTGCAATACCGCATAATCACACGGTTATAAGGTCGAACGGTCCCGTTCTCCGAAGTTGGCGTACAAGATTTGTCTCTTCAAAGGCCCGCTGTATGCTTCTATTACAGGGGCCTTGTAAACGTGTTTTAAACTTGGTGGCAGATTTTTTTAATTTCGTCGTTGACAGTTTATTTTGAAATGTTGGTAGTGTTTGTATATGGTTTAGCACAACCCCAAAGCTGTATTCCGTAAGACCACAAAGGTTTTAGCACCTGCTTGTAGATAAGCAGTTTGTATAAGTATTTAGATTGGAATATTTTCCAATAAGCCAGTTAAGTTCTCGTAACTTAATATCGAGTTCGTCTCTTTTCTTTTTAACGTGCGTCTTCCATTAAAGCGTACAAAGAACAAACCGGACCAAGAACGCTTCCTTGTGGAACACCAGCATTTATTTCTTTAAATCCTGAATATTCAGTGCCTTGTTTCTTTCGGAAAAGACTATTTTCCAGATAGGATTCCAGAATATAATATATTTGTTTCGGAAAAACCTGTCTTAATTTAAATCTTAAGCCGTCGTGCCAGCTTGGGAAACACCAAGAAACCCGCTTGAAGATACCATTTTACCCTGTGGGGATTTTTCAATTTTATTTGTTATTCTGTATACTTGATCAATTGTTGAGTGGTTATTTCTAAAACCGAATTGGTGTTCGGGAATAAGCCGTTTCTGTTCTACAATTGGAAGTAGGCGCTTAAGTAATAATTTCTCGAATAACTTAGAAATTATTAGTAATAACGATATTGGTCTGTAAGAATTCTTTTCATTAAGAGTTTTGCCTGGTTTTGGGACCATAATGACTTCGACCACTTTCCATTGCCTTGGAACCTATGCAAGCCTAAACGTGGCATTAATCAGATGTTGGATTCTAGTGATTGCTTTTCTCGGCAACTCTTTAAGAATGGGTGCATTTATCAATTTATATCTGGAAGCTTTTTTGTTTTTTTTGCTTTCTTATAGCGTCGGAGGCCATATGCCAGAAATAATTCTTAAACATCAAATGCAATGGCACACAATTATAGACGCTTTAATACCAAACTAAAAGAAATAAAGTTTGCCACTAACATTAAAAGTGTAGTTCTTCCATTATAGACAATTCAAAAATTGATTTTTTCTAAGTGTGAAACTAGATTTTTAAGGATAGGAATCCCCTGCATTATCTTTTTAGTGCGAAACTAAAAACTTTTCGAGAGAATGACGGCTAGCTCTCACAAAACGCCATTTTGAAAACATAAATACACACAAACCCTGTCTAAGTCCATTACAACAAAATTTCTTAATGTTCTCAAACTTTAAAATTTGATTTTAAACTAGTATATAAACTAGTATGTATATTAAAGTATTCTTTGAATTTTGAAAATGTTCTCTTTTTAGTTGCGATTATAGGACTATAAGGCAAGTTAAGGATTTGTGAATATAAAAAAAATGGGATAACAATGAAACATGACATTACTCTCATTTCAGTAAACGAGCTGCAACCTAAACGGCTTAAGCGATAAACTAAGATAATAAATTTGTTTCAAAAAAACTAAAAATAAAAAACAGGATATTATCAAAACCGGTCCTACAATTTTAGAAATACTTTTTTCATAAATTCTTTGTTATTTAAGAAGTGTGATGGCGTACTTCATTTTTACTAAAAACCGTTAAGTATTGTGGTTTTTATACTTTTTATAAGTTCAAACTGTGTTATTTTCAACGTAAATGTTACTTGTTTCGGTCAAAGATCTTGCTTTCACATAAGAGCAAGTATGTGCGACCCAGTCGTGCCCATTTTTTTTTACATTATTGACACCCTACCTTTAAGGAGCTTGTAAGTACGTGTAGTATTATACTTATGTAGAGGTTCTGTAGTTCGCGTGTTTGGCTTATTTTCTTTTGAACCTTTATCCCAAACATCGAGCGGTATTATATGTTTTTCTCATTTTTACATCGCGTTTTTGACAGAGCTTCTCTTTTCGCACTTATTTGCGTCTTTGCAAAAAACATCTATATGTAATGCCGCACTACACAACTGTTTTTAATAGGCGTCCGCTAGCCGTATTAAGCGCGGTATTACACTAAGACGTTTTTGCAGACGCAAATAAGTGCGAAAGAGAAAGTAAGTGAAATAGAAATATTTTAAATCTTCTCAACTCGGCAAGTTGTGGGTAGGATTTGCATCGCGTATTTTTGACATTCCTTTTCCTCGTCTTCTTATTCCTCCGCTTTGCTGAGTTCATAAGTTTACTGGATTATCATTTCGGTGAGTGAACAAACCTAGCCAATTAACCTTAAACTCGAAACAGATGCAAAACATAGTTAGCTGTTCATGACATGTTCTTTTAAAAGAGAAAAGTATCCCACAAATTTTAAGATACCTTTAAATTTTTTTCATCTGTTTTCATTTGTTCTTCAATCAGCTGTTTATTAGCTGTTTTAATCGTGCTTATTACAACAACAAAATGTGAACGCAGCCATTGCTTTTATGGACAGAAAGAAACAATGAAAGAAAGCTGTCAAAAACACGCGATACAAAAATGAGAAAACATCTAAAGGTAATAATGCGCGATAGACGGCACACGGGTTCAAAAAACAATAAACGAAACACGCGGGCTACAGAACGTCTAAGTGTAATACCGCACTAATGAACAAAAATAATATAGTTTTTATTTCGCCAGTTGTTTTGTATATGACAATTTTTTTTTGTCTTCAATTAATTGACTATAAATTAATATTAATAAGTGACTACAGTATAATGGCAAGCATAATAAATTGGATTCTCAATTTTGCGTAAGAACTTATGTTCCTTAAAAAATGTATTTCAAAAAGAAAATATTGTATATCTTTTTAAGATACAAACACGCCCTCTACCAGCAAAAAGCAAACAACCCCAAAATTAAATACCAAACCGTTGTTCTTGTCAAACCAATGAATTTGAATAAAGCCAATGGCCAAATCGACCAAAATCTCTCTTCAAACACTCGGTAGACACAAAAGACAATAGATTCCTCCTGTGAGTGTCTTACCACCATAGATAAGGACAAAATCTAAGAAGACAAAGTGTGAGTCAACCACATTCCTTACTTTCATTATAATAAACTGCCACAAGTGTCACTTTGATTTTCGACTCAATGAAGTCTTTGTCCTCTTCTGTACACCAAGACCGAGCGGCCAAGGTGTGAATGACATGAGTCTATTTGTGCCTGGAACTTTCCTTAAACTTTCCATATCAAACATTCCCCAAAAGACCAAAGAACCACTTGTGGCTGTTCCGAGTAATTTAGACAATTTTATTGATGCCTCTAAGTAATGAATGGCTTGTGATTGATAAAATATAAGAAGAACAACCAAGGTTCTAATTAAATTGTAATGAAATTATTGAGATTCGAAGTCCTTATATTAAATGGAATATATATTAATCTTGATTTGACATTGACAACGGGTGTGTGAGAATTTAGGGATTGGTCGAGAGGTTGACGACCTGTCAATTGACATGCATATAAAAGTGAAGGAGGTTGACATCTCAAGCTTTTTATTTAGGCAAGAAAGGACTTTGACGGATGGCGTCTGCCATGATAAGAATGCAAGAACAAACGATTGATATGCGCTACACATACTTTGGTTAGATTTGTAAAATTGTCATTATGATTAGTTGGAGTCGCCGAAGTTTGAACTTATGGCAGGAAAGAAATATGACTAGTTAACGGCTTCAACTATAGTAGTTAAAAAAAGTTCTTTGTGAATTAGGTTTCTTACTTAAATTATGTCATCGACGGCATTTGAGGTTTCTTTCTGTATTGTGCCCTTTCTCCCATATGCGTTTTTTAAAAGCTTTGAATTTTACCGCCAGGATAGCTAACGTTCTACTCCACAGAGAATTTCTTTCGGGAAGTGCTTGGATGAAATTGATTTAAGCAGGACGTTGATTTTATATTGATTTGGAATCTCGAAGGCATGATTAAATTATGTGCTTTTCGTTCCTTCCTTAATGCATGCGTAAGGCTTACGCTTTTTAGTTTAGTACATGTTTTTTAATGAATTTCTATTTTATTTTTATATTATAACTATACTTAAATGCAAGACAAAACTCTTAAAACAAGCTTAAACTATCAACTTATTTAACTTACTGGCCCTCTTAATTAATCTTTAACTTAACTAGATGCCTTTCGGCCTAAGAAATATGTTTAATTAATCTTCATTCAAGCGGGTTTAATTTTTCACTCAGAAAAATGAAAAAACCATATCGGTTTTTACTTAACTTTTGTTATACTATTTAAAACTTACTTGAAATTAACTAAAAACAAACTTAAAATAACTTAAAATTAACCTTAAATACTTAAATCTAGAACAGCCACAGCGAGTTTTTTTTTTAATTTTATATATTTTTTTTTATTTTTTTGTAATTATTAATATTTTTTTTGTATTTGTGCAATGTGTCCGCGAATGAGCTTAATTAAAAGCTTATCTAACCTGTTTGTATTGGCGGCGTTGTATAGAACTTCGTTGGAATAATAGTGCTTGTACTCCGACTCTGGTGTTCTGTAAAGTCCGAGACAAGCGCGAAGACTCTGTCTCTCAAACACCCGAATCTTTTCCATACGAGATGGTGCAACGCACATACACTTTCTTTACAGGAGCCCAAATCTCAACAGTAATTCAACTTTAAGCGAGTTGAATGCGCAGTCTGATTCCTTCTCGAAAATTCCTTCTCTTTGTCCTCCCACTGAAATCGTTATTGAGGACGATTTCAATGTACACAACTCCATTTCTCTCACCTATTCTGGGTCACACAACACCCGAAGGAAGGTGCGTCGAGATCTTTACTGGGATGTTCCTGGACAAACCCCCCATACTTTTTCTAACTTCTTCTCAACGTGATTAATATACTATTAGTGTAACTTCTCTTTGCACCATTGTGTGATTTTGGCAACTTATTCGTCTTCCACTAATTCAGCTAAAGATAAAAACTTCCCATCAGGACCTTTTGGCAATACGAAAAAGCCATCCGGAACGGCTTGAGTAGTTTTTTTTTCCGCATACTGGTCAATATGCTTCCACGATAGTGACATTGATGCCAGTGCGGAAATTATCACTAATAATAATATTTTTTTCTAAAGATGGAAAAGGAAAATCGGACAAAGCAAAAACAAGTTAGAAACTCTTGCGATTTCGTGATTGATAGACCAAAAACTACAAGAAAAAATTCTGCAATGTTCCAAAGGCAGTAAAATGATTGGCCATTTGTAAAAAAAATATTAAAAACTCCTCAACATTTTTAGTTCCAAATTCCAATGCTCAAACTTGCTCGCAGCTTATTTCGCTCTTCTTTGCATCACAGCAACGTTAGCCTCCTGTACTTGAGAATGTAAATTTTTCCGTAGGACAGATTTTTTTCCGCACTCGTACAGTAGCAAGAGTTCTCAAAGATCTTGATATACACAAATCCGCTGGTCCGCATTCTTTTGAAGAGGTATTCTTCCACACTGGCAAAGCCTTTTCATCTTCTAAAATTTTTCCTAGAATAGAAAACGGCATTTGTCCAGCCGGTACCTAAGAAAGGCGAGTCTTACTCCCCCTTCACCAACCGACCCATAGCACTTACGTTCCTTCTTTCTAAGGTCATGGTGCTGATTAACTGTCAGCTTAAGAAATATCTCGAAGACCAAAAGCTTCTTCACGACCGATTGTATGCAGCTTTAACAGCAATCGTTCCACTGGTGATCACAAATCATATCTCACCGAACAGTGAAATAAGTCTTTCGCTTTGGTGAAAGTAAGGTTGTTGCACTTGATATTTATCGAAAATGCATGATTTTGGAATCGATGGTACTCTTGTTGGTTGGACTAGAAGCTATCTTCCGTTCAATATAATATGTATTTGACGGTTCCGAGCCTGATTCTCAGCAAATAAATGCTGGTGTGCCTTATGGCTCTCTTCTTCATTTTTTTTATAAAAGATCCTCTGCATATTACTTCTAATCCACTAAACTGTTTTGCTGCAGACTCTACCCTCTCTCTTCTGATCGGCGCACAGTTTATAAAGCCTTTATGCATTTAAGACGCGAGTATAACTGCCATCTTTGGTGCTTGTTAAGCATCACTACACCTCCTCGATAGAATACAAAACATCTCCGAAACATTAGGCCCTCTCAAACTCCGTCGCAATGTTTCATGTCTTCCTTATTTTATCATTACTTTTATACAAAATGGGCACGACTGGGTCGCACGTACTTGCTCTTATCTGCCTAATTACATTGGAAGGCAAGATCTTTGACAAAAACAAATAACATTTACGTTGAAAGTAAAACAGTTTAAACTTATTAAAACTATCAAAACCACAATACTTAACGGTTTTTAGGAAAAATGAAGTATGCCATCGCACGTCTTAAATAACAAAGAATTTAAGAAAAAAGTATTTCGAAAACTGTATGACCGGTAGATAAAATCGTGTTTTTTATTTTTGTTTTTTTTTTAAAAAAAACTTTATTTGAGATTTTGGTATGCAGTTTCTTTTAGTTTATTGATATACACTTTATTTTAAAATTTTAAATAATGTTTTTTGATAGGTTTTAAAAATATTAACTTTCAAAAAAAAACTTTCAAAAATTAATTATAAATAGAAAAAAAAATATTTTTCAAAATGTTGGTATACAAAATTTATTTGGCTATCTAGGTCTTTTCAAACATAAAATTTGATTGAAATCCATTGAGCCCTTACTTTTAAAGTCGAAAATTAAAAAAAAAAAAAAATAATTATATTAAAGACACCGTTAATAGACTATTCCGGTAAATTTGGTTTCCATTAGATGGTAGCTTATGCCTACAAAAAAAAATTTCATCAAAATCGTTGGAGCCGTTTTCGAGAAAAATAAGCTTTTTAGACTTCTCTATGATCGTAATATCATGTTTGATTGTTATTATGTGGGTTTAAATTTAGTTTTTAAATGAACGTTATTTTTGTGCTTAAGTTGGTATTCTTGAATTATTTTTTTTTATTTTTTAAAAAAAGTTGTTAAAAAAAACCGTTTTATTTAAAAACGGCTCCTACAATTTTGAAAAAAATTTCACACTTTTTATATTTCCTAAAGAAATAAAATGGCGTTTAAATTATTTCACGCAATACATTTTAACGTACGTTATTCGAACAATCAAAAGTCACAAAAATCGAATAAATGCTTTGATGTTCACTTTAATTTTTTTAATTTTATTCTACAATGTGACCGCACATATGAGCAAGTACGTGCGATCCAGTCGTGCAATTTATTTTTTTATATTCACGCATTCTAAGCTTGCCTTATAGTCCCTAGAATGAACCAGCAGCATTTCTTCTCTTAAAAATGTCATCTTAATACCCGTCTCGCAAGGATTATTGCTCTTCAGTTCACGCTTAAGCCCAATTTCAAATGTATCATGAAATACAGATGTTTTTTAACCGAACAACACGAATTTTGAATAGTTTATCCAGCGAGGTTTTCCCCTGCCTTTTCAATTTGAAAGCATTCAATATTATTATTAATCGACACCTCCTGTCCCAACTTCCCTAATTTCTCAATGTTTACCCTGTGCGTTTTAACATTAAGAGGGCAACACAAATCCCTTTTTTTGTTTGCAATAAGAAACGCCTTCTTTGTTAATACCTTACCCAATGCAGCCCTGGCATAAGATAAGGATCCCTTTCTTATGTCCTTGTTCGTGCTCAAGCGTCGAATTCATGTTCTTCCTGAAAACCTATTGTAGTGATTCAATAGTGAAAAATTCTTTAGTTCTTATATATTTTTTTGTTCGATTCAGTCGTGAGAAATGTCATGCAACAAGGATTCCATATTCGAACCCCAATGATCCGATGCAACACCTTTACATTGGATTGCTGATAACCCTAACAGAACTTTCGTTTTTATTTACAAACATCGTGGGTTTTCAAAAACACATCTTCCCACAAAACAGTGTATTCATAAGTATCACATATGAGTTTTGGAGTGGTTACACCATCCAGCTTTGATTTCTTTCTTCTTTTTGTTGCAAGGACAAGGAATATTTTATTATCCTCACACAAGAAATCTCCACCGAACCCTTTTGAATGAGTATAGGTATATCTGATGCAGGAAAATTCTCGGAAACATGTTCTTTAAGAAATAAATGAAATTATTTCAAGTTCAACACTACAAGACAAGACACTCTAATAGAGAAGACACTTCAAAGGAATAACGAGTGTGATTGCATCTTTGGAAAATAAATAAGAGTGTTGCTCTTGGCGAATTGCACATACATATTTGCACCTTAGTTAGATAGTTTATCGAAGAGGGATTGAAAAGAAAGCTTTGAAAAATGAAGGGTGAAAAAGTCTACGGAATTGTGTTCGTTTTTTTTTATATTTTAACTATGTGACTGTAAGGCACAATGCCTTTTAGAATGCAACCGGATGATGGCCTTACATTGAAGGATTAGAACCCAGGTTTTTGTCATCACATAAAGTTTAGATCTACAGAACAAATTAATTCAAATAAAGATCCCCCCTCAAGCTTTCATCGAATAGTCCTTCAAAATTTATTCAGTCATTTTTATTTCATTTCTCTCAAATACTTAAAATCTTTGTTTTTTTTATTCTTTTGTACTTTTTGGCTATGTCATAGCATGAACAAACGCATACGATGTCTTCAATGTTCCAAAATTATTGAATGTGCACCATATGATACGCAAGTCCTCATTCAACACATAAGAACCGATCATCCAGAAATTAAACTTCCCGTTGATGATACAATGGATTCTCGAAACCAAACAAGCCCATCAACCAGCATCAATCATCCTGTAGAAATTCCTCTTCCCCAAAGTGTAGCTGCTGCTGACCATTTTCCAGACATAGATATTCACATGGAGGAAACAACTATTCGCAGTACGCCGGATTCTAAGCCAATTTATACACGCAAGTATAAAATAACTACTCCTCTTACCCCACGCAGTCCCCAAAAACGACGAATGTACAAGACATCCATAGAGAAATGGCGCCCGGCCAAAGGTTCAATTTATTGTCCAAAGTGTGGAGCTAACAAAAGACCCATTATAAAATCCAGATCAGAGAAGGTAACGACCAAGAAAAATCCGCACATATATATAATAATAAAATCCCATTCCCGAAGTTATCTTATTCCAGCATTGGAGCCGCCTGTATATTGTCCTGCTGGCCATTGTGCTTCCTGCCGTGCTTGTTTCCGGCCCCCACTAGAGATTACCTTCACTGTGCGGAATGTCATAATTTTCTGGGAATGTACGACAAACAGAGGAATTGCGTTCGACCAAATCGTCATTTTGTGGAGAATGATGGCTGCCATAGTGAATTTTCAAAAAATAATTTTGAAAATAACGGCCACGAAACGGAGGAGTTCAGGGTGCGTTCGGAAAATAGGCGTTGATAAAATGTTGGTATAAATGAGCTTTTGTGAATATTTTGTTGTAAAAAAAAAGTCTAGTCTAAACAAAAACCATTTTGAAAGCTTATAGTTATTTATTTATGGTTGACAAGCTTTCTTAAAAGCTTGACATACACCAGGGTTGCCAAAAAAATTTCTTCTTAACAAATTCAGTTTCTTTTATGGAAAGCTTTGTTTGTAGTCCATTTTAAATTGGGGAACTAAAGTAAATTTTCCATAAATTAAGATTTTTATTTTATAAAAGAAAAAGAATTAAATGGTTAATAACAATAGTCAAACTTTTATTATGGCTTTTTAATGTTTTTGAAAGTAAATTTATTTTGTGTTATGATAAAGTTAATTGTTATTGATTATTTTGATCTCCTTCATTTGATTTTTGTCTCATATAGTTTCGATACTGAGAGTCTTCTTCAAGGCCTGTATGTTGGGCTTTAAATTGCTTACGTTTGTACCAGCTGAGCTGAATATCCCGACCAATATAGCATCCACATTTTGAGCAGTAATGATTGAAGTCATGTCGTCCTTCCCATTTTATTGGGTCACTAGATTTTTAAGTAAAACAAACAATAATTAAATAAAGAGTTGCCACTTTTAGTAAATAAAGATGAGAGAATAAGTTTCTAACGCGTAATCTTCGAAAGTTATTAGCTTATTCTCGTAAATTGAATTGGGTAATACTTTGTATTTTTATAAAAAATAAACGTTTGGTGATATTTTTTGTTTGTATGATTTATTTTTGAAATTAAAATATTACTTTTAACTCACTTTATTTAGTAAAAAATATATTGTAACAACAACAACTATTGCTAGTTGTTTGTTGTTGTTTATTTTGTGGAGTTTTGTTGAATAAAATTCAATTCAAAGGTTTAGTGTCCTTTACTCCAATACATATGTGCGTTTCGCCCAATTGCTTATTGCAATGGGTTTTATTAAGAGTCGGTAATCACCGACCTTTTTTGTGCGTCTTAGAAGAGCATGAACAGTCTAACTGATGAGCCCACCGTTCATGCTTGGGCGAAACGCACATATTGGAGTTAAGGACAATAAACCTTTGAATTCACTTTATTTAATTTACAATACAATTTTTGCAAAAAAAAAAAACAATCATTGGACTATAGCTGCATGTGCGGCTAATGTTTTAAGGGTTTCTTTTTGCTTTGAATTATTCTTGAACTGCGAATAACAACTAAAATTGTTGTTAAAAAACATGAGAGCTACGCAAATAATTGAATGTCAGTTTTTGTGTTTATATTTTTTATATGAATATGGCCCGATGTTTTATTTATTTGTTCAATAACGTCATTGATGTGCAGTAAGCTTAAAATTATTTTTTTTTTAATTTCAAAACAGTTATTTAAAAGTAACTTTAAAAACTGTCTATAATTTTGAGAGAAATTCATACTTGTTCAAAGTTTTTTAGAGAAATGAAATAGCATTATTATTTTCTTTGTTCTCAAAGACTTTTACGTCCTTTTTATGATGGATCAACATTAAAACCCTCAAAGACAGAATAAGATCCTTCAAAATGCCAATAATAAATATAAAATTATAAAATTAAATTATAAATTGACTGTATTTCTTCTTGTAAGCCCGAGCAATATATTGACGGTATGTGACATTGTTAGAAATTCGCAAATGATGCGTCTATTTTGTTTAGCTTTCTCACTTACTTGACGGATTAATATTAAATGTTAACAGTCAAAGTGATGAGTCATATCTATTTTACGGACAGGTGGAACTTAAGATAGTTTATTAACAATTTCTACATAATTTGAATAAAAAATGATATCGGCAAAAATTATTTCACGATAAATGGCGCTGTGGTCAAGCACTCAAAAGCGAATATTGAAACCTTGTCATCGAACACAATTCGAAAATATTTGTTTATTAGGTGAATAATGTTCAATATGATGAGTTTGAAATCGATTATATCTTATGATTCGCCGTAACGCTTCACCTTTTGCTTTTAGACTGAAGTTCTCAAAGAATCTTTTTGCAACACAGTGGAGTCTTCCTAGGATGTCACATTTCATAGGGTACCTGGCCACGATGTCGACGGCATTAAGGATAAGGAAGAGGCACACTATTTAGTAAAAATAGGAGCAATGGCATGTAGCACCCTTAATAGGGCCAGGGCCTTGATGCGAAATAGGCAAAATCAAAACGGAAGAAAGAGATGCCAGCAAATTAAAAATTTGCAATAAACTCACTCATCCCTAAGCCTAGGCTTGGATCAGACGATTAGTAAATATGTTCACAAATATTTGTCAAAATTAAAGCACTATTTGGCTATTTTTTAATTGCTTTTATAGGTACTATAATGCAAGTATTGCATTCGTGCAGAAAAAAAAATTGAGATAATAATCAAACATAACATTACGATGGTAGAGGAACATATTTGAGTTGCTGACAAAATTGTGTCTGTCTGTCAGTACAGATGTATTTTGGACTACAGCCTAAACGGTTGCCCCAATCGTCTTCAAATAAAGAACTTAAGGTTATTTTGAAATTCTACAGAGGATTTTTTAAAATTTTTTTTAGCTCAATATTTAGCTCATATTAACGGTTCCTGCCATATAACCGTTAAGTAAAAGCTTTTTGGTTTTGTTCACTATTCTTTAGCTGTAAATTATGTTTTATCATGCATATTAATCAAGCGACATTCTTTTATTCGCTGATGGCGTCAAGATTTGTGAGACAAGGTTAGCTATGACCGCATTCTACTGCAGGCTATACTAATAATAATACTAATAGGTTTAGTATTTGGTGCAGAAAATGTGGTATTTCCCTAAACCCATAAACTCTGTGGCGTCTTCATTTGAGAGTCCGTTTTAGTTCAAACTTTGAATTTACTCAACACGTTAATTTTATTGTGAAGAAAGCTAGCTTTATGCTTGGATTTAACAATGGGCACAGGTATAAACTCCTTATAACGAAATTAATTAGAACAGAATTGAAGCAATCCAACACAATTTCATTCGTTTTCTCCTAAGGGTCTACTTTGGAATGATCCGTGTTCTGTTAATGACGTTTTAGTATTTCTTCATCAATTTATTAAGGGCAAAATAGATTCTCCTTCATTGGGTTAAACCACCACTTGCTTAGATCTGAAATCCTGCTATTGACTTTCCTATACTTTCCAACTACGGCATACATATGAAGCCCGACCTTTAGTCAAACTAAGATTTGATAATTCAACGCTCATCTTCGACCAATGATATCGAGAGTCAAGGTATACTGTAAGTTTTTATCATATAAAAAGGATTAAACTCACATCTTGAATGTTACGCATACGCCACAGTGTTTTTTTTTTTTTTTTTTTTTTTTTTTTTTGAAAACTATCTGTTCTCAAAAAACTTGAAGCTAGTCTAGTATCTTCACATTAGCCTAAGAACACGGCACCCTTAAAACACCGTGCGAACATTTAGGAAATAAAGAAGTTTTGAAATTCTGCATATCAAAATGGGGGTAAAAACAAAGCCAAGCAAAGCGGTCCACATTCGTGTAATGCGACCAAGAAAGAATATCTGTTCTTAACCGAAAATTTCTATCATAAAAGCAATTAGA
The DNA here is from genome assembly GCA_963971375.1 of Platycheirus rosarum. Classification (NCBI taxonomy): domain Eukaryota; kingdom Metazoa; phylum Arthropoda; class Insecta; order Diptera; family Syrphidae; genus Platycheirus; species Platycheirus rosarum. The sequence goes on along the minus strand of OZ020510.1, from coordinate 26,521,685 downwards.
ACTTTGAGTTTACTGCAAATGGGACTGAAAGCAAATCGGCTTTTTCTTGAGAACTGTCAGAAGGAATATTGTAAACGACAAAGGCAGGAACCGACGACGATGAAAAAATAAATTCTGCATGATAATTTATTTAAAATAATATGTTTAAATACATTTTAGAACAAATTTTTTAGAGTTTCCAATAGTTTTAAGCTAATACAGTTTGATTGATCAGCTATATCTGATAACGCTTAAAAACTGTTTACCATAATATTAAAAAATTATTATTTTTCAAAAAAGGGAAAATAAAAAAACACGATCTTATCAAAATTGATCTTACAATACCCGAAATACTTTTTTCATTGAGTAATTGTTATTAAAGTTTTGTCATGGCACACTTTATTTAGAACCCGTTTTGGAAGGTGATTTCGAACGTCAAAATTTTGGGTTATAACTTTAACTAAGCAAGTACGTGCTACCCAGTTGTGTCCATTTTTACTTGCGATTATAGGTACTATAATGCAAGTTATGGATTCGTGCAAACAAAAACCTAACAATCAAACATGACATTACGATACTAGCGAAGTTGAAAAAAGTGGGTCCGGAAATTCCGTCCGTCTGTCTGTCTGTCTGTTCGCGCCTAAACGGATTGGCCGATTTGCTTCAAACTTGATATTTAGTATTTATTAGGTAGTATCTCGGGGGCGTTTTTAATTTTTGCTCTAGGTCAAAAAATAACGGGACCTGCCATACAATCGTTAGCAAAAAGTTTGATTTTCTCGAAAACAGCTCTAACGATTTTGATAAAACTTTCAGCGTGCTATTTTTTTTTACAATTCATTTGTTCTATATCGGTACCTGTAATAGAACCGGTTTTTTCAAATTCGGTTTGTCGTAAATAATTATTAAGATTTCAATAAATTTTTTCGCATAATGAAGTCCTTTAATTCAATTAATATTGCATTTCAGAATTTTCAAAAACTTTTTTCTTCAATTTTTTAATTTTTAAAAAAAAAATTGGTTTTCAATAATTTGAAAACGGGTTGATTGATTTTTTTAAACAATTTTCCCAGATAAAAACTACAGATTTCCTTATAATACTAAAAAAAATTAAAATATTTTTTTCGAAAAGTTTAAAAAAACGACTTTTAAAAAAACTGGTCGAACAATTTTCAATATTTTTTCTTCCTCGATAGACATTATTTTTTTTCAAATTTTATTGCATACTTAGTTTTTTTCCGAGAAAACTCTTAAACTAATTAAAAAAATGAAAGAATTATTTTTGAGTTTTTTTTTTTTTGTTTTTTTTTTTTCAAAAACGGTTTGTTTTGATAATAACTACCAGCTGGTAGATGTTGGCATACTCAAAAACAAAATTGGAATATGTTTTTGAAAAGTTTTTCAAAAAAAATGTTTTTTGAAAAAAACTAGTGAAATGATTTTGAAAAAACGTTTTCTTAAAATTCAAAACTGTAAAAGAAATTAAATGGCTTACTTCATTGTTTCCAAAAAAAAAAAAAAAAAAAACATTTTAACTAGTGTTTTTTAAGTGATTAACAAAATTTCTAATAATTTTTTACCTCCTTTTTTTTCAAAAATATCAAGCCCCAAGACCACTGTCGGACATTAGAACAAGTTCGTGCGACCCAGAATGAATGAAAATTAAGAATGAAAATGGTTGGTTCTACTTGTAGATTATATTTATTTAATGAACTGATATCCTGCCATCAAGTAGAGGAAATTATTTTTTATCAAGTGGCCGCCGTCAAAGTTGATGACTTAACGGAATAGTTTTATGGCATTTTCTATCTTTTGTGTCAGCACTTCAGGCGATAGGTTCTCGCAATCCTTTCGGATATTGGTCAAGTTTATAAGAAGAATGCCAGATGTTGTTTGTTGGTATCCCGAAAGAAAGAATCCCATTTACAAAATCCCTTATATTTCCTATATTTTTAAGAAAATAATACATCACTGTATACTTTTCCTTTTATATGAAATTAGTTACACTAAATGATGAGAGTCGAGTTTAAATGTTGGTATACCAACAACAAGAATCAACAATATTTTAGAAAATTATAGTTAATTATATAAAAGCACTGAAAATTGCAGAAAATATTAGCAAAAAGAACCGGAGTTTCGTTTTGCAGGATTTTGTAATTTCTTCAATTTATTAGGCATAGTAGACGCAAGAAGGAAAAAAGTCGTTGAATTTTGTTATACTGAATTAAGTAGCGTTCCCACCTATATTCAAAGTACTAACCTGCCCGAACCATTGAATGAATAATTGTAATTTTTTATAATCTTTTTTTCTTGCGATTATAGGTAAATGTAAGTTTTGCTAATTATTTTGAGATAATAATCAAACATTACATTACGATGATAGAGTTACTGACAAAAATTCTGTCTGTCTGCACGCACATATGTATTTTGGACTACAGCCTGAGAAGGGTTTTTTCAATTTTTTTAGCTCAAATATTAACGGTACCTGTTATATTATTTTTCTCGAAAATGGTTCCAAGAATTTGTATGAAAAAAGTCAGTGAGCTATTGTATGTAAGAGTTATATTTTGGTGAAAAAATATGTAAGATGGTGGGCTAAAAACGGTACGGTTTTTTTTAGGACGGTTTTTTTGTATTCGACTTTCTCGAGAACTGGTTTACCGATTACTATCAAAATTCATATTCAGGAAGATGTAAGTGGCCTAAGTAAATTCAATTTAAAATATTTTCTAAATCTTTTTTTTCGTATTTTTAATATTTAAAAAAAAAATTTTTTTGAAAAATCGATATTTTGAAAACGCGTATTTGATTTTTTTTTAAATTTTGTTTTTAAATGTACGTTATTTTTGTGCTAAGGTTTGCATACTTTAATTATTTTTTTTATTTTTTTTAAAGTTGTTAAATAAAAACCGTTTTATTGCCTTCCTACGATAAAAAAAAAATTCTCTTTTTTCTCTTTTGCATTGAAAATTCGAAGTTAGTACCTATGCGCCATTCGAAATACTAATGCGTAGCACACATTTTTTTTTTATTCGTAATTGTTTTTCAACGCAAAATTACTTAAAATTACGCCCCGAGGCGTCAAACTTATTTCTCATTCATCTCACAAAAAAAAAAAACTAAAATGAAAATCTCACAAGTCACTGACTTGACACTCACCAACATAAACAAAAATTTATAGAACAAACTATCTTTTGAGCCCAGGTGACTGCTTCCAGACGTAACGTACTCAATCCGACAGCATTGCATGCTGGGCAATGAATCTCAGTTGGCTCCTTTTGAAGGTGACCAATGGTTTTCGAAGACGGTGGCGGCGAGTTCATGTTTAAAAGCTTAAATACAAAAATGATATCTAGTTCTCTCTCTCGCTCTCAAAATTAAACACTTTCACTTTTGCTCGAAAGACCGATTAATCACTTTGGAACTCCTCATCCGATCCGTTTCTCCACCCAGAATACAACTGATCCCAAAGACAACTAAAACAAAAAATAGACTCACTTGGAGACCGGCCAGTCTAATAAAGCTTTTTTGGTATTCGCAATTCGTGTTCGCCATCGTGTCATCATCAATTCATCATCACTGAGATCCAGAAAATCTCTCTTTTAAATATATCTCTTCGTTCTTGGATAAAGCGATTATGTGATTTATTTTTTATTTTTCTACATTAATTGTATCTAAATCTAGAGTTGTGGCCTTCGAAAGGTTCCCAGATATTCGCCACAGCTGGAGCAATAATGCTGTTTGTAGCATCTAAGCCATTTCCTCTTCATTATGGTCTTGCCTTCGGTCTTGCAGAACGGACAAGTGACCTCATGTGCTTGTGGACCAACAGCGAAGTAATATACCTTTGGAGCTACGAGTTGTTCTACCTGATGGACTGGCTCATCCTCAACACGAGTTGTCTGCACTTCTACCATTTTGGTTGCTGAAATAGCTTTTTATTAGAACCTATATCTTTTATATTGACCATGGTAGATTACTTGAAAGAAGGAACTGGTTTCTCTAACTATGTGCGGATTTAGGTTCTGCGTGCGGCCACGGTGATAGGCGGCGAGAATGTTTTAGATTTAATTTCGTACTGAACTACACATCCATCCCAATAGCTTTATTGAGTCTAATGAATGACTGTGTCCAAATTGCTCCGCAACCTTTCTCTGTTTTCATTAACTCAAAATCCAAGCTTTTTTCCTACAAATAAAATCATAATGACGAACAGTGGGATACAGAGTCAGGGTAGTAGAAAGAGCACATTTAAATAAGTGAATTGAGAATAATTATGAATAAGGAGTGTATTTAACAAAATTCGTTAACTATGGTTAGATTGAGGTGGCAGTCATAGAAACCAATATAAAACGCACGAAAACAATAGGGTGAATCAAAATTGGTGTGCACCAGGGAAGAATGTTGAGTTCTTTGTCCTTTATCACAATCCTAAGTAAATCAAAAAATATATACGTCAGGAATGCATGTTGGTTATCAGCTTCTTCCATTCAAAGAATTGTTACTTAATATCCTCAGACTGAAATCGTTATTTTTCGTATTTCTCGTGCTCTATCCTACAAGCTACAGAAAATATCCCAAAAAGAAACATATGGCATTACGAGAAAGCCCACTGGGAAGGTCTAAACAATTTTTTTCAATAAGTTTAATTGGTCACTGTGCTCCTTCGGTAGTGACGTAGATTATAGTGCCGATATGATTACAAACACTGTTTTCCTTGGTATGAGAAAATTTATCCCAAATTGGTTAAAAAGTATCAAACCAAAAGTAAATTCTTGTTTTAACTCAAATTGTAAAAAGGCTATCAGGGTGATAGAAGTAAGTTTTCTGTATTTTAAAGCCAACACTTTAAGGAAAATGGGAAGAAGTTTTAACAAGCCATCTGTCCTATTTCATAGGCCTCTATCCAAGAGGATGGAAGACAGCATTTTTCCAGCCCGTACCTAAAAAAGGCGTATCTTCATCTCCCGCAAACTGCCGACCAATTGTACTTACATCCTTTTTTTCAAACGCTGATAAACTATCAGATTAAGAAATATCTTGAGACACGAAAACTTCTTAATGACCGATCATACTCCACTGTTCCACTAGTAATATGATGGTTTAAATCACCGAACAGTTTAATCAATCTTTTCACCGTTTTGGATAAAATAAGATTATTGCACTTGATATTTCAAAAGCATTTGATAGACTGTGGCATGAAGCTCTTTTATCGAAAATGCTTGCATTTTGAATCGATAAATCTTTTATTCGATGTATTAGAAATTACCTTTTCGACCGTTCCATTCGTGTTGTTTTGGACGGCTTCCAATCTGATAGTCACAAAATAAATGCTGGTGTGCCCCAAGGCTCTGTTCTTCCTCCAACACTCTTCCTCATTTTTATCACTGATCTCTTGTCTAAGACTTCAAACCCATTAAATTGTTTTGCTGATGACTGTACCCTCAACTTTTCATACTCGTTTCCAAATTCACTTCCCTGTTCTAATAGGTGACAAGAATATAACAGAAACATTTGATTCGCTAGAACATCGTCGAAATGTTCCTGTCTCTTCCTATTCTATCGCTTTTTTTCTATAAACAATGCTCCAGCGAAATAACCAGTTGCATTTCTCCCCTTAATTTTTTTCCCCGAATTACTTCCGCTAGGAATGCTCATAGATTCGCCCTTGAGTCTTATTCCGCACGTAAAGTATAAAGGTAGAGACTCAATCCTTAGCCGCACTACACGAATTTGGAATGCTGTACCCGGCTCGATTTTCCCCTTCCTTTACGATTTACAAATATTGAAAACCAAAGTGTATTCGGTACCTTCTTTCATTTTCTATCCAATTTTCTTAATGCTCGCACTGTTGCGTGCGCGCCGATTATAAAAAAGGGGTCGGAAAATTCTTTGAACCAACGTTTTACAAAGCCAAGTGTCGAGTTGGCCTTAGAGATGATACTATCGATATGTGCCAAGGTCACGAATCGAATCCACATTAGATATGGGTTGATTATGAAGAAGGTAGATACGTGCTTTTATACGTTTACGTGAAAAGTGATTGACTGGCATTTGGCAATATTTAGCCCTGAGCAGTTTTTAAGGCACCAGAGTGAGAAACTTATCGCCTTGCCAAAGTCAGTAGAGATAACATCTACCTGCTTTCCGTTCTTTAGGGCTAAAAGGGTATGGGGTACATTGCTCTTAGGACCCTTTTTGTCTATCGGTGTTATAAAGGAGGTTTTCCATATCTGGGGGAATTCACTTGAGATCACGATAAGCTAAACATTTTGGAGAGTGGGGAAGAGAGGGTTAATGAACACTTTTTTAGGAGAATTGTGGGGAGACCATCAGAGCCGGTGGAAAATTCGTTATTAAGTTGTTTCAATTTATTTTCAATAAGATAAGGGTCAACTGTAAGAGAAAGAAATGCACTTATGCAGAAATCCAGCAAATAATTGAAATAATCTGAACCAGGTTCAAAGGAATCGTCGGTGAAAGATTGCTTGAAAAATGTGGCAAAAAAATTGGCGATATCTTGTAGATTATTCGAAATATAAGTATTGAAGGAGAATGAGTTAGGATAACCATCAGTCTATCTTTTATAATTGACGAACTGGAAACACGACTTCAGATCATTTATGAGGTTGGATTGAGTTTCTATTAAATAACGTTGGTAAAAAGAGAGAAAAAGAAAATAAGAACCGAAATAGTTGGAATAGTCGGCGAGAGACCGAGTGCGAAGGAAAATTGCCCAATGCCCACAACTCGTTTTTGTTTTGCAACGTTGCTAACAACTCGTTTCTTTTGTTTCCCAAAGAACGAAGCTGGCGGTTGTACCAGGGTGGGAAGCAAACGAAGTTTTAAGGCGACAAACGAAGATAGGAAGAGATATAGATTTAAATCTTTCTTTCTAAAATATGTATGTGGCATTTTGTTTAGTCAAGATATGTTAAGCCCATTAAACACAGAATTATTAAATGAGGAAAAAGAAATCATGTAGAATTGTTTGCCTGAAAACACAATACTGTCTTCTGTCTTTAAAGTGGAATGGTACTCACATCGCGGAAACTAATCATCTCGAAATTCTCGGTCACTAATCAACTGTGTGAAACTACATTTGGAACTCCTTCGACGATCTAAGGAAATTCGTTTTCCTTTTTGATATGGCTGCTATCAAAAAAAACGTATATCCGTCCTAGACTATATTAAAGATCTCATATCGGGGTGCATCTTTAAATCGCTTGAGTCTTTTGAATGCTATTCAGAGGAGAGCATTCAAAATATTAGAACATTCCATCAATGTTGTCTATCTCTTTACTACTTTTATATCTACGTTCTAGAATCGAAGGAAATAGCCAGTTGCATTCCTTCCTTTAAACTATTCCACCGTAATATTTGGGCTTCCAGGAATCCACTAATTTACCCTCGAGTCCCATTAAGGCTAGATATTCGTTCTTCAGCCGTACAACTCGAATGTGTTGTTGTTTAACCTTACTTTATTCTCCAATCCCATTATGATCATCAAAAGTTCAAGACCGATATGCATCGACATCTCTTTTTAAAACCCCTCCTTATATTCTAAGCTCGAGCTTTGCTCACTGATATTAAGAGCAAAGCAAAAAAAGCTCTTTAGCGTGTGATGACTATAAAAAACGCCCAATCGACAAAATTCAGTAGTGAACAATCTCGTCTCACTTCTCGAGAAAATTCAGATCTTCTACTCCAGAAATTGGTAAAAATCAAGTTGAACTTGGAATCAAAATAACAAAAGAAAAGATTGATTTGTCCTTTGGTAATGATGAGTCCTGATATGGTATGAATGATGACAAACTAGTATCGTAAAACCAACATTAAGTTCGCTTAGTAATGAACAAACAAAAACTTTTTGTAATTTCCTTTTTTATTTGAGTATGTACCAAAACATAAATTAAATCTGTTTCCGTTATTCAAAATCCGACTACGTAAACTGTTTATCGAAACTTGAAAATTTGAATTGTTTACTATTCTCTAACATCTAGCAATTCGAATAATCCACGCAACAAGAAAAATTACCGCAGAGATGCTAAATGAAAATAACATAAGTAAAAATTGATTTATTTTTCTTTTTCCAAAAATAAATGTATTTAAAATCTCGACAAAATGTATAAAAAAAAAAATATATAAAATAAAAAAAATACTCTTTACAGTACGATCAGTTCGAATTCTTCAGATACTTTTTCGCTTTCATTACTCGCCCAAAGTAGCAGCCACAATTCTTGCAATAATGATTCGTATCGGTAGACCTACATGGATGTGAGAAACTTCTAAAGAAACAGCAGCAGCACAATCTAAAAAAAAAAATACGAAACCAAAAAAACTAGAAGCTATTGTGAAAAGAATGTTAATGAAATGAAAATAAATACACAATTTAAAAACAAAAGAAAAACATTAAATATACAGAGTAATTCCTCTTCGAATTGATATGCTTGATTTTCAAATTCGCGAAGCTCTCCCACTGTTCCACCAAAATGATGTCATGACATCATTGTTCCACTGTGTCAGTGGGTGGAAAATAGAATTATTGCTTAATTGAAAAAAAAAATAAAAATTAATACAAACAACGCTTCTTACACAAAAATAAATGAATAGAGTCCATTGATAGTGCTATTGTACCATTTAAGGTCATGCACGACGTCCGATGGCGCGCGGATATGACATGCCGGACAAGTTATTTCCACCGGCCCCTTAGGAAGGTTTAGGAACTGTCCAACTAACGGTGTGGCAAAATTGTCAAGTAATTTTTGTTCTTTGATTTTATCTTCTGCAGATTGTTGATCATCTGTTGCAGTATCTGTAGCCGGTTGACTCATTGTTGTTCCCAGAAAATTAATAAGATTTAAAACAAAAAATCGAATTCAACTGAAAACGCGACGATTGGATACCGTGATCATCACTCAGATCACTTTTACTCGACTACATCTACATCACGCATTTGCTATCTGACAAATTTGAGAATTGTATAGATACATTAAGAGAGAAAAGCATAGAGCTTTCGAGATTGAGGGAGCTTTTAATTATTATTCATTGTTTGAGATATTTTTTTCTTTTTAAATGCGTATTGTAGTATTTCTTATAGCCATACATATTATTATTTTTTTTTTTATTAGAAATGAAATTAGTTTTACGTAAAGCTATGTAGTTTTTTTTCCAGTTTTATCAAAATAAATCAAAACTTATTTAAACTTTAAAACTAATTTAAATTAAAAAAAAATCGGTATTTTCGAAGAAGCTGTTTTTTTAATTTGACAGCAAAAATTAAAAGTCAATTTGTTTTTGTTGTTTTCAAACAAAAAACGGTGCATTGTCACAGGCCCGGATGCTGGATTTCGATTAGTGGGCAATTTTCGTATAATTTTGCCTACCTTGAAAAAAAAATCATTTATTGAATGCGTACACCTTTTTTAACGATTTTTAGTATGTCACAATTAAGAAACGCTATTTTCGCATCCCAGTGTTCTACAATAAACCCTTCCTTGGCAGAGACTGACATTAAGATTCTGAAGGTTGTTTGCTTGACAAGCGGTGAAGACGATCTGCCACATTTTTGTGAGAAACCTTGGGCGACTAAATGAGCTTTAAATCCTGTGTCTAATTCGAACACCGGGGTACTGCTTATTGCGAGGAACTGACAAAACATCCAAGAGTAAAATTTGTCTCGAAAGAGTGCATCTCATGTAGCCGTTCGGACTCGGCGGTAAACTGTAGGTCCCTTCCATTCTTGCAACAACACACCCACAGGAATGGTTAGGATTATAAATTACTAGGCCTTGGCTCCTTAAGGAGCTGTCGCGCCAATAAATTTAATTTATTTATTTACATAATTCTTAGAACTCAGAAATTCGAATTTGTGTTTTAGTAAGTTTGTCGTGATATATTCACATATATTCTTGTAGAAATCTACAGTAAAACCATAGTCAATTAATTTTCGTACGGACAACAAATTTTCTCCAATGTCAGGAACATACAACATACATAGTACAATACATCAGTAAGTGTCACGAAAGATTCTTCATTTTTATGATTGGTAAACTTTATGATTCCCTTACCACGTCCTGCAGTTGTAACCTCATCACCATTAGCAACATTGATCTTCTCATGATGATTTAAATTAGGTTCCTTAAAGAAACCCTTGTTACTATATATGTGGCAAGTAGCTCCAGAGTCAACAATCCAACCATCTTTGCTTTTGCTACCATGAAGAGATATTCACTACTATCCTCAACTTTGTTAGCTTTATTTGGTTTGACAGATCATACTCCAGCAATTTTATCACTGAGTCAAGCAGAAATAATAGAAAAAAGTAATCTTATGCTCGTGAATAAGAGAACAAACTGGAACGAATTCTTGAAAGTTTTATAAACCTAAGATCTCCCATGCAAACAAGTAAACAAATTGATCATGAAGTAGAACAATTTATTGCTGATGTCCAACAGGCTGCAGAAGAAAGTACTCCAACTATTTCGAACACGAGGAAAAAAGAAATAAAATATCCTGTCGAAATAATAATAATAATAATAATAATAATAATAATAATAATAATATTATTAATGATAATAATATTGTAACTATGTATCTGTAGGGCACAATGCCTTTTAGAATGCAACTGGATGTTGCACGACACTAGGTAGAATAATTAGAAAGATAGGAAAGATTTTTTTACGGTGCAGTAGATCGAAAATTAGGTGACTATTTTCTCACGTAAAACCCACTTCCCAAACTGAGAGTCGAACTCACGATCTCTCGCTTAGCAAGCAAACATCTTATCCACTGCCCCAAAAGAAGAGCGTGAAGAAAATAGCAAGCTACGAGATTTCCTGTTGATAAGGCAGTTTTTAACAATCTTAACAATCAACTGAAAAAAAAGAATCTGTAAATTCAAAAATGATTCACTTAGTAAATTCCTGAAAAGTCTAACGGCAGTTACTTCTACCGAATACTCCTTATAGAAAGCAGCGAAGCGCCTAAAGAGACCCCAGACCCAAGACCCGCCAATACAATCTTAATATGGTAAATGGATCAGAAACACGAAAAAAAGGCTGATCTCTTTGCCAAACATTTCGCAAATCTCTTTAAGCCATTTCCAGCAAACACAGCTGCAGATCCCTTACAATTTGTTGATTGAAATGACGAATGTCAAATTCCTATTGTCACGCTCAAAGAAGTAAGAAGCATGTGTCAACGTAAGTTGCCTAACAAAAAATCTAATAACTGCTCAGGTTTTGAAAGAAATGCCATCAATAGCCTTCAAGAAACTCCAATTTATAATTAACGCATGCCTTAAACTAAGATATGTGCCACATCATTGGAAAATTGCAGAAGTCATTGTTATGCCCAAACAAGGTAAACCACCAACATAAGTTACATCTTACAGACCAATATCGCTTATACCCAATCATGGTAATTTTTTTTCGAAAAATTGCTCCTAAAAAGGCTCAGCAAAATAATAAAAGAAACAAGACTAATTCCAAACCATCAGTTTGGATTTAGAAATAAACATTCCATGATAGACCAAGTGCATCGAATTACTGATGTTGTGCAAAAGGCACTTCAAGAAAAACAAGTACGTTTGACTCTATTCTTAGATGTTGCTCAAGCCTTTGACAAGGTTTGTCACTTGGGACTTGAGTGCAAACTGCATATGGACCTTCCCAGGCAGTGCTAGGAAATACTGAAATCCTACGTTACGAACCGACTCTTAAGAGTAAGGTACGTCCAAAATTACTCGGAAATAAAGAAAATTAAAGCCGGTTTACCACAAGGTAAAAGTCCTAGGACCAGCATTGTATTTGTTATATACAAGGGACATTCCAGTGGACAATAACGCTATCATGGCCACTTTTGCTGATGATACTGCAATCAGCAGATAAATCAGTTACAAAGGCTATTTAAAAATTGAAAAATGCTGTCGATCAAGTTAATGATTAGACGCAAAAATGGCGTATCAAATTAAAATCAAATTAAAAGACACAAAATGGACGCAAATAAACTTCATAAAACATAAGCAATGTTCTAATTTTTATAAACAGTATAGCAGTACCATACTGCAATACCGCCAAATACCTTGGATTGACTATGGATTCAAAGCTTAAATAGAAAGACCACATCAAAAATACTAGGAAAGAATTTTGATCTATCTATCCAGAATAAACTAATGTTATATAAGCAAGTATTGAAACTAATGTTATATAAGCAAGTACTGAAACCCGTTTAGACATATGGCATCCAACTTAGGGGTTGTACAAAGAAAACAAATGCTGAACCCATCCAAAAATTCAAAACAAGGTCCTTCGTGGAATAATTAATGCCCCTTGGTATATAAGATATAGCGATCTACATCGTGACCTTCAAATTTATCTGGTTACAGAAGTGGTTAAAAAACACGCTGTATCACACAATGACAGACTGCAAAGTCATACCAACTTGCTTGATAGAATACAAAATAGAGCGTTAAGATTGATAGGAAATAGAACTGCCACTGAATCAATTGCTCCTCTCGAACACAGACGCAATGTTTCAAGTCTTTCCTTATTTTATCGTTGCTTTTACAAAAAATGTTCACTCGAAGTAGCCAGTTGCATTCCTCCCCTTAAAAGTTTCGCCCATAATACTCGTCTCGCAAGGAATGCTCATCAGCTTACCCTTGAGCCCAACTTCGGACGTACCGTGAAATATAGGGATTCTTTTTTTAGCCGAACGACACGAATTTGGAATAGTTTACCCGGCGAGATTTTCCCTTGCCATTTTGATCTGCAAACATTCAAAACGAATGTTAATCGACACCTCCTATCTCTCCCCTCCCTATCTTCCGAATGCCAGCGCAGAGTGCTACATTAAAAGGGAAACAAGTAGTCCTTTGTGCGCGCGTTAATTATAAAAAAAAAAACTCCGAGATGGAGATCGTCTTAAATGTACGAAACAATGTTCGGATATTAAGAGGTGTTCTTCCACACTGGCAAAGCCACTGCGTAAGCTTTTCCATCGCTACTACTCTTCTGGAATCTTTCCTAGAAGATGGAAAACAGCATTTGTCCAGCCTGTCCCTAAGAAAGGTGACCCATCCTCCCCCTCCTCCTACCGACCCATAGCACTGACATCCCTTCTTTCTAAGGTCATGGAAACACTGATTAACCGTCAGCTTAAGGAATATCTCGAAGATCGTAAGCTTCTCCATGACCGCCAGTATGGCTTCCGCAGCAACCGTTCCACTGGTGATCTGATGGCATATCTCACCGAACAGTGAAACAAATCTTTACATCGCTTTGGTGAAAGTAAGATTATTGCTCTTGATATCTCCAAGGCATTTGATAGAGTTTGGCATGAAGCTCTCTTATCGAAAATTCGTGCTTTTGGGATCGATAATACTCTTGTTTGTTGGATTAGAAGCTATCTTCTGGACCGTTCAATACAAGTTGTATTGGACGGATTCAAGTCTGATTCCCATAAAATAAATGCTGGTGTGCCCCAGGGCTCTGTTCTGTCTCCGACTCTTTTCCTCATTTTTATAAATGATCTTCTGTCTGTTACTTCTAATCCAATTAACTGTTTTGCTGACGACTCTACCCTCAGCTTTTCATATTCGTTCGATAATTCACGTCCTTCGCCTTCGGACGTACAATTGCAACGGTGCCGTATGTCAAGCTCATTAAACTCCGATTTATACAGCATTGTCAAATGGGGTAATAGGAATCGTGTGGAGTTTAATGCTTCGAAAACTCAATGCTGTCTTCTGTCGGTAAAGCTTAAGATACCCCCAATGCCATTGTCCATGAATGACACTTACATCGAAGAAACCGAAAAGCTCTCAGTACTCGGTATGTGTGTCAACGACGACCTCCGTTGGAACGACCATATATTTGAAATCGCTAAGAATGCTGCTAAGTGCTTAGGTTTTCTGTATCGGTGTAAGAAGTATTTTTCCCCATCTGATCTGGCTACAATTTATAAAGCGTTTATACGCCCTAAACTCGAGTATAACTCCCACCTCTGGGCAGGTGCTTCACAACCATCGCTTCACTTGCTTGATAGAATACAAAATAGAGCGTTAAGATTGATAGGAAATAGAACTGCCACTGAATCAATTGCTCCTCTTGAACACAGACGCAATGTTTCATGTATTTCCTTATTTTATCGTTTCTTTTACAAAAAATGTTCACTCGAAGTAGCCAGTTGCGCGCGTTAATTATAAAAAAAAACTCCGAGACGGAGATCGTCTTAAATGTACGAAACAATGTTCGGAGATTAAGAAGAAAACCGATCCTCATAAGCTTATGGTCTAAAAGTTATGGGAAAGTGTTATAAATGTAAACTTCCGTCAATGCGATTTAAAAATAAAGAAAGAAAAATCACAACAAAGCCCACACTACTCGGTACCGATTATTACCGAGTGTATTTTGAAGATTTCCATCGGTAAAAAAAAAACAAATATTTGGTTTGACCTGAACATCTTTGCTTTTATTATTCTTAGATTTCCACTTTTTGTACTGGACACAATCTTGGTTAAAGTGACCCTTTTCTTTGTTTTTTTTCTCTTTTGTCACCTTTTTTTAAAGCTGATTCTTTCTTTACAGCATTTGCTTCATTTTGACGACTGTATTCTCCGAGCAGTGTGGATTGCACCAAACCAAACGTCAAATCTCCTTCTGGTCGTGTCTCAAGTGGTGTAATTAAAGTTTCATAGCTTCTTGGTAAGCTGCTAAGAAGCACTGCCACACTGAAATTTTTCGATAATTGTGTCTCCCCAATGACTTTTTATTTATCAAACTAATCCGCCATTTGATTTATGTGAGTCTGGGCATTGCCACCTTCATCAAATTTCAAGCTCCAAATCCTTCGCATTAAATGAAGTTTGTTACCAGGTGTGTTCTTCTCATTATTCTCATCTCATATTCTTAGATCTGTAGTACTAACCATGCATCTTTCGCTGAAGACATCCGTCTTATATATTATATAGTGAGTTGGAAGACAGCTGTTGTACATCCTCTCCCCAAAAAGGGAAAGGACAAAACTCCGGTCGATAAGTCTTCTTCCGAGTATCAGCAAAGTATTCGAAAAAGTTCTTAATAGAGCTCTGTCCAAGTGGGCCGAGGACAAAAATATAATTCCAGATACCCAGTTCGGCTTTAAGGCGGGACATGACACAAATCATGCCGCATCTAAACTTGTATCTGTTCTCCAAAGAATCAATGCACAGGTGCTTGTCTGGTTGATTTTGAGATGGCTTTCGACGCCGTATGGTTAGAAGATCTTTATCTGAAGCTAACCAGATGGGGCATAAGTAAACCACTGCTATATATATATGCCTTACGACACGCTTAATTGTAGAAAGTTTGTTGTCAAGAGTGGCAATGTTACATTTACCATTGATATTTAAAACGGTCTGCAACAGGGAGCGGTGAACTCGTCGATTCTCTTTAGTATTTACACCAGCGATTGGTGGGAGTCTACCTCTTGCAATTGCGTATGCCGACGATTTAATTGCGTACAGAACAGTTCCTAAAGTTGAAGTTATCATAATTCTCTTGCAACGTGATTTGGATAAAATTCAACTATATTGTAACGGCTGGAAGCTGAAAATTAACTTCCATAAATGTGAAACTATCCGTTTAAAACCCCTTTGGCTAGGGATACGAGAAAGAACTGGCGCAAGCTAGTGACCGCTGGCAAACATGGACATCCACCGGCGAATAAAGATGTAGTAAAGTGCCTTGGTATATGGTCTAGGTCTAGGGGAGCTTTTGCCCTGACAAGACGGTTGTTTCATAGCAGACGCCTTGATAGCAGGGTACAAGTGATTTGCTACATGGCCCTCATCAGGCTGATGATTGCCTACGGATGCACTGTGTAATGGAAAAGATACGAGTGTCTTCGCACGTGTCTCGGACTTTATAGAACACCAGAGTCGGAGAACAAACACTATTATTCGAACGAGGTTCTATACAACGGGGCCAATACAAACAGGATAGATAACTTTTTAATTAAGCTTATTCGCGGACACATTGCAAGGGCGATGACCTCAGCAAATGGACAAATATTCAAGGCTTACTACCCCCAATATGAATATTTTGAGAGTACACAAAACCACTTGAAGTTTTATCCCGCCCGAGGCTTTCCTATACCTTGATAGTCTCGAGGGCTGATTCAGGACAGATCGGTGATTCCGTTGGCATACCACGTCGGCCGCAGAACAGTCGATAGGCGGCTCCTCTACGACCGAGACATAGTCGCTGGGAGCGAAGCAGAGCGCCTCCATTTCAGTAGAGCCGTGCCGGACCGGGATCGGAAGGAAGCCCTTGATCAGGTCCACCAATTTTGGTGGCTTAGTAAGAACCCGATATTTTCAGTCGATATAAACGGAATATCGCCTATGGTCGACCTACATTTATCTTACGTATCTTTAAGTTAGGTAAGGCAGTTGTGGAGGCACCAAACAAAAATACAAAAAAATTAAAAAAAGCTTGCTGTATTTTAGTATATTTGTTATAGTATTTTAGGTTTATTTTCAGTAATTTTAAGCTTATTTTTAGTTTATTTTAAGTTAGTTTTAAGTAGTTTAAAATAAATTAACCGATAAAGATAACCCAGAAGCAGCCTTGCTAGCTGTACTTGGGTCATGCCACAACGAAATCGTTTGCAGTATTTCCACAATTTTGACGTGGTCTTAAGAAAATTGGAGTACACTTTCATGTCTGTCTACCCACCACACATCCCAAGATGCTCATAAGGACAGTTTTCTGTTTAGGAACAAAATTGAAGAAGGCAATGAATATTCTCTTTCAGGACTGCAAAAGGATCGTCTCGAATGGCAGGTACTTCTCTTCGTCAGTCTAGAATAAGCTAGTTCCTCAAATATATACATGAAAATTATATTATTACCAATATTACCTTCGTACACGTATCGTGAGATAACACTCTGCTGGGAAAGGTGCTTTCCATCAATTGTCCCTTAAAAAAAGTATTGAATAATAAATTTTATCAAAAACTTCTCCAGTTTTTGCATTTTCTTGTTAATCATAAGTTTGTAGCTTTCCAAGAGGTTGACTGCAAATGTTGCATTTAATATTTCTTAACTCTAGCAGATATTTCAAACATTAGAAGTTTTCTGAAAATCCCTTCGTTCACGTCAGATTGGTTTGAAATATCTTTTTTAGGTATAGCTAACTATCTCTATGACGACTATATACTTAATTTTGCCGTCAAAGGAAGATGATGGTTTCTACTATGAAAAGGAAGAAGTTAATCATTCTAATAAAACGAGTAACCTCTTACGACACCATTATTTTCGCTCACATTTAAATATTAAAATTAAAGGTAACCATCATTGAGCTTTCATTTCTCAGTAACTTTAAATTCAAAATGAGCTTCTTCACTTACAAACTCTCTTCCATAATCAATATTTTTTTGTTTAACCAAAATAATTTTCAAATAAATTTCTTCCACTCTCTTTTTCCATCCATTATTGTATAATTGATTAGATCATTAAAATTACTCATTGCTTTAGTCGATATCCAAAAATACACAATCTTATCCATATTGCCTTCAAAAAAAGATACTTTTATAGATACTTTGTATTTTGTGGTATTTATATGCAAACCAAAAGATTTATTGTGAGATTTTCATTTGTATATTGTTATGCATAAAGAAATAATAAAATAAAAAATAAAAAAAAAACTTCACACCGGTCGATCGTAAAAGCCCAAATGGCCACCGCATTTGTTGCAAAACAGTCGCCTACTTTTGTATTGACTCGACAGGCAGCAATAGAGGAAGGAAAGAGAAAATATCGGGAAACAGCTTAAAACCAAAATATTTATTATTCGATTCGAAGATTTACATAGTATTCAGATTATGTACATACCACGATAAAATGGCCAGTACTCCATTTATATTATCACACACTCCAGACATCTTTACTGTTTCTGGATCAGATCGGGATGAACAAAGTGGACATTTGACATGATAGGAACTTGGACCGACAGCAAAGTATTTGAGACGAGGCTTTGTATCTTGAGTGTTAGTGTCCCGTGCCCAGTGCAGTTGACTTACATTTTTGGCGTCCACCACTTCATCGTTGACATTATCAATAAATGGCAAATTGGCACCTTTGGCCAGACGTATGTTTCCAACAATATTGTTGCTTTTCTCTTCGGGCGTTGTTGGTGGATTTAGATTAACCTCGACCAATTCTTTGCCTTCTGTCATTTTGCGGCAAAAAAAAAACGCCAGATCAACAACAAACTGATCTCGACGGACTGTCTCTACTGTTGGAACTTGGAAGATCGGTGAAATCATAGCAATAGGCACAATTTTAATGATTGAGATACAAAGCTTCGGGAGAGAGTACAAAATAAGAGAGGAAAGTATTATTTTTAGCTTAAAAGCTTATTATTTTTGGTTGTATTACTATAAAACATATTTTTTGCTCTTGGTCACTGTAATTTGGTTTTGTATACTTCTTTTATAATTAGCTTTCTGGTTCGGACCATTTAGGAGAGTAGCACATTTTAATTCTTAGAAGCTCCTCTTAAGAATATGAATGGGAATAGGTGAATGCCCAGAGAAACCCCAGAGGAGAAAAAAATTGGATCAGACACCGCTTTTTCAAAAATAACTGGAAATCGAGGTATGGTTTGATCCATTTCATAAAATTGTTGAAATTAATGCTTTTAAGAAGGTGATTAAGTTATTGAAAGTCAGCTTTGCATAAGGTTTTTAAACTCAAAAGTTAGAACTTTATCCGCAAGACAGAAGAAAAACAAATAGAAGAATGGTAGTGATCTAGGGCATAGGGAAAATGTTAGCTTTGGGAAACAGTGGAGTTAAATGGATCGGGGATAAAGACAAGGTCCAGTTGCTCTTCCTACGTTGTTGCAAATACCATACTTATAAGAAATAGGCCTGATTCGAGTAAACTGTCGATGGAAATATATTCTTTATCGAAAGAGAGATTAAAGAAAATAATTATGAATCATCTTGAATGTTGTCCATTTCGTTTGGTAAGCTTTAGACACTGCTAAAGACGGAGGAATGCATCCGCCTATTTCACTAGATCATTGATTTCATGATTACAAGTTCCATTCTCTTCCATTCAGATCGGATGCACGTTTGGCTTTAACGACAAAAGACAGCATTGAGTTTTTGAAGCATTAAAATCACGTAAACAACAACAATTGGATAAGTTGGTATGGACGAGAGATTATAAAGATAAAAAATAGAAGTAGACCAAGCGGAGCCCTGCGGTACACCCCCTCAAAATTGGGGGTTAGAACTCTGTTTATATAGGATTTCATTTCTTGAGCATACAAATTATTTCTGTTTTGTATGTTGTTGTTTTTTTGTGTAAGAATATATGATTGTTTTTAAAATAGTGGTGCTTCATTAAGTATGTGTGAAGAGTGAGTAGTGATGACTTACAACATCTAAATCAATAGTAAAAGATCATCTGTATTATGCTAACATTTTCATTTGTTGTGGCATAAACCGTACTTGGTACATATTGGTAGAAAACCAATTGTTATTACTGCTTCGCTTCATGGAATCTTGGAATATGCAAGACAGTGATGTTGTGCATGCATCACCAACAAGTAGTGCCGGTCACTTGCTGCCTCAGTTGTGCAATGCTTTATTTCGCCGTCTTCATAGATATATGAAAATACCACGCGTAAGTGCTCTGAGCATTGAAACAATTTGCATATGTCTTCCCTTTGCAAAAATTAAATTGCAAAATTTTCGACCTTTTCATAGGTTTTTTATCAATAACTTTTTCCTTACGTCTTACAGCAAAACCGTCCATCTATGTTTTGAAACAAAAAGATGAGGTCGTGACTCACTTCCATTTCCTGCTCGCTGAAAATTGCTGCTGAAAAATTCACTGTCGATGCTTTCCCTCTCTTTCAGCGTGTCTGCAACTTTTAACGTGATTGATGGAGGACACCTGTTACATAAGTTTGTGTAAAACAAAATCTTATGGAAGCGACGTTGACAAATACATTTGAGCTGCTTTGTTCTGCGTACATCAACTACGCTCGGAGCTAGGACGTGATGATCGTCAACATCGCCATATTCAAGGGCAGCGAGTCTGACAGCGTCATCATTACTGCTAAAGATGTGGACATAACTATTCTGTTAATAGCATTAAGCACGGTTACAAAGAACATCTATCTTCAGATAAGTGGAAGAGGCATTTGTCCCAGTGTCCTCTAACTCGCCAATGACATTCTTTTCCACTCCGTTAAGTGTTTGTTGTACCACGTCAACACTGTATGGCTTGGGGAAGATGAAGAATACATCCATCTATCTTTGCAGCAGTGGTTCCGTTTCTCACATCAAACGCTATTCCTCAACAGATCAGTGAAGTTGGAGAAAAGTTCCTGCTAGCAGTTTATGGAAGCGGCATTGACAATGACAAACTCGTTGACGTGCTGCACCGATTATTCACACTATTAGTGACGAAGGCTAAATTATAAAAACAGCAACTAGCCCGCCTACCACCAACAAGGGACGCTGCCAAGAACCATTCCCACTGGACATCCCCAGCAAATATACAGCCTTGGTTAGGCAACGAATTTTTCCAGTCTAATCACGTGAAAGGTACTACCAAACCTGCAAATGCAGCAAAGGCTGTAGCACCGGACCTTGCAGCTTCAAGAAAGCAGGTCTCCTACAAAAAAAAATGGGCTGGGTCGCACGTACTTGCTCTTATGTGCTTAATTACAAGAAAGCAAGATCTTTGACAGAAACATAAAACATTTACGTTGGAAATAACAGAGTTTGAACTTATTTATTTATATTGAATTTATTTAGGATATTATGTACTAGATATTATGTATAATAAGGTTGGAAGGAAGGTAGGTACTAAATTAAGATACCAACCACTGTGAAGCGTGTGGGAATAAAATATAGATAATATTAAAACTTAACACTGTGGTTGTTTGTAGGCAGGTGTAGCTTTATTTTTGTTTTCTTAATTAAAATTTCTGCATTAAGTAATCGAATAGTTTTTTTTATATTTATGTCTTTATAATAGGCGTCGTTATTATTAATTATTCTTTGTGCTGTTATGATCCTCAAATGCTTTAAACAAAGAAATTTATATGAAATCAAAAAACCACTATTCACAACATTGTTGGGAAAAAATGTTGTAAGCCATCTGATTTCTTTTGCTGTTTTCTATTTTATGAATTTTTCATTTCAAAATCGTTCGACCAGTTTTTTAATGTTTTTTTTTTTGAAAAACTTTTCGAAAACATATTTTAAAATTTCTTTGAGTATGTTAATATGAAGAAATCTACAGTTTATACTAAGAAAAAAATTAAAGAAAAAAATCTATTTATAATTTTTCAAAAAAATTCATAAAACAATTAATTTTTGTTTAAATTATTAAAAATTCAAAAAATTGTTTTTGAAAATTTAAATAGGCAATATTATTTGAATCATAAAACACTACCTATTTTGAAAATTTCATAAGAATCCGTCAAATATTAAGGAGAAGGACATATTTTAAAAAAACCGGCCACATGGGAGGTACCCTTATAAAATTTTTCTTGAAAAATCCATTTAAACCAAAACATAGATTTTGCATAGAAAACACCATTTAGAAAGTTTTATCAAAATCGTAGGAGCCGTTTTTGAGAAAAACAAGTTTTTCGTTAAAAATCATATGGCAGGTACCGTTAGTTTTAGAGCTAGAATGCTGATTCCAAAAATTCCTCTGTACGTCATAATATTACTGTGTATAAAGTCTGAAGTAATTCGGTCCAGCCGTTTAGGCTAGGCTCTAGGTGCCAATACAGACAGACATTTTTTGTCGATCACTTATTTTATGATCTATGATCGTTATGTCATGTTTGATTATCAGAAAATTTTTTTTATGAATGCATAACATAGTCTATTAGCGCAAGTAAAAATGTCAATTTACCATCCCTGAACAACATCCCAAAAATTCATTAAGTTCTGACATTTGTGTACCCAAAACTACCTGTCGACTAGACTATTTGGATGTGTTTTCAATTCAATTTACAAAAAAGTTCAGAAAAAAGGTCAAAAACAAAACGGGTGTTCGAAAATATTATAAAAACTCGGTTTCAAAAAAATTGAGATCTAAAGTCATTAAAGCTCAAATATGATTTAAGGCCGAGTTCTAAAAAATGTGAAGAAATGTCTGAGTTTTAAATATTTTTAAAACTGATACCTAAAGAACAACCGAGAGCTAAGAAATATAGTTTAAAAATGATTTTAGAACTTTGTCAAGAAATCAGCCGTTAATATAAGAAACCAAGTCATGTAAGTTTATCAGTGTTGTAAAGAGATATGAAACACTTATTCATAACTTTTTACTTGCGATTATAGGTACTATAATACAAGTTATGCATTCGTGCAGATTAAAAATTTTGAGATAACAATCAAACATGACATTACGATGATAGAGAAACATATTTGAGTTACTGGCAAAATTCTGTCCGTCTGTCTGTCTGCCTGTACGGATGTATTTTGGACTGCAGCCTAAACGGTTGGGCCAATCGTCTTCAAATTTTGAACTTAAGATTCTTTTGACATTCTACAGAGGACTTTTTTCAATTTTTTTTATCTCAAAAATTAACGGTACCTGTCATACAACCGTTATGTAAAAGCTTATTTTTCTCGAAAACGGCTACTACTGTAAATATGCATTATATTTTGATGAAAAAAAAATTTAATATGGTGGGCTAAAAACGGTACCTCCCATAGGACCGGATTTTTTCTTCGACTTTTTCGAAAACTGGTAATGCGATTACAATAAAAATTGATATTCAAGAAGATGTAGGCAGCCTGAGTAATTTTGCATAATTTTTTTTTCGAAAACTTTTTTTTTTGTATTTTTAATAATTTTTTTTTGTTGAAAAATCAATATTTTGAAAACGGGTAAGTATTTTTTTTTTTTTTTTAAATTTTGTTTGTAAATGTACGTTATTTTTGTGCTTAAGTTTGTGTTCTTGAATTGTTTTTTTCCATTTTTCAAAAAAGTTGTTAAAAAAACCGTTTTATTTAAAAACGGCTCTAACGATTTTGAAAAAAATATTCACACTTTTTCAAATTTCTTAAAGAAATAAAATAGCGTTTAAATTTTTTCGCCGTAAAACTATTTTACGTACTTTTTTCAAACAATAAAAAGTCAGAAAAATCGAATATAATCTTTGAAGTTCCCTTAATAGTTTTCAAATTTTATTCCAAACTGTGACCGCACATAAGAGCAAGTACGTGCGATCCAGTCGTGCAGTTTATTTTATTGACATACACAGTCATTAGAACAGCTTAAGAGGAATGTCAAATGCATAGGAACCAGATAAAATACTTTTTCAAAACCTTTCATTGGAAACAAACTACACCTACAACTAACATACCGTAACTCAGATACTTGTAACATAGACTTTCATTGGATACGTTGACAATCAATTTGAAGTTGAAATTGAATTCTAGCTCCAAGGCAATAATTGTGTTTCTCAAAATCAAGTCATATTCATGGATATTCTCTGATTCCGTTGTTAGTCATCTTCACAATATAGCAATAACAATATAAGATAACACCTTAAATAAGATTATTTTTTTTATTTTGAGGTTTGATAATATTCTTTTTAAACTTGGTATATTAGTGCTGAAATTTTAACCATTTGGTTCAGTATTGGAAAAAATTATAACCCTTTAACATCACATCAAAACGGCTACTTGCAGCTTACCAATCGATTACATGGCTAACTACAATTGCGGAACGAATGTCGGCCCAACTGCCTCTCGAGTAGTTTGTCCTTCTTGCCACGCTGATGTTTTAACTAATCTAAGGCACGAGTCGACAACGCGTACTCACATTGTAGCAGTTTTATTGTGTGTTTTTCTGTAAGTACAATATTTTGAAACAATATTTAAATCTATTTGAATCTTTTTTGCTAAAAGTCGAAATCTTCAAACCAACAAGTGGCAATCCTTGTCATCCATGAAATTTGTAACCATAGATAGAGCCATATAAACTGATACGGCCGGTATTTGGGTTTGAAAATATTGCCGTTTTTATCTTGTGTGTTGCATATAGTTTTCAATAAAATAAGAGATTTTCCCTTTACCATGAAGTGAATCCAATAGATAATGTATCTTGAGTTAATAGTTTGTTGTGGTAGGCGTAATTGCAAAAACGATTGCTTTACGTGAGTGACTTGCCTATTGTGAATTTAGGGGTGGAATCGGCTAAGGTGATATTTGATTGTCGCTTTTTTGATAGTCGTTTTTGATTATCAACTATTCATTGCAAAAAATTCTTTGTTTCTTGGCATCACTTATAATTCTCTCAAGAATTAATCATTTTTGATTTTTTTTTAATTATTATTTTTGTTTCGAGTGGGACAAAAATTTAAAAATTAAGATACTATCAAGAGATTTTTGTAGCTAATATGGAAAAATTATATAAAACGTCATCTCTCTTGTTTGTAATCCCTGTTTAAAAATGAATATCTTGAAATACTCTTATCGCGGAATTTCTATTAGCGAAAACTTTTTTTCGAATACGAGACATATTACGTACATTTAATTAGCGGAACTAAACTAACTAACCATTCCATTCATAATGACTGTTTTTCGTTCTACATAATGAGATGAACTAATCAATATATTAGTGTTTCAAGTGAGTCACCAAAACTTCGAAAATGAAATGAAAATTACTCAACTGTTCGAATTATCAATTTTAAATTTTCCATAAAAAAAAAAAATAACTCCAGATAATGGCATAAGAGATTCGGAAAATGCCATAACTGATGCTGAGATCAAAATGTTTGACCTAAGTATTATCATCATAAATTAATTAAGCAATTTTAATCTACGGATGACGAGATCATTTTTACTTGCTATACAAGTACTCTTAGGGCATTTTATAGATTCATAGAAATACAATCAAAAAATTCAAATTTAATATTTTACAAGATCTAGTTGTTTTATCTACTTGTTTTCAATAATATCATTAAATCTACAATTCCAATTTTTGATAAACATTTTTTAAAAAACTAAAGTAGCAAAAATGTATGTGGTTTCAAAAACTTGATCATGTTTCCTTAACTTTTTACTTGCGATTATAGGGACTATAAGGCAAGTTTGGGATTCGTGAATATTAAAAAAATTGATATAACAATGAAACATGACATTATGATCATAGAGAAGTCTAAAAAAGTGATCGAGAAAAAAATGTCTGTCTGTCTGTCTGTCAGTATGTATAACGAGCTACAGCCTAAACGGCTTAAGCGATTATCTTCAAACTGGTGACTCTGATTATTTTGGCATTCCCCAGAGGGGAAATTGAAATTTTATTTTTAGGCCGAAAAATAACGATACCTGCCATATGACCGTTTATGAATATCTTATTTTTCTCGAAAACGGCTCCAACGATTTCGTTGAAAATTTTTGAGAATTTTTTTGTTTGTATTGGCTATCATTTGTATAGAACCACATATACGGTAAATGTCTATTAACGGGACCTTTCATATAACGGTTTTTTAATTGTTGGCTTTCTCGGTAACGGCTCTTTGGATTTTTGTCAAATTTTGTATTTAAGAAGACCTAGGTAACTTAATTTATTCTGCATATCTAAATTTTGAATAACTTTTTTTTCTAATTAAAACAAATTTTTGATTTTTTTTCAACAAATCAATATTTTGAAAACGTATCAGCAAACATTATTTTAAATTTTATAATCACATGTATTTTAATTAATTCTAAAAAAGTGCATACCAAAATTTAAAAAATACATTTTTTTCAAAAAAACTAAAAATAAAAAACAGGATTTTATCAAAACCGGTCCTACAATTTTCGAAATAATTTTTTCATAAATTCCTTGTTATTTAAAACGTGTGATGGCGTACTTCATTTTTACAAAAAACCGTTAAGTATTGTGGTTTTAATACTTTTTATAAGTTCAAACTGTGTTATTTTCAACGCAAATGTTACTTGTTTCTGGCAAAGATCTTGCTTTCCAATGTAATTATGCACATAAGAGCAAGTACGTGCGACTCAGTCGTGCCCTTTTTTTTATATACTTGAATAATCTGTTTCCTGCAATGCCCGAGGGTAACTCTAGTCTAGTCTTCCCAGGATCTTGTTTATTAGGTGGTATGGAACTGGCGCACCACTACCGCCATGGATTCAGCAGAGTCTAAATTTGTGCTAAGCACTAAGAAGTTTTAGCTCAGATATCGCTTTTGTTGGCGTTTGGCTGTCAATGCAAAAGGTGTTATCAGAGTCTGGTATTGCAACCTGTTTAACAGTTGTCATCAACGTCATTAGGCGCGTTTTTTTGCCAAAGCTATCCGTAGCGAAGTAGGATCTTACACACATTACAAAAACAACAACCACCGGCCGATAAAAAAACATTTAGCTGCCCATAAAAGTAGATGTTGAATTTGGCTGGGGAAAGAATGTTTGACATAAAAGATTTCATTCACAATAGATCATTTTTGTCAAGACTTATATCATGGATTTCTGGGTATCTGAAAGGCTTCGTTCAAAGAGTAGGTTATGTAATTATAGGTACTCAATCAGACAAGATTATGGTAAGTATGAGAAATCATGATGATGCTCATTTTGATTAAATAGCATTTCGTCTGCATGATAGTTTGATTCGTTTGGGTGACTCTTCTTCTGAGTTTAGTCAATTCTGATCATTTTACAGACAAAAGAATAAAACTATTAAATGATTATAAGAAACTATTATTGCATTTAAAGTACTTAAGTCCATTAAGTTGATATGATGCATCGTCATCCAGTGCTGAGTTTTAACAAATCTCATAGTATCTTAACCTATTTAAATCAAATGGTTTCATGTGTGTCAACGGCAACATAAGTGGTTGAATCTTTTTAAAAAATGATTCACATTTTTAAATTTTTTTAAGAAAATACATGTCTTTTGATATTTTGAAATTTCTTTTGCAACGTATTTTTTGAACCATGCTATGAATACTCCCTATGGCGTAAGATAGGTTCATATTTCCCCCTTCTTTTCAGTAATTCATTAATTTGTAATTTTCTATTGCTCTTTCAAATCCACAATGCGCGCCATCTACTAAACGTTTAGTTTACTACGCCTATAACCTTCCCATAAGTGTAGGCAATAAGTTGACAGTCTCAGTACAATTGGGTGAATAGTATGGCAGCGCATCAAATAAGAACAAACAAACAAACAAATTTTAATTTTTATATATTAATATTGATTGAAAAAACTGAAAACCGATTCAAGATTGAATCAAACAATTGCGCAGATGAAAGTTTATAAAGCAGATGAACATGGTTGTCTTTACTATAATCTGCAAAATTCATGACTTGTATTTCCTATAATCTTGAGGATCATTCCCTCTCTATCGAACAAGTATGATTTTTGTATGTTGTATCCTTTTTTTCAGATGTTGAGATGCATATCAATGAAAAACTTTTTTAAGAATGTAAAAGTTGAATATTTAAGACAGAGTAAAACTGTAAATAAAAGCATAGTCGTATCTCTTTCACAACCACGAACAATGCCCACTGTTCTTACAAAAAAGTGTCTGCACTTTTAAGTTCTTACATTTAAAAATTGAAACGTTATGATTATCGTTATAGGTGGTCAATACGTGTAAATCATACTAAAGATGGAGACGTAGGCGTACGTAGCAATTGTATAAAGAAAGAGTCAGAAAAGTGGATCATAAAATTCCTTTCCCCAGCGTTTTATGAATTCAAGCATGAAACTTGCTCTATTAACATTAGCATTAATGTGTTCAGTTAATTCTAAGTCCGAATTAAAATGAACACACAAGTCCTTAAAACTGAAGAAGCGACAGATTTCTAATCATAATCAATATCCAAAAGCCTTTATGGTTTATTTTTCGTCTGACATTTTGCAAGGCTTATCTGCACCTGCCTGCAGAAGAATGTGGTATTGTCATAACATTTTTCATTTCAACTAAAAATATGTGTCACTTGATTATAAGTATAAGATAACATTATTAATAGCCAAAATAAATAGTAAAGAGTCAAGTTGGCTTCCCTGCGGTATGACACGAAAGAATCTGAAAGACACATTTGAAATTTCACCTTTTTTCTAAGATAATTGCACTGGAAATTTCGAAAACATTTCATAGTCACAAATTATATGCTGGTAACCCCGTTTTCTCCGAAACTTTTACTCATATTTATCAATGACCTCTTGTTGAATACTTCTAATCGACTTAATTGTTTTGCTGACAAAATAGTACCTTCATCTTCTCATACAATAAATACAATAAATGAGCCAAATTATTTTGGCGTCTACCAATTCTTCTACATATGATTAAATTTGGTTTTATATCTAAAATCTAAATCTTTAAAAAAGATTTTAGTTTTATAGACAATAGTTATTTTTTGCGCTGGTAGGAATAATAGTATCTTCTAATGGAATTTTACGTTTATTATTTATTTTAAAATTATTATTTGTTATTTTCTTTGAAATATTAAACTTTCTCTTCATTTGTTAACCATTAAAACTTAAGCGTCAAAAGTCACTTTCTGTTATTAAAGTAATTTTTCTGACAATTTAATAACGATTCATCAATTTCAAAACTTGGCAATCCCCTAAGAAAATAAACATTTAAAATCCAATTATTCTGAACAAATATTATTGGTACCCATTTCAATACTGTTATCTTCAAATTAGGAACAATATAATTCAAAAGATGACCTTTAAAATGTTTTTGTTTTTTTTATTCAAATTAATAAGTTTTCGGTTACACACATTTATAAGAAATTTCTTAATGAACTCTGATAAGATAACTATGTTCATCGGATGGATGACACATTTTCTTAGCTGCATCAAACAGCTCTTAACGCTTGGGATGTCTTCAGTTGTTTCAAATAAGTCACAGTGTTAACTTCCAAGCCTTAAGAATAAGAGATAAAAAAATGTTCAAGGAACCACTAAATTACTCGGATTCATCACCAGCATGGAGTCCCATTAAGAATTACGGAACGGAATCTTCACAGCCTGTTGTCTCAGTTCTGGCTCTTCCACCAGTTGGACCTGAGCCAGTTCGGGTTATATGTCCATTTTGCAGTGCAGATATTTTGACCAAAATGAAACATGAGCCAACCACAAAAACACATTTGATGGCTTTGTGTTTGTTTTTCCTAATGTGAGTGTTTTTTATGTTTATTTTAAATCATCAATCAATTCTTTTGAAATATTTATGAATTTCTTTTTAATTTTTGTCTGATTTGGATTGGAAATCCAAGAGAATTGATTACGATGTTTGTCAAGTGGTATTTCCTAGAAGCTTATTTGATTAGCCAGAAAATTCTTGTAGCAAAGTATGCAATTAAAAAACAATTAAATTACATACGCGTCTAATGTCAATTTTATAGATAAGACTCACTAATCCCAATTAGTCATTTAAATACCCATAAAGTATATATATTTTATTAAGTTATTAAGGCAAAATAAATAAAAACCGTTTTTTCATCGAAAACAAAAATAAAATAATTATCTTTTCCTAATTTTATATATTAAAGTATCTAGAAAATTATTTCTAACCAGTTCTGGTTTTTAAGGATTTTGGAGATCGCAATAAATTTCCATGGTCAACATAAGGGCTTGCCCCATACAATCCGTTCGTCCGTTGCGTTGCCGCATACAACTGACAGTTCGATTAAATACACGTATTCTTATGGGAAGTGACCCATAGGAATCGCATGTGCCGAACTCACCCCATCAAGTAGACCAACTTTTAACTTTTCTCTCTGGCAAATCCGATGACATCAGATGTCAATAGAAATTTGAAGTTTCATGTTTTTGCTAGTGATTGGTTGTTACTTAGCGCAATTTTTGCTGCTACTTAAATAACAATTACAGAAAAAAGAAGGGGATATAAAATATTAAAATCATACTTGTTCGATAGAGAGAGGAGACTAAAATGCTGAGATTTTCTTGGACTTGTTTTTAATATTCTGATTTCAGATTTTTCTTGCAAAAAACGAACTTTTCGAGATTGATTATTTTTTTGTAATTGTTTGAATGCCATTTAACAACTTGCTGTCATGTTTTCACAGCCATTTTCAAAGGCATTATATAAAAAATGCTTTTGCTAGAACATTTAATTAAAACATCAATAGGAATATTAAAGCTAATTGTTTAATAATAAATATTGTAAGAACAGATAGGGCTATCATTATTAACATTATGGATACCTAACTAAATGAATCTAAGTGCAGTTTAATATTTTGATTTTACTTCGACCAAATAAATTCAGAAACTCAAGAAATATCATCATTGGGAGACGATGACGACGCGATTTAGATATTGGTACAAAATAAAAGACAACTTATATTTAAAGCATTAACTTCACACTGCTTAAAATGTTAAGTGCTGCACTAAATTGCCCACAGTTATAAACAGAAACTATTGAAAGTAGTATTTAAAATCTAATGTGAAAGTTTGAGATATATAAGGAATTGTGTTGTTATTGAATTTAGGCAGTGTTTTGTGTACAGTATAATTTACAAAATGGCGTTTTTGTGAGAGCGAGTTGTCATTCTCTCAGAGAGTTTAATAATGTAGGGATTTCCTGTTATTTAAAATATAGTTGCACACTAAGAAAAAATAAATGTTTCGATCGTCTATAATTCAAAGAATACACCTATAATCTTAGCACCAAACTTTATTTGATTTAGTTTCATATTAAAGCATCTATAATTTTGCGCCATTGTATCTAATGCGGATTCTACAAATAGTTTAACATTTTTTTTAAGTATTCATACATTTTTTTACTTTAATTATGACGAAACTTTCCAAAATTAAAACAAAATCCAAATGAATTGCAAACTTTAGTGACATTTGCGAAATGTCATATATTGTAGCGGAAATCGGTGTTAATCTTGCTTAAAATCCAGGATTCCAAAAAGTGATCTAGATTAAAAAATTGTTCTTTTTTTAAATAACTACATTACAATAACTATCAAAATGCAAAATTATCAAAATAAGGAAAAAAATATTCTCTACCATTTGTTAGAAAACAAATATGTTAATATATTCACGTATTTCCTATAATCTTCATGCATTAATATCGCTACATTTTGATCTTTCGTCTCTATCGAACAAGTATGATTTTAATATTTTGCATCCTCTTTACCAGTTACCAAATCACTCTAACACTCATAACTCACCCATCAACCCATCGCTAGTTCGTTTTACATTTTGTGTCAAAATAACGCAACGGATTCATTTGGTCATTCTTTCCATCGCATGCGGCAATGTCAACGGATTCGTTGCCGCACCGGACGCAACGGATTCTATGGGGCGAGCCCTTTAGATGGAAATAAAAATTGAGCAAGCAAATCCAAAAAATATTAGTTTTTTTGAGAAAATGGAGATCTCGGAGGATCCAGAAACTTGAGCTTTCTAATTGTATACAAAACTCAATTAATTTTTGTTTTGTATAACAAAAAAATAAAAAAAAAATATTCAGACAATCGCTTTCAGATTTTTTACTTTGAAAAAGCAAATTTTCTGTAAGTACTTTTCTGCTCGTCACACCATGACCGTGTTTTGTGTGTAAAACGGTGTTGTATAGCCACTCTGAAATTAGTTTCATTTATTGTTTTTCCAGACTTGATGTAAAATGGAGTTCCCTGAAAAAATTTCTTGCCAGGGAGAGTTATTGAATTTCAGGCATTTATTTCTCATGGACATCATCCTACGGATTTCGCATCATGTGACTGAAAAAAATGCAGCTAATCGTAGGTGAATTTGGGTGTGACCATTTTGGGAATGTGGTGCTCAAAATCGCAACACTCATGAGAGATTTGTAAGCAGAGGAATTCGAGTTCCTCGCCGAAATTATGATCGCTTTTTGGAGAAGAAGTTTGATTTTGTTTGTGACAAAGTACGGCCGTTTGTTAAGAAAAAAAGAAAAAAAAACATACCATGGCTGCTCTTTTCTCTGTGTGGAGAAAAGAGCAGCTGCTAAACTAAAATACCTTGCAGAGCATTTTGATAATTACGACACACTGTTTAAAAGTTTCGCATTTCCAGCCCTTTTTGAACACGCATGGTTCACGTTCCACTTCTGCGAGCAGTTTAAGTAAAACACTCTCGTTCGTCCACAGACACTATTTAAAATCAATTTCACATTTCAAAAATCGAAAGCATCAAAAGAAGCTTTCTTCGCATGGTAAGATCTTTTTATTATACTTCCCTATTAAGACCAACTGATTAATCTGAAATCTATAAAAAATCGACTTTTGTCCGGTCCATTCACTAGCATTCATAAGCACAAACAAATTTAATAGCCGCTTATCTAAACTGCAACAGCCTTTTCTTCTTCTTCTTCCTCTTCTTCTTTTTCTTCTTCTTCTTCTTCTTTTTCATTTTCTTTTTCCTCTTCTCCTTCTTCTTCTTCTTTTTCATTTTCTTTTTCCTCTTCTCCTTCTTCTTATTTTTCTTCTCTTTCTTCTTCTCCTTGTTCTGATGCTGGCTAGAACAACAACTCTCCCAGTTCTCTGTTTCGCCCTACTGCTCCACCTATTTGGGTTTACCGGAACTTAATTTGGTTTTGGATTATTCCATATCTGAGGCGAACTAAATGCAGGTGTCGTTGTATTTGTTTGACCCAGGAGTTTTTGCTCCTCCATTTTACATCGTTAGTGGTCGCGAAACACTGTTCCAGGCCAATTTTTCAACACTTCCCATTTTTCGTTAGCATTTGATCTTTTTTTCAACGACATTTGTCATCTCCAGTCGGAAAAACATTCGTGTGAAAGTTTTAAGGTCGTCAAGTGACGCTAGGATCATCTTGATTTTCGTTGTCTGGATGTGATTTCACGCTGCATGAAAATTAAATCTCATTCTTGCACAGCTTCATAAATCGAACAGCTATAAAACCATTTTTCCAGCCAATTTGTACTGGTTATTAAATGACAAGTTCCATTGATTGAGTGCAAGAAAACTTAAAATACAATGCCAACTCATACAATTCCAATATAAGAAGGCCACTTGAAAACTTACAAAAACTTTACAAAAACACTGCTCTGATAGATACTTCAGCACTAATATAAGATAACACGTATTCAACTAGTTGCAGTTTGGTGTGTCAAACAATCCGTTATTACTCAACTTTTCTTAGTTAACGGTTCCAGACCTTAAGTTTCAATTTCGTTGTTTAATAATTCAAAAATGGCAATACCAGCTCCTTGGTATAACAATGCTCCAGTTGGCCCTGATCCCGCTCGTTTAACTTGTCCAAGCTGCAAAGGCAGTATCCTAACTAATATTAAATATGAGCCAACATACAAGACACATCGAGCAGCACTTCTTTTATGTAGTTTGTGGTAAGTGATGAAATAAAGTGAAGTGAATGTTTAATTTATAGAATTATATATACAAATAAATAAATTAGTGACTATTACGTTGAACTATTACGAATATTTTTTCTGTAGGACTTCTGAAGACTAGCTTCTCTTAACGCGACAATAATAAATCTTAATTAAAGCTTTGTTCTTAAAAAAATTCATATCTAGCTAGTCGTTATATATATATATTCGTCCTGAATGTATGTTAAATGTTAGGTGTATCTAGGAGTTAATTCTTAGATGTTCGATGTTATTATGTTAGATAAAAGATGTTAAGTATTAGATGTTTTAGATGTACGACCTTTAATATAAGATATTATTTATTGGTTAGTTGTTCGATTATATTATTTCATCACATTATAATCCAACGTTCGGCATTTCTTCTTTGTTTGCCCAAAGCATTGATATGATAGTCTGAATTGATAGTAGGTACAGTCTTAGAAAACAAGTGACTTCTTCAAAGTTATAACTGACTATTATGGTGTTCTCTTTTCATCTTCACCGCTCCTTTTCAATGCTCATAGAAGTCCTTCTGATATCAGGAATCAGGGTTTGTTTTTCAATTCGCGTCAAACTCAACACTGGCTGCAGGTGTCAGAACTCCTCCTGTACTCGAGAGCGTAAATAATTTTATGGGACCAATCTTCTTTCGCACTCGTTCAGTCGCAAGAGTATTGAAAGATCTCAACATAAATAAATCCGCTGGCCCGGATTGTATCCCCGCTTTTGTTCTGAAGAGGTGTTCTTCGACGCTGGCAAAACCTTTGCGTAAGCTTTTCCATCGGTCCTATTCCTCTGGACTCTTTCCGAGTGCATGGAAAACAGCATTTGTCCAGCCTATCCCAAAAAAAGGCGAATCTTCTGCACCCTCAAACTACCGACCAATTGCACTAACGTCCCTTCTTTCTAAGGTCATGGAAACGCTGATTAATTTTCAGCTTAAAAAATATCTCGAAGAACGAAAGCTTCGTAGCAACAGGTCCACTGGTGATTTGATGGTATATTTCACCGAAAAGTGGAACCAATCTCTCCATCGTTTTGGGGAAAGCAAAATTATTGCACTTGATATTTCTAAGGCATTTGATAGAGTTTGGCATCAAGCCCTTTTATCGAAAATGCGTGCATTTGGACTCGATGAATTTCTTCTTCGTTGGATTAGTAACTACCTTTCGAACCGCTCAATTCAAGTTGTATTGGACGGTTTCAAATCTGATATTCACAAAATAAATGCTGGTGTGCCCCAGGGCTCTGTTTTGTCTCCGACTCTTTTCCTTATATTTATCAATGACTTAATTTCTGAAACAACTAATCCAATCAATTGTTTTGCGGACGGCAGTACTCTCAGCTTTTCATATTCGTTTCCAGATTCACATCCATGTTCTTCGGATGTTGAACTGCAACGGCAGCGTATGATAAGTTCATTAAATTCTGATCTTGACAGCATTGTACAATGGGGAATAAGAAATCGCGTAGAATTTAATGCTTCTAAAACTCAATGTTGTCTTTTGTCGTTAAAGCAAAACATACCTCCAATGCCACTATCCATGAGCGGCACTTGCATTAAAGAAACAGAACACTTCTTAGTTCTCGGTATGTGCATTACAGACCACCTTCTGTGGAATGACCACATATTTGACATCGCAAAGAATGCTGCGAGGTGTTTAGGTTTCCTTCGAAGATGCAAGAAGTTCTTTACCCCGTCTGATCTGGCTACAGTATATAAAGCATATATTCGACCGAAACTCGAGTATAATTCCCATATTTTGGCAGGTGCTCCTATAACCCACTTGAGTTTTCTAGATAGAATTCAAAAAAGAGCTTTGAAAATGATAGGCGACCGAACAATAACAGAAACGTTTACATCTCTTGAGCACCGCCGAAATGTTTCGTGCCTTTCGTTATTTTATCCGTATTTTTACAAACAATGCTCTAGCGAAATAGCCAGCTGCATTCCTCCCCTGAAACGATTCAACCGTAATACTCGAACTGCTAGGAATGCCCATCAATTTACCCTTGAGCCTAACTTCGGACGTACTGTTAAGTATAGAGATTCTTTCTTTAGTCGTACCACACGAATGTGGAATGCTTTGCCAGGCTCTGTTTTTCCCTCCCATTTTGATATGCAGAACTTAAAACTAATGTGCATCGGTATCTCCTCTTTTATCCCTCCTCATTTCCCTAATGCTCGTGCGGTATTTAAACATTTTAAGGGTACACACAAACCCCTTTCGCGCGTGTAAATTATAAAAAAAAAAAAAAAATGGAGTCAATGTTTAAAGCTGACGATTTTAAACATTTTCGACCTTGGCAAAATTGGTAACGTGTTTTCATCGTTATTCTTCATTATAATGAATCGGGAAAGCCATAAATATAATCCTGATATTTCATTCGTCAGGCGTCTTTCTTCTGATGATACATTCCCTATGAGTTGGTGCATATTTCTAACCAATATATCAACCACCACCTTGAGGAATTGGTAGTTTACTTTGGAATCGCGGTTAATATTTCTATCTTCTCCCAACTTAAGAAATGGAATATTAAGTAATGGATCAACTAAAAGGTAAAAATGGTTCAAACTACTGATTTGACGTGTACTTCCTTAGCTAGCAATAACTTTCACCTTCAAAAGTTTGTCTTCTTAAAACATTGAATTTTGTTCATCTTTACGATCAGTTGTCAGCTTCTGGTTTTTCGAAGCATGATCTTTTATATTTGACTTATGATTTTGCCGTGAACTACCCTATTGATAATATTTATGAATACCGAGACTTTGTTAGTATTGATTACCATCAACTGGATCTTAATGTTCGAAGTATTCAGTGGGATAGGATTTATTTTATGCAATCCGTTCCAGATCAAATTGAGTTTCTCAACAACAAGATATTAGATTTATTCAATAATCATGTTTCATTAAAAGTCAAGCGGATTAGGCATGGGCAATGCCTCTGGTTTAATACTGAAATACGACAAACAATTCAGAAACGTAACCGAGCATATAACGACTGGAAGCGCTATAAACTAGGTATACATTTGGAGCTGTACCGTTCCCTTCGAAACTTAGCTGTTAGTAAAATTCAATCTGCCAAAAAAAAAAAAATTGTATACAAACAAAATTAATACAACTGTAAAGGACCGTCAGCTTCGGAGAAACCTTAGGGAAATAGGAGCAGGAAAAAATAAACTAAAATACTAACAAGATTCCAGACATAGGCATTAACGAGCTCAATGAGAATTTTGTTAATTCGTTTGTTTCGCCTATTCATGTCATGCCTTTTTACCCTAACTCGTCTGAGCGGAATTGTTTTGAATTCTCTTGTGTGAATAATCTGGACAAAGTTGTATGTTTGCTTTCAATAAATTCAAATGCGGTTAGCTTTGATGGAATACATCCGAAATTTTCCAAAATTATTCTTCCCATTATTCTACACATTTTCAATTTGATACTAACCACGGGTACTTACCCGTCGCAGTGGAAGAAATCTAAAGTTATACCGATTCAAAAGAGTCCAACAAGCAATGAATTCCGGCCGATTTCCATATTAGCCTTTTCTCAAAAGTATTGGAAAAAATACTTCAAAAACAAATAAACTATTACATAAATTTATATAGCCTTACTTCTCCTGTGCGATCGGGATTTAGGAAAAACCATAGTTGTATTTCTGCCCTCGTCCAAGTGTGAGATGACATTCGAGAGTCGATCGATGAAGGTAAAATTACTTTTTTTAATTTTGTTGGATTTTTCTAAAGCCTTCGATACGGTTGACCACATCAGTCTTTATAATAAACTTTCCATTTTTAGTTTTTCCGACTCAGCAGTTGCTCTAATGTCATCATATTTGTGCTCAAGATCTCAAGCGATTGCTTTGAAAAACCAAGTTTCAAATATTTTATTTAGTAGCAGAGGTGTGCCGCAAGACTCTATCCTTGGACCTCTTTTATTTTCTTTGTATGTGAACGAGATTCCTTCAATTGTGAACTCCTCGATACATATGTACACAGATGACATGGCCTTTTTCTGAATCCGATGAAGACAAAGTGTTTAATAATCGGTAAAATCCCAAGACTTTTCCTATTATCGTGGCTCAAAAATAGAATTCATCGACAAGACCCGAAACTTAGGAATTATCTTCAATAGGACGCGAATGACCATATCAATGCTACAGTTGGAAAAGTTTATAATAACTATAATACGTCAGCTCAGAGTTTTCCTGCATTTCACTCCTTTATATACCCGTATGCTTCTAGTAAAAACTCTCATCGTTCCGAATTTAATTTATGGATGCGAGATTTTCTGTAACTGTGATTCAACTAGTAGAGGAAAAATTAATGTCGCGTTCAAGACTGTAGCACGTTATGTTTTTGGTGTGAGACGTTTTGACAGGATCTCTCATTTCTCTAAGTTGCTGTACCATGATACACAGAAATACAAGGTATGTTCACTTTGGCTGATTATGCGTGTGACGTCACATTCTTCTGGTTTTTGTTCTTAGGGAGTGTAAATAAATGTATTAATTTGCCGATTTTGTTATTATTTTTTTAAGTTTATTGTTCTAATTATCATACAAAAATCGTTTAAACCTTCAATTTAAAAAAATAATATTCACTTAATAAATAAAATAAAAATAAAAGATGAATGTGACGTCATAAAATATCAAGATGGCGATTTGTATGCGTCTACTGAGCATACCCTGTATTTCTGTGTATCATGTTGATGTAAAATAT
Organism: Platycheirus rosarum; assembly: GCA_963971375.1. NCBI lineage: Eukaryota > Metazoa > Arthropoda > Insecta > Diptera > Syrphidae > Platycheirus > Platycheirus rosarum. The sequence goes on along the minus strand of OZ020510.1, from coordinate 26,483,603 downwards.
GTCATTTGATCACCTCATTCGTTTTAGATCTCTTTTCTTACTATCTAACGTTATTCAAACTAATCAGCCTAGCTACCTTTTTACCAAATTGTAATTTTGTACTTCAACAAGATCTCATCAACTCATCATACCTCGTTTCTCGTGTTTAACATCGGAAAGAAAATTTCTAATCAACACCGTCCGTCTTTGGAATTCTCTACCAAGGCATGTTCGGGAGGTTGGTGGCACGGAAAATTTTCGCGGGAACTTAAAACCTTTTTCACTCATTGACCCAAATTGAGCAAATTTCAATAAGTAGAATATTAATATAATGTATTTCTATTTTGTTAAATTTTAAACTCATTTGTTTTTAATTAATTTGTTGCTATTGTTCTCCTTTTTTCTTGTTTTATTAGTATTAGATATAACAATAATTCTAATAAAATTTAACTTTCAATGTTAATCATCACTATTTATAAGAGATTATAATTTTTTTAATGTGTATGACTCAAATGAACAAATAAATAAATAAATAAATAAATAAAATTCTCCATTATTGCAAATTATTTAGGCCACACCGGAAACCGATGATATGTATGGTATATTATGTGTTAGTCACCTTCTTCCAATACCAATAATAAAGGGTGTTTTTTTTTAGACGTGTGGTTTTCAATTTGGCAATACTTTTTTTATTGGTTTGCCATTTTCAACAAGAAACAGATTGACAACATTCGCCGCGTTATTGCCGATATACCGCCACAAATGGTGGAAAAAGTAATCGAAAACTTTAAGTTGGCAACACTATTTTACCTGGCGATCTTTTTGACAGCTGTCACTTGATTTATGCTCAGTTTCTTAAAATAAATAGACTGGCAACATTCGCCGCGTTATTGCTGACATACCGCCCCAATTGCTGCAAAAAATGGTCGAAAGTTGGGCCTATCGGCTGGAATTTATTCGAGCCAGCCGCGGCGGCCCCTTGCCCGAAATCATTTTTAAAACATAATGGCAAATATCTTTATATTTAGCTAAATTCTTGGGCGCAGCATTAAATTATATGCGTTTTATTTCTTCTTGAAAACCATACGTCGAAAAAAAACACCCTTTAGAAGACCAATCTAGCAGATACCAGATGTAAGAACCTCACTCATAAAGATAACATACCCATAGATACCTTAACTCGGAATACTGTTTATTCAAGAATAAATAACCACTTTTCAATTAGATAACACGATATTCAATTGGCTGAATGTTTGATATACCAAACAGTCGACTTTACTTTATTTTTTATTGTTAAAGGTTCCAGGCTTTAAGCGTTATTTTCTGTATTAAAAAAATCCTAAAATGTCTCTACCAGTTACATATTATACCAATGTTCCAGTTGGCCCAGATCCAGTTCGTTTAACTTGTAGCACATGCGGAGGTGCTATCTTAACCAATCTGAAACGTGAAGCCACAACTAGAACACATCTAATGGCACTGGCCTTATGTTGTTTTTGGTAAGTTAGAACTAAAATTAATTACCAAATCAAAAGTTAATTTAGATGTTAATGTTAGAAGTCAGTTGTAGTATGTTTAATGTTGGAAGTTAGATGTTGGATGTTAGATGTTGGAAGTTAGATTTTGGCAAACATTTTCCACGCAAGTTTTCATTAAAATCTGTCAGGTTGTTCGGGAGTCTATATTTAAATATATGCAAGAACTATACAAATTAATAACAGTATTTTTGACATTGTAACCCTTTTTCAAAAAAAAACTTAGTGCTACACTGACATGACTTACACCAATGACTCATTGTATAGGTAAACTCAGATTCAAAAAGCTTCTTTTCAAATTGCTGCAATATGACGCATATACATTTTAATCAGCCCTGCTTTTCAAACAACGATAAGATAACATCCAAAAGTGGGTAAAACGAAAAAAAAAATATATTTCCTTTCCAAAGAATTGATAAGAAAATATTTGGTGTTTCCCTATCCCCGTCCGTGTGACATTAAAATGAGGTACAATAAGACCCATTCACTTCAGTATTATTATAACTTTTCATCTAATCGGTTGGTTGTTTCAAGATCAAGCACATACATTTCAAATGGATAAACACGGTCCACCACCATCATATTCATCCAGTCAACCTGGTTGGTCACAACCACAACCACCACCTGGATGGACACCAGCACAAACATACCAACCAGAACCTACACCTGCACCAGCAGTTATAGTAACAGGTCAGCAAGCTCACGTCCATTATACTCCTCCAGTTGGACCAGAATCTTCGAGAGTAATTTGTCCATCATGCAGAGCCGATGTTCAAACTCAACTTAGACACGAACCTACAACAAAAACTCATTTAATTGCGTTGTGTCTATTTTGTTGTATGTAAGTATTGGTTGGTGTTTTTAGAAAAATAGGAAAAGTGGTTTTCGAAAAATTGGGGAAAAAAGTGACAGAAGATATTTATTTTAAATGAAAGAAAAATTAATTTTTTTTAAGTATCATTTAAAACTCGAAAACATGAGTATGACACAATTTCAGTTAATTACTAGTCAAGTTAGATAATTTAAGTTCCAAGACTTTTCTAAGAACTTTTCTGTTATTTAATATTTCTTATTTGTTTTGTTTGTTTAAATTACCTGCGAACAATAATTAAAAGCACTTGACGTCACAATGTACTTCATAGATAAAAGATAAATAAGTCATATCAGGCCTTATTACATTTCATTTTTGAGGCTAAAAATAATAATTCTTTGTTTAAAGATTGATTTCTTCAATGAAACTTTTATTTGTTTTCTGTTGTATTTGTATTTAACTTTTTTTTTTTAAATAATTAACGCGCTCACAAGGGACTATTTGTTTCATTTTTAATGCAAAACACACTGCCCGGGCATTACGAAGGTAGGGAGGGGAGAAATAGGAGGTGTCGATTAACATTGGTTTAGAATGTTTGCAGATCAAAATGGCAATGGAAAATCTCGCCGGGTAAACTATTCCAAATTCGTGTTGTTCGGCTAAAAAAGAATCCCTATAATTCACGATTCGTCCGAAATTTGGTTCAAGGGTGAACTGATGGGCATTCCTTGCGAGACGAGTATTACAGAAGAAACTTTTAAGGGTAGGAATTATGAATGAATGATCACATTTAGCAGCTGCCTTCACTGCTAGGACTTCATTTTGAAAAATACGGCTGTAATCGGGGAGCCGGCTAATTTGAGTGTTTCTGATGAGAAAAAACGCGAACCAACATTAATTATTAATATTTTGAGACTATGTGTAAAAATTCGTTTGGCTGTTTCGCTATTTGGGATTATATATTATCAAGCCAGTCTTCTCTGTTAGGGAAAGAAGTGAAATGGTCTTAAGAAATCATAAGGGGGTTCTGTGTCTTGTGTGGTCTGTGCAAGTGAAAACATTATTAATTGTCAAGTCAGTATCGGTCATCCTTATGAGATTTTCTGGTGCTGAAACACGTTTTTGGAAATCGCAGATGATGGCACGTAGACGCAGTTGAAGCCCTGTAGCTCGCTCTAGAGCTCCACCACGGATTTAATAGGCTCTGAGGACTAAGTATAGTGTCGGTCTTATTATTGCCGTCTACATCCATCCAAATGATAATGTTGGGACAACCCTCAGATCTTCTCAAATATTCTATTACAGGCTTGGAATGCAATCATTAGTTGTGGAGTGATAATAATTTTCACTTTTTTGTAACTTCATTTGAAAGGTGCCATTAATTCCTGGAGATTTGTATGGTGACAAAAATTAACATCTTCAGAAGTAACTGTTAATTAGAAGCTTCAATGTCTCTTCACAAGACTCTGTCCAGTATCCGTTTGAGTCCATAGGAGATCCTAGGATCTTTCTAAGCCTAGCTGATTCAGCGGTATTTTGATTTTGTATTTGGTTGCAAAAATTTAAGAAATGACTCTGGATGCTAAACTAAAATGGAAGGCGCACGTTATAATAAAACGAGACCTCGATATTAAATTTCGAGAATTATATATTCCAACCTAAGTACTTATACTTAACTGCTTATCTACGAGCAAGTGCTTATTAAATCGGTATACAACTTTGTGGTTGTACCAAATAATGCATTTATATGTAAACAACATTTATATGTATCAACACAAAGACCTCATGCCGCAGTTAATTTATGTTAATTTTGGTGTTCCTCAGGGGATACTTCTTGGTCCAGAGTTGTTAGTTTTATTTATTCTTTTTCATAGCTAAAAAAATGAACATATTTCACCTTGGTCAATTCTTTATAAATTAAATATCAATATGAACAGCACTACTTTGAGATTTAATTTGCATTCAAATCTGGAAGACTTAACCCTTCTTTATGGCCCCTTTACACGATGTAAACACCCATAGTGTTGAGGACAACCCAGGTTTGTCGATTCCTCGTCAATCTTTGGAGTTAGGCATGTTAGGCATGCCACAAACGACATTACACTCAAGCCGTTCGACCATCAGCATCGTAGTATCTTCGCTAATTGGGTCCTTGAAATGCATCAACATGATCGGGACTTTCATCGAAAAATCATCTTTAGTGATTAGGCTCATTTTCATCCCGAAGGCTACGTTAATAAGCAGAATTGACGCATTTGGGGCTCGGAAAATTCAAGAATGATTGTTTAAAAAGCCTCTTCATCCTCAAAGTGTCACTGTTTGTTGCGGTTTTTGGGCTGACCTGGCGGTATGATTGGAGCTTACTTATTCGATAACGAAGCTGGTGCAACTGTTACGGTAAACGGATTGCGCTACTGAGTTATGATTAATGATTTTTTATGACCGGAATTGGAAGATATTGATGAAGACGAGGTTTATTTTCAACAAGAGGCACTACATGCCCACAAGCAATGAAAAAATCGCAATTTTAAAACCGTGTTATTTTTAGAAGAGGTGATCACATTTAGCCACAGAGATCTTGTGATTTAACACCTTTAGACTTTTTTTTTTCTTTGAGGCCACGTGAAATATAAGGTCTGTACTAATGCTGCACAATCGATTCAAGACCTTAAAGATAGAATTCATAAAGTTATGAAGACATACAGCCGCAAATGTGCGAAATGTTCATGGAAAACTTCATGAAAATAATATAGTGCTGCACCCGGTCATTTGGCTAATATTTACATTGTTGATAGCATACCTTCATCCTTACAATCCATCCACAAAACATCCATTGATTTCTCTTAAAATATACTCATTTTTTTAGCTGCGATTATACCTAGAAACTATAAGGCAAGTTTGGGATTCGTGAATATAAAAAATCGAGATAACAATCAAACATGACATTACGACCATAGTCTAAACGGCTTAAAGCTTATCTTCAAATTCTGTGTGTGTGATTCTTTTGGCACTGCCCAGAGGGCAAATTGAAATTTTATTTTTAGGCCTAAAAATAACGGTATGACCGTTTAAGAAAAGTGTTTTTCTCTAAAACGGCTCCAACGATTTTGGTGAAATTTTTTGAGAATTTTTTTGTTAGTATTGGCTATTATTTTATCAGAACCAAATTTACCGGAAAAGTCTATTAACGGTACCTTTCATATAATGTTTTTTTTTATTTTTTTTTTTTGACTTTCTCGGCGACAGCTCTTTGGATTTCAGTCAAATCTTATCTTTGAGAAGATCTAGGTATCCAAATAAATTCAGCATATCAAAATTTTGAATAACTTTTTTTTCTAGTTAAAATTAATTTTTTATTTTTTTTTTTTGAAGTCAATATTTTTTGAAAATAATCAAAAAAAAATATTTTAAATTTTATTATAAAATGTTTATTAATAAACTCTAAGAAACTGCATACCAAAATTTGAAACAACATGTTTTTCAAAAAAATAAAAATAAAAAACAGGATTTTATCAAAATCCGTAAAACAATTTTGGAAATACTTTTTTTTCATAAATTCTTTATTATACAAGACGTGTGATGGCATACTCCATTTTTCTAAAAACCGTTAGGCGTTGTGGTTTTGACACGATTTATAAGTTCAGAACGTGTTATTTTTGTAAATGTTACTTGTTTCGATCAAATATCTTGCCTTCCAATATGATTAAGCACATAAGGGCAAGTACGTGCGACCCATTTTTTAATATCAAAATGAAACCTCTTATTGGAAAACCCTATACAAGGCAGCCGCTCGGAGACTGTTCACAAAATCGGCTGAACTCTCCCCACAATGAGGAGGCCATCCAAAGTAGTTTTTCCTAGAGTGTTTTGTGACTGGACTATATTGCTTTCTCTCATCAAGAAACTCCTTCACTACAAAAGGTTTTGGCACATCTCTCTTGTTTTTTTCCGGATTGTGTCAAAAATGGTGATTTTTTTTATTGAGTAACCTCAAGGCCGAATCCACGGATGTGAAGAAATTATCACTACTAAATCTGCATCCAATATTAAAATGTGATTGCATCGACGACATCAACACGTCAAATCCACGATCAAATCCTGAACTTTGGATAACCCGTTGAGCTCTCATTGATCCACCAGAAATTCAAGCCATATTTGGCAGGCTTGCTTGGCATGTATTGGCGAAATTTACAACGGCCTAAGAATCCCTTCAATTGCTCATCGAGAAATAGATTTTCAGATGGTTCGCCAGTAAGATCTTGTCCAATTATCTAGAAGTAATTATACTGGCGAGAGGTAGTTTCGAATTGCTGAAGTTTGTTCACACCGATCAATTGAATCATTAAACATGAAAGGTTCAATACTGTTCGAAGGATTGTAGGTCTCTTGAAAAGATTCCACAATGCCCAAAAACGATTTCAAAGCCCCAACATTATAACAAGACTCTAAAGTAGGCTTGCGATTCATTCATCATCAGAGGTTTCTAAAGACGTTGCAATTGACTATAAACTTTCTGTAGATGTCATTTCCTTCTTCAATTGTTTATTTAATGATTTCATTTTTAATATGATTGTTGAAAACTATTTGTTCCATGCAATACGCCTTCTACTGTCTTGTCAGTATCATATTAATATTCTCAAATCCAATTAATTTTTTTGTCTATCAACCAAACATAAATAAAGTGCTAGCGCAGCAGAAGGCAACCCTTCTTAGGGTCTTCTCATTTAATGGAACTTCTGCTGGACAATGTTTATGTAATCTTATATAGCCTTCAGAATTTTGATGACCACAACGTTCATGGTTATTATACTATCGAACGCAAATCGAATGGCAGTTTGTTTATACAAGTGTCGACTTATATTAAGAGCGATCTTTTTTTTGTCTTTGGCCTTCAAATGAAGAATTTGGTACAGTTTTTGCTTCAATATGTGGAACAAAAATGTAGTTCTTTCACAACCGTCGAACGATTAGGATCTTATCTTTACAACAAAATAATCGAAGGACTATAAGAATAAATTCATTGTCTAGAATTGTGTTTAATTCGAAGAATAATTTTTTACATTATTTTGTGTTTGATTTTGAAATTTGTTATTTGTAAAAAAATATATAATGGATAAGGAACCGCTTAATTATTCTGATACTGCACCATCATTCCCGGATTGGAATTCGGCTCAGAATAACGGAGTCGTGACATCACAGCCGGTTGTTGTCTCGGTTCCAGCTCATCCACCAGTTGGTCCCGAACGGGTTCGTTGTATCTGTCCACATTGCAGATCCGATATTTTGACAAAAATGAAACACGAGTCAACCACAAAGACCCATCTTGTGGCTTTATGCCTATGTTGTTGGTGGTAAGTTTTCTCGATTTTCTTAATTTATTATCAAAGCTTTAAAATTAGTCAGCGTTTTTCCGGATGTGTACTCTTTTTTGCCAATGTGGGGGACGTTTATTAATTGTCCGCGATTGTACTCATTTTAACACTTTTTTTAACATTTGCCTGCTGCTTTTCACTTGTTACTTTGTGTTAGACCCTGATTAGAAGATTCATCTTCTTTGGTTGTTGTGTGGAAATAAAATTCAGAAATATAAATCCAGAGTACCTATAGATAAACCAAAGTTATAGGAAATTAAGAAGATTATGGCGAAGATGAAAGTGGTCTTTTTGATTATAACATTTCGTCTAAATAATAGTTTTAGTCGATCAGTATTAGTATTCTATCAATGAAGTTCTTGAGAATAAAACATCTAGATAGATAGATAGATATATTTATTGTGCCCATTTAAATTTTACATTTTTTACAAATTGATAATGTGATATTTTATTTTGTATCTTACAACTGAAAAAATAATTTTTGATTTTAAATTGCTTTACTGGGTTTTAACGTCAAAATTGGAAGGACAAATATGGAGAAAAAACCTTCATATAAATGTTTATATTTTATATTTTATCACAATTTTTAAATTTCATATTACTTGTTATAACATATTACAAAAATAAATAAATTTATATATAAATGTATGAATTAATAAATAAGTATAACAAATTATATCACAGCAGGGTTTGTTTAATAATAATAATAATAATAAATATAAAAGTACAAAATAAATATAAAAATAAGTAAATAAATAAATATATAAATAAATAAATAAATAGAAGAAAAATATATAAATAAATAAATGTACTAAAAAAATTATAAATAAATAAATAAATAAATAAATAAATTATATAATTAATAAACAAAATCACAAATAAATAAATAAATAAATATTACAGATGAAGAAGAAAATAAAAGACTAAATAAATTAATAAGTATATAAATAAATTAACAATGAGTTTTCTTAAAGATACTACAAATACAAATATTTCCAAATAAATAAATTAATATACAAATCTACATAGATTTAAAAGGATACAAGAAAATTGTAATAAATTGTGTTATAGCACGAGGTTTTGTATTAATACATTTTCGTTGTGTTGGCATTGTCTAATGAATTTTTCATTGAGGTTTTCAATTTTATTTCTAATGGCAACTACCCGACCTTGTTCGTGTAATGTTGATGTTGAATAAAACCAAGGAACGCGAAGGATCATTTTTGGAATATTTGAAGTTTTTTAATATGCAGTTGAGCGCACTTTCCCCAAACGGGAGATCCATATAAAGTTATAGCTTGAAAAACGACTTTGTAGATAGAAAGTTTATTTTGGTCGCTTAATAATGTTTGTGTTTTTAGTATAATCCTTGAAAGTCAATTTCTCGTCTAAGTTAATGCCTAAATACTTAACAGAATCGACCCAAGGAATATCACAGCTATTTATTTTAAGATTTGAGCCGGGTAAGAAACAGTCCCTCCTTTTTCTTGTGAAAAAGATAGCCTGACATTTCCCAGCGTTTATTTTAATTTTCCAGTGCTTATAGTATTCGAAAACAACATTAAGCGCAGTTTGAATATTGAGGATAACTGAGGAACCATATTCGTCAGAAGAATATATAGCAATATCATCTGCATACATTCCATATTCGCAGTTTTATAATCTGGGAAAATCGGATGTAAAAATATTGAAGAGTGTTGGGGACAGTACGGAACCTTGTGAAAAAATTGCTATTTATCAAATATGAAACGATTTATGTGCTATTTTGTATTTTTTTTTAAATTTGTATGTTCAGTTTTAAATTTTGTACTAGCTTACCCACCCGGCGTTGCTCGGGTATATCATACATTTTCGAAAAAACCAACGCGGCGTGGTGCCATCAAAAAAAGCTTTAGTTAATTCTTTCAAAATAAGCTATCTGCTTGTGAAACGACCCAAGCGATACCAATGGGTGATTAAAATGGCGTTAGTTATACCCTAACACATCAGCTATTTGCCAGTGAAAGTCCCGTCAAAATCGGTGCAGCAATTCCCGTGATTACCCGGAACAAACAGACAGAAAGACAGACAGACCAAAATTTGAAAAATTGTGTTTTTGTTATAAGTACTGTATATACTTTCATATGCATCTAGTAAAAGGCTGTTATTTTGATATTAAAAACAAACGCTTGATTTTTTATACATATGTATAAGGCAAGTTTAGGATTCGTGAATATAAAAAAATTTGAGATAACAATCAAAAATGACATTACGATCATAAAGAAGCCTAAGAAAGTCATTGACAAAAAATGTCCGTCTGTCTGTCTATCGGTCTTTCTGTCTGTCCTTTAGGGTGTATAACGAGCTGCAGCCTAAACGGTTTAAGTGATTGCGTTCGGCTCCAACGATTTTAATAAACATTTTTAAAAATTTTGTTGTTGGTACTAGCTATCATTTTACTGGAACCAAATTTTCCGGAAAAGGCTATTAACGGTACCTTTCATATAACGGTTTTTATAATTTTCAACTTTCTCAGTAACGGCTCAATGCATTTTAATAAAATTTTATATTTTAAAAGATCTAAGTAGCCAAATTAATTCAGCATACCAAAATATTGAATAATTATTTTTTCATATTTCTAATTAATTTTTGAATTTTTTTTTTTTTGAAAATTCAATATTTTTAAAACTTATGAAAAAAAATATTTAAAATGTTAAAATCAGGTGTAAATTGATAAACCCTGCATACGAACATTATTTTTTTTTAAACTAAAAATAAAAACAGGATTTTATCAGAACCGGTCCTACAATTTTCGAAATACTTTTTTCATAAATTCTTTGTTACGTGTGATGGCTTACTTCATTTTTACTAAAAACCGTTCAGAATTGTGGTTTTGATACTTCTTATAAGTTCAAACTGTGCTATTTTCAACTTAAATGTTACTTGTTTCTGGCAAAGATCTTGCTTTCCAATGTTATTAGTCACATAAGAGCAAATACCCAGTCGTGCCCATTTTTTATCCTAATTTGTCCGAAGAAAGTCCGGAATTTTAAATCTCATTTACAACTTTCATCAAAAACCATGTGGCAATGCTAGGCTGTAATAAATATTTTTTTGTGAAAATAGTGCTCCCCTCTCCAAGTAGTTCGCCAAGAGTGTCCGCGTAAAGGGTAATGGATAACGTTTTTTTTTAGAAGCCCATTTTTCCGTCTAAGTGTCAGACTTTTTTGCCGAAATAACCAAAGCTATTGGAAAGCAATATTCAAGTCAAAAGTTTAAATCAAATTAATTTGTTTATGTCACATTGTTCTCTGATTAATTAACAGTTGATGAAAAAACTTGTGAGCTTAAATCAGTTCTTGATTCCGTTTTTGAAAATTTCATTCCCAAAAAAGTTATATCTTCAAACAATTGCCCTCCTTGCTATGATAAATAAATTGCACGACTGGATCGCACGTACTTGCTCATATGTGTGGTCGCATTGTAGAATAAAATTTAAGAAAATTAAAGTGAAAATCAAAGCATTTATTCGATTTTTGTGACTTTTCATTGTATGAATAAAGTACGTTAAATTGTATTGACTGAAATAATTTAAACGCCATTTTATTTCTTTAAAAAATGTAAAAAAGTACGATTTTTTTTCTAAATCGTAGCAGCCGTTTTTAAATAAAACGGTTTTTTTTAACAACTTTAAAAATTTTTTTTTTTAAATAATACAAGAATACAGTAATAAGTACAAAAATAACTTAAATTTAAAAACAGAATTTAAAAAAAAATCACCTACCCGTTTTCAAAATATTGATTTTTCAAAAAAAAAAATTAAAAAAAATTATTAAAGATACAAAAAAAGTCAGAACTGGTTCAATTATAAAAAAACGCCTGGTGACTTTTATAAATTTGTTGATTTTAAAAAATAGTTTGTAATTTTTCGTCCACTATGTATTTTGGAAATATTGATATTTGCGTCAGTTTTTTGAAACTGGTTATTCTGAACCAATTGAATTCAGTCTTCAGTGTTGATGGTTATAGTCATATTGTTGAAAACAATTTTTACCTTAGCTCCATCTCAATCACAATGTCCGATCTTGTGCGTAAGTTAAATACTATTGACGTAAATAAGGGCAGTGGTCCTGATGGTATCCCACCATTAAGAAGAACTTCCCAATTTATTGCAACGCCCTTGTTTGAACTTTTTAATCAATCACTTTCTTGTCGGGTTTTCCTTATTATGTGGCGAAATCCTTTTTTGACACCTATATTTAAAAACGATGAGCGATTCAATATTAGGAATTACCGTGGTATTGCAATTTAAAAAAATCGCCACTGACAAGTTAAGCTCACTACTTAAATCGATCATAAATGAGCATCAACATGGCTTCTATAAAAATAGATCTACTACTACAAATCTTGCCGATTACACCTCTTACATTATTCTTGAAATGGAAAAAGGTAACCAAATAGACGCAATCTATACTGATTTTAGCAAAGCCTTTGACAAAGTTGATCATAAGTCATAACCTACTAACTCGTATTTAAACTGGAAAAATATCGCATAAATGGTAGTTTATAATTGTAAATAAAATCGTATCTGTCAAAAAGAACGCAAGTTTGCTAAATTTTGTGATGTCATATCCCGTAATATTTTTATAACATCTGGGGTACCTCAAGGTAGTCATCTTGACCCATTTCTATTCTTACTTTTTTATTAATGACTTGCCCCTATTATTCACAGGTGCAGTTATTTTGAATTGTCGGAGGCTCTATTCGCGTTTGATCTTCTAAATGAAAACATTGTATTAGTATCTTTGTGTTCCAAAATCGCTGTTAATCAAAATGTTCGGACTCTTAGATATACTTAGTATTTAATGGAGAGGAACTCAATGACTAAGGGCTTGTTCCTCAATATCTGACTAAAGGTCTGATTAACTATCCGACAAATAAATAAACTACTAGTTAAATCCTCCCATTAAATAACTTTGCGTTCCAAAATTATCTAAATTATAAAATTAAGTGTCAGTTAGTTATTAAAAGCTTTTTCCAGTTTTCCAGACACAAGGGTTTTAACTTTTTGAAAATATTAAAACATTTGGAGTTATCTTTTGAACTTACACTTCAAAATGACTAGAAAACATGAACAAAACTCGAATTATCAAAAAACAGACAAAATAAAAGTAGTGAAGTTGGCAATCAGACGAAAAATCATCTTCAGCGATGAGGTCAATTTCTGGGTGACTGAGTAAGTTTACAAACAAAATTGTTGAATTTGATACGATACTAACACACACGAGATCCAAAAGCGTCCACCCAATGCATCCCGAAGAAATCACAGTTTGGTGTAGGTTTTGGACTGGCGGCATCATTGGTCCATATTTCTTTGAAAATGACGTTGGCCAGACCATCACCGTCAAAGGCGAGCAATGTAGGTCGATGACTACCACCTTCTTTTGGCCTGAATTTAATGATATGTGGTTTTAACAGGGCCCGTTAGACGTTGTCTTGTGGGGATTTCTAAAGTCGCAAGTCCTTAAGCCACTAGCAACAGCTAGATTTTTGCGCGAGTAGTGGAAAATTGGACATTTCTGATGCTCACCACCCGAGAAACTGCGGCGGACATTTGAACGATGTTCTATTCTATTCCATAATTGCGATGTTATATTCCATACATATGTACAGAATGATTTTTTTTTTAACGAAGAAAAAAAGTTGCTGCTATATGACAAAAACATTATTTTTTTGGAATGTAAGGATAGGAAGACCCTTTTTAACTGAACATGCAACTAAAAATGCTTGTATACTCGTGGCACGTCTAATAAAATGTTCTTTGATAAAATAGGGAATCTGTTTCTTCCATACGCATAATTTCATTTCACTACGTTATTATATTATTGGCGCGAAAGCTCCTTAAGAACCCAAAGCCTATTGACTTATACTCTCAACCATTCCTGTGTGTGTGTTGTTAATTTGCAAGAATGGAAGGGATCTACAATTTACCGACGAGTCCGAACGGCTACATGAGATATGAACTTTTTCGAGACAAATTTTTACTCTTGGAGATTTTGTCAGTTCCTCGCAAGAGGCAGTACCCCGGAAAAGAATGTGGCTATGAGCGGGACTCGAACCCAGGGTCTTCGCTTAGCAGTCCGACAAACAAACCACTAAGCCACGGGGCACTACTACTTCTACTACTACTACTTTCATTACGTTACTGCTCCTAATTTCCAATTCATTGTATAATTGCTCGTTCAAAAGACCCCGCCACTTTCAAGTTGTGTTAAGATATGAAGTGTTCTTAACCCTTATCGCTGATAATCAAACAATTGACAAACTCCTTCAAGAATCGTCAAAAAAACGTGAACTTTTCTTTTTTCGAGGTCACACTGACAGCTGCGAATATTTTAACTGCCAGTTATGTTTTTATTAGGAACTTGATTTGGGCTGTAAAAATTTCATTACTTTAACTACTAGTTACACCAATTCAGATATTGTGATACGCAAGTTAGGTTAATAACTGAGAAATAAGTTTCCAGTAGCTTAACTGAAACTTTAGTCAGATATTGTGGAACAAAACCTAATTATTCTTTTCATGAAACTTTTAACAGGTGAGCCCACCGTCCATGCTTGGGCGAAACGCCTTGTTTGAAGTAAAGGACACTTCAATCTTATTTTAAATATTCTTCAATAAACTCAACTTAAAACACAACAAAGAACTAGCAATAGTTGTTGTCGTTTAAATATATTTTCATTTTTATTGACTTGGAGGAGTATCCATCATAACATAAAGCAGTTTAATCAACAGCATTGTTTCGTTCTTTGATACCTACAACATGAGGAACAAATCCATTTGTGAACCGAAGTATGGCTCTTCCGTCCAACCGTTCTTCGAATCTTAATACAAAGTTCCAGGATAGTCTTCTAAATGTGTCAATAGAGGTTGTAGTATTTCACCTTTTAATATATGTATGTAACTAAAGGAAGAAGAGCTCAGCCATCTGTTGGAATACATGCCAAAACAGTGGTTAATTGACGTCCTGAAACTACAGTAAGTCTAATATTTGCAACTTTCTTTCGTCCAACTGCCTCGAACGTTTAAGAAGGTATTGACAATCTCATTTTCTACTTCCAATGAAATTGCAGTCTTACGAGTTTTTCTCTCTTTGATTGATTATTTTTTTTATTGCACATACAATCTACATCAATGTTTAGAACTAAAAAGTATTGACAAATTTATACTTACCTAATGGAAACTGCAAAAGTATCTTATTTATCTGATAGACTAAAAATGCGCTAAAAAAGAAAACCGCTTATTATAATAAACGAATGTTGAATTGCACACCTGAAGGTATGCAACACTACTAAATCGATTCAAATTTCATAATATACCTCAAAAATATTTATTTATTGTTGTTGTTGTTTTATTTCCTGTGATGCACATAAGTATGTATGCACGAGCCACGTAATCGATAACAAAATTTAGAGAAAAATTAAGTACTTTTTCCCTTAAAAAAACAACAATGTGCAGAGCAACAACAACAACACAGTGCTTAGGTACATTTTTATATTTTAATCAATATTCTTTCCACCTAATAACAGATAAGATAGCGTTCTATCGAGTAGCCTTTTCAAAAGATAAGCATTAATATTATTATTGAAAAAATACAAAATACACCTCAGTTTTGTTGAAATTCTACTCCTTCCGCTTGTGCGGTTGAAAATTAACGTAACACAGTAAAATCAAGTCAATTCAATAAAAAATCTTAATAATGAGTGCTCCTGGGTCACAACAATTATACCCTGCATGGAATCCAGAATTAACATATCAACAAGGATTGATCCAGCAAGAACCTACCTATATTTCAAGTCAGCCATTAGCATACAACCATTCTCCTCCGGTTGGACCAATATCTTCAAAAATTACATGTCCATCATGCAGACTAGAAGTTCACACTCGACTTCGAACTAAAGCCACACAGAAAACTCATTTGGTTGCATTGGGACTTTGTTTGTGCTGGTGAGTTTTTTTAAAGTATTTTTTAACTTTTGGATTGAGAATATATCAATTACACTCGTGATCCACAATTTGCTTGTTTGTTTGTTTTTAAGAATTCAGATTCTTTAAAAAAGATTTTTGTTGTTTTGTTTTCGGTTTTCTTGTTATCGTAAACACATACGCAATATTTATATAAGGTTTTAATTAAGAGAACCAAAAAAATCTGTTTATAAAGTCACTTGAATTTGTTACCTCAAATATAACACGAATAGGCACTAGTTCGTGCCAACAAAACTTTGGAGGCTTCACCATTTGGTTTGATTTCTATTTGGTTCTCCTTCACCCGGTTTGAGATTGTTTTATGTCTGACTAAGGCCAACTTAAGGTGTTCGATGCTGTACATGATGATCCATTTCCATAATCGTTTCAGTCTCACGAAAGAATCAAACCGAGAAGGTTGAATAATAAAGGATTTTGTTTTTTAAATAACTTTTTCTACTCAAATATTGTACTTTTATTTCTTTTAATAAAGCAACCGAAAGTACCATAAGCTGAAGCATACAGAGTGTAGTAAAGAGCAAAGGACTTAAGACGCTTTCCTGATGAACACCAGCTTTGATTTGAAACTCTTCAGTGACTCTTGCAGGGCATTTTACTTTTATTTTGCCTTGCTTGTACAGGTTCCTGATCGTAAACATGTAGATTTCTGGAAATCCCACTAACTGTCTGATAGCATGGGCAAGTAATGATAGCAGATCTTGTTATATATCGAATGCTTTTTCAAAAAACCAATACAAGGTGCAAATCTACCTTCCTCTTGTAAATAGGATGACAATCAAGTATTTGATACCCGCTGATAAGTTTAAAAATGAGAACGTGAGCCATTTAGACATCTTTTGATCTTTTCCCAGAACTCTGAAGGTATCTCGTCTAACCGGTTATCCCTTTTTTAGAATTTCATCGCAGAGGACTGTGATGACGGGGACTTCTTCGTTGTGGTACAGCTATTGAAAATTAAAGCCTAAGGGAAACTGTAAGCTTTTGTGAACAATTTTGAAGTCTTCCACAAGAAGTTGGTCATGAGCATTTATGATGAATTTTGGTGATCGAATCAGCAATCCTGAGCATTTTTCCTTCTTTGAGTGCCAATGTTGGAAATAGTTGAGCGCTTGTCATATCCTTTCAGCTCCCAATACATATGCTCTCCGTACCGTACTCTCTGATTGAAGTTGGACACACTTCTTTTTTGCTTTTTTCCGAACCAATTCACTTCTTTACCTATCAGATTCTGCATTCAGGAAGGAGACCGTCTGTTGATTGTAACCTAAGGGTATTGTTTTTTTATGATTCTGTCATCTGTTCACTGTTCAACCCGTATCGTTCGTCGTTGATCCATCTTATCTATACATAATCGATATAGACTGGAAGATACTATGTTGATAAGGTTTTGGCCTCTGCTCCATACAGAAGGATCAGAATTATAAAATATATCTGCTTAGAGAGTTATCGTCTAGATGATTTTTTCGATTTATATTAGCAGTTATAACAGTGCCTTCTAGATTGAAAGATATTGTGATTATCTGGGAGTTCGAAGTTAAATCGGCCCATCATTGCGACCGAATTATAAAGGGACTTTTTTCCAGATCTATCTTTGCCACTTAATCTTCAATCCCTGTAATTGCTTCACTAATAGTTCGATTCATTCTTCCGATAATGTAAACCTGGAAGGTATTGGTATTGGTGGCTTCTGTCTTACGGACAATTGATGTAAGTAAACTGCTGATCTCTTGAAAATTTTAAGAAGAATTCTCCAAAACTGGGAACTTGATATGTAATATTGTTTCCATTTTATAAAATTTAATTCTGGTGTACCTCAGGGTTCCCTTTTATTTCCATTCTATTAATGTTCGTTTCGAATTTGTTTGAAATACAGACTCAGCGTTTTTATAAACTCTGAGACAAGAGAATCTGTGATTTTGGCCACAGTTAAAAACGCCTTAGCCTTAGCTCGGCGTTAGGTTTGAATTTTCATTTGTGTAAGCTTGAAGAGTGATAACAAACTTTTTGCACATGTTTCACTGCACTCATGTAACATTTTGTCAGTGTCAATAAAATACACAAATCATGCAGTCTTATTTCAGTTGAACGATCATGCACTTTAATCAGAAAAGTAGAAAAATAATAGCAAGATAACGTCCTCTTAAAAAATTCACAGAAACTTATTTTCAAAGAAATGATAAGAAAACGATAATTTTTTGAATTTCCACTTTCATAATATTAATAATAATTTAGTTCTCATAGTTTGAGTTCAGTATTTTTTAAATTTCCTTGTCGTCGGAAGTTTCGTTTGAAATAAAAAAAAGTTTAATTTTACTGTAATGGAAAAGAATACTCCACCCCCATCGTATTCGTCTGTTGCGCCTACTTGGGCTGAAACACAACCACCGCCTGGACGGATCCCAGTGCAAAATTACCCACCATCAGCTCCAGAACCAAGAATATATCAGCCAGCTCCTTCTGTTGGGATTCCAACCCAATTTCCAAACATCCTTAATTCTCTTGCTGTTGGACCAACACCTTCAAGAGTACACTGTCCGTCATGCAGAGCTGATGTAGAAACTTTGATTCTGCATGAACCAACAACTAAAACGCATTTGATGGCATTGCTGTTTTTTTGTTGTTTGTAAGTTTTCTGTTTTTTTTTTTTTTTTTTTTATTTAAAAAAAAAAAATTCTATTAATAGACACTACGGCTACCTTGATTATGTCAAAACAAGATTTATATTTTTTTTAATTTTTAATCTCTACAAAATTTCTAATTCTACAGAATCTTTTGTTTCAAAAAAACTTGCACAAATGTGGTTTACATGTTATCAGCATCAATAGGGTGCATTATTATTATTATTTCTTTATCTTAATTCATTCAACCGGATTTTGGGTTTTTTTATTTTAAAAAATTCAGTGGAAGATAATTAAAAACACATTTATTTTTGAACAATCTACACCGCATTACGATAAGAGAACTTCCTGTTAATATCAACATGCAAGTTCACAATTATTTCACATCAGTCAGAAAAATCCCTCAATCGCTGTCGGATCATTAATTTATTGCATAAACAGAACAAAAAAGAAGAAAAAAAACATTTAAAATGCAAAATATAAGTTTGCCACCTGCAAAGTCCGCTAGGGAAACAAATGTCCAATTAAATGGCTGGTGTCCGCCGGAAGTTCCTCAGCAATTGCAACAAAATGAGTCTATGGTTGTTTTGAACCAACCACAATCCGCGGCGCAATTTGCCCCGGTCGGTCCAAAATCGACGAGAAGGATTTGTCCATCGTGCGCGGCCGACATAAGTACTCGCGTCGAACATAAAGCAACGTCACATTCGCATTTTATGGCTTTAATGCTGTGTTGTTGTCTGTAAGTGTTTGTGAATTGTGTTTTATAAAAATTTGCATCAATTGAGTTTTAAAACTCAACTCATTTCTACTAATTCGACGTTTATTTTGTCGATCTATCTTTCTGCAAGAAAAAAACCACGAAGTGAAGTGTCCATTTATTACATAAAACTTTTTTTTTCTAATTTAATTTGAAAACTTACAAACATAAATATTATAAACAATCGATAAACGTTGTCGATTAAAATCGGTAAAGTCGTTCAGAATTTAAGCGGTATCTTCCAGATACATCAAAGAATCGACCATATTGTTATTTTTAGAATTTGTTCATTTTCTCTTGTAGAATTTATATAATAACTTCTTAATATAGCACCACCTACAGAAGCAAATATAGGTATTGGATGATAAGGCCTAAATAACTTAATTGCTTCAGAAATTTTACCAAAACTTCATAACATACAGGCGCACCTAAGTTCCTACTAATAAAGGTTTTTTTTAGACGTGTGGTTTTCAAGAAGAAATAAAACTCAAATAATGTAATGCAATGGCCAAAAATGTAGCTTTATTATAGAGATAAGGGTTTGTCATTATGTTTTAAAAATGAGTTCGTGCAAGTGGTAAATTATAGCCGAGAGGCCCAATTTTTCCAAATTTGTAAAAATTGGGATCGGTGGGCATCTAGTTTTGAGCCCATTAACCGAACGTGCGACGCGCTTGATTGTCGTTCGGCTTCCATTTTTGCACGAGTTGAATTTTGTAAGTCCATCAAGATCCTTCCGTAAAATCTTTCATAAAGTGGATGGACACAGCTCCAATTATTGCGCGTGATGGCGGATGGACTCATTCGGGTCTTCTCCGATACTCTGCTCCACCGAACCGAACCATTATTTTGGTAATAAATTTGCACGATTTGCTAACGTTGTCCAGGAGTAAGTCTATACATTATGAAATGGCAAACCAAACTGAGCACAAATCAAGTAATAGCTGTCAAAAAGACCAACTCCAAAAAAAAGTATTGCCAGATTGAAAACCAAACGTCTAAGAAAAACATCCTTTATTAAAAAATTGAATGTTTGTATGTTTGGATGTTTGTTCCGCAATCACGCCTCAACGGTTTGACGGATTTGGATGAAATTTGGTGGATAGATGGACGAGATGCTGGATTGAAAAATAGGCTACTTCTTATTGCAGAAAATGTACGGTTACTGTTTGCTGTTTACTGTTTGCTAGATGGAAGAGTAACAGGATTCACTAAGCTCTATATAAAGGCTACTTTTATTCCGAAAAAATGCATGAGAAATCGAAATAGTTTTCACCTTATTTTACCTTTTCGTTTTCTTTAGCATTGACTGCACTTCAATTTGAAGGTTGGTGATATTCTTACCTTACCTTACAGTCCAGTCTCGACCAATAAGCTTCTCTAGCCAGTTTGTTCTCTATAATATAACTGATGAGCTTTCATTCGTGGAGCATGCTTTCTTTTGCTGAATTTCTTCAAAAATTTTCTTGACATTGGTCAGAATATTCGCAGCCATGACTTGTCTATCTACAACGAAAAAAGTTGTTCGAATCAATGTTGGGCGTTCGGAAAGTTGAGACATCTATGATACTAGAGTAATTGGTCAATCTATTTGATCCGTAGTCTGCCTTCGACGACGAGTCCACGTACAATAAAGCGCTGCTTTTTTCTGTAGCAGTTGACATAATAAAAATTGCATTTCGTCTTCTTCCTTTTGCCCGTTCTTTACATGGTCGGGACTCTCTGGAGGAACAAGTCCTTATTATAACTCCAAAAACGAGGAGCCGGGTAAACCACTACTTATAAGACGGAGCTCCGAGAGTAGGAGTTGATAGACAGAGGTGGGATTTGATCTCTGGGTGCTGGTACCCTCTTGGGGACACATGTCTACCCTTTAAACATCCGTGTAGGGGATGATGAAAGTCATCTTTATTAGAAATGCCAGAAGTAGAGCGTCCAAATAGAGAGTTAGATATATTGAATTCCTTACAAAGCTAACTTGTGGTTCCTGTTGTGATCTGGTCAGAGAAGATGACATCCATAATGAGAGCTTATCCATTCAATATGCGATAGATTGATGTCATCTAGAATTTTAACAATGCTTTTAGTCCAAAAAAAGATCAAAAACTTATTCTAAACTATGTTGAACTTTTAGGGCCCCTTCACAGTTTATTCTAGGTCTCTTAAACGGAATCATATCCAAGATAAATTCTAAAACCCCGAACTGACTCAATGTAACTAAGAAGCGCATTTCTTGCATTATATTAGTTAAACAGTTATTTTAATATTTCTAATAAAACGCAATTACTCCAGATTATTAGGCTATTTATCTAGAGGAAATAATAAAAAAAAATGCTTCCACCTTAAACTCCGCGAATCGAAAGCTCTGGTTCTGACGCAGATGCTTATCTAAAAGATACAACTCTTAAATGTAATAAATTGCTTTTAAAAAATTTAGCTTTCCAAGGCCCTATCAAAGCTTTTTATTTTTCTCGTTGTTTTTTTTTTAATCACAACATTTTTATCTGCGGTGAAGTTATAAAAAAAAACCGATAAGATTGTTTAATGCATGCAACGGCCGATAAGATACAACACCTGAGTCATCGGAACTGAGAAAAAAGTACCTCCATAAATTCGAACGTCGAACCTATATTCAGTTTTATTTCGTTTACTTTGAAGTTATCACCTCTGTGCTGTAGTTTAGTTGAAGTGAAAATTTAAAAATATATAATGTCATCCCGACCCCCACCAGTATACGTTGAAACACCCGGTTACAGTCAACCAATTCCAGCGCAATACTACAACGGACAACAGGGTGGTTATAATTATGGACCACCACCACCAAATCCATCGCAACCAGCTTGTGTTGTAATAACACAGCAGCCAACTATTCAGACAGCATATGTGTCTGTCGGACAGACCTCGTCCAGACTAAATTGTCCTTCGTGTCATGCTGACATTTTGACAAATGTCAAATATGAACCAAATACGCAAACCCATTTAATTGCCTTGTGCTTGTGTCTTTGTATGTAAGTATTTTTGAAAAACTACATTTATGTAACTCTACATCAACAATATGTGAAGTTCAGAGAAAATTTTCTCAATTTGGTATAACTGAATAACTGTGATAAGAGAGTGAACACAAAAAAGATAAAAAAAAAACTATTTATAACTTTTCCGTCAAGAAAAAACAGATTATTAAAATTAAGCTTTTTTTGTTTATTACTCTCGTGTTCGGGTTGATTGTGTTTCACTGTTTGTTCAGAATAACTTTTTATGATTTACAGTGTTTGTGATATAAATTGAGATTATGCTTTTATTATATAAAAGTCATACAGACAAATGAAAGTTTTGTCGAAATTGACCGAAAGCTTTAGTTTTGACAACTCTGTACCATTCGTTCAATTGCATTGCGTTATAAGGAAATTCAATCAACCCAACATGCAACTTAGTTGTTCCCGTATAACATAATGCAATTCAATTAGTTGTCAAAACTAGGTTTGACGGTTGAACAGTTATGCGAGTATTTGTTTAAAACTTATGTTAAAAGATCCTTTCTTTCTCAGCATTTTCTTCAACGGTTTTTTACCTATATTAACTATGAGGTGGGCGTAGTTGTTGTTCTACCTCGCTTAAACAGAATGATGAATTATACCTGACAGCAGAATTCGGTCCGTCATCGCATCGCCGTTCTACAGTCTGCAGAAGTATTTTTTTTCCAAATTTTCAGCATCACTTCGATTCTATAACGATGTTTCCCTGATCTTCTTTGAAAGATTCAATTCGAAGTCTTTAGCCTTGTCAGTTTCTTTTTACGTTTTTGGAAAAACTCTTGAACCTCATTCTTGCAGTAACAGTTCTTGATTTTCTCGATCGTTCGCGTCTCAAGCTCTTATTTTTTTCTTTTCGGTGTTCCTATTTCCTTTGCTGCTCGTAGAGCCTTCTACAACGAGAATGCGGTCCGAGTGCATTTCGCTTATTGCAATGTCGTCAATCTGGTTGACAATTGATTTATCAGACCTTCATATTTGTTGAGGTGTGGGAACTGCTAACTAGCTATTACAATATTTCGTCCCGCAGCAAAGTCAATTAGCCTGAACCCGCGTTATCGAAGTTGTTTTCGTGCAGGCTGTGTTTTACGACGAGCCCACATACACTTCCTTTTCATTGGCACATCATATTTCCTATGGCTTGATTCGTAAGCAAATGTTCTTTACATGGTCGGCGCGAAGGCATGACTCCTAACCTGGAGGACCAGGTCATTAATATAACTTCAAGGACGGGGTGCCATAATAGCCGGCTTTTGATGAGATCATGAGACCATGAGAAGAAATCCATTCAATGAGCGGTAGATTGAACGTATTCTAAGACCATAGAAATTGCGGTATACGCCCAGGTGAACTTTTAGGACTCTTGCACAGTTTAATCTGTGTAAAAAATGTTATCTAAGATAAATTCTAAAAATCCCGAAATGACTCAATGCAATTGAGTAGCACATTTCTTGGATTTATTTATTAAATAAAACATAATCATGCACTATCTTATCATTTCTAATAAAATGGAATTACTCAGATTATTAGACTTTTTATCAAGAGGAAATCATTAACAAACAATGCATCCACCCTAAACTCTGCAAATCAAAAAGTCTGGTTCTGACAGATGTTTATCTAAAAAGATACAACCCTTGAACGTCAAATGGCTTTTGAAAAATTTTGAGTTTTTAAGGCCCTTTCAAAACTTTTCATTATTCTCGTTGTTGTTTTATTTTTTCAGATTGATCCCAAAAACTTTATGTGTGGTGAAGTTTAAAAAAAAAACCGATAAGTTACAAAACCTTGAGTCATCGGGAAAAAAAGTACCTCAATAAATTTGAACGTCGAAGCTTTTCAATTTTATTTCGTTTTCCTTAAAGTAATCACCTCTGTGCTGTAGTTTAGTTGAAGTGAAAATTTAAAAATATATAATGTCATCCCCACCCCCACATACGTTGAAACACCCGGTTACAGTCTACCTATCCCAGCGCAATACTACAACGGGCAACAGGGTGGTTATAACTATGGACCACCACCACCGAAACATCCACCGCAACCAGCTTGTGTTGTTATAACACAGCAGCCAACTGTTCTTTAGACAGCATGTGTATCTGTCGGACAAACCTAGTCCAGGCTAAATTGTCCTTCCTGTCATGCTGGCATTTTGACAAATGTCAAATATGAACCGAATACGCAAACCCATTTAATTGCCTTGTGCTTGTGGCTTTGTATGTAAGAATTTATGAAAAACTACATACATACATATAACAAAATATTGTGAAGTACCGAGAAAATGTTCTCAATTTGAATAAACTGTGATATTAGGAGAGTGGACAAAAGATAAAAAAAATAAAAACAAATTATTAAAATTGAGCTTTTTTTTGTTTATATCTCTCGTGCTCGTGTTGATTGTGTCTCATTGTTTTTCAAAGATAACTTTTGATGATTTACAGTGTTTATGATATAAATTGAGATTATATCTTGTTATATAAAAGTCGAGCAGAAAAATAAAAGTTTTGATGAAAAATGTTGGAAGCTAGTTTTGACAACACGTTTCGTTCAATTCCATTTTGCATTCTTAGAAAATTCATTCAACCAAACAAGCAAGTAAGTTGTTCCGATATAATATAATGTAATACTAACTGGTAGCAACAATTAGTTGTCCAAACTAGGTTTGACGGTTGTTTTAAAAATATGTTCAAATATAAAATTGTTTAGTAGAACACGACGAACTCTTATTAGTAACGCATGGAAACTGTCAAATCCTAGTTTAAAATTGACAAACATTTTAATATTACAAAATTACGGTTCTAAAAACTAATAGTTATTTTCTAACATTCACATACATATGTACCTTTGCCGTCAAATTTTTTTAAATGTATTTACATACATAGGTTCCTGCTTTACAATGAGCAACCTAACTGTTCTAACAAATTATTTATTTTTATTATTATCGTCTATCAAGTTACAAAACTTTATGGAGATGGTACTTAAGGCTAACTAAAGGAGTATAATTATTCCAGCAGAAATACTCGAAAAATGGTCTAACAAGTAAATTGTTTTTAGTGGATCATCAAAACACTTTGAATTTCGAATTATAAAGCCCAACAATGAATTAGCCCTAGAGATTATTATGGTCAAAGACTACTCCAAGATCTTTTTGGTTGTCGATTCCTTCTAAAGAATCGATATTTAATTTGTTTTTAAAACACAAAGGGTTTTGTATTCTCGAATACGTAACAACACTGCACTTTTTATTGTTGAAATAGAGTCTATTAAGCGTACACCATTGAACAATGTTATTCAGATCACTTTGGATGTTATACGCATCTGATATAAAATGTTATGAAGCTAAAAACTTCAGCATATAATAGACATCTAAAGTATGAAAAAAGCTTGGTAAATCGTTGATGAAAATAATGAACAGTAACGGTCTAAGATGACTACCTTGAGGTACACCTGAGAAATTTAACATTTCTTTAGAAAGTAAGAACCAAACATCTCAATGTGAAATGCCTTTGTAAAATCGGTATATATTGTGTCGATTTGCGAACGCTTTTCCATATAATTAAGGCAATAGCTCGTGAAAATCGACAAATTTGTTCCTGCTGACGACCTTCCACTCACAAATCCATGTTGGGTGCTCAGATATATGATTTTGAACTATACTAAACAATTTATTTTTGACTATTGCTTCAAAAACTTTAGGGATCAACTGAAGTTTTACAATAGGTCTGTTATTTTTAACGTTGCCTTTTGACCCACTTTTATGCAGGGGAGTAATATACGAATACTACCGTGTTTTTAAAAATACAACTTGAGTTAAGGACATGTTGAAGATAAAGCAAAGTGGTGCTACAATTTTAAATCTACAAGTCTTTAAAATTATAGGTGGAGTATTATCGGGCGCAACAGAAAAATTGACATCAAGTGCAGACCAAGTTGCTAGTACATCACTTACAGATAAATACAAACTACCAGCGTCAATTAAAGAATTAAAGTTTTCCAATTTTCCACAGCTTAGTGTAAAAATCCATGAAATTGTATTGAAAAAATTAAGTAAAGCGCGAAACAGATTGAAATAGCAACAGCACCAGCACCGTCAACAGCAAACAGCACGCTGACCAGCAAAAGAAATTGAAACACATTGCCACTAGCACCAGGATCGTCTTCTTACTTCTGTTTGACACTTTGTGTCATAAAAAAAATGAAAACGAAGTGTCAGTATAGTCTCCAATCTCTTTCCATTGTTTTTCTTTTGAGTCGATGTTTTTATTAGATTTCCTTCTCTTATCAAAAAGAAATGTATTTTCTCTTACCATTTCGATAAGTTTTTCTTCCATTATTAAAAAAAAAAATTATAAATTAATAAATAGCCTCTGAAAGCACAACAATGGCGACGAGTGCAAAATAAAATTGTCAATATTTTTTTTTTCTGTAATATTGTGCTTCTGAATTTCACTTGCGCAAAGTTGGTAGCAATGGAACAGCAACAGCAAATTTATGACTTTGGTCTAACGACGCTGTTGACGTTGCTGGTGCTGGTCTAATCTAACTTGAGCAATTGAAATACATTGGTTCTAAAATAATGGCGGCCGCTGTTGCTGGTTCAATCTGTTTCGCGCATAAAACTTTTGCAAATATCATTTATAATACTATCTGAGGAGATCCCATTGTATGAAACGTTAGATGAAATCCCAATTAATTTTTGTTTAGTATTTATAAATGATTATTTTGTATGTTTGATTTCAGAGACCAAATGTATTGCTTATAAATAAACTTTCCCAAAAAATCATATTCATTCCTTACTTGATTAAATTGCTAACGAAAAGAAACAGAAATTTTGCACTTTTTGTATAACTTATTCATTACATTAAGAAGCCTTGATAAGCTTTTATTGAATCAAATAGGTTTCTTAGAATTCTTAAATTATTTCATAGGAACAAATTCGAAAATCATGTGTTTCAAAATGTTCCACAACATAGTATAAGTTAGCTCTAAATTTGTGGAATTGAAAACTAGATGCCAATCAGTAGATTCAAAATAAGTATTAATTGAAACAAAATCTGCACATTTGAACAATATTACTAGGAGCTTCAATTGAATTCTGATGAATACTTATATCTATCAATTAAAAACTTGTTTCATTCCATTGAGCTTCAAGATTATGATCCATAAAAATTAACTCTAAATATATATAAGAATATATAAAAGAAAATATAGCCTATAGTTAGTTAGTTTTTTAATTAGTTTATTGACTTCAAAAAATATTTTTAATACAATTCACAATTTTCCTTGAATAAATTATATATCATAAGTCATTAAATGGCTTGGCCTGAGGCCGTCTACCAGACTGACATTTGCATTATAAATTATGTGTATACACACTAAAGAAAAACTAATATAAAATATTTCATTACTTAATTTAACAATTTTCGAATCTTCAAAAACTTTCATGAACTATACATCTTCTGTACCGAAACGCGTTCAAACAATACATGTATAAAAGGTCTCCCAACCTCTTTCTCCATTTAACAAATTTATCGATTCTTCTAAACTAAGGGTTTCCGCTCCAAAGTATCGCTTACGGAATTCTTTGAGAATTGGACAAACTCCCAAAAAATGGAAAACGTCTTCTCGTTCTCTGCGATTACATAAATCACACAAAATAGGAAGATCTGGACGATGAGGAATAAAGTTCAGACCGATGAGTTCGCCTCTTGCTTTAAAAATCAAACTGATTTTGTCTGCGGTGTTGTCAGCCAAGAAATAGGTCTTTTGGTCTAAAATGTGGTTTACTCTACTGTAGTAAGTTCTGTATATTGACGATTCTGCTTCCTCAATAAACTTGTCGTACATTCTTTTCCCGATTTTCATTAACAAATCATCGAATTTCAATTTGATAGATGCAGGGCTTTCTTCAGTTGGTAGTGTGAAATTTATTGAGCAATCGGTTGCCAGTTTATACGATTCTCTTACACAACCTCCTCCAGAATTCATGATTTGAGATAGCACCAGTCTCGGAATCCTATTTTCTCCCATTGCCATAACTCTTGTCACATAATTAAAATGCAAATTGAGTGTATCCAGAAAAAGAGGACCTAATCCTGTTTCAAGGTACAGCATATAGTTGGGCGATGTACTTGGGAGTCTAAAAGTAGTTTTGATGAAAAAACGCAAAAACTTTGGGCCGCGTAAAACAGTATTGCGATAGCAGTTGCTCTAAGAACTTTGTATTTGGCTATGTAGGAAACGTTGTTCTTTAAATAGCAGTTTTTCCATACCGAACACATGGCACGCTTAGCTTCTGCTACTTTTGAACGGAGGTGCTTATCTAAGTTCAAGTTCGGTGTGATCAAGACTCCTAGGTATTTATACTCCTTAACTATTTCCACTGCCTCCTCTTCGAACGTCCACTTTTCCTGTCTTGAGTATCTCCCGCCGCCTCTTCTAAATATCATCATTTTTGACTTCGAAAGGTTAACGGATAAGTTCCAGATCTTGCAATAGCGTTGAAGTCTATTCATCATCAACTGCATCCCGTCTATAGAATCGGCTAGGAAAACTATATTGTCTGCATACATGAGACTTGGGATAGTTTTTCCACCCAGCACTATGCCACCTTTTACAGATTCAGTGATGTCATTAATGTATAAAATGAAAAGAAGGGTACTCAGGACACATCCTTGCTTAGCTCCCATCGAAGTACAAAACTCATCCGAAAGCAGATTCCCGTCCCACACTCTCGCTATATTATCTTTGTACATTGCTTTAATGACTGAAATGATTTTGCCATTATGTTTTAAAAATTATTTCGGGCTCGATCGAATAAATTCCAGCCGAGAGGCGCAATTTTCGACCACTTTTTGCAGCAATTGGGGCCGTATGTCAGCAATAACGCACTAAATATTCTCTTCTAAGGCATCAATTGTCTCGAGCTTATCTGCATAGACAAGCGACTTCACATTACCCCACAAAAATAGTCCAGCGGTGTTAAATCGCACGAACTTGAAGGCTACGCCACAGGCCCACGACACGACATAATGAACTCACCAAAACTTTCCTCCAATAAATTGATTGTTTCGTTGGCTGTATGGCATGTAGCGCCGACTTGTTCATCAACATCCTCCAATTCATGCACGAACAAGTCATTAATTATGGCTCTATAGCGTTCCCCATTGACTGCAACATTATGGTCGGCTTCATTTTTAAAGAAATATGGACCAATGATTCCCTCTGCCGATAGAGCAAACCAAACAGTGACTTTTTGAGGATGTAACGGCGTCCAACAATGGCTTGTGGATTATGATCACTCCAAATACGACAATTTTGTTATTAACGTACCCATTCAACCAAATGTGAGCTTCATCGATGAACAAAATTTTCTTGTGAATGTCGCTTTCGGTGGCCATCTCGTTTTGGGCCCATTCACCGAACGTGCGACGCGATTGATGGTCGTTCGGCTTCAATTATTGCACAAGTTGGATTTTGTAAGCCCGCAAGCCAAGATCTTTCCGCAAAATCTTCCATAAAATGGATGGGCACAGCTCCAATTGTTTCATCACAATATCATCTTCAGTGACGAAGCTCATTTTTGGCTCAATGAGTTCGTCAATAAGCAAAATATGCGTTATTGGTCGGGTGAAAATCCACATTTGCTTCATGAATCACCACTTCATCCACAAAAAATTACTGTTTGGTGCGGTTTGCAAGCCGGCGGCATTATTGGGCCATATTTTTTCGTCGACGATAACGATCGTCACGTTACTGTGAATGGCCAGCATTATCGCGCCATGATTAGGTACAGATTATTTTTTGGCCCGAATCGGATATTATGGATTTGGACGACATGTGGTTTCAACAGGATGGTGCCACAAGCTACACAGCACACCTTACAATTGATTTATTGAAGAGTAAGTTTGATGAGCATGTTATCTCAAGAAATGGGCCAGTCGATTGGCCGCCTCGTTCGTGTGATTTAACGCCTCAAGACTGTTTTCTTTGGGGCCACATTAGCTCATTGGTTTATGCCAACAAGCCGACGACGTTAGAAGAGCTCAGAGCCAACAT
This sequence comes from Platycheirus rosarum, assembly GCA_963971375.1. Lineage (NCBI taxonomy): Eukaryota > Metazoa > Arthropoda > Insecta > Diptera > Syrphidae > Platycheirus > Platycheirus rosarum. The sequence goes on along the minus strand of OZ020510.1, from coordinate 26,453,421 downwards.
TGAACGCGAAATAGCGCCCGTTTCGGCCGAAATGTGTGGCCGAGTCATCGAAAATTGGGTCTAACGAAACGACCGCTGCAAACGTGCCCGCGGTGGCCACATGAACGAAGTCGAGTTCCATTCATAAATATTTTAATTGTACTTCAAGTCTATAATTAAGTTTTTGAAATATCTCAAATGGTTTGAGTTTTATTTAAAAAAAAGTTGTTAAGTCCTTATTCGAAAACCCTTTATAACAAAAATTCACAAATAGTCTCGCGTTTACAGGCCCAATGTCTGTTGCACTTACGGGAAGGTTACAAGTAGAGTGAACTTACAATAGGTGTGGCGCACATGTCATACTGGAAAATGTAGTTGAAAGAAAATTAATATTAATCGACATTTTTTTTTTAAATTGCCTTATCTGGTAGTTTATCCTGTGTGCATTAATCACGTTTGACAGGGACCTGCAGATGGTACCGCATTATGAAACCTGGACTTCATTACTATGACTTGAATACCATGGAATATTTTTGAAGAATATTGGGAAAAAAATCGCCGAAGAGAGAGCCAAAGAGGTAATTGTCTTAAAGCTATTTGATCAGAAGGTTTCAGTATAGCTTCCGGATACCCGATATTGAAATTTTTTGCCAAATTTGCTATTCGACACTAAGCATTATTGTTCAACCAATATAAATGACCTGCAACATTGATTTGTTCTTAAACCAGAAACCATTAATCTTGCTAGTGTTAAAACTTGGAAAAATTAAAGCTTACTGTTTTATTTTTTACAAATATGTTAATTATATGCCAATTTATTTATACTTAATATTGATAAATAAATTGCTTTATTTATGTTTTTATTGAAAAAGTTCAATAAACTTGACTAAAATAATATTTTTTTTTTATTTTCTTATAGTTGCTGGCCTTGTGTTTGTTTGCCATACTGCATGGATTCCTGTCAAAACGCCAATCACTACTGTCCAAACTGCAATGCTTTTATTGGAACTTATCAAAGTTAAAAAATTTATTAAAAATACCAAGGAAAATCAATGAAAGTTTTTCTATGATGTAATTATTTTTATTAATGTCTTTTTTATACATAAATAAAAATTGTGTTTTTTTTCTTAAAAAATTCGTAACGTTATTGTCGTACAAAAAAAAAATTTATTTATATGAAACAAAGTGTGTCCAGTACACACTAGTTTTTTTTTATTATGAATTATATATTACAAATAAAATAAAAATAAAAAAAACATAAAAATTCAAATTATACTTTTAATTATATAGTAGCATTTTTTGTTTAATCAGATCGCTGCCAAACTTCACAGGATTACCAGCTGGAGCTGGAAATATCATAAAAATCGGCTGGGTCCGCATAAATTGGGGGGGGGGGATATATATATATACAAAACATCGTTTTAGATTCAAGGAAATAAAAAAATCGAAGCCCATCACAACAAAAATTTCCATTTAAAAACAAAGTTTATCCCGACAAAGGGCATGAAGTAATACTGTGTGAAAGAAAATGCCATCAGAGAACCCTCCTTTGGTAGTGATGGCCACTATAACAAACTCCTGGTTGGACGATGAATGCAAATGCAAATAAACACATGCACCGGGCAGGAAGCAAACAATACGGTGCTTCACAGAAGGACTTCAATGGCTATCGGGCTCTACGACCTAAAGAGGAACACTGGCTTTTTTTAAGCAGGAATAAAGGTACCATAAGGAAGCACGCGATTTGGGGAATAATCAGCAATTACATACAGCATGAATGAGTTTTACTAAAAAGTAAAAAAAAAACACACTATCAAAGGTACAGAGCTACAATGAACCGAGATTTTCATTATGAAACGGAATTAATATTTTATTTTGGCGAAGTAGAACGACCTAACCGCCTATCCACTTTAGAAAAAGTAAAGCTGACAATATCTAAGCTAAAGGAGCAGATGGCCTAGCTGATGAACTTTTTAAAGCTGCTAACGATTGCTTGGTAAGAAGTATGCAGCAACTCATAAAACAAGAAAGCAGGCCCTGCTCATAATGAATGAAATCTCCAGCATTGTTTGCCCAAACCTTAAGAAAGCAAAAATCCATGTATTTCCAATTTTTTTCAGGAATTCGTAGAGGACGGTTCCAATTTGCACAATTTCGCCAAACTTGTTATTTTAACTCTTTCTCACATTTTTGTACCACAAAGTTGTGTAGGGACAAAGTTGTCGTACCGACACCCATTCCGTAAACAAAGACGACGATCCCTTTTGCCGGTGAGTGTATCAGGTCAGGACCACTGGTATGTGCAGCAGCAGTAGCACTGGATGGTAGGTTGATTGGTTGTCCAAAAAACGATTCAATTCCCAAACGAGTCCTGAACTGTGAGATGGTGTAAACACTGTTCATCCAGGTTTCAGTGTTTAGTAAGACCACAGTGCTGGACAGCATAGTGAGCTGTTGTTTTCTTCGACTTCCTTGCAAATACAGTAAGTAGCCAATGACATTACATCCAACATGTTGAAGAAAAACGCCAATGTCCAACGTCTTCTAGGCCGTTTCGTTGTGAAGTGCGTAACCATTTGATCCATGCAATCATGCAACCATGGACAGCAAATTCACGACTTTATTCTTTTTGGGCACGTTGCTGTAGAGCGAAACCAAATTCTCATGAAAGCCAAAACGAGTTAAAATCACGGGCGAGTAGGACTTTTTCTTATTTCTTCCGGTAGACACTTTTTGTTTGATCGAATCGTTCCGACAAAAGTAAGCCCAAGAGTTGCAAGGCGCTTCACTCCTGACAATTTGTGAAAAAATTATCGGCTATCATCGTTCGGCCGATGTTGCTGTGTCTGCTGGCATTGTATATACATTTTCTATAGTACTCTCATGGTGGTCATTTTTCGTCTGGCCATCTTCCTGGTTGATTCAGAACTAACTCTAAATAGTGGAGACGAGAACCTTTACCGATATTTTACCAGTATTTAATAAACTTTTGTTGTCTGTACTTATTCTATATTCACACCAATTGGCAATTTCAGCACGCCTCATTGCGACTTGATTCAGAACTAAAAAATGATGCTCCATGATAGTACTATATGCAGTGTATATACAAAGCTGCTGGCTAGTTGTAGCACGTTTCATTCTTCTCCTTCGTTTCTGCCCGTATACAATCTTTCTTGCAATAGATATTTTGATTTCGCGTCGCATGCCTACCAAACTTTTATTCCACACTTGGCTGGCTTTAATGGAATGAATTGCATAAATTTTGTACGCCCGCGATAAGGAAATAGCTTTTCATCAATTGTGATTGCTTTGTTCGTTGAAAAAATTCAATATATCGCGAATGGGAGCAGTTTTATCTGTTCTTTGACGAAATCTAGTACGACTATCATCAAAGCGAATGAATCGTGAAATCGCAAGGAAACCCCGGTATGACATAGCTGCTCTGAATATGGGCAATGAATCAGTGCGCCACAAAACTAATGTGTCCTGCATTTTGTTATGTGAAACACCAGGAGCCAGAAGAATACCAAGAAATGCTTCAAGTTCAGAACTAGTAAAATCATTCCAAACTTTAGGCTTTGAGTTAGGATGTTCTTCATTCCATTTCTGAACAGCACTTTTCGCATATCGATTCGTTTCGGTAAGTATGATAAACGCAATGTTTGGGGTGAAAAATTTCTTGAATACCTCGAGTGGAATTGAATTTTGTTCCTTCGGACCGGCACAAAAACGCATGATGTTATGTTGTCGCAAACGAACAGTAGCAGCTGTTTCAACCGTTGTCCAATTCGTGCTATCTTTACCGTACAAACAACTACCGTTAGCACTTTGTTGTCGACCTTCAGCACTCGATTCTCCTTCCTCTTCGACACTATCATATATTTCGTTTGGCTCAATAACTTAATCGTCTTCAATATCCGATGCAACCTCCGGAGGATGCGCTATTTTTTTACCAGGTACACGTGATAGTGTGTGAATATATATGTTACTGTGTGTGACAGTCGCACATGTGAACATAAAAGGCAAACTAAATACATAATTACAAGGGAAAAGTAAAAAACGGGTAGAATGAGAACAATGTATCAAATTCCATATAAAATATATGAGGCCAGACCCAAGAAATGTCCTTTTTTCCCCTATTCTAAGAAATCTATCCTTGATAATTTATGCGTAGATCGATAGCCAGTAAATTTTTAGGAAGTTATCTAGAATAAGTTAATTAGAAATATGTTAAATTAACGTTCAAAATTAAAATATGTCTGGCTGGACCCGAGGGTCAGTTCGAGGGTTAAAGAAGTATCAATTTATCTTCAATTGGTCAAAACTCAAAAGAAACAGCAATTTGAATGAAGTGAAGTGTGGTGTTGTCCATAAGCCATATAATATTCCCATCAGTTTCTACTAGCAGATGTTTTTGTAGATCGTCTTCTGTTCTGTTTAGATTGTTGGAGCTCTCCGTAATAATGTCACAGTTGGTATTGCCATACTTTTAGTGACTGAAAATTGCAAATTGCTAAAAATTTGCTTCCTGGAGTCAAATTGAAGCGATGGAGTAGAAAACCACTTTCGACGACAGTAAAACTACTTTTGAAACAGAAATGTTGGCTGCTGTTAAGGAATATTCCTTTTATATAGCAGATTGTTGTGTTTTCCTCATAACTCCCCCACCGAAGAATGAGTTTGGAAACGCAGATCCTCATCTCCCCCTTGCTAATTACACTTCTTTGAAAAATCGTCGATCTTCGTTAACTTTTATGGTATTGCTCACAGCAGCCAATAGGTTCACACTGCTCTTCTTTCACTGCTTCAATTCTGTAAAAGTAGTACCTACCGATAAAGGTATGCTTGTACGAGAGCCAACTTCACTGCTAGGTGACAGTCAATGTGCTGTTCCAAAAACGAATGGCAGTGCTTGCTGATACTTCTCGTATAATCACTGAGCCAACACTGAATTGTTCACCCCTTGAGGGAAACGCATGAGCGTTTTTTCAAATTTCTTATCAGAACACACTCCTGTCCATGACTATCCATTTCTGTTGATATGGTTTTCCCTGTACATATTTATTTATCGGCTATACCGAAACTTTTCTGAAAAACTCGTCACTGACCAGTTAAGTACAATACTCAAAGCCAGTAATAAGTGAACATCAGAATGGTTATCTTAATAGTAGATCTACTACTACAAATTTTGGTGATTATACCTACTACATTTTTTTGAAAATGGAGAATAAGAACCAGGGGTGGAATAGCGTAAGGTGATAGTTGACTGTCGCTTTTGTGACTAACGTTTTTGATTATCACCTTTTGGTTGCTCTGTGTAAGGTGATCGCAATTTTTTTTGTTTTATTGGCATCACTTACAATTCTGCCAAGAATGAAATGTCATTTTGGCTCTGACTTGTTCAATTTGTTTGTAAGTTGTCTCTCCAAGGTTCTGCATACCATTGGTGCAGCCCAGTCAGCACCAACTTGTCTTTGGTAACCACCACCACCAAGAAGATTTATGGTTGCAGCGAGTTGAAGAATAGGTGGAACACGCGTTGATCTTGTTCCAGATGGTAAATCTAGCAGCCGCAAAACATGAACAAAGGCTTCTTTAGTTAGACGAACATTTTTTCAAAAATCTATAATAGATATGTAAAATATTTAATTAATAATTGTCAAACATTGTTCATAAAGGATTCATACATTGCGCTAGGAAGTTCCAGAATATTTGCTTTATTTCTAAGCTTGGTTCTGATCAGTTGGACTTTTTTATAATTATTTTCTGCATTTCTCACTCTGTTAGCGTTATTAAAAACTGCTAATGATGTAAACATTGCACTTCATTTTTATTTTAAATAATTTCAATAAGAAACGCTTTTATAATTTTAACTTTTATTTTTCAAGAAGTTCAAACCAACAATGCGAAATGTCAATAGAAAGTATGAAAGCGACACCTAAATAGCTGTCACTTAAAATTATCGCCAAAAAGCGATAGTCGTTTTGATAATCACCTTACATGGAGCAAAAGTATCGCTTTTGATTGTCACCTATCAACTATCACCTTACGCGATTCCACCCCAGGTTGATTTTAGTAAGACTTTTTGATAAAGTAGACCATCGCCTTGGTATTTCTGGTAATTTATTGAAATGGATAGTCTTGTTTGAATAAGAGACCGAAGTGTGTTAGGTTTAGTTACGTAAATTCGCGTAAAATAAATGCAACGTCTGGAGTGCCCAAGGTATCTTGGTCCGTTCCTATTTTTAGCATTTATAAATGATTTGCCTGTTATTTACAAAATGAAGATACCTTTTGTATGCCTTTTTTACAAGAATGTCTTGATACTTTTGTCAGCTAGTGTAAAAAGAATAGTTGTTTGCTAAATGTGGAGAAGTGCAATATTATTTTTTGAGGAAAAAGGTGCAATAAATGTTGACTATTTTATTGGCGCGCAAAAGCTTGTTAGAATTGACGCTGTTAAAGACTTAGGAGTTATAATTGACAAAAAGCTTACTTTTAAACACCACATCTACAAATTACACTCTAAATGCCTTGGTATGCTAGGTCAAATATTTAACGACTCTTATATTACAAAGACAAAAAATTTATTGTTCATTGGTATTTAGTATTTAGTATTTATTTATTTTATTTATCGCTGCACAAAGAGAATAAATTCTTAAAGTAGTACAGTTAGTATATATTTATATAAAAAATTAAAAAAATAAATCTTAGAAGATAAAGAATAGATACAAAATTTAACCTCATAATTCAAATATTATTGGACTTATATACATGAAGACGTGATTTTACAAAGAAGGTGAACAAAATGAGAACAAGAAAGATTTAAAATTAAACTATTTAGGAAAAAAAATTACGGTGCGGAAAGAGAACCATCCTGTGATAAAAAGGAGTAAACGACATATAAAAACTGGCTATGTTCTAAAGGAAGGAAGAAAGGTGGTTCCAAATACTTACAGAGTGAATGAAAAATTGACGTCGCGATGTCAAACATGTGTTCTTGTTAGGTCTTAAGGTCGTACGCCGTACTGACTGTGAAAAGAATAATTTGTCAAAAAGATAAGTTGGCATTTTTCTTTTTTATACTTTTGACGATAAAGGAAATGCATTTGAAGCGAAGAAAACAATTTAAAGTGCATCCATCCATCCATCCATCCATTTTCGTGAGTATTCGGAAACGTGATCAAACCTACGGAGGCCGAAGACAAATCGGGTCACGGCATTAAAGGCGCCTTTCATTTATCATCATCATCATCATTTCATCAGATCATTTATAAATAGGAGTAAAAGCATAGGTCCTAGAATCGAACCTTGCGGTACACCCCTTGTAAAAGGTAAATAAGAAGATAGATTATTGTTATACGAAACGGTCTGCACTATTAGAGAAAATAAACAGATAAGATAGCTTGTTACATAAGATAGATGGCTCTACCGAATCAAATGCCTTTGAAAAGTCTAACTGCGTAACTAGGGTTAAATTATTTTTATTTATCGCTCCTCGAACATTATCTGAGACCTTCAAAAAGGTGGTTATGCAGCTGTGACCAGATCTAAACCCAGATTGAAAAGAATTTAATAAATGTAAGCTTAAATACGCTCCTTGATTTGCTTGCTGACAATTACCTCAATGACTTTCGACAGGTTACACAAAATGGCTATTGGACGGTAATCATTCACAGATATTGAGCTCTTCGGTATGAAAACTATCTTTGCCCGTTTCCATACGGTCGTAGATGGAAGTGGTTAAAATGGAATGCGTTCGTTATTAGAATATTGTAGTGTAATTTGGTCTCCGTTGTATAATATTGATGTGGAAAAACTGGAATATGTCCAATAGCAATTTTTGTTGTTCGCTTTAAGAGGTCTTGCAAGAAACACAGACCGTCTGAAGCTTATCAATAAGCGACCCGGAGTAAAAGGTTCTACTTCTCTTTTATCGCTTTTAATTCATTACAGTTGGTAACAATAATGAATCGAATTCCCAACAAGTAATTGCTAAAGTATTTCACTGCATTTACCACAGCAAGTGTCTTCAACTCATTGCTATGATATTTTTCTTCATAGGCTTCGTGTTTTGACTAAAGTAAGCTACCACATGTAACTATCCACACACTAGCATCGGTGGTCAGTATTGTGGGTCTGTTCGAATCAATGAACACTAGTACTAGACTTTTAATCAGTTGCTTGATTGTCGGGCCTTTTCACAGTCGATTGTCCAATTTAATTTGACATCATTTTTGGTTAAAGCTGTTATGGACCTATTTTTAGCTGCAAACTTCACGTCTAAGATAGTCGATTTTGTTTTGTAAAAAATTGCACTTTTTGATGTTCAACAAAATTCCGCCTTGAAGTAATATAGTTAAAACTATATCCACATTTTTGAATTACTTCCAGACGAGTTTTGGGTGGCATTAACACATCGTCCATGTAAACATGAACTGTTTTTTCCTTCAAGATCTTTTCTCTTAATAGCTCATTGAAAAAAAAAAACACCATAGCATTAGCGAAGCTTGTGGCATCATTAAATTTTCATTATGACCATCCCATGTCTAGAGATGAAAAAAGCACGTTTACTGTTGTTCTCTGAGAAAATGCCTTCCAGTAAGTTCGATAATTGATGATTGCTTCCTTGTTAAGACGAATTTTCAGAGTATCTGATTTATCCTTCACATCTTCGAATGTGAAAGCATTTAAACTTTGAATATTTCTTCAAAAAATCTTATACTTCAATGTTATGGTTCGAAGAAGTTTCACATACCAATTAACATATTAGACGTGTTGATATGAGAGTCCTTTCGTTCCAACGTCGATCCATTTTTATCAACTCGAATTTCCAGTGATGAATCGTTCAAGACGTCATGTCCAATAATTATTTCATTCTTTAGATACATTTCATCAATGATAGGAAATGTAATTTGGATATTAAGTTTTTCGAATTCAACCAACAAATCAACTTTTTCTGTCAGAAGATCCTTAGAAATACCTTGAAAACTAAGAATATGTGTTATGCTATTCAAAGTCATTTGATCAGCAATACCAGACCTCAGTAATGAGCATTCCTCTGTAATGAGCAGTCAGAGCATAAATTGACTTTTATTTGAACAGGCTGTTTCGCCCAGCAGGTTCTTTCTTCATGACCAGCTTTGTTATAAGAAACACATCTCTTAGCATCTTCATTTTATTCATATTTGTTTCTTGATATTGATATATAGTTCGTGGACAATAAGCTTTAATATGTCGCACATTTCCACTTCCAAAATAAGTCTTTTCGTTTTCTAAATGAGAGCGCTTGTTTAAATGCACTAATGGTTCTTTATTTCGTCTTCTTATGTTCAATCTTTTATTTGGGCTGTTATTTTCGTGATATCTTGATATGGTGATATATTTTCTTCGATATGACTCACCGATAGACAAGAGATGGTCATTGGACAGAAGTTCGCACAACGAACATCAAAATTTTTCAAAACAATATTTGTGATACAACCTATTTTGTCTTTGGGGATGTTAAAAGGCAATCGGTTGATTTGAAAAAAATCAAATCAGCATATGAATTAAACTCATTGCTTTCGGAATTTGCTACTTTTCTGAGTTGACCAAAAATATCTGACCCACATGACCAAGAATAATGTTGGTAGCCGAACTAATCAAAACAATTTTTTGATTGTCCCATTAACGAAGCACGTACACGAGGTATAACGTTAAAATCCTCTAAACAATCACGTTCAATTCTTTTGTCGATATCGGTGCACCATTTTACTATAACCACGCGTGAGTGGTCGGGATCAAAAATCGGATATCCAATGATGTCGCCCTTAGTTCTGTCATCACGTTTAGCAATCTTGAGAAATTTTGAAAAAGCATTTCTTCATTTTCCAAATTATTTTGTTTTTCCTCCATAGCTTAGAGCATTTTAATCAGCTTCAGGGTAATCCCACTTCTGATGCAAGAGTAAATGTGAAAGATCTGTGCCTTTTACTATAGGCTCACTTCCGTTTCCGTCACAGTCCAGATTAGAATTAAATCCAGAAGCACAGATTCTCCTTTTTATACTTTTTCTCAATAACATATTTCATACAGAAATCATTTAATTATTTCTTAATTTTAATTAATCTATCAGGTTATTGAGTACTACAGTACTATAACATATATGTGACTGTAATATATTTTATATGTTGTCTTATTTTGACAAAAATCAATAAAACTAAAACTAAAACTAAATTAAAATGGTTTGACTGATTTTGAAGATTTTTTTTAGGGTATTGACATAGTGGTTTTACCTACAATTAGACCGCATAGTTGGAGATGCTATCGGGATCCCGAAATTTATGTTGTACCCGAGTTAGGGGGTGCACACAGATAATCTAGAAATATAAGCATTTATCATATTTGTGGATCTAGATAGCAAAACGCTCAGCGGATAAAATCGAACCAAGTTAAAAACAAAAGCGAAATAGAAAAACATGCTTTGTTGTCAAAAGGAATAAGAACTTTCGCAACATTTCTGTCCGATTGTAAAACTAACAAGTGAACTATTCAGAATGTATCTATCACTATCAATTGAAAAAGCTCAGCAACATCCAGACTCAAAAGCTCTTTTTTTTTTTTTAATTAAAATAAAAAACAAAACATCTAACGCAAAAGAGTTTGAGAACGAGCATACATTGTTTGGCGCCGAGCTTTCACTTTTTTCAAATAAGAAAAATAGATTTTTAAGACATCGAAGATTCCTTCTGCGATATAGAGCGACACAAGTGTTTTAGACATCTCCCTGCTAACATTCCCTTTCTGCCGGCCGGGTGTTTACCTGTTTAGTAATAGTAAGTCAAACAATTATTTAAATTTTTTTAAAGTTATTTTTAAAATGTAAATATTGTGCAACAGTTGAACTGTTAATATGTATCGATTGTATCAACAAGTTTCCTAGAATTCCGAGTGCATTCGAAATTTAATGCAAATTTACTTGAAAACGTGTACAAAGTATTGCCAAAAAAACCAACAGGTCTTTTCTGTTTTTTTAATTAAATAGGCTAATTTATTTGAAAAACAAATAAGGAAGTTCAAGTATTCGTGCAAGGAATACCAATTTAAATTGAATTTCGTTTTTTTTTAAGTGTTAGATGCTAATTTTTTTCATTACTGTGGGTGTTGTAGGTGATGCGGAAATTTCATATTTTTATGCATCGTCTATATACACAACACCAATACATTAGAGAAGAATATCAGAAGTAAAGTAAAACTAAAAGAATTTGTTTTGAGACGCAATATTTTAAGGCCATAATGTTATCTTCTTTCATTTTTGTTTTTATTTTATTTTAATTTTTTTTTTGGCGAAATAAAAAACGATTTTTTGGAATTTTGTAGGAGGATATACCTATTTTTTGCGGCTTTAAAAATATCAAAAAAATTGAGTGCTTTTGAAATAATTTTTTTATTTTAAATAATTTGTAAATTAACGAACGTTGTTTATTGCAGTGTTTGTAATTTTGTTTTATTTATTTGGAATTTTTGATAAAATGTTTGATTGAAAATAATAAATAATTATCTCACTATAAATTAATTTTGTAGTGCAATAATGTAGCTTTAATATAAGAATAATATGAGAAAATGATTTTGATTTTTTTTCCCGAAAATTTGCACAATGAAGATAATTTACGTCGATTTTCGACAGATAAATCGGCTGGGTTAGCCCTGGCACCTTGGTACACCATCATTCTCAAATAAATAGTCGCAACTTGATACTTATGTACATATACGTATATGTATATCCATGAGACGAAAAGAAATTTGTAGTCCTCTTTAAGTCTTGTTTCAGTCTAAATCTTTTTTTTCTTAATGCCACTTTCGCAAAATGGGTTTTTTGGATCTTCGTGATTTTTTGATACATTTCGGTTTTTTTTCCTTTATTCTGTAATTTAATGCGAACAGGCAATGCAGCTGGAATTAAAGTTAAGTGGGTGGTTTTTTTTTACTTTCATCTGAAACATCACAGATCAAATAGAAAAAGTCCACCTTAACGTTGAGAGCCAGTAAGGTGTTCTTGATAACTGCACAAAGAAAAATTGTCATACTTTTGGTTCATCATAACACAGAACAACAAGTCAACTAGTGAACAACCACTTGTTTAACTATGCTTGTTTAACAAGTGAAAATCTTTTCTGTAATACAATAAAAACCATAACGATTGTCAATAAAAAAAAATCGCTTCGCTTGTTGAAACAGTTTAACAAGTCTAGCTACAAAAATTGAGCGTAAGTTTTTCAAAGTTGGACACAAATTAGAGATGTTTTTTGACAAAATTGTAATTTAGCACTATTGCATAGTGAACTCTTAGGTCTAGTCCACATACTGACATACAGTTAAGCGAATACTTACCACGCCGATCCACAAAAACAGCTTCACTGTTTGAAGCTGCATCAATATCAAAAAAAATACCATCGATAGATCCGCAAACTTCCGGCATTCCACGTTTCACATAAAAGTCTTGTATGGTAAGTTCTGTCAGTTTCAGTCCGACAAACTTGTTTTTGAAATTTAATTTCATTTGCTGCAACTGTGACTTCTTTTACTCACAGAGCCATTGTCATTTTATGAACACTGTGAATGCACCTAGGGCCTACACCTAATACATGGTAATTAAGATTTGAGATCCAGTTCCCAACCAATGCAAGGCTATCAATATTTTCTGCCTTACTAGTACTCTACTTTTATTAGTAGGGGAACGTTATTGGTGTTAGAGACTTTCGGTAAGGTAATTAGCAATTTGTACGGCCACACAAAATGTTTCAATAAAAACATCTTCTATTCAAAGTTAATTCTTTCTTTAAACACTTTTGTCTGTCTTTGGTCCTCAACATCACTGTCCGATTCAGAATAAAAAAAACACTCTTGACCACTAAATATATTCAGAACGATCTTTCCAAGTCTATCACTTGATAAACACTACTGCAAGTGCTTATTCCTAACTTGTTCACTTCCAACTAGTTCCCCCGACCGTCGGTTGAAATTTATCAACAATTCAACAAGTTTATTCTCTTTTTTCATAACACTTGTTGTTTCCAGTTACAAAATCTACATATGAAATTGTGAAATTTTCCATTTGTTGGAAGAAGCCGAAACAATTGTTATTTTTTCTCTTAGACTTGTTATTCCGTGTTACACAAATTTTAAAAAGTTGTTGAATTTCACTTGTTCAAGAAGCACTTTATGTATTGTGTTATAGGATAGGCCCCTTCTCTAAGAAGGGAGACTTAATTTTTTTTATTATTTTGTGTTTTTATAGTTCCGATTAAAATCGGAAAAAAACGAATCCCTTTAATTTCTATCGGTTCTATATCTCATTGTTAACATTAAATTCATCAAAATCAGTATAATCGTTAGTAAGTGAATACGTCATATTCCCTTGGCTCTTATGTCCAGTGCTCTGAAATCTCATTTCTAAAGAGTGAGTTCAATTTAGTCCGAGTTTCTTATGGCGTGTCCACGCCAGTCGGAAGGGGAAACAGAGAAACATTTCAGATATGTTTCGCGAAGCGTCCAGACCTAAATACACATTTCAGAAACATTAAAAAAAACATTTCAGGAAAAAAGAAATATTTCTGAAATGTTTAAATAAAATGTTTCTTTGGTGTGGACACACCTTTAGTCGCTAAAATCGTTATCAATTCAATCGAAACATACGCACTTGTTTGTTTTGATTGTTTCATTGATAAATCTGTCTCTGATGGGTAAACAAACAAAGCTTATTTTTTTCCATTAAGATCAGGTGAATTTAAAAGGTTAATGCCACAATTACTCAATGTTTGCTTTTCGAATTGTGTTGCAAGACATAGCGCAAATGTTTTGAGTTAAATGACACTTGTATGTGTCAGAATCATTTGTATCAAAACTACTTTTTGAACTTTTGCTTCGAATTTTTCATCGTAAGCTTGGTGTCATTACAAATTCATGGTTGGGTGGTATTTTCAACATCATGCTTACCGAACTTAGGTCAATTTGCTAAATTAAGTTGAGAATTTTAATCTATATATATAAAGAACAATCCAAATTATGTTTGTGCGCGAACTCCTTTTTTCAGCTCCATGGATTTGAATGAAATTCTTAGGAGATCTTAGTTTGAAAAGTTCATATAAAAAATCTGTTTGCTATCTGATGTCTAGAACTGGAGTTATGACTAAAAATATCACTCACATGGTCGTCAATGCTTTGGTAGTATAAATAATATGTTTTGTATAAACACACTTCAATTTGGTTTCTCCTTGTTGCCACGGGTACGCACGTAAGTACAGCATTGACTATCATATGCGTGTAAGCGGCACGGACGCAATATGTGGCGCTTTAATCGGTATTCAGAAAATCTTTGTTAAACACGAGCAACGCCGGGTGGGTCAGCTAATGAGTTTATAAAAATTGGTTGGATAGTTGACGACATCTCCTTGGCTGGTGAATTACAACAGTTTCTCCTTTAGTTTGTTTCAATTCAATTACAAAACGAAAACCAAAAAGAGTTTGCATAAAGTTTGTATCGTGAAGAAGTTTGAATGCTTTTATAGCAAAACCATGTAAAAGTGTTTTAAAAATTGATAGAAATTTTTTGTATTTCTTCTTTGACAGTTTCTATACACTGGTCTCTATGTAAATGGCTGTTTCGTATGTACCATTGAGCATTGACGATTTCTTTGTTTTGATATGAGTGCGGTGTTTGCCTATAACCTCTTAAACTGTATCCCATACGTTCATACCGGAATGAGCACTTGCTTTTAGATAAGCAATTTGTTTTAGGTACAATATTGAGTTCTTTCAGTTTCTTTTTAGCCTGCGTTTTCCATTCTTGGCTTAGCATCAAGAGTCATGCCTAGATAGGTATCTTGCTTCATCAGCATACGGTTTCTGTTCCGAATTAGTAAAGGTGGGTGGATTCTTAACATTCTTAAAGGTGAAGTTAACTTTGTTGAATTTAACTAGTTTAGAATAATGCGTCATATCTTCGGCCAGTTTGCTATTTAACCAAGCGTTTTCTGTAGCTTTTCGTTTGCTCTTTCTATTTAGTCGAATGTTGCAAGTATATAGTAGAGTCGTATCATTAGGAAATGAGGCTATCATGACGTCTTCTTATGTATGTGTTTCGAGTATAAAGTACGAACAACGCTGTGCCATCAAGGACATGCTTTTGTGGAACACTAGCGTTAATTTCTTCTACAAACGGAAGTTTTTCAAGGACCTCAAATATAACTAGTACTTGCAATAAGACTTCTTTTCATTATAGTTGTCCCTGTTTTTGAAAGTTGAATTTTAACTATATTTATCAAGCCGTTACCAGAAGTTTTTTTTTGTGTTTTGTCCGAGCTGTTGTAAGATATTTTACTATTAGAAATGAACATATTCTCTTGTTGCGTTGACAATAGAAGTATTGACATTTTTTTGTCAAAATTAGGGTATTTCGTTCCGTCGTCCATTTTATATATTTCAATGCAATGTCTGCAAAATTATTTGATGCGTAATCGTTTATTAATCTAAAATAATCAATTTGTATTGCCGCAAGACTTTGGCCAAATAAATAGAAGAAAAACCATAGAAACGAATTAGCCAAAATGAAATTTGTTCGAATCTTGTTCGCAATTTCATCGGTATTGGCAAAACATTAAAAAATGTTTTCTGACTTTCCCATACGGGTGAATTAAAAACAAAAAGAAAAAGAAGTATGCTCTCCGTTCTTTACCGAAGTATTGCCAGGGGGGGGGGGTAACGGTTGGATTACCACCGGGACGTAGTTCTTCGAAAGGACACGAAAATTGATATAAATACTTAAATTTTTCTTAAAAAGGGGGACCCATACATGGTCGAAAATTTCTCTCGACGGCCCTGAGTATTGAACTTGTGGATGACCCATACAATCAAGGCCTTCCAGTACCAGGTGAAAAAACATCATTATCTTGAGCCTATTCTTACACTAAACTCTCAGGGGTTGCCCAATAGAACAGTGAAATGATGAATAGGTTTTATGTGTAACACCTGCGAGTAATGGCCTAAATAACACAGTTGGCTTAACCACATAACAGAGCAATGGCAAAGCGCTGTCTTTTGCCCAGGGACGGAGTACGAGTCATGTGTAAATCATGAGCTACACTCCTTGCTGGGAGCGACTTTTATCTACACCTCTTCTTTATTGCTTTAAATGCCATAAGTTCAATACAAATTGTGATGGACGGATTCAAGTCTGATATTCACAAAATAAATGCTGGTGTGCCTCAGGGCTCTGTTTTGTCTCCGACTCTCTTTCTTAATAATTTAACATAAACATTTACATCTCTGGAGAATAGACGTTATGTTTCTTGCCTTTCATTATTTTATCGTGTTATTTTTATAAACAATGCTCTAGCGTAACAGCCAGTTGCACTCTGTTAAGTATAGAGATTCTTTCTTTAGTCGCACCACACGAATGTGGAATGCAATTCCAGGCTCTGTTTTTCCCCCTTATTTTGATATGTAGAACTTCAAAGCTGATGTGCATCGGTATCTTCTCTTTCAACCGTCCTAATTTCCGTACTTTGTTCAAACATTTAAAGGGTATACAAAAACTCCTTTCGCACGAGAAAATTATAAAAAAAAACACAATGCTCCCACTAGAGGGCACACATAGCGTCTGATTTCAATGATATAAAAAAAAGGACAGACATAGTCCATGGGATCTTGTATCCCATAGTAGCAGAATATAGTTTCTGATGGAACTTCACGTGATTTCTAGGTTGATCCTTACTATACGAGACTGGCGACTTCTTACGCAATGGACAAATTCTAAGAAGCGATTAACGGATGGGTTTATTAGGGAACAACATTGTTATATTATGCTGTATGGCTAGCTTGGTGATAGAACGTTTATTGTCAAGAGTGTCGATGTGACTTCTACCAGACCAGAGTGTCTAAAATTAAAAAAAAAAAAGTTCAACTCAAAAGGGTTATAAAGAGTGATGCTTCGTTTGACCTTATTATTTTTACTTTTTGGTTCAATCGCTCTCTTATGTCGCTCAGTTCTCTTGGTAGCTTAAACCATGAAAAATGACCTTATGGGATGAGTATCTCTAAGGAATTTGTGGAAATTCAAGGATCAATCAACAAGTTTTTTTTTTCGAAATGAATCAAGGCAAAACTCCTGGTCTAAAAGTTGAATTATCTTACTGCCTGAGCATCTATATACCAGCTAACTTACTGTTTTTTTTTTTTTTTTTTGGATTAAAGCATTTTTTTCAACAAACTAAATTTTAAAAATAAAAACTTCAGAAACTGAATTTAAAAGCTTAACTTAATGAGAAATTTCATTTGTTTTGGTTTTTTTTTAATTCCAGTTTTGCACACCTTCTTCTGCGGCATAGTAGTCTTTCCAAGAAATAATGCAAAAAAAAAAAAGAAGTGAGCGTTCAAACTGGATTTCAAAATAAAAAAAAAAAAAACAAAAAACAAAAAAAGAAATGTCATAAAATGTAATTAATTTAATTTAATTAATTTTATAATAAAAAAAATACTAACTATAGATATGTATATGTATGCAGATAGTTTTGGTTCTGCTTCTGCAGTTTTCTAGCTTTAAAAGCCAGTAAAACATAAATATTATTATTTTGCGCAACAGTCACACTGCTAAAACTCATAAATCATTAAAAAAAGTTTATTTCATTTTTGTTGTCTCCTTTATTTCTAAGAAATAAAGTATATTTTGGTGGATATCTCTACTTCAAAGATACAAAATAGCAACAACACTAATTCTAATAACTTTGAAAATGTATTCTCTCATGAATATTAATTTTTTTTTTGTCGGTTAGGAGATACGTCATCCCTGTTTAGAATCGATTGAGTAACCTAACCTCATTAAAAATCAAATAATTAAAAGTTCACAATGGAAGCTATTTCGGGTATGCCTCCAAGATTAGGTCATCCATGTTAAGGTCTGGAATTCATTTTATGAATTCCGACGGCACACATATAGTATCTTAATGGTAGAAGCAATTGAACCTTCGCAGATAAATTTAAAATTAAGTTTCCTTTTGAAGTATCAATGACAAAATTTACGTATTCCCAAAAAACACACGAACTTCCAAATTCTATCTGAGACTATAGAGCTGATTTGAATTGACGCCCAATAACCAGCGCTTCCAAGAGAGAGACACGTGTTGAACTCATCCATTAGATTCGTTTTTATCATCTTTATACTTTTTTTATTCTCAAGTTGTATTTAAATAAAAAAAATACTTTTGCATTTTATTTTTAATTTTTTTTTGTATTTTTCTATTTATTTTGGGATGAGAATATTTTTTTGCGAGTTTGAAAGTATTTGTCAAGAGAATTTTGCAAACACAAGGCCATCATCATTTGGAATATCGGAAAGTAGTCAAACAAAAACGTGGCGAATTTTTGGCGCCACTCCCATCTTCAATTGGGTAGAGTTGTATATAAGGGGGCGGCAGGGGGTGGTTAGCTATGTCCAAATTTCTCTATTATGCCTGTTTATTGTGCTTAACCATTGGGGAAGCCGGGAGGGAAGCTTCTTTATGTGTGTTTACGTGGTGCGGCACCCAGAAGGATGATCTCACTTTTGCCAGCCGTGGATGGGAAACTTAATTTATCGAAAACGAAAGTGTCTTTGTCGTCGTCGGTCTGGAAGCAGACAAGTGTAGGTTTGATGGTTATAATGATGAACATGTGCGCCCAGTACATACATGATGTTTTAGATACAAAATAAAATTATCTATTTAAAACACCAGAAGGCTTTAAATTAAGACTTTAATAAGTGGTAATTATCGTAATGAATGAATGTATTTTGAGGAAAAAAACTCATAAAAAACTATGTGAATCGCACCCAGGAATTGAGGAAGAGCAGAAAGTATTTTTTGGGTGTGAATCACGATCCAAATTCAAGAATCTGTTGGGTGCTAAGGGATACTATTTGTATATACTACACATTCTATGTATACAAAGCTTGTTTAGATTGGCCTATTTTCAGAACTCATAAATATTTCATAAGCTTAAAGTTTTTTTAACGGGTTTGTTTATGTGATTTGTGTATGTAAATACAAATAAAATGTTAAGTTCAACTCGAGTCAAGAGTAGGTATCTAGACTAGAGAGTAGAGAATACAATTCGGTCTTTGTTTTATGTTAACGTATAATGAAAACTTTAAGGGGTAAAGTTATGACTGGGGATTACCAGTCTGTAGTTTTTAATGGGAATTTGGTTTTCTGCGGAAACCTTCTGTTTTTTACATTTATTTTGGCTTAAATTACAGCCCGTATAGTTTTTTTTATACATGTGGGACCTTAAAACAACCGGAGAATTCTTCTTTCGACAAGGTCCATACATCTGCAGCATATAGCAGAAGAACTGGGATGATAAGGATCGGTCTTATAATAGTTGTTGGAGAGAAAATCTCTGATACTCATAATTGCCTGCTTAGGTCCTTAGTCCGAAGAAGCATCGATTGGCAGGAGTTATTTTTCGTTTGACTCCAGCGCTGGTATTGTTCTCTGAGCTTAAAGCGGGGTTCAGGTATAAAGTCCCGAACTTAGCTGTCTATCGTGATGTTTTGTTTAAGACGTTGATTTCGGGTGTTGGGTGTCTTGCATATCTTCTCGATGACACTATGATACTAGGTTTTGCCTCATCATTGCCTCAATACTCACGAAAAAACCCTCTACTGACATCATGCCGTGTTCTTTTGATTATTTCTATTTTGTCAGCAGTGAGTGATTGGATGGATCTTTGAAATATCGTGCTTCTGGTGTTGGCGTGAGTTCTACAGAAGTCTTTCAATTATTATGAGGTTAAAGATTTCGCATGACAGCGCACCGACTTGTCTTAAATTTTTTTTTTTTTTCAAAGATTTTTACTAAGCTTGACGGAATAGCGTGCGTTTTCCATCGTCATTTGGCAGGGATGCCAAAACTGCACAAACTCGTTTTTATAAATTCTGCCATTCGCGGCTTTAAAATAGATGAAAAGGTATAGTTGTTATAGACTTAAAGTTCCTGGTTTTTATTAAAAAATCTCCATTGTTTTTAATATTTACCAGGTTGTTGATGCATGGCTTTAGAGGGCTCACACACTACAGCTGAAAAGATTTTGCAGGCGATTTTTAGAAGACTTATGCTTCAACACAATTCAGAGCGAAACCTTTCTTAAGGATGCTGAGACTCCATTCATCGGATATGCTTTCTTCTGACCATATAAATTTTATTCACTTCATACTTCTATAACCAAGTCATCGCCTGCAGCTTTGAAGAGTTCTGCAAGTAGGCTTTCGGTTTCGGCGAATTTATTGCTCTTGAGCTTAGATACTATGTTTACTTCTTCCAGATGATCTGGTGGACGGTATGGTATCGTTGTTTTTCTTCGACCAGACGGCGGTATTTTTTCGTCACCGACACGAAGTTATGCAGCCTGTAGAAGTGTTTTTTACATATATTTAGCATCAACTGCGATTCTACTACGATGTTTCTATTATTTTCTTATACAAGCTTCAGTCCTTCGCGCTTCCATGCTCCATGCTACCGATTTTTCCTTCAGAAAAGCCGGCGTTTCTATTTCTTCTTCTGCTCATAGAACCCTCAGGCAGTTTTGGTCCTTCTAATTCAGCGTCGCCTTGTATGTTCACTGCGGTTTAGCTCCAAGAGATTGCCGGCGCCTTTCATCGAACCCAGAACTTCAAAAGAGTCCCGTCTGATGGCATTTTAGCAATTTTGCCACTTATTCTCAATACTTGATTCTGACGTTAAAGGACTTCTTTGAAGGTAATAGAGACTCGATCGGAAAAGGACTTGAACTTATTCAAAATATTTTCCTTTTTCATGCGCTTTTTGGGATATCAGTCGTTGTTTCTTGGCTACAACGAGATAGTGGTCGCAGCGTTTGCGCCTCGGAAAGTTCATGATACTGGAGCATTGTCATTGTCTTGTGTCGATATTAATATAGTTAATCTGGTTGACAGAGTTGATTGATCAGGAGATTTCCATGAGTCTTTCAGATTGTATACTTGTTGGGGATTACATGTTAGCTATAACAATAATTTAGAATTCACAGCTCCAATGATGATTTCTTCTCTTAAGGATATTTCTTCTTTCTGTCGTGTTAGCAACCAACAACACTTAACTATTCATTAGCTTTGCTCCTCTAATTTCTAGGAACTTTTGAAGAGCAATTCTTGAAATAATTTCATATGCTTTTCTAAGGTGATAAAAATGTTAAGGAGCTTAAGATTGTTCGGTAAAGCTGAGATAAAATAAGGGTGATCAAGAGGAAATTGGATAGGATAGAATAATGTTGTGCTTTAGCTGCTCTATAGTTTGGGGCTTGTTAAACATATATGTAGTAATTCTTTGAGATAACCCTGTAGAAAATAATTAGGAGCAGTTGAATCTGGTGAACGTGCTGGCCAATTGAATTCTGAATTTCTTGAGATAATTCGGTTACCTATCAAAAAATTCGTTTAAAAGAGTAATTGTGGCACGGACCGTGTGCGCTGTTGCTCCATCCTGCTGGAACCACTTGTTGGCTGCCACATAGCGTACAAAATTACACTTGAGCGAGTGAAATTGGCACTTGTGAACAACTCTGGGGTTTGCAGTACCCCAAAATCGCATATTACTTGCGATTATAGGTACTATAATGTAAGTGATGCATTCCTGCAGATTACAAATTTTGAGATAACAATCAAACATGACATTACGATGATAGAGAAACATATTTGAGTTACTGGCGAAATGTCTGTACGAATGTATTTTGAATTGTATGCTAAGCAGTTGGGCTTTAAATTAGAACTAAAGGTTATTTTGACCTTCTACAGAGGAGTTTATTTTCTCGAAAAAGGCTCCAAGAATTTTTATGAAAAAAAATCAGTGTACTACTGTACACGAAAACTTTTTTTTTTGTATTGTAAATAATTTAAAAACAATTTTTTTTAAATCAATATTTT
The DNA here is from genome assembly GCA_963971375.1 of Platycheirus rosarum. Taxonomy (NCBI): domain Eukaryota; kingdom Metazoa; phylum Arthropoda; class Insecta; order Diptera; family Syrphidae; genus Platycheirus; species Platycheirus rosarum. The sequence goes on along the minus strand of OZ020510.1, from coordinate 26,431,490 downwards.
AAAAACGGGTAGGTGAATTTTTTTTAAATTTTTTTTTTAAATGAATGTTATTGTTGTGCTTAGGTTTGAATTCTTAAATAATTTTTTTTTATTTAAAAAAAAAAGTTTAAAAAACTGATTTATTTAAAACCCGTTCCTACGATTTTGAAAAAAAATACACTTTTTAACATTTCTTAAAGAAATAAAATGGCGTTTAAATTATTTGACTCAATACAATTTAACGGGCTTTATTCGAACAACAAAAGTCACAAAAATCGAACAAATGCTTTGATGTTAACTTCAATTTTCTTAAATTCTACAATGTGACCGACATCCAGTCTAAGTATCCAAATTAATTCTACATACAAAAATGTTGAATAATTTTTTTTATTTTTTTATGTTTTTGTGAGTTTTTTTTTTGAAAATTCAATATTTTAAAAACTTATCAAAAAAAAATATTTAAAATTTTAAAATCAGATGTAAATTATAGATTCTAAAAAACTGCATAACAATTTTTTTCAAAAAACTAAAAATAAAAAAAAAGCATTTTATCAAAACCGGTCCTACAATTTTCGAAATACTTTTTTCTTAAATTATTTGTTATTTAGGACGTGTGATGGCATGCTTCATTTTTTACTAAAAACCGTTAAGTATTGTGGTTTTAATACTATTTATAGGTTCAAACTGTGTTATTTTCAACGTAAATGTTAATTGTTCCTGTCAAAGATGTAATTGGGCACATAAGAGCAAGTACATGCGACCCATTCGTGCCCATTATCTTATTTATGTACATATCCATTAAGATGAAAAGGATCCTCATCACTCATTATTAAGTTGTTATTTTCTGCGCAGAACTCCCCGAATCGTGTTGCCCAAGTTAGTCTTTGGTAAAAGTTATTGGGCCAATTGGACCTTGTATGCAGCAAAATTGAATGCCCATTGGAAAAATAAAATTCGTTGCTCGATCGTTAAATTTTGCATGGTGGTGGTGAAAATAAAAATAATAGTAAACCAAAAAAGTTATTTAATTTTTTGGCTCACTTTGTAGTTGACTGACGACTGCCCTGCTCGTTTTCTGCTCAATGTTGTCCGAAGTACTCGTATTTGTCTGCCCGCCCAATATGGACTTACTATGACAACTGACGCTCCTCGCTTCGTCGCCCACTTGAGGTTACCTTTCGGTTTGGCTACTTTTGGTAATCTCCTTGGCCGATATACTCGCTTTCGTTTATGATTGCTAATGGGGATGTTGCCCCTGCTTATCTATAGATTATATAAGATGGTTGCCAATATGATCTATGCATGCTTCATTTAAACAAACTTTATTGACTTAAGCAACATCCTTAATAATTCGTTTAACAATTGTTGATTATAAATGGATATTGCTGCCTCCTCAACTGCAAAACATTGGAAAGGTAATCTATTTATTTTTCAAAAACTAAATAATCTGTCCCAGTCAATTATTAATCGAACTAGTGGAATATAATTCCACTTTTATTATTCTGCCGAATCAAGTCCAAGAATTTTAACTACTAATATTACCTTTGGGCCTTTCTTATAGGAATTGGCATTCTAGATGTTGATGAAACTGATCCTTTGCCTTCCTTGTGCTATTCTGTATCAGATTTCACTTCTGGATCAGACAAAGTTACCCTTTTGGTCTTGGAGAGACATAATTTTCTTCTCTTCTGATTCACTCTAATTAAAACACTACATATCATCAGGATAGAAGTAGCTACTTCTGAGAAGTAAAATTAATTTTGTACAATTTCTTTCTTTGGCCCAATGCACACGGAGCAACTGAAAAAAAAACCGATCAGCGATGCGAATTGGCAACTAGTTTGATTTGAGTCATACCCTGTGAAATCAAATAGGACGATGCCAACGACCGACGCTGCTGGTTGAAAATTAGTTTGCGATTCACAAAAACCAGTTTGTAACCAGTCGTTTGTTGATTTCAGTTTCTAGTTTGCCGAAGATCAGCGAACAACAGACCAACAGCTGTTGCTGGTGTAGTAGGTTGAAAAACAGCCTGAAACACTGAAACCACTGAACGAACTAGAGATTTTGACTGGTAATGAGTTGGAGTCAAGTAACCGCAGAGTACGTAACTGGTCTGTAACCTGAGTTGCCAACCGGTTTAATTTTTTTTCTAGTTGCTCCGTGTTTTGTTATATAAAACTGAACTTGGGAAATATATCAGTTTAAAATATCAGCCGGATCCACATGTCACGCAACTTTGAAAACCATTTTTTTCTCGTCAATTAAAGTAATGAAAACCTTGAACTTAGATTTGCACACTTAGGTGACCCAAATCTAAAACCTTAATGTTTACGTCCTTTGTTCGTGTATACATACAATATTAACGTATATAAGTATGAAAATACAGTATATCCAATCATTATTGCAAATCGGTGTTTTTCCGTACCTAGGGGTATCTATTTATCTATTCTTCAACTAAAAACCCTTATCGTTCTTTGAAATCTCGTTAGCAACTGAGGTATTCATAGCAATTCCAATGGCGCCTAATTGAATGTCACTGTCGCGCTATGATTGTTTGTTGTCACTCTGAACGCACATATACATATAAACAAAAAAAATAATCGATATTCAACTTCCGCTCGGTATGAACATGGCTGACGGGTTAGCGGGATATGCATGTTAAGGAATAATTAAATGCTTGGTCTTTGGTCATACTTATGGGGGCATGCTGACAACAACATGGACACATGAGGGAGTTAATAGAGTGCTCCACTAACACTGTTTATTGTTTACTAAATGATGTCACTCTTTCCTATATCGCTTGGTGGTTCTAACAAAAAAAAAGGATGATAGGTATAGAAAGGTGAACATCACTTAAAATGATTAAAAATAAAAGTTTCTTGGCTCCAACAAGCTGAAGAAGAACATAATCTGGATAATTTTGGAAAGGAGTTAATAGAAGTACCTACCTTCATTGTAGGCCATAAACCATTATTGTCAAGGCGTAGAGGTTTTTTGTAAGACTTTCCCTTTAGTTAAAAGTTATTTACGAAATCCACAGAAGGAATGTGTAATAAATAAGCAGGCACTCGAGTCGCATATCTTTTTATAGCTAGGTACTTAGGTTTTAATAATTTATCAGTATTTAGTTGGAAAACAAAAATCAGTTTTATTACCTTTGCTTACAGTTCATAGAACCTTAACAGTGAAAAAGATATTTAATTAGCTTTATTGAAATAAATACTCGAACAATAAATAAAACTTGTTAATGGGTACCACGTTTTTGTTTTTATTGCTAAGGCCAAGTTGAGAATTACATAATAAAAAATATTAAATTGGACTCAAATTATTTTTTTTTTTAAAGAAATCTTGAGTTTGAGTTAATTATTCGCAATTGTTGACATTAAATTTCAATAAAAAAATTCTTTTTACAAGAATTAAATGAATATTTTTTAATAATATTTATATATTAAATTAATACATATTTTGTATTTTATATTGTATTTTTGAATTTGTATTTTAATGCAATTTTTTTAAGAATTATTATTATTATTATTTATTTTTGCTTTACAACAATTGTACAGAATAATATACAAGATACCAGCTTTAGCTGCCAGGGTTTTTAGCTGTGTTTTCAAAAATAGAGGTAAAAAAATTATTGTTGTAATGGTCGAGGAGCTCTAACCCGGCATTTTAAGGATTAAATTCAGACTTTTGAATACAAAATTCAAATAGAATCTGATATCACATTCTGTCAAAAAACTCAAAGTGAATTTATTGCAGGTTAAGTTTTTCGAGTTGTTTATTACAAGCCAAGTAACTAGTATTTTTTTTTTGGCCATAACGATCATAGAAAAGCCAAAAAAAAAATAAGTGTCAAAAAATGTCTGTCTGTCTTTATGTACATATAACGACCTGCAGACTAAATAGTCCAAGGTAAATACCTTTTTTGAAAAAAAAAATTGCAATAGTCGGAACCGCCGGTGAAATGTAAGTCGATTCGAATGGCGTGGTGGGTAGGGGTTGGGCTTAGGGTTAAAAATGTTTTTTTACTTGCGATTTAGGTACTAAAATTATTATTAAAACATTTTTGCTCTAAGTCGAAAAATAACGGTACCTGCCATACAATTTTTAACAAAAAGTTAGATTTTCTCGAAAACGGCTCTAACGATTTTGATACATTTTTCAGAGTGCTATTTTTTACAATAATACATCTGTCAGTTAGAATAAATTTTTCGAAATTCGTTCTATAACGGTACCTCTCATATAACCGGTTTTTTCGTAAACTATTATCCGGCTTTCAATAACATTTTACACACAGGAAGTCATGTATAATTCAATTAATATCGCATTTCAAAATTTTCAAAAACTTTTTTTTTCGATTTTTTAAATTTAAAAAAAATTTGTTTTCGAAATATTTTGAAAATGGGTGGATTGATTTTTTTAAATAATTTTCCCAGATGAAAACTACAGATTGCCTTATAATAATATACTAGAAAACAATTTTAATCTTTTTTCGAAAAGTTTTTAGAAAAAAAACGACTTTTTAAAAAAACTGGTCGAACGATTTTCATATTCTTTTTCTTCGATAGACATTTAGTTTTCAAACTTTATTGCATACTTAGATTTTTTCAAGAAAACTCTGAAACTAATTAAAAAAATATAAAGAATTTTCTAAAAAAAATATTTTTTTATTTTAATAGACGTGTGATTTTCAATCTGGCAATACTTTTTTTCGGAGTTGGATCTTGGTTTGATTTTTACAAAATTAGGAAAATTGGGCCTCGGCTGGAATTTATTTGAGCCAGCCACGGCGGCCACTTCCCCGAAATCATTTTTAAGAACATAATGCAAACCCTTATCTTTATATTTAAAGCTACATTCTTGGCCATAACATTAAACTATATGCGTTTTATTTCTTCTTGAAAACCACACGTCTAAAAAAAAACATTACATACATTATGCAGTCACTAAACAATTATCTAGCATAAGAACTAGTTCATGCGACCCAGTCGTGCATTTTATTTAAATTTTATTCGACGATGTGACCGCACATATGAGCAAGTACGTGCGATCCAGTCGTGCAATTTATTTTTTATGATTTTCGGCGATGTTTAACTTCTGATCGAAAAATATTCTACAGAAAAGTTGTAGATATTTTTAAAAAACTACAATTTTGCTTTAGAGTGTTTTCAACATAACCTTATGAGATTTCGGCAAAAAACCGGTCTTTAGTTTTTTTTTTTAGTTTTTAGTCAAATTAACACACTTAAAATTTTGAGCAATTGTACATATTTTTGTCTTTATTCTCTAAAATCCTAATTTAACGGACATTTTTAACTTAAATAATTCCAGAGGCATTTAAGATTTCCGAAAAAATTAATTTTTTTTAATCAAAAACTTTCACGCAAATTTTTTCGATTTTTTAGCTTTTCAACGGCTTTTTTCATCTTGAATTAATCTTAAAATAAATTGCATGACTGGATCGCATATACTTGCCCGTATGTGCGGTCAGGGCGTCGAATAAGATTTGATAAATGTTATAAGAACTTCAAAGTTTTTGTGACTTTTGATTAATCGAAAAAGTACGCAAGATCCTTTTCAGCGGAAAAATTAAAACGCCATTTTATTTCATTATAAAATATGTTTTTTTGTTAATCATAGGAACCGTTTTTTAAATAAAACGGTTTTATTTTAACAACTTTTTTTTATTAATTAACAAAAAATATTTCAAGCATGCAAACTTAAGCACAAAAATAACCTCCATTTAAAAACAAAATTGACTTAATCGTTTTTACTTACTACCTACATCTTTCTGATTTTTTTTTGTATTTGGTTTGTTGTAATCGGTTAACCAGATCTCGAGAAAGTCGAATAAAAAAAACCGTCTTATGGAAGGTACCGTTTTTAGCCCACCATTTTAATTTTTTTTCCACCAAAATATAATGTTTATCACAATTGTACATTGATTTTTCTTTTTTGGAGCCGTTCTCGAGAAAAATATACGTTAATTCTTGAACATAAAAAAATTGATAAAAGTCCTCTGTAGAATGCAAAAATAACCTTATGTTAATAATTTGAACACGATTGGCCCAGTCGTTCAGGCAGACAGACAGAATTTTGCCAGTAACTCAAATATGCTTCTCTATCATCGTAATGTCATGTTTGAATGTTATCTCAAAATTTTTAATCTGCACGAATGCAGGGTATTTATGTATATGTTAGGGCTAAAATGGCTTAATTTTAACTTCATATTTGGTATGTGGCACTTTTGGTTTTGGAACTTATCAGAGGAGTTTTTGAAATTCAATATTTGTGTCTAAAAATAACGGTACCTGCAATATAATCGTTAAATTAATTTTTTCTCGGAAACGGCTACAACGATTTTATTAGGTATTGGCTATCATTTCTTTTTAAACAAATTTACCGTTAGTAAGTTACCTTTGATATGTTTTTTTTTTTGCTTTATCGGTTACGAATTTCTATCAATTTTTATATTTGATAAGACCCATGTAGCTAAATCAATTCTGCATACCAAGATTTTATATAATTTTTTTTTGTTAATATTTTTAAAATTAATAAATACATTTTTTTTGAAATTTTATAATCAGTTGTATACCAATTAGCTCTTAAAAACTGGATACCAAAAAAATCTCCAAAAAATATTTTTTTTTTCAAAAAACTAAAAATTGAAAATAAGATTTTATCAAAATCGATCCTAAAATTTTCGGAAAATATTTTTAATAAATTCATTATTTTTTAAAACGTGTGATGGCGTATTCCATATTTATTACAAACCGTCCAGTGTTGTGATTTGGACTGTTTTTTATATGTTAAGACCTTGTTATTTTGCTACGTCTCTACTACTCACAAAACCCAAATTTGGTTTTTGGGTTGTTAACTGAGAAATATTTAGTGCAATGTCAAAACATTTTAAATATTTTCAAGTGAATTTCTTAAAACCAAATTGTCTTTAGTTTCGTTTCTGAAATAAATGCACTTTTAGCTTTAGATGTGCTTCTAAGGTTCTAGGTGCTTTGGTAGGTGCTTCAAATAAGATTGCAACAAATAACAAGTTACTAGTTACTTGCTATAAGATTTTTGATTGCATATTCACATATCACATGCGCAGCGCACTTTTAGTAGTTGTTTCGAAAACAATTCATGTGATTTATTACAGTAATTTCAAATAAATTGTATTCATAGTAAACCGTAACCGGTTCAATATACAATTAATTAGATACAAATCCCACTTGAAGGTTTTTCGTAACGTAAAGTCAGTTATGGTAAATAGATAGAATGAAGTCAAGTAAAATAATGGCGTAGGTTGAAGTGGGAATCCCTACCGTAGTTTAATAGCGACAAAAACAAAACTATAATAAATTATTCACAATGTTAATGTTTTTGTCATCCATATGGTACATGATCAGGGTCGTCGTAAAAAGTATAAAAGCCGGTTTTTCTCGAATGAATTATATGCATTTTAATTTCCATTTTTATTTTGATTATAAATAACGTTCATACTAAAAAATTCTAAATATTTAATAATGAATATTTATTTTTTGATTTTTTTTCAGCATTTTACTTGTTTTTTTGAAAACCTTCTTCCCACAAAATGTCAAGTAAGAGTTTGGAGATACAGTATCTTTTTCCGAGAAATACTAATCATTTTATTCAATTTCAGGCGTTCCAGTAGGCACAGAACCATGCAACATTGTTTGCCCAACTTGCAGGCAACAAGTTTTGACAAAAATTGACCACAAATCCAGTACCAAGACTCATTTGATAGCCTTGATCCTTTGCATTATTGGGTAAAAATTTTATTAAACAAAATAATAAAAAACATTCTTGAAATTCATATTAAAAAAAAAATATTCTTTTTAGATGCTGCCCATGCGCTGCCTGTCTTTATTGTACTGGATGTGCCCGGAATGTTGAACATTACTGCCCATCGTGCAACGCATTTGTTGGTGTTTACGAGAAATAAAACATCAAAATGAAAACTTCAAAAACTACCAGAATTCAATTTTACCAAAAAAAACCTTACATATGTCCATGCCTCTATTATGTGTCTCATTAAAAATGAAACAAAAAACTTTCAAACTTTTTTATATGACATTTTTCAAACAAAAAAAAATAAATAAAAAACAAAGTTAATAATTTTTTTTTTTTTTTTTTTGAAAAAGTCGACTGTCTTTATGGTAAATAAAGATTAACCAAGTGCGATGAGATAGCACTATTTACACACATGACATTTCAAAACTTTGTACTCAATGTATAGCATCATTTTTTTTATTAAACACAACACATGAAATGTATTTGATTGTTAAAAAACAAATATTTTTTTTAAAATGCTGTTATATATGTTTTTTTTTCTTTCTATAATAACGTTTAATAAAGATAATTATTATTTTTAATAAAACTTACAATTTACTAGATTTTTTTCTTAAAACAAAGCGTATTTTTTCGGAAGGGGTAAGTTCACATCTAATATTTCGCTTTCTATTTTACATGAACTTGAAACTAAACCCAAGTCAGTAGATAGGGAGAGGGTAACGGGGGGATTACCCCTTATTCGAGGGCCCGAAGGTTTTCGAAGGGACACACAGCATTTTTTTAAGGGGGCAGCGTACATCGTTACCAACAGGCCCAAATATTCTCTCGGCGGCCCTGTATGCACCCAAAATTGACCAGAGCGCATCAGATGCAGAGTAAAAAAAAATTAAATTGTATTTCTTGTTTCTTAACGAGTGATCAAATAGCTATGAACATTTTAGAATAGATTTTAGCAGCTGTCAAAGTTAGAATTTGTCTATCAAAGTCACCGATGACATCTGCTATAGTCTGTTCAGTAAAAATTGTCTGTACAAGGCTTATGGGCCAACTTTTTTCAAAACAGTGGAACCAGTGTATATTTTCACGACACTGAATTGAGAAAACTTCTACTGAAAAAGATACAAAGCCACTGACAAACGTATGAACTCGTACACTCCACCATAACCGATCACCATCAACGTTGATGAATAATGAATAATAACCGTTTTTTTATAATTAACGCGCGTACAAGGGACTATTTGTTTCCCTTTTAATGTAGAGCACATTGCGCGGGCATAAGGAAGATAGGGAGGGGAAAGATAGGAGGTGTCGATTAGCATTGGTTTGGAATGCTTGCAGATCAAAATGGCAAGGGAAAATCTCGTAGGGTAAACTTTTCCAAATTCGTGTTGTTCGGCTAAATTATTACTAAAATATTACTGGCAAACCGACAATCCGATTTTTGTAGTAAGATTCGACTAACGCCTGTTGACCCTTAAAATTTCTCTTGCCTGATTAAATTGCTATCTCTATAAAAAAATAATCCTGTATAGAAATAGCCAGCCGCATCCCTTCCTTGAAACGATTCAACCGTAATACTGACTCTGCTAGGAATGCCCATAAGCTTATCCTTGAACAAAACATCGAACGTACAGTCAAATACAGTGATTCTTTCTTTAGTCGCACCACGCGAATGTGGAATACCTTTGCCAGAATCGGAGGAATCGATTAACATTGGCTTTGAATGTTTGCAGATCAAAATGGCAAGGGAAAATCTCGCAGGGTAAGCTTTTCCAAATGATGTAGTTCGGCTAAAAAAAGAATCCCTATATTTCAGCGCGATTGTTGAACACAGAAAAAATATCAACACATTAATGCTCTGTTTTAATGACTGTTCTGATCGATTCGCAGATGAGCCAAACCTATTGGACCAACGGTTGCGTCAACAGTCAACGAAGCAGGAGCCCTAATAAACTACTTCGACGTATTTGGAGATAAGGTCATTGGGACAATTCAATGCAAGTCAGGGCATTGAAATAGAGATGGTGGCGGATGAACACTTAATAGGCCAATGGCATCGCTCATATCCCCGAAGTGGGTTACTGACTCCGGATTCTCCGGTTCCTTTTGTCCAAGGAATCCAACAAAGGACCTGGCCCTCCAGGTTGGGGGTTGTGCGTGAGGTTAACAACCCTGCCATGGAAAAAAGAAAAAGTTGTGAAGCGACCAATAGCCTCGGAAAAGGACGGATTAATGACGACCCGGAAAAACGAATTAAGGACAACGACCTTCGGATCTATACGTGGAATGTTAGAACTCTTAACAGATCACGTGCAGCCAAACAACTAGCGGAGGCCCTAGACTATTACATAGCAGGAATTACTGCCATCCAGGAAGTACGATGGGATGGGCCGGGCAAAAGGAGGATGAAAAACTGTGACATGTACTATGGTGATTGTGCAAGAAGACCACAGCGTTTATTTGGGTGCGGATTCGTCATAAGCGGTAGACTTAGGCAAGAAGTCTTGGGCTTTCGACACGTAAGTGAGCGACTTGTGACAATCCGTATTCGCCAAATTAGCCTAATATGCGCTCATGCCCCCACAGAGGACAAAGATGACGCCACCAAGGATGACTTCTACGAGTTCCTCGACAAAACCTATGAGCAATGCCCTAAATACGACGTTAAGATGGTACTGGACGATTTGAACTCCAAAGAAGGTAAAGAAGAAATCTTTGGTAGGACAGTCGGAAAACATAGTCTACACAACACAACGTCTGAAAACGGACTTAGGCTAATTGATTTCGCAGCGGCACATAACGTCACCATTGCAAGCACATGGTTTCCTCATCTCGATATACACAAAGGGACTTGGCGACACCCAGATCAAATAACCATCAACCAGATTGATTACGTTGCGATTGATGCAACGCCTCCAGTATCTTGGATGTTCGCACCTTCCGAGCAGCTAACATTGATTCGGATCACTACCTTGTTGCATCAAAGGTAAGAATGCGAATAACCCGAACACCACAAAAACGGAGTAATACTGTGAGGAAGTATGACGTCGGAAAGCTGCAATCGCAGGAAACCACCAGAACCTATGCCGATCGAATATTCCGTAACTTCTCAAGAAATCCAGTACCGCCAGTGCCGAAGACCAGTGGCAACACTACCAACAAGCCATCAGAAATGCAGCAACTGATGTGCTAGGTTTCACCAGACCACCACCACGAAACCTTTGGTTCGATGACGAATGCAGGCAGGCAGGCCCATGCAGCTAAACAAGAGGCATATAAAGCAAAGAAAGACGAGAGCTGCTCGCAAGCTCTACGAGCAGAAACGACAGGAAGAACACCGGCTTCTCCAAAAGAAAAAGAGAGAGCATGAAAAGCGCGCGATCGAAGATATTGAGAGATGCTACTCCAGGAACAACGTGCGGAAGTTTTACCAACAGGTAAAAAGAACGTGTCAAGGAAAAAAAAGCCTGTAGAGATAGGAATAGAAACCTCGTAGTAGAGTCACAGTCGGTGCTGAGTACATGGAAGGACCATTTCTGCAGACTGTTAAACGGCGATGAAGACCAAAATCCCGCTGTCAGGCAGAATGAACCATTCAATTCCAAATCGATTCCCACCATCTCTTTATCGATTTTAGGGTCGCGTACGATAGCATTTATAGATACGAGTTATACAGAGCCATGTCTGGTTTTGGCATTCCCACAAAACTCTTCCGACTGTGCAGGATGGCGATGGAGAACTCTCGCTGCTCCGTCAAGGTTGATACTGACCCCACAGAAGCTTTTGACGTCAAAAAAGGTTTCCGACAAAGTGATGCGCTATTGTGCGATTTCTTTAACTTAATACTTGAAAAAATTATAAGAAACTCGCAAGTCAATTGTAGTGGGACAATTTTTTTTCAAGTCTGTGCAATTGTTAGCATACGCTGACGACATAGACATCATTGGCAGAACTCGGGGAGCTGTCACTGGAACGTTTGCTAGCATTGAAGCTGAAGCGGCTAAGATGGGACTAGCAGTCAATGAGGCCAAAACGAAGTACCTGCTGTCCACAAAAAGGGAAACACAACACCGGCGGATTAGACAAAACATCACAATAAACAGGTACAACTTTGAGGTAGTTAGGGACTTTGTTTACCTCGGATCCGCTATAACATCAGACAACAGCATCTCGTGAGAAATAAAGCGAAGGGCTAGGAAGGCAATTGAGTAGCAAAGCCCTCTCTCGAAAGACAAAGGAGACTCCTTATAAGACCTTAATCATCCCAGTCCTGCTATATGGCGCCGCCGAGGCATGTACTCTATCTAAAGCGGATGAAAATATCCTTAGTCGTTTCAAGCGTAAGATTCTTCGGAAGATTTTTGGCCCTATCTGCGTTAACGGGCTTTGGAGGAGAAGGTTCAACCAAGAACTATACGAACTGTACAGCGACATTGACCTGGTCAATAAAATACGCATATCACGTTTAAGGTGGCTAGGTCATGTAGAGCGAATGGACAACTGTAAGGACGGCGACAAAAGAACACAAACAGTAATAAGAAAACCGAACAACTTAAGTTTTAAAATTCTTTATTTTTAAGTTCACTCGACAACTGTACGAACAAGAATGAGTCCAACAGCGCATACCTGACAGCATATAGCTAAGCAAATAACATTACCTATTTACGAATGTACTTATGTACTTGTGTGCATATACATGATTTAACTAATATAACACGAATATTACAATTAACATTGATAGCACAAATAAATTGTCGCCTGATACTTTTAACTGTTAACTTAGCAGTTCCAAAGTAACATGATATAATTACTTATGTACATTATATGTATGCGAAATTATCTTAATATGAAGCCAGTGTTGTTATAAAGAATTCTTACAGCTCGGCCATACCTGATAAATAATCGTCCCGATTAATGTATTCATTTTTATGTTTTCAAAAGATACATTTTTTCCTTTTTTTTTTTCTTTGACTTTGACAATTATTTCTTTTATATACATATTTTAGGAAACGAGAGCACTAAGATTATGGTAGAACGAATGCTCAATACAGTTTTATGTTTTTTTTTTTTTTTTTTTTTTTTTTAGGATTTGAATTTGACAGTAACTTCTTTTTACATATATTTGCATACATACATATGAGAACATAAACATTAAAATAATGCAAACAGATATATAATATAATTTTTTTTTTCTTAATTTCATATTTTTGAATTTTTAAAATGTTGTAAGATTCAGGTTCAATTTTCGGTTAGTCTTCCAACATATGGTTTCATATTAGAAGGGGAACATATTCCATTATACGGTGTACGCGAGATTTGTACTCCATCGATATCTTTGACCATGTATCTATCATTGTCCAATATCTTGACGATTTCGTAAGGCCCCTTATATTTAGCTAACAATTTCTTGTTAACACCTGGGGTAGTTTCAATGTTTTTTAGCATTACGAAATCACCTATTCGATACACATGAGGTCGTTTATGGTTTTTATCATAATATTGTTTGTTGTACTTTTGTTGGTTTTGTATTGTTTGTGAAGCCTGTTCTCTAGCCTTAACCAAATCGACGCGAAACCTACCATCTAAATCTGATGCTTCCAATTGCTCAAGAACTTTATCACAATAGTTACCCCTCTGACTAACCCCAAAGAGTAACACACTAGGTGAGAATCCTGTGCTTTTGTTATGGGTGTTATTTAACGCATACTCTACTTTCGATAAATTCTCCGCCCAGTTCCCAGTTGAATATTCCTCACATTCTTTGGAAAGCATCGGTGTAAGAATTCTATTAATTCTTTCCACTTGTCCATTTGACTGTGGAGACAAAGTTGCGATCTTGTTATGTTGAATATTATTTTCTGACAAAGTCATTAAATTCCTGCGACGTAAAGCAAGCTCCCCGATCTGAAATAATCATACGTGGTCGACTGTAAGTTGAAAAATAAGACTTCAAACTTTTTATAGCTTCGCAGGTTTTTGTAATACTAACAGGAAATAGCTTTATAAATTTTGTGAAAGCGTCAACTATCACGAGCAAATGCTTCTTACCATTTTTAGTGGACGCCAATGGACCAAAGTGGTCAACATGTATTACGTCAAAGGGAATCTTTCCCTTTGGAATATTGTGCAATGTTCCCTCAGCTTTTCCAGATTTTGGCGAAAAATATATACATTTTAGACAGTTTGAAATATAAGTTTTAATCTTTTGTTTCATTTCTGGAAACCAGTAGGTTTTATTTAGGTACTCATAGCACTTGTCTACTCCAAGGTGGCAGAGGGAGTCATGATGCTTCTGAATAACCTGTTGCTCCATTTGAGCAGGAACATAAAATCTTAGGTTCCCATTAAGCTTTCTATAAAGCAAACCGGTAACTATTTCGTACAAGTTATTTTCTTTAGTTTCTAAATCAGATGTAATTTTAGAAATTTTTAAATCTTGTTTTTGGGTTGCCGCCAACGCAAACTCAAACGAACCTTCTTCTATTATCATGAGATTTGTGCACCTACTCAGTGCGTCCACATGTGACATGCGCGTTGAAGATCTATGCTGGACTGAGTAATCGAAGTCTTGCAACTCTAACGCCCAACGAGAAATTCTTGGGTTCAAAAACTGTTTTTTCAAGGTTTGAACCAGAGATTGACAGTCAGTTACAATTTTGAACTGAATTCCAGATAAATAGATTCTATACCTTCTCAGCGCATAGACAATTGAAAGCGTTTCCAGCTCAAAGCTGTAGTATCTCGATTCAGTATCAGTAGCTCGTTTCGAAAAATATGAGCAAGGATGAAAATGCCCATCCTTTTGACGTTGAAGAAGAATGGAACCGAACCCAACACTGCTGGCGTCGCAATGCAATTCGGTCTCATTGTGAGGGCTATAAATTGCTAATATGGGTGCGTCTAGTAACTTCGTTTTTAATATTTCAAAGCATTTAAGCTGATCAACTCCAAAAACAAAAACAGAATCCTTTCGCAAGAGGTCATATAACGGTTTTGCTATTAAAGAAAAATTCAAAATGAATTTTCTGAAGTATGAACAAAGTCCGATAAAACTTTGAACATGCTTGACGTTTTGGGGCACAGGAAATTCGACAACCGCACGTAAATTTTCGGAATTGGGACGAATACCATTGGAGCTAATCGTATAACCTAAAAATGATATTTCCCCAAAAGCAAATTTACATTTATCTAGCCGGAGTTCGAGTTGGTAATGGGAAATTAGTTTAAGCACTTTTTCAAGATACTTGAGGTGTTGTTCTAAAGTTTCGCTTGCTACAAGCAAGTCGTCCATATATGTATGCACAATTTCTTCATCTATTAATTTTTTAAAAACCCCATTTATGAATTTTTGAAAAACCGCTGGGGCGTTTTTGAGCCCAAACGGCATTTTCAAGAACTCGTATTGGCCGAATGGCGTGACGAAAGATGTAAATTGTATACTATTTCCAGCTACGTCGACGTGGTAAAAACCGCTTCGCAGGTCTAAGATAGAAAAGTATCTTTTGTTTTCTAACCTATCGATAAGATCTTCTATTAAGTTCAGCGGATAGTTGTTTTTTAGCGTGTGCTTATTTAGGACGCGATAATCTATACACAGGCGGAATTCATTGTTCTTTTTCCGGATGAGCACAATAGGAGAAGAATACGGTGAGTTGCTTTCACGAATGACGTTTCGTTGAACCAAATCGTCAAGGATTTTTTTCAACTCAATTTTGTGAGCATATGGAAGCCGGCGCGGTGTACTAAAGAATGGTTCGTCTTTATTTAATCTTATTTCCATGGTTACTTCGGTTGATAAATTTGGCCCCGATTTAATCGGCTTCTTGGAAAAGGCTTCTGATACCATCTTAATTATTTTACTTTTCGAACAATATGATAATTTTTCATTAATATTTATTTTTTCTATTGGACAATAATTATGAGAACTGTCATCGTTAAAGATATCAATGTTTAAAATTTGATTTTCGAAATTTTCATTATTATCATTTAAAACGTCATTATTATTACCAATTTGAACCTGCTGGCTTACCACATTTACATCAACCACTCTACAAGGCTTTGTCAATTCTATGTTATTTATTTTTAAAAAATCCCTACCTAAAACAACCGGATATTTCATGCTATTATTACTTACGATAAATAAATTTAATCTAATTGAGTTATTTTGAAAATAAATTTGTGAATATACGATACCTAAAAGCTTAAGCAGGCTGTTGTTTATACCAGTGAATCTGTAGTCGTCTGAATGCACGGGCTCTGACAAGAAAGTTGGCACAAAACACTCTTGAATAAAGCTGATGGGGCTTCCAGAGTCCAAAAGAGTGAGCAGAGATGTAGAATAATTTGTTGCTGGGTCTTCATTTTGTTTGAAACAATACCTAATGTGATGTTCAAAGTTATTATTAGGAATGCAAATGACCTGGCTCGAATCCACCTGTTCGTCATCATCTTGTTGATTGGAGTTTAGAGGTTGTAGTGTACATACTGATGTTGCTTGTTTTGTTTGGCAGTCCGCTGCGCGATGTTCATGGCTTCCACATCGAAAGCATGGTCCTTTCGGTCGTCGTGGTTTTGGGCAACTGGTGCTATAATGACCATTCGCGTTACAATTGAAACACCTGACATTTGTGTTGGGAAAAGGTGGTTTATGCTCTGTTGGTGGCCGAGTTCTTGTTTGAAAGGACGTGTTGTTAAACGATGGTATAAAAGCTTTCATTTTTTCATATTTCTTCATGAAAACCTTAAGCTCTTGCATGTCATTTGCTCCATACAGAATCATTTTGTTTGTTTGCACATCTGGAATACCGTCAATAATATATTGCAGCAGATCTGCCTCCTCTATTTCTGCCAGCGATGCAATTTCTTGCATACAAAAGATGTATTGTTGAAAGGATTCATCACGTTTTTTCCTTCGGCTTCGAAGTTGGTTGTGTATGTCGGCACGTGTTACTTTGTTGGAGAATTCTTTCAACAGCGCAAATTTAAGATCTTCCCAATTTTGTATGGTAGTTGTTCTTAAGAAAAGCCTTGCTGTGCCACTAATGAGACGCTTGCCATAAATGAAACGCATTCTGGAGTCCCATTCCATAACCTCGGCACACTCTTCAAATTGGTTAAGCCACTTTTCGATGGAATAATTGTCGTCACCACTAAAATGGTGAATTGATTCTTCAATGTCCTTGAAATGAAAAAGGGGGACTTGAGATTTTGATGATTCTTCTGTGGAAGCGAGATTAGCTAGTTGCTTTTTTAATCTTGCAATTTCTTGCTTCTTAAGGATCTGTTGGCGCAGATGATCAATTTGTTGGTCCAGATCATTTTCTTCATAAGGAACCTCGTTTTCTTCCGCTCTCGTCGTTGGTGATGATTCATCGTCGTCAATTAAAGAAGGAACGTGCTGGTCTAGGTCAACAGGTGATAAATTTTCCCATGCTTGTTGAAGGCGAAGTAACAGAGTCTGTTTCGTTCCAGTTGTCATTAATTTCAGAGCACCAAGCTTTTCTTTTAGCTGGTTCACAGTTGCCTTGTCCAAAAAAAAATTCACCCTCTCTCTGATGGCACTGTCCATCTTATTCACAAAATTTGATCCTTTTTTTTTTTTAAAGAATTTATGTATATTAAGTTACGATTAAATGACAAAACACAGTTTATTGGACTGGTTTCTCGATCCCACTTCTGATCTGTAAGGACGGCCACAAAAGAACACAAACAGTAATAAGAAAACCGAACAACTAAAGTTTTAAAATTCTTTATTTTTAAGTTCACTCGACAACTGTACGAACAAGAATGAGTCCAACAGCGCATACCTGACAGCATATAGCTAAGCAAATAACATTACCTATTTACGAATGTACTTATGTACTTGTGTGCATATACATGATTTAACTAATATAACACGAATATTACAATTAACATTGATAGCACAAATAAATTGTCGCCTGATACTTTTAACTGTTAACTTAGCAGTTCCAAAGTAACATGATATAATTACTTATGTACATTATATGTATGCGAAATTATCTTAATATGAAGCCAGTGTTGTTATAAAGAATTCTTACACAACAATGCTCCGGCTCACAGGATCTTCCATCCCAGAGGGTAGACGCAGTCTACGGCGAGGTTGACCTCAACCAACTTGGAGTGCGAAACTGGAGGCAGCTAGCCAAAGACCGAGCTGGCTGGAGAGGCATGTCGGTTGAGGCCCATGTTCGTCCCGAACTGAAGCGCCCCCTAAGTAAGTAAGTATATTTCACGGTACGTCTGAAATGGGGCTCAAGGGTGAACTGATGAGCATTCCTCACGTGACGAGTATTACGGGAGAAACTTTTAAGGGGAGGAATGCAGCTGGCTACTTCGAGTGAACATTTTTTTATAAAAGAAACGATAAAATAAGGAAAGACATGAAACAATGCGTCGTTGTTCGAGAGGGGCAATTGTTTCAGCGGCAGTTCTCTTTACTATCAATCTTAATGCTCGATTTTGTATTCTACCAAGCAGGTGAAAGCGATGATGACAGCATTGAGTTAGCGAAACATTAAACTCCACATTAAACTCTACACAATGCTGTATAAATCGGAGTTTATTGAGTTTGACATACGTTTCTGTTGCAATTGTACGTCTGAAGGCGAAGGACGTGAATTATCGAACGAATATGAAAAGCTGAGGGTAGAGTCGTCAGCAAAACAGTTAAGTGGATTAGAGTCTGAGACAGAACAGACCCCTGGGACACATCAGCATTTATTTTGTGGGAATCAGACTTGAATCCGTCCAATACAACTTGTATTGAACGGGCCAGAAGATAGCTTCTAATCCAACGAACAAGAGTATCATCGATCCCAAAAGCACGCATTTTCGATAAGAGAGCTTCATGCCAAACTCTATCAAATGCCTTGGAGATAGCAAGAGCAATAATCTTACTTTCACCAAAGCGATGTAAAGATTTGTTCCATCAGATCACCAGTGGAACGGTTGCTGCGGAAGCCATACTGACGGTCATGGAGCAGCTTTCGATTTTCGAGATATTCCTTAAGCTCACGGTTAATCAGCGTTTCCATGACCTTAGAAAAAAGGGATGTTAGTGGTATGGGTCGGTAGGAGGAGGGGGAGGATGGGTCAACTTTCTTAGGGACATGCTAGGCAAATGCTGTTTTCCATCTTCTAGGAAAGATTCCACAAGAGTAGGAGCGATGAAAAAGCTTACGCAGTGGCTTTGCCAGTGTGGAAGAACACCTCTTCAGAAGAATCGGGGGTATACCATCATAGATAAGTCTAAAAAAGTGATCGAGAAAAAATGTCTGTCTGTCTGTCTGTCTATCTGTTTGTCTGTCTGTCTGTCTGTCTATCTGTCTGTCTGTCTGTCTGTCTGCCTTTAAGTATGTTTAACGAGCTGCAGCCTAAATGGCTTAAGCGATTATTTTTAAACTTGGTGTGCGTGATTCTTTTGGCATTACCCAGAGGGGAAATTGAAATTTTATTTTTAGGCCTAAAAATAACGGTACTTGCCATATGACCGTTTAAGAAAATCTTATTTTTTTCGAAAACGGCTGGTTTTGGCTATCATTTGATTAGTACCTTCATATAACGGTTTTTTTAATTTTTGGCTTTCTCGGTTACGGCTTTTTGGATTTCTGTCAAATTGTATATTTAAGAAGATCTAGGTAGCCGAATTATTTCCGCATATGAACATTTTGAATAACTTTTTTTTTCTAATTAAAATAAATTTTTGAAATTTTTTTTTCAAAAATCAATATTTTGAAAACTTATAAAAAAAAATTATTTTAAATTTTATAATCACATGTATTTTAATAAATTCTAAAAAACTGCATACCAAAATTAAAAAAATAATTTTGTTTTCAAAAAACTAAAAATAAAAAACAGGATTTTATCAAAACCGGTCCTACAATTTTCGATATACATTTTTCATAAATTCCTTGTTATTTGATGGCATACTTCATTTTTACTAAAAACAGTTAAGCATTGTGGTTTTTAATACTTTTTATAAGTTTAAACTTTGTTATTTTCAACGCAAATGTTACTTATTTATGCCAAAGATCTTGCTTTCCAATGTAATTATGCACATAAGAGCAAGTACGTGCGACCCAGTCGTGCCCATTTTTTTAAACAAATTGATATTGAGAAAAAGTGGTCGGACGCATGTTTGGCCAATGTTAAGTTTGTCCGACCAGCATATTCAATGTAGACGGTCTAAGCTTAGAATTTGTGCGTATTCTACACAATTCCACACACAAATTCAAGTATTTGTGTTTCACACGATTTATGTATTTTGACAGAATAAAACAAATTTTGTTTGTGTATCGGGCATACACAAATTTGGCATAAAAAAATAAATGTGTACCCAATTTGTGTATAAATTTGTATTTTTGCTTTTTATAAATCGGGTTTTGACGTTTATTGGATATTAAAATTAAATACTTCAAAGAAACGATTTTTCAATATTATTCAGTGAGTTTCTAGTATGTTTTGCAAAAGCTACTGGTCAAGCTTCAAATTTTATGAGAACAGACAATTTTTTTTAAGGACACTGTGGCGTATGTTTAATATTTAAGGTTGACCATTGGAATATTTGATATGAGATTGATTCTTTCATATAATATCCTACTAATATTATAAATGTAAATGTTGTAAATGTAAATGTATGTTTGGATGACGTTAACGACTTATCGGATAAATGTTCGTAGGATGAGGGGCTGGGTTTAAAAATACGCAACTTTTTATTACAGAAAAATGTATGGTTCCTGTGGGAGAGGCTTAAATATAAAACGATGTATGGCTAGAGGTTTGTTTGTTATACGACTGTGTCTAAACGACTGAATGAATTTGTGAAGTTTGGTAGAAGGATGAGTAACAACATTCACTATGCTATTACGTAAGCTACGTCTGTTCAGAAAAAATGCAAATGGCATACAATAGGTTTAGAAAAAAAAACTGTGGGAGTTGTAGTTGAATTTTCAATTAATTCGAATCAACGATCCAATAACCGAAAGAATTTTTAATACTGCAAAGGAAAGTAATTGAATGTAAGCTCAAATATTATAATAATAATGATAACTATTATTTTCGCTCTGCGTTATCTTCTGCCTTTCATTATTCTTGCTTTAGCTATGTTTCATGTGTTTTTGTTAACTTGGTTTGATAAAACAAAACTTAAAAGTGGTGCTTATCGCTCAGTGCCTTAGCTTGTTGGGCAAGAGGGGAAAGAGCCTTAAGTCACTAAGAGTAGGCTTTCCACTCTTTATTATTTATTACAATAGTTCACTGATTTATTTATAAAAATTCTTGGAGCCGTTTCCAAGAAAATAAGCTTTTACTTAACGGTTATATGCCAGGTAACGTTATTGTGGGCGGCAGTGGTGCAGTGAATAAGATGTTTGCTGTTAAGCGAGAGATTCTAAGTTCGACTATCAGTTTGGGAAGCAATTTTTCTGACTCCTAGTGCAAGGTAGAGCCGTCCGTGAGCTTTAAGTGAGAAAATAGTCACCTAATTCTCGATCAACTGCGCCGAAAAAAATTCTTTCCTATTTCTCTAATTCTTCTAACTAGTGCCGTGCAACATCCGGTTGAATTCTAAAAGGCATTATGCCTTACAGACAGATAGTTAAAATATTATTATTATTATTAATATTTCAGCTAACAAAAATATTGAAAAAAAAACCTATAAAGAATTTCCAAATAATCTTATGTTTTCTATTTGAAGACGATTGAAATTAAATACTCGATCAGAGAAAAGTAATTGTTGGCCATATAACAATGGCCGTTAGGTCGTTGATAAATATAAGGAAATGACTTGGAGACAAAACAGAGCCCTGGGGCACACCAGCATTCATTTTGTTAACATTGGACTTGAATTCACCCAACACCTTCGGTATGAAATGTAATTATACTAATCCAACAAAGAAGAGTTTCATCGAGGCCTAATAAATAGATAGAAGGGCTTGATACCATTCTCTTTCAAATGCCTTAAGAATATTAAGTGCAATAATCTTACTTTCACCAAACCAATGGATAGATTTTAGTTCTTTGGATTTATTAAAAAATCATATAGAAAAAAGATTTCAGTTTATGTCCAATATTTTAAGGAACTTTTTGATTTTTGTAATGCTTTACATTTGTATACAAACATTAAAAAATAAATTGCACGACTGGATCGCACGTACTTGCTCATATGTATGTGCAGTCACATCGTCGAATAAAATTTAAATCAAATGCACGACTGGGTCTCACGAATTTTTTCTTATGCTAGAAAATTGCTTAGTGGCTGCATATGTTAAATAAATTATATAATATGCATATATTAAAATAAAAAAAATTAATTTTGTTTCGAAAATTCTTTAATTTTTTTAATTAGTTTAAGAGTTTTCTCAGAAAAACTAAGTATGCAATAAAATTTAAAAACTAAATGTCTAACTTCGAAAAAAAATATTTAATTTTTTTTAGTACGTCATTATAAGAAAATCTCTAGTTTTCATCTGGGAAAATTATTTTAAAAAAATTCAATCAACCCGTTTTCAAAATATTTCGAAAACCAATTTTTTGTTTTTAGAAAATTTTAAAAAAACGAAAACAAGTTTTTGAAAATTTTGAAATGCAATGTTAATTGAATTATAAATGACCTGTGTACAAAATTTTATTAAAATCGGGATAATGGTTTACGATAAAACCGCATTTGAAAAACCCGGTTCTATGAGAGGTACCGTTATAGAACAAATTTCGAAAAATTCATTCCAACTGAAAGATGCATTGTTGTAAGATATTAGCACCCTGAAAGTTTTATCAAAATCGTTGAGACGTTATCGAGAAAATCAAACTTTTTGTTAAACATTGTATGGCAGGTACCGTTATTTTTCGACCTAGAGCAAAAATAAAAAAACATACCCTCCGAAATACCAAATAATTACTAAATACTAAGTTTGAAGCAAATCGGCCCATCCGTTTAGGTAGTAGAGGTGCGAACAGACAGACAGACAGACGGACGGAATTTCCGAACCCACTTTTTTCGACTTCTCTATCATCGTAATGTCATGTTTGATTGTTTTGTGATTGTGATTTTTGTCCACGCATCCATAACTTACCTATAATCGCAAGTAAAAATGGCCAAATCGTGCCTTAAGATTTGTGTATGCTAACAAAATTTGTGTATGCATCAATTTTCTGAATACACAAATAATGTGACATACACAAAATTATACACAAATAGTCATAAATTAATTTGTGTACCCTTTCAGACGATTTGTGTATATATATAAATTCGATTTGTGTATGCTATATGCAAACGATACACAATTTTGTGGTTCAGACGGTTTGTGTATTTTTTTTTGTTTTTTTTTTGACAGGAATACCCAAATGTATACACAAATATTTGTTTTTTTTTCTTTTGTTGTCCAGTCTACTATGACAATACTTATCGAAGATATTTTAAAGTGCATGGAACATTTTGGATCAGTACTAAAAAAATACAGCATTCTGGAATTATGAATGTTTAAACTGCCGAAACTGAATTTGAATGCAAATGATCAGCTTTTTCTTTATATAAAAAAGCTAAGTGCTAAGGACTTGTTAAATTAATTTAAATAAAAAGAGGTATTCTAAACTTGCAGATCCACGTTTTTTTATCCAAAAATTGTTGTTCCATCCTAATATATGTACATACATAGTACAAACATACATAATAGTCTCTTAGTTGACACACCAAATTCAAAAGAAAATTTATGTAGGTACCTTCTCTTGTATCTTCTCCGCGGGTTCTCGAAAGAACGAAAACTGCAAGGACATTTCCAATGCGAAAATCTATAACAAAAGTTCTCGATAATAACAGTCCTTCGCCAGCGCCAGTGATTGTGAGAGCTTATTCGACTGAAAACTGTTGCATTATCTTTTCCAAAAAAACCAACGTATATATTAATGAATTATAATTTCGAATTCAATATTCCACGACTGCAATCTGAGCGACCGCCTCATCCACGTCCAATCGCTTATGTCTTGAGCTAGCGAGAAATCCTACACTGACGATATCAACCAACAAGACCAATGGCAACTATGTCAATGTCAATGTCAATAGCCATGAGAAACGTGGCTTCAAAGAACCCCTTGTCTGACTCCGAGTACGCTCAGGCAAACAAAGCAAAAATGAAGGCGAAAAGGGAACTAGACCATCTTTATCTTATAATCTCTACGTTAAGGGAACTTTTTTGACACTCTTGAGATGATCTGGCCAGGTGCATACATCTGCAAAATATGGTCAGAGGAAGGTATGCCTTATGATTGGAATCTCAGTACCATCTGCCCATCCACAAAAAAGAATATCGATTACTCTGCAAAAACTTTAGAGGAATAAGCCTCTTAAACACCGCCTGTATGATCCAGTCCAGCGTTTTGTGTCGTCATCTTATAGCCTGGTTAAAATAAACATTTCAAATTACAATAATTCCGACAGAGCTAAATGTTGGTTGAGACCATTAGAAATAAACTGTGAAAAGTCCCAGTTCAGTCTTTTTTACCAGATTGTGAGGGGCGTAGAGGGTGGAATAGAGGGTGTTATGGAATATTATGTGGGTATCTACCGGGCATCCCAAACAACATATCAAAAATTCAAATCTTTCCAACCTTTTGTAGAGTAAAAGGGTAAAACCTGCTTATTTACTGGATAAGGCCGTGGAGTAGGCCTACTGCAAAAAAACGCGCCTAGTGCACTACCTCATACTTTAAAAAATTTTAGAATCGATTTTTCTCAGAAATGGTGAATCTAAGGAAAAAAAAGTGTTAGGACCCTTTTTATAGAGAATTGCATGATCTACATCTTTGCCTCAACTGTTCTTATCAAAAGACTAACTGTTTTATCTAAAAAATCAAAAAAAAAAAACATTTTTGTGGCCTATGACCCCGAATAACTTTTTTAGCACACATGCGATCGATGAGGACTTTCGACACTTTATTTCTAATGGTGTATCCAAGGTCTCCATCAAAATTTAGCTCTGTCGGCATTATTGAAATTTGACCACTAATTTTGTCTAATTTGACCGGACTATTAAGCCGTTTGCCGACGAACGAATAGGTCCAAAGCGATTTTAGACTTGAAAAATCTACGATTGACCATATTACGCCAGATCCTGGAGAAAACGCAAGAATTATACGTGCCCACCACATGTTATCTATTTAAAAGCCTATAACAGTTTAAACAGGGATGAACCGTATCGTCAGGGGTTAAGACAAGGTGACGTACTGCAGCTGTTTCAACATTGGGCTTGAAAAAGTTACACCGAACACCCAGTCCAGTACGTCCCATTAGATATTGGAATTCTTGGTGTCATCACATTTTTTAAACCAAAGTTGTCAAAACTCAGTGATTTTTTAAATCAACAAGCAACATCTGTGAAACTTGCTAGTCCACAGTGGAACCACGATAAAGTCCATCCATCACCTAAAGATTCACAAAAAGCTTTCTAATAAACTACCAACCATGACGCCGACGCCGACGCCACACGCCAGATGCCAAAGCAACATTGTATCTAGCAGCAGATGGCGCGAAAAAAAATTCGTTTGAATGTATTTTTTGGTTCTTTCATCATCCAAATTCCACACCAACTCCACACCATTAGCCATCCAAAGTATGCTTTTCGCAGCTCCATTTAGTCTCGCCGCCATTGATGTGCCTTCCGGAGGAATTCAATGTCAGTTCGAAAGAAGCTTTCATAGAATACACATTATTTTCGCAGTCTTGTCCGACACTCATTGCTACCGGTCGCGTCGTCGGTCGGTTCAAAAATTCAAATTCTAATATCTATCTCACTCTATAGAAATAAATTTATTCGAAATATCCAAAATGGAAAAGCAAAATATGTATCCAGAGATGCCGCAAAATCAAGTTCCCGGCAGCGTTCCCAACGCACCACCATCCTACAATCAATCATTTGCGACAGCTCCATCAGAAGGAACACCGATGATGCCATCGTACAATTCAGGACCAATGCAGCCGCAACCAGTCTTTGCTCAGCAGCCACAAACTTTTATAGTTCAAAGTAAGTTTTTCTAATGACTTGGAGTTAGGTTAGTATTGTACTCCACATTCACAGATCCAGCACCATTGCCTCCATTGGGACCACGACCTTGCCTCGTCACTTGTCCGACCTGCCACCAGCAGAATATGTCTACTGTCGTCATGCAAACGTCCACCAAGACTCATTTGTTCGCCGCCTTCTTGTGTATTATAGGGTAAGCTTTCAAAAAGTCTGTAAGCAACTTTGAAACGCAATAAGTTCGCCATTTTTTTTTTTTTGTTAATGCTATTCCTGAAATCCTTAAATTTTCGTTCAACAGGTGCTTCTGCTGCGCATGCATGCCGTATTGTATTGATGCTTGTAAGACTCCGAATCACTACTGCAGCAATTGCAATGCTTATCTGGGAATGTATAGCAAGTAAATTCCTAGAAGAAGCAGGATAAATATTTACCAACAAAAAGTGGATCAAGGAGTGTGCAAGGAAGAAATAAGTGTCCTTTTTCTCGGAGGGAGTCGAAGTGCAATTATATATTTGGGTGGTATATACATACATACAAATCAAACTGTGCTTTAACTGTCAGCTTAAAATACGTGTTTAATGTATAAAAGTATAATTAAAATAACAAATTTCAATTTTTTTTAAATATGAGTGTAATTACGAACCTTTATGATGAATAAAGAGTATTTTAATTAAAAACATAAAAATATCTTTTTGTGTTTATTTAGCGAGCCAAAGCAACAATTATTTGATGATAACCTGTTGAACTTCGATAGCAAAAAAATTGTTTTTTTTTTAAGATTCGCCGGAAATCTAACCTGCTTTTTTATGATTCGCCTTAGGTAGGCGAATAATGAAAATTTCCCCAGAGGCATGTAATTTAAATTTTTTGTTTGTTTGTGGCACCAAAACGTATGTACTTCATTCTGGGTATCAGCTTTCTTTTTGCGTTGGTGCTTCGTTTTTTTCGCACTTGATTGATTATATTATCCGAGATAAGAGCCGTATTATTAGATTGGGTTTCCATATTGCAATTTTGTATTGCTAATTAAAGCTCTAGCTAGCTCTAGTATAGCTGATTCAAGTTTGTATCATCCTCACCAGTAAATTTCTTCGGATTGGCCGACGCCATTAAGGCTTGGGGCGTCTTGGTCTACGCCATCCTTCCAACGTACGTAAGCAAGGTCTGCAACGTTGTCTTCAAGGTAGATTTCATACAAATCATGATATCTTCTCCGGAATCGTCCTCCCTCGCACAAGGGGCCAACAATTATCCATAGGACCTTCCTCTCAATCGCGGCTAAGAGATCAGAGTTCCTTTGAGTAAGCACCAAAGTCTCGAACTTCTATGGTAGAATTTCTGGGTTTGAAGAGTAGTAGGTTCTTATTAGATAAAGTTGGATAGTTTCGGAACTTACCGGGTTATAAGAAATATTTTCTTAACCTTAACCTAAAATCTCATATAGTTGGATTTTAGCAGCCGCCCGCGTATTTCTTCCACCACATTATTACCGGCTGCTACTTTTGACCCAAGGTAGTTAAAGGATTCCCTTCCCTTCTTGTGGGCTTATGCCGATGATGCGTAAGCCAATATCTGTCTGGACTTGGTGACTATAGTCCCTCTTATTCAGGTGCCAGAGTCATGGATTGACTTCTCCAACGCTAGGTTAAAGAGGATCCAAGCCCATTGTCGGGGTCCATTAAAGATGTTGATTGGTCTTGACAGCAAACCGGCTTTTAATGTTGGTCGTGGTCAGCCTACATAGTCGTGTCAATTTATTTAGGATGCCGAATTCTATCATGGCCTTATGAAGTTCTACCCTAGCTATGTTATCTTAGGTGGCGAAAGTCATTAAAAAGATCGTATGTTGGAATGGTAAATTCCAGACTTTTTTCTATCACTTACTGCGTTATTTAACTAAATGTTAATCGGCTGACCACCGTTTTTTGTATGTTTGACACATTTTCCAGTAATTTGACTCAAGGGACTTCAATCCGTTTTCTACGTTGATTCAAATATCCTATTTCTCCTTCGTCAACATAGTTCTTGATGAATCCCCTCTATGGGTGGTAGGGGATTAAGGTAGCCATTCAGTTGGAACTTCTCTTCCGATCAAACGGACAGATAGTTTTTTTTTAATACCAAAGATAATATAACATCATTACATATTATATGTATGTATATATGTCATATTTATCTTTGTTACCACATAGCTGTAGTGTGCTGGAGTTGCATCTTGCTGGGTAGATTAAAAAATCTGCAATCTCCAAGAAAACAGTTTGTCGATCGCATCGTATCGAAAGAACGGCGGATAAGATTTCCCATTTACAGCAAAAAAACCTGTGGTCCGATTACTGTTTGTCCGACATTACCCCACCAAATATTATAGCTAAAGCGATGTTGATATTTATTTTTACTTGCGATTATAGGGACTAAGGCAAGTTTAGCATTGAATATAAAAAAAAATTGAGATAGCAATGAAACATGACATTACAATCATAGAGAAGTAAAAAAGTGATCGATAAAAAATGTCTGTCTGTCTGTCAGTATGTATAACAAGCTGCAGCCTAAACGGCTTAAGCGATTATCTTGAAATTTTGTGTTTTTACTTGCGATTATAGGGACTATAAGGCAAGTTATGCATTCGTAAAAAAAAAAAAAAAAAATTCTAACAATCAAACATGATATTACGATGATAGAGAAGTCAAAAAAAGTGGATCCGGAAATTCCGTCCGTCTGTCTGTCTGTCTGTCTGTCTGTCTGTCTGTCCGTATCGATATCTACAGCCTAAACGGTTGGGCCGATTTGAATTAAACTTGGTATATAGTATTTTTAGAGTGCTGTACCCGACAGTTTTTGGAATTGGCATTCTAGCTCCAAAACTAACGGTACCTGCCATATAACTTTTATTAAAAAACTTATTTTTCTCGAAAACGGCTCCTACGATTTTGATTAAACTTTCAGAATGATGTTTTCTGTGCAAAATCTATCTTTTAATTTTAATGGATTTTTCAGAAAAAGTTTTATAACGGTACCTCCCATATGACCGGTTTTTTAAAATCAGACTTTCTCGTTAACTAATTGACGGATTTTGATGAAATTTTCAAAATATGTAGTGTTTTATGATTTAAATAATATTGCTTATCAAAATTTTCAAAAACATTTTTTTATAAATATTAATAATTTTTTTAAAAAAATATTTTGTTTTTTGAATATTTTGAAAACGGATCTATAGATTTTTTTTTAAATTTTTCTCCTAGTATAAACTATAGATTTCTTAAAATTGACATACTAAAAAAAATTTTAAAATATGTTTTCGAAAAGTTTTTCAAAAAAAACATTTTTTTGAAAAAAACTGGTCGAACGATTTTGAAATGAAAAATTCATAAAATAGAAAACAGCAAAAGAAATAAGATGGCTTACAACATTTTTTCCAAAAAACGTTATGAGTAGTGTTTTTTTGAATTCATAAATTTTTTTCCCCAACATTTTATTTCATATTGCTCGGCTAAGCCCTAGCCAAGCCATTAGTAAAAGAAAGTGACAACCTACATTACATTCATACTTACGTATTTTAAAGTATTTTTCATCATCATAAAAGCACAGAATAAATAAGGAAGCCTTTGATAAACACACAAAAACAACTAACAAATAAAAAAAACTATTCGATTACTACTGAATGCAAAAATTTCAATCGAGAAAACAAAAGTTTACACCTTCCTATAAATAAACAAAACCACTGTGTTAACTTTTAATATTGTCTCTATACCTACTGGCTTAACAGTAGTTGGAACACGTATCTTAATTTTAGTACCTACCTTCCTTCCAACCTTATTATAGGTACCTAAATCCTTTATAAATTCCATTGGTCCCATATTGGGACGTATAAAGGTCCCTTTACCTAGCATTATTGCCATACAGCTGATTCCGACGAATCTTTATGCCAGTTGTTCAAATTTTTTCATACCAAAATAAAAATTTAACTGAAAAAAGTCCTTTGTATCTTTCTATTAGCAAATTATATTATAAACAGTAAGCAGCAAGTGGAAAGATAATACTACACTAAAAAACTGCAAAAGCTAACAAACCTATATATTTATGTGTTTATCCCTTTGTCGTGACGCATGTTCGTTCGAGCTTCACCCCAAAACGATTCTAAGGAAGTTGCACGTCATACAAAAAATATTAAAATAAAATCTTTGTCAAAAAGACGCCTGCACTTAAAAAGGATTAGCACATAAGAGCAAGTACGTGCGACCCAGTCGTGCCTTTTATTTTTTTTGCATTCCCCAGAGGGGAAATTGAAATGTTATGTGTAGGCCTAAAAATAACTGTACCTGCCATATGACCGTTTAGGAAAATCTTATTTTTCTCCAAAACTCCTCCAACGATTTTAATGGAAATTTTTTTAAAATTTTATGGTTGGAGTTGGCTGTTATTTTGATTAGAACCAAATTTACGGGAAAAGTCTATTAACGGTACCTTTCATAT
Organism: Platycheirus rosarum; assembly: GCA_963971375.1. Classification (NCBI taxonomy): domain Eukaryota; kingdom Metazoa; phylum Arthropoda; class Insecta; order Diptera; family Syrphidae; genus Platycheirus; species Platycheirus rosarum. The sequence goes on along the minus strand of OZ020510.1, from coordinate 26,401,191 downwards.
AACGGTTTTTTGTATTTTAGGTAACGGCTCTTTGGATTTCTGTCAAATATAATATTTGAGAAGATCTAAGTAGCCAAATTCATTCTACATATCAAATTTTTAAATAACTTTTTTTTCTAATTAAAATTAATTTTTGATTTTTTTTTTTGGAAAAATCAATATTTTTAAAACTTATCGAAAAAAATATTTAAAATTTTATAATCACATGTCTATTAATAAAATCTAAAAAACTGTATACCAAAATTTAAAAAAAAAATAAAAAAACTAGAAATAAAAAAACAGGATTTTATCAAAATAATTTTCGAAATACATTTTTCATAAATTCTTTGTTATTTAAGACGTGTTGTGGTTTTTAATACTTTTTTATAAGTTCAAACTGTGTTATTTTCAACGTAAATGTTACTTGTTTCTGTCAAAGATCTTGCTTTCCAATGTAATTAGGCACATAAGAGCAAGCACGTGCGACCCAGTCGTGCCCATTTATTTTTATATTGATGTGTGGTGTGGCATGTGGTATTACTCCTGTTATGCCTTAAGAAAAAAATAAAGTTCATTATCTGGGAGATTTAATTATTGTTTACAAACAAACACACGGTCCTTGATATGCGTCGTGAAATTCTAACACTGGACGGATGTTTATGAGCTATGCGACCAACGTTGTGTAGGAGTTATAAATATTAAACGCAAGTGGATAATTTATCGTTAGTAAAAAATATTACTTCAAGCAAAGGCATATTAGCCATTTTCTACGAATCGATACCACGATCATTAAATCATATACACATAAGCCTGATGACTTGTCAACGCCATAACACTACATTGATGCAAATGGTGAAAAATTGTTACTCTATAACCATTAGGATGAGGCGAATTTTTTTTTTTTTTTTTTTTTTGTTAATCGGTGTCTAGTCTAATAGTAAAAAAGGGTGCCTTATAGGCTTAAATATAAATATGCAAAATATTAATCGATTTGGGTAACGATATTTCCGTCCGTCTGTCTGTCTGTTCGCACCTCTACAGCCTAACCGGATGGGCCGATTTGTTTCAAACTTGGTATTTAGTATTTTTTTGGTAGTATCTCGGGGGGTGTTTTTCATTTTTGCTCTAGGTCAAAAAATAACGGTACCTGCTATACAATCTTAAAAAAAGTTTGATTTTCTCGAAAACGGCTCTAGCGATTTTGATTAAAATTTCAGGATGCCATTTTTTTCCAACAATACATTTTTCAGTTGGAATACATTTTTTCGAAATTTGTTCTATAACGGTACCTCTCATAGAACAGGGTTTTATCGTAAACCTTTATCCCGATTTCAAAAAAATTTTGCTCACAGAAAGTCTTTTATAATTCAATTGATATTGCATTTCAAAATTTAAAAAAAAAAATCAATTTTTTAAAATTTTCTTAAAAAATTGGTATTTGAAATATTTTGAAAACAGGTTGATTTATTTTTTTTTTAATAATTTTCCCTGATGAAAACTACGGATTTCCTTATAATGACTTACTAAAAAAAATTTAAAAAAATATTTTTTTGAAGTTTTTTTTAAAAAAAAAACGACTTTAAAAAAAAACTGGTCGAACGATTATCAATACTTTTTTTCCTCGATAGACATTTAATTTTCTAATTTTATTGCATACTTAGTTTTTCCGAGAAAACTCTTAAAATAATTAAAAAAATAAAGAATTTTTTTTTGTTTTTTTTCAAAAACGGTTTGTTACAAATTTATTTTTTTTTTGTTTTTTGATAATAACTACCAGCCGCTAGTAGTTTTTTTTTTGAAAAAATTGGTCAAACGATTTTGAAAAAAATATTACCTTAAAATTCAAAATTGTAAAAGAAATTAAATGGCTTTTCCAAAAAAACGTTTTTACTAGTGAGTTTTACCTTTTTTTTACCTGCTTTTTTTCAAAACTCTCAAGCCCCAAGACCACTTTCGCACATTAGAGCAAGTTTGTGCAACCCAGCTGTGCACTTTATTTTACTTGCGATTATAGGTACTATTATACATTAGTGCAGATTAAAAATTTTGGTGAACCAATTACAACCAAATTTCATATTCAGGAAGATCCAGATAGCCTAAGTAATTTCAATTTAAATTATTTTGCAATTTTTTTTTATATTTTTAATAATTACAAATTTTTTTTTTTTTTGAAAAATCGATATTTTGAAAACGCTAAGTGAACTTTTTTTTTAATTTTGTTTTTGAATGAAGATTATTTTTGTGCTAAAGTTTGCATTCTGGTATTATTATTTTTTTTTTTTTAATTTTTAATGAAAGTTCTTAAATAAAAACCGTTCCTACGATTTGAAAAAAAAATCACACTTTTTACATTTTTTATAGAAATAAAATGGCGTTTAAATTGTATCGCTAAAAACTCTTACGTACTTTTTTCGAACAATCAAAAGTCACAAAATCGAATAAGAACTTTGAAGTTCTTCTTATATTTATCAAATTTTATTCGACGCTGTGACCGGCACATACATACCGGCAAGTACGTGCGATCCAGTCGTGCAAATTATTTATGTGTCCATCAGTTATATAATCGTCTTTTTTAATAAATATTAAAATAAACTCTTAAAAAAAGAAACATGCAAAGAACGCGAAGTGTATATAAATATCCAACTTTTTGTGATATTTGTGATATGAAAGAAAACGTTTAAATTTGAATTGGAAACTGCAAAAGATCCCATTTTTTCAGAAGTAGCAGCTATATTAACATCCAAAATTGAAAATATATGGCGATCTACATCAATTCCTACTGTAACAAGGACCAGAATCATTTAGATGTTTAAAGCATATCATTTATATTAGAAAAAATTACTTAAATCTGTCAGGAGATTGCCAGGAAAAAATTAAAAAGTTTTCAGCAAAGTAAATTCTTTTTTTGATATTACGGCATGTAAATGCAAGATATTCAATCAGTGCACCTGCACTAAAGATAAAAGAAAGTTCCGAAACTAGAAAACAAACATTTTTAATTGACCAAAGAAATTTTCGAAGTATGGCAATCGGTGGAATTGATGTAATTGTAACTAAAATGCGAAAGAGTTTAGGAAGAAAACAGACTCGCGGAGAGAAATGCCGAACTACTACTGCTTTAAGAACTTCTACGACTGCTGTTTTGAAGATAAGTACTTCTTCGACATCCTCATCACCAGCGTCTGGAAGTTCCAAAATTACGGATTACTTCATTCAGCCTAAAGAAAAACACATTCCTGAGAAGAAAAGAATAATTTCCCCAAGCGTTAATTTTCTTATATTATCGAAGACATGTGATAGGTATGAATTATTAAATAGTGCAGGAGCCAGCGATAGCGTCGTTTGTTTTGTTTGATATTGGGTTGGGTCTGAAGTTGGGGTCATTGACAGACACAAAATACGAAGAGAGAAAACTAAAGCCAAAGATAAGATAATGAACGTAAACACAACTGTAAAATTATTGGCACTATACTTTGATGGTAGGAAATATAGAACCATTAGATTGAATTGAAAAAAAATGGGAAAATCTACAAAACTTCAATTTTTGAAGAGCACATCTCTTTGCTGCTAGAGCCAGGATCCATATATATGGGATATGTTGTTCCTAAGAATGGCTCGGCCAAAGGAACAAAAATTGCAATTAGAAGTTTTCTATCAGATGAAGATATTCCTCAACATCATCTTATCGCTATCGGTTGTGACGGTTCAAATGTGAATACAGGAAAGTACGGTGGTATTATAAGACTACTTGAGATAGAACTTCAAAAACCACTTCAATGGATAATTACGTTTATTACACATGAACGAACTACCTTTAAGGCTCTTATTTCAATATATTGATGGATGTACTTCGGGACCTAAGTCTTACTCTGGTCTTTTGGGAAAAGCACTTCAAACTTGTGAACAATTACCTGTTTAAAAAAATGCTCTACCAGAAATGGTTAAAGATTTAAGTACAGATCAACAGTACTTGCAGAAGATTGTGTCAGCGGTTGTTTTTTTTTTTTCAAAAACGGTTTTTTAAAAAAAATTTAAATTTTTGTTTTCTGATAATAACTACCAGCTGCTAGATGTTGGCAATGCCAACTTGGCATACTCAAAAAAATATTGCAATATGTTTCAAAAAAATCAAACGATTTTGAAAAAATGTTTCCTTAAAGTTCAAAACTGTAAAAAAATTAAATGGCTTACTTAATTTTTTTTTTAAAAAAAAAACCTTTTTACTAGTGATTTTAAAGTGATTAACAAAATTTCAAATGATTTTTTACCTGCTTTTTTCAAAAATCTCAAGCCCCAAGGCAACTGTCGCACATTAGAGCAAGTTCGTGCGACCCAATCGTGCACTTTATTTATTCACGAATCCTAACCTTACCCATATAGTACCTAAGTACTTTTATAGATATCGCAAGTAAGAAGAGTTGCTACCTCAATTTAAAATTATTTGGAATTAAGTATTTTCTGTTAAGGTTTTTAGAATTCGATTATGTTATCAGTTTCAGGCGAACTTATTTACATAATACACAGGCATTTTTTTGAGAAAATTCAAAATTATGAAACAATTCTATTTTAAGTATTTATACATAAAAACATAATGTATGTACGTGATTTTTCTTCGAGGTGGACGGGTGAATGAATAGAATAGGTGTGTTTTATTAACTACTGGCCCAAATATGTTTATATATCTATGTATCATATATATCATATAACACACTGCGCGGACATTAGGATGATAGGGAGGGGAAAGATAGGAGGTGTCGGTTAACATTGGTTTTGAATGCTTGCAAATCAAAATGGCAAAGGGAAAATCTCGCCGGGTAAACTATTCCAAATTCGTGTTGTTCGGCTAAAAAAAAGAATCCCTATATTTCCCGAAATTGGGTTCAAGGGTGAATTGATGAGCATTCCTTGCGAGACGAGTATTACGGGAGAAACTTTTAAGGGGAGGAATGCAGCTGGCTACTTCGAGTGAAATTTTTTTATAAAAGAAATGATAAAATAAGAAAAGACATGAAACATTGCGTCGGTGTTCGAGAGGGGCAATTGTTTCAGCGGCAGTTCTATTTCCTATCAATCTTAACGCTCTATTTTGTATTCTATCGAGCAAGTGAAGCGATGTTTGTGAAGCACCTGCCCAGAGGTGGGAGTTATACTCGAGTTTAGGGCGTATAAACGCTTTATAAATTGTAGCCAGATCAGATGGAGAAAATACTTCTTACACCGATACAGAAAACCTAAGCACTTAGCAGCATTCTTAGCGATTTCAAATATATGGTCGTTCCAACGGAGGTCGTCGTTGACACACATACCGAGTACTGAGAGCTTTTCGGTTTCTTCGATGTAAGTGCCATTCATGGACAATGGCATTGGGGGTATGTTAAGCTTTAACGACAGAAGACAGCATTGAGTTTTCGAAGCATTAAACTCCACACGATTTCTATTACCCCATTTGACAATGCTGTATAAATCGGAGTTTAATGAGCTTGATATACGGCACCGTTGCAATTGTACGTCCGAAGGCGAAGGACGTGAATTATCGAACGAATATGAAAAGCTGGGGGTAGAGTCGTCAGCAAAACAGTTAAGTGGATTAAAGTCTGAGACAGAACAGAGCCCTGGGACGCATTTATTTTGTGGGAATTAGACTTGAATCCGTCCAATACAACTTGTATTGAACGGGCCAGAAGATAGCTTCTAATCCAACGAACAAGAGTATCATCGATCCCAAAAGCACGCATTTTCGATAAGAGAGCTTCATGCCAAACTCTTTCAAATGCCTTGGAGATATCAAGAGCAATAATCTTACTTTCACCAAAACGATGTAAAGATTTGTTCCACTGTTCGGTGAGATATGCCATCAGATCACCAGTGGAACGGTTGCTGCGGAAGCCATACTGACGGTCATGGAGAACCTATCGATCTTCGAGATATTCCTTAAGCTGACGGTTAATCAGTGTTTCCATGACCTTAGAAAGAAGAGATGTCAGTGCTATGGGTCGGTAGGAGGAGGGTGAGGATGGGTCACCTTTCTAAGGGACAGGCTGGACAAATGATGTTTTCCATCTTCTAGGAAAGATTCCAGAAGAGTAAGAGCGATGGAAAAGCTTACGCAGTGGCTTTGCCAGTGTGGAAGAACACCTCTTCAGAAGAATCGGGGTATACCATCCGGGCCAGCGGATTTTTGTATATCGAGATCTTTGAGAACTCTTGCTACCGTACGAGTGCGTTAAAAAATTTGTCCCATGGAAAAATTTACATTCCCAAGATACAATGGTCTGAAGTGCCAAATGGAGAAGTTACACTAATGGTATGTTTATCAGGGTGAGAAGTAAGAAACAAGTCAAGAGTATGGGCGGCTTGCCCAGCAACATCCGGTATACGCGTTGGCACATCGATCAGTTGGGTAAGGTGATGTAACCCGGCAAAGAGCTCGACATACCTTCCTTCGGGTGTTGTCTGACCAGAATAGCGGAGCCAATTGGAATTGTGTACATTGAAATCGCCCGCAATAACGATTTCAGTGCGAGAACAATGGAATCAGGCAGTGCATCAAACTCGTTACAAGTCGAATTACTGTCAAGATTTGGACTCCTGTAAATAAAACAATAATGAATGACATGCTTGCGGACAGTGAATTTGAGCCATTAGAAGTTAAAGTCCGTGTTGGAACATTGCCCATATTGGGGAAGGCTCTGGCAAGCAATATCATTCCTAACATAGACCACGAGACCATGATGTGAAAAAAGAAGTGGCACCAAGCTATACCCATGTAGAGCAAATTCTGATAAATTAGTTTCACTTAATGCCAAAACAGCTGGGCTGTATTGAACAGTGTAGACGTACACGTGAAAGAAATTCTTTCTTATACCACGAACATTAGAATACACGACACGAAAATCACTTACCATGATTTAAAAATACTTACACACAAAACACACTTCTGACTAAGTCGAACCATGCAGTGAAAATCCAAATTAACTTCTGTAATAAAAAAACTGTCTTAGGTGTTATGCCCATAAGACAGCTTGCATACAAAAAATCAATTTAAATATTCAGCACAATAAGACAAACTCAGATGCCCTTATCCATTTACCGCAAGCATTAGATGGTCATACGATGCCTACAGTAGATAAGAAAGAGGCAGTTAAGCACAAAGGTCTTGGGACAGATAAGAGGATAATTTGCTATGCGAATGCGTTTTATTTATTTTTTTTCCACAGCGCGAGTGGGCATCTTTTTTTTTCCTCCAACGACGTGAGTGGATATTATTTTATTCTTTACAGCACACGCGAGGAGTTTTTTGTCCGTTTCTCTAACGAGTGTGTATTAATATTTTTTTAAAACACTCGCGATAACAATGCGCAATAATTTTTTTTTTTTTTGACTTGCTTAATTATTTGTGCGCGCACCTTGACGTCCGGCCTCTACGAGCTTAAGATCGACACTTTTGATCTGGATCTACATTAATATTTAACCAAAACCAATTTGGGATTCTGCTTGGTTCTATTTCAAGATCCAAAAATTATAGTTTTAGTTTTGAACCCCATGAGATTCTTTAATGGACCTTAACCTCTCTAACATTTACATATCCGAAGTTGAGTTGATAGCCCCACAACCAGATCGTAAAATTATTTACGGAAACCCGTTTTTGGGAATCCTGTATTTTAAAATCCCAATCAACGGTGTTTTATTTTAAAAATGGCACCTTTGTGTTGATTTGAAAAGCGCGATTGAATATATCCTGCGGCAAAAGCACAATGCTCGGGATGGCAGGTAACATAATGTCTTAAGGACTTAATGTTCATGGGCATCGAGTCATAAGAAAAGAGAAAAACCAAACACATATTTAATCAAAAAAATTTTATTAACAAACCAAAACAATAAAGAAACCAAGAACATAAGACTAAGACATAACAAATAAATTGAACGACTGGATCGCATGTACTTGCTAAATATGTGCGGTCACGTCGTCCAATAAATTAAAAAAAAATACACGACTGGGTCGCACGAACATGTTCTTATGTTAGATAATTGTTTAGTGACTGCATATGTATGTGTTTTTTTAGACGTGGGGGTTTCAAGAAGAAATAAAACGCATAAAGTTTAATGTTATGGCCAAGAATTAGCTTGATTATAAAGATAAGGGTTTGCATTATATTTTAAAAACTATTTCGGGGAAGTGGCCGCCGCGGTTGGCTCGAATAAATTCCAGCCGAGGCCCTATTTTGTGAAATCGGGATCGGTGGCCATCTCGTTTTGGGCCCATTCACCGAACGTGTGACGCGCTTGATGATCGATCAATTCTTGCACAAGTTGGATTTTGTAAGCCTGCAAACCAAGATCCTTCCGCAAAATCTTCCATAAAGTGGATGGGCATGGGCACATCTCGAATTGTTGCGCGCAATGGCGGATGGACTCATTCGGGTCTTCTTCGATGCTCTGCTCCACCGAAACGAACTATTTTTGTAATAAATTTGCACAATTTGCAAACTTGTTCAGGAGTAAGTCTATTCATTATGAAATGGCAAACCAAACTAAGCATAAACCATGTGACAGCTGTCAAAAAGACCAACTCCGAAAAGAAATATTGTCAGATTGAAAACCACACGTCTATTAAAATAAAAAAAAAATAATTCTTTTATTTTTTTAATTAGCTTAAGAGTTTTCTCGGAAAAAGTAAGTATGCAATAAAATTTGAAAAACTAAATGTCTATCGAGGAAAAAAATTATTGAAAATCGTTCGACGTTTTTTTAGTCGTTTTTTTCTAAAAACTTTTATAAAAAAATATTTAAATTTTTTTACTAGTATTCATTATAAGGAAATCTGTAGAAAATTATTTAAAAAAATTCAATCAACCCATTTTCAAAATATTTCGATAACCAATTTTTTTTTTAGAAAATTTAAAAAAATCGAAATGCAATATTAATTGAATTATAAATGACTTCCTGTGTGCAAAATTTTATTGAAATCGGTATAATAGTTTACGATAAAACCGCATTTGAAAAAACCGGTTATATGAGAGGTACCGTTATAGAACAGGTTTCAAAAAATTCGTTCTCACTGAAATATGTATTATTATAAAAAATAGCACCCTGAAAGTTTTATCAAAATTGTTAGAGCCATTTTTTGAGAATATCAAAATATAAAATATTTAGTCTTTTATGATTTAAAAAATATTGCTTATTAAAATTTTCAAAAACATTTTTTTTTTTATTTTTAACATTTTTTTAAAAAACTTATTTTGTTTTTTGAATATTTTGAAAACTTATCTATAGATTTTTTTTAATTTTTCTCCTAGTATAAACTATAGATTTCTTTTAATCGACATACTCAAAAAAAAATTTTAAAATATGTTTTCGATGTTTTATAAATAAACAAAACCACTTCGTTAACTTTTAATATTGTCTATACCCACTCGCTTAACAGTAGTTGTGTATCTTAATTTTAGTACCTACCTACCTTCCTTCCAATCTTATTATAGGTACCTAATATCCTTAATAAACACCATACATTTATCGATTCATCAAACATAATTAAGCTATTTTAATTAATTTGATTTCAAAAAGTAAATTATTGTTATTGGGACCTATATAGGTCCTAGCATTATTGCCCTACTGCTGATTCCCACGAATCTTTATGCCAGTTGTTCAAATTTGTCCATACCAAAATGAAAATTAAACTGTAAAAAGTCCTTTATATCTTTCTATTAGCAAATTATATTATAAACAGTAAACAACAAGTGGAAAGATAATACACTAAAAAACTGCAAAAGCTAACAATCCTTTATCCCTTTGTCGTGACGCATGTTCGTTCCAGCTCAAACCACAACGATTCTAAAGAAGTTGCACGTAAAAAAACATTAATATTAAATCTGTCAAAAAGACGCCTGCACTTAAAAAGGATTAGCACATAGGAGTAAGTACGTGCGACCCTTCATCTTCAATGAGTTTATATAAACCTACACTTCTGCTTGCAATGCCTATTTTCATTTTAAGTTATATTTATCTAACTAGCTTACCCACCCGGGGTTTCTCGGGTATACCATACTTTTTCCAAAAAAAAAAAACAACCCGACTTTGTAGTAATCAAAACAGCTATGTGCTTTTCAAACGACTCCAGCGGCACCAACGGGTGATTAAGATAGCCTTAGTTACACCTTACAGCATCAGCTATCTGTCTGAGAAAATCCCGTCAAAATCGGGGCATTAATAAGAATTTTCAAAAAAATCGTCCCCAGCGCCATCTAGGGGTAATAAGAATCGCCTTTCTTAATCCTTACAATATCAGCTTTCTACCTGCGAAAAAAAATGGTGTTTTTGTTATGATTAAACGGAATTTTAAAAAGACGGGATTTTATTTATGTGGGGTTAGGGAAAGTGGGATTTTCAATAACATTATTTTCGAAATGGTATTATAAACATTTTTTTTCCGGGATTTTAAAAACCGATTTTGAAATACGGGCTTCCTCTCTGCCGCACTATGTGAACGCCTGAAACTTTTCGTCAACAACCTGATTGGCCCCTATCAGTGTGGTTTCAGACCAGGAAAGTCCACAATCTAAAAAGAATTCCAAATCGATACCCACCATCTCTTTATCGATTTTAAGGTCGCGTACGATAGCATTTATAGAGACGAGTTATACAGAGCCATGTCTGGTTTTGGCATCCCCACAAAATTTGTCCGACTGTGCAGGATGACGATGGCGAACTCTCGCTGCTCCGTCAAGGTTGGTACTGACCTCACAGAAGCTATTGACGTCAAAAAAGGATTCCGACAAGGCTATGCGCTATCGTGCGATTTCTTCAACTTAATACTTGAAAAAACTATAAGAAACTCGCAAGTCAATTTTTTTTCAAGTCTGTGCAATTACTAGCATACGCTGACGACGGCGAGCTGTCACTGGAGCGTTTGCTAACATTGAAGCTGAAGCGGCTAAAATGGGACTAGCTGTCAATGAGGCCAAAACGAAGTACCTGCTGTCCACAAAAAGGGACATACAACACCGGCGGATTGGACAAAACATCGCACAATAGACAGGTACAACTTAAAGGTAGTTAGGGACTTTGTTTACCTCGGATCCGCTTTAACATCTCGTCAGTAAGAAAGCGAAGAATTACTCTTGCCAATCGCTGTTGGCAACTGAGTAGTAAAGCCCTCTCTCGAAAGACAAAGGAGACTCTGTATAAGACCTTAATCATCCCAGTCCCCTGCTCTATGGCGCCGAGGCATGGACCCTATCTTATAGGATGAAGATGTCCTAGTCGTTTCGTGCGTAAGATTCTTCAGAATATTTTCGGCCCTACCTGCGTTAACGGGCTTTGAAGGAGAAGGTTCAACGAAGAACTATACGAGTTATACGTTTTAGATGGCTTGGTCATGTAGAGCGAATGGACAACAATGCTCCAGCTCGCAGGATCTTCGATTCCATCCCAGAAGGTAGGCGCGCTCAAGTGGAGGACGACCTCAACCAACTTGGAGTGCGAAACTGGAGGCAGAGAGGCATATTTGTTAAGGCCCAGGGGCCCTATTCCTGAATACGAGTCGAGTATGTTTTCATGTGAGATCGACAAATTGGTATTCTCGAACACGACTCACTAATTATCGGTATTCCCCAACTCGAATGTCGAACGTCAAATGACACTCGAATGATACATACCTATTCCTGAACTCGAAAGTGACGCTTTTTTCTGTGAGATAGCATTCATGTTTAAAAAGTGTTCGAGAGCAGCAGTGATGGATGCAAAAATGTAGGTAAAAATAAAAAAAGACTAATTTTCTAATTGTTATGAATAATGAAGTGTTTGAAACAAAATTTAAATATTTTTTGGTGGTATGTATTTGGCATAAACGACGATCTGGCGTTTGTTTTGAATTTGTGCTCCATTACTTGCAGCACATATACAAAAATTGTTTTATAAAACATCTCTGTACTTATCATATTAATTTTTTTTGCACTTTTACGATTTAAACTGATTAATTTACTATCATTAATGGTTTACCCGGCGAGATTTTCCCTTGCCATTTCAATTTGCAAACATTCAAAACCAATGTTAATCGACACCTCCTATCTCTCCCCTCCCTATCTTCCTAATGCCCGCGCAGTGTGTTACATTAAAAGGGAAACAAATAGTCCCTTGTGCGCGCGTTAATATAAAAAAAAAAAAAAAATCAAATTACATTTAACGATTAGTTCTCAAATCAAAAGATTTTTTTGTGAAACGTCAAGTCAACATTTAGTGAAGTTAGCTACAATTCAAAGGGTGTGTTCAACATTTTCGGAGTCATGTCATGTTTTTGGCTCTCACTAGAATTGTGGAATACCGATTCTTACTCGACTCGACTGTGAGCTCTCGACTGACATCTCACTCGACTCGTATTCAGGAATAGGCCCCCAGGTTCGTCCCGAACTGTAGCGCCCCCTAAGTAAGTAAGTAAGAATTAAAAAAAAACTTCAAAATATGGTCTTAGTTTGGATGAAGTTTGTTTTATTCATAGTATACAGGTTTACAGTTAACAAAACAAAAAAATATATATTCAAGGTACATAATTTTTTTTATTGACTTAACTATAGTATGTAATAAGATAAAGATAAATTGTATATATTTTTTTTTGTTAAATAATTTTTTATCGATTTGAAGATTTATTTTGTTTTATTTTAATTTCAATACAACTATAAGTCTTAAATTAAACTGTTAATTTTCACAGAATCCGTAATTTTAGTTTTTGGGTATTGTAGAATACGGATGATAATATACATATATAAATATATATATATATTTCTTTCTCTTAATTTTCACTTATTGTTTTTGGATTTATTTTAACTAAGGTTATTCTCCTTTGGGTTGTTAGCATTTTAACAATTATTGTTTTCATACTCTTATAAACTAAAATGTAATATTCCTCCACTCATTGTTTTTTTTTAATTATAAATATGTTATTGTATTTTAATTTTTAATGTGGAAATGGAACTAAAAGAACGCCAATATAAACGTTCATAGGGTGTTTTCCAATAAATTATTGCTTTCGCCGAAAAATGGTATTTTATTTAAAGTTCACTTTTGTTTAATATTAAATAATTATATTTGTATTTTAAGCATTTTATATATAAAAAATGAATTATCTTCTTAATTTATTGTAAATCAAAACCTTCCAAAACTTTATTTTATATTATTATTTAAATTAATAAAAATCAGTTCACAAAAGTGTTATAACAAAAAAGAAATCAAAAACAAAAACAAAAAAGAAGGCAGAAAATAATTTATCATTTAAGGAATTCGTTTGCATTTAACGTGTTTTTTTTTGTTTACATATTCGATTAATCCCTGGAGCCAACAATAGCCAAGATGTACATGAAAATATTTATAATGTCCAAGTAGAGATTAAGTGCAGCAAATATGTATTCCTCCGGACTGATGGAATATTTGTGATTGCCACCCATCATCATCTGAGTGTCGTAGATCAAGTAGACTGAGAAGAGAAGCGCACCACATGAAGAGTACACCATCGTCATTACTTTGCCCGGTATGAATATAGCGACAATTCCGAAAATCAAGAAGATTACCATAGCAACCAAGAGAACTCCACCGCACATGGTGAAATCGTATTTGGTTTGCATGGCAAATATAGATAAGGCCAAGCAAACAGCTGCAGTTATTCCAATGGCTATCATAACCTTAAAATGGAAGGAACAAAAAAAATCGTATAGGGGTTACACCCACATATGGAACGTTTTATGCAAAAGTTAGGATATAGTAGAATGTTTAAACAAAAAAAAAGATACTCTTATCAAGAAGTTTTTTAATTTTATTTTTTTAGCAATGAAAATATTTTGAACTTTCGAAACAAATAAAAGAGTTTGCATACATTAAATCGACATGTTTACTTGTTTTTTGTTTACTATTTTTCAATGCCCATTTGTTCTCCATGGGGATAAGCCCCGTTCAATGATAAACATATTAATATTTCGCATTTAAAATATTTCTTTTATCAGGGAGTTAGATAATTAAGGAAAGAATAAAACAAGCGTTATTGTTATTGCATATTTACATACTTGCAACACTACATCTCAAGACTACACAAACCATTTAGGCTTTTTTAAAAAAGAACAAAATCACTGCGGAATAATGATGTAAGACATAAGCTAAGTGGCTGCCCTTTGCCTTGAAATGGTGAACAGACGATACAGATAAACATAAAGCGAAGTATAATGACGGCCGACGAGCAGATAAATATGGACATTTACGAGGAAGCAAAAACAAAGGTTAGATGCGCTGCCGGTATCACTGAAGAATTCCCAATGAAAGTAGGTCTACACCAAGGAAGCGTGATCAGACCATTGCTCTTTACTACAGCCTCTGATTGTCTACTTGAAGGTAGTGTCGGACCCAAAATTGAGTGCATCAGTTATTCTTTGATGACAATGGAGGCATCATAAGCAATGAACCTACATTCCTGCAACGAGCACTTGACGTATGGGTGGAAGTTTTGAAGGGAAATGGGTACCGTATTAGTCCAAAAAAGACAGAATACTTATGCTGTCCGTTTTCTGACCCACACAGACCCATTCCAGACATTTATTTGAATGGAACAGTGCTTTCCAAATGCAAAAAATTTTAGGTGGATAACATTTCAAATTTAAACATTTCTCATCTTCCACCTTTTAAGAAGTGATCCACAAAAGTAGACAAAGTTATCAAAAAGTGACAAAACTACTGTGGAATAACCGAAGAATACAAGTGACAATTTGGTTACAGCAAGGAAATCTCTTTTTTTGACAAAGTGCGAACAATGGAAGGGGATTTGCGTTTTGCTTGCTGTTGCTAAAATAGTAACAAAGATTGTTTTCGAACGCATAATAGAACATCTAAAAGCCACACTCGATGCCGAACAAGCCGGTTTCCCCGCTAGATTTTCATGCATTGATAATATGAACATCTTAAGGATCATAATTGAGCTGCTGTTCATCGATTTCGAGAAGGCTTTCGACAGCGTCAACAGAGAATTTATTCCGCTTGCTTTACGAACGAGGGGCATATTATATAAATTACTTGCTATTATTAAAGCAACATATGATGGATCCAAATGGCACGAAGGTAGGTTGTCGGATGAGTTCAAGTCCAAAGTGAAGTCAGACAGGGTTGCATATTTTCACCCATACTGTTTTTGTTGGTGATAAGCGATGTTCTCTGCGCAACCTTGGCAGGAAACGGAGGAATTAGATGGATTCTGACATCGTACTTGAAACACCTTGATTATGCGGACGACTTATGCACACTCGTTCATAAGATTGTGGATCTCCATCAAATGACAACAAAAGTGGAGAGAAGCTGAAATCGTGTTTTTAAAAAACTAACCGGCAAAAGAAAATTGATCAGCCTCGGAGCTCAGTCATCCTTTCTCATAAATATTTCTCAACAGACGGTAGAGACTGTAAAGAGCTTTCAACACGTTGAGAGTATCATCTCTACCGAAGGCGGAACCGGGCAAGACATCAATAGCCGTATCGGAAAAGCAAGGGCTGCTTTCGGTATCTTCAAAAATATATGGAGGAATAACTCTCAGCTTAAGGACCAAACTACGACTGTTTCGTTCCGGTATTAAATCTGTACTGCTATATGGATGCAGCACGTAGAAAGTTACGCCAGTTGCCACGAGGAAGCTGCAAACGTTCGTTAATAGATGTTTACGAAATATTGTTAGGATTTTCTAGTCCAATCGAATATCTAACGGAGATTTCCATAGGCGAACAGGTCACGAATCCATTGAATCTATTATACGACGGCGAAAGTGGCAATGGATTGGACATACGCTTCGAAAATTCAACGACTGTATTGCAAATCAAGCAATTCTGTGAAATCCACTAACCTAAAACATGAAGGAAAAAGAGTTGGGTGGGCTGCCGAGAAGCACATGGCGTAGAAGAGTCGAGTAGAAAGCGGCAAAACTAGGTAAGATTTGAAATAAGCTGCACGATTCTGGAAATCGCACACGATGGCGCGTAGGCGTAGTTGAAGCGCTAGGGGTCCCCACTAACTTAATAGGTTTGAGGAACTAAGTAGTAGTTAGAAAATCTGTGGAGACTTTAGCTCTATTCGCGTGCAACGAATTTTTATTCAATCCTTGAAAAGTTTGAACACCTGTAAGAATTGGAAAAATAAGGAAAGATGTAAAAGGAGCCGCCGAAGCTTTCATAACGGAATAGAAGGAAAAAATAGAGCCACATAAAGCGATTCACATTCGACTGGTGAGGGAGGCTACAGAAAGTCATTGTAGTAAGACCCAAATCCGGTTTAAGGGGAAATTGAATTGACGGGCTATTTCAAATAGCGATTTAAGTGAACAACACTTATCAATTTTAAGCTCGTTTTTGGATTTAATTAAAAGAATCAACTGAAAGAAAACCTTGAAGTTTTTGGTCACGTCGAATATGTGGTTATTTTAAAGAAGGTGGTCTGTGAGGCACATACCAAGAAGTGATAGTTGATCCCTTTCCTCAATGCAAGAGCCACTCATGGATAGCGGCATAAGTTGCATATTTCGCTTTAACGACAAAAGATAGCATCGAGGTCTTGCAGCATTGAATTTGACAAGATTACTTGGAAAATACTGTCAAAGATCAGAATTCAATGAACTTATCATACGCTTCAATTGCAATTGAACATCCGAAGAACATGGTTGCAACTCTATTAACGTTTTATTTTCAGGGATGGGGTAAAAATATTCCTGCAGCGTCTCCCCACTTGTCCTGAAACGCCACTAAAGAAGAATCACATCTAGGCAATGAATTTCTAACATATGTGCATGCAAAAATAGAAATGGGAGTTGTAGTCCCAGCCGAGGTCATAATAATCGTCGGTTAAAGAAGATCGTGCTTCCATCGCAGTAGAATATCCGAAGAAACAGGTCGTTGATAATATTGTTAGAAAGAGTGGTAGGGTTAAAACAAAAACCTGCAGCACACTAACGTTTGTTTGAGGAACATTAGACGTAAAACCGTCCAACACTTCTTCCATTCATTGGAGGAACCGAAGAGTAGTTCCTAAACAATGAATAAGGAAAATGCACGGATTTTCTCCAAAGCACTGTAAGGATTTATTCTACTTATGGTGAATATACCGTGAGATCTCCAGTGGTTTTGGTTTTTCAGTGCAATTGTCGGACCCTAAAGTACATTAGTTATGCTTTGCTGAGTACGAAGCGCGGAAAGTGTATTTCAGCAAGAATCAATTGACGTATGACGTTCTGGAAAAGAATGAGTACCACATTAGATCAGGCAAGTTCTAAGCCATTCAAACATTTATCTGAATAAAAAAGTTTTGTCCAAAGTAGTCAAATAGCTAAACAACTGATGACGAGATCAATCATTTGGTCAGCTTAGAGAGGATGAAGTTCTGGAAAAAAACGATATTTTTTGAAAAAGTGAGTTCCGTAATTCCAAAATAAAAATCCCTGTTTTTTTCCTAGAAGACACAGCGAAAACATTACTACGACGGTCTTGTCTATAACGCGTAGAAGCCACTTAACGGTACATCTAGTTTTAAGTTGCCATTAGCAATGTTAACACAAAAGGCTTTCCAACTAACATCGAACTATTCCTAATAAATTGTCGAATAGTTTGTTTATAAAATTAGCGGAAAAAACGATATCCCTTGAACTAATGGTTTGCTAGTTTGTCCTGATTAATTGCTAGTATTACTAGCTTCCTAAAAATGGTTAATTTCTCATTTTACAATTTTTAAGCTCGAAAATTGTAAACAAGTCGATTGCATAATGTATTGTTTCTAAAATAAAAAATTAAAAAAACCTACCCCATCGGACTTATATCGCGAAGATGTCACACCCATTAGAAATGATTCAGCCAACGTGAACAATGCCAGGAATATGAAGTTCGTTGGTGTCTGTCGTCGTACTCCCTCACAGCAAGCCATACAAATCATTGTAATGAAAAGCATTGCCAAAGCAACCCAGAATAACCAACTGTTTCTGTAGGCCCAGTTTTGAGTCGGTTGGTGATACACAAACAATGTTACAAATCCAAATGTAACCAATAGTTGCCCCTAAAAAAAAAAAAATAATTAAGTGTACAAGAAAATATATAATCAAATTTCAAAACTAACCATCAAAATAAGGTAAACCTTACGAATGAATCCCTTTCGTATGCTTTGGTCATCAAATGAGAAATTTTTGACATCCTGCTGTTCGGGATCTCCACCAAAGCCTCCATAGCCGCCACCTGCAGGAGGTGGTTGAATAAAACCTGGTTGTGGTGCATAGCCACCCGCTGGGGGTGGCGGATAGTATCCACCTTGTGGCGGATACCCGCCTTGGGGCGGATAACCTCCCTGGGGTGGATATCCACCCTGTGGTGGGTAGCCTCCTTGTGGGGGATAACCTCCTTGGGGTGGATATCCACCCTGACCTCCACCATAATACTGTTGGTTGTTTGGATCTGTGGAACCCGAATTAACAGATTGATACATTATTTCAATATATTGATGTGTATTTTCCTTGTTTTAATAAAAATAAAAAGCTTGTTAGTGGATTTTTCTTTTTATGAATTCTATTTCACTCAAGTTTTTGCAAAATATATATACACAACACGCATACAAGAACTCTATCACTCAGCAAACTAATCGAACTAAATATGGAAGCTTAATAATTGTGGTTCTTCTACTTGAAAGTAAAATTGTTATCAACAAAAAAGTTGTGGAATTTTAAACTTAAATAAAAAATAAATAAAAACAAACAAACAACTTCTGCCAGTTGGCAATTGGAAAGCTTCATAATCGGTCTACTATCTTATCTTCTGTTTTGACTTAATTCTACACTAAATAAGCTTTTATTCTGTTGTGGCTTTTAAGTGTAACAAGTGTGATGACAAATCAAGGGGTTGCATGTACTAAGTAATAAAAACAGGCAAATGAATCATTTAATTAAAGTATAATCACTGATTTTCTTACGCAATAACTATGATGATCTATTTTGAAGCTTGTGAATCAAGTGCTATGTTTTGATCTTGCTTTGAATCAAAGGGAGAAAAACAGCCAAATGTAAACAAAATTCAGAAAAGTTAGTTTAAGTTAAAATAAGAAGTATATAGCTCGAAGAATTTACAATTTTTGTATCTTATCAACAAATTGACTGCCAAGAACGATAATGAAAACACCTGCTATGCCATGCGGTTATGTTATAATTCCCACTCCAAGTAGTATGACTCAAAAAAGAGTTGAACATCCGTGCGATGATTGTTTATGACACGTCTTTGCAACTTTAACAAGATACATACTAATAGGACGATTCCGGAGAAGATACAATCATGAATTGTATGAAATCTATCTCGAAGCAGATGTTGTTGAAAAAATAAAGCTCGGTAGACTCCGGTGGGCTGGACACCTAGCTCGCATGAGCGAAGAGGAACCAACTCGGAAAGTCTTTTGCGGTACTTTTTATGGTAGAAGACAACGTGGCAGACCTTGCTTACGTTGGAAGGATGGCGTAGATTAGGTCGCCCGAAGCCTTGGGGTGCGCAATTGGATGGCGTCGGCCAGCAATCGCGATGTATGGAAGAATTTGTTGAAGGAGGCCCGGACCGGATCCCGGTTGTTGCGCCGATGATGATGATGATACTAATAGGTCTTCCAATAGGGACTTCCGAACTTTGACAGTTGATAGCGGCCATGTTGTTGACGCTACAACTGTCAAATTGGCTGTCATTTATACAAACTATTTTGTCAAATCACCAAGAACGGATAGATATGTAAGTCAACAACACGTGCGAATGAAAATAGGTCTTCTGCTTGGGCAACGTTCCGCGCTCTTCTCCCATTTTTCGATCACCATAATCATCTACCGAGGAGACTATTCGCAGTGTTTTGGATAAATTTGAATTCTCTGCTCCAGAAAACGATCAACCAACACCCGTACATCAACGATACGCAAGATCTGTCGATAACATCGCCGCTGTCCGTGAGAGTGTTCAGAAGATTCGATTTCGCGTGGCGCTGAAGGTAAACGACCATAGACAACGACATGTGTTCGCTGAATGGGCTCTGGAGCAATTGGAAACTGACCCTTATTTCCATTGAAAAATCATCTTCAGCGATGAGGCCCATTTCTGGATGAATGAATACGTCAACATAAAAAATTGTCCAATGTAAGATGATACCAATCCACATGAGATCCAAGAGCGTCCAACGTATCCCGAAAAAATCACTGCTAAGTGTGGATTTTAGGCTGGCGACTTGATCGGTCCATATTTCTTTGAGAAAGACTTTGGTCAGGCTATCACCGTCAACAGCGAGCACTATAGTCGACGAATACTATGTGCGTGCGTTTGGAATCGTATAAGAGCGGAGGAGAAATGCAAAGAAACGTCGAACCCGAATAACTACATGAAATGCACTTTTTCGAGACAAAGTTTACTCTTGGGAAAAACATAATGACTACGTGCAGGAAGTAAACCCCAATAGGTGTTCATTTGTGGCAACCATTTCGTGAACAGTCACGAGAATGAAACACAGTCTGACAAAAACATCAGTAGTATCCCTGAGTGTCCAATGCAATCTGAAGCAGTCAATTCTGCAGCGCGCACAACTCGTTATTTTGCGGACGCGAATTTTGTGCCGGTGCATAGGCAAATTCCCAACTGATCCAGGACCTTACCCCTTTGACTTCGGGGATAGAATACGTTAAAAGTTTGCGCCTGCAGCAAAAAAAATGCTATAAGTATCAAGTTGAGTTTAACTGGTACATTTGTGTACACTGGAGTGTACGGCTCTCGGGCCATGCTCTTTCTTTGGACAATGATGAGGAGTTGCAGTACCTACCGCTCCCAGGACTATTGTCTTTAAATAAAATAAATTTATTGGCACGACAGCTCCTTAAGGAGCCAAGACCTAGTGACTTATACTCTCAACCATTCCTGTGTGTATGTTGTTAATCTGCAATAATACCGCCGAATCCGAACGGCTACATGAGATGCACTTTTTGGAGACAAATTTTACTCTTGGAGGTTTTGTCAGTCAAGAGGCAGTACCCCGGAAAAGAAGATGGCTATGAGCTGGATTTGAACCCAGGCTCATTCGCTTAGCAGTCCGACACACTAACCACTAAGCCACGGGGCACCACTGTCTTTACTTGACTTTATTGGTCATCCACAAGTTCGAAACTTCGGTAAAAAACAATAAGCTCTACCCATGCTATATCAGACAACACCGTCTGTCAAGAGTCCCAGCTTAATAATCAAGTTTACTCGCTACCAGCTGTTAAATTGCGGTTGGCGCCCTTGTGGGAGCTTTACGGTAGAGTGGTGCTAGTTAATAAAATTAGCATTAAAGTTTTGTACTAGTCTACTGGAAAGAGACTGGCGTGTCAGACAGGTAGCTATACGTAGCCTACCTTTTTTCTGGACCCGACGTGAGTAAGGTCACCTAAAATTAGGACCTAACGATCAGCTAATTGAGTGAAACTACTTTTATATTGACTGAAACTGCTTTCAGAATCGCTGACTACGTTCTGAGCACAAACGCGATTTCCTTCCAAGTGCCATCCCCTGGGAAGGAGTCGAAAATTTTGCGTCTAAAATATTGTTGCCGTGAACTTGTTGAGTTTTGCCAATGATCTCTATGCGGCCAGCGCATGCTAGCAGGTGAATTAGGTTTAAACAAAAATTGTGCTAAGAGAGTTAACACGAGGTCCATCAAGTGGCATCTGCACTTTAGCAGTCTTTGGTATCGATATTCGGTCCATATTTTTATTCAAAATCGACACGAGAGAGTAAAAATATGTGGTTTCAACAAGGTGACGTTAGATCATCACAGATCTTTCTCAATAACAAATAATACTTTCCATTTGACTTGCTCTACAAGGCGGAGCAATTGCAAACTTCAAATAGTTATATTAAACAATTCCAAAAACATTCTAATCATCTGTCAATCCCAAAAGCACCAAAATGTGCACAAAAATATTAATAACATCCAAATAAATAGTGAGTGCTGCAAAAATATAATCCTCCGGGCTTATGACGTTCGCTCGATCTCCACCCATCATCATTTGAGTGTCGTAAATCAAGTAAACCGAAAACAATGCCACTCCAATAGAAGCTTGAACATATACCAATGTATGAGATGGAAAGAACATGACGACAATTCCAAAAATTAAAAAGAGTACACCAGCTATTAGAAGGATTCCGCCACAGGCAGTAAAATCAATTTTGGTTTGCATGGCGAATATTGTTAGAACAAGGACTACAATTGTAGTCAGTCCGACAGCTATTAGTATCTGGAAAAGTTGACATATAACGAATGAAAATTTGATTCATTGTACTTCAATTAACTTACCACACCCGAAGGAAATGTTAGCGTTAGCACACTCAAAAGGGAGGATTCGGCAATCGTGAATATTCCCAGGAGCAAATAATTGTATGGAGTGGTCTTCCTTAAATCACCACAACATGCCATGGCAAACATTGATATGAAGAGTACCACGATGGCTACCCAAAACATCCAGCTATTTAGCATAATCCATTTTCTTGATTGTTCGTGGTTCATAACAAAGGCCAAAACGCCAAAGGTAAACATCAATTGAAACTTCAAAAACAAACTATCAGTTGGTGCTTCATTGTCATTTGGCAAGTTTCTTCTTTGCTCACCATTACGATCATGTAAACCTTCCGCATGAAACCCCTTCTAATTCTTTCTTCACTAAATGCATTCTTGGTCAATATTCTTCGTGCTTCACGATCATAATCATCTGAAGATGTTTTGTTTTTAGTATGAAATGCAGTATTGTACTTTTAAGGAGTTGTATGTGAGTTGTGTTTGTGTTCGGATTTGTCGGTCATTTTTCGACGGGGTAAAGCGTAGACTGATGCAAAAGTTGCTTCATTGACTTCCTTTCTATTTAGGAAAGATATGCCTAGTACCTGCCAGCAGCACCTCTAAATTGGTCTAATAGTGTCAATTTTGTTTGTATTTGCTACCTTTGCAGTGTCAAAAGAGGTGTAAGTGTGTATGTAAACTGCAAACTTCAAAGTGCGTTCCATAGAAAGTTGTAGGTCTCTCGTCTTCACAAATTAGCACAGACCGCCATACCTACAATCTAATAAGTGGCATTACGTATGTATATGAATCAATTGATCTGTGTCATGCATTCTGTTTGTGAAATTGGAACGTTTATCCATGAGTTGAATGACTTAGCTGTTACCAGTTGTTGGCTTTACTGATATGCAATTTTATTTTTACTTGCAACCTATATGAGTGTAACAAACACTGATTCACCTGATGACAATATTATTTTACTGGGCCACATCGAAGAAATTAAAGTTTTTTAATTTTTTCATTCTTGTCATTGTGTATTGCGGCAGATTAGGTTCGAATATTTTTAAGATAACAAGGAGATTAAACAACAATGTTAACTGAAGCTAATTAGCGGCATCAATCACCATAAAAGATTTAAGAATAGTTGGACCAATCTTTCTACTTAAAATTCAGTTTTTCATGCTGCTCCACCTATGGATCTGCGAGAATATGTTGGACTTCATAATACCATAGGGAATGTTCCCTCTTTCCGTAGTTGAATTATGAAGGATTGAGCCTATCCTTAATGTCAATATCACCTAGGAACCAGATAAGAGTAACGTTGAGGCAATATTTTAGGATAACAAGCTCATTTCTGGCTTTCCATGAAAGTGGCTGCATTCCGGTTCTGATTTGAATTTAGTTTGAGTATAAGACAATTTAAGACTCAGAGAAAATTCCTGTACAGAATTCCTTTGCCAGACTTTTTTCCCCATACTGTTGACGGACAATCCGAACGATCAATAAGTCATTTGTTGTGATTAACCCACTTAGCGGATAAGGTGTTCAGAAGTCTATTATTTGACCATTCAGAAAGACCAAGGAAATTGGAGTATATTTTGATCTTACCACGTCGAATTCCTTATAAATGAATAAACAGTAAAGCGAAAAAATATTTGAAGTTCACAATTTAGAGCAGAAAACCTTCAAAACCTTTGGCAAGAATTCAACTTGTTCTTTTATAATAATTCTGCTCTCTTCTGCTTGATTCCTCTTCTTGATAGGTGGTGAGATCAGAATCCACTCAAAAAGAACTTAAACTCAACTGTCAAAACAAAACGTCACGTTTTATTTGATTTCCTTTTCACTCACACATAACAAAAAAGTCACAACTGAATGAAATAACTTTTGGTGTTCAAATGGCTTGTAAAATGAGTTCACCGTCAAGAGAAACCAGAACAGAATGGTGTACTAAATGTCAAGTTCTTCTTTTTTCTTCTTCTTATTCTTCTTCTAGCTCTTCTTCTGGCTTTTCTCTGGCTCTTCTTCTGGCTCTTCTTCTGGCTCTTCTTCTGCTTCTCCTTCTGCTTCTTCTTTAATCGACCTTTCTTATGATCTAGACGAGACTGTCTGTCTAAGGCTCCACCGGTGGCGTTCGGCGGGTTGACCTCAGAAAACTTCGGCAGCCCTCGCGTTGTTGGATTATTCCATGCCTAAGAGCAACTAAATACAGATCTCGTTACCTATGTTTGATCCAGGAGTTTCTGTGTGCTTTTCTTTCCGCGATAGTGTTGGAACGTGGCATCACGAATTATTTTTTTTTTTGTGTTTTATCAACAACACCAGTGATCAGTCGTTTCAAGCCAGGGATTCTCAGTACTACTTTACCGTTAAATCAATAAAAGGCTTTATGGATTTATCTGGATATCTTGCTTGCTGTGTAAGCAATACCAACCCACTATTTTCAAGTATAAATTTGAAGGTTGTCAAGGATTCGTGAGTTTTGAACTGTCGGTTGAGCTGAACTGTCGGTCGAGAAGGATCTCGGTTGAGCTGAGCTGTCTTTTGAGTTGTATTTGGTAATTTTGATCAATAACACTACGTTTCTTAAACAAACTACAACTGTACACAATATAACGTGTTATATGTTTAATTATGCCGAAAATGGAATATTTTTTAATAACGTAAATATTTTTTGGCTTAACCTGGCTCAAAAAACATCTCAGCTCACATGACGGTTGGCTGATGAATCGTGCTACCAGAACAAATTTTAATAACTTTTTTCTGAATAGTTTAACTCCAATTTTTTTTTAACTTGTAGATCGTTCTTTAAAATTAATCAAAATGGATATTTGGGATGAGGAAACCCGCATTTAGGAGTTACCACCGAAATCATTCGGTTCGGACCCCTGAAACAATTGCTGCTATAGCTGCTGCCATAAAAGATACTCCAAGCGTTTCCACAAGAAATTTGTCTGCACATTTGGGTATCAGCAGACAAACTTTCCAGACAATATGGCATACGGATTGGAATTTGTTTCTCTACATGGTTCAAATTACAAGCAAACTGAACACCTCAGACTTTTCGATGCGCTTGGAATTTTGTCAAAAGCTGATCCAAATGGTAGACGAGGACCAAACCATGTTAAGTTGCTTTTTTATGTCAGATGAAGCCCACTTCGGACTTAAATGGCAACGCTTATAAGCAAAACAGTAGAATATGGTGTGAGTGGAACCCACAAATCCTGCATTAAACTGAACTTCATCCAGATCTGGTTACAGTGTGGTGTGCAGTTTCTTCAAGTTGCATTTGGGTTATTGCTAACAGGAAGTCTACAAGACAAAACCAAATAATTTGAACACCCTAAAGCAATCGATTCAAACAATAATTGACGCAATCCCGAGATCAACTCTTCAGTCGGTTATGGATAACTTTTTAATAAGATGCCGCACATCTGTCAACCAGGGTTAAACTCTATTATTTTTAAGAACGATTAAAAATATTTAATAAAATTGAATTATCTTTTGAACTTTATAAAAACAAGTAAAATATTATTCGAGTTTCATAATGTAGCAATATTTGTTAGACACCCTGTAGTAGCTAGTTCTTATGTGAGCCAGCTTCTTTTAGGCTTTTTCACAAGCTCGACAGTTGAAATTGTTGAAACCCTAAAAACTACTAGCTTTTTTTGAATATTTTCAAGCTGATTGTATTGATAGGAAATAAGAAAGTCAAGTCTACAAAATCATATTGGCGATGAACTAGCATTTTTCAAATTTAATATGAATGATCATTCATGAAATGAGATCATTACCAGCAATATTTTTTATTTTATTTACTCATTTTATTTGAACAGATGTAAAAAACTAAAACTGAGTATTGTTAAGCGCCATAGTATTGAATAAATCATACCTCCTTCATCAACCCTTTCGTATCCACGTGAAATAATAACGTTTGGAAATTCTAAGAAAAAATGTAATTTACAATATTAAAAACATTTGAAACTTGAAAACATATTTTTTTGAATACAAAATTCTATTTCATTTTCAATGCGTTTAACATTTGAATAAACAAATTTAATTTAGATATTGTATGATTCAGAGCCTAACTTCGTGAACTGAGATAACATTTCCCTGTTTTATTTTTTTTAAATATATTTTTATTTTCAGACTTATATCTTTGTAAACAACGTCTTTTTGCCAGTTTGTTCAAATATTTCTTTTGTATTATCTGCCTAAGCAATTTATGTAGTTATACGCTTGGTTTCGATAAAAGAATGAAATGAATAACCTCAAGTGAATCGGAGATTAATATTCTGAAAAAGAAACTAAAAACGAATGAAAGGAACGTTTAGGAATAAATAAATACCTGGTCTCTGACCCGCTTTAGTTTGTCACAATATTTAACACTATCCAATTAGCTAGTTTTCTGTTCAAATATGAATTATAAGAACTCACAATGTATAATAATAATAATATTTAACTATGTGTCTGTAAGGCACATTGCCTTTTCAGAATGCAGCCAGGATGCTGCACGACACTATTTAGAAGGATTAGAAAGATAAGAAAGATTTTCTTTTTTCGGTGCAGTAGATAGAGAATTAAAACCAACGGACGGCGTCTAGCTTGCACCAAGACTTGGAAAAATTACAACCCAATTGAGATTCAAACTCATGCTCTCTGGCTTCACAAGCAAACATCTTATCAACTGCACCACTGCTGCCCGCAGTATTGTAGTAGGTACTCTAAATTAAAATTTTCTGAAAGAAATAAATTGAATGTCGGAGTCTTTTTGGGGACACCAGGACAATAGCTATTTCCAATACATTTTGAAAGATGAGTAAAGGAACTCAAAAGTCAACATCGCAACTAATCAACTAGACCTCGGAAATCTGTTGTGAAAAACGACATTAGGAGAACTCGTTGGCTTTGAAGGTCATCCAATAAAGGTAACGAAACTTGGCGAACATAATTGCCCCGTGGTTAAAGGGACACCACCCGATAAATTATTCGCAGAAATTTTTTTGAGTAGAATGGATGTTTTCTATCTCTGAGAGATTTCTACGAAAAAAGTACGGGAACGCTTTAAACCAAAAAAAAAAAAATGCAGCATTCTTTCCTAGTGCTGCTTGAGCAGCTTGTATTTATTTAAGATATTATCGATTGCTTAAAAAAATATATATATCGATAGCACCGATACTATCGATAAACTGTCGGATCTTGAAGCATCACCACTTAAACGTCAAAAGATTGGTGGAAACTAACAATTATTGCGAAACGATTTTTATTTTTTTTTTTATTATTTCAAGGAAAATGTTTTGCCTATGTGTGGCATCAGGTCCGCCAACAAAACAATTCGTAGTTTTGTAGGTGCTTCCACGCTTCCAGCAACAATTTTTCTCTACAATTTCTTCCAAACAGCTGGCTTCAGAGGACTCTTATATCTTTAAACTCACACTGCTCTGTAACAATTGCCTTAACCCTGAAATAAATTCGATTCCCCTTCACTCTACCTTGCCATTCTGCTATTCATCGGATGGATCTCTAGCCAATACCGAAACCCAAACCAATACAAAATACCCAATACCGAAACATTTACCGATTTCCACTCAATTTGCAATTTGATGGCGTTGTTTTCCTTGTCCAGTTTTCGAACTGAGTCATATCGTACCTTGGGTACTTATGCCAGTGGGAAAAAAGGAACAGATATAACCAACATTTTCCCAAAGCTTCAAACCATAACTAAATGGCCTTCGGAGAGTACTTTTTCGACGAATTTGGCGATGAATCAAAAAAGCAGCTCAAAATCATCCTGAAATTCTATTCTATATCCACTCTTTGTTGCTTACCTATATTGGGGACCTTAATCGGATAAGTTAGGGTATTGGTGTTCAAAGTATTTACCAACGACAATGGACTTCAAAAGATCTCTTTCTACATAATGTAGCAGTGATTGAACGGAATAGAGCACATTTAATTCAATTTTAAAAAAAGACAGAAAAACACAAGTAAAACATTTTTAATTTTCGTAATTTTTTTGAAGCATTTATAAGGTGTTCTTTTTAGAGGTATAGAACTTCTGATAGGGATAACTTTCAAACTAGCTGTCATACTAATGGGTTTAACTCTTTTTAGAAAACTTTGGCAAATCACCATGAACAACGTTCACAAATCGCGCTCTATTCGCCAGACTTATAGAGAACTTCGTTAAGTTTACGGTGTTCATAATAGTCCATTTGAGCAGCTAATACGCAATTTTATGGATCAATTAGTGACCACATTTCCTTTTTTGAATAATATTCATCCAAATCGGTAGTGCACCTCGGTCTCTGCCCGTCCTGAGGAGATCTTGCCCTACATCCATATAAGAATTCAACTGGTGCGGACCATAAAATGCGTCAAGTGTTCGGTTAATGAGCTGAGAATCAACTGGAATTTGAATTTTTATCTTCAAATCCTCTTCAGCGATGAGGCTCATTTCTGGCTTAACGGATATGTAAACAAGCAGTTTGGTGGAGCTGATGCAACAAATAGGCAAAAACTTTCCCTTGAAATAATAAACAAAACATTTTAAAAATCGTTTCGCAATAATTAGTTTCCACCAATCTTTTGACATTTAAGTAGTGATGCTCGAACTTCCGACAGTTTATCGATAGTATAGATAGTGAAAAATATCGGCTACATCGATAGTTTAAAAAACAATCGAACTTACCTTCACATTTCGAGCTTGAGTTTATTCAAGAGATGGAAACCTGTTGGAAAAGCTCATATTCTATGCTTAAACGATTATCAGATTTTCGATGAGAGCTTGAGCTATGTGAGCTATGAGAGTGTCAAAAAGGTCTTGCTGCACTGACAGCCAAACATTTTCATGTAATAGATAAAATCTGTGCTTTGAAATTTTGAACACAACAATATCCAGCCAAAAATACATAACAATTTCCTCTTACACAAGGAATTTCCGCAGTTAATAAGCGAATAAAACCTATTGCAGAAGAACGCCACTCGTGCTGTCTAAAACCTTTTCCATAACTTTTTACAATTTCATTGAAAGACATTATGGCTAAAACACAATCACGCTTTAGCTTCGGCTTCGCCTGACATTTACAAGTTCAACCATAGAAAATCAATACATCTTATCACAATGTCGCTTTGGCTTTGACGTTACGTTTGGTTTGTGTACAATATAAGGTAACGTAACTCAAACGTAAAGCTTAAGTAGAAACAAAATCCGAAATTTAGAAAATGTAATTCAAAGCGGACACAAAGAGTGTGAAATGTAACGTGACGAAGTCAAAGCTCAAGCGTGTTTGTGTTTTAGCCATAAGGGTAAATCGGCCACCTCGTTCGTGTAATTTGACACCTTTGGACTCCTTTTTTGCGGATACGTCAAATCTCTGGTCTACGCTGATAAACCAGCAACCATTGATCATTTAGAAGCCAAAATTCGACGCACTATTGACGAAAAAATCCGGGTATGGTCGAAAAAGTGGTGCCAAATTGGACCGGCAGGATGGCGTTCGTAAGGCGCAGTAGCAGAGGCCATGAAATTTGTGAGCTAACCAACATTTTGGTAATTCCATAGAATTTGTTTTTTTTTTTAAAGTTGTATGCCACTAAAAAAACACGTTATATTAACATCCAAATTTCAAGTTTTTTTTTTGGGCAATATTATTAATAATTTATCTAATCACTATCAGAGAAATACACTAATATAAAAAAGACGAAAATAACTGATAAGATCAAAAATATATACAAATTGTTTGACCACTTGACGTTAATGAATCGAAAGTTTTTTTTCATTCAAGACATAATGGAACCGTAGTTCTTAGTTAAACAGGAATACAAAAAAAATAAATTTAATCACGAAATAAATGTAAGCTTTGTTAAAAAAAAAAGAAACTTCGTTAGTATTGCGAAACATTGCTAGGTAATGTTAAACTCTTATTAGTTTATTGGCCTAGATTGGTATCACAATAATCATTAACGAACAGACCAACGTAAAGGAAATGCCTGGTGTTTGCTATTTTTACACTTCTTTCGGACTCTTACCGACCTTCAAAATCGAATATAACATAACTTGCATTCTTCAATTCTAACCAATGATCATTGAAATATTAAATGTCATTTTATGTTTCCCATCGGCCTGGAACGGGACGAATATTTTGTTTGGCTTAAATAATAATTTAATTTTGCATCAACATAATCATTGATTTGAGTTTTGGAAAGCCTCAGAATCAATAATTTTAATTTTCAAATTAGGGGTTATAACTAGCTATCATTGAGTTGATATAACTGGCCCCAACGAAAGCATAGCTCGGGAAGAACTTTACAAAGCCATGCGAGGGTTTAGCATTCCGCGACTATGTTGAGTAACTAAGACCAATTACAAGCCAATTTAAAATAGTCAAATTGCCTTGCATTCTCTTTAACCTACCGTTGAAGAAAGCAACGTTGGCAAGTCATCAAGAGGGACTATCAACACCAAGTCCATCCAGATACTGCCTTACGCAGGCGGCATCGACATTGTCGGTAGAAATCAACAAGCTGTACGAGATTCCTACATAAAAAAGAGCTCAGTAAGCTCCGGTAGCCATAGCACCTAACTCGTATGACAAGTCTTTTGCAGTTCTCTCTTCTCATTTTAAAATGTGTGTTCACTGATATAAATGAAATAACAAGAAAAAAGCCAAAAAGGATTTGCCCAAATTTAAGCAGAGAGAATACGGAAGGTGGAAGAAATATCTGCCGCAAACCAAAGAGGCTATTCAGAGACACAGTACACATATCTAAGGAAAGGTAATATCATTAGAGGTTTTATGTTTGCAATCCTCTGCGCATCTTTCAAAATCAAAGTAAAATGGCGGCCGCCAGAGACCATTAGCTTGTTTATTTGTTCTGAAAAATAGATCTCGTAATTAATTTATAAAAATGCTTTTTAATAAACAAGAAAATAAGAAAAATATAAAACAAACGTGAGGTGTGCAGTTTTGTTCATACATTTTTTTGATGTAGGTCTCTAACAACCACCATTTTTAATACAAAGTTACAATATGCGCAATATATTACCTTAGTTAGTTGTACTGTGATTCAGGGATATGCGATATATATTACTATGAATAAGGGCGAAATTATTTTCAAAATCGTCGCTCAAAATAAAGCTATACTTCCAATAACAAATGAAGACGTTCCGACATCACAATTGAAGAAGTTAGTACTGCGGTGAAAAACTGTTGGTCCAGAAGAGATACCTTCTAAGTTATTGAAAAAGAAGGGTCTTATTAGCCTTCAGTATTCATTTCCAAAATTTTTTAGCTGTGATCAAATGTTTGTAGTACCCCGTGGTTTATTGGTTAGTGTGTCGAACTGCTAAGCGAATGAGCCTGGGTTCGAATCCAGCTCATAGCCACCTTCTTTTCCGGGGTACTGACTCTTGCGAGGAACTGACAAAACCTCCAAGAGTAAACAATTGTCTCGAAAAAGTGCATCTCATGTAGCCGTTCGGACTCGGCGGTAAACTGTTTATAGAGTATAAGTCACTAGGCCTTGGCTCCTTAAGGAGCTGTCGCGCCAGCTCAAAATAGCTGATATTACACACTATGAACAACGGGTATTATTTGCAACAAAAAAATAATACGGGATTCCTCAGGTCTTTCCACGGTGATTTCGAAAGAGCATTCGAGATCTGATATGGGTAGCCCTAAAAAACCAGCGGAACATCTACAATCACCCTTATTCAGAGTAAGTCGTTGAACGACACAAAAAAACAAGTCGGTTAACGTTAACCTGTCAGTTCTCTTGTGGAATGCATTCGTTCCCAGTGACAATGTTATTTTTGGTATTCCGTTACTCGTTTTTGTTACGAAAACCACATTTTGAAACTAAAAATTATTGACTACGAACAATTAAAAAGCAATCACAACCTATCAACAATTTTATCTGAACATATATATTTGGGTATTTTGTAAAAAAATTTGTAATATGTCTTCCTCTGTCTTTCCCATAAGAATTTGATTTTTCATTTCTGATTTTGGATAAAATAATAGCTTTGTTCCACATGCTCTCTAAAACTATAATAGAAAAATGACTTTCATGTTACGTCAGTTTGAAATTAAAAAAAAAAGCAGCTGGGATATTAAGGCTCCCGCAACGGAAAACGATTAATGGACGATTTTTTCGCGGCAATCAAAAGGCGGTATATGATTATCATTCACACAAAAATTGATTTCTTTTTATTAATAAACTCGGAATGCATATTTATATTATGGACTTCCTATGTCAAATAAACGCAAGGGTGGTGAAGGAAACAATACAAACATTACTACAGACCTTTTAAACTGAGTGCAGTGACATAATGAGCGGATACATATAGAATTCCACACAAATTAATTGCGCCGCATCGGCCAAGTATGTGTCGTATTGGGGCCGCGCGCTATCTACGGCCTAAGGCTGCGGTTCCGGTAATGTAGCGAATTTCACTCGCGCGAACAAGAACGACAACGGAGATGATATTTATTGTCTCTTCGCCTACAAACTCAATGCTCTAGCGAAATAGCCAGTTGCATTCCTCCTCTGAAACGATTCAACCGTAATACTCGCACTGCAAGCAATGCACATCAGTATACCCTTGAGCCCAACTTCGGACGTAGTGTCAAATACAGGGATTCTTTCTTTAGTCGTACCACGCGAATGTGGAATGTCTTGCCAGACTCTGTTTTTCCCTCCCTCTTTGAAGTGCAGAACTTTAAAACAAATGTGCATCGTTACCTCCTTTCCCTATTTTCCTAAAGCCCTCGCTGGGTTTAAGTAACATTATAAGGGTATTCAAAATCCCTTTAGTGCGGTCTAATTATATATAAAAAAAAAATAAACTGGAAAATGACCCGTTCAGCGACATATGTATGTGTACCGGTCCCTGTACATTTCTTATGGGACTACTAATACGTTTGGATATTGTGCGGGCACGAAATGTATGGCCAATTGGCTGCTTCTCACACGAATCTCACACGTATTCTCATACACAAAATAAAATTTCAGGGTTTGCAGGGCATGGTAAGTACAGGTTGCAGTACTTTTTTCTTTTTTCTATGGCTGCGACATGGGGCGAGGATGGTCCGCATTCGAGCTGTAAACAAGAAAAGTAAATAGAAGTTGATAATTATTTTCTATTGGAAATAAAATTTATCAACTTCGATTTCGCTTTGAAGTTAAAATAGAAGCTAGTTTTCCGCAACTACGATTTTTTCACAAAACATCACAAACGCAAGTGTTGCTGCGTTTTTCCTCCGTCTGTGAGGACCTTAATCATTAGAACTTTGACGTTTGAAAAGTGGTTAACTTTTTTTGTTCAACGCGTTCCCGAAGATTTGTGTAGTTTTATTTTTCTGTGAGAGATTTTCACAGTTACTATTTATGTAATATTTTGAAAGCTGTCCATTTCAGTCCAAGTTTATGTGGAACAAACCTAATGTGCCATTCATACGTCAGCTGTTTAGTGGATCGCATTGTGGAAAGTAAGAAAGTGATAATTGTTCTCGTTTTGTTTACGGTTCACCATTTATTAAACGCCAATGAAACTTCATGACTCCAAAAACGAGAGCTTGTCGTTCAAGTTTGTCGAAATAAGGGTGATTTAATTTTAAATGTTTGATTTTGAAGCTTTCAAAAACTCGAAATCAGTGATTATCTTGGCTATATGAGCCAAAGAAAATATTCGTTACAGCCCAATGGGATACATAAAATGACTTTTAATATTTCAATGAAAAGGTAGTTTGTCCAGTGATAATTCAATGATCATTGAAATATTAAAAGTCATTTTATATGTCTCATTGGGCTGGAACAAATATTTTCTTTGACTTGAATATTAATTTACTATTGCAACAACATAATCACTGATTTGAGTTTTTGAATCAAAATAAATTTTTTCAATGATAGCTTTAACTGGCCCCTAACCCCTAAGTTGGCCTTAGACAAGCAACATTTAGCCAGTTCACATTTCCTGAGATTTCGGAGCGCTCAAGAAGTTGTCTCAGTCACTTTTGATGGAGCTGAAAAATGTATGTGAACAGTGTGTTCCAATTGATTTGTGCACAGAAATTCTCAGCACAGAAAGAAAAACTGTGCGCAAACAGATGGAACGCTTTTGGAAATAAAATCAGTCGTCAATTTTCTGTGCACAAAATTTTTTTAATCAGAAATTCACAGCGTGGGGAATTTTTTTACTCTCTCGTGAGCTCTCTCTTCTGCAAAAAAAAAACTACGACAAATTCATTCTTTGGACAGTTGTTCGGTTAGACAAGCAACATTTAGCCAGTTCACATTTCCTGAGATTTCGGAGTGCTCAAGAAGTTGTCTCAGTCACTTTTGATGGAGCTGAAAAATGTATGTGAATAGTATGTTCCAATTGATTTGTGCACAGAAATTCGCAGCACATCATTTTTTCAAGAGTGGGGGTAATAATCTCTCAGAGAAAGAAAAACTGTGCACAAACAGATGGAACGATTTTGGAAATAAAATCAGTCTTCAATTTTCTGTGCACAACATTTTTTTTAATCAGAAATTCACAGCGTGGGGAAATTTTTTACTCTCTCGTGAGCTCTCTCTTCTGCAAAAGAAAAAACTACGACAAATTCATTCTTTGGACAGTTGTTCGGTTATTTTTAGCGAATTTCGAAGTTTTGCACAGCAATTGGAACAACATTAATTTCTTAGCAAACGCCAAAAAAACGTTGTGTCTCTTTCCTTCTAACAAAGCTCTCTTTGAGAAATTAAAATTGAGCAAGCGAAAACAGAAAATTCTTGGATTAATTTTTGGACAGCAAAGTTGAGATTTTTTTCTGGGAAACTGTATTTTTTTTTCTATTTTATTAAAACAAAATTCGAAAAAAATAATCAGTTACAACTGCACTACTAATTTTAATTTTCGTCGGCGTTTTTACACGTCATCAAGGTCAATTTTGTATTAAAATTATTATTAAAGCCACATTTGTCATGTATCAATATATAAACTTCCCACTTTATTGATTACTTAATCATACCTGTGTCTACCTATATGACCACTTGACAGACCACAAAAGTAGTCTTGATTAAATGATAACGAAAAAAATAAAAAAAAAAAAACTTTTGACAGACACACACACACACAAAAACGACATTCAATCGAGCTTAATAACTAGTTTGTGGGAAATACCTTCAAATATAAAAAAATAATTAAACAAACAAAAAAACAACAACAGTGCACGTCACATGTTGTATACAGCAATCTACCTTGTGCTAACTAATTTTTAAACTCTCGTTAACAATGTAATGTAGATACATAGTATAAACATTTTTTTTGTTTAGTTAGTAAACCCAACTAAAGTCTATTATTATTAATAGCATGCAGCAGGCAGTGTTTAAGAGTGTTAGAGATAGATGTGGATTTATGATTTCTTGACATTAGTTTGTTAATCCGTATCCGTAGTGAATTTTTTGTGCTCAATGTAAAGTTAAAAAAAATCAAAACTAGGAAACAGAAAAAAAAACTTCATAAACTATAAGAACCTTGATAATATGGCGGAGCGCCCCCTTGCCAGGACATTTTTGTGTATTTTTTTTTGGTTGTATGTGCAGTAGTTAAGAAGGATAATCCTTATGTTCAATTTAGATACAAAACTCTCTTAATTGAGTTTTAAAACACAGATGGGGAGGGAGGGCAGATATAGAGAACTTTCAACACTTAATTCACTGTGAAATATAAGACAAAAAAATGCTTTCGTTTAGGAAAGTCGTCATCGAATCACTTACCAGACATTGTGAGGGTGTTTTTTTGTTTGTTTTCAATGCTCTTTGATTGATCACGGCAAATTGAATGTATTGATTAGTACCTGAAAAGAGAAATAAGTATTGATAAGGTTTTTTTTTAATTATTTATTGAGATTTTGCAAATGAAATTACAGAATTGTTTATATTTAAAGTGAATCAGTCGGTCTTTGTTGACGATGGAGCAACCAAAAATGGGGATTTTGTAGATCAGATGAAGACTTCATGTATAAAACACCATCATAGAGAATACTCAAATAAAATACTTAAGGACTATTGTTATGAGAGCAACCAACGAACAAAGAATAAATGAATAAATGTTATTTAAAGCAACTTATAAACTAAAATTCTTCACAAACTCAATGCCAAAAGATGGAAATATAATTAATTTTAATTATATTAATTTAATTCCTAAAATAAGGTAAATCAAGGAAAACAAATTGTTTGTCGCGAAATCCAATCTGATTGCTACGAACTGCCAAGCTCGTTTTGCGTTCCACATACGATCCACACTTCGACAAACAAATTGTTCGCGCGCGAATAACTTCAAAACCACCTTTGTGTTTGTTTCCTTGGTGGTCGATAGCGACGAATAAGAAAATGCCATGTGAATGAAAAGTCAAAAAGGACGAATGTTCGTTTATTCGTTGGTCGCTCTCATGTGAATAGTACTTTAAAACCTCGTCAAGACAAAAAAATAGAGAAAATGAATCAAACAGAGCAGAAAGATCAGCATTTAGTTGGCCTCAGACAACGTACAATGAAGAGGACTAAAACTAACATTGCCATCCTGCAAAAGCGGATCTGTAAAATAAAGCGGTAGTAGTGATGATAACCTAGTGGATTAAATACAAAAATATGTGGATTTGTTCCACTTTTCGGTAAGACATACTGATTCACTTAGGCTTCGATAGGACCATCGTGATACCATACAATTTCGAGAGAAGTTTCTCACTAATATAACCAGTTGGATCTTTTAATAAAGCTATGAAGATTGTTAATACCTATGTTTATCAGATCAATGCGGTCATCGGAGAAGAATTCTCCTAAATGTAGTTTGCGTGTTTGGAAGAGATAATTATTAGAGAAGACACCATTGATGACACTTATCGTCTATGTCATCTGCTTAGATTCAACAAACAATTAGAACGTTTCAGATACAGATTTGGCGAGATCTGCTTGGTCGCTTGTCGAGTATTGATACCAGTTCATCTGATGTGTGTTTTCACCATTGCACCTTGCTTTAGCAAGTATCCATAACTATCTATAACTGGTCCAACTATCAGGGTAGTGCAGCATGAATTTGAAAAAATGCAATCCTTTAGGTTAAAAGCAGAAATACGTGGGCGGCTGTTAAAATCCAACAGAGCTTACTATAGTCTGTCAAGGCTCTTGAATCCAGAAACCTTACCATAAAATCCAAGCTGCTGCTGTATAAGACTATGGTCTTACCAGTACTCACATACGGATCCGAAATTTGGTGCTTACAAAAAGGCACTCTGATCTCTTATCCGCGTTCAAGTGGAAATGTTACGGAGAATTGTTGGCCCCGTGTGGGAGGGAGGACGATTCTGGAGAAGATTCAATCATAAATTGTATGAAATCTACCTCGAAGCAGATGTTGTGGAAAATATAAAGCTCGGTAGACTCCGGTGGGCTGGGCACCTAGCTCGCAAGGACGAAGAGGAACCAGCTCGAGGTGTCTGTTGCAGTTCTTTTTATGGTAGAAGACTCTGTGTCAGACATTCCTTGCGTTGGAAGCCATATTGATTTTGTGACTTGCGGTTGGTGTTGTAGTTCCTTTTGTGGCAAGTTCATCGGCAAATCAGTTTCCTGGAATGCCTGTGTTTTGATCAACATCTCCGTTATAGATTTTTGACAGTTTCGGGCAGTTTTCAGAACTTATGAAACAGAACCCAGTGTTTGTGCTCAGTCTGGCTTTCTGTAAGGATGCGGATATCCGATGAGGGAGGGTATCACGTTTTTCTCGAGTCTTAAAAGGACCTCTTTAATTACCAACATATCCGCTTGGAACACTGCAATGGTCTAGAAGATGGCAGGTAACTAAAATTAAGTTTTTTTGAGTACACTCCTCCACCCACCCAGTCCAGTTTTCTTAGTGTTTAGTGTAATAACGAATGGACTTATCGCTTACAATATCATCATTGTCCCAAGTATTGAGTTAACACCTTAATATTAATATTATCCTAGTATTATATTCCAAACTAACCCTAACATTCAAAATATAAATATTTTCTATCCAGTTAACTTAGAGAATTTGAATTCAATGTGTTATTATATGGGGAGTCCCCACTTATATATTTTTTCATCTTAAAATAATTTTTGTTCCTTTCATTCATATTCATTCATTGTACCTCAAAGAGAAAACATAAAAATACATTTCCTTGTTTAAACGTTTTGAGTTTCATTTATTCTAATACTAAGTAGATCTTGGAGGAATGTTGATCTCAGCCGGTTTTTTTTTGGGAAAATCAATTGGGGGTGGTCAGAATGATTTGGTATTGATCTGATCAAGTTCAGAATGTTAATATTACCAATGGAATGGTTGATCCATTGAAAAATGACTTGGAGACGAATGGCTGTACTCGCCGCCATACGTGAGTACTTGAGCATCAGTCTGAGGTCCAGAGTATTCAATATGGACACGTAAGGAATTTTCTTGAGGATCATCACTTTTGATGATTTAATCGATTTTCGGCATTCTTAGTTTTTACTAAACGCTTGATGTCTTTATCAACAATGAACCAACAAATGTGGCATGTTCCTTCATTTTTGTGATCCCAAAATGAGTTTCGTGGAGTTCTGAGATAATTGTAGGACCTAATGAATATGGAATTAGAATTCTGTATCTTTGGAAAATAATTCCATCTGCGAGACTCAGTCCAATTAGTTTTCAGATCTTTGATAATCATTCGGAAATCAGGATTCTTTTCAGTTTCTTCTTGATGATGATTTCACGTGTGATTTGTTTACCAGAAAAAATTGAAAACGGCTTTCAATCGCCAGGTCCTTTTCCGATCGAGTTTCTAACAACCTTCAAAGTAGTCCTTTACTGCAAGTATCAAGTATTGAAAACCTCTTTGCCTCTCTGCCTTTGACGTGATGGGTTTTAATTGGCCACAATATTGAAACCCCTGGTTTGATAATGAGTGTCGGCAAGCACATGCAGCTTAACAGGAAGCATACAAAACGACACTGCACAGGAGGACCGGCGGTGACGAAAAGAATTCAGGCAGAATGATGCATTCTATCAGGACAAAGTAGAACAACAATTCCGCTCATTCTATCTGAAGCAAAGCTAGCTATATCTTTCTTGTTTTTCAAACGACATTAGGATCTACGCAGGATACATCAAGTGGTCGTTTCGATTGTACCTTATTGAAGGTAGCACTGCTTACAGGATGTGGGGGGTCCAGGGTTCACCTTTGCTGTCCAATGCATTCTGGTGGTTTCCAAAATTCCTGAAACATATAGTCGTTCCTATCAACACTCTCGTTGATATAACGACATACTCCGACTTGTTGATAATATGACATCCTTCTAAACCTGCTGCCAACTTGGGCGTCCACTACAATAGCCTGGTCCGGAGTACAAATCACAAGGTGGTCGGGTATCCTGACTCCTTCCGAGGTGGGGATTGTCAGTTCCTCGATGGTCTCGTATCCCTAGATGTTTGCACTCCTCCTTAGGGTCCATGTGAGCTGATGATATAGCTGGGGAATAAGGGTAGTTCGAAGGATATGAGGCCTTTTGTTGTGGTTTGAGCGGTGCTCGAGTGATTCTCTTCTTGCATTTT
This sequence comes from Platycheirus rosarum, assembly GCA_963971375.1. Classification (NCBI taxonomy): domain Eukaryota; kingdom Metazoa; phylum Arthropoda; class Insecta; order Diptera; family Syrphidae; genus Platycheirus; species Platycheirus rosarum. Next base: position 26,361,302 of record OZ020510.1, on the reverse strand, counting down.
CCATCTGGGGTAAATTAAAGGCCAAGATATTTCCAATTCTCTGATCTCTTCAAAGCGGGTATGGACTGTATAGGTACTTGGAGGTTCTTCCTTCCGCCAGTGCAGAGCGCTGGCGTCCCTGCTACACTCGTTCGCCAGCGCAAAATGACGATGGCAAACGCACGCTGTTCTGCCAGTGTCGGTAAAGATCTTTGAAGTCAAAAAAGGATTTAAACCAGGCGATACGCGCATAACGCTGTCATGTGACTTCTTCAACGTCATAATTGAATTGAAAGAAGTCACAGAGATCGCTGAAGAAGCACCATCTAAGGTAAGGGAAAAAGCTTAGACATCCAGAAAACATTGTATTTTGCAAGAACTACATATGAGTTGAAATTTCTGTCTGGCAAGTGGAAACCTTGTGATGGTTCTGTCCCCACCTCAGACAGCAATTTTCTATTCTCACTGTCTTAATAAAGTTGACGTCTGGAGATTTTTCTTATTCTTATTCCGAACTATGTATCATCGTTCAGTGTAAAAAACATTTCAATCTCAAAGGTTACATCCATATACTAGAAAAAGCAAAGTATATTTTATCTATAACGCGACACTCGACACAGATAAGATAAAATTGACAAATAAAAGCCGTGAATAATTCTTCTATTCCAATGATTGTATAAAGAACTAGAATCCGCATGTAAACAAATCATAAATTTAAAAAAAAATATGCAAATTTTAGGTCAGAAATCTAAGAAGAAAACCTGATTTCCAGCTTCAGCAGCATTCATAAGACTTCTATTTGTTGTGAAAATAAAAAGCAACACCTCCACGTAACCCCTTCCCCAAAATCGGCCAAAACATTTGTGACGACGCAGCATAGCAGCACAGCGAATCAAGAGAATCCCCTAAATGACTCATTCCCTATTCCGGTCGACAAATCGTAACCACCACCACCGACCACCACTTAACTCTAATTTAAATTTCATTTTGAAATACCTAATTGCGTTGGTGTGTTAAAGGCAAAAGTTTACAAAATCACGGTATATACCCCAAGAAAAGAAAATTTATTAAAATCGATAGATTTTTTTCCAGAATAATACAACTTATTGTTTTGTTTTCTTTATTTTTCTACTTACCTTATAAATTTGTGGTTTTTTTTCAAGATATTACACAATTATTTTTAATGAGGTTGAGTTTGCTGTTTTTATTGTTATTTGTTGGGAAAAAAAATATGCACTTTTGCTTGTATTCAGAGGCACAACAAAAAATTCTCTTGCTTTCACAGAATTCTTGAATGAAATGACAAGACAAGAGTTGAGGAATTGAACGGTTTTCAACGAAAAAAGTGCAGTTGGAAAATTATTTCGAAGATTTGTTCGAAAACATGACGTTTCTAGAAGAAATTTCTGCTGTCGATATGGCAGATTGCTAAGGTCGACAGCACACTGCAAAGTAAAAATATGCTACAGTCACTAAAGAAAAAAAATTGTAAAGAAAAAATAACAGGTAAGTTTTTTCGTGATGGCCTTACCAAAAAGGTAAATTAAAAAATTATCGTGACAGCTCCTTAAGGAGCCAAGACCTAGTGACTTATCCTCTCAACCATTCCTCTGTGTTTTTTGTTCATCTGCTAGAATGGAAGGGACCTACAATTTACCGCCGAGTTGGAACGGCTACATGCGATGCACTTTTTCGAGACAATTTTTTTACTCTTGGAGATTTTGTCGGTTCCTCGCAAGAGGCAGTACCCTGGAAAAAATGTGGCTATGAGCGGGACTCGAACGCAGGCTCTTCGCTTAGCAGTTCGATGCACTAACCACTAAGCAACGGGGCACGAGTAAATACGATGTGTAAAAATCATACTAGGGAAGACTTATGGATGGATTTACATTAACGAAGTTGAATGAGCTTAATACACGGTCCGTTACAATTATACGTCCAAAGGCGAAAGACATTAATCACCGAACGAATATGAAAGTCTGATTGTTGAGTTGTCGAAACAGTTTAGTGGATTAGAAGTAACAGACAGAAGTTCATTTATAAAAGATGAGGAAGAGAGTCGAAGATAGAACAGAGCCGCCTTTGGGGCATTTCTGCATTTATTTGGTGAGAATCAGACTTGAAACCGTCCAATACAACTAGAATTGAACGGTCCGGAAGATAGCTTCTAATCCAACGAACAAGAGTATCATCGATCACAAAAGCATGAGAGAGCTTCATGCCAAACTCTATCAAATGACTTGGAGATATCAAGCGCAATAGTCTTGCTTTCACCAAAGCGATGTAAAGATTTGTTCCACTGTTCGGTGAGATATACCATCAGATCACCAGTGGCAGTGGAACGATTGCTGCGGAAATCGTAGTGAGGGTCATGGAGAAGCTTTCGGTCTTCGAAATATTTCTTAAGCTGACGCTTAATCAGCGTTTCTATGGCCTTAGAAAGAAAGGAAGTAAGTGCCATTGGTCGACAGGAGAATGGGGAGGAGGGTGACTTTTCCTATGGACAGGCTGGAAAAATGCTGTTTTCCATCTTCTAGGAAAGATTCCAAAAGAGTAGGAGCTATGAAAAAGCTTACGCATTAGTTTTGCCAGTGAGGAAGAACACCTCTTAAAAAATAGGGGGTAAACCGTTTGGGCCAGCGAATTTGTATATATATATATATGAAGATCTTCGAGAACTATTGCTATTGTGCAAATGCGAAAAAAAATCGTGCCATGGAAAAAATTAAGTACATGAGGGGCAACTTACTTTGAGACAAGGAGCTAGCCTGCCTTCTGAAAAGTAAAAAATTGGTTTGTCATTGGCAATGAGCGTTAGAAACGAAGACGTTGAGGAGTTTTTAATATTTTTTACAACCAATAATTTGTACTGCATTTGGAACATTGTAGAATTTGTTGCCATAATCAATAACGGAGTTCCATGAGCTCCAGACTTGTTTGTACTTTTTCAGATTTTCTTCTGTAGGATAGGCTTTATAGAATAGAAAAAAGAAAAAAGAACTGCGACCCGTACTGACCATGCCCTGCAAACCCCGAAATTTTATTTTGTGTGTGTGAATACGTGTGAGAAGCAGCCAATCACCAGCCAATCAGCCATACGTTTCGTGCCCACATAAATGCAAACGTATTACTAGTTCCATAAGAAATGTACACGGATCAGTAAACACAGTCGCCTAACGGGGCATTTTTCAATTTGTAGACAAAGAGAGAATTATTCTCTCAGTATGCTTTATAGAATCGGAAACATACTTCTTTGAGCCTTGGAGCTTCTTTACGATATTCTGCATTGTTATCCCCTCTCTTTATTGAACTCTTGTATGATTCTTATCCTATTCGAATGGTGCGAGGTGTCTAGGTTTCCTTCGAAAATGCATGAAATGCTTTTCCCGCCTGATATGGCTACAATATACAAACAGCCGAATTTATAAATTCACTCTCTATGTGCATAACGTTATTCACTCTTTATAATGCCTCTTATACGGAAAATATTATTTATAAAATGATGCAATGTTACAATGTGTATAGTCCGAAAGTGCTTGGAGTTTGAAAAAAGCTTGTATAAATTTATTCATGATCCCCGCAATTTCAATTGAAGCTAGAATACTTACCCTAGACCCTAACTATATTAGACACAATCCTTGCATAGACTGGACTTTTTTTGTAGAAGAACTCATGAAATGTAACATAGACTCCTTATTTACTATATAACTATTCAGCCGCTTAGAGCTGTTTAGGGAATTCTAATAAATAAGGGTGAAAAAGTGTATTCGACTTAAGATTGAGTATGTTTCTCATATTTGGGCAGGTACTTCTGTAACATGCTTGAGTTCTTAGACTGCATCCAAAAAAGAGCTTTAAAATTAATAGGTGATAGAAAAATTGAAGTTCAATAAGATCTCTGGAGCATTGCCGTAATGATATATTACGTATATCATTATTTTAAATGTACTTTTATAAAGAGTAGTGCTTCATCGAAAAAGACAGCTGCATTCCTCCCCTAAAACAATTCAATGTTAAAACTAGAATTTCTAGAAATGTCCATCAGTTTACCATTGAGATCAATTTAAAACGTACTGTAAAATAACAAGATTCTTTCTTTAGTCGCACTACACGAATGTGGAACGCTTTACCTGGTTCGGTTTTTTCCTCCCATTTTGAAATGCAGAATTTCAAAACCTATGTGCATCAACATCTCCGTTTATATCCTTTTCAATTTACGTAATGCTCGCACGGTGTTCTAACATATTACTGACTGAACACAATGCAAAAACGGAACTGCATTACAGAGACGGAGTACGGAACAGCTGTCAAATTTGTCGTACGTACCAATTTCAATCGGAACACAATGCACGTACAGTAACTTTGACATTTAAATTCAAAAATGGATTGAATACCAAAAACAAATGATAAAAAAGAGAAGAAACTCTTATACAACGAATTGAAATATCATTAAGAAGAATGGAATCATCTGGTGTTATTTCAGGTATACTAAATAAAAGGGTTTAGGGGGGACAGACGTACGAAAGATTGTTCTCTCTTTCATAATTTCTCTCTGCATCAGATAAAATGTCAAATTTACTGTACGTAAAAGTTAAAAGTTAACCAACCTTTCCGTGTGCGTATTGCAGTTCCGTATGCAGTAACGTACCATTGTGTTCGCAAAATACAGTTCGCGTGTATTCAATGTTTGCAGTTCCGTATGCGTATTCCAGTTCCGTCGTCATTGTGTTCAGCCAGTTAATTGCATTGTATGTACATTCTCTGTAGTTGTCTCATGGATGTCATTTTGCTTGTGACCATCTTCAGGGTCAGACGAGAATATTTAACGACATTTACTGACATTTAATACACTTGTGCTTTGTTCTTATTCCATAAACACACCAATTGATGATTTCAGCTTATGACTTAAATAATTATTTAAGCTATAGAAAATATTCGTTCCAGCCAAAAGGGATACATACAATGACGAACTACCTTATCATTTAAATATTAAAAGTAATTTATGTATCTTATTGGGCTGCAACAAATATTTTGGTTGACTTAACTAATAATTTAAGCCATAAGCCTTACTTTTGCATGAACGTAATTACTGATTTGAGTTTTTCAAGGGCACAGAATCAAGCACTAAAATTTCCAATGATGATGAATTTTAACAATATATTATAACTGGCACCTTACTAGCGCCTTTTAAACAAAAAATAAATAAAAAAGGCTATAGCGTTTACATTTAGTACTTTTTAGTACATACTGTGACACCAATTTGTCATAATTAGTTCGAGAATCGCACGAGACATATTGGTGAAGTGATAAAATGAAAAACTGTTGTAAAAATTGAAATGATTTATTTTCTATCACTTCACTTCATGACAAGTATATGAATTTTTCTGAACTGTCGTACCGACATATGTTTTTCCTCATCTCCGAGCACTGTTGCAGCTGTCACTTCGATGTCAAAAATCACCGTGCCATGTGTCATTTTTAATTTAACTATTACACATTTCAAAAAATTAAACTATGTGCTAAAAATCGTGACCTCGTCGCAGGCGGCAATTTCCAATTTGTTTTCTTAACTTTTTGTATTAAAAATTCTATTAATTTTTAATACAATTAACAACAAATACTCTAAAATACCACACACAACTTTAGTCACCCCAATAAAAGTAAACAGGTAAGCTATGAATTCCTTATCATTTTATGATGCAATTCATACCTCAAGCTAGACGATGCGAATTTCTTTTTTTGCTCCCACGGGGCATGCAACAAAGGTGCATATTGAATTCATCATCATATGAAGTATCTACTTATGATACTAATATGTAAAAAGAATTAATGACGTAATTAAAACATTTAATGATGTAATTCAATGTTTGGCTGATAAAAATTCTTTGGTTAACCTAAAGATAACTTCACTTATCAGTGAATCGGGGGCAAAAGTTAAAATATGTATATTTAAGTTGCAAAAAAAAAAGGAATAACAGTTCATTAAATTAATTGCATTGTCTTGTCAGTAGAAATGGGTGCGGAAAAGGAGAATCTTGAAAACGGAGCCACCGGGGATGAGCAACAGTCGAAGAAGGCTGCCAAGAAACAGGCAAAGGAAGCATTGAAAGCTGCTAAAGTGAGTCATGTGGAAACTTTTTTTTAATAGATTAATAGAATAATTAATTTCTCTAGAAAGCCGAACACAAAGCAGCTGCTGGAAAAGAAAACACCGATGCCGGTGAGGATTCTGGAATAGACGTTTCTGAGGGAAAATATGGCTCAGCTGGCATGATCCAATCGCAGGACAAGAAGGAAGACCGTGTGTTTGTTTTTGTGCACGATCTCAAGGACCACATTGGCAAGGGAACTGTCTGGATCAGAGGACGAGTCCACACGACCAGGAGTAAAGGAAAACAATGCTTCTTGGTTCTGCGCCAACAGAGCAGCACTGTGCAGTGCATATTGGCTGTTAATGACCATATCTCCAAACAGATGGTCAAATTCTCTGGAAAGTAAGAAATTTCTTTAAGACTCACTCCGTATTGATGATGGCTAGCCTTCATGCAGTTCGAGGGCTTTGTTTTGAAAATAATTCTCAAAATCATTCGGTTCTCTCATTTCAGCATTCACAAGGAGAGTATCATTGATGTAGCTGCCAAGGTGGTGTCGGTTCCGAACAAAATCGAGTCCTGCACCGAACAAGACCTGGAACTGCAGCTTCTGGAGATTTTCGTGGTGTCGCAAGCCAAAGCTCAGTTGCCATTGCAAATCGAAGATGCTTCCCGACCCGAAAACACCGACGTAAGTTTTACCTTCACAGCTCCTCTCGACTTTTAATGATTTCTTACCTTTAACTAGGAACCTGAAGGTCTGAACATCCGAGTCAATCAGGACACAAGGTTGGACAATCGTGTTTTGGACTTGCGGACACCCGCCAATCAGGCCATTTTCCGGCTGGAAGCTGGAGTATGTAAACTCTTCCGTGACATTCTGACGGAGAGGGGATTCGTGGAAATCCACACACCCAAAATCATCTCGGCGGCCAGTGAAGGAGGAGCTAATGTCTTTACCGTGAGCTATTTCAGGGGTAATTGTTTTTGGGGCGCATGGAGAGGATTTTTTCATCTGAATTTGACTTCCAGACTCAGCATACTTGGCACAATCTCCCCAGCTTTACAAGCAAATGGCCATCGCGGCTGATTTCGACAAAGTGTTCACTGTTGGAGCAGTATTCCGTGCCGAAGATTCCAACACTCATCGGCATTTGACTGAATTCGTTGGTTTGGATCTGGAAATGGCCTTCAAGTATCACTACCACGAAGTGTTGCACACCATCGGTGATACATTCACAGCGATTTTTAAGGGATTGCGTGACAACTATCAACGTGAAATCCAGGCAGTCGGCCAGCAGTTCAAGGTGGAACCGTTCAAGTTCCTTGAACCTCCACTCGTTCTAGAGTTCTCTGAAGGTGTTGCAATGCTTCGGGATGCAGGTAAGCAACCAAAAGAATCACAAAAGAAATTGGCTAATGTTAATGATTTTAGGTATCGAAACTGGCGACGAAGAGGATCTGTCAACACCAAACGAGAAATTATTGGGTCGACTGGTTAAGGCCAAATATGATACTGATTTCTATATTTTGGACAAGTTCCCGCTGGTGATTCGACCCTTCTACACTATGCCCGATCCAAAGGACCCGAAATATTCAAACTCATACGATATGTTCATGCGCGGCGAGGAGATCCTCTCTGGCGCTCAGCGTATTCACGATCCAGATTTCCTTACAGAGCGGGCTAAACATCATGGAGTTGGTAAGAAACAAGAGACAAGTTGTGTTATCCTTAATTAAATTTTTGTTTTGTAGATACTTCGAAAATTGCCGCCTACATCGAGTCATTCCGGTTCGGTTGTCCACCACATGCCGGAGGGGGTATTGGAATGGAACGTGTTGTTATGTTGTATCTGGGATTGGACAACATTCGTAAGACTTCGATGTTCCCACGCGATCCCAAGAGAATCACTCCTTAAACGCACTTTACAAGACTTAAAACATTTTCTACGAAATAAACTAAGAGAAACGAAAGAGTAGAATTTTAAAGAGAGAAATCGTATTTTTTCAAAAAAAAAAGAATAATAATCCCCATTTTCGGTTGTGTTTTTGTTTAGATATATATTTTTTTTTTAATTCAATAACGTTTTCTTCGGTTTACTTAATCATACTGTAAATGATATCATTATTATTATATAAAGTCGTCACGTTTACATGTATTTGTGTATGTCCTTTGCAATTAAGAGTCCAAGATATGGCATATGGGTCTATAGACCTCATCTTGGTTTTCTAATCTAGTGTTATAGTTTTTTCTGGGGCTTTACTCTGACATCCGATCCGAAAGTTAAATGGTTCGAAAACGGATAATAATTAGTACTCAGGGTGGAATCGGCTAAGGTGATAAGTAAAAGCCACATTTGTGATAGTCACATGTGATCAAATTAAATTTTCAGTCTGCGAAAATTACAAAACCTGTCATCACCTAACGCAGACTGAATTTTTTGATTGTGACATCACTTATTTGTTGGGTGCTGTATGAATAGGGTATAGCCACTGAACGGCGATGCTCAGTGCTGCAACTATCTCGTACGCATCAATTGGGCTTCTTTTACCTCCCCTTGGTAACAACCGGGTACTGCTAAACTTATAAGCCCCTCAGAAAGGACGTACGGCGGATGAGCCTAACCAATTGGGCCAACGGTGGCGTCAAAAGTTAACGAAGCAGACGTCCTAATGAGCTACTTTGACGTATTTGGAGATAAGGTCATTGGGACAATTCAATGCAAGTCAGGGCATTGAAATAGAGATGGTGGCGGATGAACCCTTAATGAGCCAACGGCAGCGCTCATATCCCCGAAGTGGGTTACTGACTCCGGATTCTCTGGTTCCTTTTGTCCAAGGAATCCAACAAAGGACCCGGCCCTGCAGGTTGGGGGTTGTGCGTGGGGTTAACAACCCTGCCATGGAAAAAAAGAAAGTTACGAAGCGACCAAAAAAATAATTTTGAGATAACAATCAAACATGACATTACGATGATAGAGAAACATATTTGAGTTACTGGCAAAATTCTGTCCGTCTGTCTGTCTGTACGGATGTATTTTGGACTGTAGCCGCCTAAACGTTTGGGCCAATCGTCTTCAAATTTTGAACTTAAGATTATTTTGACATTCTACAGTTTTTTTCAATTTTTTTAGCTCAAAAATTAACAGTACCTGTCATATAACCGTTATATAAAAGCTTATTTTTCTCGAAAACGGCTCCAAGAATTTTTATAAAAAAAAACATCAGTGTACTACTGTAGGTATGCGTTATATTTTGGTGAAAAAAAATTAATATGGTAGGCTAAAAACGGTACCTCCCATAGGACCGGTTTTTTTTCTTCGACTTTCTCGGAACCTGGTGATCCGATTTCAATCAAAATTGATATTCAAGATGTAGGTAGCCTAAGTAATGTTGCATACATTTTTTTTTCGAAAACTTTTTTGTATTTTTAATAATTAAAAAAATTTTTTTTTTTTGAAAAATCAATATTTTGAAAACGGGTAAGTGAATTTTTTTTAAATTTTGTTTTTAAATGTACGTTATTTTTGTGCTTAAGTTTGTATTCTTGAATTAATAAAAAAAAACATTTTATTTAAAAACGGCTCCTTCAATTTGTAAAAAAAAAAATCACACTTTTTTACATTTCCTAAAGAAATAAAATGGCGTTTAAATTATTTCACCCAATACAATTTAACGTACTCTATTCGAAGAATAAAAAGTCACAAAAATCGAATAAATGCTTTGATGTTCACTTTGATTTTCTTTAATTTTATTCTACAATGTGACCGCACATATGAGCAAGTACGTGCGATCCAGTCGTGCAATTTATTTTTAAATTATTAATACAACATCCAAACATAGCACGGCGCATATTTATAATTTTTTTATTAAAGTTAATATCTCATTAAAAAACAACCTACCGGTTCACAAAAAAAAAACTCAATGTAATTTACTTGTTCACCAGTCACAGTTGACCGCCATTTTGTTGAATTTTGACAGATACGCAGAAGGAATATATTGCGCGGAATATATTACCTTTATTATAGTATCTTGATTAACCGTACCTTTCACATAATTCTGCATACCTACCATAATTTTTAATATTTTTTTTTTATTTAGGTATAATTATTTTTTTTTTTTTTGGTTTTCAATATTTTTAAAACTAATCAATAAATTTTATTTTAAATTTTATGATCAGCTGTATTATTAATAAACCCTAAAAACTGCGTATGTAATCTAAAATAAAATAAAAAAAGAGCCCCCAAGGAAATTGAAATAACCTTCCAAAATTGGGGAATAATTTCACTGTGAAATAAAAAGGTATGATATAACCCCCCAAATAGGTATGAAACAAGTCCCCAAAAGCAAAGGGTTGGGTTCGATATCTCGCTTTTTATATTTCCTTAATTTTAATCCCGCTTTTAATAATTTTATTTTTTAAAATGCCGCTTTTCATAATATCGTTTATTGTTTATAATCCACTGTAAATAAAAAAGGGGTTATTTTCAAAATTCAAACATCACCCGTCCCTCCCCATTGCAACGATTGTAACAATTATATTTTCAAAATTAGGGTTTTACATCTAACTCTAGAAACTCTTTTTTAAACGTAATTTAGTTTTATATGAAATCAAATGTTGAAATTTCAAAATCAAAATTAAAAGCAAGCAAATAATTGTTAGAGATTCTAGAAATTTTATGAAGGAAAATAGAAAAAGAGAGAAAGAATTTAATGAATAAAGAAATTTTTACTCACATAACTGAATCTCGGTAGTGAAAAACTAAACAAACATTGCATAAATAAAATAAAATGATTAAAAATGGTCTCGGATCCTTTGGCTTCACTTCGGGTTACAGCTTTTTTGTGAAACATCGTTTTTGGTTTGATAGAAAGCCAGAAATATTTCAGTGTAAAATTTGTCGAGATAATAGAAGTCTGGCGTCGTTACGACCAACGTGTTTGTTAATGAGATTTCACAGAAATTCTTTTAGATTTTTCGCTGTATGATTTGAGGATATCCTAACGACTTGTATGCTGCAAAAGTTATATAAACTTTGAAGATCGTTGAAGTAACCAACATGTGTTGAACAACTTTCCACTGCATGAGTGACAACTAAATTTAGAGAATGGGCAGCACAAGGAACGTATTTGGCATATTTGTTACCATTTTGATTAGCTGTGAAGCCCTGCGTATATGCTTGACATATTTCGCGCTGTATCATATGGCTGACCTCGATAATTTTCGATGAGAATTCCCAGAGTTTTCAGCAGAGAAGTTACAGCATCATCCATATCTGCAACTTTGTGATGCCCCACACTTGTAAACAAATTATAAAGCGCTCTATGGACATATGTAATGTTTTTCTACATACATTTCTTTTCTAACATTCCCCTTCTAACTATTTGTTCATTAAAAATGATATGAGGCAAAGTTTATAAAAAAAAAGAAAAATACAAACAAATAAAAAACAAACAAACAAACAATCGTTGACTGTAGTGGTTTTGGCACTTTTTAGGTTCAGACCGTGTGATTTTTTTATTCCTGTATAAGAGGAAGTACGTGATGCGACCCAGTCGTGCCCATTTTTACTTGCGATTATAGGCAAGTTTAGGATTCGTGAATATTAAAAAAAATTAGATAACAATCAAACATGACATTACGATCATAGAGAAGTCTAAAAAAGTGATCGAGAAAAAAATTCTGTCTGTCAGTATGTATAACGAGCTGCAGCCTAAACGGCTTAAGCGATTATCTTCAAACTTGGTGTGTGTGATTCTTTTGGCATTCCCCAGAGGGGAAATTGAAATTTTGTTTTTTTGTTGGTATTGGCTTTAGTTTGATTAATACCACATATACGGGAAAAGTCTATTAACGGGACCTTTAATAAAACGGTTTTTTTAATGTTTGGCTTTCTCGGTTACGACTCTTTGGATTTCTGTCAAATTTTATATTTAGGAAGATCTAGGTAGCCCAATTAATTTTGCATATCAAAATTTTTAATAACTTTTTTTTCTAATTAAAATTAATTTTTGAATTTTTTTTTCAAAAATCAATATTTTGAAAAATTATTTTAAATTTTAAATTAATAATCACATGTATTTTAATAAATTCTAAAAAACTGCATACCAAATTTTAAAATATAATTTTTTTCAAAAAACTAAAAATAAAAAACAGGATTTTATCAAAGCCGGTCCTACAATTTTCGAAATACATTTTTCATAAATTCTTTGTTATTTAAGACGTGTGATGGCATACTTCATTTTTACTAAAAACCGTTAGGTATTTTAGTTTTTAATACTTTTTATAAGTTCAAACTGTGTTATTTTCAACGCAAATGTTACTTGTTTCTGCCAAAGATCTTGCTTTCCAATATAATTATGCACATAAGAGCAAGTACTTGCAACCCAGTCGTGCCCATTTTTTATTTATTGGACAGAAAGAAGTTTTATTTCTTTGTTAACCTTTGTATCTTAACCGGGCTTTGGCCGTGCGAAAAACAGGAATTTTCTTAGTTCAAACCAGCAACACTTAGCGATTGGCCTTGCTAAGTTAGTTGATGGTTAGGGCGAAAGCCATATGCACTGGAAACTGTAATCGCTTGAAAAGGAAGGGCAAAACTGTTGAATTCATTAGAATTCGTGGTATCAGCACTTCTTAAATTGTTAACGCAGAGGAATGGAACTAGCTATTTCTCTAGAACTGTAGAAAAGTTGAAAAGAAAGAGATGAAACCATAGAGTAACAATATTATAAAGAAAGAAATGGTCTATCTTCTTTTGACAATGCCTACAAACTTGAACTGTCATCTCATTGACACCTTCGGATAAGTAGGTATCTATGCGTAAAACACAATGAACGGTATACGGTGTTGGAGGATGGAACGTACGAAAGATTTTCCTCTTTATAATATTTTTACTCTATGCATGAAACATTCCGTCGATATTCGAGTGACGAGTGACGCTCTTTTTAAAAAGAGCACCCGTCCAGATACGTCCAGATATGGGAGCTGTAATCTAGTCTTGGACGGATATACTTTTTTGCATGATACACAGAAATACAAGGTATGCTCACTTCGGCTGATTAAGCATGTGACGTCACATTCTTCTGATTTTTGTTCTTAGAGAGTGTAAATAAATGTGTTAATTTGCCGATTTTGTTATTGTTTTTTATGTTTATTGTTCTTATAATCATAAAAAAATCGTTTTAAACCTTCAGTTTTAAAAAATAATCTTCACTCAATAAATAAAATAATAATAAAAGAAGAATGTGACGTCATAAAATATCAAGATGGCGATTTGTATGCGTCTAGTGAGCATACCTTGTATTTCTGTGTATCATGTTTTTTTGTAGATAGATAGTAGCCAGATTAGACGCGGAAAAGAATTTATAACTTGGTGCCACTCAAGGATAGAGACACTATACCTTATTCCCCTTTTGCTGGTCAAGGTCAGAATTTAATGAGCTTAGCATACGTTGCCGTGATGGAATATCCATATTTAAAGAGCAGGAATTTGAATCCAAAATCGAATATTAAAAGCCAATTGTACGAAACAATTTAATGGACTAGAAGTTTCAGACAAGTGATCATTTATGAAAAAGAGAAAGAGAGTTATAGCCCTGGGCACACCGTGAGGACTGTTCCATGTCTGAGGCCAATTAAATGGAGGTGTCATAGAATTTGATTGATCTACATATGTTTGTTTGAACTATGGGTTCCCAGAGCAGTATTAGTAACAGTACTTTGTCCTCCATTGTGAATCGTATGAATAAAAACTTTTGTGTGGTACCTTTCTTCTTTGAGTGTCAGAGGCACTTTTCACAAAATTATGGTTCATTTTTCCCAACCAAACCAAAATTGTTCACCGGGAACACTATAGAAGTAGCATTTTTATTATTAAAAAAATCACAGTAGCAGGGAACTTCCTTCCTGCCGGTGAGTTTCTTATACCTATACGAAAGCGCATTTGCCGGTGATTGTCACAAACAAGTATATGCACCCACATGTCACTGCGGCTAAAAGTTTTTTTTATATAGAGTAAAGTCGGGTATTGTGGACCACCATTCATATTTTTGATAATAAAACACAAACAATGTAAGTTTCATTAAAGATATTTATTTCATAAAAAATATTTATTCAAAAACTAACAACAAAAACATTAATTCACTTTCTAAAAAAATAACAAAAATAAAAAAGTTATTCAAAAACCAAAAAAAAAAAAAAACTGGGGGGTAATATTGAGATATGGACTACCTGGAATGAAAATTGGCTTATCACACCCTGCAAAAAGTTCGTGGCTCCAAGTATGGCAAGACACACATTGAATCCATATCTCCCCGGGTCGATCTTTCGATTTTCGGATTTTTCGACGTCCGACTCATCATGATAGCTTATTTGGTCTATCTCCGGGCTTGATGAGCCTTCTGTTAACATCTTTTGCAGTTTTTTCTTATTCTTCCCTAAGAAATAAAAAGTTTCTTTTCAGCTTTAAAAAGTGCTTGAGAAATGCTCGGTCGGTTGTTTTTGTCAGAAATTTTGTTCAGCGAATCTTCCAAAGCTCTTTTGTATGGAGATCCAGTAAGCAATATGGATTTTCCAGCTGGTCTACCGCGAACAGTTTTAACCTTTTTCTTGACAGGAACCGGAGATAAGTAAGCTGGTGTCAATAATTTTTGTTTTCTGTTTCTGATGTGTTTCTAGTGTGCAGTGCGCCAGATGGAGATTCAAAAAGATCAGGTTGCTTATTTGTGGGCTCATGGTTTCTGGGCGTTTCAGGAACTGGGCATTCAAAAGCTTCTGAGTTGGTTGTACGCTCAACAACAGGGTCTTCACTTGTAGGCTCATCTGGTGGGGAAACATCATCGTCAGCTGCTAAAAAGTCACTATCCCTGAATATGTTTCTGTCAAGTGGGTAAATTCCAGTGGCCTTGAATCCATTGATGATATGTTTGAACAAATAATTCAGTTATATAAAAATGCGTCAATAGTCGGGCATTCATCCTCATCCAGATCCGAATTTCTTCTGATAAATACTTCTTAAGTGGACCCATAAACGTCTTATCCAGTGGCTGCATCTTATGACTGGAATGAGGAGGAATAGAAAGCAAGCACACATTGTTCTCTCTTGCCATATCGATGAGTTTGATATTACGCGAATGGCTATAGTGTTGATCCAAAATGAGAAGAACTGGAGATTCAGCTGATGGCTTTACATGATTAACAAAATGTCGATGATGTTTAACAAATGAAGGATGACATTCGTAAATAGCTCCTGGGGGTGCTCCTTTCATAAGTAAGGGATTGCGTTTCTTACGCGGGAATATTAATAACGGTGGAACAAATGCACCCGCAGCACTCATGCAAATAATGGTTGTGATAGTGGAGCCTCTTTCTGATGCGGTAAGTGCGCCAATTTGGCGTTTTCCTTTTAATGAAATTAAAATGTTGTTTGCGGTATATATAAATATATCCATTTCTTTTTCGAGAAGTTCAAAAAACTCTTGAACACGTTCTTTTGAAAATCCTTTTGCTCTGGCAAGACATGTTGCCGTCGGTGAACGAAACGACAGATTTGTTTTTCTTTGAAAATAGATGAGGAATTTCATTTTTTACTGCTAGCTAAAATGCTATATTTTTAATGTCATTTCTCGTTAGTCCAAAGAATTTGCTTTCCATCATTAGCACATATTCCACAAGCAGTTTCTCGAAATTTTTTTGGAAAAACTGGTCTACGGTCTATTTTAAAATTTACCAGTGTTGAAATTTCGGTATTTTCATTTTTCACCAGTTTTATTAGCGTAGTTTTTGGGACATTACATGTTTTTGATGCTTTTAAATAACCACACGAATTTGTCCTCACCATCTCAATTGCTTTTTTCATGTTATCAGGATTCCATGACTTAAGTTTCCTTGTTGTTTTTGTGTTCGAATCCATGGCCTTAAGAAGAAAAATGCAGTCAGACTTCATGTAATAAAAATGGAGGGTAATGTGGACCACTAGTCCAAATCCCTTGCATTGGTCCACATTACCCGCGAGGTGTATATTTTAAAAAGACCTATTTTACAAAAAAACGGTACTTCCTTACATTAGTTTGTAAGATACGAACTCTAAAACACATAATCACTTTTTATATTAAAAAAAATGATAAAAAAGTAATATTAAACTACAGAAAAAAGCAAAAACACTTACGAAAAAAATGATCTCTACCTTCGATTTTGTTCTTGTTCGCGAATTTCCGACTTCCGAGACGCGTCCACTTCGACTGCTGAAACATCACTGAAGTAGTGTTGGACGATATATCAATAACTATTACCAGCAACCTAATATCCACCGATAACTGTAATAACTGGTTACTCAATATCAAAAGTAGTAGTTATAGTTATTTTGGTATCAATATTGAGAAAAATAACTGGTTATTCTGTATATCGATATCGAATACCTAAAATGAGAATTGAGAATATTTAGAGAGAGAAAAGAACTATTACTGTAGATGTTGATTTTAAGCAGGATATTCAATATCATGTACACAAACGAGTATTGAGTATTCAATTTGTAAGAAATTCTTGATGTATTTGAAGTGAATATTCAATATTCATATGGGTTTTTTTTGTTTGTAGTAAGATTTTAAAAATAAATGGTAAAGTGGTGGCGTGCTATTTTGGCACTATTATGCAATTTTGGCACCTTTTAATTTCAAATGGAACTGGATGGTGCTTTAGGTTTATATATGGCACTTTTGGAGCTGGATATACTTTAATATAAAATATGTAAAACAATGAAGGGTACTAAATAAAATTATTTTTAATTAATTCAAATTGACTGTCCAGGTAATAGTTCTGCAATAGGTAATGATTTTGTTCGTGTTTTATATATCTCCTTGGCGTTAAAGGGCTTATGGAACGCCATTGGCACTTTTCTTTGGAATCGATAGCACTTTCATAAGGCTCTTTGTCGTTACGCTGTTAGTGGCAGGGACAATGATAATTTTTATGTGTGAGGTGTTAATGGACAAATATATTGCGTTTCTTTCTAGTTTCTAAAGTTTGCCATTTCCCCAATATGGGAATAATTTTGACCTGCTCTCACTTTTTTTTTTTTTTTTTTTATTTAGCTGCCCATTGGTAAGGTAATAGTAGCAGTAGGCGCTGCATTTGTGTGGATAGTATCCTTATCATAAATTCATTATTAAATAAACTCTGTGAGGCGAGTTTTTCAAAACCATAAATACCTTACGAAATGGACTGTATCACAGGAACTTGCTCGTATGTGCCTAACTATTGGCAAAGGTCTTTGACAGAAACGAGTAAAATTAACGTTGAAAAATAACACTGTCTGAACCTAAAAAAAAGTGTCAAAACCACAACACTTAATGGTTTTTAGTAAAAAATGTAATAAAAAAATATTTCGAACATTCTGGATTTTGTTGAAATCCTGTTTTTTTTATTTTTTTATTTAAAAAAATTATTTCGAGATTTTGGTATGCAGCTTCTTTGAGTTTATTAATATACAGCTGATCATAAAATTAAGAATTATATTTTAAATTAGATTTAAAAGTATTGAATCTTCAAAATAATAAACAAAAATTAATTATCAATAGAAAAAAATAATTATTAAAAATGTTGGTATACGAATTAATTTTGTTGCTATGATATTTTTAAAATATACAATTTGACAGAAATTGAAAGAGAGAAAGTAGAAAATGAAAAAAGGCTTTATACTGAAGGTACCGTTACCACTAGAAGAATTTTCCGGTAAATTTGTTTTTAAAAGGATGATAGCTAAGACCTACAAAAAACTACTCTCAACAATTGCAATCGTTTTCTGCAAAAACTAAACCTTTCCTTAACGGAAAGGTTTAGGTAACCTTATTTCAAGCCCTAAATATAAAATTTGCAATTTACCCTTTAGAAAAGCCAACAGAATCGCACTAGAAGAATTATCCGGTAAATTTGTTTTTAAAAGGATGATAGCTAAGACCTAAAAAAAACTACTCTCAACAATTGCAATCGTTTTCTGCAAAAACTAAACCTTTCCTTAACGGAAAGGTTTAGGTAACCTTATTTCAAGCCCTAAATATAAAATTTGCAATTTACCCTTTAGAAAAGCCAACAGAATCGCACATACCAAATTTGAAGGTAATCGCTTGTGCCGTTTAGGCAGCAGTTCTTTATACATACAGACAGACAGACACATTTTTTCTCACAAACTCTTCTTCTCTTTGATTGTAATGTCATGTTTGATTTGTATCTCAATTTTTTTATATTCACAAATTCTAAACTTGTCTTCTTATATTAGGTACCTATTATATTGCAAGTAATATGCAAAATAACAGGTTACTGAATAACCATAAAGAATAACTGTTACTACAAAATAACCATAACTGTTATAACAGTTATCCAAAAATAACCATTAAGGGCATCACTACACTGAAGTGTGTTTGAGCTTATTGCGCAGTAGTGCAGATTAACTTTACTCACTTTACTCCGATAGCATTTGTGTGAGGTGAGAAAAGCTGATAGTCCAGATTAGCCGAGTGGTCCGCAATACCCGACTTTACTCTAAAGAATATAATCAAAAAACATAATATATTGTTAATTAATCTACTTAATATATTATACAAATTAAAATTTGTTTGTTTATATACAATGTTTATTGGGAAGGATATAGGCATAGTAAAATTTGTTTCCAGCAGGTGGCGCGCACGTCTTACCTGGAAATGTGTTTGAGAGAGCAATTGAAAATTACGAATTAATGAATTATTATAAGAAAGAGGAAAATATGAATCTTAATAATACCGAAAGGAAAGTTCTTGAATAATTCGACTAATGACGTAGGGGTGGGGCTAAAAAACAAAATAAAAAAAAATTAAAAGATAAGAAATGTGAAAAATGAAAAGTTATGTTTATGTTACATTCAAAGTACTCAATCGATCACCACGAAAAATGCCACACAAATGTATCTTTTCACTTTAAGACTTTCTTATGCTATAGGTAAGCATTGTTAAAACTGATTGATGCTGCAGCATATCAACTTAAAGGATTAGGTGATGTTAGTGCGATAATACGTGGTAGGGTAAGTGTAAGTGTACTAGTACCCGGCCACCTAACACATTTTGCGACTTTGAAGCTGGATAACTACATCTGATTGTATACATCTATGTTATTTGTTTTTATCGATTATGGAACATGTTTACTATTAAAAAAAAATACAAACTTCAAATTCGGATAATATATTATTAAATATCAATTATTTAAAAAAAGTCAATTTTCACCAGTACCCGGCCACTAAATTTCAGTAGCCGGCCACTTTGATCCAGTACCCGGCCAGGTGCTTTAATCTTAAAGAAATATGGTAACTAAACAATTTAAATCAAATGTTTACACTAATTATTAATTAAATCTTAAATATAAAAAATGTTTTTTTAAAAATTAAAAATAAATTTTATTGAATTCTGTGCTTAAATTCTATAGTAAAATAAACTATACAAATTAGATAAAAATAAAGTCTAGACAAAATTCATTGGTACTACATGTTCTGTGCTTTTTAAATTCATTGTTCAATACATTACATAAGCTTAGCTCACGCTGAAGTTGCACATATACATATAAAGAAAAGTATACTCTGTTAAGGTTAAATAAAATAATAAAAAAAATCGTATTAAATGAGTAAAACAAAAAATATTTCTTTCAGAAAAAAAATCATAGTCTAGCTTACAGTCTTCTAAGGAACTTTAAGGTTTTAAGCATTCTTTTGTACTTTGGTCAAGTTTTTTACAAGCATTCAGTTATTTTATTTGAGACAAACATCACAAACGAAATTCATATGAATAGCGTCTTCATAAGGCAAGAAACTTATAGAGCTACACCTTAGGTGATACCATTAAGGGCAAATATCACAGCCAATGTTTTTTAAACCATCATCTTCTGTATCCCTAATTAAGATTTCTTGGCACTTATTGCCCCGTGGCTTAGTGGTTAGTGTGTCGGATTGCTAAGCGAAAGAACCTGGGTTCAAATCCAGCTCATAGCCACCTTTTTTTCTGGGGTACTGCCTCTTGCGAGGAACTGACAAAACCTCCAAGAGTAAAAGTGCATCTCATGTAGCCGTTCGGACTCGGCGGTAAACTGTAGGTCCCTTCCATTCTTGCAGAGTAACAACACACACACAGGAATGGTTGAGAGTATAAGTCACTAGGCCTTAGCTCCTTAAGGAGCTGTCGCGCCAATAAATTTATTTATTTATTTGTGGCACTTATTGCATTTGATGATTTTTTTTAGATGTTCTGTTACGTCCAATTGATTTCTGTGCTTTTTTCTCGTTTTTTCGTCGGAGCCTTTCGTCTTTCCTTTTTTGTACCGCATCAATCTTATCTTGTTTGGTTTGTTCTTTGCGCTTAAAAATATCCCTCCATGCCTGTGAGGATATCGCACTAGGAGATCGACAATTCTGTCTTTTCTTTTTAATAGAATTAGGGTAAAACAAATGTTTGGATAGAGAATTTGGGGATCTTGATCTGCAGGGCGAACAGGATCATCTTTATTGTTTTTTAAGTTAAGGGACTGTTTTTTTAGTGATGGAGAATCTGACATGTTGGATCCTGGAGATTCAAGAATATAATTTTCTAATGCTGGTAGAGACATAAATGGAGATCTTTTTGATGAAGTTGGTGTTGTTGGGTAAATTAGTGATTCAACCGTAGCAGAAGTAACCGGCAAAGATTTCGGGCGAGATGAAGGGGTAGAGAAAGGATTTACCCTTGATTCAGTTCTGTTGCTTGGATTAATTGCTAGAATTGGACTTGGAAGTTCTAGAGCTTTGGTACCATATTCCAAAAACGTTTGCTCGTTAAAACCTAAAGCTTCAGATAACTGCAGTGACCCATCTTCGTTCAAGGTCAAAAACCGTGTTGATAGGTATTGAAGCAAGGTCCATGCTTTCTATATTTTGAGACTCTTGGGCAGGGATCGATTTCGATACGTCTAAGATATTTAATAATTGAGATACACTTTCCACTTTCCACTTTCTTCAAATTTTTCTTTGATCTCAAGTATTACAGATGCTTCAATGGAGAGCCGGTCTTGTTCAGCTGGTTGCACTGGTTTAGTGCCTAAAACTTCTGCTGCCTGTATCGGATTGTTTTCCATATTGTCTTGAACGCATTTGCTATAGTCAACAGTATCACAATTGAATGGAAAAAGTCCACATTTCCGAAAACCGTTTTTAATTGTTTCTGCTAAGCTGTTGTTTTTTGTAAGAACGATTTCCAAAAGTGGACAGAAATCCTTCCGTGTGAAAACCATTCCAATATGTTCGGTGTGCCACTCACGAATTGTTTTTTTCCAGTCCTCTTTATGAGGTTTGAATACGCACACATCAGCTGGTTGAAGGATATGGGTAGTATTTGGAGGCAGAGCATACAAAATGACTTCGTTTTCATCACAAAACTGGCTTAGTTGCATTGACAGGTGCGATCTGTGACCGTCTACAAATAGTAAAACTGTTTTTTTTACTTTTTTCTCATCAATCCTGTTGAAAGTTTCGCTACGCATCCATCCCGAAGCAGTTTTTTTCTAAAAAACAATTTTTTGGAACGCCCATAACAATATCTTTAGGTGGTCGCACGTATGGAAAAACTACCAACGGTGGCAAAAGTTCTCCAGCAGCTGTCATCATGGCAAGCATTGTTATTGTTTCCTTTTCCTTCCCCAATTGTACCTGGTACACAGTTTTAAAGCCCTTTGGAGCAACTACTTTCCCTGTTTTCGGACACATAGAAAAACTGGTTTCATTTCCATTCAATATTCTGTTAGGATCCAGTTATACGTCATTATGATCATTTTCTTGAAGAAAGCTCTCAAGATCATGAAACCATTTCTAGATGCAATTTTTTGTCACAACGGCTCTCCCCTTGCTACTTGAATACACCAGTTTGTAATTTGTTTCTCCTCTTCAAGGTGTAGAATTGAATCAGGCCCTTTGGTTTGGCAAGAGTCATCAACCTTACCATACAACCTATCCTGTAAGGTACTTCTCGGAACATTGTGTCTTAAAGCTGCTTTTCGATGGCTTAATTTGCTGGTTCGGATATCAATTAGAGCTTGTTCGATTCTTTCATTCCTTAAAAGGTCTTGTGTTTCCTTATCCGTAGTTTCTTGAATCATTTTCTACGAAAAAGTATGAATTTACATAACGGGTGGCGCACGAATCGTGCTACAAAAATAAAACGTAATAACTTTTTTTCTGTGTGAGTAATCGGCTTATTTTTTTTTATTTTGTAGGCTACTATTTAGATTTATAAAAATGGATGCTTGGGATACGGAGAAAAGAATTTGGATAGTGCAACGGTACCATGCTTTGCAGTCCGCATTTTCCGTCCAAAGGGAATTTAGGCGGGAGTTTGGCGGTAATCCCCCGAGTAGATGGACCATTATGAGGTTTGTAAACATGTTTGCCGAATCTGGAAGCATCGCACGAAGGCCGTACCATCGAGATGCCAATGTTCGGGTTCAGGATACAATCGCAGCAGTAGCATCTGCAATACAGGCCAATCCGAGCGTTTCGACCCGAAACTTATCGGGGCAAATTGGAATTATTAGACGGTCATTACAACAGATACTTCATGACGATTTAAACTTGTTTCCGTACAAAGTCCAAATTACTAGCAAGTTAAACCCTCAGGATTTGCCTGTTCGCCTGGAATTTTGCCAAAAAATGATATCAATGGCCGAAGAAGACAACACATTGATCAATTGTTTGTTCATGTCTGATGAGGCCCATTTTGATCTTAACGGCAATGTAAACAAGCAAAATTGCCGTATATGGAATGAGTCTAATCCAGAAATGCTCCATGAGACGGAACTGCACCCAGAACGAGTCACTGTGTGGTGCGCAGTTTCATCAAGGTGTATTGTCGGGCCGTACTTCTTTGAAGAAAACGGTGTAACCGTTACTGTCAATGGGGACCGTTATTTAAAGATGTTGAAGGAGTTTTTTTACCCAGAACTGCGCCGAAGACCATTCAACAGCGTTTGGTTTCAGCAAGATGGAGCAACTGCACATATAGCCAGACCAGTTATGGCGGAGCTAAACAAAAAATTCGCAAACAAATTAATTTCTAGGAACTCCACTCTTCGCTGGCCCCCAAGGTCACCTGACCTGACTGCACCAGACTTCTTTTTATGTGGTTATGTCAAGCAAGAGGTGTATAAAACGAAGCCCAGGAATTTAACTGAATTAAAGCAGTCCATAACGACAATAATTGAGGCGATCCCAACTTTAACTCTTCAGGCTGCAATGAATAATTTTTTGACCAGGTGCCGCATATGCGTGGGAGAGCGTGGAGGTCATTTGCGGTCTATAATCTTTAAAAACAACTAACTATTTAAAATAAAATTTAATTTTCTAACCAATAAAAAAATTAAATGAAATACATCGATTAAAAAAAAAGTTATTTGAATTTCTTATTGTAGCACAATTGGTGCGCCACCCTGTACAATAAGTTATGTGGCCGTATACTAGTGCAGATTGTTCTAAAAACCGGCCATAGTAATCTCTTGAGCAAAAATAGTGGCCGGATACTGAAACTTAACATATTTACCACATATTTACTTATTATATGGGTAGATAAAAGAATTTTCTTTCGTTTTAGCGTAAAAAATATAAATAAATCGATTTCAGGCAAAGTTCTAGTGTCCGGCCACCCTCGCCGGTTACTAGAACGTCTTATAAAAATTATGTTCTAGTAACCGGCCACCATATTTTTATTAATTTAAAACATTAAATTCTATTTTTTTAACATTTTATGGTTAATAATTATATTACCTATACAAAAAAAAAACATAAAATAAGTTTGTTTACTCACAAACAACACTGAAAATTACTTCTTACCCTTATTTCTCACACTATCACTCGAGAACTTCAAATTACACTACTTGCTCTCGCGGTCGCAACGAACTTCACAAACTAAACATTTTTTTGACACAGATCAACGAATAGTAGATCAGTCAAATTTTACCAGAACATTAGATAGGCCTGAAGCTATTATAAAACTGTATTTGCTCATGCAAATTATTTAAAATTTTCTTATTATTAACCATTAAATAGAAAGTGGCCGGATACTAGTGACTGGCCGGGTATTGGTACACCTACCCTATATAGGTAGTTGGCGCTGTTAAAGATAAAGAGAAGCAAATATAATTTTCTTTCATAGTAGATATAACTAAGTGTTGTAAGCATGTAGTAAAATAAAATTCCAGCAGGTGGCGCGTAAGTCGTACAATGTATTTAAAATAGCAATAGAAAATAACAAAATAATAATAATGAATTACTATAAGAAAGGGGGTATCCATCTGATCCTATAATGAAAGTACTTGCTTGGTTCAAATAATGCCCTTCAGATGGCGTTCCATATAAACAAAAGGAGCGGCCGGATTTCTGCTAGTAATAAGTAAAGCAGTAAAGCTGGTCTCTTTCCTTATGGATTGCAAGTAACATTTTTCCAGCATGTTCTTAAAATTGGCGAATCTTCAGCACTCTTAAGCTATCGAAGATTTGCGCTTACGTTTACCTTACCTTGATTAAAAGGTCTCGGAAACGCTGACTAATTTTTATTTTAAGAAACATCGCGAAGATGGAAAACTTCATAGCAATAGGTCCACTCTTGATAAGACCCAACTTAAATGTGTGCTTTGCGGCGGCGAGGGGCACCCTGCTAGCTATCGGGCTGTCCTAAGTTTCTGCAAATAAAGCAAACAAAAGCTCAGAAGGTGGTGGAGAGGCGACCTGTTTTTGCTCCTGGCGAGTATGTTTCCCGAGATTAATAAAATTTTCAGAAATAAACAATCAAAACGATCTTCCGTGTCTTAAGCTTCCGAGGACGACAGACAACGAAAACATACTCCTCACCGAGAGAATAGATGTGGGGGACGCCGTCTTGGATGACGATTTCTTTGTGATCGAAGATCCATTGGAGAAGGTTGAGACAGTGGGTTTTGCTTTTCAGCAAGTGTATAAGGTGAATGAGTCCATTCATCCAAATCATGACCTGGAGAACAGAGCTCTACTGAATCACTTTTACCTTCGAAATAGCATCACGCAATGACCATCTGAGAATCTTGGTTTTACCCGGTTCAATGAAGACAATATGGCAAACGCCATCATCGCCGAGCAAATGGGTCAAGTTCCCTGCTCATATCGAAGGTGGAACTCCAAGTGATCTTTGCATCATTAAAGAAAAAGAAGTCAGCAGGAATCGATGGTATACCCAATACTACGACATCTCCCTGAAGCCTGAAGAAGCAATAGACATATACACAACACTGTTCAACAACGCGCTGAATAATGCATATTACTACCCAGTGAGTTGGAAGCGGCTGTTGTACATCCTCTCCCGAAAAAAGGAAAGGACAATTCCAATCCGGCAAATCTCCGATCGATAAGTTTTCTTCTGAGTATCAGCAAGGTATTCGAAAAGGTTCTCAATAGAGCTCTGTCCAAGTGGGCCGAGGACAAAAATATAATTCACGGCATTCAGTTCGGCTTTAAGGTGGGACATGGCACAATTCATGCCGCGTCTAAGCTAGTATCTGCTGTCAAATGGAGAATCAAGGCAATGCTTTCGACACCTTATTATTAGAAGGTCTTTATCTAAACCTAACCAGGTGGCATAAGTAAAACACTGTAATATATGCTTTACGACATGCTTAATGGTAGAAAGTTTGTTGTCAAAAGTGACAATGTGACATCTACCACAACGTTTGATATCAAAAACGGTCTGCAACAGGGAGCGGTGAACTCGCCGATTCTCTTCAGTGATCTTATTGGGAGTGTACCTCATGCAATTGCGTATGCCGACGATTTAGTTGCGTACAGAACAGGTCCAAAAGTTGAAGTCATCAGAATTCTCCTGCAACGTGATTTTGATAAAATTCAACAATATTGTAACGATTGGAAGCTGAAAATTAACTTCCAGAAATGTGAAACTATCCTGTTTAGAACGATGATTGCCTACGGATGCCCTTTGTGTTTCAACGTTGCACCATCTCTAATGGAAAAGATTCGGGTGTTCGAGAGACATTGTCTTCGCCCTTGTCTCGGAGTACAAACACTATTATTCCAACGAGGTTCTATACAACGCCAACGGGGCCAATATAGACAGGATATATAA
Source organism: Platycheirus rosarum (assembly GCA_963971375.1). Lineage (NCBI taxonomy): Eukaryota > Metazoa > Arthropoda > Insecta > Diptera > Syrphidae > Platycheirus > Platycheirus rosarum. The sequence goes on along the minus strand of OZ020510.1, from coordinate 26,335,086 downwards.
CTTTTTATTTAAGCTCATTCGCGGATACATTGCAAGGGCGACGACCTCAACTACTGGACAAATCTTCGGGGCTTACTACTTCCAAGATGACTATTTTGAAAGTACACGTTCGAGTGGTTTTATCTCGCCCAAGGCTTTCCTATACCTTGATAGTCGAGGGCTGATTCAGGATAGATCGGCGATTCCGTTGATCTACTACGTCGGCCGCAGAACAGTCGATAAGCGGCTCCTCTATGAACGAGACATAGTCGGTGGGAGCGAAGCAGAGCGCCTCCGTTTCAGTAGGGCCATGCCCGACCGGGATCGGAAGGAAGCACTTGACCAGGTGCACCCGATATTTTCAGTCGACATAGACGAAATGTCGCCTATGGCCGACCTACATTTATCTTTAGTATCTTAGTATCTTGAAGTTAGGTAGGGCAGTTGCGGCGGCACCAAAGAAAGCAAAAACAAAAAAATATATATGTATATACATATGTAGGTATATAAAATTAAAAGAAAATACAAAAAAAAATATTAAATCTAAAAAGCTTGCTGTGGCTGTTCTAGACTTAAGTATTTTTAGGTTTATTTTAAGTAATTTTAAGTTCATTTTAAGTTAGTTTTAAGTACTCTAAGATAGGTTAAGAAAAAAGTTCAGATACCTACCTGGTTTAATTTTTCTGGGTGAACAATAAAACCATTTTAAGTTATTTTTAAGCCGAAAGGCAATTAAAATTAAGTAAGAGATTAATTTAGAGTGTCCGCATAGGACCAGTAAGTTAATTAAGTTGATAGTTTTAGCTAGTTTGAAGATTTTTGTCTAGCCTGTAAGTATAGTTATATAAGTTAAAGTAAAATAAAAAATCAATTAAAAGTAAAATAAATTGCACGGCTGGATCGCACGTACTTGCTCATATGTGCGGTCACATTGTAGAATAAAATTAAAAAATTAAAGTCAACATCAAAGCATTTATTCGATTTTTGTGACTTTTCATTTTTCGAATTAAGTACGTTAAAATGTATTAGGTGAAATAATTTAAACGCCATTTTATTTCTTTAGGATATGTAAAAAAGTGTGATTTTTTTTCAAAATTGTAGGAGCCGTTTTTAAATAAAACGGTTTTTTTAACAACTTTTTTTTTAAAATTAAGAAAAATAATTCAAGAATACAAACCTAAATACAAAAAAAACGTACATTTAAAAACAAAATTTCAAAAAAAATTCACTTACCCGTTTTCAAAATATTGATTTTTCAAAAAAAAAAATTAAAAAAATTATTAAAAATACAAAAAAAAAGTTTTCGAAAACAAATTTAATGCAAAATTACTCAAACTAGCTATATCTTCTTGAATATTAATTTTGATTGTAATCGGATCTCCAGTTTTCGAGAAAGTCGAAGAAAAAAACCGGTCCTATCGGAGGTACCGTTTTTAGCCCACCGTATTACATTTTTTTCACTTAAATATAATGCATACCTACAGCAGTACACTGATTTTTTTTATAAAAATTCTTGGAGCCGTTTTCGAGAAAAATAAGCTTTTACATAACGGTTATATGACAAATACCGTTAATTTTTGAGCTAAAAAAATTTTTTTTAAATTCCTCTGTAGAATGTCAAAATAACCTTAAGTTCAAAATTTGAAGACGATTGACCCAACCGTTTAGGCTGCAGTCCAATATACATCCGTACAGACAGACGGACAGAATTTTTCCAGTAACTCAAATATGTTTCTCTATCATCGTAATGTCATGTTTGATTGTTATCTCAAAATTTTTAATCTGCACGAATGCATAACTTGTATTATAGTACCTATACACTGTTGATCTGATGGTATATATATATCACAGAAAAGTGGAACTTATCCCTCCATATTTTTGTGCACAATTTAAGTTGATTGCAGCAGCACTTGATATTTATATGACATTTGATAGAGATTTACCACAAGCCAATGGCGTACAATTTAATACTTGAAAATTCAATGTTGGCTTTAGCCGTTAAGCCAAAATAAACCCCCTAGGTATGCCTCTTTCCATTGGCAGTACTTCCTTGAATAAACAGGTCAACTATTATTCTCGATACGCGCATCTTCGGTGGAACAACTATATATACAACCATATATCTAATTAACTTCGCCAAAAATGCTGCTATATATGTTTCCTTTGGAGATGCAAGAAAATTTAAACCCCGTTTGATCTGCCTACAATCGGCTAAAACTTGACTATAATTCCCATATTTGGAACAAGTGTTCTTGGATTAAATCCAAAACAAAGCTGTACAATTGATATGTGACAAAAAAAAAGAGATACAAAAACAACTTACTCTCCAGGCATCACCGTAAATTGCCTTTTATTGTTTTATCGCTTCAGCGAAATAGTAAGTTGCATTCCTCCCCTGAAAGAATTCCACCGGTAATTTTCAAACTGATAAGAATGCCCATCTTTACAATTGAGCTCAACTGTGGAAGAACTTTTAAGTACAGATATTGTTTCTGTTTCCAACATACAAGTTAAATTAAAAAATAAGATGATATTTTTTTGCACATAAGGTGCGTTATCAGTGGCTCCTAGTAGGTTGTGAAGTCTCAGCTAACGATATGACAAACTCCGCATTATGGCCACAACACGTCTCTTCTTTTATGTCATACCTAGATCAAATTGATAAAAAACAGCGATTTTATAGATGTGCTAGTTTGTGAATTAACTAGAAACAAAATTTTAAATGTTTTTTTCACGTATCCAATGAAATTGCAAGAAAAAAGTGGAAGTCAAAAACTTTTAATGTTGGCTAAAAATTATAGGTTCCCTTCATTCCTGTTGACTCAGATGGCAAACACGGAAACGATCTAGTATTGCTGAGTTGTTATCTTATTTAGGTACTAACATATGCAGGTACATACATATATCTAATCTATACGCCTGCACCTACACATTTATGTGTGTATAGATACATTAGATTTCACATACCACCCAACTATAGGTACTTAGATACTTTTTGCAAACCCTACCTATAGGGTAGTAGGAAGGTCTAAAGAATCCATAACTTTATTTTATGTGGTACCAATCTGATATCATAAACTTAGAATGTTACATGTTGCATACACATACATACACCTGGGTTGATTGCCAAATGCCAAATCGCATAGGTATAAAAAAAGGTTTGCTATAACCCAAGAAGAATCAAAAATTTCACAAAATCATTCAAAACACCATTGTTATATGATTCCTAGTTATTCCTGTTAATTTAAAGTGTCTACTACCTATGTGGTTTAACATAGAAATACCTTTGCAAGCTTTCTTCCTAACTTGTGGAAAGGTAGGTAGGTTTCTATGTAGTTAGGCACACACATAGATTGCAGGTAAGGTCCGTAGATTACATATACTTTCCTGGACGCCATTAGAGCATGGATGCATTAAATTGTCATGAATATATTTCAATTTTCCATCAAAGAATGTCTAACGCACCTAATTGTGTCCTAATGTTGTCATATTCGTTCACTCGTACTCCTGCAATGGAGAGTGCATTGCATTCATTCAAATAAGTCCTTGCCTCTAAAAAAATCAATATTCTCCCCACTATACTGCACAAAAGCTCCCTACATACCTGATTTGTATAAGCACTTTTAGACCACGCCTATATTAAAAATATCCATCTACCCTTCCCAAAAACTGAATTATTCATGATTTCTTTCAACTGAAAGGGGCGTTTTTAAACATGGAGAAGCATTTGTCCAATGACATACCGCAAAACGTGTTTTTCTAAGGAAACGCCTTCTGGCATTAATCTACTCACACAATTTGATTTAAAAACCCACATACACTCTCTCAACAAATATTATACTGCCATCTCATTTTGACAAACGAATTGACTCACAATTGCAAGCGAGACAGAATGACTGCAGCGAATTAAAATGGCATCAGCCATTTATTTACACACAACGGTGTTGGCTTGCCAGCAAACGGGAACATCGCAACTGTCAAATGATCCAACAGTCGCTGTTCAACTCGAAAAGTTTAAGTGCTGTGCGCGTGACGTCTGCCCAAGACGACGGACGGTCGAAATCTTAACTGTATTTTTTTAATGAAAACATTCAATTTGCGTCCGTTTTTGGCGAAATATTTATGCAAATTCCTGACAGCTTGTCACATTTAATTGATCGGCTACCAACATTATATCATATTCGCGTGCGGAATTTTTTATCTTAACCCAATTTACGCGTGACACGTCTAAACAAACTGTCATTGTGCTAGCGAATTCCTATTCGACCGGAGGAATTTCACAGAAAAATGTATCGCACTGTCTAAACACACATACAAAAAAAAAAATAACAAATTGAATTAGAAGTAAATGCTTATAGTGTAAACATGTTTGAAATTCGAAGGAATGTCATCTGAGATCTGAAAGTGTGCAATAAAACATCTTGTTTCGCGTGTGCTGACTGCTGGTTTGTGCAATATTTGTGTTTAATTATGTATTTTGCCTTTTGTCATTTAACGCGCATATTTTTGTGAATGTTTCGCACCGCCATCGCCATCATTAACTAATTGGAACGCGCCAACAATTTTTGCGCGCTATCTGCATTCTGCCATAGCAATTGCAATTACAGTAAATTAACAACTGTCATCGTTTGTCAAAACGATAATACTTACCTAACTCCGGGCGCGCGTAAGAATAATGACAGAAGCATTAAAGTTATGAGTTATGGTTTATGGATCATAAACTGTGAATTTTATTATTGTTCATAAATAGTTAATCTTATTGTATGGTGAATTGTTTTGTGTTGAGTATGAAATTTAGTGGATCAACATACACCTATATACTTAACTTTTCTTCATTGTGATTTAAGGATTAATACAAACAAAATACGGTGGGTAAAATAAATAAAACAAGCTTATATGCAAAGTATTTAGCCCTGATCCAAAAAGAGTCAGTTTTGCACGAATTTGAATTTTCTATGACATAACAGGCTTAGGAGGAAAAGCCTTTCTTTTTTGAAGATTGACTTGGAACATTGCAAGTAGTTGTGTTGTTTTTAAAGATTCATTAATCAAAGTTACACACACATAACAATAATATAAACCAATCTAACTAAAGTCGTATAATTTATTCACAAGAATTCAAAAAATTCGGCAAAGATTTTAAAATCGTCAATTTAAATACCTTTTCTATCTTAGAGGCTTTAGAGAGAAAGAAATGTTTAATTGAGCATTTTATTTTTATTTGCCATGCTAAATGAATAAAAATAGAAAAAAAAACTTAGATGAATGTTCACTAATAAGATGAATATACGGATTGATCCACTTAATTCTTTCTTTTGTCGTAATAATCTATTGTATTTGAATTTCTAGCTGACGTAGGAAGGCAGATATTTATTTATAGAAAACAAATTAAGACAACAAATTATTAAATTATTTATTAGTAAATAAATATATAGAATTCCGTGGCATAAATGTTTATCAAATTACAGCATAGTAATATCTTTGTTAACCGGATGTTTCTGATAACGATATTTGCTATTTTTTTTGTTTAAGTTTTGTATAAGTTTAAAATATCGAATAATCTTCTTCATCACTGATGGTTGGTTTAATATGAATCGAAACGAACTAGAAATTTAACTTACGTTACTCCGATCCGTCGCACCATTCTGCCGACGGAAAAACTGTGAATTCATATGGAATTTTTGAATCTTATGTGAGGACGTAAGCTCACCAGGCTTCATCCTTTATTCGAAATTCACTTAGATATGCTTATTTACTTGCGTTTACCTACTTTAACCAAAGTTTCTTTCTTTCGATCGAAAAACTTAAAATGTTGTTCACGAAAATTACAAAAGTAAATGTGTGTTTGTTTGAACAATACAGTCTCAGATTTTAATTGTAAACTACTCAACGGATTTAGATGATTTTGATTTTACAACTCAAAGGATGTAAAAATAAATTTAACGCTAGTGCGCCTATACATTTTACATTAAAACTTGAATTTGCTTAGTTAAATTACAAATGTAAGCTTGCGTTTCTTTTCCGCAAAAACGTTAATAATTTTTCACATCTTGTCTGCATATTTAGGAAAACTAGCCCAGGTAATCTGTTCTGTGTTATTGAGACATGCATCCCGGGGCTCCGAGAGATTATTCCGTTTCCCTTCAAAGAACTTCGGGCCCGTGGGTAATCCTACTGTCACCCTCTCGGCTGCCCTGCAACCAAGACCTTACTTTGCGAAGAATAGAAAACTATACTGCGGTAGTTAATTTGACTCCTTCATTTTTTGATTTTCGTTGTAAATTGACGATTTTTACTTTTCAGGTTTACAAATTAGCCTCATTTAAAGACAAGTTCTGAAATTGTCTCGATATCGATATCTCAGTCCCTGACACTTATGATTTTTTTTTTAGTAGGTTGTAGATGATTTTTTATTTCTCATTTTTTTCTTTTCTTACATATTTAATTTTTTTTTCTTTTTTTTATAATTCAATTCAAAGTAAATAAAAATTAAAAAAACAAAAAAAAAACCTTACAACAATGACATAAAAGTCGCCTGTCGGGTAGTTGGTAACTTCTATTGATATTATTGTATTGTACTTTTTCGTATTGAAGTAATTACTTTATTTACATAAGAAGCATAAAAAGCAAGTTTGATTCTATTTTTATTTAATTGAATTCTTATATAAGTTGTTTTCTATAGGATTTTGCCATAATGATAATCTGTTCCAATTTTTCACGTTTCCACCATTATAAGAATTGTTATTAGTTCGTTTTCATTCAACATACTGTCTTTTCAAAGTGTCGTAATCTGAATTCCCTAAGGACGGGGAATCTTCCGAGGAAATGTTGAATGTTTTCTTCTTCCATCATATTACACATGCTCCATAAAGATGACTCTTGTCCTCCAAATCTGTTTCCATTGAGGTGGATGAGATCGCATCTATCCTTAAAAATCCAAGTTGCTTTACTTAGGTTTAAATTTCCATTAATATAATTTTGACCTTGCGAGTAATCTAAGGACTTGTAAATTCTTATGCTACTTTCCCTCGCTCTCCGTTCTATTTCGTGGCGAACCTCTAATTTGAGTCCATCGAGAAGTTGTAAGTTCTTATTGTTCCAGTTATTTCACCCAAAAGAATTGTTTTTCCAAAAAAAATTAGACTGAGTTGATGTGGTAGCCTGGTACTGCTGTATTTAAAAAAATTTTTTGACATAGCTAAGGTGTAGATCCAGTCTGAAAAAATGTACATCTTCTTCTCCAGTCTCAAGTGATAAGGCATAGCTAGGAGTGTTTGACGGCAGTTTTAATTTTTTTTAAAGAAAATATCGTTGTAGCTTATCGACCTCTTCAAACATTCCAAATCCCCAGACTTGAGCGCTCTGCATACTGCCAAGAAGAGTTTACACTTTGCGCTAAGGGTTATATTCCTTTTGTTAAGAAAACAATTCCATGTGGCGTTGATACTACTCTTTGCTGCTGTGTTTTTTTTCTGTACGTTTTGCAAACTAATTTTTGGAGTCAGAAGAACACCTAGGTAAGTGCGTCACGAATTTCCTCTCTTTTGAAGATCCATTTTTCTCGATTTGATAACCGACCACTCTTTCGGAAAACCATAATTTCTGATTTTAAAAGGTTAACTTCCAGACTCCATTTATAGCAGTACTCTTTAAGACGAACTATAATCTGTTGCATAACTTCAATATCGTCTGCTAAGATTACCATGTCGTCAGCATACAGCAAAATTCTTATCGTTAGTCCTCCTCCTATGTGCTCATGTAAGTCGTTGACATAAAGTGCGAAAAGAAGTGGCGATAACAAGCATCCCTGCTTCACCCCAAAATGTGTTTGAAAATATTCTGACATCTCCTTTCCTCTCCACACTGCTGATTGTTGTGTTAGAATATACACTCTTCAACAGATTTACAAATTTTTTTTGGGGAAACCCCCTTTTCACGTAGCTTGAACATCAATAATTGCCTCGAGATTTTGTCAAAAACTGCCTTTAAATCTACAAGGAATGCACACTTTCCTTTTTTCTCCGAACTTGATGTGAACGATTGAAGTCAAGTTATAAATATTGTCCATTGTAGAGTATAGTTTTCCGAATCCAGCCTCCTGGTACTCGGTAAGGATGTTATTTCTATCAACCCAGCTGTATAACCTTTCATTTAGTACCCCCATCATGGTTTTTGCTATGCAATTCATGAAAGAAATGCCTCTATGGTTCATGGGATCACTACAATCACCTTTTTTTAAAAATCGGGTTAATTATCGACTTCGTAAAAGATTCGTCCACCCTGCATTCATCCAACATTCTGCTATAATTTTTTGCGAGCTCCTCAAGAAATTCATCGCTTGCATTTGCAATAAATTCGAGATCACTTATTTGAATCATAACCACGTTTGTGGTTAGTTTTTGTTGGTAAAATGTCTTTTCAGTTTCCTTCCATTTAAGTTTTGGCAAAAGATTTTTAAATCCGATTTCAGAAACAACAGTATTTTGTTTTAAGCTCATCTTACTATTAGGAGTTGGTTAAAACCCTAATAAAAGTTTCTCTCCTGAACCCATGTTTGCAGCCCTTCAAGAATTCTCAACAAGATATGAGCATATTATCATCTGTGGTGATTTCGATGCAGATCTTCTGCTATACGATTCCCGAGCTAATCAACTAAGAGATGAAATAGCAACTGCTGCACTTTCAGTATTCAACTCCCATGCCACCCGTTTCGCACCTAACTCTACTCCTAGTCTCCTTGACCTAATTATAGTTTCGGATCCTTCATATGTTCTTTTACAGGACCAATTATCCTTGGATGGTTTTTCCGATCACGATTTGCTTTTCTGTACGTATAATATTGCTTTTTCGCATTTACCTACGCCTTCGACCTTTCAATTCAGGGATGTTAAATCCATTAATAGTTCTGAACTACAAAATTATGCCATCAACTACCCTTGGAATCAATGTTATGCTTTCTCTACTGCCAATGACAAGGTTAACTACTTTCAATCTCTGGTTCTTGAGTTATTTGACAAACATGTTCCCATTAAAACTGTCTCATTGCGTAGCAAAAGCTGTCCTTGGTTTACTTCGGAAGTTAGGAATGCGATTAGATATCGAAGAAAAATGTATGCTAAATGAAAAAACAATCCTTCAGATATAAATTGGGAGTTTTTTTGCCGCTCAAAAAATAAAGCAACTTTTGTGATTCGCCGAGCCAAAAAACGATTTTTTTATATCAAAGCTAAATTAAAACCAATCTTCTCGTCGGCTATGGAATAACCTTCGTTCTATTGGAATAGGAAGAAAGCAAGTAGTTCATAACATTCCTGACCCAGATAAACTAAATAGGAGCTTTATAGCATGTGGAATTCCACAAACTGACTTTATACAGAATAATGAAGCAAATTTTGTAACAACAACGGAACTAGAATTTCAGGTGGTATCTGAACATGAGGTGCTTGAAAGCTTAAAGTCAATTAAGTCTGATGCAGTTGGAGAAGATGGGGTCCCTGTTAGTTTTATCAGAATGATTATGATCCATATATTACCCGTATTCACTTATTTGATAAACTATTGCATAACATCATCATCATTTCCTGATTGCTGGATTATGAATCGGCAAATGGGGGTTCCACAGGGCTCCATTTTAGGACCAATTTTATTTTGTCTTTTTATTAATGATTTACCTAAAGTTTGTTCAAATGTTTCAATTCACTTGTACGCTGATGATGTGCAAATTTATTTGTCTCGCCCTGTTGGCTTACAAGAGGATCTTATTTTTAGGATAAATGAGGACCTCCTTGCAATCTCCAATTGGTCCCTAAACAACGGCCTAACACTGAATCCATCTAAGTCACAATTGATTGCGATTTCTAAGAAGCAAATAAATACCTTGAATTTACCTTCTGTTTATCTTCTTCAGGTGAAACTTAAGTTTATGAAAAGTGCGAACAGTCTCGGTATTAAGATAAATACTTCTCTATCGGCTGAAGATCAGGTGAATTCTACCATTGGACGAATTTATGGTGGACTGCGCAGGCTTTGGTTGTTTTCAAACATAACCCCCAAAAATACTAAATTGAGACTTGTTAAAACATTGCTTGTTCCTCTAATTGACAATGCCAATGTTGTGTATTGCAAACTTGATTCTCATTCTCAGCATAAACTTCTTGTCGCATTCAATGATATGATAAGGTACATATATGGACTCAGGAGACATGAACACATATCACATTACCATAAACTGGTCCTAGGATGCTCTTTTCAACATTTCCTTGAGGTGAGATGTTGTATCTTTATGCACAAGATCATTCAAAATAGAAAGCCACCTTACATTTTTGAAAAGCTTGTTTTTACCCAATCTATTAGAACTCTGAATCTTGTAACACCATCTTACAACTACTTGAATTCTTCGCGCCTATTTATTGTTTCTGTTACAAAACTATGGAACTCTCTGCCAGTAACAATGAGGAAAATTATAGGTACTTCAAATTTTAAGAAGGCAATTAGTCTTCACTTTTCTTAACATAAAGTAAAATAACAAATATGGTTGGTGATAAACGGGAAGAGGAGAAAATGATAGGGGACGAACGGCAAATTATAAATTGTAAAAATGACAAAAATAATAACTAATTACTAATTCATGGAAGAATAAAACAGGCTTCTTCGTGTTCTTTATTTAGTTTTAAAATATGTTTATATATAAAGTAAATATATTAAGGAATTTAAATTGTTATTATGTATCTAGTATAATATTTAATTATTTTATTTTTTTATATAAAATGTAACCTAAATTAACGGCACTATAAAAACTCAGTCTTATTTGTACACCGATTTGAAATAAAATAAATTGAAATTAATTGGCAGGTGATCCGACCAAATTGCTTTTTCGACGTTAAATCTTTCAACATTTAGTAATATTTCCTGTGATAACGCACATATATCATTAACGGATTTTCCATTATTACTTATGTAAGTGAAATTGCCTTTCTCGTCTCCTCTTGCCCCACCGTTTAAAATTATCAGTCCGTGGTCACTGCAAAATTCTAAAAACTCCTCCTTCCCTTTTGCATTTACAATTTCATCTTTTGAACATCGTATCTCGAGACCTGCAGTAAATGTTGATTGATAGATCTCGTCTAGATCTTGTTGTAGGTTGTCTAATCACACATTCATATCACCCAAAAATATGGGATTCTGTATGTTTTATTCAGCAAATAGGGTTTTAACTTTTTCCAAATCATTTTGACAATCCGTGCTTCTCAAATACAATGGAATAACTTTGCCGCCACTTTTAATTCGTAAGACATCTGCATTTTCAAAGTTTATGTATTCATGCTGGATTCCGTTTTTGCATAAGTTCTTTTTAATACCATATACCATTTCTCCGATTGCTCTACCGAATCGGCTGTTAAGTATCGCAGGTCTCCATTATGTATTAAGATCCTTAAAGTATTTTTGGAATTTATTTATTTTTTCTTCTAGAAGATGCGTTTCTATAACAATGAAAACCTCATGGGATGATATATAATTAAAAAAGTGACTATGCAGTATTTTGTTTTCTTCTATTCTTATTTTTAGTTCTTCATGTAGTTTATTTTCATTTTTTTTTTACTTAAATCTAAGAGTGGATTAAATTTATTTTGTTTACATCGACAGACAGGTTTTAGTTTTTTTGGTAAGATTTTTCTATGAGAGTGCTAAAATTAAGATGTTCGATTTCATCTTGATACATTTCTTTAAGTTCGTCTTCTCCTTTTAATGTCCCACAAATAAGTCCCTGATACTTATGACTTACAATTTGTTGAGGTAGAACAATTACCATAAGAGAAATACTTACAACAAAACACAATCAAAATGCGTCCTTCTTTAACGAAAACTATGTCCTTAGACCTTAGTTCGTTCATGATCTACAGTTCCGAGTTGTTCTTATAGTTTTACATCTCGTGTTACTTTCCTAGTTTTGGTACCTATACATTCACACTTACGAAAATTAAATTTTTGTGACGTGAATCAGAAACGATAGAAAAAGTATTTTAAGAAATAACTTCGAACCTTATTTTCCACCCAGAACGAAAATTGAAGATTTGAATTTAACTAATATGCCACAATTAAATTCTTTAGTCTATCCATACCATGGCACAGAGTCAATCGCGATGGTGGCAATTACTTGCCAAACAAAGTCAAAACAAATTCATTTCACAAGATCAAAAATCCTTCTTCTTGAAGGTGTTGAAAAAAATTGACAAATTGTCTATACAATGACAATATTTTCGAAATCTTATTTTTTAATTTTTTTTTTGAAAATGTAAACTTAGTTCTAAAATAGACTGCCATTTTTCAAAACCTCGGGATGGTAGTGTAATCTTAGCTTCTTTTATGATCTCGAATCTCGACTACGTTCTCAAACATCGTGAGCCGTTTTTAAGCGCATGAATAGGCCTTCTTTCAGTTTAGGGAGCATTTTTCGATCACATAATATGGCAGAGTTTTCCCGGCTGCCGGTATAGTGCTGCATAATGTTGCATAATTTGTTATCCCTGCCCTGCGGTCAATTAATAAAGAAATAAAAAGAGTTGCAAGAAATTGGTAATTTGAATACACTTAGGCCGGTTTTGTTCACCTTCTCCCGTAAAAGTTGAAATTTACAATTGGGAAAATTGCAGTTTCGAAAAATTCCCTGGAATATCTGTGTTTTTGGCCAAAACCTGTATTTTATTGTACTAGCTGGACCCGCGGCCTTGTTTGCGTTAGCCTCAGCCCATGGATACAAAATCGTATTTTAATTTTAATGTTTAAACATACGTGACATACCTTTCATTTAAAAATAAATATAAGTACGTATGTTCTGTCATTTTGCGTGATGTGGTAAACAAATTTTTTCTTTGTCCAATTTACAAAGTTTTAGTCAATTTTATTTTAAAAAATGTGTCCTGTATATTTCTCGAGTAAATATCCTATTAATTACAGAGAATTTTTTTTTCAAATTCATTTAGTCGTTCTCGCATGATGGTCAGGCCGAAACTGCTTCAATTGTAATATATAGGTATAGTGATGTATAGTGATTCACACGGACGATTTTTTGACAAAGTTCTAACTAGCTCTTAAGACTCCACCGATTCCGATTCAAACGAAACAAGAGATGAGTTCGACATTTTGTAAAAAAAAAATAGAACTTGATTTGTTTAAATTTCATTCTAACGCTTTAGAACTTGAATTTAGAACTTTGTTTGAATTAGAACTTCGATTAATTTGTACCGTCAATATTGGGGGTCTAGCTCTTTAGAACTCGGTTTATATATGATTTCATTTCTTGAACATACAAATTATGTCTGTTTTGAATGTTGTTTTTGTGTGAGAATATATAATTTTTTTTTTAAATAGTTTCTGCAATATTTGGATTTAAAAAAATGTCTTTGATCTTCACCTAGTGCTTGACGTATTTACTCAATGCCAGTACATGCTTCAGGTACAGGGACATAATTCCCCGGGACATAAGTCCCAACTTTTAGTTTTGACATTATGTCCCACCTTGGGACAATGACACTTTAAGGAATATTTTACTTGCGATTTATAGGGACTATAAGGCAAGTTATGCATTCGTAAAAAAAAAAAAATCTAACAATCAAACATGACATTACGATGATAGAGAAGTCAAAAAAAGTGGGTCCGGAAATTCCGCCCGTCTGTCTGTCTGTCTGTCTGTCTGTCTCTCTGTCCGTATCGATATCTACAGCCTAAACGGTTGGGCCGATTTGATTCAAACTTGGTATATAGAATTTTTAGAGTGCTCTACCCGACAATTTTTCGAATTGGCATTCTAGCCCCAAAACTAACGGTACCTGCCATATAACTTATAATAAAAAATCTATTTTTCTCGAAAACGGGCCCTACGATTTTGATAAAACTTTCAGAATGATGTTTTCTATGCAAAATCTATCTTTTAGTTTTAATGGATTTTTCAGAATTTTTTTTATGCCGGTACCTCCCATATGACCGGTTTTTTTTTTAAATCAGACTTTCTCGTTAACTAATTGACGGATTTTTATGAAATTTTCAATATATGTAGTGTTTTATAATTAAAATAATATTGCTTATTAAAATTTTCAAAAACATTTTTTGTTTATTTTGTTTTTTTTTTTTAATATTTTGAAAACGGATCTGTAGATTTTTTTAAATTTTTCTCCTCCTATAAACTATAGATTTCTTTAAATTGACATACTCGAAAAAATTTTAAAATATGTTTTCGAAAAGTTTTTCAAAAAAAAAAAACATTTTTTTGAAAAAACTGGTCGAACGATTTTGAAAAGAAAAATTCATAAAATAGAAAACCTCAAAAGAAATAAAATGGCTTACAACATTTTTTCCAAAAAACGTTATGAATAGTGTTTTTTTGATTTCATAAAAAATTTTCCCCAAAATTTTATTTCATATTGCTCGGCTAAGCCCTTTAGTCAAATAAAAGAAGGTGACAACCTAAATACATACCTACGTATTTTAAAGCATTTTATCATCATAAAAGCACACAGAATAAATAAGGAAGCCTATTTTTAAAACACAAAAACAACAAACAAATAAAAAACTATTCGATTACTACTGAATACAAAAATTTCAATCGAGAAAACAAAAGTTTACACCTACCTATAAATAAACAAAACCACTGTGTTAACTTTTAATATAGGTATTTTAGTACCTACCTTCCTTCCAACCTTATTATAGGTACCTAATATCCTTAAAAAATTCCATTAATACCTACCCACACCACACGTTTATCGATCCATCAAACATAATTAAGCTATTTTAATTAATTTGATTTCAAAAAGTAAATTATTCTTAATTATATACATAGGTATCTATACCTAGCATTATTGCCCTACTGCTGATTCCCACGAATATTTATGCCAGTTGTTCAAATTTTTCCATACCAAAATGAAAATTAAACTGAAAAAAGTCTTAGCAAATTATATTATAAACAGTAAACAACAAGTGGAAAGATGATACACTAAAAAACTGCAAAAGCTAACAATCCTACACATATATGTGTTTATCCCTTTGTCGTGACGCATGTTCGTTCGAGCTTCAAACCACAACGATTCTAAAGAAAATGCAACTCAAAAAAAAAACATTAAAATAAAATCTTTGTCAAAAAGACGCCTGCACTGTAAAAGGATTAGCACATAGGAGCAAGTACGTGCGACTCAGTCGTGCCTTTTATTTTGTAATAACAACGCTAGTTAACAATATAACGGCCTTCATGTGTTGTGGTGTATTATTTGGTGTTATACAAATGTCAACTGTCAAGCAAAAAATATTGGATTTAATAATAGAAGTAAGATATTTCGGTTGTTTTTTCATTCTTCTTTTAGACTGACACGTATACGTTGGTGTTTACACTGATTTGGACTACCCCGAATATTTTCAATACTTTCATATAAACTGTGCTGTTTTATTAGAAAGAAAATTGCGAAATTCCAAAAAAAAAAAATATATTAATCAATAAAAAACATTACCGCTAAAAAACATGATTGGGAATTGTTCTAAATTTTTAGTCCGTGAATAGCATTTTCATTTTCTAATGGGAAACGTCAAACTCAAAACTTATATACACTCTTCCATTCGTTACTTCATTCCTCCTACTTTTCTACACCCCTTACTATTTTTGTCAAAAACAAGAATGAAAAAACAATTGAAAATAGGAATAATGTAAACAAGGTCTAAAAAAATAAAACAAATCCAAAGTTTCCTCCTCAATTTCTACTATTTCCGGAAGTGTAGAAATTCACAAGTTAATCAACTCTCGAGTTGAAAATTTAAAGTTGAAACTGTCAACTTTGAGTGAAAAAAAGCAAATTCATAAGTTGAAAATAAAAATCCTCAAATTATGTTCAAATTTAGCTGCGTTTTATTATCGGATCTTTGTCGATAAATAAAACGATCCAGTTATTTTGTGTTCAATTCCCATTACAATACTGCAAAATGGCCATCTGTTTTTCAGAATTAGTACTTATTATTGAATCTTGAAATAGATCCAGATAGAAAGCAGAATTTAAAATTGTAATTGTAATACCTGCTAAGACATAATTCAGGTCCAGATCCGAAGATAATAAAACACAGATTTTGACTGAACAAAACCTCTCTAAGCCTCAACTCTTACTCTTAACAGCAAACAATACCTTTTTGTTCTTAAAAGTTCTCTTGAATTTTTTTAACCCCGTCGTCCTAGTCCTACCAAAGCGAAATCTGGAATTTCGGCAGAAATTTCGAGATTTAAAAACTAAGTTAATAAACATCTTGAAGATTTCGTATACCCAAAAATCTAGTTTTTCCCATAACTATTGACGCAAAAGTCGGGGCTTAGAACATTGCTCTCGGTTATAACCTTGTTTTGAAACATGTTCTATGTTTATATAATATATATATATATATACATATAATATTTTATATAATATTTCAAAAATACAGATTGATATAAAGAAGAAAAAACTAAATTTAAGTATGACAATTTCGTGTTACGTTAAATACTCTTATGTCCAAATTACACACAAAGTTATATGTAGCTCTCCGATAAGAGTTAATATTTCAACTATTCTCGGAATTATATGACCTGAACTCTCCGGATTTCGAAACTAGTTTTTGTTAGCTCTCTTTTTTTGTGGCACCCAGATTTCTAGCTCTTAAAAACCAAGTTTTATGATTATGATGGTAATTTAATTTTTTTATAGGTTATTTGAATTTGTGCAATAAATACATAAGAAATTGTGTCTTGAAAAATAAAAAAAAATATCTGCAGTCATTTGTAATCACAATTCTAAGTATCGTGGAAAACCACTACGGTGTCTTGGAGCGTCGTTTCCCAGTTCTTGCATATGACATCCGCTTAAAAATAAAGACAGTAATGATGGTTGTTACAGCATATTCAATAATGAATTACAAATTACATTATGCTCTTGATGAAAAGGCTGGAGTGCCAGCAGAGTTGCAGTCAAATTCATTACAATTTTTTTTACTACATCTATAAGCAAAAGCGGATGAGGGCGGTGCGAAATAAGGCCCCAGACAAAACGGCCCCAAAAGCAAAAATGAAATAAGGCCCCAAAAGTATATTAAAAAATACAACAACAACAAAAAAAATCTTTATTTTGGGATGTAATTTCACTTTTTGGGGCCTAATTACATTTTTAGAATTGGGGTTATATTTCATTATGAAAAAAGCCACTAGATAATATCAAAGAATAAAATAAGACCAAAAAAAATATGTCGAATACAAAAAAACGTTTCCTTTTGATTTAAAAAGTTTTGCATAATATAAACCAATTCTCGCACATACTCCAAATCCTATAGTGAGCCCAGGCAGGGGGGTTGCAGGGGGGAGCATGCCCCCCATACCTTCCTCATACTGATTGGGAGATAAAATCTCAGGAAATGCCTACGCAAAACTAGTTTAGGTTTTTTTTTATTTATTTTCTATTTTTTTTATTTTTTCAAAAAAAATTGGGGTCTTCTTTCTTTCATTAGGTTTTTGGGGTCTTTTTTCATTTTTGGGGCCTAATTTCAAAAAAGAAAAATATGGTTTTATTTCATTATGAAAAAATACCCATTTTTGGGGCCTTATTTAATTTTTGTTTTTGGGGCCGTTTTGTCTGGGCCTTATTTCGCACCGCCGCGGATAAGGGCATTTCGCCGCCCTAGGCAGAGCTATAAATTGCCGCCCTTACCCAACTTTTTTTTAACTCATGACCACTACCCGTTCAGTGTCGCTCATTTCGAAACTATTGAAATTGAGATTGATTGGATTGCTTTTGTTTGATTGAAATCATCAATTTTTTACAGTGAATGGGTTAAAAAGACCGAATAAATCACGATTGACACAGCTCTAGTACGCTTTCAAATAAAAAAGTCATATACTCGCAAAGAACTCAAGTAGCATTATATCCAGCATTAAATCTAGTGTGGGCGTTGAAAAATTTGGCAGCCCCTTAAAATCTACCGGCCTAGGCAGCTGCCTATGTATGTCGCCTATGTCGCTAATCCACCACTGATCTATAGTGATAACTCAGGTGAAAAGTTAAATTCTTTGACCCTACTAACAATGACAACTGATGCATGGGCAGTCCAATACTGCTTTTCTGAAATTTCGTTGTGAATCTGGGAACGGCCTTCAATTTCGTCCAATTTTTTGGCATTTTGCAGATAATGAAGATAATCTGTCACTATAGCGATGGTCCTGGCAGTGTCTGTTGTAGTGCTAGCTGCAAATATGGCTGATGTGGATGCAAATCCGTCTGTTCTGATGATAGTGGCTGCAAAATGCATAGCAGCTAAAAGTCCTCTTTCATCTTGCTTGAACCTTGATCCAGTTTGCACGCCGATTTTTATCACCATTAAATTCTGTGGCTTTGTATGTTAAATTTGAAGAAAATTTAATTAAAAAAAAAAACGTCACGCATTAATAGAGAAATTTAAAATTAACAATGGAGGTATTAATTGAATTTGACACATGAAGCATAGCAATGTAAGTTAAACGGATTTCTAGCTAGAATTTTCAGTTTAAAAGTTGTTTCAAAACTTCAATATTTTACCTTAGCACCTGGCTCTCAAGTACCGTTTTTAGTGATAACCTGTAAGTGTAATTGCTATATAGCCTATACAATATATGTTATTCATTCGTTATACTTAAGTGTTTAGTCAATTTAATTCTACCAAAATGAATAGCTAAACACTATAGGATATGTATGACGAGTGAAAGACATAATCTTACATTAGAAGGGAATTTATTTCACACTATTCTAACAAAATATCTATTTATGTAAGTTATGTATCTATGTACATTTCTCTGGAGCATTACACTGGTTTTCCATTATGTGTTCTTTCATTTTTGTATAAAATGAATGAAATAAAAATAAAAATAAGGGGACCCAAAACTGTCCCTTGCGGTACTCCTGACGCGACCTAGGAAAGAAAGGAAAAAGGAATAATATTCACAACTCCGCTATGAGGTCTTTTATTAAATTTACAATCAAAGGTCATCCTGGAAATCTAATTTTCGCTTAAAAAAATACATCTATTATGACCAACTTTGTGAAATTGGCCGACTTTAAATAAACCCATGTTGATTTGATACTATCCGCGATTTTAAGTCAAATGATAGGTATACATTTATTTAAGCATTTTTCGAAAATTAAAGACAATATATTTAAATTACATGGATATACTGGCTTGTATTTTAAATTTAGGAAATTGGTACGTTTTTTATAAATAGAGTTCACATGTGTCAGTATGGCTTCCGCTGGAACCGTTCCACTGGTGATCTGATGGCATATCTCACTGAACAGTGGAACAAATCTTTACATCGCTTTGGTGAAAGTAAGATTATTGCTCTTGATATCTCCAAGGCATTTGATAGAGTTTGGCATGAAGTTCTTTTATCGAAAATGAGTGCTTTAAGGATTAATGATACTCTTGTTCGTTGGATTAGAAGCTTCTGGACCGTTCAATACAAGTTGTTTCATATTCGTTCGATAATTCACGTCCTTCGCCTTCGGACGTACAATTGCAACGGTACCGTATGTCAAGCTCATTAAACTCCGATTTTACAGTATTGTCAAATGGGGTAATAGGAATCGTGTGGAGATGCTTCGAAAAGCTAAACATACAATGCCATTGTCCATGAATGGCACTTACATCAAAGAAACCGAAAATCTCTCAGTAATCGGTATGTGTGTTAACGACGACCTCCGTTGGAACGATCATATATTTGAGATTGCTAAGAATGCTGCTAAGTGCTTAGGTTTTCTGTATCGGTGTAAGAAGTATTTTTGCCCATCTGATCTGGCTACAATTTATAAAGCGTTTATACGCCCTAAACTCGAGTATAACTCCCACCTTTGGGCAGGTGCTTCGCAAACATCGCTTCACCTACTTGATAGAATACAAAATTGAGCGTTAAGATTGATATGAAATAGAACTGCCGCTGAAACAATTGCCCCTCTCCAACACCGACGCAATGTTTCATTTCTTTCCTTATTTTATCGTTTCTTTTACAAAAAATGTTCACTCGAAGTAGCCAGTTGTATTCCTCCCCTTAAAAGTTTCGCCCGTAATACTTGTCTCGCAAGGAATGCTCATCAGTTCACCCTTGAGCCCAATTTCGGACGTAAAGTGAAATATAGGGATTCTTTTTTTAGCCGAACAACACGAATTTGGAATAGTTTACCCTGCGAGATTTTCCCTTGCCATTTTGATCTGCAAGCATTCAAAACCAATGTTAATCGACACCTCCTATCTTTCCCCTCCCTATCTTCTAATGCCTCGCAGTGGGCTCTACAATAAGAGGGAAACAAAATAGTCCCTTGTGCGCGCGTTAATTATAAAAAAAACAAACATATTGAGTTCAATTTAAATTAAATATTTTTAGTTTACTAGCAGACGACTAAAAAATGCTTAAAAGGTAAAAAAAAATACTTTTGTATTGAAATGTAACAAAAATTTGCAATAAATAAAAGGTATTGAATTGTTTGCTTTTATTTAAAAATGCTAATTTAGATATAAGCTGTGTTTCATTATCTACAAGGATCCATATATATAGATCCAGATCCAGATCATTAATATTTTGTGTGTTCAATTCCCAATACAACAATGTAATAGTGCCATCTGTTTTTCACAATAAGTACTATTTTTTGGATCTTGAAATAGATCCAGGTAGAAAGCAGGATTTCAAATTGTTATTGTAATACGTTCTAACACTTAATCCAGATCCAGATCCGAGGAAAATAAAACACAGCTATTAATGCCTTTGATATATCGATTCTAATATTCTATTCTATTATTTTTATTATACAACTGAACGGTTTTTTAAAGCCATACAAAAATGTACGTCACTACATTTTATGGATTTATATTTAGGAAATAATCGTGAAAGGCACAGACCTCTTGCCATCTTGCCAACAAAATATTTCCAGTGCCGCGGCGCGGCGGCGTCACGAAATATTTCTATCCAAACTGATTGTCACAATATATATAAAAACTTAATTGCGCGGCATCAGCTTCAAATTTAATAGATACCGTAATTTCCCCCCCAAAACTATTTATCAACATTATTATTTGTTCGACAACTTTTCTCTCATAACTTTTTGCGCCAAACGAAGTCTCACACTATCGGCTATTGCCGGTGATGATGGGCTTGTTCTTCTGAAATTAATAAGAAAACCAAAAAACAACAACAACATATCAAAACGGCCTGAAAAGTAAGTCTTAACTTCTGGGAAATTCACACTGTAGTACTTTACTGATTCTCTGCAATATATGGCTTAAAGACATGACTATACACTAAGTTAGTTGGCTTGGCTGAATATAGCCTGTTTAACGCTGTTGTTTGCGCCGTGATACAGGCTAAGGCTGTCACTTGAACGGACGTATCTTAGACGACACACACTTTGTGTGTCATTCAGGAAAAAAAAGAACAACAATAGCAACATACAACACATACTATTTGTTTTGGCCAAGTTGCTAGTTGCTACTGCCACCATTCGGTAAACAGGTAGCAGCATTATATTATCACTTGCATAGATATGCACCTTCCTGGGGAGACAAAAAAAGTTAATAATGCAATTCTGAACAAGGTGCGCACTGCACTGCGATGACAGAAGATAAACGTTTCCATGGTGCACCTTCTGACTCTTTCATTCAGCAAATACACCGCACACAACCTGTCATTCTTTAATGAGAGCTTTTTTTTATAATTTTTTTCTTTTTTTTTGTCCAATTGCAGGAACGGAACAAATGCATGCATCAACCTTCGACAGGTCCGGATAGCAACAACAACAACAACAAATTCACCAATAAAACCTTAATATGTAAATTTTGTCGATATCGTGGGGAATTCGTGCGGTTTTCGTGCTGAAAATAATTACAAAATTAAATTAATTCATGCCGAATGGATACACCCTGTGATTTTGTGGAAAAAAATTGTTTTTTTTTATTGTAATTGAATTGTTCGGTGTAAAACGTGAGTGCTTTGAGTGAAATAAAAAAATCGAGAAATATCGAGTTATTTTACTCGTTACTTTGGTGTTTTTACGTCAAATATTTGACAGATTTCGAGGTAACCAATAGGCGGTGTTGTTTTGTGGTCTGAGGCCTGGATACATCGAAATGGCAGTATCCTGCCCTGAAGTGATGTACGGTGCTTATTATCCATATCTATATGGCCGTGCTGGACCCAGTAGATCGTTCTATCAATATGAAAGGGTGAGTTCGTTAAAATGAATGCTTGATTATCAAAAAAATAAACAATGCAGTATACCTTCGCCTATTAAAAACTAATTGAAGAATATTTAAAAAAAGGAATTTAATTTGCATGAATCACAAGATACAACTATAGGCGGTTGTTTTATTCGCTGTTAAGAGGTTGCACATAATGCTGAATGGAAATGCCACCGAGTTGGTATTTAATAACTGGTTGTTATTTTTGTTGTTGTTTTTTTTTTACATTTTTTTATCCGCCATCGTGATGAAGTAAAACCTCTTCAGCCGGAGTTGGTATAGAAGAGTAATTATGTTAATAGGGGGCTTGGCGTTTTAATAAAAGCCGAAGCTGCTCATGATGTACGTATATAACGAGTGTGCTTAATTTATGCAGTTGGAGTGTACTTACTGTAGATATAAGCTTTTGGCATGGCAGTATCATGGTGGCCATGGTACCTTGGTGCCGTAATTAATTGGAAAATATTTTCTTAGAGAGAATTTCTTCGGTTTTTTTTTTGCATTTTGGCTTATGGGGATTTCCAGATAATTATAAGAAGTGCAATTAGGTTTTTTCTCCCCAAGTTTGAATAAATTGTTGGTAACTCTGGATACCTTTAGGTTCATCGCTGGACCGTTTGGAATGTTTTTCGCTATATTTGTGTATAAAATTAGTTTGTGGGTTACCAACTTAGAATCGGATTTCACATTTTAGAATGATCCTGTGTTCTAACATTAAGGTTATAGATTGAAAGTACATTCGAGTCGAAAAAAGCCGGTGTCTTGATTCATATATAGGTATCGTTTTTCAGTTCGTATTTGAATTTATGTTCTTTTAAATAATTGGCTAAGCTATAGGTTAGGCTTAGCAAATTATCTTCAAACTCAAAAGTATTTGTTTAAAATCTAATCAGAGGAATATAGTAGTTTCCGCAATATAGGAGGTGCACGAATGGTCGAATAGAATATAAATTTCATCAACTGTTAAAATGCCGACTAAAGTTTGATCGACAAAAAAAAGTTGTCAGTTTAAAATCCAGACTATTTAGGTAAATGTCGATTGAAAAGTTGTCGGTAAAAATGTCGACTTTTATTCAAAATACAATAAAAAGAGAAATCCTCTCTTTTAATGTGTCAATTCAATTTTATGATTAAATAATCCAATTCTATAAAATAAAAAAAAGATTTTTTTTCTAAGTCCTCTATACAAAACCTCATATTTTCTTTTCGTAAAAAATTGTAGTTGTACGCATAATACAATAAAATTTGTTTTTACTTTCACATCACCAACCATCTCTTTAATTTTTTATAAACGATAAACGCAAACCCGTCAGTTACTATTTTGTCTTTATTTATTATAAGCAGGGCCCGATCTAGCGGGAGGGCAAGCCAGGCAATTGCCCAGAGTGGCAAAAATTAGGGGTGGTATAATTTAGTGCGATTGGCGACCTTCATAATTATTCGTTTATTCCATTCAAAAACCATAAATAAACCTGTCGAATAAAAGCCAGAAAATTTAAAAATGACAACAAGCACGAAACAACAATTTAACATACAAAGCGATTTTTTTTTTTAAATTTAGTTTTAACAAGTAAAGTAATTTGTGTAGCACGAATTACTTTCGTTAAATTTGTTATTGTTGAAATTTTCCTAGATTTGATTTGATTTTGCCAGAGGTCGGACCAACATTTTAAAAACTGGCCAAAGTTTAAATGTTGTACCAGAAAATTAAAATTGGACATACGTTAGACATTTTTTTTTGGCAAAATTGCCGAAAATACGCATTGGTTAGAGTCTTTCATATGCTTATCCTACCTACATTAGGTATATTTAGATGTGAATGTTTTTATAATTGGATGTTTGGATGTTTGGGTGTTTGTTCTTCAATCATCCTTCAACGGCTGAAAGGATTTGGATGAAATTTAGCCCAAAAAGAGGCAGTTTTGTTATGTGATCATCGTCAAAAATATATAAGGTCGAAATATTTTTTTTACTACTTTATAGTTATATATATGTGAATACTTAATAAAATATAAATTGTATAATAATACTATTTACATTATCGTTGCATAAGACCATGTTTTTAATCATTGTTAATCCATTTTAATTTTTTTTAAAACCATCAAAACAAAACAAAATATAATTTGAATAACGACTTGAATTCCTAACAAACTTTGACTTTGACAGATCAACAATCTCAATTCATATCATGTACATAAGTTCGAAATATGTAGTTACAAATCGTAACTATTTGACATTTCAACAATGCATTTTGGAATATCATGTAGTTACAAAACGCCACATATTTTGACTAAGGTGTCATATGGGTTCGTCTTGGCAACATTTTACATGTTTTTGGTGGGATTTCACTACTTTGTGTAATTTGCTTATGACAATATTTTTTTCCTTTTTTCGGGGTATTTCTTGCCCTTTTTTTATTTTTTATAACAAGTAGTCCCTATATTAATTTTCATACCTATAGTTCGTCTAGGCGGTGTGGCCTACCGTGCCACAAATGTGAATATTTTACTACAACAATAATAGATACGATTACATATGGTTTAAAATGTTAACCTTCTTTTTTAAAGTCGATTAAAAATTCCTCCATCTCTGCTCTAAGTTGTGACCAATAATGTGTCATTGCAAATATTAATTTTGCCTGGAGCGGCCAAAATGCTGGATCGGACCCTCATTATAAGTAAAGTAACACTGCTTCATATTGTCTTTCATTGAATGACCAATATTTACAGAAGGTTGTAGGTCGATATGATTAAAATAATAATGTTAATACTAAAACTAACAGTTATCGGAGTGTGGCTTGTTGGTCGACAATGGCAAAGTGAATGATGTTCACATGCATATGCGGCACTTTGCCACTGCCGATCTTTTACGAGTCGATGTTTTCAAAATCGAATTTATAACAGTCAAAATTTTGATGAGTCGGTATATTTACCGATCGAATTTTCGAAAGTGTCGACATTATGACAGTCGATTTTTTTAAATCGACATTTTAAAAATCGGCAAATCGTACCCAACCCGTTTCCAACTTTATGGAGTTTTCGTTTACGAATTATAAAATAAATTTCAAACTTAAAACAAAAACTCTTATGTATAGCATACCTAAATATGTTATTATTTCACCGACACTGACGTTGACTCCAGCTTAAATTCATGGAATCAAAAAACTCTGCAAAAAATATTGTAATGTCCAAAAGGCTTTGAAAATGTTTGGTAATTTAAAAAAAAAGTACGGAGTTTTCTCGTCTTCAACGATTCTTCTGCTGTCAGTTCTTAAGATTTGGTCCCAGCCAAATTTGCGGCAGATATTAGGCGTTTTTCTTTATTAACTCAAAAAAGGTTTCTGAACAGAGTCTGAGCATTCTGAGCATACTCTGATAATTATCTGAACCGAGAATGGTCTGAGCGTTCAGATATATTTTTGAAATACGTTTGAGCACTTTTCTGTCACAAATTGTCATTTTTGATATGGCTCTTTCACAGGCGGCAATATTATGCATATAATATCTACTTTTGTCTCTTTCAATTTGGCTTGTATTTTTCGAAGAGTATTGTAGGCAATGTTCATGGAATAAAGTGAAATAGCCTACAACTCTAAAGTGACGTTAGTTAGCATATACAAGAGGGGTTTTTATTTTTAAGCTCTGAGCAGAGCACGGAGTAGAGCCTGAGCAAATCGATTACGCTCTGAGCAGAGTATGATCAGAGCTCTCCGATCTAAAAAAGAAACACACTTGAGCACTGAATTGTCAGATTTTTTTGAATGTCAAAAGAAATTAATTTTCTTACTTGTTGTTGAAGTTTTAAGTGTTTTAAGAAAAGAAATTGAAAAAAAAATGGATAAAGCAATTATTCTACGAGAAGCTTACAATTTATTTTTTTGTATCCGATGAGGAATCATTTCAAGTAAATCATTCAAGACGTATCACAAAAAATTACGCCATTTTAATGTTTGTTGTTTGTTCTTTCTTTCCAACAAAACAAGTCTTTTGTCAAAACACAAAAAAACGAGTGAAGTTGGCCGCGCTCAGCCTTTTACTCCATGTGCTTGGTCATTTTATTCTGAGCTCATAGAGCGCGCTCCGATCGAGCTCTGATTGAAAAAATAAACACAAGATGAGCGCTCAGAATGCTCCGAGTTAAAAAAACAAACACAGATCTTTTTTTGACAGCTCAGTGCCCTGCTCCCCTAATGGTTCTCAGAACACGCTCTGATCATTCTCTGAACGAAAAAAGAAATGCAACTTTGATGATCTGAACGCTCTGAGCGAAAAAAGAATTACAACTTTTTTTTGACAACTCAGACTCTGCTCTGAACGAAAAAAGAAAAACGATATTATAACTCCTCTTATAACTCGAAAATCTAAATGATTTTTTGGAATCAATCTGCTATCAGAATCGTTCAGTCGCAAGAGTATTGAAAGGTCATAACATTCACCAATCCATCGTTTTAACGAAAGTAAGATTATTGCACTTGATATTTCTAAGATATTTAAAAGTGTTTGCCATCAAGCCCTTCGATGAAGCTCTTCTTCGTTCGATTAGTAGTTACATTTTGGACCGCTTAATACAAGAACTGTTGGACGGGTTCACGCCCGATATTTGCAAAATAAATATTGGTTTTCTGTCCCTGACACTCTTCCTAAAATTTATCAACGACCTCCTGTTTGAAATAACTAATGCTAATCCAATAAATAGTTTTTCTAACGACAGCACTCTCAGCTTCTCAAATTGATTTCCACACTCTCATCCATGTTTTTCGGATGTGGATCTGCAACGGCAGTGATTATGCTGAAGACATTGTCCAATGGGAAAAAAGAAGAAAGAAGTACTTAATATTCTCTTTTGTTGTTAAAGCGAATGGTATACTTTGCAATTTCACCTTCCATGAGGGGCACTTCCATCGAAGAAACAGTGAATTTGCATTACAGTACAGACCACGAAAGCGCCGGGTACCAGCTAGTATGAAACAATAAATAAGTTTAAGAGTTCTCTCTTTATTTTTCTAACAAGACGCAAACCCGGTGCCGCTGCGGCACCACGCATTAAAAAGACGCAAATTGGCACCGGGCCTTACTATTTAAAACTAAGGAACTTGCATATGATTTCTCAAGGATCTAATTGTTTTAGTCTTAACGCTTAACCTCTTATTTCTTCTCCTTTTTTTGGTAATTAACGCGTGCACAAAGGACTATTTGTTTCCCTTTCAATGTAGAGCACACTGCGATTTAGTTTAGACTTAGAGTATTAACGATTACTCTAAGTCCTTGCAGCACTTGCTCGTAAATAAGCACTTTGTTATAGACATAGACTTATTCCCTTTTCTTTTTTATAGTGCATCTTCCATTTTTACTCAGTATCAAGAGTTATGTCATTGCTAGGGTATTAGTATCCATTTAATAAAGATGTTTGCATATTGTTAACATTCCTCGAAGTTAATTTGACATGTGTTGAGTTGGACTCGTTTTAATAAGGGTTCAGTAGCTATTTGGTTACGTTTTTTCGATTGAGCCGGCTGCTGCAAGTATGGCTGTAGTATATATGGCTATCATAAACTTCTCATTCTTGAGGTAATACATATCTCGTAAATAAAGTAGCAACAATACAGGCTCAAGCACACTTCCTTGTGGAATACCAGCATTTATTCCATTACTTTAATTTAAATCCCCTAGAGATTTTTCCATTCTCCATATTGTGTTAGACCACCGAGATGAGTATACTCTTACAACTTTTTTTGAATTTCTGTTTGCATTTTTGAGTTAACCGGAATTCCAAATAGTTTTGTGTTGAGGAGCGTGGGATTGCTGCCAATGTTGCGTAAATTTTTTCGAGTAAAAGTTCTTTAATTTCTAATGAGACATTTTCCTGGTTATGAATTGAATTTCTGCTGATTTGCGGATTGTTATTCTATACAGATTTTTCAACGACTTTATTTAATTTGTCCACTTCTTCTTTAATTCTATGCTATGAGACTTCAACATATTTTCTTAGGAATTTGCACGAACAACTGTTTTGTTGTTTGTAAGAAATGGCGCAGTTTCCTTTATAAGTTTAGTGCCAAAATGACTGGCACTGGCAATCAGTAAGAATAAAGAGGATCCACCTCTTGTTCTATCAAATGGATTAAACGTACGATAGGCAGAATATCCTTTTATATTGATGAAAGTATGCTTCTTTAAGTGCGTTTGAGAAATAAGGCGGCCGTAGGAACACCTACCTCATCTAGTCAATGAAAAATGTTGCCATAAATAAATGACAAATTAAATGAAATGTACAAACCGCAGGTCGGATAAACTTTTTCTTGTCTCTTTGGCGGTAAAATGACCACTTCCGGTTGAGTTTTTGGTGCTGGTTTATCTCATTGGGATCGAGTTAATGAACAAATGGGATATCATATGAAACTTAGACCATCTCGGTACATCTTAAGTTTGTCAGACCAGCAGATTCTTAATGTAGACGGTCTAAGGTTTCATTTGATACCCCATTTGTTGGTTGAACCGATGAGGTAAGCCAACACCAAACCGGAAGTGGCCATTTTACCGCCAAAGGGACAAGAAAAGCATGTCCGACCAACGGTTTTGTACATCTTATGTAATTTGCCATTTATCTATGGT
The DNA here is from genome assembly GCA_963971375.1 of Platycheirus rosarum. NCBI lineage: Eukaryota > Metazoa > Arthropoda > Insecta > Diptera > Syrphidae > Platycheirus > Platycheirus rosarum. The sequence goes on along the minus strand of OZ020510.1, from coordinate 26,306,251 downwards.
AAATTTTTCCATTGACTTGATGGGGTAGGTGTTCCTATACGGCCGCCTCACGGACTACTAAGAACGAATGTTTTTGTTTTCTTTTTATTTCAATATTTATTTTGTATTGACATAACTAACTTACTGCTAGACAAAAATTCTTAAAATCTAGCTTAAATATTAATTTAACTAACTTACTGGACCTATGCGGGCAATCTAAATCAATCGCTATCTAATTGCCTTTCGGCGTAAAACTAACTTACATGAAGAAACTATAATATTTTGTTTTTAATCCAGAAAACTTAGACTAACTGGTTTTCATATCATTTATTATTATTTTTATTTCTTAAGACTGCCTTAATCTACTTAAAATAAACTATGACCGAATGTAAAAGCAGATTCGTATCCTTTTATGTTTGGCTGATCCATAATTTCCCATAATGTCTGATTCTTATGCTTAAAGACCGAATCATGTTCCTAGAATCAAAATAGATATAATCAGTTCCTAAATTATCTCTTTCCAATTTAAAGGTATATTTCTACCAAAACTCATATCTATCTATGAGATACTCTGCCGAACTCCAATACGAAAACCGTTCACGGCAAACCCTTCCCGCCAAAAATCCAATAACATCAATTTCAATTTGGTTTTATTTCATAGTCTGTCGTCTCTGGATTTCCCACACTCCCTATATCATGTCGATTATTTGTGTGATAAAATGGAAACACGCAAAAGAAATGCCAAAACTATCAAAAGCGGCCAATTGCCGGTAAAACACCGCCGAGTACAACCCCGATTAAGTTCATTAGCATTCGTATGTTATGCTACAAGAAAAGGACGACGCGACAACGCAACGACTGGGCCCGACCATCATCATCAGCCGATATTCGCCATTTATATACATCTATAGTGATTCCCAATGCTTTACTTTCCTCTTCCGCTGCCATTTTGCATGAATCCGACCAAATGTGCGTTGAACACGGCTGCTGACTGCTGGAGCAAAGTTTAGGTAAAATTATTAGGTGAGTTGATTTTTTTGGGAAGAACTTCATGTTTGCGTCTTCTTTGGCGAGTTTGCACGAAGCAGCAACCACCAATGTGCGAAGTAAGTCACATAAAATAAATCACCGCAAAAGGGACCGTCGTCGTCGTCGTTGTCTTCCTCGTCATTGATGTCTCCACAATAGCCAGCACTTTGTATATGCACTCGCAAACTCCTCGACCCACAAAGTGGATATGCGCGCACAACAAAAGTGGAGGATGACAGGGATCGTGTTTGGCGATTATCCCTATCTGATCACCGGTTAGTTGCGTTCGATATACAAATTTTCGATCTCGAAGCTCAAATCAGACACAGGCCAGGGATTTACTATAAATTACCGAAAACACGATGAGTAACCTAACGACCGAGATTGTGCGGACCCCAGAAAGTCAGTCTCTTTCTTCTTATTGAACCTTCTCATCTGGGCGATTATATAGTCGTCCTCGAGCGACGACATCTAACTGCCTTAACATATCCGATATTCCACTGCAATCAGCCCTCGCACAGGACCGCATTATGTATTGTGTTCGATAATGATGTGTTCAAGGCCGTTTAAAGTGTGGGCCTCACATTTTGAGACATTTAAGCACTATAGTCTCCTCAAAAAGTAATTATGAGAATGCGTTTTAATAATTGTCAAACGAGCTATCAAATTAGCTGTCAAAACTTGGAAACAAATTTCGAATTTGTTGTTTAGGAAATTTTGGCAAATTACCATGTATATTTGTTTTTAAAAATCACGTGTTTTAGAATGGTAGGTGATTTCATAGTCGACTATGCAAACATTCGTGGACTTAGGAAAAATGTCTATGCTGCCTATGTCCACTCTTTGATGAACAGACCAGCTGTATTGGCACTAAGTGAAACACAAGTTGGGGAAAATACCGATCATTCGGAATTTTCCCTGCATGGGTATTCACTTGTGACTTTATTCTTTGCCAAACATGGCCTCGCCGTTTACATAAGGAATGATGTTGCATACCAACTTCAACCACAATTCGGTCTGTGTGTAAACACGGAATTCAATTTCATTTGGTTAAAATTAACGATTAATAAGCGCATTATTCATATATGTTTTCTTTATAGAAGCCCAAATTTAGACAGAGTTTCAACTTCTTACGAATTTGATGCTTTGTCTGACTCCATTCAAGGAATTGTTTCCCGTTACCCTCACACTGAAATCGTTATTACGGGCGATTTCAATGTACACAATTCCAGTTGGGTTCGCTTTTCTGGCCAGACAACACCCGAAGGAAGGTATGTTGAGATTTTCGCTGAGTTAAACCATCTTACTCAGCTCGTTGATGAGCCAACCCGAATTCCTGACATTGCAGGTCAAACCCCCAACACTCTAGACTTGTTTCTTAAGGAGAACCGTTTGGCAATACGAGAAAGCCAACTGGGACGGCCTCAATAACTATTTCAGGACCTTTAACTGGTCACTATGCTTCCTCGATAGTGACATTGATTCCAGCGCAGACATGGTTACAAATTTAATTCTTTTAGGAATGAGAAATTTTATCCCAAACAGGTCGAAGAGTATCAAACCTAAGGAAAACTCATGGTTTGATTCGAGCTGTAGAGAGGCTATCAGGTTAAGAAATGTAAGTTTCCGTTGTTACAAAGCCAACATCACTGAGGAAAACCGGAAAAAGTTTCAGCAAGCTAGAAAGGCCTGCAATGTTCATATTCGAAAAACCAAATTTTTACATGAGCAACAACTTCGGCAAAAAATACTACAATGTCCCAAAGGCAGTAAAAATTTTTGGTCATTTGTAAAAAAAAGTAAAGAATTCTTCGTCATCATCAGTTCCTACGCTCGTCTCCAACGATACTCCTGCTGTTAGTTCTCAAGAAAAAGCAGATCTGCTTGCTGCCCAATTCGCGTCAAACTCAACACTGGCCGCAGGCGTCAGAACTCCTCCTGTACTCGAGAGCGTAAATGATTTTATGGGACCAATCTTCTTTAGCACTCGTTCAGTCGCAAGAGTATTGAAAGATCTCAATATAAATAAATCCGCTGGCCCGGACTGTATCCCCGTTATTGTTCTGAAGGGGTGTTCTTCGACGCTGGCAAAACCTTTGCGTAAGCTTTTCCATCGGTCCTATTCCTCTGGACTCTTTCCGAGTGCATGGAAAACAGCATTTGTCCAGCCTATCCCCACAAAAGGCGAATCTTCAAACTACCGACCAATTGCACTAACGTCCCTTCTTTCTAAGGTCATGGAAACCCTGATTAATTTTCAGCTTAAGAAATATCTCGAAGAACGAAAGCTTCTTAATGACCGGCAGTACGGCTTTTAGCAACAGGTCCACTGGTGATTTGATGGTATATCTCACCGAAAAGTGGAACCAATCTCTCCATCGTTTTGGGGAAAGCAAAACTATTGCACTTGATATTTCTAAGGCATTTGATAGAGTTTGGCACCAAGCCCTTTTATCGAAAATGCGTGCATTTGGACTCGATGAATCTCTTCTTCGTTGGATTAGTAATTACCTTTCGAACCGCTCAATTCAAGTTGTATTGGACGGTTTCAAATCTGATATTCACAAAGTAAATGCTGGTATGCCCCAGGGCTCTGTTTTGTCTCCGACTCTTTTCCTTATATTTACCAATGACTTATTATCTGAAACAACTAATCCAATCAATGGTTTTGCTGACGACAGTACTCTCAGCTTTTCATATTCGTTTCCAGAATCACATCCATGTTCTTCGGATGTTGAACTGCAACGGCAGCGTATGATAAGTTCATTAAATTCTGGCCTTGACAGCATTGTACAAGAAATCGCGTAGAATTTAATGCTTCTAAAACTCAATGTTGTCTTTTGTCGTTAAAGCAAAACATACCTCCAATGCCACTATCCATGAGCGGCACTTGCATTGAAGAAACAGAACACCTCTCAGATCTCGGTATGTGCATTACAGACCACCTTCTGTGGAATGACCACATATTTGACATCGCAAATAATGCTGCGAGGTGTTTAGGTTTCCTTCGAAGATGCAAGAAGTTCTTCACCCCGTCTGATTTGGCATTAGTACATAAAGCATATATTCGACCGAATCTCGAGTATAATTCCAATATTTGGGAAGGAGCTCCTATAACACACTTGAGTTTTCTAGATAGAATTCAAAAAAAGCTTTGAAAATGATAGGCGATCGAACAATAACAGAAACATTTACATCTCTTGAGCACAGCCGTAATGTTTCGTGCCTTTCGTTATTTTATCGTTATTTTTACAAACAATGCTCTAGCGAAATAGCCAGCTGCATTCCTCCCCTGAAACGATTCAACCGTAATACTCGAACTGCTAGGAATGCCCATCAGTTTACCCTTGAGCCTAACTTCGGACGTACTGTTAAGTATAGAGATTCGTTCCTTAGGTACGACTAATGTGGAATGGCTTGCCAGGCTCTGTTTTTCCCTCCCATTTTGATATGCAGAACTTAAAACTAATGTGCATCGGTATCTCCTCTTTTATCCCTCCTCATTTCCCTAATGCTCGTGCGGTGTTTAAACATTTTAAGGGTACACACAAACCCCTTTCGCGCGTGTAAATTATTAAAAAAAAAAAAACGCTGAAATGCCCAAACGAAACGTCAACTTGTATACATCTTTCAAAGTTAAGGCCCAACTTTCAAAACCACATGCGTTGATGATAATTACACCCAAAAATCAAAGTCATATGGCATTAGATATATGTAATGGCAACATCCACCGTTCAATAAAATTTGTTAAAGATGAGGTTTTTCATTATGAATCGCTCTGACACATGCGAATTTGATAGCTATGGCTTTTCAAAGTAGCCATGTTCTTTATAGTTATTTAGCCAGTTCACATTTCTTGAGATTTTGGAGTGGTCAAGAAATTTTCTCAGTCATTTTTGATGATACATATGTGAAATTGTGAACACAATCTTTGTATATGAAATCTATATTACTATCATGGGGAGATTTTTTGTGTAGTCCCTCTATAGAGCTGAAGCAGAACTAATTTCCACAACTTGTGGAATGTAAGAGAATGAAGAGGCATGTTGCACCAAGAGAGAATATTATAAGTGCATATCACATTAAGAGGGTGAAGGAGGCGTTTAATTTACTTAGGTTAGGGGTGGAAACATGGTTTTGCTGTCAAGTTTTGAAGTGAAGGTAGAAAAATAATGTAGGGGTGGAAAAAATGCATTCTTGGAACAAGTATTGAGTATTGAGTACGGTAAGTAAATCATCGAGACGACGAGTAAAATAACACGTTGCCACTTTTTGAAATATGTATCGTGTAAGGTAATAAAATTATAAAGGGACCTTGAGTAAAACAAGACGTTGTCACTTTTTCAAATGATGGTAGTAAAATAATGTCGTTAAATGCTTTTAGAAATTTTTACTTATTACTATTATTGCGTTTAAATGTGAAGTATAAGGTAAAAATGTAAAAGTTTGTGAAGTGTTTGTAAATACATAGGCGCAAAATTTTAAACATCATTCATTTTAGCAATAAAACCGACTGTAGTTAAAGAAGTTATTTAGATACGGGCCCTTGTTTAACATTTTCTCAATTTTAAACAAGATAAGCAACCCTGACAACTAGTGTGGTGTGTGATTACGTAACGTAATGTAAAAAAAATTTCCAGGAGGCCAATTCCCGATCTGTGAAAATATGAAATGATAAAAATGTATCATAATGCGTTGGAAGTGTTTGTAATCAATATTTAGTAATTAAACATTAACAAATGTCGTAAAAGAATAAAAAAAATAATATAATTAATTAAACAAATAAAAAAAGAATGGAAATTGCAGTATAATGAATCGGTCCACCATTATTTGCCTTCGCCATACACCGTTACTTGATCTCAAAACTGCGGGGCTCTTCATGGGATGTTTTGGTTGTGAAAAGTAATTCACCATTTTGAAAAGTTTTTGACGCTTGTTTTCCTTTTTTAATACATCTGGATCGAATTTAACTTCAAAACGTCAAAAAAACTACCATTGCACAGTTTCACAGATTGGGAATCGACCCCAACACGGCTTACTATTGACAGAATAAGACACTTATTTTTTTGGTACGAAATTACAAAATGTCGTCCGGTTAAAGTATACTTTAAAAAGATAAACAAGTGGTTTGCTCGTTTTAAGGTTAGACAAGTTGTTTAAGGTTAAAGTATACTTTATGTCGTTTAAAATTAACATAAAGTTTTATATTTTGTTTTTAGAGCCGACGCCCATTTTAAAATTGATTTAGAGTAGGTTTTAATTGTTTAAAATTTTGCGCCATAGTGTTATTTGATTTAATTGTAAAGGAAAAGAGAAAAAAAACCATTACATTTATATTGTTTATGCAGTTTGAGAAAATTGTAAAGAAGAAATAAATTAAGATTTTATTAAATTAAAAAAATAATTTTAAAGCAAAAGAATTGTGAAGTAAAAAAATATACCTATTATTTTGTTTTGAAAATTGTAAAGAAGAAAATAAAAGAAATGTATTTATTGATTTAGTTCATATGTACGCCTTTACGTACGTATACTCTTAGTAGGTATATGTAGTTTCTCAACTGTCAAACTAACATTACAATCAAACTTGTGTTTCTTAAATTTCTTGATTTGAAAAGCTTTAAAACAGAAACGTATACAAGTTTTTCAACCAACATTCTGACATTTATTTTGGTGGTTACAAAGTTTTATTAAAACTAATTTTCGTAAGATTTTTCATTGGGATAACAGATTGGACTTGAAAAACCTTGAGATTTCGGTATTTTTCGTTCTTTATAGACCACAACAACGGATTGATTATTTTTTTTATAATGTTATTTATTGACAGCATGTTTTCTTTTTAAATTGAATAAAACAGTTTTGAAGAAGATTAAAAAACTGTATGTTTCTGAAAATAATTTAAAAAAAATTCATTGAGATTTAAATTAGAACTGACGCAAGGTGTTTAAAATGTTCTTAAAAAATAAAATTGAAAAATCTCAAATCTCTTTTCATTGGCCGACTAAAAATTAAATCTGAAAATGTCTTTTCAACTAGTCTGTTCAACAAAAAATGCCAATACAGGAAAGATAGGATATTTGCCTCTCAGTCTGGTTGCATTGGTTTGCATATTTCTGTTTCAAGTAAAATCTCTAACATTGTTTCCGTACTCATCATTATACACCGTCGCAAATGATACCACATCACTCTCATTAAAACACAATATCATGTCAAGTACTTTTCCGAATAAATAAAATCATGTAATGCACTTGCAAATTTCGAGATAATAACTTCTGTTTACTAAAATACCAAAAGCCAACCAAATTTAGCTGCATTTTAACGATTTTCCAACTATTAGTACTACTAATACACAAATACGGAAACACCTACCTTCTCGCCTCTCACACTACTAAATTTGTTCTCAAAAGCTCCAAAACCGAAAGCTCAAAAACCCCAATATGATAAAAAAAAATTATATAGTAGTTTTTTCCAATTGGCAAGGGTAACTCTGTTTGTGCAATACCTTTTTATTTACTTGCCACTTATAGGGACTATAAGGCAAGTTTTGCATTCTTAAAAAAAAATCTAACAACCAGACATGACATTATACGATGATAGAGAAACATATTTGAGTCACTGGCAAAATTCTGTCTGTCTGTCCGTCTGTACGGATGTATATTGTCTTGTATCGTCTTCAAATTTGGAACATGAGGTTATTTTGACATTTTAAAGAAGACTTTTTAATTTTTTTTCTATTAATTGTAGGTGTAGGTTATGTTTTGGTGAAAAAAAATCAAGATGATGGGCTAAAAAGGGTACCTCCTATATAATCGTTTTTTTTTCTTCGACTTTCTCGAAAACTGGTCATCCGATTGCAAATAAAATTGATATTCAAGAAGATATTGGTAGCCTAAGTAATTTTATTTTAAAATATTTTCGAAAACTTTTTTTTTGTATTTTTAATAATATAAATAAATAGTAAATAGTGAAAACCGCTCCTACGATTTTGGGAAAAAAAATCAGCCTATTTCACAAATTTTAAAGCCACAAAATGGCGTTTAAATTTTTCTGCTGAAAACTATTTTACGTATACTTTTTTCAAACAATAAAATTTCAGAAAATCGAAAAAAAACTTTGAAGTTCCATTAATATTTTTCAAATTTTATTTAAAGCTGTGACCGCACATAAGAGCAAGTACGTACGATCCAGTCGTGCAATTTATTTCAATTCACACAGAAGGGGTAGGCAGCAGGGATGGAAATTCTGAGTTCAGAAAATGAAGCAGATCGCCCAAAAAAACGAAGTACCTTGTAGATTTTAAAAATATGTAGCAGATATTGAACACAAAAATTATAACAAAGAAGTAATATATGTATTTTCATTTTATTTAATAGATACTAGGTGACCCAAACGGCGTTGCTCACGTGTACCATCGTTTTCAGAATCCCATTAACAGTGTTTCCTATCACACTCAAGTATATCTTAAATCTACCAAGCTAAAACATGTTAATAGAACACAATTTTTTTAAATCGGTCGAGCCATTTAAATATAATATTGTTGGAATGGAAATTGTAAAGGTATACAGGGAAGACTACATTTTCGTAGATATATCTGCACCATAGCGGCACCTTTCGAGTAAAAATTTTGCCAAATCGTTCTAAAAATAAGAAGTTTCGTAAACAGAAAAAGGATTACATTAGCCTGAGTTACTCTTTACACCCTTATTTCCGAGATTAGCTGGAACAAACATCCAAAGATTATAGTTGGGCCTTAAGCTGTCAAAAATAAATTCTATTTTTGCTCAGAGCGTTCAGAACTTAAAAATTGTATTTCTTTTTCAGTTCGTTTTTTATGTAAAAAACCTTGCGAAATCTATTGGCGGCATGTTGTCTTCAAGTAACCCGTACAATACGGCCGTGGTTCCCTTAATGTTGCCCTCACTCAGTATTGGCAAATTTTCAGTGTGCCGCTTGCCCCCATTTATTCGCCATAAGTTTATTTTTTCGCAACCGCTCTTATTTGCGTTGCGTTTTTTTTTTATTTTACGCGGAGGTGCTTTTGCGGCCCTCCTCAATATGGTCATATATATTGCGATGAGGATAGTTTTATCCGAACTCGTTGTGTATAGAGGACAACCATACATAAAAGACCAATTTTGTTTTAGTGCCGCGGCCTTGTATAATTGGGCGTTAAGACAGACGGAATGCTTTTGTCCGCAGCCGCCAGCCGGTGATGTTGCTCTTCCTGTGCCTGAGTCCGCGAGAGAATCATCAGCGACCCGACCCTTTGGACGACTTTTTAGGCTGGGATTGTATTTATCAAGTTTTGTTTTTCTGTTTTTTTTTCTTCAGTCCATATTATCGCAATTCCATGGGAACTTCTGGGCTCCGTCGATAAGTCAGAAGAAGAAGAAAAAGCAACAAAAGTCTTCCTCCAGGAGGCAAAGTAACTAACAATAAATATAAAAATGGCCACATCTTTGTTAGCAAACGGTGGCCCATCTGGGAAACTTGCTACTTCATTACAAGAGACACACACACTGGAGGAGGGAATGTGTAATCGCAAGACAACTACTCGCGATGAGTGTTTTTAAAGGACCTTCCCATTATCGCGTCAAAGTGTAATTGAGTGCAGATAAGGAACACGCAATTTTATATTGTTGGAGGTCCTACTTATAAAAAGTGAGTTTGACGTTTACATATCAGTTGGTTACTGACGTTCAATTAAATGGTGCTTCCTCTGTCTGTCCAGAGTAATAATGGAAAGAAGATAGACGCATTATTGTTCTCAAAATCTCAGCTTTTGTGCGGTTCGATGACATGTAAATGTGGCAGTTCTTTGTTTTCTAATTATAAAATGGCTTTCCATCCATAAAAAAAAAAAAAAAACGTAAACTGTCTGTTAACCTACAACTGTCAAATCAAATAATCACCCTTCTCATTCTTATTTGAACTATTCCTTGAACTGCGTCTATACCTAAAGATAAATCAATAAAGTACATCACAAACCATTGTCACCTTTTATCCCATCTTTTCAAGATCCAAAGCGCCTCGAGATTATAGTATGTAGTTGTCGCATTAGTGCGCTATTCAGCGGTTAATGTGTGCCACCGATTAGGGTCGATACGCCGATAAAAAGTGTTAATAATGGCCCTTCTGCGTGTTCCCCCTTTGATGGGGTATTTTAAAATTTATAGGCAATAACTTTACGGTTAGAGGTATTAATTTTCATTCGTTTGTTTTTAAGAGCATTCCACAGTTAAACCTACTTAAGTTCACCTCAAATTCAACCATGCCGCACCACGTGTTGTCGCACAGTACAATTGGCGCCGGGTTGCGTTATTTTTATCGAATAATATGCATTTTGTGTTTTAACATTAAAATGTTAACATCCCGCACACACCCGTGTATATTCGCCCCCAACAAAATATTCCCAAAGTGTCTTCTGTATATAGAGTTAACAGTTGTGCCATTGTGGCACACAGAAGAGCGCAACAGAAATTCACTTGATTTATGATGACATGGCTCGGGTTAAGACGTTTTGTACAAAATTCAAAAGTCAGTCTCGCGCATCGTATATGACACCGCCAACTGAAAACCCCTAATGGAAAAGTAAAAGGATATATTGTAGCGGCGCTCTTCTTTAAAATGGTCTTTGTGCCCCAAATGAAGCGCGGAGATAATAATTACTTCCAAAACAGCCCTTTCCCTTGAAAATTTGGTGAAACCACTAATTAAATCTTTACATTTCGGTTGCATGATGAGGCAGTTTTCAGAAGAAATTCTCTTTGTGATTTTAAAACGCTAAATAAAGCGATAGAGTAAAGTCGTTTGGGGTTAACTACACTAAAACTAGAACCCGCGTTATTTAAATGTTTAAGCAGAAATTACTTGACTTGGAAACAATGTTTGATCCTCTTATAAGATGTGAAACGAAAGGTAGCCTAATTAATTCTGCACACTAACATTTTGAATATTTTGTTTATATTTAAAATTTAAAAATAAAAACTAAAACTAAAAAACGGAATTTTATCAAAATCGTCCTTACAATTTTCGAAATGGGTTTTTCATAAATTCATTATTATTTGAAACGTATAATGCCCTACTCCATTTTTACTAAAATTGTAGTGTCTGAGCCGATGGCCTCAGTAGCCAGTGTTCGTAAATGTGTCTTCGTAGATTTATCTACGGAGTAGATTAAAATGTAATGTAATGTAATGTACTTCTTTACAATCCATCTTGAAGTACAAAACTGGATACATAAAATGGGAAACAATTAACATTTTAGAAACATTTATGAAATGTTTTTTAAACATGGGAAGCATTTCAGAAATGTTATAAACAATATTTGATTTACTGAAAAATCGTCGAAATAGCAAAATGCATTTCTTCCCTTAAAAGTTTTTTCTCGTAATACCCACCCTTCAGCCAAATTTCATATATTTGAATATAGAGACTCATTCTTTAGCCGATCTGGAAAACCTTTTTTTTTCTCGGAAACGGCTTCAACAATGTAATAATATAACAATATGCGCTTAATTTTTGCACGCCTATTTTTTACTTTACCACTGTCAAAAAATTAATGAAACTAGGTGAAATACCTAGCTCTGCCATAAACACTCAATCGCCTGCGATGTCGCTGGTAGTGATGTTGCTAACGATCGGGCGAAAAGCTATTGCGTCGCGCGATTCGATTCGCTTCGCCATAAACGTAGCCTTAAAATCTCAAAAAAAAAAAATCAAAAAACTAAAAATAAAAAATAAAAGATTTTATCAAAATCGGTCCTACAATTTTTGAAATATTTTTTATCATAAATTCGTTATTATACAACAGTTGTGAGGGCGTACTCCATTTTTACTAAAAACCGTTAAGTGTTGACACTTTTCATAAGTTGATAATGTTACTTTTCTATACGTAAATGTTACTACTTGTTTAATTTAAAGATTTAGCCTTCCAAAGTCATAAGGCACATAAGAGACCCAATCGTGCAAATATTTTTCTTGGACTTTCTCGAGTACAAGTTAACAGATTGCAGCCATAATTTATTGATGTTCAAAAAATATGTGGAAATCCCGAGTAATTCTACATTAAAATAGTACCTGTCGATGATCGATTTTTTTGATTTTTTTTTTTTAAGTTTAAATTAAATTGAAAATGGATCAATTAATTTTGTTTTTTTAACTGGACCATTCAGTTTGCATTCTTTAAATTTTTTTAAATGAAAAAATATTACACTGTTTCTCATTTTTAAAAAATAATGAGGCGTTTTTTTTTTGAAAACTATTTTACGTACTTTTTTGAACTACCAAAACCCATAAAAAAACGAATATTAAACTCCAAATGTCGTTAAATTATTTTATTCGGTGATATGACTGTTATAGGTATGACTAACCTACAAATTATAGCGAGCTAAATTATGTATTTGTGTCACAGCCATTCATTTAAGTTTCTCCTTTCGTTTCTCAGTAAAGCATTATAAGCGGACATTTTAAGAATCAAAGAGTTCCTACCTATAGGCCACATATAGCCAAGTTGCCTTCAAATCACTCGGTTCTGTTTCCTAAACTCTGTATTTCTGTTACTGAAACTGTATAATATCGCTCATGAAAATGGAAAAACTATGCCGGGAACCATAAACATTTCACAAAATTGTTAATTCGACAACTCGCCAGAAAAGGAATTATAACAGCGATCTAACCAAATAATGTTAACATTGGTATACAAATAATGGCTTATTAAGTAAGCTGAAGCAAGATGCCAAGATGGCCAAAGCTCCAACTGAAACATTCTTAATTTTTGTTGACTTTTATTTTATTTATTTTTTATTTATATTTTGTTGCCTAGTATTTGACTCCTTTCAATCTTATATGGTATCAAGATGGGCCTTTTTTTGACAGGCATACTAAAGCCTAACTTTTGGTGATAATAAGCCATTTCCAGATTTCAGAAGTCTGTGTTTTCTCAGAAACTTAAACACTAGCTCAATTATTTTTACTATGCCATTACATAGCCTACACGACACAACGTCTGAAAACGGACTTAGGCTAATTGACTTCGCAGCGGCACATAACGTCACCATTGCAAGCACACGGTTTCCTCATCTCGATATACACAAAGGGACTTGGCGACACCCAGATCAAAGAACCGTCAATCAGATTGATCACGTTGCGATCGATGCAAGACACGCCTCCAGTATCTTGGATGTTCGCACCTTCCGAGCAGCTAACATCGACTCGGATCACTACCTTGTTGCAGCAAAGGTAAGAATGCGAATAACCCGAACTCCACAACAACGGAGTAATACTGTGAGGAAGTATGACTTCGGAAAGCTGCAATCGCAAGAAACCGCCAGAACCTATGCCGATCGAATATCCCGTAACCTCTCAAGAAATCCAATACCGCCAGCATCAAGTGCCGAAGATCAGTGGCAACACTGCCAACAAGCCATCAGAGATGCCGCAACTGATGTGCTAGGTTTCACCAGACCACCACGAAACCTCTGGTTTGATGACGAATGCAGGCAGGCCCATGCAGCCAAACAAGAGGCATATAAAGCGACGCTGCAAAGAAAGACGAGAGCTGCTCGCGAGCTTTACGAGCAGAAAAGACGGGAAGAACACCGGCTTCTCCAAAAGAAAAAGAGAGAGCATGAGAAGCGCGCGATCGAAGATATTGAAAGATGCTACTCCAGGAACAACGTGCGGAAGTTTTACCAACAGGTAAAAAGAACATGCCAAGGAAAAAAATCCCGCACAGAAGCCTGTAGAGATAGGAATGGAAACTTCGTAGTAGAGTCACAGTCGGTGCTGAGTACATGGAAGGATCATTTCTGCAGACTGTTAAAAAGCGATGAAGGCCAAAATCCCGCTGTCAGGCAGAATGAACCATTCAACATGGATGATGACAGACAAAACTTCTGTCCACCTGACCAAAATGAAGTAAGGATAGCAATATCTAAACTCAAAAACAACAAAGCTGCTGGACCCGACGGACTACCCCCCGAACTTTTTAAAGCGGCCGGAGTGACCGCTCATCTCTAAGGTTTGGTCAGAAGAAAGTATGCCTGATGAATGAAACCTCAGCATCGTTTGCCCGATCCACAAAAAAGGAGTCCCTCTAAACTGCGCCAACTATAGAGGAATTAGTCTCCTGAATATCGCCTACAAGATCCTCTCTGCCGTACTATGTGAACGCCTGAAACCTTTCGTCAGCAACCTGATTGGCCCCTATCAGTATTATTTCAGACCAGGAAAGTCCACAATCGATCAAATGTTCACTCTACGGCAGATCCTGGAAACCACCCAAGAATTCCAAATCGATACCCACCACCTCTTTATCGATTTTAAGGCCGCGTACGATAGCATTTATAGAGACGAGCTATACAGAGCCATGTCAGGTTTTGGCATTCCCACAAAACTCGTCCGACTGTGCAGGATGACGATGGAGAACTCTCGTTGCTCCGTCAAGGTTAGTTCTGACCTCACAGAAGCTTTTGACGTCAAAAAAGGATTCCGACAAGGTGATGCGCTATCGTGCGATTTCTTCAACTTAATACTTGACAAAATTATAAGAAACTCGCAAGTCAATTGTAGTGGGACAATTTTTTTCAAGTCTGTGCAATTGCTAGCATACGCTGACGACATAGACATCATTGGCAGAACTCGGCGAGCTGTCAGTGGAACGTTTGCTAGCATTGAAGCTGAAGCGGCTAAGATGGGACTAGCAGTCAATGAGGCCAAAACGAAGTACCTGCTGTCCACAAAAAGGGACACACAACACCGGCGGATTGGACAAAACATCACAATAGACAGGTACAACTTTGAGTTAGGGACTTTGTGTACCTCGGATCCGCTATAACATCTGACAACAACATCTCGTCAGAAATAAAGCGAAGAATTACTCTTGCCAATCGCTGTTTCTATGGGCTAGGAAGGCAATTGAGTAGCAAAGCCCTCTCTCGAAAGACAAAGGAGACTCTGTATCAGACCCTAATCATCCCAGTCCTGCTCTATGGCGCCGAGGCATGGACTCTATCTAAAGCGGATGAAGAGATCCTTAGTCGTTTCGAGCGTAAGATTCTTCGGAAGATTTTTGGCCCTATCTGCGTTAACGGGCTTTGGAGGAGAAGGTTCAACCAAGAACTATACGAGCTGTACAGCGACATTGACCTGGTCAAAAAAATACGCATATCACGTTTAAGATGGCTAGGTCATGTAGAGCGAATGGACAACAATGATCCGGCTCGCAGGATCTTCGATTCTATCCCAGAAGGTAGACGCAATCAAGGAAGACCCCGCCTTAGGTGGCGCGCTCAAGTGGATGACGACCTCAACCAACTTGGAGTGCAAAACTGGAGGCAGCTAGCCAAAGACCGAGTTGGCTGGAGAGGCATGTTGGTTGAGGCCCAGGTTCGTCCCGAACTGTAGCGCCACCTAAGTAAGTAAGTATGCCATTTCGGCAAAGAAAATTATTAATTCTTATATTTATAGATGTTGCCTACATATGTAGATGATTTTGGGAAATTTTAATTGCATTTTCCTGATCCATTCATACAGATTATTTAAGAATAGCAGTTGGTGGCTCATTTAGATTTTTCGCATTGAGCAGTGCATTCTACAAAACTGATAAATTGGAAACGAATACTTTGCTGGAACTCAACGAGATAGCTAAGTCGTTCTAAGCTCTTTCTCTATCACTAACCCAATGGCATGGTATTTAAAACACAGAAACCCGGCCAAGTAGGTACTATAGTTTGAAATAATCGAACATTTTTTAAAAATGTTCCAGAGATATAAGATAGAGACCATGAAATTAAGCGACCAACGTGAGTATTTGGATGATCTACCTACTGAACCTACATTTTTTTTTTACCAGCTTACTTTAATAAAGTTCTGAGTCTGAGTCTAGTTTCCTACTTTTCGAAAATTACTCAAAAAAGTAATGTTTAATTTTTTCTACTGAACACTCAGTGCCAAAACTCAGTTGCAGAGCTGAATACGAAAAACTAAATTTGTATTCCACCTGTAAGGATAAAAAACAATTTTCTTTAAATTTATTTTTGTTTAGTTTTTGTAATTAAAAACATTTTTTCCTTTATATTCTTTTTTTTTCAGTTTAACCAAGATTTATACTCAGCGTCAGGAGTACCTTTGGCGTCTTCCAGTGCATCAGGCAGTTCGCACTCGCCATGCAGCCCAATACTCCCGCCTTCAGTTAGTGCGAATGCAGCAGCGGTGGCAGCTGCGGCGGCACAACATGCAAATACCAACTCTAGTTTATCAGCGTTACCAATAGGAAGTAGTAATTCGATACATAGTAGAACATTAACCAAAGAGGAGGATCTCGCGACGACGCGAAGTGATAACGAAGGTAAGAAAAATTACATTAAATTATATTTTATTTAGATTTAAGAACTTTGCAAGTATCTAATGCAAATAATTAAACCCAATGCAATAGACTAAACCCCGTCTCAATAACCTCTTTTATACCACACAAGTACTTGCTTCCAACTGTTATCTCTAACGACAAACATCGATACAAGTTAAAATGAACTCGTACCCCCAACCTACCAAATATATTAACCGTTCCACTTTTCTGTGCAGTCAAGCCGAAAGCACTTCATCACAAAAACGTTTAATATTTCCATGCCAAATGAAAAAATGTTGTCCATCATAAATTCATCATTCCGAACACCTGAACACGAATAGTTGGCATTGAATTTCCACACACAGTAGCGATAAATTCGCAGATAGCTTTTGAAGCAAAAGTATGCACCTCCATCTATATGTCGGTTCGGTAGAGCTAGTGTCGAAGACGGAACCCTCTCTTATGTGAGCCTGTCAAACGGAAGTCAGTCGTTGGTTGATTTGTGAATTTTAAGCGTTGTCATCGCTGTTGCCACTGAAAATTGATTACGAATTGAAGGCATGTCACTCTATTCCAACAGATAAATATTCCTTGTAACGTGTGTAACCCTTTTATATAAATATGAATGACTAAATAATTCACATTTTCATAACTAATTCCTCTTTTTGTTGTTGTCTTTGTAGTCTGTAGTCTCTTCGATTTCGCGATGTCTCCCCCATGTTTTTATTAGCTTCTGCCTCTCATATGTCAAATGACATAAAGATGTGTCTTTAAACAATAAACGCGCGCTCGTGTAAACTATGTTCACTCAGGTGTATAAAATGTCAACGGCCACCGCTTCTTCGCAAAACCACACTGACGCGACGACAGCAACAACAATAACAACAACAAACTATCGAACTATGCGAATGAGCGCGTGAAAAAAATGTTAATAAAAATTCACAAAAAAAATGTCAAGAATTTATCATTCAGAATCGTTGGCATATTTTAGATTCCATCTGCTGTACCGACGGACGGTCGTTGACGGTGTAGGTGGCTGATCCAGGAACTCTCTAAATGCGAAAAATGTCTGCTCAGTCACTCGCTTGTTATTTGTTTTATTTATTTATGTTTTGTTTTTATTTTATTTAATGTGCCAATAAACTCGCATCAAATTTGCATACCACACTGTTATGCCGGCCATTGTGTCTTTCTTTCATTGTCTGTCTTTGTCATTTCCTGCGTTCAGCATTAATGTTGTTTTAAGGAAAAACAGAAGCCCATTCCGCGCCGCCGTCCCTGTATATGTAAAGTTCGCCTCTCCAATTCTTCGTTTGCGGTGTGAAGTCTATTCAAATACCAAAAATGTTTTCCGCGACTAATTAATTTGCACATTTTTTGGATTTTTTGGATTTTTTGATGTCATTAACTTTTCCAAACAAAGCATTAAAATGTTTTTGTATTATATAGCTACATCCGAATCTGATGGAAGATCTTCCGCTGGGGTTTTTGTCGTCTTTTTGTGACGTTTCTATATACATTAATAAAAGAATCTTTCGAATGCGCGGAATTACTAGATATTTGTTTTGTTTTTAGCATTTTGTTAAGTTTTTTAATTAATCATTTTATTGATTAATGGTTTTTAGTCATGACATTGACGTTTGCTTAGGTTTTGTTTCAAATAATAATTCCTTTTTTTTATTTGGTTTTCATTGCGTGCCAACCTTTAAATGGTAAAGATAATAAGATATGATATTGTGAATTTAAGCTTTAGGCAGGGATGTTATAAATTTTATTCATAGAACTTTTATTGAGAAAGTTTTTTGATCTTCTAAAAGAAGGGTAGGGTTGGAGTGTAGCTGAATGTGTATTTAGCGGGTAATAAGAAAAAATTGCTGACTTCAAGCTGCACTACAATTTGACGTTATTTTTTATTGTTGTTTCACTAGATGAGGTGAAGTTGTGTTTGAAACAAATGTTGTTGAATTTCTTTGACATTTATGTCATACCTTACTATACAATTCGGAGTGATGCTGACCCAGAATCCACAAGCTTCTCCTACCAGGTTAGTCAAGGTCCCCTTCCACTTGTGAGCTCCAACAAAGGTTTGGTCTTCTTCTACTGCGTCCTCCCTCCGGGGTGGAATCAAAGATTATATTGGCGTTCTTCCGGTCTGTGTATGACCTAGCAATGTAAGACGTTGGACTTTTACTGATTTGGCTAGGACTGCCCGAACGGTTCTTCATTGCATCTCCTTCTCCACTTTGTTACTTAATTGCCTCATTACCTACTCATAAGTGTCACCCTGGATAGAATACATCATTCAGCGAGTTGTTAAACATCCTCAGGGACATGTCGTAGTACAATATTGGGTATACCATCTTACTGACTCCTTTTTCTTTAGTATGATTTAAAGATCATTTGGAGTTCTACCTTCGAGATGAGCAGGGAACTTAACGCGTTTTGTTCGGCGATGATGACATTTGTCAAGCTTTCTTCATTGAAACCTGAAAAACTAAGATTCTCAGATCGACATTGAATGATCATATTTGGAAGAAGGTATTTTGCAGAGCTCTGTTCTCCAAGTCGTTATTCGGGCGAATGCGCTCATTCACCTTTACCAAAAAGGATCTCAGATCACACAGAAATCGCAGCCAAAGACGGCATTCCACAGATCTATTCCTGCGGTGAGGAGTAAGTTTTCGTTGTCTGTTGCTTTCTGAAGCTAAAGATATGGAAGATCGTTTCCATTGTTTTATCTCTGGAAACACACTACTCAAATTCTGTTATCCCAGTACGAGCTATAGTTTTGTTTTAAGATTGCTTTAAGACTTCTATTCGACCACATCAGTGCCCTTATCTGCAGATCATTTCTATGTGTAAACTTACCTGTACATGAGTTTTAATCGCAAAAATGTCCAAAACGCAATTTTGGACTTTAATGCACTTTTGAAAATAAATGAAAGTCCAAAACCCGTTTTGGAAAGGTTTCGTTTTCGAAGTGGAAATAAAATCTAAAAATTTGTGAAAAAAGTGTGCAGTTTCGAACTTAACATACAAAAAACCTCGAGCCCACTCCAAATCCTGCCACTCAAAGCCCCTGCAACCAGGCTTTGGAAAAATATTTTCATTTAATATACCATTCAGTGCATACTGATCAGTTTTGGAATATTCTTTTTCCTAAGAAACTTTCAAAACTTCAAGTAGATAATTTTCTATTTTGAATTTTGTTTTGCAGGTAGACTAGTCGGAGCGCATCACAACGATTCCTCATGTTCATCGGGTCCCGATTCTCCTCGCCATCAATCCACCTCTAAAGATCACCCCCTGGACAGTGCGAGCAGTCAAGGTCAACAATCAAGAGCCCAGTACATTTCAGCATCCTGCGTTGTCTTCACAAATTACTCCGGTGATACGGCAAGTGTTGTCGACGAACACTTCTCTAGAGCCCTAAATTTTAGTAACAAAGAAAGTAAAGGTAAGTCCATATGCATGTGTGTCTGTCTCATCCTCGAAATAATTATTATGTAAACAACCAAAAACATTTCAATTAAAGTTCCATCGTGTGCCAAAGAAATTCTTTTAATCGCATCAAAGCAATTAAAAGTATTTCAGTAGACTATCTCTATTATACACTTTGCTTCGATTCAATGCAAAAAGTCATGTATGAACAACGATCTGACAGCTTAATATGCCTTTGACAGATGTGTAACACAACACACAAGTATATGACTGTCTTGTCTACCTGTCATTGAGCGAGATGACACCAAAAATAAAATCCTCCTCATTAACCATAAAGGAAGGAAAATATATACAAAAAAAAAGAGGAGGTGAACCTGGTGATTCTGGGAATCAACAACCAGCCCTACACACATATGCCACACACGAGAAAAATAATTTGACATGCTTTTGATATGTCAAAAAGAGACTTTAACAATAAATTAAAATGTTAGAATTGCCATAAAGAGAAAAGAGCGGGGACCGAACCGAGCAACGACAGACAGTGAGTGCACATTATGATTAATAAAATAATTAGTTTGCTAAATGAGAATAAAGACTGTTGGGTGTTTAGCACTCAATTTACGTTTAAGATGTGGTGGAGTGGTGTGGCGGTGCGGCGCATCGCGTCGTTCCAAGTTGTCAGATCAAACATCATGTAGCTACAACTAGGCGATAACTAGACGAACACAAAATGTGCGGTACACCCCTTTTGATTTATCTCAAGATGAAGGCAATTGGAGTTGGAGGCATTAATTCAGCGAATGGCCCCATTTGATTGACTCTGAATGATTTAGGAAGCCGCTGAGCCATTACTTACGATGCAGTGTCGGTCTCGGTCGTTTTCTTGGCGACTCTTGGAAGAAACTAATATATATTATAAAAAATAAAACTGGCATTTGTGTGGTTTTTGCTGCGTTCATAAATTAAAATGGTTGGCTGCATAAATTATGGTTTGAAATGTGTCACCGAAAGTAGGATCTGGCAAAGGCATTTTTTTTGTAATCATAATGTTTCTTGCCTTTTGAATTTTTTTGCCGATTAGTATTTTTATTGCTTTTTAATAAGTTCAACTCTCATGTACGCATCATCAAATAGTTTTTCATGAGATTCAGTGACAGGTGTTAAACAAAAAGTTGGAAATCCTTTTTTTACAAACAAATGATCATTGAACTTGTGGTTAAAAATATAGTATTAAGTAAATCACCGCACATTAGGGTTAATCTTAAGAAACAACTATACGCGGAAGCACAATCATTACCATCATCGGCACAACATAGATCCGGTCTTCGTCCAACATGTTCTTCCATACATTTCCCGGTCTTCTCCATTCTCCATTCATTTCATTCATTCTTTCAATGGAAGCATGGCCTGGCGGGCTGTATTTTACTGATAAAAAAGCTGCAATAGATTTTCTTCTTCGCTCATTCAAAGCCCATCGGATTCTACCAAACTTTATTTTTTTCATCGGATTTGCTTAAGTGAAGTTTCGGTAAGACTTCGATAAGGCTTCGGTAAATTTCGTCTACCGACATTCCAGACTTAAGTGAATCAATCTCCCATAAAACGTAAGGATTCTATTTAATACAAAAATTATAAATCGTTTACCGATTTTTTATTAAAAAATATACTTTTGTGGAGTTTCGGTAAAACTTCGATAAGATTTCGGTTAGATAAGGTCCTGCATATTTAATGCATTTGTCTAGCTCAAAATCAGCGGTTAATATATAATAGAAGAATAAAGCTTCGGGTCAACTTCGATAAACCGTTTTACCGAAGCTGAACTTAATTTAAAAGTAAAGTAAACGATCTTCGGTAAAATTTCGATAAGGCTTTGGTAAGGGTACTTGCTTTTATACACAAATTGATTATCATTTAGACTACAACAGTTAGAGAAAATTATACTAGAAAAGAGAACTCAACCGTAATTAAAAATAAACTGAGGCGGAATTACTTTTAAAAGACTTCGGCAATGTTTTTTCATCTTTGAAATTCGTTAAAACTGTTTACCGAAGTCTTATATAAGTTTTACCGAAGCATCAAATAATTAATCTTTTATAGCTTATCTACTCAGTTTGTGGGGGGTATTCTAATAATTTATTTAACATACTTTTGTGAAGCTTCAGTAAAACTTCAATAAGCGTTTGGGTAGGTTTCTTATAATATACTAAATACTGAGAAGTCAACTAATAAAAGAAGAATTATTTAAAACCCTTTACCAAAGTTTCAATTAGTTATGTTCTTATTACATAACTATTTTAAATAAATTATGGGACTACCAACTACGAAATAATAGAAGAATTAGGTGAAGTTGCGGTAAGACTTCGGTAAGGCTTCCGTAAATTTACTCTACTGAAATCTCCATTTAAACGTAAGGATTATCTTTTATACAAAAATTACAAATCGTTTACTGAATATTTACTCAAAATCATACTTTTGTGGAGCTTCGGTAAAACTTCGATGAGAATTCGGTTAGTTTTTGCATATAATTAATTTGACTAGCACAAAGTCAGTAGTTAATATATAATAGAAGAATAAAGCTTCGGGTCAACTTCGATGAACAGTTTTACCGAAGCTTAACTTAATTTAAAAGTCTAAATGTAGAAACTTTACCGAAGTCTTTTATAAGTCCTTCGGTAGTTTCACTTTCTTTTAATTTTATTTAGGGTTGGGTTCCTCTCTATAATACAATTTTCTCAAACTTCGGTAGCTTAAGTGATAATCAATATATATGAAGTAAGCCTCGGCAAAACTTTGGTAAGGCTTCTTGATTATTTCTAAGACCACGGAAGATTGACAAAATTGTATTAAAACTTTGGTAATGTTCCTTCATTTAGACTTTAAGTTAAGCTTCGGGTAAAACTATTAACCGAAGCGTTATCGAAGTTTCACTTAATTATTGACTCAGTTTGTGTTGGTCCAAAAAACCAAGGTGAAGTCTTATTGAAGTTTTACCGAAGTATGTGTTGTAATAAAGTTTCGGTAAACGATTAATATTTTTTGTATAAAAGTCCTTACTTCACTTAAGTCTGAAATATCAGTAGTCTATGTGGAAAAAATACCGAAGCCTTATCGAAGTCTTACAGAAGCTTCACTCTGTTTTGTAGTTGGTATTATATTTAACATACTTTTGTAAAGTTACGTAATAAGAGAAGAATTGATTGAAACTTCGGTAAAATCTTGATAGGGCTTTGGTAAACAGTTTTACCAAAGTTTCAATTAATTCTTCTCTTATTTTGTAACTATTCAGTTTTGGGTTTTACAATAATTTATATCATAAAAAACTCAACAAGGCTTATCGAATTTTTACCCAAAGCTTCACAAAAGTATGTTAAAGAAATTATTGAGTAGTTAAGAATCAAGTGAAGCTTCGTCATCAGGTTTCTTCAGTTTGTATAAACTGCTCTTTTCACTACCTCGGAGAGTTTTAGTTCTCTGAAACATCATTAAGGAGTGAAAATAAAATACAGTCTGCTGCTTCTTGATCTGCTCTCTTGAACTTGTCACTATCTTTTGTGTTTCTTTTTCCTGCAACTTCTTCTGCACTCTGCGCTTAATTTTCATATAATATCCTTACGACAGTCTTCTTCATTCTTCATCGTTTTTTCTTTAATTGGCGCCCAACGTAGGATGTTATTTAAGATTATTCGTACCACGTTCTATAGACATCTCGTCGTCGTCATAAGTAGGACCATTATGTCGGAACAATACAAAAATCTGAAATTGTTGCACCGATTTGTCAGAATCTTTTGTATACTAGTATATAATTCTCGTCTTCTTTAACCGACACTTGTTATGATGTGTCTGCGACCTATTATCATCCTTATGCTCACACAGTGTACTTACATACATTACAACTTCTACTCTCCTACTTTGACCTACACTAGAGCTCCACCTGTGGATTTCAAGACGTTGACATCCGAAAACGTCGGCAGGGCTCACGGTTTTGGATTGTTCCATTAAGGTAAACTTAATGCAGGTTTATTTGAATTTTTTGATCCAGAAGAAGTGATGTAGACTACGCTTCGTATTTACATAAACAGAAAAAGAAAAAATTTGTTGTTTTTAAAGTAACTTTCCGATTGGCGCCCAATGCAGGATTTAGTTTTTGGAAGTTCTTTTTAATTTTCACATGGGCTTGTGCCTATTTTTATAAATTGTTTTGTTTGTGAAAAATCATTTAACTTTCTGAAGTGTTTCTTTTTCTGCCAATAGTCCACTGGTCGACAGTCATACATAACAACGTTTACTAATAATATTTATAGTCATTCCAAAAAACTTCCGCCATTGTCTAAAATCTTACATTCAACGCGCCTGACTGTAACCGTAATAGCTTTTCAATAAAGCCATAAAACAGCGATGAGGGTGTGAACCATCAACCTTGAAACGCAAGTATTTTCCCTACATTGTAAGTACTAAATAGGAAGGATATTAAACGGAAGCCCACAATTGAAAATGTCAATAGCTACTTAGTATTCCAAAAACATCCGAAGGGGCGTCTCTCTTCCATGCAGATTTACAAAAAATTCCAATAATTGAGTAATTACAAATCCCACAGGATAAGACAGACCATAGGGAACCGCGTCTGCAAAAGGACATTTGCATACTAACAACAGGAACGTGGCTAAAGTTCGAAAATTCGAAGATAAAAGAAATTTCAATCAGTTAGCCAAGCAATTTATATTCCAAGGTCAAACGCAAAATAGGCATCCCAAGTGCTGTATTCCTCTTCGGAATACAACCTCTTAATCACTTTGTGAATGTGATTTTTAGCAAAGGAGTATCTACCAAACAAAAAGCGATTTATATTTAAAGTTCATTTAAGATGTACGAAAATACATTACAAAATCGAATTTAGACTTTCGACCAACATGCGCAATGGTGGTTGATCCAAGGTATGTCCAACCGCGTGAAAATCCCCTAAAAATAAGACTTTCGCTTGAATAAATCCAAAAACAGAAACAACTGCTGCTGATGGCTGTACTCTTTGCATCGGCATCGTGCAGCAAAACAGACAGACGAAAGCAAGTTTAATTAGATGCTAGGAATTCGCCGACGAAATTCCGATCGGAATTTCTTTCATTGCACGACGCATTTATAGAATGACACTTAATGCGTTTGGTACAGAGGCTCAGTGTACGCCATTACTTGAGAATTAAGCATCAGGAAAGAAATGCAGAGTGAGAGGAAGGTGCATTTTTTTCTTTTTTTTTTAAATATGTAGTATTTGTGTTATTTTGGTCTTTGGCATCCGGGATGGTGTTGCTTGTGATCGGTCAAATCACTTTACTATCGCAGGCATCAAAACCGCATACACCGACAATTGATTTCATATAAGCGACAGGTTTCAGGACCTTTTGGGATGACAGTTTGCCTCTGAATTCATAAAAAATGAGAAAAGGCATTGGTTATGAATTCAGATGGAGATGGAATGATGCTGAATGTCAGGTGAATGCATTAATTTATTTTTTATAAACGACCACCCATTCAGATATGTTTGAAATCAAATTCGAACATTCAAAAATAAAAATTGATTTGAAATTAAGATTAAAAGAAATTGGGGCGTAACAGTGTTGAAATATTGATTTTGGGTTTTTTGTTGTTTTCTTCTCCCAGAAATGTCATTTACTCAGGTTTCAGGTAGCTAATGAGCAGACACACATTCTCTTTGTATTTCGGGATCAAGTGGGATCAAATGTATAACTTGGATTATTTATGTAATTCATTGTGCAACGTACATTTTTACTGGCGATTATAGGGACTATAAGGCAAGTTTAGGATTCGTGAATATTAAAAAAAAAATTGAGATAACAATCAAAAATGACATTACGATCATAGAGAAGTCTAAAAAAGTGACGGAGAAAAAATGTCTGTCTGTCTGTCAGTATGTATAAGGAGCTGCAGCCTAAACGGCTTAAGCGATTATCTTCAAACTTGGTGTATGTAATTCTTTTGGCATTCCCCAGAGGGGAAATTGAAATTTTATTTTTAGGCCTAAAAATAGCGGTACCTGCCATACGACCGTTTAGGAAAATCTTATTTTTCTCGAAAACGGCTCCAACGATTTTGATGAAAATGTTTGAGAATTTTTTAGTTGGTATTGGCTATCATTTGATCAGAACCACATATACGGTAGAAGTCTATTAATTATTTAATTTTTGGCTTTCTCGGTAACGACTCTATGGATTTCTGTCAAATTTTATATTCGAAAAGATCTTAGATAGTAAAATTGGCACTAGTACGATAACTCCGGCGCCAAGATTTAATAACAGTTTCTTGTAGAGGGGTTAAATGTAAGTATTTGTTTTTACTATAAGAGAGGGAGGTCTATCGTCTATCTCCCCCCGTTTAGGATGTAGTGGCGATTTTCGAAAAAAAATGTCTTTAATGGAAAAATTGAAAACCAACGGCAACACTTTAAAACTATAACTATAACGGTTTTAACAGCTCTTTAATCCTGCATTTAAATGAAATTACTTCCGTCAATAGTTTTCAAAATATTCGCATTCAAACTCGAAGTTTTGAAAAAAAAACGTAAAAAAATATCTTTGATCCAATTTTGTTCAAAATTGTGAAATGGAAAATAAAATTTTCTTTCTGTGGTCAATAGTCATATGAATTTTAAATAAAACGCAAAAAAGCGAAAGCTTTTATGTCTACTAGTTCTTGAGGGCATGCCCCCGCTTGGGCTCCCTATAGGATTTGGGGTATGTAATAGTTTGAGTGTGTGCTAAATTTCTTTTGCATTTGGGATCTAGATTCAAATAAACTTTTTATTGGATGTCAACAGCTGTTTTCTAGCCCAAAACGGTAAATTTAACATTTAAATGCATCATTCAAAAAATCTCATTAGGGACCTAAAATTGATTCAAAGATGTTTTTTTTACAGTTTTTTATACAAAATTCGAGTTTAAATGCAAATATTTTGAAAACTATTGACACAAATAATTTAATTTAAATGGAGGATTAAAGCACAGATTCTGGTTTTTGAAACTGTTATAGTAAGGTATTTTAAGTGTTGCCGTTGTTTTTTAATATTTATTTTTCCATTAAAGACATTTTTTTTCGAAAATCGCCCTTACCTCCTAAACGGGGGGAGATAGACTCCCCCTCCCGTATTAAAAAATACTTGTATTTAACCCCTCTAAAAGAAACCGTTATTAAATCTTGGCGCCGGAGCTATCGTACTCTCCCTGCAAAATTAATTCTGCGTACCAAAATTTTGAAAAATTTTTTTTTTTTGTAATAAAAAATTATTTTTGAATTTTTTTGAATTTTTTTTTTTTGAAAAAATCAACATTTTTAAGACTAATCAAAACATATTATTTAAAATTTTATAATTACATGTATATTAATAAACTCTAAAAACTGCATACCAAAATTAAAAAAAAAAATTTTTTTTCAAAAAACTAAAAATAAAAACAGGATTTTATCAAAACAATTTTTTAAAAACCTTTTTTATAAATTCTCCTCCATTTAAGACGAGTGATGGCGTACTTCATTTTTACCAAAAACTGTTAAGTATTGTGGTTTTGATACTTTTTATAAGTTCAAAGTGTGTTATTTTCAACGTAAATGTTACCTACTTGTTTCTGTCAAAGATCTTGCTTTCTAATGTAATTATGCACATAAGAGCAAGTACGTGCCCATTTTTTTTAAGAGTGGAGAGAACTTGGGCGCCAATTTTAAAAAAAACGTTGAGAAAATAGATGAATGACCAGAAATCGTGGCGAATATGCCAAAACTTGGTGTTAATTCAACGAATACTCATAACTAACATATAAACCATAAAAGGTTTTTACACATTAAAGCATTACTTTTTCCCATTTTATACACACTGAGATACGAATAATTTCTTTAAACATTTTTTTTTAACAAAGGCACTATTTTGGGCGCCAATTATAAAATATTTGAGAAAATAAGATATTTCAAACTTCGTGTTAATCCAACGTTACATTCACAAAACTAATGACGAATTCTATAGAATGTGATAGAAACTATCGGAACTAACATAAACTACTATTTATAAATCCCATGTTGGGCGCCATTTAAAAAAAAAGACCATAGGGCGGAGTTTTTTTTCATTTCCAGTGCAAAACAATACATAATACAAAATACGTCTTTCTAAATGCTTTTCAAGTCCTTTCAACAATGACATTTGCAATCAATTTAACATTTGAATTCCTTGAATTCTTCTAAAACTCTCTCCTGTCTGAACTATTTAGCAAACCAAATTGTACAAAGACCTCTTTATCCGTGCCAAATAATCGACTTAAATGCTGTGATTTTCTTAGAAACAAATTAAACATTTTAAAAGTCTCCATCGCATTGCAGCAAACATGTATTTCGCCGCCATTCAACTTGCATGCAGAGTGCGCATTTAGAAATGCACCCAAAAGCATTCCAATCTTTGGTCTTTAAGTCCGCGCGCCAATCGCATAAATAAGATTTTAGAAGTTCTCCATAGAAAGGAATCCATAGCATTGAGCTTCAGCAGCAAAATGATGGATGAATGATGAAGGGGGCAGTCAGCATCAGCATGGTGGGAGCCGATGATGCTATACACGTTTGAATCTATCTATTTTATTTTTTGGTAATTGAAATTCTGTTCCTGCACGCTCCGCACACACAATTGCGTGATCCTATGCAGTTTTTACTGGAATTCCTTGATGGTGGCATTTAAAGTGCCCCTCGATTTACTATCACTCATACGCAATGCCACTCGCATCATCATCTCTACCACCAGCCAGTTGTTGTCGTTCGTTTGGTTGATTCGCTATTCCAATTGGATGCATGGAGGAGCATCATGCCAAACCACGGAACTCACTACACTTACACAAACACAGATTTTGTATCCATTCTGCTGGCACGCTGCACGATTGTCAATGCGACACGAGATAAATAATTCGAGACTTCTTTCTTCTGCGGCAGGGCTACTCCTGCTCCTGCTGCTGTTTCTGTTGGAATTCCAACGAACAAATGTTGTTGTCGTATTATTTTTCCATTCCCTTTGGCCTTTGAGTGAGATGCGCCCGGCGAGAGCAAGGAATTTCCTTCTATTTTCGGATGTTTTTTTTTTTTGGTCCTTCAATTTCGGTATAGAACATTTCATTTCCCCCAAAAAATTCACGCAAGCGCAGCGACAAACGCTACTGCCATCTCCTGGAAAAGAATGGCATTTTTATTACAACCAAAGAGGGAGGCACGACGACAACATGCCCCAACGATATTTCTGTCATTTAAATCAAATTGATGTAATAAAGCGTAGTCGCTAAGTGAGACATTTATGTGTCATGCACCGCGCGATTTTAACTGAGCGTGCGGGTAGGGCCATTAATTATGAACCCTGTTGAGGAGGGAGATAGCCCTTTCGACCCAAAAGGCCATATGGTGTAAATGTACCTTGTTATGTCTAAAGATTTGTGTCGTCGCGTTGATGTTGAGTCCAGAACAGAAGGCAATTTCTTCTTTAAAAAGTACAGGAACAGAAACTTCTATGTTCAATATTATATGAAGAAGTCATTAACTGGTTCCCAACTAAGGATTTCTTTGGGATTATCGTGAAACTTTAAGGTTTTACGCTGTATTTTCTGTTCAACAAGTAAATGTTAAGCTTAATCATAGTTTATCTATTCAGGCCAATTTTTATATTTCGGAGAATAAATAATTATTTAACATTTTTCTCGGTTCCATTTTGTAATTTGATTCCCTCTACTGTTCTGTACAATGTCTAAATCCATTTATACTTGTATTTGAAAAACAACTATAGGTAGTACAGATGATTTAATTCAGCAAACACAATACATTGTGTAATTCAGATGAGATGAAAATTAGCGGCCTTATTTGGCTCCCTTGTGGTACATTTATTATTTCACTAATGGTGCTAGTTACAAAAAATATGAAAACAACATTAGATTGGTGTGTCGAAAAATAAGTGTTCCATTAAAACTGTTAAAGCTAATTTCATTGAGTTTCGGATTTAATTATTCAAAACACATTGTCAGGGTTTGAAAGAATCGCAAAGTTAACAAATATACAATTTACCAAACATGCGATTCGTTGATATTTTTGTTAGACGTTTCTTAGATGTTTTCCGACATTGAGCGGGCGGCTTTAACATTTCAAAATGACTCAAAAGAGTTCGCTTAACAGATTCCACATGCATTCCAGTGGCAGACCAGTTGTCCAATTCAAAATATGCTGCGTACTGGTTCGCCTCTGGAAAACTAACCGACCTGAGGTATGAGACGACCAAACCCCAAAGGTATTTCTCGCAGTTCCAGAAGAAGCTATCTTCATCGGAAGTTTTTATTTAATTCTACGCAAAGATGATGGTGATCGCACTCGTAAAGAAGAAACAAACCAAAGCGATGAAGAAAAATAAGAAATAAAAAAATTTAAAAAAAAAACTGAACGAAAAAAATCCAAACCAAAGAGACAACTTGCAGAAAATAACTCGAAGATAGTGTTCGCTTCATGTTGCAGATACAAATCGTGTGTGTGGACGCATATATGAACGTACCTGTTTCTATAAGCCAGTAGTTTAGTTGTTGGCTAAAAGAACGAGCCAAAGTACTTCAAAGAAAACCCCGACGACATTCCTCAGCTCAAAAAAAAAAGTATTGAGAAAGAGGAAAACTCTTGGAAGAACATCAGCGGAAGATGGGGAGGAAGGGAAATAGTTTTTTTTGTGTGTCCATCGTTTTCTTGAGCTTGACTCCATCTTTATTAAGCAACAGCATACTATAACTATAGCTACTATCTCCATCACTCTAGTTAAATTTTAATTTATTTATCGTTTCAATTTCGTTATCTCTTTCAGAAGCATGTAGTCCAATGTCAGCTAGAAACTTCCCACCTTCGTTTTGGAATAGCAATTATGTGCATCCTGTGCCGGCTCCAACGCATCCTCAGGTAAGACTTACCTTCTGATACTGGATTGTATTTTTTTTTTTTGCATTTTAAGAAGCTTAAGATACATTTGCATCTTTATACGCTCTGCGATGACATCTTTACTTTTATATGCTTGTTGTATGAAGTATGCATCTACTTTACTGATTTTGTTGGTTTTTTTTTCGATAACAGGTTAGCGATTTGTATTCGACTGATGGCGGTTACACTACGGATCCATGGGTGCCGCATGCGGCACATTATGGATCTTATGCACATGCAGCGCACGCCCATGCGGCACATGCGCATGCCTATCACCATAACATGGCGCAATACGGTAGCCTGCTGCGATTGCCCCAGCAATACGGTCACGGGTCGAGGTGAGCTTTTCGTTATACTGTTGTTGCTGCTGCAAGTAACAAACATTTGACTGCGGGTTACTTATTTAATTGCATTTTGTTCTTGTTTTTTTTTTGTATAGGCTTCATCACGACCAACAAACGGCTCATGCGTTAGAGAGTGCGGCAGCGTACTCGAGTTACCCCACAATGGCAGGTAAGATTCGATTTTTGTAATCCATTAAATAACGTTACAAAATGTGTAAAGTTTTGTTTATAAAGTACAGCAAAAAGCATTGCCACACATTAGAAAGTAATAATAAGTAGGGGGGAGTCCTTCGTTCAGTTTTGTCTTTAACAATTAAAGCATCCCTGTACTTGTCATAAAGTTAAATGTAATTTTTTTGACATTTATGAAGCACTTAGGACGATGCTTTAATTTTTGCAAATGGCGGTAGATGTCAATTGATCAATCATTCCGCTTTCTTTAGACGTACAGTGAATCACATCTTATTGACGTGTATTTTGAATATATTTGTCACAATCACAAATGTCAAAGTAGAATTGACATTTTCGGCCATTTCAAAAACTATAGCATCGTCCGATAGAGTGACCGCCTTTTCACCACCTTTTATTTTACATACCAAAAAAGATCCGTGAACTTCTTCGAATGTTTTACCGTCGCCGTCGGTAACTTGAAACGCTGCTATCAAACAGTTGTATGACAACTTATTGAAAGATTATTTTTTTAATTTGTATATACATATAAGAAGGGTTGACATGTTTTTTATATACAAACTCATTAGCCAAATAAAAAAAAGACAAAAATACAGCGTTACATCGTTAAAACTTTTCTTTGCAAGTTTCGTTCAGTTTTGTGAAAATCATTTTTTTTGTTGTTATCAGAAAGAAAGAACAAGGAAAAAGGTATCTTGAGTTACTAAAAAATTAAACGTTGTTCTGTTTTAACGACTACTAAGGTTCAACTGCAATAGACATGGCTTACTATCAAAACTTAACGAATCATGTTTCTGAAAAAAATAAATATTGAATAACTATAATGAATATGACAATCTTTCAGCACAAAACAAGGGGATTCAAAAGGAAATATTTTGATGTTTAACGAAACTTATCGAAAGGCCAATGCTATATAAATGTGTGCTTTGGTCCATGAGCACAAGCGGTTTTGAGATTAGGCTATGTCTGGTCATTCTTATTATAAATATTTAAGCCTTTTACCTTATGTCGTGCATAAAACTTCAAAAGCTTTTCTGGCTGTGAGTATTAAAAAGAAAGAAGAAGAAAAACGATATCATGAGTTCCGAAGCAATTATGAACGCTGTCCTGTTTTAAGGGGCAAATGGAAGCAGAGGTCAGAAAGGAACGATACATTCCGTTTCGATTTTTCCATTGAAAACGTTACCCATAATGGACTGAATCGCACGGAAGTATCTGTGAAATTATCTTCATAAAAAAACCTGATGCAAAGCCATCCGTTTTTATACGCAAAACTTGACGAAACAGAGTAATGCACTATTGCAGATAATATGAATTTTTTGTTCTCGCTCAGTAAGCGACGGTTCTGTCGTCTTTGTTCTATCCAATATATAGTTCTGCTATTATGCTAGTGAGTGACTTTCTGGCATAAGTTTAATTTCACTTAATTCTAACAACAATGGGCGTAACGAAATGAAACTAGTGTCAAAATCGAACGAAACTTTTCCTCCCGATCTGTCAAATGAACAAATTATCCATAATGGAAGTATAGTAAAATATTTTTTATTACAATTATCATAAGATGTTGGTTATTAAATTTCCATCTGTAAAAATGCATACATGAGCACAGTTTTCTTCCGAATCAATAACGTACCTTAAACTCGACGAACATTCCCAGGATTTCAAAAAACCTGTGATATTTGGCTCAAAGCTTAACAAAATAGCGAGATTATTCAATGAACAAATATTTTATTTTGTTTTCTCATCGAAACAAAATGGAGCTTTAAGAAACACAAGCACATATACATAGATATAGCCAAAAAGTTACAAGAAACAGAAAGGAATCAAATCACCTGATGTGATGTAACACAGTTTTGAAAACTCAATTTTTTGTGGATATATAAAAAAGTATTATTTTGGGATCAAAGCATTAAAAACCTTATTTTTTCATCACGAATGTGATGTAATGCTTTGTCTGAAACTGCTCATATATGTATATGATCCCCTATATAATTAATTAACGTGTGATATATATATAAAACTTCTTTGGAATTTTTATTCTGTTGAACTAAAACCTTTGCTATACGAAAACAGTCATATTTCAAAATGATTTCACAGCACTGTCCTTTAATTAAAACCCCTACTTCTAGTCTAACAACCCCGCATATTGCCATTGCCCCCAAAGCTGGAATACGAATTCCAGCTTTTCCTCCGCCAGCCATATATAAACAAGGGAACAAAGCAACTTGCATAGGCATATGGAAGCTCATAAATATTCTTATCGCCCAACGAAATTATAATAATTCTGTTTTCTGTACATGTTTCGTACGTAACACAATGGAAAAGTGTAGCACGCTTAGCTATGTGCTGCACACATAAACTTTATGTATACCTACCCCTGGAATGTACTGCCAACAATATCATAGAGAAAAGCTATACCCATCACCTCCACCCTTTGGGCCAAAATATCCCTCGGTGCGATGGCGAAGCCCTTAGGAAAAATTATACTCGGGATAATAAATTCACCCGTTCTCTATATTTATTAGCATTTGTGTGTGTGTGTGTGTGGATGTGTGATGTTAAAGGAAAGGGAGTTTTCCGTACGAAGTATCCAATCCAGATATGAAAAGGACCTCATCCCTTAAATGTGCCACACGAGCAAGAATTATGCGCAATGCTCACGTCCATTCACATGCTTGGGAGTTGGGAGTTGGGACATAAACATGGAACTGGAAAAACGAAGATGACAGCCCAAATACCGGACCGCTCTAGATCGCCAAAGGCAAACAAAAGAACACAGTGTTAAGTTTGGAGACATCCATATATACCTACTTGGGGTGGAAAGTTACTCCTTTTCCTTGGCTACTCGTAAATGTTGGCATGTCATGGCAACTTCAAAACTTATTTTCTTTTTCTCAAACCCTTACATGAAAGGATATGGTAATACGACCTTTTTGTGCTAATAAATTTCCTTACATCTTTACGACTACTATACCGACGACGCGACGGTCGATGGACGGCCGAAGTGGTGTGTGTACAAAAGTTTCTAATAAAATAAGGGTCCTGCTACTGCTCTGCTAGTGGGGTGTCATTTTATTAACGTTTTATGAGCAGAAAAAACCTTTTTTTACTTGACTTTAAATTTTACTTACGTATATCCCTATATCGAGGTATTTAAAATATACGACTTATGACTTTGAGTAACTTATAAAAAAAGATTTATATTAATTCCTTTCGTTAATTTTATTAAACAAATTTTGTTTTTTTTTTCTTATTTTCGTTTCAGGTTTGGAAGCACAGGTACAGGAATCTTCAAAGGACCTGTACTGGTTCTAAATTTGTGTATTTCTGTGAGAAGTGAGTTTTCGAGTACATACTTGAGGATTCTCAAATCTTAAGTTATAAAAATAATATAATGGTACAATGCCAAGTTAAAAAAAATTAAATTATACTTTTTAAACTAAAATTTTACTTTTATAACTAAGTTGCGAGAAAAATAGATTGTAATAGTTTAAGAGAAAATTCTAAGGAAGGTAATGGATTTTTCGATGAGTTCATTGAAAAAGGCTAAAAATTACGAAAAATAAAATTTATAATGTGATAATACGAAGGTTAAAAAAAATGTTAAGAAGGAAATGAAAATTATAGATTAAGTCCGAAATGTGCCTGAATGCTTAGAAAAGTATTCGACACGTACCTACCTTATCTTACCTTAGTTGACGCTACTGTCCGGGGTGGACTTGGGCTTGAACTATTTCTGGTTTGCTTTCAGCGATGGTCTTGTTGTCTGAGTTAATAACGGAGCCCAAGTAGAGAAAGTCCCTAACTACCTAAAAGTTAAAGCTGTTTATCGCGATGTTTTGTCCAAGACTTAGATGTTGGGTGTCTCTCCTTGATGACAGCATATACTTGGTTTTGCCCTCATTGACTGCTAAGCCCAATCAAAATCAGAACTAATAAAGAAACACCAATTTTAAGTTCTGAGCGCTCAGAGCTAATAAAGAGACACAATTTTGTTTTTGACAGTTCAGGCTCTGGGTCTGTACTATGCTTTGAACTTAAAAAAGGAAAATCCATTTTTGTCGACTTCCCATTCTGCGTCACCAGTAACTTTGCTTAACGTTGTGTGAACAAATTAAAGCAAATGGCAATGATCAAGTAAGCATGCAAAGAATTAGCAATGATGAACGAAGAACTGACAAATCCTGACAGCTAAAATGTCAAAAGTCACAAAAACATTTATTTTTTATTAAAGCATCATTTTTGAAAGTGATGACTTATGGGGTAAGCCTGTATGTCATTTTTCGTTGAAAAATGATCAATTGATCAAAAGCATCCTTTTTTTCGTAATATTATTTATTACTCTTGTTATACGTTTATTGAACTCGCAACATGTATGAATACAAATATTTTGAGATGTCTTCCAGGTCTATTTTCTGTTTTAAACTCTTAAAATTACTTATGCATATTGAATGCATAATTTTATATTGCCATGATTACAAATTTAATTCTCTTAGGGATGAGAAATTTTATCCCAAATAGATCGAAGAGTATCAAACCTAAGGATAACTCATGGTTTAATTCGGAGCTGTAAAGAGGTTATCAGGTTAAAAATTGTAAATTTCCGTTATTATAAAGCCAACACCAACGAGGAAAACCGGAAAAAGTTTCAGCAAGCTAAAAAAAAATGTAAAAAACTCTTCGTCATCATCGGTTCAGACACTCGTTTTCAATGATACTCCTGCTGTCAGTTCTCAAGAAAAGGCAGATCTGCTTGCAGCCCAATTTGCTCCTGTACTAGAGAGCGTTAATGATTTTATGGGACCAATCTTCTTTCGCAATCGTGCAGTCGCAAGAGTATTGAAAGATCTTAACATACACAAATCCGCTGGCCCGGATAGTATCCCGCTATTGTTCTGAAGAGGTGTTCTTCATCGCTGGCAAAACCTCTGCGTAAGCTTTTCCATCAGTCCTATTCTTCTGGGCTCTTTCCGAGTGGATGGAAAACAGCATTTGTCCAGCCCATCCATAAAAAAGGCGAATTTTCTTCACCCTCAAACTATCGACCCATTGCACTAACGTCCCTTTCTATAAGGTCATGGAAACGCTGATGAATTTTCTGCTTAAGAAAAATCTCGAGGAACGAAAGTTTCTTAATTACCGGCAGTACGGCTTTCGTAGCAATAGATCTACTGGTGATCTGATGGTATATCTCACCGAAAAGTGGAACCAATCTCTTCATCGTTTTGGTGAAAGCAAAATTATCGCACTTGATATTTCTAAGGCATTTGATAGAGTTTGGCATCAAGCTCTTTTATCGAAAATGCATGCATTTCGACTCAATGAATCTCTTCTTCGTTGGATTAGTAATTACCTTTCGAACCGCTCAATACAATTGTGTTGGACGGATTCAAGTCTGATATTCAAAACATTAATGCTGGTTTGCCCTTAGGGCTCTCTTTTGTCTCCGACTCTCTTCCTTATATTTATTAATGATTTATTAACTGAAACAACTAATCCCAATAAATTGTTTCGCGGACGACAGTACAGCTTTTCATATTTGTTTCCAGATTTACATTCATATTCTTCGGATGTGGAACTGCAACGGCAGCATATTATAAATTCATTAAATTCTGGCCTTGACAGCATTGTACAATGGGGAATAAAAAATCGCCTAGAATTTAATGCTTCAAAAACTCAATGTTTTTTTTTGTCGTTTAAGTGGAATATACCCCCAATGCCACTATCCTTGAGTGGCACTTGCATCGAAGAAACCGACCCCCTCTCAGTTCTCGGTATGTGCATTACAGACCACCTTCTGTGGAATGACCACATATTAGACGTCGCCAAGAATGCTGCGAGGTGTTTAGGTTTCCTTCGTAGATGCAAGAAGTCCTTCACCCCGTCTGATCTGGCTACAATATACAATATATAAAGCAGGTGCTCCAATAACGCACTTGAGAGCTTTAAAATTAATTGGTGATAGAAATATTACGGATTCAATTACATCTCTTGAGCACCGTCGTAATGTAACGTGTCTTTCACTATTCTATCGTTATTTTTTACAAACATTGCTCCAGTGAAATAGCCAATTGCATTTCTCCCCTTAAACAATTCAACCGTAATACTCGCTCTGCTAGGAATGCCCTTCAGTTTACCCTTGAGCCCAACTTCGGACGTACTGATAAGTATAGAGATTCTTTCTTTAGTCGAACCACACGAATGTGGAACGCTCTAACTATTTCGGGTTTTCCCTCCCATTTTGATACGCAGAATTTCAAAACTAATGTCCATCGACATCTCCTTTTACATCCTTCCCTTCTTCCCTTATGCTCGCAAAGTGTTTTAATATTATAAGGGTAGAAAAATAACCCCTTTTGCGCATGTCTATTATAAAAAAAAAATATCTAACGCTTCTGTGAAAGTAGAGTTATTGCGCCGATGTTTCCTTGGATAAAGTTTGGAATCAAGATCTTTTATTTAAGTTGCGTTTTTTTGGTATGAAGTATTGCTTCGATATTGATTAGCACCTTTCTGACTGTTCAATTCAGGTTATTTTGGATGGTTTAATATTTGAAATTAAAAAAAAAATTAAATGTTTTCATATTCTAAGGCTCCGTACTGTCTTGGAGTTTTTTTTATCATTTTCATTAATGATCCCCTGTCTATAACTGCTAGTCCACTATATTGATTTGCTGACGACAGGAATCTCCTACTTCTTTCAGTGTTAAACAACGACGGGAGAAAATGACAATCTTATTAAAATCCGACTTTGGCCAAAAAGTAGAATTCAATGCTTCTAAGGCTGGCAACTGTTTTCCGTCGTTGAAACGAAATATTTTCTTTCTTTCATTATCCATGAATAGTAGGTACTACCACCAAGAACTGAATATCTTTCGATTCTTG
The DNA here is from genome assembly GCA_963971375.1 of Platycheirus rosarum. Classification (NCBI taxonomy): domain Eukaryota; kingdom Metazoa; phylum Arthropoda; class Insecta; order Diptera; family Syrphidae; genus Platycheirus; species Platycheirus rosarum. Next base: position 26,268,073 of record OZ020510.1, on the reverse strand, counting down.
ATTATGTTCCACTAACCTTTTCCTTTGTAAGGATCGCATATTATAGACATTGCTTAAAATGTAGCAAAATGTTTAGTTTTTCTTTCCCATTGTTTTACGTTTGAGCCAATTTTCGGACGTTCCATCAAATACACGAATATGGGACTCCCTACCTTCCTTCCCGTTTCAATGTCCAATCACCTAAGAAAAATACATCGTTATTTCCTGTTCACTCTTTCCTCTGTTTCCTAAACGCTGGCTTTAAAGCTGGAAAAATAAAAAAAAAATTAAGAATTTTTTTTTGTTCGCTTAACATAACAAAATGGCTGAAACATGTAAAATGAAATCTTTTTATCTCATATTAATTTTTCCCTTTCATTTTGTACTATACAATTTTTTAAATGTGAAATTTTCAAGTTGGTGTGAACACCGTTTTCAAATCTTGAAATCTCGTGGTAGAAATAAAACAACCGACATTTCACTTTGGTTGCAACATAGTATAAACCTTTTATTTCAGTTCAAAACTCTTAATTTTCTGGTGGGTTACACTAGAACACACTTAGTAAATGTCTTATTTTGAATCATGTAAGTACCTTAAAATTAGGGGGCAAACAGTATCATTCTTTGCAATTATTAAAAATCCTCAAGAAAAGTAAAAACTTAAACTCACTTCACATTAGTAAAATATTGTAAAAAAAAAAAACACAAAAACCAATGTTATATATATGCAAACAGCATTTTTATAATCAAAATGAAAGAACATCACTCAGGCTGTAAAAAGTGTACTTTAAGTTAAAAATGATTTTAAACTTAAGCGACATTAACATCGCAAGTCGCTTGTTACAAAATGTAATATATTTTAGTATTAGAAATCAAAACAACCCTGTACGTAGTAGAATAAATAACTTTTTTTCGTGCAAAATACCATACATAACTTACAGTAGACCAAAATATTACAAAAAAAATATGTAAGAGAATACAAAAATCTGTATAAAAATTAAACATCAAAACATAAAAAAATGAAAAAAAAATTGTATAAATTATAAAATTAAAAAAACCTTACAGTGTATAGAAATAATTATAAATTTTAATAGAAAATAGTTAAAACATGAATAAAAATCTCCTAGATGTATAAAAGTTATATTAATTTTAATATTTTATCATATTATTCTAAAGATAATTTATAATTAATTCACTCGAGTTTAAGTAGGAATGCAAAAATTATAAAACAAAATATGATCGCCCAGCTTCTAAAAATCGATCTTTCTTATCACCTGGCTCATAGAGTTGAAACGAAATAAAAAAAAAAAAGTATAAGTGAATTATAAATATTGAATGAGTGCATGAGTGAATTGTTTTATGATTTATCTTACAATTGAAATGTACATTAAGAAAAACAAAAAAAAAAAAATAAAAAAGAAAAATAAATACAAAATTATTCGTTCGTGAATTTTTCTTCTTCGTATAGGTATGGCAACACTTTTAATTGGTATGAGACATATAATGTTCCAAAACTCCTGACAATTTTCTTATAATTGGTAAAGTATGTTACTTAAATATGCAAAGATTCAGTTTAACAAAAACATCCCCTTTTAAGGACGAAATAATTAACAAATAATTGAAATACATATATCCAGTGTTCCCACACCATTCATGGTGTCATACAAATAATTTCTAGAGCTGAAAATAGTTAAAAAAAAAAACAATTCTGTTTATGCCCCTTAACCAGAAGCAATCCGAAGAACAAGAGCGCGGCTGCGCGACACAATTATTAATTATATTCGGTGAAACATCAATTCGACGTTCATTAGGAATTCGATCAACGACGATGTTTATTTATTCAAACCGATCGCATTCCATACAGATTTATACAGACATCGAGGGGGGTTCATTATGCGACGATGAGATATTATCCATTCTCGACATCTCTCTCGTTTACAACAAATTCAGAAACAAGCATTGAGGAGCAGGCGCAAGCGCCGCGCGCTGGCTCCAACTCCAATGATTTATGATTAATCAAAAGCCAGATAAATAAATTCGATTATAGTTCGATGATCGTCATCGTCATTCAAGTCGAATATGAAATTAATTTTTTGTGAAAACGCTTATGACATGAAATGGCGCATAGAGGTGTACCATGGGGGCATGGTGATTCGATAATCCCGCTCCATACCTACTAGAATATCCAGATATGGATTGGGTGCATAGTGTATAGCATTGGTCAGCTGAGATCGGAATGAAAAGATACGCTGGTCCCGTCTGTATGGTTGTGACTTGTGATCCTTTCGGATATGGCATTGGTGGCGGGCTGCTGCAATTGATGACATAAATTTTCGAAATATCGACATGTTTCAGTTCGAAGTCTCTGTTTTCTGTATGTTTGGATGAATGATTTGAAAATTCAAAGAACTTAAGGTGCCTCATGCGTGTGTAGGCATGGATGTGAGGTGAGTCTTCTTCGTTTTGTTTAATATTTAGCAGGGTGGAAGCAGTTGCTTCCTTTAGGGCTTCTTCTTCTTCTCATGGTCGCTTAGAGGCGTATAACCAGTTCAGATGATCGGGTGATAAGTGATGGTTTTTTTTGGACTGCTATGGGAAAAGTTTCGATGGTTTCACGGTCGTGCGGTGTGTGGCTACTTGTCGGATGGATTTTTTTGTAACTAATGTTCGGTTGACACTTCATTATCAGCATTTAGGAGATAAATTCTTATGAATGATTTTTTTTTTTTATTTTATTTTGGAAACCGAAGAAGGGCAAGGTAGTGAAGATTTATGCCATTTAGTAGGTAGTTACCTACCTGTGTGTGGCTGATATATTGAAGGTAATTAATGCAGCCGCCTTGAAGGAGTTTATCTTTTAGAGAGATTGATACATATGTTGGGATGGAATAATAATTTACATGTCTGTTTTAGGGAAAATGCATTTTGGAAGTTATATGTCTAGTCTTAGACAAAAATCGTACTTATATTTGTGCCCTTCGAAACATGCATTCATATTTCGATTATTTAAAAAGATAAGCGAAAGAAATATTTACATCTCTTGAGCATCATAAGCTTACCCTTTGGTCCAGCTTCGAACGTAGATTCAAATGCAAGGATTAGGATACCCCAAGTTCATAAATATAATATAAAAATACCGCATCACTGCAAAATACAATTTATAAAAAATATGTGTAAATTTTTTGCAAAATTTGATTTCAGTGTTTTGTTGAGAGTAAACATCAAAAGTTAAAAAAAACTTACCAATGGCAATGGGCAGTATTTGCCTGATCGAGAAATGGAGCGTGAACTTGACTATTCTTTTGCACAAGTGTGCATGCGAATCCCTGGGTAGACACAGTTGGGGATCACGGATGTGATTAATGAAAAATCAAACAAAGCTGAAAGGAGAGTGCGTCTGTCGAAAGAAAAAAGAAAAATTGACCATGTTCCATGTCTGAGCCCAAATGGCGATAATCATGGAACAATCCAAAACTGGAAGCACTATAAACGCTTTCTGGGGGTAAACCCGTCGAACACCACAGGTGGAGTTTTTGGATAAAGCAAAGAATTGGGAGAGTTGTGGCCGCAGTCGAGATCAAAACAATCGTCGGTAAGAGAAGAAGTAAAAGAAAGGCCAGCAAAATGCAGCTTAATCATAAGAAACTGGATAACCGTTTCATCCACGGGTTCCACTGAAACGTCATTTAAATGATTAGGTTTATTACATCTTTATTTTAATGCATCGGGGTGGTGGAAGAACAATGTTTACGAAGTGGAAATAGGAATGTCAATATCACCGGCGACGACTGGCTTGCCACAATGCAGTGGGTAGATATCAAGTTACGTTCCATCTTCACAAAACTGAGGAAGGAGTATTTCTTATTCCGACTGGTGAAGGGGGAAGAACTGTGGGCAATCCCAAAGAAAACAAGGGCAAACGGCCATCAGGTAGAACGCTGCACCATTCTCTCATCGCTCAATTGTGTTCATGCCAAATGAAAGGAATCGAATAAGCACTGGGGCTAGCCATTTGCGGTCGATGGGGTCTCAACACAGCGAAGAATTCCACAACAAGGGAAGTCCACACGAATTGCTGTTTTTTAAACTCCGGGGGACATCTTTGACAATAAACTGTTCTTGAAGCTCTAGAAACAATCAATAATTGACGAATTCTCTAAATGAGAATGCGTTTAATCATAAGCACGAAAGCCCTCCAAATATGAGGTAAATTATTTAATTAAAAATGAAGCAGGTGCCACAGGTATATCGAGGAAGCTTGAGCCGATTTCTCGAGGGCCTTACGAATTAACCAAAGCTCTCCCAAACGATCGATTCGTGGTTGAAGATAAAGCCATAATGCGGCATAATCAGCGAAAATTTAGTACAGCGAAGTCTTCAGATAAGATATAGCGATGGTGTGAGCTCTCATATTCCCGTTCCCAGTCGAGAATGCTAATGATAATGACGTAGGCTATGATAATGAGCCTTATGCCGTGATGCCGTGGACGATTCTGAAGACATAATCATGGCCGAACTATAAAGCTAAGCTATAAAAAGATCTGTTTATATTATTATAGGGGGAGGTGTGTTTACTGTTCAGAATATCCTACTTATCCTATTTATATTATAAACTAGCTATCACCCACGACTTCGTCCGCCTGAAATTTATCAAAGCGCCACCTACGGATAATTCAAATAGCTTTAGTTATTTCCTTCAAAATGAGCTCCCTGCTGGTGAAAGTCCCTTCAAAATCGGTCCATAAATAAGAATTATCGAAAAAAAAATCGACACCAGCGCCACCTAGTGAGTAATTAGCATAGCCTAAGTTATTCCTTAGGATGTCAGCTACCTGCCAGTGAAAGTCTCATCAAAATCGGTGCAGCCGTTCCCGAGATTGCACGGAACAAACAGGCAGAAAGACAAACAGACAGACAAAAATTTTTTAAATTGTGTTTTTGTTATGAGTACTGTATATCCTTTCGTATACATCAAGTAAAAAGCTGTTATTTTGATTTTAAAAAACAGACACTTCATTTTTATTTATGTACATATGTGTATAGATGTGAATAATTGTATGTTTGGATGTTTGTTCCCTAATCACGCCTCAACGGCTTAACGGATTCGGATGGAGTTTGGTAGGTAGATAAATATTATGCTGGATTGAAACATAGGTTGCTTTTTATACAGACAAAATGTATGGTTCCCGTGGGAGATGCTTTAGTTTAAAATACTGCATTGCTGGAAGTTTGTTTGATATGCTTCTATGCTTTAACGACTGCACGAATTTACGAAGTTTTGTAGACGGTGGAGTTACAGGATTCACTTTACCACACAGGGTACTTTTATTCCGAAAAAAAATACGTTTCTGCGAGAGAAAACTGAGTAATTTTCTTTGGCGAGTTTTAGTTTAAATAATACAAATAATTTAATCCAAAGTTAGTGCAGTCGAAGTCGCGGGTAGAAGATAGTAGAACAATAAAGACCTTAATAATCAAAGGACCGACATTTTGACTATTTATTTAACTCTTGGATCATTTGGAAAAGCAATTTAAAACCGCTTGAGACAAATTACAAGAAAATATGTCGTTTTGTAAAGTGGGTTGTAGTATATAGTACCTATTCCTGTTCCATGGATACTGTGTATTTCTAGGAATAAAACGTGCTCTTTTGCAATGACTCTAGCCTTGACAATGGGTGTTCATTATGATAAGTTGCGCGAAGTTAAGGCTTTAAGGCGTAACAAAAAAACGAACTTACATATATTCACAATAAAATAATATTCTATAAACGTGTAGGTATAGGTACTCCAACTTATATGACGGGTCGCCCTGCAACGTCTTAAAAAAATAAATCTATGATTTTGAAACAAACAAACTTAATACCACTCCACTGTACTTAGTCAATAGATTATTTGCAGAATCACTACAGTTAATGTGTTAATTGCTCCATCGAAACAAATGTAGATTTTTTCAAAAAAATCTTCTGTATCTCCGACGTGACAAGGCAATTACAATAATCACAACTTAGATCCTAACGGCGCTAAGGATGTAAATAATTATTTAATTTAAAGCTATGTGATCATAAAGCACTCTAACAACTCAAAAGCCTTTAATTTAGAATCAACTCAGCACCTATAGTGTCCAGAGAAAACCCCAATACAATTTGTTTTACTAATGGCCATCATCGACCGAAAATAATATTTCCCGGCCTTATAAATCATAATATAAATGTCACCCCGAACACAAAATGGCATTTAATGACGTTGAACTTTCATAAATAAAACACCCGCGCACAGAACATGGGCATCACTTCTTCCATCCATATTTTAGCCGTACAGCCGGCACCTCACCACTTCTATCGGTTGCTGCTGCACTTTTTTCTTCCCAACGTTGAAGACTTTCAACAAAAAAAAAAAAAAAAAAAAAATACAAAAGTAAGAGGAATGTAGAAGAAGAAGGAGACCAGCAAGCCGAAAAAACCGGGCCAAAACGACCAGAATCGGCAATGAGTCAACGAAGCTTGGCGCGGAGGACAATGGAGACACAATGGTCGAGGCGAATTATTTTAGCATAAAAATGCACTCCTCTCTCACAGCACGATGTCCTCAAGGTGTTCAACAATTCGCAAATGAATGGGTTTATCGCTTTTTAATAAGTTCCCTTGATGGTTGGGTTGGGACGTTTGTTTGTTCGCGATTGTTTGGATGTCCTTTGGCAGTTTGGCACTTTGTCCACTTTTTTTGACATTTGCTGCCGCAACATAACAAATAACGAATTCATTGGTTTTTCTGCGTTTTGGGGGGACGAAAAGTCAGTCGGGCAGCTGATGTATAGTTTTAGTGGAATCAAATCAAGATATCGACTGGGTGAATCGATATCGATGTCCTTGTATTATGCCATATGTCAACTGACAACAACTGGCTGCCGTACATTATACCGGTAATGACAGCACAGTGCGATGCGTGTGAGCTGTGAAAACGATTGTCATCGGCTTCAGCACCTTTACGGCTGACGAAAAACATTATTATTGAGCGGTTTGTTTACTTAAATAAATCGGCCGTGGGACAGGGAACGTACGCTCTCTAGCATCCCATGGGTCGTCTTATTCGTGACATTAATAGGAAGATTTTAATTTTTCGGGAGTTTGTGTTTGGGGCGCCCCTTAAAATACCAACCGACACAGGGGCAATACCCGCCGCTACAGTTAGAGATGGAATTTTTATATTTATTGAACTCTCATAAATTCGACGACGGACGGTTGTGACTTGAGTGAGCCTCAGAACAAATTGATTTCTATTTTTGCATATGCGCACGATCGCGCTTCTATGCTTCTTTGGAATGCCGATGAAGAGCATCTGAATCTGAATGCACTTCGATTAAGGAAAATGTATATTTGGGGTCGTTGGTGGTGACGACGTTGGCACGACCCAAGACTCAATAAGATGGCATAACGTGTCGTTTGTGGTGAAATTTATGGAACTGCTTGAAATAATAATGTGGCGGTTGTAAATTGTTGAAATGCTTTAATTTAGAACGCAAAAGGCAAAGTAATTGTTGGCCTTAAGGTTCAGTATTTAGTGCCTACCCTTGAACCATAAGGTAACAATAAATTCTTTTATTGGAAATGGCACTTTTATGGTAACAATTTGTTGACATTAGATTTAAACTAAAGCATGTAAATATGAGGGTAATAGGTTTGGTAATATGATATAAAGGAGAGTGGTGAGTTAAACTTGGGTGACCTGGGATTTATTATATGGAATCTAGTCTAGAGTGTCCTGGGATCTTATGTGTATAAAGCTATAGAAGGGTAGTATCTCTTTTACAGTTAGAACAGTTAATATTTTTTTATTATTTATCTATAAAGTGGGTAGGTATAAACTGTCGCTGGTTAATGTTCTTTCATTGGGGACCTGCGGCTTGCTTTACCTCTACGTGGTGGTCCCCGGGCAATGATTTGTGTATATTTTTGTACACAAATTAGCAAAAATTGCAAGCTCTTCCTAAGGGTTGGCGAGGGGCTAGTAACCTCTCCCGTAAAAAAATATTACTCAGAACCCGACAACAAGCATCGGAAATATACTGATTTCTCAACGACGAACCAAGCAACGACAACGGCTAAACGATTTAAGAATTTTCTCATGGAACGTCAGACCGCACAACAGCTAGCTGATGTCTTGGCCATGTATAAAGCTGACATAACAGCACTTCAGGAAGTGAGATGGCCAGGGAATGGTGTTTTGCAGAAAAAAGAAAACGACATATATTTTAGCGGTCACTCAAAACACCATGTGCTCGGGGTAGGCTTCCTAGTCAGCCAAAAAATGAAGCCTACCGTCATCGGCTTTAACGCAATAAATGAAAGGCTATGCACCCTTCGCATGCGAGGCAAATTCAATAACATCAGCCTCATAAACGTTCACGCACCTACTGAGGAGTCCGAAGAAGAAGACCAAGATTCCTACTACGAACTTGTAGAGAGGACCCTCAATGCCTGCCCAAGGTATGACGTTAAAATCATCCTTGGTGACTTCACCGCAAAATTAGGTAGGGAGCCAGTATTCAGGCAGTACATAGGATCCCATAGTTTGCATGAGAACACTAATGACAACGGACTACGAGTCATAAAAATAGCAGCATCAACAAAATTGGTCGTTGCGAGTACCATCCTCCCGCGTAAGGATATCCACAAAGTCAGTTGGGTATCGGCTGATGGATTCACTCGTAACCAAATTGACCACGTGTTGATAGATCGCCGCCACTACTCGAGCCTGAGGACGTTACGAACGTATCGAGGTGCCAACATCGACTCGGACCACTATCTCGTTAGTATGGTGTTCCGAGGGCGGATTGCTATGCGAAGAAGTATTGCATCCGCTGGTCAGGCTCGAATCAACACGGCTGCCCTACGCGATGAATGCAAAAGCAACCAATACAGTCGCGCACTAAGGCTCGCCCTCGGAGAGCTCGATGAGGGAAGAGTAAGTCCTGGGGACAGAATGCCGGGCGTAGAGGAAAAATGGTCACGCCTTAAGAACAAAGTGCTTAGTACTGCTGATACCATCTTAGGCAGTAGTCGCAGAGATCGGAGCGACTGGTTTGATGATGAATGCAAACTAGCGTCTGAACGTAATAATGCTGCATACCGAGCAATGCAACAGTCTCATAGAACGCGGGCACGCGAAAATGAATATAAAGAGCTCAGAAGAATAGAAAAAAGACTTCGCAGACGAAAAGAGGCAGCCTGGGAAAAAAACATTGTCTGTGAAATGGAAAGAAATAGAGAGCGAGGTCCGCACCAGGCGCGGAAGTTCTACCAATCCGTCAGAAAAATGTCGCAAAACACACCACGCTGTACATATTGTAAAGACGGAGAGGGTAATCTGATCACCGATCCTGAAGGCATTCTGGAGCAATGGGAAGTGTACTTTAATGAACTGCTGAACGGTCAGCTCACGGAAGAAATGGAGACTCCAACATTTCAAGAAGAAGATCTCATGCTGCAGCCACCAAGCATTGAGACAGGCGATTAATCGGCTCAAAATAATAAGGCCTCAGGAGCCGATGGTATACCTGCCGAGCTGATCAAACATGGAGGGCCAACACTACATCAAGCAATTCATAAAATCATAGTACACGTATGGGAACACGAAGAGATGCCAGAAGACTGGCGAAAAGGCATCATATGTCCCATACATAAGAAGGGAGATATCACTATAGGGGTATAACATTGTTGAGTACATCCCATAAGATATTCTCCTCTATCCTGCAAGAACAGATAGCCCCATACGCTAATACCATAATCGGCAAATATCAATGTGGTTTTATACCGGGCAAAACAACAATTGATCAGATCTTTACCCTTAGGCAGGTGATGGAAAAAAGTCTGGAATTTAATATCCCAACATACCATCTTTTTATAGTTTAAAGTCTACGATAGCATAGCCAGGGTAGAATTCGGCACGACTATGTAGGCTGACCATGACCAACATCACAAGCCAAGTAAAAGTAGCCGGTTTGCTATCCAGACAAATCAGCATCTTTAATCGACTCCGACAAGGGGATGGTCTGGCTTGCACCCTCTTCAACCTGGCGTTGGAGAAAGCAATCCATGACTCTGGAACGTCAACAAGAGGGACTATCGTCACCAAGTCCAGCCAGATACTAGCTTACGCAGACGACATCGACATCATCGGCAGAAGCCAACAAGCTTTACAAGACTCCTTTACCCAGGTCGAGCAAGCGGCAAAATACCTGGGGCTGCACATAAATGAAGGGAAGACTAAGTACATGGCGGCAACGTCTGGTACAACCATCAGGCACGAACTTGAAGTAGTGCAGTCCTTTAACTATCTTGGGTCAAAAGTAGCAGCCGATAACAATATGGAGGAAGAAATACGCGGGCGGCTGCTGAAATCCAACAAAACCTACCTAAGGCTCTTTAAATCCAGAAACCTTACCATAAAAACCAAACTGCTGCTGTACAAGACTATGGTCTTACCAGTACTCACATACGGATCCGAGACTTGGGTGCTTACAAAAAGGCACTCTGATCTCTTATCAGCGTTCGAGAGAAAATTCTTACGGAGAATTGTTGGCCCCGTGTGTGAGGAAGGACGATTCCGGAGAAGATACAATCATGAGTTGTATGAAATCTATCTCGAAGCAGATGTTGTTGAAAAAATAAAGCTCGGTAGACTCTGGTGGGCTGGACACCTAGCTCGCATGAGCGAAGAGGAACCAACTAGGAAGATCTTTTGCGGTACTTTTTATGGTAGAAGACAACGTGGCAGACCTTGCTTACGTTGGAAGGATGGCGTAGACCAGGACGCCCGAAGCAATCGGGATGTATGGAAGAATTTGTTGAAGGAGGCCCGGACCGGATCCCGGTTGTTGCGCCGATGATGATGATGATGACTGTATATAGGTATCTATATACAGTCTCTATAGTAGGTACTCTCATGGTATCATTTTGCCTCTGGTCATCATCCTGGTTGTCGCGTAACTAACTCTAAATAGTGGAGACGAGAACATTTACCAGTATTTAATACACTTTTGTTATTTGTTTTTATTCTATATCCGATGAAGCTTCATGATAGTTCTATAGGCAGTGTACATATATACAAAGGTTCTTTTTAGCATGCGAAACCTCTACCCGTTTTTTTAAGTTTTAAGAATTACTTTTTTATCGCCATTTCAGATCCAGTAAATAAAAATAAAATTTAGATTGCGGACTAATGGGGACGAGTGATGAATTACTTGAAAGCTCTTAGATCTATTGAAATGAATTGTCAGTGACAGTGATAAAGAATGTGGCTTTATATCATTGTTGACAATAAACGATTACAAATGCAACCAAATTACATAATCGATTATAAATTTAATCAAATTACATGTTATTTGAATTGTAATAAGTTATCGTAATCATCAATCGTTAAACATTGGACTGACTCTGATTTCCAACGAAAGTCAGCTGCTTTGAGCTGTCAAAAGTCAAAGCTTAGCTTGAAGGAGTTCATATTACAAACGCATTTAGGAAATGCTGATATGGACAAATTTACAAATATTTGTCTCAAACTTTCCAAATTACAGTTGCATAACAGATGCTGACAACGATTCGAATTTTGTAAAATCTTTTAGTGCTTTCACGAGAGCTGTTTTATTTTCCGAAGAAAATAAAGATAAGTATTTAATGGTGAAATCGAAATTCTCGGCCACACACTAATACCTGCTGGAGCAACAAGATGGATGATGGCTTATGATGCCTTAGCAAAAATTTTTAAAAGATCCCAATTAGTCAGAGGCCTTGAAATTAAGATTCCCCCAGATTTGAAGTGCATCGTGAAATGAAGTGAATTTTTTGTTTGTGTGCTGCTAAGGTATATCAAAACCCTTGGAAATATTGCAAAACGACGAATCCGTCTATGGGACCATTTTTTTTCTTGGATTTTCTCGGAAACCAGTTAACCGATATCATGCAAAAATAAAATTTTAGAAGACTTAAGTACTTATAGCTCAAAAAATTTTGCATTAAATTATTTTCGACGGATGTTTAGATTTTTAATAATTAAAGAAAAAATCTTTTTTTAAAAAATCTATGCTTTGAAAATGGCTCAATGAATTTTTTTTAAATTTAGTTTTTCAATAAAGGCCATTGATACACCTATGCGGTCTCGAAATATATTAAACAAAAATTTAATCGCTAATTTAAATAATGATTACAAATATTGTTTATATAGTTTTGATTACAAAAGTTATCTAATATAAATGTAATTCTTTATCGTTAGATAATGATGAGTGAGATTACATTTTTTGGCAACATTGCCTTAGATATTTTTATCCTTTGAAGATTTCACACAGTTACGGCATTCGGATGTATAAATAAAGGGTGTCCGCCGGGAAGGTATACTACTTTGTTTTGCCGCCATTTTGGTAAACATTAGTCTTGACAGTTAATATTTGGGAAGCGTGAAGTAGACACGTGGCAAATTTATTATGGAAAAATATTTGATAAACCAACGTGTTTTAATCGTTAAAACATTTTATCAAAATCAATCATCGATTACTGTGACCATGAGAAAATTACGTGAAATTTTTAGAAGAAACAACACGCCAACACCATTTATCGTGTAGTGAATGATTTCGAAGAGAGAGGGTCTGTAGGTGATATGCCCAAGCATGGACCAAAACGTACTGCAAGATCGGCTGAAAACATTACTGCTGCTCAGGAGCTTGGTCTTCAAAGAACAACTTTGGCAACAAATCCTTGCATTTGTTTCCATTTAAGGTTCAGTTGACAGAAGAGCTTCTTCCACAAGACCATTTACGCCGACGTACATATGCCAATATTAGGATGTTACAGCTAGCCCATGGCAACCCCGATTTTCATGAAAAAATCATAATGAGTGACGAGGCACATTTTCATTTGAATGGATATGTGAATAAGCAATATAGTCGATCTTGGCAATGGAAAACCCTCAAATTATTCAGCAGTCACCTTTGCATCCATTAAAAGTTACAGCCTGGTGTGCAATTTGGTCAGGAGGAATCATTGGATCTTACTTCTTTGAAAATAAAACGGCGTAACGGTAACTGTGAATGGGGAGCGATATCGAGATATGATTGAAAACTTTTTAATGCCACAACTGCATGCTTTGGGCTTGATTAAGATGTGGTATCAACAAGAAGGTGCAACATCGCATACAGCCAGGATTACAATGGAATTACTGCGAGACCTCTTTCCACAAAAAGTTATTTCAAGAAATGGTGATGTTGATTTGCCTCCACGGTCGCCTGATTTGACTGCTCCGGACTTCTTTTTGTGTGGATATCTGAAAAGCAAGTTTTTTGCAAACAAACCAGAAACGCTTGAGCAACTCAAACAAAATATTCGTGATGAAATTAATTAATTCGTGAAATGTGTGAGAATGTAATGAAAAATGTGCTCAAAAGTGCTCGCTTTGTTAGTCTCACAAATACTAACAGAGCCGGACATTTACCTGATATTGTATTCCATACATAATTATTAATTAAACATTAAATAAAACATTTATTAATATAAGATCCAGTCTCTTTCATTTAATCAAAAATTATAAACAAACAAAGTAGTGTACCTTCCCGGCGGACACCCTGTAGTTGGCTTTGGTGATTTCATATACATAGTTCTAAGCTAGCTTTAGGGAAAAAACAGACTAGGAATACGTATGTATAATATAACTAATGTGCAGAAGAAACTAGAAAAAATGGTTGGCTCTTTACAGAAGTTCTTTCCGGAAGCATTTCGCGTAATATAATGTGAGCTCAAACCATAAAACGGGCATATTCCGGTTTTCCAACAAAGACTTGACAACTTTTTTGAAATAAAGCAAAAACCATTCAGTTGTTCACTTTGGGCATTATCCACAGAAATGGTTTTTCCATATTTTCAGCATCGACTGCGATTCCATTACGATGTTTCCTTGATCGTCTTTGCAAGCTTCAGTTCGAGCTCTGTAGCTTTGACAGTTTCTTTTTACATTTTGGTAAAATTTTCGAACTTCATTCCTGCAATAACAGCTCTTCATTTCCTCGATCGCGCCCTTCTCATGTTCCCTGTTTTCTTTCTGAGAAGGCGGTGTTCCTCTTTCCTCTTCTGTTCGTAGAGCTCACGGGTATGCTTCTTGTTTAGTTGGGTGTGCTTGCCGACACTCATCATCAAACCAGGGGTTTCGTTGTGGAGGCCGTGTAATACCTGTGATAAAATGACAGAAAATTCAATACAATTTGAATTTCCGTGGACCCTTAATAACAGTTGTATTGGTACATTGGTACACATATTTGTTTCTAGGTCCATATTTTAGCTTGAAGGCAAAAGAGCAGCAATCTGCTTTAAGTTTCTATTCTGGCTGGTTCTCCGTTCTGTGCACTAGCCCACAAAAGACCTAGCTGAAAAAACTTTGTCCAGATATTCATCATCATCATCGGTGCAACAACCGGGTTCCGGTCCGGCCCTCCTTAAACAAATTCTTCCATACATCCCGATTGCTGGCCGACGCCATCCAATTGCGCACCCCAAGGCTTCGGGCGTCCTGGTCTACGCCATCCTTCCAACGTAAGCAAGGTCTGCCACGTTGTCTTCTACCATAAAAAGTACCGCAAAAGACTTTCCAAGTTGGTTCCTCTTCGCTCATGCGAGCTAGGTGTCCAGCCCACCAGAGTCTACCGAGCTTTATTTTTTCAACAACATCTGCTTCGAGATAGATTTCATACAACTCATGATTGTTTCTTCTCCGGAATCGTCCTTCCTCACACACGGGGCCAACAATTCTGCGTAAGACTTTTCTCTCGAACGCGGATAAGAGATCAGAGTGCCTTTTTGTAAGCACCCAAGTCTCGGATCCGTATGTGAGTACTGGTAAGACCATAGTCTTGTACAGCAGCAGTTTGGTTTTTATGGTAAGGTTTCTGGATTTAAAGAGCCTTAGGTAGGTTTTGTTGGATTTCAGCAGCCGCCCGCGTATTTCTTCCTCCATATTGTTATCGGCTGCTACTTTTGACCCAAGATAGTTTGTCCAGATATTAAGGTGCCTCGCCAGACCCTTCGTGATAATTATCGAGGAAATGACGAGGAATATTTTTTGGAGAACTGTTTATGCCGAAATCTGAATGTTTAGCGGAAAAAACATTTGTATTTACATATATTGAATATGAAGGAAACATCGGAGTTTTATTCCCATTTTTTCTTGCGATTATAGGTAGGGTACTATAATGCAAGTTATGCATTCGTGCAGAATAAAAAAATTAAGATAACAATCAAACATGACATTAAGATGATGGAGAAACATATTTGAGTCAGTCACTGGTAAATATCCGTCTGTTCGTATGTATTTTGGACTACACCATAAATGGTTGGGTCAATCGTATTCAAATCTAGTTCATAGGGTTATTTTTTTTAATCAAATAATAACCGTCAAGTAATAGCTTATTATTCTCGAAAACGGTTCCAAGATTTTGTATGAACAAAAATCAGTATTGGTAATTTAATTTAATTTAATTTTGGTGGGGGTAGCACCCCCATTTATTTGGCTTATTTCAAGCTACAAAACTAAAACTAACTTAAGACTAGGTAAAGAGTAATTAAATCTAAATGGGAAGGTTGGGACAGTTGTTGAGGTGTAACTTTAGATTCGGTGTACTAATACATATTTAGGTCAACATTTTCAGCAATCGAATTTACACTTCGCAGCAGAGGTTAATTTTAGCCATAGGAGGTACGGTGGGAGAGGCCGCGAAGAGCGAAAAGAAGAAATCGTTTTTGAATGCTTTCTATTCTCGAAATATTGACGTGGTGGTATGGGCGCCAAACTTGAGAAGCATATTCAAGGAGATGTCTAACGAGTGTTATATATAGAGAACGAGTCACATAAGGATTGCAGAATTCATTTTACCATCGTTTTACGAAACCTAGAGTTGAATTAGCCTTCTGTATTATTTCATCGATGTGTGATCGGAAACTAAGCTCACGATCACATAAAACACCGAGATCTCGGATCGAATCAATGATGGGAATGGATCGATTGGAGAGAAAATATTGACGGGGAGGTAAAACTATGCGTTTACGTGAAAAAGTTATCGATTGGAATTTTTCCACGTTTAGTTCCAGGCAATTTTTGCTACACCAAATTGAAAAGCGATCAAGATCTAATTGAATAAGGTTTGAATCATTTACTGAAGATATGGTTTTGAAAAACTTAGTATCGTGTGCATATAATGAGATATTGGAATGCTTTATTATGAATTCGATGTCATTAATGGTAAGGATGAAAAGGAGAGGGCCTAAGTGACTTCCTTGAGGGACACCGGAAGTGGCGAGAAATGGATTGGAAAGTGCATTCCTGAAACGCACACTATAGGAAGAATTGCTGAGGTAAGAAGATATCCATTTCAAAGAGATCTGTTCAAAGCCAAGAGCCTTAAGTTTGAAGAGTATAAGACTATGAGAAATTTTGTCAAAGGCTTTACTAAAGTCAGTGGAGATAACATCGACTTCCATCCCTGCTTCTAGTGCTGAGAAGGCAAAGGAAACAAATTCAATAAGGTTAGTGGTAGTATTTCTACATTTGATGAAGCCATGTTGTCTAGGGGATATAAGCGACTTACAATGAAAACTTATTAGTTCGTATATGAGGCATTCAAATATTTTGGGGATGTAGGAAAGTTTGGCAATTGGGGGATAATTCTTAACGTTATTTTTTGCGCCTTTTTTGTGAATCGGTGTAACGAATGAAGTTTTCCATTCTTCTGTAAATACACCTTTGGATATAGATAAATTAAAAATTTCATTAAGGGGTACGGAGAGAGTTTGGGAACATTTTTTTAAAAGAATTTCCGGGATATTATCTGCCCCAAGAGAAAATTCTTCACATAGTTGACTTAACTTATTGAGAGAGAGAAAAAGGGCCAATTGAAAAATTCGGTAAGTACTTAAAATAAGCTTCGTCTAGTTGAAAAGCATCATTGGTAAAGGATTGCTTGAAAGATGAGGCAAAAAACTTTGAAATATGTAGAGGATCACTTGTTAAGAAAAAGAGAGGAAGGATATCCATCAGACTTTTTTTTATAGTTAACGAATTGGAAAAATGTCTTGGGATCGTTAATGAGGTTCGCTTGAGGCTACTATACAGTGTAGTAAATTGGAGATTTACTCCGAGATAATTAGAATAATCAGTGGTGGATCGAGAACGGAGAAAACGTTCCCACAATTTATCTCTCCTATTTCTTAAAGAACGCAATCTCCGATTATACCAACGGGGGGATGTAAGTAAGGTTGAGGTTATGACATCGTAATCCTGCACAGAAGCCCTAGAATCACATATGAGCACTCACTTCCCTCGAAATAAAATGCAGCATATTTGTAAAAGTAAAAACACTACACTAAAAGTGAAATAAATGAATTCCACGGGTTGAAATGACATTGCTTGTTAGAAAGTGTATCTGATGAGAAGTTTCGGCTGCTATAGTCTAAGACATTAGGCCCTATTGTGAATAAAATTTCACTGGAAACATTTCGAGTTAGTTCGTCTTTTCTACTTCTTCAATTGACTCTTCCTGTTGAATAAAACGCTGATACGTAGAATAACCAATGGATATTTCATTTGTCTTATGTTGATCGATTGATTCAATCGCAGCCAATTAAATGTTACTTTCCAGTAGAAATACACTGAATTTATCTTATATCACGAAACATTATTTGATGAAGATGAAGTAAGACCTGCCGAACTTCACAATAGCTCTGTTAAATTGTCTATTTAAATATTTCTAATTTCGTCTCTTCGAATCGAAACATCTGTAAACTTTATTTAATTCTAGCACGTATATTGTTCACTAAACGACCCGACAATCTTCAGGAATTTCTACTCCCAATCTCAAACTAAAAAAAAAAAAAAAAAATGCGGAAGATATTCCCAATGTGATTTGAGAAAACATAAAACCAACTAAACTCTAGGTAGCATACAACAGGCTCCATAGTTATAAACTGGAAGACTCTGTCACACGGTCGCACGCATGGAAGCCGATGACACCCAAGAACGTCACCGCTAATGTATTAATTTCGTGGTGTGTCACCGACACCACAACAAAGCTAAACATTTTGGACAAAAAAAGTGAATCTTTGTCTTTTCTTCCGAAACGAAATGATGCGCGGCACCCAAAAACAGGAGCATAAGCAAAAAACAATCAAACAACAAGAAAATGGTAATTTTCCTCCCCGAAAAAGAAACCGTGATGCGAAGTACGAAGGCAACATCTTTGGACCACATGTGGTCGCATTGATGTGTTCTTTTTTTTTTGTTCTGGAATCAGAAGAAGTTGTTTCAGTGCGGAGGACCCAAGTCCGTCATGCGCTAAACACCATCGCCAGAGAGGTAATACGTCATTTTTAGAGTTCGGCGACTGAACTGATGGCGTTAGTGTGATTTATTTGTCTGCTAACCAGATCGCGAGGATACCAGTCCCAGCTCCCAGGACACATTTAAATTTACATTTTCTGTTTTTTTTTACGCTTTGAGTTCTGGTCTTGATTTTTCCCATCAAGTAATTTATTTCCTGAATATGTACACATATGCATGCCTGCGAGAGGAATATATTGATTTTTAATTAAGTAAATGCCATTCATACAGTTCAAAGATACAAAAGGATCTTAATCTTAGTATCTATAGATACGACAGTCGAAATATCCTTGAACAAGGAAAGTGACACTCAGTTAATTGATTTGATGGATGACTCTCAGTGCCATCGATTCGTTGTGAATGCGAGAATAATTGGATCGATCGAGCCTACACACATCCGGTGTAAGGATGCATAGAGTGCTCCCGAATTCCGGCGGTGTATCGCGGAAGTCAGTTAATTTAACGTTGAAACACTGCACCATAAATACATAATGCCAGAAGTCACCCCCCGGTGCGGCGCGTGAACAGAGGCTGACTTTATAATAATACGTTGTGGACTTCCATTTTCACAATTTTCAACGGGGAAGAGTGAATTTCTTAAATTTGCACGGCAGGAAGTCGGAACTGGGGAGTCCTTTTTGTTTTGCACCCGTTCGTATAGAGAAGGATATGAACATACCTATCTTCTGTAAGTCGTCTTCATTCGTTCGTTGTAATTCCTTGAATTCCTTTGATTTTCTCCTTGGTGGAGTTTTCTCTGAAGGAGTTTTTAATGGGTTTATATTGTGCAAGGAGTGTATAGGTATAGGATTGGCAGGGGTGGCCAGGAGTATAGCTTTATGGATACCACAAATTTTGGGTTGATTTAATTTCCAAAGACTGTGTCTATACATCCTTTAACTTTTACTTGGTATAAAATTCAGAGTGTGGAGTGTTTCTTTTGTTCATTACAAGAAGCGTCGCTTTCTCGAGGAAGTAATAAGAAGTCCAATAAAATATAAGGATTTAAAAGGATAGGTTTATTGAAATTTGGGGTTTTTGAATAAGACAAGAGACCATCAGTGTATATGGAGTTGAAAGTTGGAGTTCGTTAAATCTTTCACTGCATACCATGGTATGGGCAATACATTGTTGTTGTCAAGGAACCCAAAACTGTGAGCCATATAATGTTGTTAAAGAAATTTTAAATAACTTACTTTTAATTGTTAAACACTTTAGACAGCCCATTTTGGCCGTTGCGCTCATTTTACGGTAGACGTGATGGCCCTTGAAAGTCGGCATTCACAATCGTTTGGTGGCTAAATATGAGACAACTTGGCTTTCGAAAATTTCAACTTGGCAAATTTTGCGTTGGAACTGAACGCCATACACCCTTACAAGATCCAACTAACTCAAGTTTTTGACCATAGAACACGCCTTTCGTTCACTGACTGAGCTTCGGTGCGCTTGGCCGAAAAATCATGTAAGCAAGGCGGCGCATTTTTGGATGAATGGCATGGCAGTGTTAATAAGCAAATTACCGTTTATGGGACATAACCAACTGGGCAGTATAAATACTTTAATTTTTCTGGGAAAACTGGATTTTTTTTAAGGTAGGCCCGTACATGGTAACCAAGGGGCCCGAATATTCCATTGGTGGCCATAGCGTACGCCACAATGGACATTCTGGAACTGAACGATTTGAGAGTAAGCTTGTTTCTATCAGAGGTTAATCGGTCATGACCTCCTAGATATTAATGCGGTATTTTATGCTCATATGAATAAGCATCATAGACCCTACAGATGATGTTGGTAGTCTTGATGACGTTGATGATGTTGTTTGTTCCGCAATCACGCCTCAAAAATTTAACGGATTTAAATGAACTGGAATAGGAGGATTGATAAGGTGCTTAAAAAAAATATATTACTTTCAATCCCGGAAAAAACACAGTTCCTGTGGGAGAGCTTAAATTTTAAAATTGTATCTTTCAAGCTTACGTATTGGTTTTGTCAGCGTTGAAGAACATCTCTTTAAAAACTATGGAGGAGATAATATCCTCGCCAGCGGATTTGTGTATATCGATACTATTAAGTATTTTTTTGCAACTATACAAGTGTGAAAGAATATTTGTTTAATAAAACCATTTTACGTTCTCCCATAGGGAAGTGCCAGCAAACTTTGTTGCAAATAAATCAGATTTCGCTTGGGAGCTGACCAAAGAAGTGTCATTGTGAAAGAGCGTCGGAATCGAAGACATAGCGGAACTTCTTACGTTTTTTTCGGAATGACTAACAAATTTTACTTCCTTTGGATATTTTAGTATTTTTTGCCTTAATGTTTGTTCATGTGAAACTAGCTTGTTTCAACTTATTCTGTAAAATTGTTTTCATATCAGCGCTGGGATATTACGTCACATGGAAGAAGCTATAGGTAGTCACAAGTTAAGTTTCCGAAGAACTTGAATACGTTGAGCGCTAAAATTAGGATAGATAATAGCAATAGGTATACCTAGTGGTAATCAAATAAATATAATAGTATCTTCTTATCTGTCGCTTTTGTATCGCATTCCAGTGGTTTTGGTGAATAAATAAATATATTAATTAATAATTTTGAAGA
Organism: Platycheirus rosarum; assembly: GCA_963971375.1. Lineage (NCBI taxonomy): Eukaryota > Metazoa > Arthropoda > Insecta > Diptera > Syrphidae > Platycheirus > Platycheirus rosarum. The sequence continues at coordinate 26,247,091 of OZ020510.1, read as the reverse complement.
CTTCGAAGGTATACATAGGTATCGCAATTAGGTATTATTAACCTATGTTTGAGATTTATGGTTGTAATTCCGTTTACTGTTCATCTCAGACATTTATAGGGTTACCACTTTTTCGCCCAAATTCGCCAAAATCATAGAAAAATCATGTTTTAGTGCATTTAACGTCTTGTGGTCTTGTTGGCCTTGACATAGTTCTAGGTATACTATAGCATTTAAAAAGTCTTACGATGTCAAAGCACATAAACGAGCGGTAAATTGCCAGGTTGATCAAACGGGAGCGTATCAGAATCCCGCTTTTCAAAAATCTCGAAAAACAATTTTAAAATCCCGTCTGCTAAAATACTGTTAGTTTTAAATCCCGCCTTCAAAATCCCGATCTATTATAATCTCGCCTTTTTAAAATCCCAACAAATCCCGAAAATCCCACTTTTTTACAAAACATTCTTAAACTAAATAACAATAGATGTAGGTTATATGCGCATTTTATTTTTTAAAAAAATTAAAAATGTTAAAAATACTCCACGAAAAAGAAAATTCATCGGACTGTTTTTAATCTTTACTGTGCGCACACATTTTAGTAAATTTTGAAAATAGACATAATGTCCACACAATGGAAATGCCAAACAAAAATCAAAAATTCATAAAAAAAGACGAATTACTCTTTGGATCGTAACTGTTATATGTTGTTGTTGATATAGAACCACAATGGCGCAGGGACATAAGTCCCCGGGGTATAAGTCCCAGTCTTACGATTTGGGACTTATATCCCACCTTGTTAATGTTAGTATGAAGAAGGTAAGGGGGGCATTCCGATGCTTGGGCTCACTATATAGAATTTGGAGAAGGTGCAAGGTTGGGTATAAGTAACGTTTCTTTTTGATTTAAAGAACTTTTGCATAAACCCAATCTCGCACCTACCATACGTCATACTGATTGGGAGATAAAATATCAAGAAATTTCTTTGCACACTGATTCGGTAATAACGCCGACATTCTGATCCACATTATTACCAATCCAACATACACACTATGATTTCTTTTAATTTGTCAGCTTAGGTCAATATGGACATAATGTCCATAAATAAAATCAGACTTAAAATCCAAAATTTCAATTCAGACATTATGTCCACTTTTAAAAAGGCATAATGTCCATGGTCCTTATGACTTTTTCTTAAGTGGTCACAATGTCCATGGACAGACATAATTTCCATAATGTGGACCGTATCTCATCCCGTCGTATTTACTTTATACTTTTTTTTGGAATTTGTTTAATCTTGTTATATTTATAACTTTATTTTGTTATTGTTTTTTACTTATTTTGACACTTCTCATATAGATGTTATAATAAAATGGATTTAAAAAATTCATTCATTATGCTTACTTTATTTAAATTTTCTTATTATCCTGCTTTTGCAATTAAAATTAGTTGTTTTAGTTAAAAAAAAAATCGCCCGATTATAAAAAGCGGGATTTTAAGAAACGGGATTATAAAAAGAGAGATATCGAACCCAACCCTGATCAAACTTATGAGCCAATATTGGTCTAATTGTGTGGCACGTGGAGCCGCCGCCGCCACTCCAGCGGCAATCTTTATTACAGGATTTTTTATAAAAACAAGCCTAGGTGTACTTATAGCCTAGGATGGACCTAGGAGTATATAATCATAAGTTGACTTTGCATTTGAAATCAGAATCGGCTTCAAGATTCTTCCAATGACTTAAAAAATTCAACATTATTTGGTAGATATATGTACATGTTTGCAGACAGTTATGCTTCCACATTGACCTGAAAAAAACTAGAGCAGACATTGACATATATAATTATTGCATTAAGTTTAAAACTAAATCCTGACTAAAAACGTGCTTCAATCAGTGATTGAAGATGACAAATGTACAAATTTCAAATTTTGGAAAATCTTTAGTTGGTAATAGTTCCTGGATTTTAAAATTGAGATTTATGCATTCTTACTTATCTACAATCAATACTTTTAACATATACGTAAACTTATATATAGGGGAATAACAAATAGGTACCTAATAAGATCAGTCTTCTTATAATGTTATTATAAACTAGGTTAACTATCTCATTGTTATTTATATTAAATTATATTTGGTAGGTATAAACTTTACCTACTTAACTACCAAAGTGTAATTCCAACCGCCGCGCCGCAGACGCAAGTCCCATACCTAGGTATAACAAAGCTATGTTAGACTTTTTTAGGGAAACACCTGTCGTTTTTTTTTTTGTATGATAACTGTCTATCCAAACATCCATAAAATGCATAACAAATAATTGTATAAGCATATTAGGCCGACATGATACCCATCTACCACCACCGACTCGAATAAATTATTTTAATCATGTCAATTACAAATTATTACAACGAAGCTAATTGAATATTTGTGTAATTGACATTTATGGCGACATGGCCGCATACCTGGCAAGGTAAATTCAGTTAGAAAAGCAACCGACAACGACAGCCGACGCACAATGACGGCTGGGAATGGCGATGGTGAGTTTTAAAAATTGCATGATATAACTTCGTAACTTACACCCCAATTCCCAATACCACGAACGATGCCGGCTCCAAACCGCCAACACAACATATCAAACTTTATTAAAGCAATCAAAAGTTATTATATGCCCCGTCCATAGGCGATCGGTTTGAGTTGTCAAATGAAAAGCAAACATAATTTAATAATTGTCATTAAATGTTGTTGTTGCTTATTGATATAAAAGTTAACCATTTTTCAACCTTTTTTACTACCCATCCTTCCAATGTTTTTGTGCAGAGAGCTAAACTTGCACTTAAATCAATAAGTACGAAAAAGACAGCCTATGTTTTGAAAAAATGTCATTCCGGTTTAATACGATGGAGGAGTAAGAAGGATAGAGAAGGAATGATTCACAGAAAATACTACTACAATCTCTCTATTTACACAGCAAATGCATCCCCTTCTCTATATCCATTTGGTTACGCCCTAAAGCTTTTCTTATCAGGAAGAAAGAGGGAGAAAACATATTATGGCAGAAACAGAAAGGCAGAAAGTCCATCCAAACATAAGGAAAGAGTGGTAGGAATGCAACCAAAGACGAGAATATTTCCGATGATGTTGAGTTAGGGCTGGGCTTCACTATAATGCAAATGGTTGAAGTTAAGGCTGGAGTAGATTACTCCCCTGTATTTAAATGCTGGTAGAAATATGGCAAATTTATGCCTGGAAAAACAAAAAGGAACAACACACAGAGTACTGCAATTGCATGTTTGGCACATTAAATGAACATAAAACATTTGTATTAAAATAATGTAGGTATATATGTGCATCTTAAATAAAAAAAGAATGTCTACCCCTCTTTCATTCATTACCACTGCACAAATATTTCAACTAATGCACATGCATTGCATTTGCATTATGTAAATGCTTTGGTTTTTTTTTCGACGGCGAATTCGTGATCGGTTCGCGGCGAATGTCAGTTAATTAAATGGCGGCCTTTCAGATGCGGTTGTTAATTGAAAACCTGGGTGAAAAATTTGATGTGGAGGTAATTAAATTGGGCGGTCCTGCGAAAATTGTGGTAAAAATGAGGAAACATAACTTTACTCTTTTTTTTCAATGACTCCTTCAAAAGGGAGTGGGGAGCTGGTTGGACACAATTCTGTTTTTTTACCTTTCTTGGTTACAAATAACAATGAGCATACTCTACACACATATTCTTCTTCCAGAGGGGCAGATAACATTCTGTATGCATTTTGGCTCTGTGTGCAATGGCGGATGCCATTTTGCGGCATTTCAAAGAGAATTCCGTTATGAGCCTGTCCAGGTGAGGACATGGTTGGAGTTGGAGATGGAACTGCATTTTGGTACTTTCGATACAAGTTGAAATGATGAAGCAAAAATATGGGATTTAGCATGTAGAAGGATGATTTGCCAATATAGTTTAAGAATATATCATCCTTGTTTTTCTTGCATAGGTGTCCCTACATATCCCTTTATGAAGGCAGTTGTAATATCTTCTCCCTTCACTTCCAAAAAATAAGTAGTTATTTACAGATGGTGTAGGTAAGGAACTCCTGCAAGTCGAATGTGTGATATTATTTCTCCAGTTTGTTCGACGTCACTGTCACTGCTAAAGGACATGAAAAAAGAACCCAGAGGAACCTTTTCGTTTGGAGACTCTCGTATAGCTTAGGCTTGTAAGGAAGAGCAGGACACATAAAAAACTTCATTGACAGAATTTGGAATTTAATGCTGGGCTTTTGATTACATATTTCTACTTTTTTTCTTTTTTTTCATAGGAAATGGTTAAACAAATTTAATGTATAAGTGTAAGGAAGGTTCATTGGTATTTAATGCAGCTTTTTCTAGTTAAGCTTGAGCTTATCGAACATGCTTGGAACGTCCCTTTGTGGATTAATTAGAGTGGAATGCTTCAGTAAACGATTAAATGACACCCGTTCGTCCCCGTGGCTTAGTGGTTAGTGTGTCGGACTGCTAAGCGAATGAGCCTGGGTTCAAATCCAACTCAAAGCCACCTTTTTTTCTGGGGTACTGCCTCTTGCGAGGAACTGACAAAACCTCCAAGAGTAAAATTTGTCTTGAAAAAGTGCATCTCATCTAGCCGTTCAGACGCGGCGGTAAACTGTAGGTCCCTTCCATTCTTGCAGATTAACAACACACACACAGGAATGGTTGAGAGTATAAGTCACTAGGCCTTAAGGCCTCCTAAGGTCGCGCCAATAAATTAATTGATTTACAAGAACTCGGCCTTCCGCCGAGCCATCACTATGGTGTTTTTTATTGCGCTATTTGGAAAGAATTGCAAAAAAACTTTGCGTGCTATGGTTCCTCTTGGCTCATGCCCTCATAAGAGCTGGGTGCCCATGCCCAGCCCCACCGGAATTTCCCAGGCTTTATTTTTCCCACAACATATGTTTCGCGGTAGATTTCATACAATTCATGATTGTACATATCTTCTACGGGATCGTCCTTGCTCGCATACGGGGCCAATAATTCTCCGTATGATGTTCCTCTCGAACGCGGGTAAAAAGATCACAGTGTTTTTAGTGAACACCCAAGATAGGTATTATTTTTAAGACTTTAGTGTTAAACAACAGCAACTTATTTTGTATTGTAAGATTTCCGGATTTAAAAAGCCTCGACAGACTATAGTAATATCTGATGGATTTTTGCAGCCACCCGTGTATTTCTTCCTAGCATCGGCTGCTACTTTTCAACAAAGGTAGTTAAGGATTGCACTACTTCAAATTCTATCCTGAGTGTTGGAGAAATTCTTCTCGCAAACATATCCACATTTCCCTTCATTAATATGCAGCTCCAGGTTTTGTATCCCTGCTCGATCTAGATGGAAGAGTTTGAGATGATGTCGATGTCATCTGCCTGCGTAAACCAATATCTGGCTAGAATTGGTGACGATAGTCCCTCTTGTTAACATGCCAGAGTTACGCATTGCTTTCTCCAAGGCCAGGTTGTAGAGAATGCAAAGCCATACCATCTCCTTGTCGGAGTCCATTAAAGTTCTTAATTGGCCTGGGCAGCAACCCGGCTACTTTTTTTTTTTTTATTTTTCATATTCATGACAAAGCATACCTATATATACATCTTAATTACATAAAATGTGAATAATAATGTCCACTACACCGATGATGCCTCATTAAACGTTTCAACTGCAGGACTATCAAATGATTTTTTTTGTTCCTTAAACTACCCAAAAAAGGGTTGCTGTTTATTAACCTCTAACACTGCTCCTGCTCCTTGAAATTAACTACGCGTTTTGTTTCTTTTAAGTAATGAAAAAAAAAAATTTGCTACCGCTGCTGTTTATTATCCAGGACAGCCCTAGACAACAAACGCAAAGAAAATTAAGAAGGAATTTTTATTACAAAAAAAAAGGATAATATACAAAACAACGATAAAAAAGGGTAAAAGTGTTGACATGTGCCCCCGCATTATATTAGGGTTGTTTGAGCAGAACAAAATGAGTTATTACCACAAAATAGTTAATGTCAAAAACTGTAAATATTCTAAATGCTTATAGCGACTATCGAAAAATGCATTCAGAGATCTAATATTTGGGGAATTTTTATGGGTGACCTATAATGCTCATGGAAATGAAGATGACCATGTTTTTGTATCCTTAGATAAAGGATATTGTTATATTCCTTAAAAAAATAGTATAATGTCAAACTAATTTGTTTGGTATGCTATCGACATCCGATCGGTGCAGATGTTTTGGTACGAGACAACTATATCTTTTGGATCAGTTTTAATTGAGAAGTCATGTTTGGTGATGACATTAAAATATTTAAGTTATTAATATTGATAATCCAACTCCTTTGAAAAAGTTTGCAAATAATGAAGGAGAATTAAAAAAGTCTATATTATACTTATTGTGACTGAATTTTGTTCAGTGGAATTCAGGAGGTTCGTTAAAGGAAACTGATCCAGAAACAACTATTGTGAAGCTGGCATGATTTTCTGTTTCATAAGTTATTCAAGCCAGCAATTAAATCTGCTTTAAATTCTAGTACAATTACAATAATCTTCATCGAGCAGAATATCTGTAAAAAACAACCGACAGATAATTACCTTACAATGTAACGATGGTAAGGGAACTTAGGGTAAAATCATAAATTGGTTAATAATTTTTTTTCATATTTCATTTTTGTAATGAATTCTTTTTTAATAAATATTTTTGACTGTTTTGTTTAACTATGACTCTTTACAAAGAGTGCAATTAAAAAAGGGGGAAATTACATTTGCCACAAACAACATGGAGTTACATGGAGTTTTACATATTTATATCAAATCAAGGATGCTCTTTTATAGATCTCTGCTAACGTTAACGACTATTTAATACAAACAATTCCAAATAGCATGACATTTTAAAATCATCTGCCGATATAAGTCTCATAGGAGTATATTAATTCGAACGTTTCAACAGCGATACTGAAGAAGCCGACACAAAGTAGCAGTCTAAGTAAAGTAAATTTAGTTGAGATGAAAACAAGGCTAGGGCTTAAAGATTGTAGATATTCTAAATCATTCCTGTACACTATACCAGAAGTGGATACAAGTCATAGATTTTAAGTATCAGCGTAGACCACAACGCCAGATCCCGGCCAGAATTCTATTAGTTTTGCTCTGCAAAATATACTATCAATACCTTATTTGGACTCTGCTTTCACAATGTTTGAGTTGCTTTGTCTTTCGAGAGAGGGCTTTGCTACCCAATTGTATGCTAGCAATTGCACAGACTTGCTATCGTACGCGGCCCTAAAATCGATAAAAAGGTGGTGGGTATCGATTTGGAATTCTTAGATAGTTTCCAGGATCTGCCGTAGCGTGAACATTTGATCGATTGTGGACTTTCCTGGTCTAAAAGCGATATTCAGAAGACTAATTCCTCTATAGTTGGCGCAGTTTAGAGGGTCTCCTTTCTTGTGGATCGGGCACATGATGCTGAGGTTCCATTCATCAGGCATACTTTCTTCTGACCAAACTTTAGAGATGAGTTGGTGTATGCACTTCACCAGGTCATCTCCGGCCGTGCGAATCGACCAGAACAGTCATTAAAGCAGAGCATTATAGTGTTGCTATTTATCTGAGTTCAACACTCACGCTTATAAGTTTAGCAGGAATATCCGGATGGACAGACCAGTGCCCGGTGGTTACAGCGGGGAGGTAAAATAAGCACAATTCATGTGTACGAGATAGTTGCAGCAACTGTGCATCAACTGTTTGATGCCTTTCAGTGCCTACCCAATTCATACAGCACCCAACCACCAAGTTAGTTTTGGTCATGACATTTAATTTTTAATCATAGTTTCCTTTAAATGTTGCCTACGGCTAACTCTTTAATGGTCCAATCAGAAGATCTTGGTGGCCAATTGACAGGACAATTTCAAATTGAGATAAATATTTTCATCGAGCTGTATGAAGAGATATATTCACTAGCTGTATGGTATGTAGCGCATACTGTTGATCATTTGTCTATAGCGTTCTAGATTAACAGTAGTAACACGAGCTCCCTCGGCATTTCTAACTAATTTTGCTTATTAACGTAGCCGTTTAACCAAAAATAAACTTCGTCGCTAAAAACAATTTTTCGATAAAAATGGAACAATTTGAAGCTGTTTCGAGGCCCACAAACTGAAATTAAAACGTTAAATTAGTCAGTCTGCTTCAATTTTTGAACGAGTTGTACATTTTACACTTCAATATGCACCACAACGTTCCATTAGTGATGCCCAAACCTTGAGAATGGTGAAGAATTGATTCATCAGGGTCTCCACACGAATACTCTCTACAGCTTGGTTCGATCATGGTGGAGGTTTTATGAATACTACGTTCAGTTAGACGATTATGAAGACCAAAATGTGATCGAAAAGATCTTCAACAACAAAGCCAGTTGACAAATTAACTGTGAAAACAACGCTATTGAAAAAAAGTACATCCTATACTGGATTTCCCGTCATAATGACGGTCAGGCAGGCTTTACAGCAAGTCCTTCAACAATAGATACAACCTTCGCTCTTACGAGCATTGCGAGGCGATTTATGAATAAAATATCTTTTGTCCACATATTTTGAAAATTGTAAAGCTGCTTTTGACACCGTCAATAGAAGATCCCTTTTACGTAATCTGGCAACCATATAGGTCTATCAACGAAATTCATTCGGATGTATGAATAAATCCAAATCATTTAATCAAAAAAAGTAGTTCCCCAAAGCTGTATATTGAGCCCGCTTATGCCTGCTCTTACCTATAGATAGCATTCTCCCGGGAGGTGTTTATTTTGGAGGCTCCTGATTCATGCAAATGATTTGGTGATGTTTTTCTGATGAAAATCTATTGACCCTGCTTCAGATAAATAAACTGAAACAGTATAGCGTTCTGACCTATGGGAACTCAAATGATACTTACTTACTTACTTATGTTGGCTCAACTAGAGCGTGGTGCTCCTAGGCCTTGCTCAATACGCCCCTCCAGCTGGCTCGATTCCTTGCCTGCTGTCTCCAATTTCGCACTCCAAGTTGGCGGAGGTCTCCTTCTACCTGGTCGCTCCATCGAAGATGAGGTCTACCTTGGCTTCTGACTCCCTCTGGTTTGGCTTTGAAGACTTTACTCGCTGGAGCGTTGGTGTCCATTCGCTCTACATGGCCCAGCCATCTTAGTCGTTGGACTCTAATTTTTCTGGCTAAGCTTATGTCGCTGTACAGCTCGTATAGTTCGTCGTTGTATCTTCTTCGCCAAATGTTGTCTTCTCGGTTTACGCAAATAGGACCATAGATCGTACGCAGAACTTTTCTCTCGAAGACTCCAAGTGACTTTTCATCCGATTGGGAGAGGGTCCATGCTTCTGCACCATATATCAGGACCGGGATGATGAGTGTTTTATATAGTGTCTCCTTGGTTCTTCTCGATAGGGCTTTATTTATCAATTGCTTATTCAGCCCAAAGAAACAGCGATTAGCAAGAGTTAGTCTGCGTTTGATTTCAGCGCTGATGTTGTTGACCGAGTTTACAGCAGTACCCAGGTAGACAAATTGACTGACTACCTCGAAGTTATACATATCAATGGTCACATTTTGACCAAGCCGGTGGTGGGATTGGGCTTTTGTTGATGAAAGCATATACTTCGTCTTGTCCTCGTTTATTTTCAGCCCCATTCTGCTTGCTGCTGACTCCATAGTAGTGAAAGCACCGGTTACTGCTCGCTTTGTTCTTCCTATCACGTCTATGTCGTCTGCAAACCCAAGTAATTGTGTCGATTTATTGAAAATGGTGCCCGATGTACTGGCATGGGTGCTCCGTATTAGATTTTCAAGCACAATGTTAAAACAGCTGGATGACAGCGCGTCTCCTTGTCTAAGCCCTCTGGTGGTTTCGAAGGTTTCAGTAGAGTCTCTACCAACTTTGACGGAACAGCGAGCATTCTCCAACGTCATCCTGATAAGGCGTATCAGTTTAGCAGGGATTCCAAAGTTAGACATAGCACGATACATTTCAACTCTATTAACACTATCGTACGCTGCTTTAAAATCGACGAACAGGTGGTGGGTGTCGATGTTATATTCTTGGGTTTTCTCCAGGATCTGGCGTAATGTGAATATTTGGTCGGTGGTAGACTTTCCAGGTCTGAAGCCGCATTGATAAGGACCTATTAGATCATCAGCAAACGGCTTGAGACGTTCACATAAAACGCTTGACAGGATCTTATAGGCGATGTTTAGAAGACTAATGCCTCTATAGTTGGCGCAGAGTAGGCGGTCTCCTTTTTTATGGATCGGGCAGATGGTACTGAGGTTCCACTCATCGGGCATACTTTCCTCCGACCATATTTTGCAGATGAGTTGGTGTATGCTCCTGACCAGTTCATCTCCAGCGTGTTTAAAAAGCTCCGCTTGTAGACCATCGTATCCAGCTGCTTTGTTCATCTTTAGCCTGGTGATGGCTACTTTGATCTCATTTTGGTCGGGCGGGTGCAGTTCGTGGTCGTCATCTAGATTAACTGGTACAAGTTGATATTGGGCGGGATCTTGGCTGTCATCGCCATTTAAAAACTGGTTAAAGTAGTCTCTCCAGATGGCTAACATCGCCTGTGTTTCCACAATGGTGTTTCCATCCTGATCTTTGCAGGGCCCAGGGCGACTTGTGAGACCTGATGTAGACTGTTTCACTCTTCTGTAGAAGTTTCGCACCTCTTTTCTGCAAAAACATCTCTGCATCTCCTCGACTTCGCGTTGCTGGTGTTCTTTTTTCTTCCTCCTGAGTATGCGTTTCTCATCCTTCCTTCGCTCAACATAGAGATTTCTGGTGGCTCTCGTATCTCTCTGGAGCCACGACTTGTATGCCTCCGTTTTAGCTTTGTTTGCCTGAGCACATTCGGAGTCGAACCAAGGGTTTCTAGGGGAGGCTGTGAGAAACCTAATACCTCTGACGCAGCATTTCTTATGGCTTGTTGACATAGCTGCCATTGGTCTTCCGTGTTCATATCCTCAGTCGAAGGATTTCTCGCAAGCTCAAGGGATACGCGGTCTGCATAGGCAGCGGCGGTCTCTTCCGATTGAAGTTTTCCAACATTGAATTTCTTCGGCGTAGTTGGTGTTCGCCTGAGAGCTACCATTGAGATCCGTACTCTAAGCTTTGCACCGACTAGGTAGTGGTCCGAATCGATGTTTGCTCTTCGGAATGTACGGACATTCAAAATGCTGGAGGAGTGTCTTCCGTCAATCGCAACATGGTCAATTTGGTTGCAGGTTCGACCATCTGGGGATCGCCATGTGCCTTTGTGGATGTCGGGACGTGGGAAACGCGTGCTACTCAGCACCATGTTTTTTCCCGCTGCAAAATCGATGAGCCTGAGTCCGTTATCGGAAGTGGTGTCGTGCAGGCTGTGTTTTCCGATCGTCATACCAAAGATGTCCTCCCTCCCAATTTTGGCATTAAAGTCTCCTAAAAGGATTTTAATGTCATTTTTGGGGCATTGCTCATAAGTTTTGGCGAGGAGCTCGTAGAAACTTTCTTTGGTAGCGTCGTCTTTCTCTTCTGTAGGGGCATGGGCGCTTATGAGGCTCAGGTGGTGGAATTTGGCCTTAATGCGGATCGTTGTCACTCTCTCGCTGACTTCGCGAAAGCTCAAGACTTTTTGCCTTAGTCTTCCTCTGACAGCGAATCCGCATCCAAACAAGCGCGATCTCCCATCAAGATAGCATTTCCCATAGTAGAAGTTACAGTCTTCTGTTTTTCTCAGGCCTGGTCCATCCCATCGCATCTCCTGGAGGGCTGTTACATCAGCTTGGAACCTGGCGAGGGTCTCGGCTAGCTGCTCGGCCTTGCGCGGCCTGTTCAACGTACGCACGTTCCAAGTGCATATACGTAAATCGTTGTCCGTTTTTCGTTTGCGGGGGGGGTCGTCAACATTGTTGGTTTGGTCATCCGAGGCATATCTTGCATTTTTCATCACAATAAATTTTCCCTTTCATGACCGGCTTGTGAGGCCTGTGCATGACGTGTAGATCGTGTTGGTGGTTGGATGTTCAGAGCGTATCTTTCGTCCTGCTCCTAGTTCCTGAGAAGAGAACTCAGGTGTCTACAACCAATGGATCCGATGGATCCAACGCTCGTCGTTAGTTCACCTTTCGGCTATCCAGCGAGCACCGCAGGGAGGTGACGATGCGATTTTGCCCACCGAACTCAAATGATAATGATTTTAAAATCAATCAAAGCCCATATCAAAGAGAAATTATAGCTTCAGCACAATCAGCTTATCAAGTACCAACTCTTTGTTGTAGCAATTTTTCTCAAAAAACTATGCGAGCTCAATTTCAAAATTTAAGGTTTTTCATTGCTAAGAATAACAGCAGGACCTTTAAGCCTCAGCTATAAGTTTCATTTTTAAAATCTGAATTGAAACTCTTGAGCTTAAGCACAGGTTACATAGAACAGATATTAACCCTTCCAAAACGAAAACATATATCGCTTTTTAGCAGTGTGCCAATATTACAGAAAATCCATAAACATTGCTTCAATAAAAGCGCTTTGTCTTTCGAAGAATTTCTCGATATTCTGAACGGGAAGAGTGACTGAAGGTCAAGACAGCTTGGGTGTTTTGAAGCAAATACTTTTTCCAATCATAATTAATATTCCTTTTTTTTTTTTTTGCTAGAGCAAAAGCTCTTCATTCACTCTATACGCTTACATTTGTTTTTGTTTTAGCCAAACTAAAAGCTAATTACTCCAAGTAATTCTGTTTTGGCAGATCTTAACTTTGATTTAAAAAAAACCAACGGATTACCTACTATCTCTTTTGTTTTTCAAGGTAAGGCATTTCAGGAATGTGACCAATTAGCCACCTAACATCATCTAACATCAAAGCGTTACTTTTGGCTTTAGCGCAGGATCGTTGATGTTGATTTAATTTCTAGAATTACCTTAGACTTAGAAAACATTGAAGTATTTTCCGCATTTTCCTAGAGATACTCAGAGAAGATGTCGATTTTTCGTTCAAAATGCACATTCACAGCCAAAACTTAAAAGTTATGAGATGATAAAAAGTCTTGTGACATTTTATCTTATCATATGATTTCTAATATCCTCATCCAATGGCTTCATTCCAGATGTTCAATGAACTTGCGCTTTTTCAACTCTTTGTGGCCCTAGGCCAACTTACCCACTCTTCCCCTATCCGCGATACAACCACAACCCAATTATATTTTTCATTTTAAATGTGCATTTTCGAATGGAGTATGACGGACAGAATAAAAGTCTACCACCGTTCGCAGTGCACTTTGTTGCACAACTCACTTCCCGGTTAATTTCATAATTGAGTTGAATAGATAGAGAAGTCTAGCGCATTTATGTTGAATGCATCATGAATATGGATTCGCTATGTCGCATCGGTCTGATGCAAAATGCAACGAACAGGAATTGTGCGGTCTTGTTGAAGGTTTCCTCGGCAATTGCATTGGAATATTATAGGTAGGTAGGGTACCTAGTATACCTACCAATAAATGCGGTTAAAAATGCAATAGAAAGAGGGTTGGAAATTGAGTTTGATGAGTGCAACGATGGATCAAAAATTCCAAACCAAATGCAATTTCTTTTTTATAAACAAATAAATTAAAAAAACAAATTGCGGAGTCTTTCGCAAATTAATTAAGTTTAGTGAGTTAATTTACTAAACAAGTTGATTTAAAAAATTGATATTAATTCAGATCAGGGTAGTTCCATCATTTTGATTTAGTGAAATAATTTCAAGAAATAACATCACCATCGCCTTTCAGCTTAGTGAAACTAAACATTTTAATAGGTAGATAGTTTTTTTTTTGTATATAAGGACGTATATATTGTATATACATACAATATAATACAATTCGTTTCTAAGCCTTACCTTCAAAACCAAGAATGTTCCTTTAAATAAATGGTAACCGAATCTGAAAGATTTGTTTTCCAAGTGAAAGTTTCGACATAGCCCAATAGAATCCTTTTTTTCCAAGAACAAAAGGATTCATTTTCATTTTTCTTTTCTACCCCAAACATTTTTTTGCAAAAGGAAATCCCATCCATATATAAGACAAAAGGAAAGCCAGAGTTTTCCTTTTGAGAATAAAGCTTCCCAAATAACACTCTTTCATCCCAGACAAAGGCAAATTCCTATTCCTTACTTCATGTACCTACTTCCTTAGCATTGCTGTGCCAGTATTGACGATGACGACGACAACGACAATGAAATAGGACAATAACAACATCCCAAGGATGAAAGAAAGTGGTTTGAAGGATCCTTCAAAGGAAATATTTCCAAATCGTTTTCATTACTGTCATTTACTGTGGTATATTATTATGGTGGAGTTAGTTTTTTGATGTTCAACCTTTTTCCGCAGTGTTTTCATTGAGACAACGCGCCGCTGAACTTCTTCAACCGATATATAAGAGCTGAATGGGTTAGAAGGAGAAATATTTTGCAAGCTTGACGAATCCTAAATTTAGGGCAAACAAAAAATGCTTTTGAAATTTAATATTTAGTAATTGATTTGAATGTCTTAAATTTCAGTGATAGGGGTTTTTTTACAAAGGATATATTGATCCAAGAGAATTTTTTGTCAAAAAGGACTGAACTAAAGCATGATCCAACAATACTTAATTTTCAGTGCATTCGCCACCAGTAAAAAAACCCGATACTGCGAACTTTAACACACCAAACACTTAAATTTAAGAATAATGTCATAAAAAAACCAATACATTTTAAAAACATTTTTATTTTTAGAAGTTATATTAAAGAAAGAAAAAACATTTTTCTTTATATTAAATTTCAAATAAACTATATTTTTATTAAGTTTAGTTGTAATCGGTTGATTTGTATTTGTTCCCGAGAGGTTAATAAAAAAAAAAAGAAACAATATCTATAGGAGGTTATTTTAGCTTTTCACACTTAGGAAGAACAGTTTCATTCAAATAAAGATACGGAATAGGCTTTATACAAGTGCCCGTTACAAGTATGTCGGACCTTCACTTATAATGGCCTCATCATCAGTAAAAAAATAATTGATTCACTTTCGTGTCCTTCACTTTCCCATCGAACAGAAAGTTAAAAATTGTAATAAAGACCAAAGGACTCAAGACGCTTCCCTGGTGCACACCAACTTTGATTTGAAACTCTTCGGTGACTCAATCGGGGCGTCATTACTGCGCTTTGTATTTTTCGCAATTGTCCATGATCGCCTACACATAGTTTTCCGGAACTTGAGTTCTCATATTATTCAATTCTGGTTCTTATATTGTGATATACATTGGTTGATTTTCCCGTTACAAACCCGGAATGGTCGCAAACGGCCATCCTATACTCTTAATGATGTGTGACATAAGCTGGAAAGGACGGCTATCGCAATTTCCCCGTTAGATTTAGAAAGGTAACTATACCTCCACTGACTAGGTCACTGCTGATAAGTTTGGAGATGAGAATCCGGAGCCATCTAATCTAAAACCGATGTCTCCCATCTTTTTCTTTCCAGAACTCTGAAGGTATCTCGTTTGGCTAAATAGAGTTTTGCAAGTTCTATACAAGACAAGGCTTGCAAAGAGCAGTCTTCCAATAGGGACTTCCGAACTTTGACAGTTGATAGCGGCCATCTTGTTGAAGCTACATCTGTCAATTTGGCTGTCATTTGTTCAGTCTGTTTTACCAAATCACCATGAACAGATTAGCGTTCAACAACACGTGCAAATGATAAAATTGTTTTATCAAAGTGGGTGTTCTGTTCGGGCAATGTTCCGCACGCTTCGCGGATTGTACGGTAGCTAATCGTCCTTCCCAGAGAATTATTCACAGTGTGGTCGATAAATTTGAGTCCAGTGGTTCAAACCCCATTATACTTTTTCTTGTGGGGTTTTCACAACATAACCATCGGTCAAATTCATCCTGAGCTTTGCGCTAAGGTCATGGAAAATTAAACGCTTCGGATGCGCGCAACCAGGAGAAGCCACGGTGAACATTTAAACAATTTTATACTTAGCATATAATGGCATCGATAGGTCTTTCAAACGAATAAGAAAATTTTATGATATCTTACACACACTTTGTTTTATTGAAATTTAAAGTTGGAAAGCGCTTAATAAAAGACCCTTTAGATAAAGGTTTAAAATGTCCTGTTTAACGCCTCCCGAAGTTGCTCTCTACGATAATTCAGTTAAAACATGTCTAAGGTTTGTTTATAAAGGTCTAATACAAACAAAATTAATATTTACTTGTCGACCAAAACAAAACCTATTTTTTTAGAAACCTTTATAAGCGACCGCATGGTGAACCCTTTAAAGGTTACGTAAAGCAGATATATAGTCTTTTATGGCCTTCTTATAACATCCAAAAACAAAGGTATTAACATTTAAGTATCATACAAAATAAAATGGCTTGCTGAGCCAATTTACATTAATTTCATGGAAAACCATTTGCTGCTATAACACATGTCAACAAAAGTCTTATACAGCATTAGTTAATTAGCTTGCGTATAATGTGCGCATGGATTTATTTGTAAGGCCTTTAACTATTTCTACAGCAGTCTGAAAATAGCATGTTTAGAAACATAATGCAAGTTGAATTGTTACTTGGGTTGTTCATTTATTTCCTGAATAAAATGGTTAGCAACAGCATCCGGTACATCCGGCTCCCGATACTCCGTACTCTCTTTGTTTCTTTCTTGCAACGTCTGTAAACCACTTTGAGTCGTGCTTTTCAATCTATATTATGGGATGGCCATGTTAAGAAAGCTTTAGAAGCCGATTTTATTCTAGTTATCACTGGCTTGGGTTCATCATTCCAAAACCATTTTTTTCTTTTTCACGTTGGTAAGCTCGTTGCAGAGACCCCCACATTCCTCATTATCATATTTGTAGATATGTTATAAGAGACCCTCTGAACTGCACCAACTATAGGGGTATCAGTCTCCTCAACATCGCCTACAAGATCTTTTCTGCTGTATTGTGTGAACGCCTAAAGCCATTCGTCAACAACCTGATAGGTCCATATCAATGCGGTTTTAGGCCAGAAAAGTTCACTATCGATCAAATATTCACATAACGGTAGATCTTGGAAAAAAGTCATCGATTTCAAAGCCGCGTACGACAGCATTTATAAAGACGAGTTGTATAGAGCAATGTGCAGTTTTAACATCCCTGCCAAACTCGTCCGCCTGTGTAGAATGACGATGGACAACGCACGCTGTTCCGTCAAGGTCGGTAAAGACCTCGCCGACGTCTTTGAAGTCAAATGAAGATTTAGACAAGACGATCGCTGTCATCATACTTGAAAGAATAATGCAGAACTCCACCGGAAGGCACGATCTTTCAAAACTCCATCCAATTACTCACATACGCCGAGAATATTGACATAATCGGAAGAGTATTGAGACGGAAGCGGCGAAGATGGGTTTAGCAGTAAATGAGGGCAAAACCAAGTATATGCTGTCATCACGAAGAGACACCCAACATCGACGTCTTGGACAAAACATCACCATAGACAGCTATAACATGAAGGTAGTTAGGGACTTTGTCTACCTGGGCTCCGCTATTAACTCAGACAACAACACGAGCGCTGAAATCAAACGAAGAATAACTCTTGCCAACCGCTGCTTCTGCGGGCTTAGAAGGCAATTGAGTAGAAAAGCCCTCTCTCGGGCAACTAAATTGTCCATTTATAAGACCGTCATCATCCCAGTCCTGCTCTAGGTGCAGACGCATGGACGCTGTCAAAAGCGGATGAGGACGCTTTAGGCTGTTTCGAGAGAAAGATTCTCCGGGTGATTTTTGGTCCCGTATGCATCGGAGAGTGGAGAAGAAGATACAATGAAGGACTTTACCGGCTGTACAGCGACACAGACCTAGCCAAAAGAGTAAAAATTCAACGTCTCAGATGGCTGGGTAATATAGAGCAGATGTACATCAATACTCCGGCCCGGAAAATCTTCGAATCCACCCCAAAGCGACGGCGCAGTAGAGGAAGACCGAGACTCAGGTGGCGCACACAAGTAGAAGAGGACCTCAACCGACTCCACGTGCGAAACTGGAGGCAGCTAGAAAGGGAACCGAGCTGGCTGGTGAAGCTTGTTGGTTGAGGCCCAGGTCCACCCCGGACTGTAGCGCCACCTAAGGTAAGGTAAGGTAAGACATGTTATAAGAAAGATAATTTTAAATTAATGCTTCGCCTTTATCTTTTGCTCAGATACAGATAGTACCACTTGATTCCTCTAGAAGCCTTTGCTTGTTTGCTTGTTTGCCTTGCCCGTCTCCATACAAAATTCTGTCCGCAGAGGACGATATTGCTGGAAGATCGTTTTTTTCCAAAATCAATTTGCAATCCTTCATTTTCGACTCCATGAACTCCATGGTTGTCGTTTTATGTTTTATTTCCACCACTACTTCTGTGAGTGATAAGGTTTGTTTGATGAGCATATAATGTATTTAAAACTGTAAGACCATGTGACCTGCACATGGTATTTTTGCTGTCTCTTCATAATCCCTTTCTGAACACAGCGTTGACTATTCATATTTCCAAAGTTGCAACTAGCCACTCTTAGATTTCGATACATGCACTAACGACACCGGTGATCTTCAGTCGTGTCAATCCAGGGCTTTGCATCTTGCATGTGGCAAATTTCGCTAGGCTCACCTTACTTTGAAGCTCATTGTCTAAATGTGATTTCTCATTTAGTCTGGAGGATGCGCTGCAGGAATATTTTACCCCGTCCATATGCATAATGTTCCAGTTATTACTTCCAAAAATTCTAAATATAACTTTTGAATATCTAGGGCAGCATTTCCACAACCCAAACCATGACCACCCACCCTGGAACCCGCAGGACTGGCATCTTCAATATGAACAACTTTTCACTTAACCCAAAGCCGTTGTTATAAAATTAATAAAAAGCAAATAAATTATGCCAATGACACTGGGAACTAAACATCCTTCACCCACAACAGGTTTTAATTTCAATGCTCTTCGTTCACCCTCATAACTTTAATTCCACCCTCCCTAATCGGATATGCATGCCACCTATTAAGTTCGCAGCAACAAACCAACTTACCAGGCCAAGTTCCTCAAAGAAGGTCGAGAAAAAACTAATAAACGACAAATTAAATGATTTGTCTATGCGACGAGATGATGTGAATCCATCCGAACCGAACTAGAACAAATCCCAACTAAGGAGGAGGGGTTGAGATTTCAGAACGTGCTATACATCCCACCCGAACTCGATATGAATCTCCGGATAAAGTTTTATTAAATTCGCATCACCATGCACGGCATCATTTCTCTTTTGTTGACGGGCTTTGGGAAGTCCGAATACCATTAATTTCATGGTCGACAGTACCAATATTGCGTTAGTCTTCCTCAATATAATAGAGAACCAAGAACCAAGAGAAGTGCCTTCAATAAACGGATGCGAACAGCGGAAGAGGGTGTCGATGACTTTTACTTTACGACGAGCTTAGGAATATAACAGTTGAATGGTGAAAGGGATGCGAATCAACGACCTTCAACCCTCGACACGCACAAAACAAATTACGCAGCAATAATAACGCTTAACATTCATTGTTGGAGAGAACAACGATTGAAATGACAATGATGATGATTCCTTGCTGATTCTGGAGGATGAGATGGCAAGGAAGATATCCTTTATTTTGAAATGGCTTTTGAGGGATGATTCTCTATAGAGAGGGTTGACAGAGGATGATGCTCGGTTTGCCTAAACGTATGTTTGTGTCGTCGTCGGCGAGTCGAGCACCTGTTTTATTAAAAAAGTAAATAAATGGGACTTGGGTTGTGGGCTTGTAAATAAAAGGGGGTTGTCAAGTGGATGCGGATGTTTGCCTTTTTAATAACTTGAGATTGAGCAGGGAAGAGGGCGATTAGCGATCAAGTAAAACGGGGTGTCAGAAGGATGCGATTGCATGAAAGTTTTATGGGGTGAAGCGATAATTTTAATTAAATGTGTAAATTTGCATGATGCACTTGTTTTATTGGATTTTTGTTTTTATTAATGTCTTAATTTTTTTTTGGAATTGGTACTTTGAAGATCTCTTGAAAGGTTGAAAATGATCAGCTGTAGTCACTTTAATGGCAGAAGTGGGAACACATTGACATTATACACTAGAGACAGCCTTGGATTTACCCTTAGGCCAACAAGGCCCAGGCCTAGGGCATCACAACAGAGGGGGCACCACAAAAATAAACTACACACAATGAAGGGACAGAATCTCAATTAACATCAAAGTTTAAACATTTGAAAAATGTGAACATTTTGGCTGACACAATTTTATGCGCTTGTCTTAATTCGCATTATTAAATAATAATAGTTAACTTTGGTAGTGGAATAGTGATTTGGCTCGATATTATTTTAAGTTTGTTGTGTATCGATCGATCGAATTTAAGTAGTAGAAACATTCGACGTGAATTAATGTACGAGTATCTACCAAATCTTATTTCTTCGTAATTCATTTCAAAAACGGGAGCTAGCTAAAGAACAAGAACAAAAGGAGCAAAAATCTTTGACAAAAAACCAAAAGATTTCAAACGATAAATCAACATAATTGTGAGGGTTCTGATTCTGTCGGAGAAATACCAAGTCAGTCATTAATTTCAGGTGATGCATCGAATAACGATAATCAAGCTACTCATGAAAATGAAGTTGATGTTTCTTCTGGATCAAACAGCGGAACAGTGGAAGATGATGATGTAAATAAAAATCCTGATCCTGCGCTATGGACTAAGTTTTCTGCAGATAATATTGAATATTGGATCGCCTCTGGACCTAGTAAATGCAATAGTCAATGATGGTCCATTTTTTAAATCTCGATGAACGATGAGAAGGAAAAACTAGATACTAGAGTTTGTCTGTCCTCTTATTTTATTGATAAAAAGCAAATGGTGAGACCTATCAACGTAAATGGGTTTTGTATTCCTTCTCAACAGGACTATTGTTCTGCTTTTAATGTAAGCTATTTTGTGATGACAATAGGCCAGGTTTAACTTTTATAAATCGTGAAGGTTTTCCTGATTGGAAAAGTTCTTGTTCAATACATAATCATGAAAAATCTCAGTCATAAAGAGGATGGATTGCATTACACTTAAATCCCGCTTCGGAAATCAGAAAGATTTGGAAAAGACAAATGCAATAGTCGTGTTCATACTGGAAATATATAAGAGGGTGGTTGCTGTTTTTTGCAAATTATCTGAACGTGGTCCAGCATTTAGAGGTTCTAAAGAAAAAATTTGCAACTTGATGGGCCTTATCGAATTAATAGCAAAGTTTGATAATTTCTTGGCCACTCATATTTCGAAATTCGGACATCCTGGTTCAGGAGCAACTTCGTATCTGTCTAAAACTATAAATGAAGAATTGATAGAGATAATGGCCAACAAATTACGCGAAGAAATCATTTAACAAATAAATATTTCTGGATATTTTAGCTTGCCTGTGGATCAATTGAGTATTGTTATACGCTTTGTTAAATATGGTCAACCTATTGAATGTTTTTTTTAACGTTCTTGGGGATGAATTCTCAAACTGGGGATGGTATAGCCAACCAAGCACTAAAGTGTCTGAGTGAAAATAACATATCAATTTTAAAATGCACACAACAATGCTTCAAATATGTCTGGTCAGTATAAAGGGATGCAACAAAAAAAATTTCTGACAAACCCATGTGCAGTCTATGTACCTTGCTGTGAATTGCTGTCTTATAGCAGTTGATTTTTTTCTGTCCTACAATCGCTTTACATTTTTTGATTTCTGCATCAAGTAGTAGATGGGAAACTTATAGACGTTCGGAAGTTCATGCTGCAGCTACTTCTGCAATAATTAAATCATATAATAAACTATTAGATACTTTAAAGGATATGTCTGAAGATAATACACTTAAAAGAGATGCTCGAAGGGAAGCTGGTGATCTGCAGGACAACATGAATAAACTAGAATTCGCCTTATTGCTTGTAATTTGGGACGATATTTTACAAAGTTTTCAAAAAGTCAACAAAGTTTTGCAAAGTGAAAACGTAACATTAGTGATGTGCGCGAATTTGTATAAATCATTAACTGATCGACTGGAAAACATGCGTGATAAATTCAACAATAATAAAATACGCTCTAAGGACCTGATGGCAGCTACACGGTTACACGAGAACGCATTCGAAAAAAAAAATGGATAACGATGGAAATACTCCCGAAGATCATTTGGGCCCAAAGGAATATTTTCGAATAAACGCTTTTTATATTATTATCGATAAATCTACAGCGAAATTTCTGGACGATTTAATTTTCTCTGCACAAGCAATCATAAAATCGATGTTAAATTCCGGACTTGTTGAAGAAGTTGTACAGTTCCATCGTTTTATAATGCATAAAAATGAAAATAATTTTAAATTTTTTAATCAAGCTAATTTTACATTTATTTTTAAGTTTGATGGTGACAAATTGCTCCGTGGAAAGATCATTCTCTCAATTAAAGCGTTTAAAAAGTCCTTGTCGAACAAAGATGACGCAGGAAAGGCTTGATGCCCCTATCTTTGCTTTGCATTGAGAGTAATTTACTTCACTTTTGATTTTGATGAAATTATAAAAGACTTCGCTACTAAGAAATCCAGAAAACAATATTTCACAATAAGCCTGAACAAAATATGTGAAACATATTTTCGTAATTATCATTATAAATAAAATTGTTTTTGTTTTAATGAATTCACTACTGTGTGTTTTTTTTTCTTTTTTTTATATGTAAATAAATCTGACAATATAAAAGAAAATATAAATAGGGGGCACATTTACTTTTAGGCCTAGGGCCCAAAAAAGCTAAATCCGGCCCTGACTAGAGACTAGATGCAAATAAAAGCCTTTAATCATTTTGCAAATAGTATACCTACAATTGTATACATATTTAGTGGTCAAAAATACGTGTATTAAGTAAAATATGTATACGTATAAGTGCGAATTTAAAAGATAGATAGAGAGAAAGAAAATTTACTTTTTATTAATGTATCCGTGATGTATAGGAATTTTTGTTTCGATAAGAAAGACCGTTTTCGAATGATTTATTTATATTTAATTAAAGAAAAGAGCTGTAAAAAACCAAATATTTACAAGGTGGTGCAAAAGTCATCACCCTGCCGGAAGATGCTACAATTCTTACAAATTGCGGTAAATGTCAGTTCTGATTTCACATTTGTGAAGTAAACAGATACAAAATCAAATAAGACATGAAATGCTATAAGTTTTCTTTAAGAACGCGGAATAATTGTTTGATTATATTTTGTTCCGAATATTTCGTCGATGGTGTCCGCAGCGTAAATTTAAACGTAGATTTTCCGGTTGTCCGACACCAAATGGGCAAACTCTTCGAAGTTTTATAGCGGAAAATTTGGGCTGATGATCTGTAGAAAATGAAGAATTAATTTAAAAAATATAATAAA
Source organism: Platycheirus rosarum (assembly GCA_963971375.1). Lineage (NCBI taxonomy): Eukaryota > Metazoa > Arthropoda > Insecta > Diptera > Syrphidae > Platycheirus > Platycheirus rosarum. The sequence goes on along the minus strand of OZ020510.1, from coordinate 26,223,620 downwards.
AATGTCAGGTCTGGGCGGCCCCGGAGCAGCGATTTTTACAGACAATTTTGGTGTAAGACTTGACAATGTTCCCTTACAAGCCTTTGTAACCTACACTCAAACCATTGTGAATCTCAACCACGAGAAAAACAACTTTTCTTCGAAAATCATCATGAACGACGAGGCCCATTTCTATATCTGTGGATTCTTGACTAAGCAGAATTATTGCTTCTGGGGCACAGAAAATTGGAGTATAACACACGAAGTTCCATTGCACCCACGCAAAGTAACTGTTATGGTGTGGTGTTTACGCTGGATTGTTTACCTTATTTTTCGAAAACGCTAGAGAACCATGCTCAACGACTTTCTCCTAACCCCTAGTCAACTGGACGAATTGGGATTTGCACAGGCCGGCAAAATCACCCGATTTAACCCTTCTAGACTTCTTTTTGTGGGGTTTCTTGAAGTCACGAGTCTATTCTATAGGTCCGTTCTTTTTGGGTTGTTTTTTTTTAAGTACACATAATGATGGAAACCATTTTATTAGGCCTTTATAAGGCCATTTTATTATTTATTTTGGATTTAGCTTTTAAAAATTTAATTAATTTAAATATTTCTTCAAATACGAAGAGTCCACAAAACTTTAAATTTCAATTTGAGTTTGACAGAACTCATATTTCTCCCCAAAGAAAGGTTTTGGTTTAAAATAGGGAGTTGCGAGAAATATTTTGCTCTTTCACAATCTCTCTCTTCTCATGAAAATTTTCAAACATTTGTGTTTGTTTGTGAACAACATATGGGTTAATATTGTTCAAAATTGTATGTTTTAGTGAGTAAACGAAGAGACCTTTTTTCAACCAGCGTCAGACTCTTGACTCTCAAAAAGAATATCGATCAGGAATGCCGGAACCTATCGCGGGAAGTTCTAACAAGAGTGATGGAAAATGCCATAAATCAAGCTCGTATCATCAATTCTGGGAAAAAAATGGACACGACTGGGTCGCACGTACTTGCTTTTATGTGCCTAATTTCATTGGAAAGCATTGTTTCTTTGACAGGAACAAGTAACATTAACGTTGAAAATAACACAGTTTGAACTTATAAAAAGTATCAAAACCACAATATTTAACGGTATCAAAACCACAATACTTAACGGTTTTTAGTGAAAATGAAGTACGCCATCCCACGTCTTAAATAACAAAGAATTTATGAAAAATGTATTTCGAAAACTGTAGGGCCGGTTTTGATAAAATCCTGTTTTTTATTTTTAGTTTTTTGAAAAATTTTTTTTTTGAAATTTTGGTATGCAGATTTTTAGAGTTTATTAACATACATGTGATTATAAAATCTAAAATATTTTTTTTGATTATTTTTAAAAAATAATGGTTTTTCAAAAAAAAAATCAAAAATTAATTTTAATTAGAAAAAAAAGTTATTCAAAATTTTGATATTCAGAATTAATTTGGCTACTTAGATCTTCTCACATAAAATTTAAATGAATTCCAAAAAAAAACCGTTACCGAGAAATCCCAAAATTAAAAAAAAAACCGTTATAAGGAAGGTAGGTAACGTTAATAGACTTTTCCGGTAAATTTAGTTCTTGTTAGGTGATATCTAAATTAAATAAATAAATAAATAAATTTATTGGCGCGACAGCTCCTTAAGGAGCCAAGGCCTAGTCACTTATACTCTCAACCATACCTGTGTGTGTTGTTAATCTGCAAGAATGGTGATATATACTGCCAACAAAAAAATCTCAAAAATTTTCCTCAAAATTGTTGGAGCCGTTTTCGAGAAAAAAAAGCTTTCCCTTAATATTATATATATGCAGGTACCGTTACTTTTAGCCCTAAAAATTAAATTTCAATTTCCCCTCTGCGAAATTCCAATTTGAACGCAATCCCTCAAACCGTTCAGACTGCAGATCGATATACACCCGGACAGACAGACAGACAGACAGAGGGACATTTTTTGTCAATGACTTTTGTATGCTTCTCTATGATCGTAATGTCATGTTTGATTGTTATCTCAATTTTTTTTTATTCACGAATCCTAAACTTGCCTTATAGTCCCTATAATCGCAAGTAAAAAAGACGTCAAATAAACATAATCCAAAACAAAACTAAAGAGATGGAACTTTTCTGCTCATATCACTTACTGGCTCTACACTGCAGTTATCCAGACTAATAATCATTTACGTGAATCGCATTATAATTGACTTAATACTCGTCTCTATAAATGCTGGCATAAAGGCAAAAGGTTGTGGGACTGGGAGTGGATATGGATATTAAGTTTCTGGATTTTTTTCAAGACCGCACTGATATGAACCTCGTTCGTCAGTGCAAAATGACGATGGAAAAGGCAAGCTGTTCATTTTAGATAGGTAAAGACTCTCCGACATCTAGTTAGTCAAAAATGGATTTGGTCTTATGTCGGTCTTATCCAAAACGGTAACGAAAAAGGCCAAACTGAAAATTTGGGCTAATTTCGCTTTTGAAAACGAAATATTAAGCTTTTTAAGGCTGGTTCTAAGATAATCTGGAGGGATATGCAGATGAAATTGTTTTAATTCAAAACTTAGTCAAATGCTTGCTTACCTTTTAGGTCAAACGCATGGTTAATGCAAACTTTGTGTCTCAACCTCAAATGTTATGTGAACAAAAACACTCCAGCTCGCGGAATCAAAAGTTTTATCCATTAGAGGGTCAAAGAAGCCAAGGAAGAATACGTCATAGAAATCGCGCACAAGCAAAAGATTTCCCAATGAGAAAGAGACAACGGGGAGAAGAACCTTTCTCAGATTTCGTCATAGCGAATTTTCCAGCCTTACAAGATACAACTGAACCATAAGATATCAAAGTTAATGACCATTGACAAGGACAAGGGCAAGGGCTTTGATAAAAAGACCTTATAAATAACAACATTTCTAGTTATGATTTTTTTTTTTTTTTGGTTAATGATTCACAAGCAAAATTGACATTGACGAAGTCAGACATATAGCCATCTAGCTTCTAGCAGAAAGGTTCTAACCGCAACGAACATTCTACATAAAGAATTTTAGCATAGGACGTAAAGGATTATATTTCGCGGACGTCACATGAACTAGGCACTAAGATAGTGCAATATGATATGACTGTTTTTTTTTTATGATTTTCTGAAGACGTTAGTACGCAAATATGTTTGCATTTGAAAGATGCCTCATAGTCGAGCTAACCCTGGCCATCATTCTAATTCAGCCAGATATATGAAGCGTAGCAAGACAAAGTGTTCCACATTCGTTTGTTGATACTAAAGAAATAATCTCTGTACTTAACAGTACGTTAAAAGTAAGCTGATTGGCGTTCATACCAGGGCGAGAATTACGGTGGAATCCTCTCAGGGGAGGAATGCAGCTATGACTGATATTGCTGGTGCACTGTTGTTGAGGTTGATCCAAAACTCAATAAATAGCCTAAGAATCGAAGGGATTAGTATAAGTGCGATAGGTCGGTAGTTTGTGGTTAAAGAAAATTGTCTTAAGGGACTTTCTGGACAAATGTTTTTTTTTTCTAACACGGAAATTAAAATAAAAGTCTTCCTAAAGAAGTCTTATTTTGTGAATTATGTATTTTTTTAATAAATTAGAAGTTACAGGAAAACCAACTTATGAATTGTTATAAAAGGAAAAAAATAGAAAATTAAAATCACCTCTAGATGAATATCTAAGCAATTCGGTGAATTCAAAACTGATACTTCACTGAGAAAATACGCATGAAAACACACATACACCCAATGTCGAATAAAAATCTTGTTAAAATGTTTACACTCCCAAATAACCTTTGCTAAGAATTTAAATTATTGTTTCGCTTCAACGGATGTTCGGCCATTTTCTTCCCCCCCATACAAGCGCATAATCTCATCGGAATCATTGTTCCTTCGCTGGGAAAACAGTGTATCCAAATTCGCAACCACTTTGGCAAAATGTAAATTGTCTGATGTTTTTTGTTGTACAAAAAACACTCCGGCCGCGCAACCCCAAAGGTTATTGGCAACATGTTGCTGAGAGTTAAACTGAAATTCTTATCAAAGTTCAATCGAAATGTTGAGTCTTGTTTTGTTATTGTTGTTATTGCTCCTCGAGATTCGAGAGTCTCCACTCTGCCATCTCAGATCTCACCACCCCATATCCCTGCCATGGCCACAAGCTGAAAAACCGCGCTCAGCACAGCTAATGCAATAATTTGCGATCGGCTTCTGTTTGCATATGTTGTGTTAACCGCCTGTCAAAAAAAAAAAAAAGAAAAAAACAGTCAAAGACGAATAAAAGCCAAATCGCAGACTGTCGTCGGTCGCTCCGACTCTGAAGCAACAAATTAAAAGGACGAAGCACCAGCATAGCGCGCGCGGAACGAGGCGAAACAGCTGAAGCCATGGGAACCAACTCCTTGCATTCCACGGATTCTTTCGATTTTTTTTTTGATTCGTTTGTTTCTTTTTTCGATGATAAACCATTTTCTGCGAATGGCAAAAAAAAAACTCCAAAACCAACCTAGAATCTGAGTGCCGCAGCGTCTGTTGCGCGGGGAGAAGATCAATTATATGCATGTAGCGGCCAATTACAATTGAGACTGTGTTGTGCGGCCCGAAAGGTCATCTGCGGAAAGCTTTTCCAAAATGGCTTCATTAAACGCTTTGCGGATTAGGCCGCGGCCGTTGGTAGATACGCAGCAGGCTGCAAGCCGCGACCGAAGTACACAGCGCGCGGTGCGAAATAGAGAAACGAATCGTCCTATAAAGGTGTTATTGGCCAAGTAATCGGAAATTCTCGATCGGAAACAAGACAGAGTCGAGGCGGCGAAAATGATTTTTTCTCACAGCCAGCATCCTCGCCGAGTTCGGTTGGGATTGGGACTCCATTATAAATGTTGCCATCTTTTCTGTTGGCGGGTTCTTGTCTCTTGATTTAGTTTCGGTCGAAATGCTTTCCAGTTGTTTTTCTGTGGAGATTAATAGCGGCCCGGACGGCTGATGATGCAGCGACAAAAAGGGACAACCAGCAACCATAGCGAGCCATAAAGACACACACTCTGACTCAATAGTTCCCATCAGCTTACATCAATACGTGCTGCCTCTGCCTCTGACTCTGATGGTAACACGGCAGTGGCGGTGGCGGCTGATTGTAGTTACTTAAGACCACGTTCGGGACTGGAAGTAGATACGTTGCGACACCATGTGCACACCGTTCAATATAAGCATGCGGGTTCGAGTACTAGAGGTAGTGCGCGGCAATGGCCAGTAGCTGGAATGTTTGCGAGGGGCAGGAGAACATGCTTAATCGATCCCTGGGTTCCAAAACACACACATGAGAACTCTGCCGAAGCCGCATACAATCTACCTTAAGACGTACAAAAGTTAAAAAAAAAAAAAACATTTCGAAATTAATTTGAGAGTTTCTTTTGCACGCGACTTGCGATGCCGCTCTACCAAAGCCTTTTTCGCCAGCCCAGGATGTGCGTTTTCTCTGGTGACCATCAGGATGCCCGCCAACCGATGGCCGGCCAAAGACAACGCACGATGATGATGCATTTAAGATTCCTCCGATTGGTCATTATTGGTGGGGGAATTTTTTTGCGTGCGTAAATTTTTCCCATTTGCGCGATGGATGAATGCGCGTTTTGATTGATCTACTGTAGAGGAAAGATGACAGTCAGTCATAAGAGTTGTTGTGTCGGTACTCGGCAGCTTTCTCAATGCATCAGCAACATCAGCCTTACTTTGCCGCGACAATAGATTTGGATGATAAAACCAAAAAGGATGTTACATATGCGCGAAGCGTTTGCAATGGCATTAGGACTGATGGTGACGCGGATACAAGGCCTTGGCTTTGATCTTTTCCAGTTTCTCATTTATCCTTTTTTATTGGTTGTCTTTCCAGTTGGGCAAAATTTGGCAGGGAAGAGCATAAAAAAGGGTTTTTTTTTATCTGCTCAATGAAATAACTCTGAACTTAAATACATTATCCAAATTAAAATTTTGAATTTGTTGGAGTTTTGACCAAAAAAAAAAGACTTTCTGATGAGAATGTGACAAAATGTTTGTTTTTGTGATTAAATTGCAAAAATCAAGAAAGAAACCCCATCAGGGGATAATGGAATTTGGGCGGAATATAAGTATTTTGGAAAATGTTGTTTGTTAAATAATTGTAATTTGGTATTAATGTTTTGACATTTAATAGCTTATTTCCGGACAGCCAACAAGTGAGGGAGAAAAAGTGTTATAGATATACGCTTTACATGTGATCGAAACTAGAGATATGAAAGTCATTATAGAAATTAGGCAGCAGATGTGCAAATGCTTTTCAAAAAATGAAATATAAGAGCTTGATAAAGTTATAATTTAGAAGATTTGAGACCGCATCGTATTAAAAACATCACATTAAAGAAAAACTAGACCGCGATTATGAAAGGGGGTCTATTTCTCCCATTTAGACGAGACGGACAACTAACGATTGTTATACAATCTCGACTCGAAACTTCAATGCGTTGCATTTAAGTTAGGTTAGGTATATAATTTATCAGCAAATTAGAGTCTTGACTTTACTTCGGGACGAACCTGGGCCTCAAAAAACATGCCTCTCCAGCCAGCTCGGTCTTTGGCTAGCTGCCTCCAGTTTCGCACTCCAAGTTGGTTGAGGTCGTCCTCCACTTGAGCGCGCCGCCTAAGGCAAGGTCTTCCTTGACTGCGTCTACCCTCTGGTATGGAATCGAAGATCCTGCGAGCCGGAGCATTGTTGTCCATTCGCTCTACATGACCTAGCCATCTTAAACGATGTCGCTGAACAGCTCGTATAGTTCTTGTTTGAACCTTCTCCTCCAAAGCCCGTTAACGCAGGTAGGGCCAAAAATCTTCCGAAGAATCTTACGCTTGAAACGACTAAGGATATCTTCATCCGCTTTAGATAGAGTACATGCCTCGGCGGCGCCATATAGCAGGACTGGGATGATTAAGGTCTTATAAGGAGTCTCCTTTGTCTTTCGAGAGAGGGCTTTGCTACTCAATTGCCTTCCTAGCACATAGAAACAGCGATTGGCAAGAGTAATTCTTCGCTTTATTTCTGACGAGATGTTGTTGTCAGATGTTATAGCGGATCCGATCCGAGGTACACAAAGTCCCTAACTACCTCAAAGTTGTACCTGTCTATTGTGATGTTTTGTCCAATCCACCGGTGTTATGTGTCCCTTTTTGTTGACAGCAGGTACTTCGTTTTGGCCTATTTGACTGCTAGTCCCAGCTTAGCCTCTTCAGCTTCAATGCTAGCAAACGTTCCAGTGACAGGTCGCCGAGTTCTGCCAATGATGTCTATGTCGTCAGCGTATGCTAACAATTGCACAGACTTGAAAAAAATTGTCCCACTACAGTTGAGTTGCGAGTTTCTTATAATTTTTTCAAGTATTAAGTTGAAGAAATCGCACGATAGCGCATCACCTTGTCGGAATCCTTTTTTGACGTGAAAAGCTTCTGTGAGGTCAGTACCAACCTTGACGGAGCAGCGACAGTTCTCCACCTTCATCCTGCACAGTCGGACGAGTTTTGTGGGGATGCCAAAACCTGACTTGGCTCTGTATAGCTCGTCTCTACAAATGCTATCGTACGCGGCCTTAATATAGATAAAGAGGTGGTGGGTATCGATTCTTGGGTAGTTTCCAGGATCTGCCGTAGCGTGAACATTTGATCGATTGTGGACTTTCCTGGTCTGAAACCACACTGATAGGGGCCAATCAGGTTGCTGACGAAAGATTTCAGGCGTTCACTTAGTACGACAGAGAGGATCTTGTAGGCGATATTCAGGAGACTAATTCCTCTATAGTTGGCGCAGTTTAGAGGGACTCCTTTTTTGTGGATCGGGCAAACGATGCTGAGGTTTCATTCATCAGGCATACTTTCTTCTGACCAAGCTTTAGAGATGAGCGGTCATTCCGGCCGCTTTAAAAAGTTCGGGGGGTAGTCCGTCGGGTCCAGCAGCTTTGTTGTTTTTTAGTTTAGATATTGCTATCCTCACTTCATTTTGGTCAGGTGGACAGAAGTTTTGTCTGTCATCGTCCATGTTGAATGGTTCATTCTACCTGACAGCGGGATTTTGGTCTTCATCGCCGTTTAACAGTCTGCAGAAATGGTCCTTTCATGTACTCAGCACCGACTGTGACTCTACTAAGAGGCTTCCATTCCTATCTCTACAGGCTTCTGTGCGGGTTTTTTTCCTTGGCACGTTCTTTTTACCTGTTGGTAAAACTTCCGCACGTTGTTCCTGGAGTAGCATCTCTCAATATCTTCGATCGCACGCTATTCATGCTCTCTCTTTTTCTTTTGGAGAAGATTGTGTTCTTTCCATTTTTTCCTTGTAGCTTTATATGCATCTTGTTTGGCTGCATGGGCCTGCCTGCATTCGTCATCGAACCAGAGGTTTCGTGGTGGTGGTCTGGTGAAACCTAGCACATCAGTTGCGGCATCTCTGATTGCTTGTTGGCAGTGTTGCCACTGGTCTTCGGCACTTGATGCTGGCGGTACTGGATTTCTTGAGAGGTTACGTGATATTCGATCGGCATAGGTTCTGGCGGTTACTTGCGATTACAGCTTTCATACGTCATACTTCCTCGCAGTATTACTCCAAATTAGAGTACCAACAAATTACTGCTCGGCGGTAAGAAATTTGCTGAATGATCAATTTGATGTACGTTAGAACAAAAGTGGTCCTACGGAATGAGCAGGAATATATGTAAGCAGGAATATATGTAAGTAGTTAACCACAATTAATTTCCATTTGGTAAAACTAAAAGAACAGATTGAAACTGCAACTTGCTTGACTCATACATTGCCTCGCAGTGTAAAAGATTAATTAATGGATTGGCGCGATGATTCATTTTGAAAACAAGCCTCGGCATGATCTTATCTGGATTTTTAACCTTATCAAGTGATAGCGTACCTATATATATAATTTGCCAAATTAAGTTACTAGTAACCTTTGATCTCTTTTTAGGAATAATAAAAGATTGAAACATTTCTTTGAGCAACAGATTTGGCAGATCACTTTCGCATCGACATTTCCAGCTATTTTTTTTTTATTTTAAACAGTTTTTCACGACAGTTCCATATTGCTTAATTTTTTGGTGATCTAGAGTAAGAACAATAATTTTTAAACTTACATACATATGTATTATGTACATTTATTTATCTTTTGTCTGTAACTAGTAGCAGACTTCTGTGCTTCTTCAAGTTTTTGATAAGTTTTGCCTACAGATGTAAACAGAAATTTCCGTTCTTTACCGTTCGTTATGGGTCAAGTTTGATTTGACAGGTTGAATAAGACGAACGTTTTCTTCGGTTTTGACAAAAGCTTCCATTTGCTTCTGCACATAATTTTTGATATTTTAATTCAATGGTAAACAACAGTAAACAATCAGAAATAAGTACTGAATCTACAAAACCAAATTTTGTATCAGTCTGCTGGTATTTTTTTTTTTGTAATAGATATTTCTCTGACCCAGCCGATGAGATGTTTTTCCCTAATTTCACCATCTCAGCGTATTTTTACTGGTATTAGCCTTTGAGCTTAAGCACTGGATCCCAGTCTCAGCCAAAATCTGATTTGGAGTCGTTACCTTCCGGAAACAAACCCAATTCCTGATATTGATAATTCATAATTATTTTCGGCGCAACAACCGGGATCAGGTTCGGGCCTCATCTAACTAGTTCTTCCATGTATATGTATATCCTAATTGCTGGCCGACGGCATGCAGTTTTGCACCCCAAGGCTTCTGGCGTCCTGATCTGCGCCATCCTGTTAATGTAAGCAAGGTCTGCCACATTGCCTTTGGGTATGATACAAAATATACATACATATCATGATAAGCAAGTTTAAGTTAAATTAATCAAGAACAAAAGAACAAAAGAAATCAATTACATAGATTAAGTATTATTTTCTTAAAAATATCCCTCTTCATGCAAAGGTCGATATCATTGCATACTCCGTTAAAAAGTTTTAAAGAACGTGTTAGCGGCTCATTTAAACCGTAGTTAGTCCTATGAGGAGCTTTATGGAATAATTCAATTCTGTTACGAAGCGTTCGTGTAGGAGCATAAAAAGGAATCAAGGAAAGCAATTCCATAGAAGATATTCGATTATCCAAAATACCTTTTACAAATAGTATATATTGCACTTGCCTACGACATTTGAGCGTTTTTAAATCTATTAGAGAGCACCTTGACTTATAGTTCGGTAGGGGCCCATCCCAATTAAATTTTCTCAGGGCATAATTAGTAAATCTTTTTTGAATCCTTTTTATTCTCATACTACTATTTTCATAGAATGGTGACCAAACAACACAACCATACTCTAAAACTGGTAAAACCAAAGACATAAACAAGGTCTTAAGCGTATACGCATCCTTGAAATCAGTTGAATTTCGTTTTAAAAATCCTAACAAAGAATTACCTCTAGACACCACATAGTCAATGTGTGTGCTAAAGTCCAACTTTGAATCAAAATGGACTCCCAGGTCTTTTATAGTACTGACTCTTAAAAGGCTAAAATCATGGAATTTGTATTCAAAATTTATAAGAGATGAAGATCTTGAAAGACTTAATATTTTACATTTTGAATAGTTCAGTTCCAAGCGATTGTAACTACACCAACTTAAAAAATTTGTTATGTTCAACTGCAGAAATAGACAATCTACAAGTGAAGACGTTGAAATAAAAATTTTCACATCATCTGCATACATCAAAATGTTACAATATCGTAATACAGCAGGTAGGTCATTGGTGAAAATAATGAATAGCAGAGGGCCCAAATGGCTTCCTTGTGGAAGACCCGATAAAACTTCCATAGTGTTTGAGGTGCAATCATCTATCTTTACAATCTGCTTTCTATTCGACAGATATGATTTTAACCATTTTGTGAAATTTTTATCAAAACCCAACCTTGTTAATTTTTGTAATAGAAGATCATGATGAACCCGGTCAAATGCTTTAACAAAGTCGGTATAGATGACATCAACTTGCTTACCATTTTCTATTTGATTGCTACAAAAATTTGTAAAAATGCTTAAATTTGTGCAAGTCGATCTTCCTTTCAAAAATCCATGCTGAAACGAGGATAATGATTCCTTAACAGAAAAGTAGAGCCTTTGAGTAATCATTTTTTCAAAAAGCTTGGGTACCGTAGAAAGTTTAGAAATAGGTCTATAATTTTTTACTAGATGTTTAAGACCACTTTTGTATATGGGATCAATGAAAGAAATTTTCCATTCGTCCAGGAAAATACCAGTAGAAAGATATTTATTAAAAATACGAGATAGAACATAACATAACGAAGTGGAACATTTTGATAATAATATGGGAGGAATGAGTCGTTCAGCAACTGTGGATGTGAGTGGATCGTTGGCGACTTTCACAGTGTTCATTTCAATCGGGAAATACAATTAGTTTAAATTTCAAGTAATAAATTAAGTTGATCATACACAGGCGAAAAAACTAGCCTAGTGGTAGAGTGGCGTGCTTAGTCTTAGTCTGTACTCGGATGAAAACTTCTACATTATCGCCGGAGATTTGAATGCCAAACATGAAGATTGGGGAAATCAAATCCAAAATCCAAGGGGATACCATCTTTTTAATTGGATGGGTCGACACCATGTTGAGTATAAAATCGACCTTCTTGCTACAGATAGACCATCGTTCCCAAGGAGCGGTGCTTTTCTAGATCTACTACTGTTAGACTCAAGACTGACAGTAACTGACTCTGTGGGCCAACAGACAAGAAACTGTTTACAGACGGTAGAATACGACAGTGACCACTGCGGACTTTCCGCCGTCATACAGCTACCAAATGAACTTGTGGTGTTGGATGAATTTGCGCCTGCGCGCTCTTACAATTTTAGTAAGGCACGCTGGCCACGTTTCTCCAACATCTTGACCAGAGAACTCCTCTCTAACGACATTGTGCCTCCAAACGACAGGAATCTATCGAACGTAGAGATCGACGGATACCTTCTTCAGATGGATGGTGTCATAAAACAAACGATGGACAAAACAATCCCACGATACAAAGAACATAACGCAACTGAAATGTACAAGAACGTGACAATAGACGCACTACATAGACAAAAATGTCTGACAAGATTAAAACTCTTGTACTGACAGAAACGATCTGGAGATTAGGACACTGAAGTCTTCAATCAAAAATGTCAACTCGCTCATTAAACAAAACTATCGATTGTCTATTAACTCGTACTGGGATAACAGAATTCGAGCCGTTAATTCTAGCGACCCGAGTATGTTTCCCGAGATTAATAAAATCTTTAGAAAGAATACTCAAAATGATCTTCCGTGTCTTAAGCTCCAAAGAACGATAGACAACGAAAACATACTTCTGACCGCAGGAGTAGATCTGGGGGACGCCGTTTTGGACGACGAATTCTTTGTGATCGAAGATCCATTGGAGAATGTTGAGACAGTGGGTTCTGCTTTTCAGCAAGTGTATAAGGTGAATGAGTCCATTCACCCAAATCACGACCTGGAGAACAGAGCTCTGCTGAATCACTTCTACCTTCGAAATAGCATCACGCAACGGCGATCTGAGAATCTTGGTTTTACCGGATTCAATGAAGACAATCTGGCAAATGCCACAGTCGCCGAGCGAAATGGGCCAAGTTCCCTGCTCATCACGAAGGTCGAACTACAAATGATCTTCGCATCATTAAAGAAAAAGAAGTCAGCAGGAGTCGATGGTATACCCAATGTTGTACTGCGACATCTCCCTGAGGATGCAATTAACATATACACAACACTGTTCAACAACGCGCTGAATAATGCATATTATCCAGTGAGTTGGAAGACAGCTGTAGTACATCCTCTCCCCAAAAAGGGAAAGGATAATTCCAATCCGGCAAATCTCCGGTCGATAAGTCTTCTTCCGAGTATCAGCAAGGTATTCGAAAAAGTTATCAATAGAGCTCTGTCCAAGTGGGCCGAGGACAAAAATATAATTCCAGACACCCAGTTCGGCTTTAAGGGGGGACATGACACAATTCATGCCGCGTCAAAGCTAGTATCTGCTGTCCAATGGAACAATGCTAAGAATCAATGCACGGGTGCCTGTCTGGTTGATTTGGAGAAGGCTTTCGACACCGTATGGTTAGAGGGTCTGTATCTGAAGCTAGCCAGATGGGACATAAGTAAACCACTGCTATATATGCTTTATGACATGCTTAATGGTAGAAAGTTTGTTGTCAAGAGTGGCAATGTAACATCTACCACAACGTTTGATATTAAAAACGGTCTGCAACAGGGAGCGGTGAACTCGCCGATTCTCTTTAGTATTTACACCAGCGATCTCATTGGGAGTCTACCTCATGCAATTGCGTATGCCGATGATTTAGTTGCGTACAGAACAGGTCCAGAAGTTGAAGTCATCAGAATTCTCTTGCAACGTGATTTCGATAAAATTCAACAATATTGTAATGATTGGAAGCTCAAAATCAACTTCCAGAAATGTGAAACTATCCTGTTTAGAACCCCTTTGTCTGGGGCCTCTAGGGATACGAGAAAGAACTGGCGCAAGCTAGTGATCGCTGGGCCACATGAATTTCGACCAGATTCAGAAATATTGTGATGACTGGAAGCTGAAAATTAACTTCCAAAAATGTGAAACTGGCGCAAGCTAGTGATCGCTGGGCCACATGGACATCCACTGGCGAGTAAAAGTGTAGTAAAGTACCTCGGCATCTGGCTGGATCAGTTTCTATATTTCAACCGACATGTAGAGGCTGCTCTGGCCAGAGCTAGGGGAGCTTTTGCCCTGACAAAGCGTCTGTTTTATAGCAGCCGCCTTGATAGCAGGGTAAAGGTGATTTGCTACATGGCCCTCATTAGGCCGATGATTGCCTATGGATGCCCTGTGTGGTTCAACGTTGCACCATCTCAAATGGAAAAGATTCGGGTGTTTGAGAGGCAGTGTCTACGTACCTGTCTCGGACTACACAGAACACCAGAGTCGGAGTACAAACATTACTATCCCAACCAGGTTCTATACAACGGGGCCAATATAAACAGGATAGATAACTTTTTAATTAAGCTGATTCGGGGTCACATTGCAAGAGCGATGACCTCGACTAATGGCCACATTTTCGGGGCTTACTACCCCAAAGATGAATATTTTCAGAGTGTGCGTCTAAGTGGCTTCGTTCCGCCTGAAGCATTTCTCTTTTGAGACAGTCGGGGGTTGATACAGGATGGATCGGCCATACCGCTAATCTACCACGTCAACCGTAAAGCTGTGGATAGGCGGCTCCTTTACAACCGAGACGTTGCCGCAGAAAGCGGAGCTGAGAGCCTTCGGTTCAGCAGGGTTGTGTCTAATCGGGACCTTAAAGATAGATACAAACAAGCTCACAAGTTTTGGTGGCTTTAACAGATAATATTGCAGCCGTTTAGATTGTTGTCCTGGTCGGCTTACATAGGTTTAGGTTTAGATGTAATAAACAACAGTCATGGTGGCACCAAAAAAAAAAAAAAAAAAAAAAAAAAAAAATATATATATATATTTATAAAATATCTACTATGGCTGTTCTAGTATTAAGTAGTTTTAATTAAGGTATAAGGTAGTTTTAATTAGGTTTAATTATATGTTAGGTAGTTTTTAGTTCGATTTAAGGTATTTTAATTTTTTTAAATGAAAACATATAAAGACACCAAGTTTTTTTACCTAATTTTCTTGGTTTAAATAATCTATTTTTTTTTTAAATCAATAATTGAAAGCAGGCCGAAAGGCATTAGTTTAAGATAAATAATAAATAATTTAGAGCGCCTGCATAGGGCCAGTAAGTTAGTTAAGTAAATAGTTAAGCTAGTTTTTTTTTAAGATTTTTGTCTAGCAATAAGTTAGTTATAAGTTGAATTAAAATAAAAATGAATTAAAAAAAAATAAAAAAAAAAAAAAAAAAAAAATGGGAGGAATCAAATCAAAAACCCGCTTTTTTTGTCGTATCAATATCAGTTAAGCTTTCCAAAACATCCTGTTCGGAGAAGCATACTAATGAAAAATCAGTTAAAGGATTTATATTTGGATATAGCTCACTAGTATCCGCGATTAGGTCTCTATTATATGAAGTTTGAAAGAATTGTGCAAAGAGATTACATGAAGATTGAATATTATCTGATTTATGACTTTCATATTCCATATTCTGGGGAAACGATGAAACTTTACTTTTAGAGTTTAAAACACCCAAAACGATTTGGAATTTGTTTTTATATTTGATTCAGTATTATTTATATATTGCCTGTGCAGAAATTTGTTTAAAAAATCAAATTCTTTCCGTAACTGAAAAAATCTAACACGGTCTTCGAAAATATTTGTTGATTTATAACGCATGCCTTATTCTTGGCATTTTCCAAATTTTTAATCCTTGAGTTAAACCAAGGTAGTTTAAATGTCATTTTTTTGACTGAGGTAGGAACAAAACGTTCTATTCCTTCAAACACAATACTTTTAAAAAGAGTATGCATATCTTCTAAGGATTTACCTTCCAAAGAATCCTTCCAATTAACAGTATTGAAGAAACTATTGAGCGCAATAAAATCTGCCCTTGCATATTTATAAATTTTAAGTTCATTTACAGGTAAAACAGAGGGATAATTATAATATTCGAATGTTAAGCATACAGCTTTATGATTAATAGAATTGTTTAGAAGAGGGAAATTCGAAGCTTCTAAGTAGTATTTGAAATGATTTTTTATAAACACTAGATCTAAAATTCTTCCCAAACTATTTTTTACATTATTAATTTGAAAAAGCCCCATAGCAGAAAACGAATCAACGACTAACATCTCTATATCACTCTTCGCATTAAAAGGGATCAAAATTTGATCATCTTCCATGTAACACCAGTCGATGTCACCAACGTTAAAATCGCCAAGTATACATGGAGATTAGTTCGTCGTTAATTCATTCACTATTGCTTGAGCATTAGAAATGTGATTCGAATATAGGTCTATTTCACTTAAAGGTCGAATGTAACTAACAATAAAAAATAAATCTTTAATTTCAGCAGAATCTTTAGAACTTACACAAACACATAGTTGATCAATTTCATCCGCATCATTCAATAAATTACGTTGAGAACTGTTGAAAGTTAAACGGGCGGCAATCATCACTCCGCCTCCACGTTTCCATCCTGTATTTATTGAACGATCTTTACGATATACATTGAACGATGAATCAAATAGCTCAGAAGATATGAAATTTGAATTTAGCCATGGTTCAGTT
Source organism: Platycheirus rosarum (assembly GCA_963971375.1). Classification (NCBI taxonomy): domain Eukaryota; kingdom Metazoa; phylum Arthropoda; class Insecta; order Diptera; family Syrphidae; genus Platycheirus; species Platycheirus rosarum. The sequence goes on along the minus strand of OZ020510.1, from coordinate 26,207,344 downwards.
ATGATGATAACATCATACTCATGCAGAGAAGAAGACAAGAAGCGCTGGTTAGTTTTAGTCCGCAAACCACCAGCATTATGAAAAAATACTCTTATTTCTGATAATTTTCTTTTTTGTTTTGGAATGATTACTTTATTTTGCTGTCGTCTTCCTTCTTCGGAAAATTAACAAATTTCTTAATTTGTAAATGTTTAGGCCATATCGATGCATCCAAAGCAGCATCAAAATGGCTTGCAGGTATCCCCAACTTGAAATTCACAAAGCGTAGTGAAGAAGAATCAGTTTCTTTTTTAATCAGCTTAGAACAGCGCATAGCACTCTTTGAAATATTCAATTTATTTGAAGCATAATCAATAACATTCTCCTCTGATACATTACTGTCTAAACGGGAAATATGTAGAAACCGTAGACGAGGCACAGATTTTAATGTTATTTTTCACCCTCTACCGCAGCGGCAGTCCCAAACAATACCTTGTTGGAGCGATGAGCACCCTTCCATAATGTAGTACCAGCAGCAACATTGGCAACACCTTGAGTGAGAGGAGCATTTTTCTCAGCTTCACCATCATCAACAACAACAACAGTTTGAACAACGTTTTCACCACCAACAACAAAAGACTGCACAAGACATTCCGAACTGGTTCCTCTTCGCTCATGCGAGAGCTTAGGCGCCCAGTCCACGCGGGAATCTTCCGAGCTTCATTTTTTCTGCGTATTTCTTTCTCCATATTGTTATCGGCTGCTACTACTGACGCAGGGTAGTTAAAGTATTGCAGTACTTAAAACTCATGCTCCACTAAGCCCACGTTCATTGTTGGACCAACGCTTTTCGCAGACGCAGCGACATTGTACTTGGTTTTCCCTTTCATTAATATGCCAGCCTCTAGTTTTGGGCCACCCGCTCGACCTAGATGAAGGAGACTTGTACAACTTGTTGATTTCTTCCTATAATGTCGAAATCGTATGTGTAAACCAATATCTGGCTGAACTTGGTGACGATAATCGCTCTTTGTTGACGTTGATGAAATCTAGACCCACCCCTTGTCAAAGTCTATTATATGGGTAGATGTTGATTGTTCCGGAAGGCAATTTGGCTACTTTTAATTGTTGTAATGTTGGTAATTGTCAGCCTAGTAGGCTTCATAATTGAATAAAAATTCGATTGAAATTTAGATGAAAAATTTAATGATTGGTCAAATACATAAGTTATTTCATCTATTATTAAGAATATTAAACAATTTTGTTTAAAGGAGAAAATCGTTCATAATTAGTACGAAAGCTTGAGATATTTATGCAGCTAGGCATATACCTTAAGTTTCTTTGAGGAATATTAAAACTTATTCGAGACAGAAGGTACAAAGGGTCTATATTACCATTTATTAATTTAACAATTTAACCGAAAACCAAAACCGAAATTAAAATAAGAGCGTCTATTAACGAGGGATGGCAAATCAATAAGTTTAAGTCAATTGATGTATGCGGGGAGCTCGTAAGGATTTTCCCAACTTAAGCCCCGCAAGGCAAATCTCAGGACATTTTTTTAATACGGGGACCAAAATTGGCAAGCATATTCAAGAATGGGACGAACAAATGTTATAAAAGCTGTTTTGTAACATAAGGGTCTGAAAATTGACGTAATTCTCTCTTAATCCAACCTAGAATTGAGTTAGCTATATTTGATATGGAGTTGATGTGCTGAATAAATTCAAGCTTTTCGATTCAATATGACACCAAGAACATTTACGTTTTACATACAGGATAAGGAAATTCCATTTAACGTAAAATTAAATGGAGTTACTGAAACTTTTCTAGTTAGGGTCATAAAATTACATTTATTTATATTGAGGGATAAACAATTACGCACACACCGGTCAAAAAATGAAAACATTTCACAATCACTAATGCTAGAAATAGTTTTAAAAATTGTCACGTCATCCGCGTAAATGAGGCATTTAGAATGTTTCAAGTTATTAATAAATAAAATAAAAAGTAGAGGGCCTAAATGGCTACATTGTGGTATTCCAGAGTTAAGTGTAAATGTAGAGTAATTTGATGGGCAATCGTTAAACAATACTGCATAAGATTTTTTTACTTGCGATTTAGGTACTAAAATGCAAGTTATGGATTCGTGCAAAAAACATCTAACAATCAAACATGACATTACGAGAAGTTGAAAAAAGTGGGTCCGGAAACTCCGTCCGTCTGTCTCTCTGTCTGTCTGTCTGTTCGCGCCTCTACAGATGGGCCGATTTGCTTCAAACTTGGAATTTAGTATTTATTAGGTAGTATCTCGGAGGGTGTTTTTCATTTTTGCTCTAGGTCGAAAAATAACGGTACCTGCCATACAATTTTTAACAAAAAAGTTTGATTTTATCAAAAACGGCTCTAAAGATTTTGAAAAAACTTTCAGGGTGCTATTTTTTAACAACAGTACATATTTCAGTTAGAAATTTTTTTTTGAAATTTTTCTATAACAGTACCTCTCATAAAACCGGTTTTTTTCAAATGCGGTTTTATCGTAAACTAATATCTAGATTTCAACAAAATTTTGCACACAGGAAGTCATTTATAATTCAATTAATATTGCATTTCAAAATGTTCAAAAACTTTTTTTTTCGATTTTTTAAAACTTTCTAAAAAAAATTGGTTTTTGAAATATTTTGAAAATGGGTTGATTGATTTTTTTTTAAAATAATTTTCCCAGATGAAAACTACAGATATCCTTAGATGTCCTAGAAAAAAAATTAAAATATTTTTTCGAAAAGTTTTTTCAAAAAAAAAAAACACTTTAAAAAAACTGGTCGAACGATTTTCAATAATTTTTTTCCTCGATAGACATTCAGTTTTCAAATTTCATTTCATACTTAGTGTTTCCGAGAAAACTTTTAAGCTAATTAAAAAAATGAAAGAATTTTCTAAAAGAAATTTTCTTATATTTTCATAGACGTGTGGTTTTCAATCTGGCAATACTTCTTTTTGACAGCTGTCACACGATTTATGATCAGTTTCATAATGAATAGACTTACTCCCGAACAAATTTGCAAATTGTGCAAATTTATTACCAAAATAATGGTTCGTTTCGGTGGAGCAGAGCATCGAAGAAGACCCGAATAAGTCCATCCGCTATCGCGCGGAACAATTGGAGATGTGCCAATCCACTTTATGGAAGATTTTGCGGAAGGATCTTTGTTTGCAGGCTTACAAAATCCAACTCGTGCAATAATTGAAGCCGAACGACCATCAAGCGTGTCACACGTTCGATGAATGGGCCCAAAACAAGATGGCCACCGATCCCGATTTTGACAAAATTGGGCCTCGGCTGGAATTTATTTGAGCCAGCGGCGGCGGCCACTTCCCCCAAATCATTTTTAGAACATAATGCAAACCCTTATCCTAATAATCAAGCTAAATTCTTGGCCATAACATTAAACTATATGCGTTTTATTTCTTCTTGAAAACCACACGTCTAAAAAAACACCCTTTATATACATACATATGCAGCCACTAAGCAATTATCTAACATAAGAACAAGTTCGTGCGACCCAGTCGCTCATTTTTTTAAATTTATTCGACGATGTGATCGCACATATGAGCAAGTATGTGCAATCCAGTCGTGCAATTTATTTTAAATACATCAATGCAAATCGATTCCCTAAGCCCACATTTTTTGGTACGGTTGTCACAAATTTTTAAAGTGTGTGCTGTTTTATTTATATCCATATCTAATCAATAATAAACATGCTATTGGTCACAATCAAAATCTAAAAATAAGTCTTGTTAGTTTCTTTGTAAAAAAAATTCGTGAGTTATTATTCAAAAAAATATCTGTTAAGATAAGTTTGAAACTTCATATATAAAAAAAGTAGCGCACTTGCCTCGGCATGTTATATATAAAATTGGCACGTTGTATTAAAATTTCAAAATGGTACAACTTCCATAAAAAAAAGTTGGTTGTCTGTATAGTCGGTTTACGGACGATAATTTTACGTGATAACGTCATAAGAAAACATTGATGACACCAACACCCTCATCCAGCCCGTTAACTCAATTATATATAAACTTATATATAAAATTATCACGTCAGATATTTAGTAGTAAATCTACTACTTAGTACTAAATCTAGTACCAACTGTAGTACCAAAAAAACAAGAGTACTAAATTCTGGTATTAAGTACTAAAAATCTAGTACCAAAAATACTATTGTACCAACACCCTAGTACCATCGTCGCCAGTTTTATATTAAACTATCGGTACCCGAAGCGTGTTACTACGCCCTAGAAAAAAACATATTTTAATGTGAAATGCGAAAATATTGCTAGCAGGACCAAACATTCACAGGAACGATCCCTGGACAAAACTATATTTTTCCTGTAAATGTCATTAAAATCCGTTGGCGGTTTAGAAGTACATATATGCATACACACATAAATATACATATATCTGATGATTGCCTGGTGCTCAGAATACGTTTGCGATCGATTTTGGTTGAAAAACGCACATTATCGCGGTTAGCGTAACGCGTTACTTTTCTTGTCAGCATGAGTCATGTTATTTCGTATGTATAGCGTGTCATCGATTTATAAGACGTTATCACGTCAAAATTATTATCAATATTATAAACCGTTTCCGAGCATTTACAATTCTGACTAAAATAATTATAGATTGTGATATTTTACTCGCATGATTACGGTAGCTTTGGCGCCACAAAATAATAACGGCTTTCTGTACAGTGACTAAGCATAAAGCGCGAAACAGATTGAACCAGCGACAGCACCAGCGACAGCACCAGCACCGTCAACAGCAAACAGCACGCTGACCAGCAAAATAAATTGAAACACATTGCTACCAGCACCAGCATCGTCTTCTTACTTCTGTTTGACACTTTGTGTCATAAAAGAGTATACGAAGTTTTCTTTTGTCCCTCAATTTCACTTGCTCAAAGTTGGTAGCAATGGAACAGCAACAGCAAATTTAGGACTTTGGTCTAACGACGCTGGTGACGTTGCTGGTTCTGGTCTAATCTAATTTGAGCCATTGAAATACATTGGTTCTAAAATAATGGCGGCCGCTGTTGCTCGTGCTGTTGCTGTTGCTGGTTCAATCTGTTTCACGCATAAGAATTTCTTACTGTGGGAGGCGGGTCTATTTTCTAATAAATGACTTAAAATAAAAAAAAAAAAATATTTAATAACTACGGCAAAACTTACAATTAAGCGTTATTCTTTTTTTTGAAAAGTAGAGATTTTGGCAGAATATGACTTCAGAATCGGTGACCACACTCCTACGCATTTTGCTCTCTATTTCCTTCCATTACCAGTTCAAGTCGGTTTTAAGAAATCTCATGTCAAAAAAAAATCAATCAAAATCTTTTCCTATTAGACAAACCAGGTTATGTATTATTATTAGAAAAAAAAAAGAAACATGGATTGAAATATGTATTTTACAAACAATCCTGGCAGAGAAATGTCTTAGGTTTTTTTTCAGTGCAGTATTTTTACAATTTGAATTTTATTTGTCTTCACACACAGATACATTTTTCAACAAAATCGTTTTTACAACTTTGTTGCAACTCCTGCACTTTATCCAAGGTTTACATATTTGGAAGATACATTTACTATGAGGAAACTATTGTGAATGGTTTAAAAATAAAAGGTAATGTTATGTGCGCATTGGTTTAGTTCATCGGAAAATCTTCGAACAAGTATTAATGAATTCACCTGAACTACAAACAATCTGCTAAATATTTCACTACCAAAAATGGTTAGGGCGGATTTGTAATTTCATTTGTTCAAACCTACATTAGGATTGCTATTTTGAAGTCCAGTTGCCAGAAGCTCAAATAAATAAGGAAATCGTATGCGTTGAATCACATGCATAAGTTTGTTGAATAACTTGTGTTAACAGAAGTGTTTTAATTAACAACTTATGTATATCTTTTTTGCAAAGCTGCTGGGGAATAAGGAAAGTTACACATGTAATTTAAGATATGGAACTAAGAAAGAGTATAGATATTGTACACTATATATGCCTACAAAAGGCAAACATTTGAATGTAAGTGGAAATAGTTTAAATAACTTGGATCTGTGATCAATAGTGAAGGATCTTGCGACATCAAAAATCGCTTAAGTGTTGGGTGGATGAGTGGTGGAAAAACACTGGCATCATTCTTCTGATCAAAAAATAATTGTACCTCCAGAGCTTATGTGCGGTTCACAATTTTTTGTACACTTAGATTCTTTAATGTAGTAAGCTTAGAGCAAGTTTTTACTTGCGATTATAGGTACTATAATGCAAGTTATGCATTGGTGCAGATTAAACATTTTGAGATAACAATCAAACATGACATTACGATGATAGAGAAACATATTTGAGTTACTGGCAAAATTCTGTCTGTCTGTCTGTCTGTCTGTTCGGATGTATTTTGGACTGCAGCCTAAGCGGTTGCCCCAATCGTCGTCAAATTTTGAACTTAAGGTTATTTTGACATTCTACAATTTTCATTCTTTCAATTTTTTTTTTAGCTCAAAAATTAACGGTACCTGTCATATAACCGTTATGTATAACGGAATTTTTATAAAAAAAAAAATCAGTGTGCTAATGTAGATATGCATTATATTTTGGTGAAAAAAAAAATTAATACGGTGGACTAAAAACGGTACCTCTCATAGGACCGGTTTTTTTCTTCGACTTCCTCGAAAACTGGAGATCCGGTTACAATCAAAATTGATATTTAAGAAGATGTAGGTAGCCTGAGTAATTTTGCATTAATTATTTTTCGAAAACTTTTTTTTTGTATTTTTAATAATTTTTTTTTATTTTTTTTTTTTTTGAAAAATCATTATTTTGAAAATGGGTAGGTGATTTTTTTTTAAATTTTGTTTTTAAATGAAAGTTATTTTTGTTCTTAACTTTGTATTCTTGAATTATTTTTTTTTAATTTTTTAAAAAAAGTTGTTAAAAAAAACCGTTTTATTTAAAAACGGCTCCTACAATTTTGAAAAAAAATTCACACTTTTTTTATATTTCCTAAAGAAATAAAATGGCGTTTAAATTATTTCACCCAATACATTTTAACGTACGTTATTCGAACAATCAAAAGTCACAAAAATCGAATAAATGCTTTGATGTTCACTTTAATTTTTTTAATTTTATTCTACAATGTGACCGCACATATGAGCAAGTACGTGCGATCCAGTCGTGCAATTTATTTTTATTACAATCAGAGCCTCATCATAAGTGCATGTGTTAGTTATTAGTAAAATTAAAATAAAATAAAATATTGATAGCCCAACACTTGCACAAAATACAAAAACTAACTAAAATGTAATCATGCCAGTTATATATGTACAAGAAAACATTAAACAAAAACAATCACGACAGTGGTTCGAAAGAAAGATTTTAATCCCACTTTACTTAAGTTAAAGTCTATAGAAGAAGCGTTTAGATTAAAAAGTCTGCTCATACGCTTTAGAGCTTCATGTATGCCATTGCCCATTGCCATAGTTTGTTCTATGAAAGTTAACATCCAAAAGTTCCGATCCACGCAGGTGATAAGATCCTCCACGGTAATTTAACCCAATACAGGCTAATAAATAAGGAGCATCAATTTCGCCCTTAATAAGTTGATGCACAAATATTAAATCATTATTAACACGCCTTTGGTGAAGGGTTTGCATCTGCAGAAGCTGGATTCGGTGTTCATATGATGGCATATTGAATGGATTATTCCAAGGTAGACCTTTAAGGGCAAAACGAATGAAATTGTGTACCTGTGAAGCATACTCAAGATGGGGGCGTACGTAGCAATTGTACAAGGAAAGAGTCACATATGGATCACTAAATTCCTTTGCCCAGCGTTTTATGAATCCTAGCATAGAGATAGCTTTATGCACAATAAAATTAACGTGTCGAGTAAATTCAAATTTGGAGCTAAAATGGACACCCAAATCCTTTAAACTAAAGACGCGACAGAGTTTATGCTGGGAAATATGATAATCGAATACACTTACGATACGTTTTCTAGAAAAGGTAATCGTCTGGCATTTTACAGGGTTAACTGATATACCACTTTTTCTGCACCAAATAATAAGGCTATCAGGACTGCGTCAACACTAGACTTTATTGTCTTAAATATCTTTATGTCATCAGCGAATCAAGAATGTCACTTGATTGTATGCATGAAGTAACATCATTTATTGCCAAAATGAATAGTAAAGGACCAAGGTGGCTTATTTGAGGTATGCCAGAGTGGGCCACGAAGGGGTCTGAAAGATAATTTCTAAATTTAACTTGGTAGCATCTATTTTCTAGGTATGATTTGATCCAAGCTAAGAAATAAGGAGGAAAACCAAAAGCTTTTAACTTGAACAAGATTATTTCGTGACTTAGTTGGTCAAATGCTTTTGAGAAGTCAGTGTAAATGCAGTCAACTTCATAACGTTTTTCTAATGCATTTGAACATTTGTAGGTGAATGTTAGAAGATTTTTAACAGTTGATCTATGCTTCATAAATCCATGTTGTTGCTCACAAATAAGATTTTTACCATTATGTATTCCAGAACTAATTAAATCTTCAGACAATACCTGGAAATTTGCTTTTCTAAAGTCAAAACTGTAAGAGCAATCAAAGGAGTTACTGTTTTCAGAAATTTGATCACTCAAATCGAGAAAAATGCCCAGTGGTGGATGGTAGTTATCTAAATTAGTGAGACCAGATCTAGATTCTAGAATGAGTGTACTAAGAACGTCAGAGGAAAATATTAAATCGAGAGTTTGATTTTTTGAGCTTTTAATACAGATTATTTGCTGTAAGTCAGTGGAAATAATTTTATCAAGAAAAGAAAGTTCCATTTGTGAAGAAGATAATGAAGGTTCTAAGTAGGATTCATCTTCAGAAGGAATCCAATCAATGTTAGGTAAATTAAAATCATCTAAAAGTAAAATATTGCTATCCGAGCAGGATAAATCAGTTCACCATAAACGGAAGATAAACTCTTTGGTGGAATGTATACGTTGAAAATATACAAAGTTTTTGTCTCTACAATTATTTTTACACAGACTAATTCTTTTGATAGTTCAAACGGGAGTGCCCCTTGGCTTAGTGGTTAGTGTGTCGGACTGCTAAGCGAAAGAGCCTGGGTTCAAATAAAGCTCATAGCCACCTTTTTTTCTGGGGTACTGCCTCTTGCGAGGAACTGACAAAACCTCCAAGAGTAAAATTTGTCTTGAAAAAGTGCATCTCATGTAGCCGTTCGGACTCGGCGGTAAACTGTAGGTCCCTTCCATTCTTGCAGCTTAACAACACACACACAGGAACGGTTGAGAGTATAAGTCACTAGGGCTTGGCTCCTTAAGGAGCTGTCGCGCCAATAAATTTATTTAGTTCAAAGGGGAAAGAGACTGACGAAGAAAAAAATGTGTGTCTTACCGCATTCAAAACACCTCCACCCAGTTCTTTTGCATTACCATTATGACGATCTTTTCTATAAACTAGGAACTCTGGTGAAAAAAGTTCTGTGTCCAAGAAACTTGAATTTAACCAAGTTTCTGTCAAAACAAATATGTCATGTCAATTTTGGACAATGTACCAAGACGTTTAAGAATTAATTGCTGTGCAACCGAAATGAAGATACTTTGCATCACAGCAGTAGTGACAAATTGTAACCGAATAAGAAACCAAAAATGGGAAGAAGTTTCCCCATTAAAAAAAATCCTGGACAAAATACAGAATGACCCACTAAGCTTGTATTGCCATGTAGAAAAAAAGATGCCCTAAAAACCCAGTTCAAAAAGCAATAGCATGCCACGTTCCTTAACTATAAACTAGGAGCCCTGTCGACTTTTTCTGAAGTTGACACAGTGAAAGCAAAGCAGAAAAGCAGGAAAGTTGTGGTCGAAGTCGAGATCATAACAACAGTTAGATCCAGAAAATCAACATCCGTACATCAAGTGCAAAGATAAAGGATCTCCACTTATGATGGCTTCATTGTCAGGAAAAAGTAATTGATTCATTTTCGGGTTCGTCACTTTACGCTCTATAGCAGATAGTCAAGGACAGAGAGGAAAGGACTCAAGATGCTTTGGTGACTCCAAGGGGCACTTCGATTTTCTCGCACTTGTCATGATCGTCGGCAAGAAATATCCCAGAGAGAATTGTGAACCACATAGACCCGAAGTTCCCATATTTTTCCAGAACTTATGAAGGTATCTCATCTAGCTTAATCACTTTTCCCTTTTCAACTGGGATGTCGGGACTTCTCCGTTGTTAGGTGCCAACTAAGCCTTGAAAACTGTTCATTTAAAAGTGCCTCACAATATTCATTATTGTCACCCTCTGTGAAGAAGTTACTTTTAAGCATTAGATTATTTCTAAGACATCCGGAATGTTTTAAATGATCTCACCGTACCTTCATATCAAATTATTTGTGAGTGATGGAAATAAATTATGTCAAATACATTAACAATTCAAATTCCCCCTCTGGCCACGTGCCTTTGAGTGTCCATTTGCCGCTCGTAAAAGAACCTCATCTCATCACTAATTCATTAAAATTAAGGAATTTATAAATGTTAGCCGCTTTCTTTTGTTTCAGAAGTCCATCATGTGTCCCAACTCATTATATAAGATGCAGTTGTGAATGCACAAAAGGCGCACACGAACCACCACCACCAACACCACCTGCCGTCCGGTCCATCATTTGCACCGTGCGGTTGCTAGGATTGCTACTGCTCCGCTGCTCGCTGTCCCATAGATGTTGAGTATAGTTGGGGGTCGGTAGCATTTTATGTCAGTAGTACCTGATAACCTTATCACTTGCACTCGGCGCGGTGTCTTCTGCGCTGGGTGAGCTGGCCATAACCAGAGCACTGCTAATGTATGCAATGCATATACATCATCCAACGACGAGGCCACACGGTTCCTGGCCACTTTATCTTAATTGCTACTGGCCTCAACGAAATGTTAAAGATGTTCGGGAATGCTTATTAGCACAGTGATGACCACCGTGACACCCAGTTTGTTGGCTCTTCTACCTGGGCGGTAGGATGATCAAATGTGGTTCATTTTGTTTAACACACCGATAGATGACCGGCGAGGTACGGTGCGAAGACGGATGATGGGTTACGATGAGAAGGTGCTCCTGGTATATGCTCTCAAAATTATTGCGAGTGAAATTGAATAATGGGAACGAGATGTTTAAGCTGCGTGCTTTGGAATCAGGAAATAGGAGGCTTGTTTGTAAATTGTTTACGGTTTGGAATATGGGGCAGAGTATAGAAGATAAAATAAAAGTTGTTTGTTCGTGGTAAAGGAGCGATAATAGCTTGAGGGCATCATCGAGATTCTTGGATTTAATTGCACGGAGTTAGGAGTAGATCTCGTGAGAAAATAATGCAAGTATGTAAGTAGATTAAAATTGTAAATTGGAATAAAATTCTTGGTACGTGCACCTAGTCAATAAAAAGTCGTGATCCAGTTATGACCGAGTTGACTTCAGAATAATGTTCAGTCACGGGTTCACTATTTTTGTTCGTAATTAGCCAGTTGTCACTAACGCCATTTTTATTTTGACGTCCAGAACAGTCTGGAAAAACTCCTAATGCTTCTGAAAGTTTTCGTTTGGCACTGAATGACGATTCAAATCTATAGTGGTCACCATTGACTTTAACGTGCTGGCCAGCATCGTTTTTAAATAAGTATGGACCAATTATTCCACCAAACCATATGGCACACCAAACAGTCAGTTTTTGTAGATGTAACGATGTCTTAACATACACTTGAGGATTATAATCACTCCAAATACGGCAGTATTGTTTATTGAAATATGCATTCAACCAAAAGTGAGCTTCATCGCTAAGCCAAATTCGCTTGTGAAAATTGGGATCAACGGCAATCTTGTTTTGGGCCAATTAACCGAATCTACGCCTTGCTAGGTGATCCTGTGGCTTCAATTCTTGCACGAGTTGGATTTTGTAAGCACGCAAACCAAGATCTTTCCGAAAAATCTTCATAAAGTGGATGGACACATTATACAATTCCTGTGCACGATGGCGGATTGACGGATTCGGGTCTTCGTTTACGCTACGCACTACAGCAGCAATGACTTCTTCTGTACGACGTCTCTGTGGATGCGTATTATCATTTAGAGTAAACGTGGTGAGTAAACGTTCCATAGTTAATCGAATTAATTGCTCTGTTGGACGATTATTATTTTTGTCTGTTCTGTTTCTGTTCTGCGGTCGACGTGGTAGATCAACGGAACCGCCGATCTATCCTGAATCAGCCCTCGACTATCAAGGTATAGAAAAGCCTCGGGCGGGATAAAACCTCTCGAACGTGTGCTTTCAAAATATTCATCTTGGGGGTAGTAAGCCCCGAAGATTTGTCCATTAGTTAAGGTCATCGCCCTTGCAATGTGTCCGCGAATGAGCTTAATTAAAAAGTTATCTATCCTGTTTGTATTGGCCCACTTGTATAGAACCTCGTTGGAATAATAGTGTTTGTACTCCGACTCTAGTGTTCTATAAAGTCCGAGACAAGTGCGAACACACTGTCTCTTGAACACCCGAATCTTTTCCATTAGAGATGGTGCAACGTTGAACCACACAGGGCATCTGTAGGCAATTATCGGTCTGATTAGGGCCATGTAGCAAATCACTTTTACCCTGCTATCAAGGCGGCTGCTATAAAACAACCGTCTTGTCAGGGCAAAAGCTCCCCTAGCCCTGGCCAGAGCGGCCTTTATAAGTCGATTGAAATATAGATACTGATCCAACCAGATGCCAAGGTACTTTACTACATCTTTACTCGCCAGTGGATATCCACGTGGCCCAACGATCACTAGCTTACGCCAGTTCTTTCTCGTATCCCTAGAGGCCCCAGCCAAAGGGTTTCTGAACAGGATAGTTTCACATTTCTGGAAGTTAATTTTCAGCTTCCAACCATTACAGTACTGTTGAATTTTATCGAAATCACGTTGCAAGAGAATTCTGATGACTTCAACTTTTGGACCTGTTCTGTACGCAACTAAATCGTCGGCATACGCAATTGCATGAGGTAGACTCCCAATGAGATCGCTGGTGTAAATACTAAAGAGAATCGGCGAGTTAACCGCTCCCTGTTTCAGATCGTTCTTAATATCAAACGTTGTGGTAGATGTTACATTGCCACTCTTGACAACAAACTTTCTACCATTAAGCATGTCGTAAAGCATATATAACAGTGGTTTACTTATGCCCCACGTGGTTAGCTTTAGATAAAGACCTTCTAACCATACGGTGTCGAAAGCCTTCTCCAAATCAACCAGACAGGCACCCGTGCATTGATTCTTAGCATTGTACCATTGGGCAGCAGATACTAACTCAGACGCGGCATGAATTGTGTCATGTCCCGCCCCAAAGCCGAACTGGGTGTCCGGAATTATATTTTTGTCCTCGGCCCACTTGTACAGAGCTCTGTTGAGAACTTTTTCGAATACCTTGCTGATACTCGGAAGAAGACTTATCGACCGGAGATTTGCCGGATTGGAATTGTCCTTCCCCTTTTTCGGGAGAGGATGTACAACAGCTGTCTTCCAACTTATTGGGTAGTAATATGCATTATTCGGCGCGTTGTTGAACAGTGTTGTGTGTATGTCTATTGCTTCCTCAGGAAGATGTCGTAGTGTTGGGTATACCCATCGACACCTGCTGACTTCTTTTTCTTTAATGATGCGAAGATCATTTGGAGTTCGACTTTCGAGATGAGTAGGGAACTTGGCCCATTTCGCTCGGCGATGGTGGCGTTTGCCAGATTGTCTTCATTGAACCCGGTAAAACCAAGATTCTCAGATCGTGATGGACGATTATGTTGACCGTAAAATGGACGTAGTGCGCAATACGTATTTCGAACAGAACCATGATGCTCAAAATAAATTTGTACAATTTGTAAGCGTTATTCACGAGTCAGTCTATTCATGTTGAAATGCCAAACCAAACTAAAAATAAAAGCTGACAAAATGGCCGCCAGTTAAAATAGTGTTGCCAACATAAAGTTCTATACCTTTAAAAAAACACCCTTCAGAATAAAACAAAGTTCAGATACAAAATGCTGTTAACTTGTTCGTTTGGCATCCCGGATCGGATGGTTCTATAAAGTGATTCCGGAGTACCAAGAATAATTTAACCACATTAATAGGTATATGTAAGGTAACAGCTGTCATTCAGAATCATTGCATGCATTGCATCAAGATCAACTAAAAACCAGTCAAAAGGGCTTCTGAATATTCAGCTGCCCTTAAATGTTAGTAAAAAAGATATTCAAATTTGTTTACCTACATTTTTAACTGTCAGTTTTCCCCTCTGTAATGATGATGTTCAATGCCTTTAAGTCAACAAACTATTTGTCAAAGTTAAACCATTCAGCAACAAGCTTGCACCAATAAATCACAAAGGGGAAACTATCAGTTGAAAGTAAGTTACAAAATTTTGACGAAATGTCAACTAACTTGTAGGGCAATCGACCAATCAGAGTTATGTTATGTTAATTGACATTTAGTCGTCGCATTGAACTTTAAACTTCACCAAATGTGTTGTAAACTTCGTCGAAAACGTAAAACAATGTAAAAATAGATCAGTTCAGTATATCAGCTATACCGTCATCATATGAACCAAGTTTTCTATGATCTCATCCACTCTTTTCATGTTTATCAATTTTATCAACCTTTTAAATTTAGGTTAGGAATTTGAATTGACAAATAATGTATGTATGTACCTACAAATTATTTTTGTATCAAGAATTCCAACATAAAAATATCATTTAAAACCATTTCCTCATACAATTCTACAAATTTAGTTTTATTACTTACTTTAGGCATGGCGTTTGACAAAAAGCTGTTCGAATTACGACAAAGCTTACAGCATTTTCAAAAAGGGGCTTTCATGAAATGAAATTTCCGTAAAGAATACCGATACTCGTATTTCATTTCGTCGTTTTGGTTCGTTGTTTTGTTAAGAATTTGATCTCGAAAGGGATTGCGAATGTTTTTCGAGGCCTCAGACAAAGAATATGAGTAGTGCCCTAGTTATATGGCATTAACAATTGTCCTAGACGACTTTAACGCCAAGCTAAGGAGAGAGGGTACCTTTGGTGGTTCCCCATACCTCAACGTTCACAAAAGACATGGAGATCTCCTGATCAATTAACTGTCAACTACATTGACCACCAGTATCACATCCGGACATCCTGTCCGAACTTTCCGAGGGGCAAACATCAATTCAGACCACTACCTATAGCCAAGCTACGGTTGTGGATATCCCGATCAACGCCAGGAAGAGGTAATACTGTGCGCAAGTTTAAAGTAGGACGACTGCAATCGCCAGAAATCGCCAGGTCCTTTTCGATCAATTCTCTTATAACATCCATAGGTGTCCTTTACCACCAGCATCAATTATTGAGAACAAGTGGCAAAATTGCTAACTTGTTAAATTGTAAAACAACCTGCCAAAGCTACGAAGTCGAACTGAAGCTTGCAAAGACGATCAAGGGAACATCGTAGTCAAATCGCTATCTATGCTTAGAATATGGAAAAAGACTTCCTCAGACTGTATAACCGCGATGAGGAAACAAATTCCGCTGTCAGGCAGAAAGAACCATTTTATCTGGAAGAAGTAGAATAACACTTCCGTCTATCCCATCTTCCGACAGCAGGATATACGATACGATATAATACGACGGAAGCAGCAAAGATGGGTTTAGCATTGAATGAACACAATGAAAACACGTAAATGCATTCAAAAGAAGAGACACCAAACAACGACGACTTGGACAAAACATCACGATCGATAGAGAGCTTTAATTTTGAGGTAGTTTTGGGCTTTGCTCTTTGAATTAATTTATCGGAGAAACTTTAATTTTTAATTTTTTTTCAAATTACAAGTCGAAATCCATACATTTTTCTTAAGCAAATCGAATCGATAATTATTTAGCGCCATCTTTGTTCTAATAGAATAACAAGGAAAGAAATCATCTACATTGTGTTGTCTGATTAATTGCCATACAGCGGATGTGAGGTGCTGTACTAAATTTAGCTGTCACCGGTCTTTTGACATCTCATGGATGACAAATCAAATTTGTTTTTTTTTTTAATAAACAACAACCAAACTAACAATCTTATTAAATACTTTAAATTCCCATCAACTAAACGTAATATTTTCCTAATAAATATTATTAAATACCTCTTGTGAACATTTCTTTTGCAAATAAATATTTTCCAGATAAAAATGCCTTCACTACCAGCATCCACTTTGGACGTTTGCAAGGAGCCATCTTCCTTCTCTTCGTATCAAACAACATTCGAAATCACTGAAACAAAATATTCTGTGCGAATATTAAGAATGAATAATTCTGCTTTCATTTACATCGGTGTACATGGCAGGGAGTTCCTCGACGAAATTGGCATAGCAATGCCAATTGCTGATTCTCCCGGCAACGTGGTAAACACTGTCGCGTTGGGCCCCCAACTTGGATGCGATTCACAGCAACTTGCCCAAAAGTTAGCCAAACGTCTCAACAAACAAATCTACGTGAGCTGCAATATACCCTTCGATCGAATGGTCATGCCGTTGCTGGAAAAGAATTTGGTCAAAATTATTCAGGATAACCCTGACGTAGTCTAGGTACTTGTTAAGTTTTTTTTTGTAAATAAAGAATGAATTTGGTTTCTAAACCTACTTTGTGGTTTTCGTCGTGGAGGGTGCCTCTGCTTCATATTCGATCTCATTCCGTAGATAGATACACCGATGGAGATGAGAAGTGTTTATTTTTGGACACACACGGGAATATCTTCCAGACCCCACGGGCCTGTGTGGTTCTACTTTTCGGTTTGGCTTCTGATATGATGAATCTTATGCACTTTGTGCATACCTCCAATGAAGGTGCGTCGAGTAGCACGTGCGTACGCTCGAGTTCGAAGTCTGTTGAGGTAAGCCTTCTTCCGGTTTAAATCTCATTGTCAATGTGTCCTGTGATTAAAGAATATCTCATCGGAGTGTGAAATTAATAAATACAAAAAATATTGTGTTCAAAGTGGAGGCTATTTTATATTGACCCATGAGTAAGATTAAAACAAAACTTTAACCTCTTCGTGACCAAAAGGAGAGCAAAATTTTTATGTTGGAGCTGCTGTCTGTGACAAGAAGTTGAGTGATAAGAATGCAAAGCGAGAGTTTTGCCCAACATTGGAATCAAAATTAATGTTAAACCTGAATAACGATTAACGGTTCAATTAGATAAGATGGACTGATTTTTATTTTCCTCACTAGATTAGGAGTAAGATGGTCGTATAGGTCCATCGGTCAAATTGAATTCAATAATGATCTCATTTGTGTGTTGTATTTTTGTATTACGAAGTATAAAAACGATTGGCGTTTGGACTAGTTTGTCCAAGAGTCCGATTTGGTCTTTAAATTTCATAAGTGTCTGTTAATATTCTTTGAGACCTACTTGTCCGCATAAGAACCCAAATCATGGTTAAGATTAACTCCATACTTTTGAATTTCAGAAGCTTATACCAGCATTATGGATGCTTGAAAAATAAAACATCCGGTGAACGGATTGTATTTCATTTAATCTAAGCCCTTTTCTAAGAAACCGCATTGAAAGGCGACCAAATGTGTGAACAAAATTTTAATCACAATGTACCTAATTTTCAAAAAAAAAACAGATTTAGACGTTAAATACAGTGGTAAAGTTACAAATATTACAAGAAATTATCCTACATTCATTAGATTCAGAAACTTCAGTTCAGATCTTTTAAAATTTTGTTAAAAAGAAATCTGCTGTCAAAAATTAATGCAATTTTTTTTCGGATTCGCTTACTCAATTAGTTTGTCAAAGAAAACTCTGTTAGAAGTTCTCCACCCTTATTGTGATTGTCAATTGTCAACCAACTGAACATTGAAAAAATGTATCAATCAACTTGAAATTCGATATTGTGTAAATTGATTGATATCGTAAAATAAATTGATAACTGTGAACGGCCACAATTTTTGACATTTAAAATTTCAAAGCAGAAATTGTCCGAGGAAATAATTTCTTCGAATTTAAAATAAAAAAATAAAAAGTTAAAAATGAGTTCAGTAAAATTCTGGTTTGATGACGACGAGGACATTCAAAATTGTGCATTTATGGAAGTTTTGGATAGAAGAAGATAATTTATACTACGTTTTCAGTAGACGAAATTACCTCATTTGGAAATTCGCAGAAAAAGTGTTTTCATCTTAGTTTGCTAATTTCGTTTGACAGTTTTATACTTGTGATTATAGGTACTATAACTGTAAGGCAAGTTTAGGATTCGTGAATATAAAAAATTGGGATTAAGTTCAAACATAAAATTACGGTCTTCTATCGCTTATTTTTTTGTCGCCCAGAACAGTCCGGAAGCATTCGATCGGCACTCAATGACAGTTGTTCTTCTGAAAAGAACAAAAATTGATTCTGTTTTCGTAGTCGGAATCAAAACCAGAATCACGCACACATACCCAGACACAATTTCAAATTCAAAATCGTGTAACGTCATTTTTTTATTTAACGTATGAAATTGTGATCGTTGACTTGAGAGAGAAATAACAAAATAAAGCAAATAAAGTGATAGAAAACATAATTGAAATAGAAATATATTATAATTGTTCCTTTTTCATTGCAAAAAGGATACAAATCTGCAAATTTATTTCCGTGTTTATAAATAAATGAAATAAAAAATATATATAATCGCATTTGACTTTTTAT
Source organism: Platycheirus rosarum (assembly GCA_963971375.1). Lineage (NCBI taxonomy): Eukaryota > Metazoa > Arthropoda > Insecta > Diptera > Syrphidae > Platycheirus > Platycheirus rosarum. Next base: position 26,188,584 of record OZ020510.1, on the reverse strand, counting down.
AAATACATTGAAACCCTAACTTCAGAATAAAAACTGCTTTTTCGTTTTGTTTGTTTGGTATTCCGGATCGGGATGATTCTGTTACTGATTCCGAATAACAAAAAAAAAAAACACTTAAGATAAACCTAAAAAAGTTGGTGACAAGAAATGTCTATCTGTCAATCTGTTATTTCTACGTAAATATTAAATGAGCAAACTATTTATTGAAAATAATAGAAATACTCGTATAGAAAATGCTTAACTCGTTGCGATTTATTTTATCCCGAAATCTGAAGAAACGTGAACTGGCTTTGGTAATAAGCCAATTCATGTTTCTGAGTGTTCCACTTTTTCGGAAGCAATGGATTCAATGGATTTACAATGATTAAAAACATGGTCTTATGTAACGATATTGCAAATTGAATTATTTTCGATGCAAAATCTGTATTTTATTAGGTATTCATTCATATTCATGAATTTTTTTCTTTTAATATTGATATTTGACAGATTAACAATGTCTAACACTAACTGGCTGAACACAATGGTGAAGCTGAAGCTGAAAGCAAAGTTAAATATATGCGAACTCTATAAGGCGAACACAATGAGAAGCTGAAGCTGAAGTTTGAAATTTAGCTGAAACGCAAGTTCACACAACTTCAACTTGCGCTTAACGCTTCAGCTTCATCTTTGACATTTCACAGGAACAAAATAGGCTAGTTCAAAGTTTCTGAACTATCCGATATCTCTTTTTTCTCGGATCCATTAAATATGACTGAGAAAATTCCTTGATCATTCCGAAATCTCCAGAAACTTGAACTAGCTTAATCAAACGAAAATAAAATGTGTGAGAGAAACACGGAATTATTCATAGAGCCCAACTATAAAAATATTGAAAGGAAGGCGCAAGTGTGGAGTATTTGTTATATGTTTTATATTCTTTGCAGCAAAATTGACATTCCGTACTTCATCATTGTGTTAGAGTCAGCTTCATTACTTCATCACGTGCTTCATTCTTGCGCTTCAGCTTCACCATTGTGTTCAACCAGTTACTAGCATAATAAATATAGGTACAGACATTTTAAATTTAAATTCGAAACAAATTTTAGATTTGAATTTTGTGAAACACGAATTGAAAGGAGTTAGAACTCTTTCGTTCAAGATCAATTATTCGTGTAAAAGAATAATAAGAATGTAATTATTTCCTTAACTCTTCTCAGAATTTATCAAGTTAACACCTCTTCACATTTCCTGAACAAATCTTGTTAAAGATTTTAATAAATCTTCAAAATATGATATAGTAACATTAGAAACACGTCTATCATAATTCAATACCGGGTTAATTTTTTTAAATTATGTATATTTTTTCGATGTCTGCACTGAGGCGCACTCTTGTGACCGTAATATGCAATGAGGTGTTTTATATGCGACACTTTTTCTGGCCCACTGTTCTTGCATTGTGTTCGATGTGTATTTCGGCGCGCACTGAGTGCACTCATGCACCCCAGGTTTTTTCTTGGGATATGAAATTATAACTGTCAAAAATTTGCTCTTGGCAGAAATTCGATTTCAGAGAAGTAAGAAGTTTGGTGTGCTGTAACTATTAGTAAATAAATATAAAATATTTGGTATATTATTTTTTAATTGTTTAGTTATTCGTGTGTGTGACTGATAGCGAGTTTCATTCAAATTTTAAGGATCTGATCTCAAAATCGAGATTTGATCTTTTCAATGAAACTTCTTTTATGATTAAATTGTAGTATTGGTGAAGGACTGTCACTCTTCCTTTGTCATTTGTATTTAGGGATGCAACATCGTTCATAAAAAAATCGATATTATGATGATGATATCGATATTTTCGCGATGTTTAAGAAAAATGTTTATGAACTGATTTTTTGATGCTCAATAAGCGGTTACTTCTAAGTTAAAATGCGAACAGTAATAAAATAAAAAAAAAAAACAATAACTAGCCAGCTATTTTTAATTCTGAAGGTTGTGTTTCATTGCGTTTGTAAAACTTCAAATGCGATTTTAGTTAGCCAAATAATCGAAAGACCGTTTTTTTGCCGATATCTCATAATATTTCAGGTTATGTTGAAAAATAACCTGAAGTAAAATTATAGGTTTTTTAATTATTTACAACTTTTCTGCAAACCATTTTTTCGATCAGAAATGTAACTTCGACGGCAATAAAAAAAAAATGTTTTCAAGCCCTAAACCCCACCCTCACACACCTCCTCAAAAAAATAAAAAATTATCCTAGAGTAGCTTGTGAAATTCCACATCAATTCTATTTAATTTCTTTCTTGGAATTTGTGTTTATTCTGTTATTATCTCCCGGAAATAAACAATCGCAATTTCACAAACCTTACATTTATAAAAATGGTGTGAAAAATTTATAGTAGTTCATCAATTCAGAACGTCTGTGCCGATTTGGCTCATTTTTTTTCCGTTGTTTGTAATTGCCAGGAAAAGGTTTTTACGAAAGAAACTTTGGGAAAACCCTCCGGAAAAGTCGGGAAATTGGAAAAATCGAAAATTGATTTTTGTGTGGAATTTCATATACATATTTTCATATAACTAACATTAAATTTGAAAGGCTTGGCCGATTTTGAAAACATTTTGTAACTTAGTTTACGTTTATGGTTTTTGGCTACGATTAGACCGCTTTTGGTATCAAGAAAAGCTAGGCTAAGCCCGAGCAACGCCGGGTGGGTAAGTTAGTTTAATATAGAAATGACATTTCACTATTTTGAGTTTTAAATTGCGTCCACGATGCGTGGTTTCGATTCTTTGAGAAAAGAATCGATTTTCTCTTCTTTACAGACAAAAAAAACTGTTGTCCATTGCCCAACACAAAAATGGTTTTGCATGAAATTTCAGTAACAAACATTAAATTTGAGATCACTACGTTTTCCTTTTCAGAGATCAGACCTTTCGAAACACGTGGCACTATTATCGTTCACCAAGAACAATGTATCGATGTTTAAGTGGGTTTCATCGATGTTTCGAAATCGATGCTTATGAATGATACATCGATTTCTCAAAAAATTGATGTATCGCTTTTATGTTGCATCCCTATTGATATTGACAGAAAAGAACATTTACATGTATGTGTGCATTCAGATTCAAATCTTCCACCTCATCAGAGATCAAATCTTTCGTGTTGAGATTTGATCTAGATTTGCTCTTTTTCTAGCAATGAAACTCCCAAAATTCAAAAAGATCAAATCTTTTGACAGAAAGAGCAAATCTTTTCTTGAATGAAACTCGCTATGAGTGTTTATTTCGTTGGCCATTTTATCGACTTCTATTTATTTGCCACTGCTTAAAGAAAATATATATTCATTCGAGAACATCGAACAAATCTATTGTGCTTTCCCCTTTATGAAACTGGCATCCCAATTTTTGTTTTGATTGAAGTCTCTCGGGCGTATACGTAATTATTAATTACACATTAATTATTATTATCAATTGGATTTCTTAGAGCCTTATACGTGCAGCGTCATATGGTGACGCGTGACGGTAGGAGGTGGAAAGTAAAGTGGGGAAGATAATCTCACCTGTCAAAAAAAGCATCCTAATATTTTTTGGATTTTAGTTATTGTCAAAAAGAAGGAACGAGACATATGTACATTTTTTTGGTCTTTATTGTTAATCTTAAGAAACTTGAACTGGCTGTATATGTAACCACTTTTGAAAAAAAAAACTATTCCTGTCAATTGCAATAATGCGTCATCTTATGTTAAATTACAACGAATTATTTTGCAAATTTCTAACTTAAATGTTTTATGCATGTTTTTTTATTAATAATTAAGAAATCAATTTGTCGATTCGAAAATCTATGACATTTGATGTCATTTTCTTATAATTTCGAACCCTTTTTCTTAACTTAAATCTCGAATGCATTTGCAAAAGTGCATATCTATAAGGTTTGTATATATCTCTCTATTCAACATGTGATTTTCAAAATAAAAAAGTTCGGCTTTGTTTGGCTATCAGCAGAATAATTTCGCACAATTTAATCGCAATCAAGTCATGGTATTCTTCAATTCAAATGAAACAGGTGGCACAGCAACAAATGACTTAATAGCCAATTTAATGCAATTAAACACCCACAACTTTTTTCTTTCGACTTAAATCTATATCAGTATACTTAAATCGAATTATAAATAATTTATTATAGACTTTTTTATTAAAAAATTATTTGAATTCCCAGACGATGCAATAATTACTTTTGGGTGCCTTAGTTCTTTGTTTAATAAGATTTCTTTTAGTCCCCTTTTATACATATAATCATATGACGTTGATTCTTCATCAATTCCCTTTCGCCTGTAGCTTTCATACGTTGAATCAGTGTCACGCGACAGTGTATGACAAACATTGCATTGTCTTTACGTTTCTTTATTTCAACGCTCTCGCTCTTACTTATAACAAAACATACATTTGACCACAAACTAAGGATCATTGTGATCCCCCCTACACTTCTCAACTCCTTCGCTTAAATACTAAGTCACGCTGCGGCATATGCCTATGTGTATAAAATGGGACTTATTTAATGGTACACACATTTTTAAACAGCGAAGTTTCTTTTTATAGATGAATTATTTGATATAAGTGTCATCTAAGCCTAGCCGTAGAAGATACGATATTATGATCAGAAATCAGAAGATATGCCTGTCAGAGATTCATATTTGTACATATATCACATTATTAAAAAGCAACTATAATCAGCATGACCAAGCATGGACTATTTTCAAAATCAGACGTGTTACTAAACCAGAGCACACACAGCACATATCACACATGCGCCGTTCGATAAGTTTCGTTAAGTTAAGCATGATGTATTTCATTCTGAATCGCTCTGACACATACGAATTTGACAGCTGTGGCACAGTAGAAGATAAAGGATATCCCATTGCAGTTATTTATAGTATACGAGCAAAGAGTTCGTTTAATTCTGACAGTTGGTCATGTTTGGTCATTAATGAGATCCTCGAACTAATCGCTTACGCTCGGGTTTGCAGCCCTTTCTGACTAATTACTAAAAAATGCAAAATGCATAAAATTCAATAGATAACCACATCATTCAAAACGTACTAAATTTTCCCACCGGCCAGAAATTTGTTCTCTAGTTTGGTTTGTGTTTCGACATTAATGTCTTTTTCATGATCTGGCCATCAGCTGTCCGTCAGCTGTTATTTAACATGGATATACAATAACACTGAAGATATTGAATCAGAAAAGTATTTAGCATCGAACGTCCCATTTAGATGAATTGCTCTCACAATAGAGGTATTCACGATCCGGTGCAGATCGTGGACGCACTTTTTCCATAATATGTCGCAACACTACTATTGGATGCGTTCACATTGGGAACTTTCACATTTGTATCCTTCCGGGTTGGATTCATTGCTTTTGTTGTAATTAGCATGGTAAAAAACAACTGATAGACAGCTGAAGAAGAATATATGGAAACAGAGAGAAAATCCAAAGGTATCTTAAAATTTGTTAAATACTTTTACATATGTCTAAAGGAGCATGTAATGAACAGGGTTCTCTGTTGCTTCGAATTTTGAGAGGTAACCGATGTGGTTGGGTTTGTTCGGGTATCCATATCTGCAAACCAGGTAAAAATGTGAACTAAGCCATTTTTGTAAGTATGTAGGGTTTTTTGTGAACAGTCAAATACATAAAAGCAAATTTTGCACCGTTGTATTTCTGTTGCAATAGGGTTGGGGTATTGTAAAAGTGCAAAAGTGTAGCAAAATTATAACCATATATTTTGTTGTTGCACTTTTACACTTTTTCACTTTTACAATACCATTTGCCCCGGTTCTTGAATACCCCTAATATGTTCTAAAAACTTCTAAAAAGTGAAATGATAAAAGAAAACTGAATTTATATGTTCTATTACTTCAAGTCTTCACATACAACAGAATTGGACCCCTGTATGACGTACTTAAAGCTCGAAGGTGCGTCACCGAAATGATTTGAGAAAGCTTGTACCATCTTTGAGAAAATTTGCATTTAAAAGAATCTTGAATTTAAAATAACAAACTAACAATTAAATGAAGATGATTTTATGAATCTATAACTTCAAATTGTACACCTCCTTGTTTGTTAAACTGTATATCAGCTACCGTGAATATTTTATCGGAATCGGCTCAGCCGTTAAATCTCATCTGTCATTTGATCGTAACATCAGCAACGGCATGACGTTACTTTACATCAAAAATAGTTTATCAACTTACAATGTACATTTGCAAAGCACGAGCATCACAAATCTCATAGATTAATATTAAATGAGATTAAAGTTCATAAAGTGTCATGTCCACGCGTAAACTTAACAAACAGAAACTACAGTCTATTCGTGATAAATTGTCTGATAGTGTTGTCTAAAAAAAGGTTCCCGCGCAGACATCGTCTGAAAGATTTCGTCTCCCAACAAAATACAAAGTTTCTAATCTAAATACAATTTGTCGCTTTTTAGTGTAGGCGTGTATTTTGTGTGTACAAAGTGTACATACATAAGTCCATACATACATTATGAGAATGAGCTTCGCATGTGGCACTGATAAGCAGCAATAAACCAATAGTCTGGGCGAATAGAATACGTCAACATTATTAATAAAATATATGATTGCAACCCTGCTTAACCGTAATACTAATATCAGCTTCACCTGCAAACAAACGAGTTGCTTTCGTAAAAGATATTCTTCGTTGAATCTCCACGCAAAAGCAGTGGCATGTGAATTAATGAGTCAACTCCGCTCTTATCAATTAAATATCATGAAGAAAATCAGGAGATTTTCAAAATTTGTTCACCGGTTTGGTGAATGATCATAATGGCAGCACCAATGCTAAAGTCAAAACTCTTTGACACAAGATCAATGGAAACTTTTGTATGCCCTGCTATAGGCATTTGTGATATCCAATTGAACTTTGGATGTCTGGTTAGAAAAATATTAAACCATAAGTCTCCAGATAGGGCTGTTATCTTGGCTTTCCCGTGTGCTATTCATGTACACTTAAGGTACACGTATAGCTATGTCCCATAATGTTTCATAAAATTGAGCCAAGGCCATGTGAGGATGGAAAGTGAGGAAGAATCCACTAAAAAGGCGTTGAACTATTGGACTTCTAACTATGAAGCGGTTTTCTAATAAAAGTTCAGTAAAACTCATTTCAATCGTTTATTGTCCTAGAACTATATTATCTGATAGACTTTACCCGTCTTGCTGATAATTCAAGTGTTAGTGTATACCACCGACCGTGGGGCAAACCCATTAAAAGTATCTAATTATTAGCCAAAAATGATAGAAAACAATCGGACTTCCGTCAAAACAAACTATCTGGTATTCAATGCAATCGATTTATGGTACTTCGAGATTTCAAAATTTGTAACAAATCTTATTTTAAAACATTACCGCTTAATTCAGCACAATTTTCAGCGATAACAAATGCCCCCAGTAGGTTGAAGTGATTTTGTTTCGCTTTTACTGCCACTGATCAGAGTTCAGGTTCTGAATAAGAATCATGACATATGGCGGCGCGGCGTGCAGCGATTAATATTATTTTGCGATACGGTTGAGTTTCATGGCGCGAAATCCGGTTTAAACCGATTGCGTGCCGTATATTGTAAGTTATTTTGTGTTATGAATTTATTCTGTAAGCTATGCGACTTGAAGATAATAATATTTGTGATGATAAGGTGGATTTGTATAACACAAATATATACACAGGCTTGAAGTGTATGAATTTACATACATAAATACATACTTATCTTTTGGCTCTGTTGTATGATGGATGAGTTCCTTGGGGTCATCATTTATTTCTTAGGTAGGGTACTAAGGTAGATTAATCTAGTTTTACAAATTGCTTTCCAGATTTTGTAGAGACGGAGTTTACCTCTAGCACGTATTTTTTATAACGTCAATACAAGTAGACATCTTTTTTCTTGGAATTTTGTCAAATAAGGGCAAAATATTGGTTTCTTGAAATTTCATTATTTTCGATTTGAGATATGTTTTTAACTCGGTCAGCAAAATCTGGACTAACTTTTTGACTATATGACAATTAAAAGTCAGCTAACTTTATGAAGCAAATTTAAACTTTCAACTTTTCTTTCATATGAAATTATTTTCTATAAGCAGTGACAAATAAATAGAATAAAAAAATCGAATTATGTTTGTAAATAAATTAACGTCTTTTGAATTTTGAAATGCGAGATTTTTCAAAATCACTTTGAAATCTCATTGGAAATCCAATCGAACAAATCTTTTTAGTATTCAGCAACATGGAATACCTCATTCTAGTTTGAGGAAGTACTAGGCCGCCCGTTACCATCAAACAATACTATTACCTAAGTTCAAATTGAGGCCCAACTGATTAAAGGCATGACCAGGCATAGCCTACTGTCAAAATCACGTTTATGGTAATGATCCATATTTACTGCCTGAACACAATGAGAGCCGCATCCGCAATACGCAGCCGGAGCCGCAGAGAGCTGTCGTAATGCGTCGTACGGCTTTTTTAAAACTGCCCACAATGGAGCCGTACGATTTTTTGACATTTGAGATTTTATTGATATTATATCTGAGTGAATTGAAGTCTGTGTTCATTTTTAATTTGCAAATAATTGTTGTTAAAAATCAATAAAAGTTATTAAAATGGAAAGTCAATATTTTTATAATTTTTGTTGGTCAAATTCCACAAAATTTCTTTAGCGCGCACGGCTTCTATAATTTGTTCGTTGTCGTCCATCACGTTTTTTTTTCTGTTTTGACAACCGAACAAAAATAAACACGCACGACAAAGTTAAAACCAACCTTTGCGGCTCCGTATTGCAGTTGCGTATGCAATTGCGTCCCATTGTGAATTCGTGTGTATTCAATATTTGACAGCTGTTGCAGTTGCGGCTCCGTATGTGTGCTTCTACATGTTGACTGGCCAGTCATGACTGTTTTTGAAGTTCTCTTTGTTATTTTCTTTCCGTGAGTCTCGCGCTTCTACACTGTCGACTTGTTGCTTGACTGGCTTGACTCAAATTTGGCAGTCCTCTATGCTCTTTTTTCTGCTTGAAAATGTGGTATTTTTTATTTTTGACATTATTAATGTTAATTAAAGAAACATACAACAAAACATTACATTTAATTTTGACAGTAGGCCATACTTGGTGATGTCTATTACTTCTAAGCCCATGAAAGCAACGAGTACCTCATTCATCTTTATAGTTCCTAAATCATACTTTTAAGCAAATACTCTACTCACGACTGGCGTATTAGGCTTTTATAAATTATCCTGTATTAAAGCATCCATGCATGCGTACTGAGGATGAAACCCATTATCTCAAGAACGCATATTCTTAATTCTTTATAATTAATCTGTGAATTGTCTCATATTTATGTCTAGTATAGAGTCTATAATAGCTCTATCTATATAGCTAAGGAGTTTATAGGAACAGACTGATTCTTACGGCTGGACAGATGATTAAAATAAGTGATTAGCTAGCATTTAATATTATTAAGTTACTTTAACTGAACAAAGTAAACAATTTAATTGAAATGGGTTTAACTTAATGTATGTTAAAATTGATCCATCTAATATCACTTATTATCGGTAACAACTAGAGGTTTGTAGAATCCGCCGCCTAATTTTGAAGCAAGGTATAAAGTCTGGAATCATGATCATGATTGACCCACAAAATCTCATGCAATTTATAAACTTTGTTAAGGAGTTAGAAAATGAGCATAACCTACATATATCGGACAAATTTCGTGCGTAGAAATTGTACTTAAGTATTTTTAGTAGTGCCCCGTGGCTTAGTGGTTAGTGTGTCGGACTGCTAAGCGAACGAACCTGGGTTCAAATCCAGCTCATAGCCACCTTTTTTTCTGGGGTACTGCCTCTTGCGAGGAACTGACAAAACCTCCAAGAGTAAAATTTGTCTCGAAAAAGTGCATCTCATGTAGCCGTTCGGACTCGGCGGTAAACTGTAGGTCCCTTCCATTCTTGCAGAGTAACAACACACACACAGGAATGGTTGAGAGTATAAGTCACTAGGCCTTGGCTTCTTAAGGAGCTGTCGCGCCAATAAATTTATTTATTTATTTATAAGTATTTTTAGTAACCTGATATATGACCTTCACTAGATTGCCACCAGAGCGCACAGACAACATTTTCCATTCACCACTAGAGCTCGGTTCGCTCTTTTTCCATTAGTTAATAGAACATTCAAACATTTTTCAGATCTACCACAGTGTTATTTTGAACTCTTAAATAAATAAACCGGATATAACTGAAAATATCTGGAATTGCAACAAATATATTTCTCAAAACAATTAACATTATTTAAGAAATTTGTCTTATCACTTAGGATGGTGCGCATAGAAAATCTAGTCAAAACATATGAAATTATCACACACTGCGCGAAACAATCAAAACAACTGCCAAAAGTTCGCAGAAATAAAAAATATGGAATATTTTAACTTTGTTCTATACAAAGTTCAGTGCCTTGGATGCACCCCCAAAAACTGTTATTGAAATTTTGTTTTTTTTTTTGTTAATTATTTAGAATTTTATTTATGGTTTAAGATAGTCAAGGTTTATATTTAATTTGTTTATAAATATTTGACATTTCATGTAGGTATGAAATGTTGACCTCTTCCTCATCCTCTTTTTAACTCATGTACAAAGCTTAATTCCTGAGATGTTTAAATACATACAAAAGATGTAGGTAACCAACTGGGTTATGCTTTGTCATTTAAAAGATATTAAATTTGTTAATAATTCCTTTCAAGGAAAAAAACAATAAAAGTTACTGAACACTCATTCTTTCTAGAAAACGTTAACAAATATTCGGTCCAATAAAATAAATAGTCGTCAACGTCATTGTTATTTTCAAGTATTTTTTACTATCCGGTAATGGAACCTAAGAACTACATTTCTTACAATTATAAACCAATCCACTTAAAGTCTTGAAACCCCTTCAACTTCAACATACAAGCAACTACAATAAGGGTCTTAGTAATTCCACAGAAATGCAAACTTACATCAGCTACTCGTTTTCCTTGGAAATAAATTGTTGGAAACGCATATAAGTTACACCCTTCCTCCTCCCTATGTACCTGTTTTTGAGTAGATTCCTAAGAAATGCAATTTTCAATTGATAACTTCTTATGAATGTTTGACAGACACTTGTGACGTTTCGCTCGGCGTTTAAATATTTGTCTTTTTTGCTAATAAGGTTCCATCATCCATCAGTTGAAGATAGCGTTAACTTTCGTGACTACTTATCTTATACTCGGATTTGCGTCAAATACCCATTAAACCCCCACGGGGAGACCTTGTGTAATACATCACTCGTTCACGTATAATAATAAAAATAAAAACGCTCAAAAAAAATTATATTAAGGGTGTATCATCGCCCCCAATTGATCATGGCTATCTTAACACGTATGTCTACAATCCCCCATCTGGGGGAAACCACAAGGGAAGTAATGTACAAACAGACACTTTTTTTGCGATAAGACCTCACAGACACCACACACAGCCCTCGTCGCAATGTGTAGGCCTCAAAGCCTAGCGTACGTTTTTCATTAACGTTTTTAACATCATGGGCGGCGCGCAGTAATATTTTTTGTTGTACCTCTATACTAAATAATTCGATAAGCCTTATCAAGTCTGCTGGCGGGCCAGTAGTCTGCTTTAAAGTGTTACACATCGTTTTGCCAGTTATTAGTCGCTAAGAAACACTCCAATAGTTTAGTTAAGCTCTTGATGAGCCACTAAGAAATTAATTATTTTAAAACTATTCATTTCTAATCAAAGTTTAAAGTAAATCTTAATAATATGGAATATCACAGTACAAGCTTTAGCCCAGAATTTGGAAGTTTGGCCTATACTCCGCCATATACTTGCGGATATGATTTTCGGACCTCATCACTGATGAGTGAGGACGATATAACCCCACATCAATATTCGCGATTTCCAACGCCGCCAGTTACCCCGCCAAGGGAGCCAGCTTCGGACTATAACAGAGTATATTTGTTGCCGCAGTTAAAAGGTGCCGCCGCCACGGTTGACAGCTGCAGGACGAAATCAGTCATAATGAAAGTGAGCTTGGACAATCAAATAACCGAAGTCAACACAGCTGCCAAAGATCATGACAGTAGTACTTGTGAAAATGAACTGATTTGCTGTTGGTCCGATTGTGGAAGGTAAGTTTGACATTTTGTCAAATGTTGCCTTAGATTTTTTATTTTTATTATAAAATAAAATTGACAAATATTTTACCAAAAAAATGTTCTTATGTAAATGTTTCAATTTCATTTTGAATTTCACTAAATTTTAAGAATTAAATATTAGAATTTGAATTAAATAAAAAGGAAGTTATTTCTCTCAAAATAAATCTCTATGTATATTTAAATAAACCTTTAAACTGTACAAAATGTGCTAGAAGCTCTTTAATAATGTTTGATTTTCCTCCATTTGCAGACTTTTTGAAAGCCTTGAATTACTTGCTGCTCATGTAACTCAAATTCACGCTATTGCCTCTCTAGACGGTCTCTACTATTGCAAATGGGAAGGTTGTTCGCGTACGTTAAAAGGCTTTAACGCACGATACAAAATGCTGGTTCACGTTCGCACCCACACCAAAGAAAAACCTCATCAGTGTCATTTATGTGAGAAGTGTTTTTCGAGAGCGGAAAATCTTAAAATTCACATACGCTCTCACTCAGGAGAGAAACCATATGTCTGTTCATATGAAGGGTGTCGAAAGGCGTACTCAAACTCATCTGATCGCTTTAAGCACACGCGCACCCACTCAATGGAAAAGCCATATGTCTGTAAGGTTTTGGGATGTCAAAAACGCTATACTGATCCATCTTCGTTGCGTAAACATGTGAAAACATTCAAACATTCTGAACAAATTCGAGCAGATCCCAAACCAATGATGGCACTATCCGATTACAGCTATTCAATGAAGAAAACTGAAAATCGAAATGACAGATATATGCTGGAAGAACCATATGAAGATCAATTGTATATATCAGCCGAGACGTCGCCCCGCTCTGAGTGCTTCGGTCGTTTTCATAAGTCGTTTAATCTTAAATATGATAGTTACTATTATGGAACCCATGTTTCGGTGGACCCGCATTGGTTTACTACAAACAATCATGGCCATAAATTTGTTCTCCCCGTAGAGCCGATGGATATGGACTCACCTTTGGATCTCAGTACAAATAGAAGATAACATAATTTTGGTGTGCAATCAAAGAAAAAAGTTCGTCTAGTCTTTTATATACTTAAAATTTGTTCTTAATTAATTATTTATACATATATATAATAACTCATTCACTTAGGCTCTAATGCTATTTTTTTAAGATTTATGCAGTTAAAAATAAAATACTGTTTTAATTAGAAAATATAATGTTAAAATTTTCGTTTTAATGGATACTTACACATAAATGTGATTAAGTTTCTATTGAATTGTATCATCTATTACCATTTAGGAAAGTGATGGGTACATATGTGGCATTTCTATTAAATTGGATTATCTATTATTATGAGAACAAAATGTTTAGTTTAACATGTTTTTATTTAAAAACAGCATTATTATTAACTCAAGTTAAATTTTTACGTACACCTGCCAAAAAGCTAGCAGGAGGGTTTGCATTGAATCGTCATTAATTTGTCCATTCGTGATAAAAGGGAAAACTAGAGCCTGGTAAAGCGTTCCACATCTATGTGGTGCGGCTAAGGAATAATTCTCTATTCTAAATAGTGCGTCCTAAATTTGCTTCAAGGGTTCATTGATAGGCATTCCTAGCAATGCCAAAATACATTTGGCTGTTTCATTAGCGCATTGTTTACAGAAATTTAGAAATAGCGATAGAATAAGGAAATGGGAAATATTTCGACGTTGTTACAGTAAGACAAAAGTTTCTGTTATACTCCTATCGCCTATTGTTTAATATATGATTCCAATTCTGTACTGTATAGTATGTAGGCCCCTCTAGACGGTTGCGTTTTGACTCTGTGTTCCAGAACTGCGTTGCAATAAATAAAACCTCCAACAAAACTTCAAATAAAGCACATTTTCGAAGCTTTGGAAAGTTAACCTTGGGGGAGGGGAGTTCAAATGCTGTGGCAAAACGCCCTGTTGTAAGAAAAAACATAGATATTAATTTTCACGCCATGCTGTCAAACAGTTTTTTTTATTTTCTGTTAAAATTCATATAAAAAATAAAATTCGCTAAAAATCAATACATTTACGCAAATGGACCAACTTAAAAGTAGAACATTAAGCAATGAATGTTCACCAAACATTTTCCAACCAAAATGACCTTTTACATAAATTTTAATATCTCGATCTAGATTTATGTTGATTTTTCATTTGACGTTTCTGTTATATGCAGTAAGGTTACTACAAAAGCGTTAATATACTTTTCGTAGATTGTGCTTTATGTGAGAGAATTCATTCCCACTCCTCCAAATTTGGGAGTTTACTTAAAGCCCTTTGAAAAAGTAAAGGAACACACATTATGAATGTTTTTTTTTTTTTTTGTATTTATTACTATGTGGGAGAATTGTGGGATATTATAAAATAGAGAAAATTTTAACATGCCGACCATAACCGTATTAGTAGTCCCATAAGAAATGTACAGAGACCGGTACACATATAAATGTCGCTGACGCATTTTTTCAGTTTGTAGGTGAAGAGAGAATTATCCAATCAGTTGTCGTTCTTGTTTCTTTTTTCTATGATGCCGACGTGGGAAAACCTGCTGCCAAAATTTAGGGTCACTAGTACTGGTAAATGGTGTAAATTTCAAAATGTGAATGTAGGCTTAATTTTAGTCCGCTAGTTGCTAGTTGCAGTGAAGGGCTAGTGTCGCCAAAAATTACATTGACTATAATTGAACTAAATTGAGGTAGGCAGCTAGCAATCCACATATAATACATCCATGATTTTGACGTTTAAAAAGCGCTCAACTCTTTTCTTCAACCCACATTCCTGAAGAGTTTTACACTTTTAGTTGCTGTACAAAATGTTCATCCCCACTGCCAAAAATGTTCCAAGCTGCACATTTTAGCCCAACTTAATGGGGAAAAAAACCTATTGTCGTTAGACGTTTTAGCCTTTAATTTCAGTTTCCGAATATTCTCAAGCTCAGGGAAATCTAAACTATTTGTAGGAAAATACGTCAAATAACCCGCAGAGAAATCAAAACAAATGTATTGCCGAATGCCCAATTAGTTCTTTTCGACATCTGCAAAGAAAGCCTGGTACGCAGCTTGCACTAAAATTTAGCTCCCATACAAAATTCTCTCCAAAATTTAGCCAAGGATTTAGCGTTTTTTAAAATACCTGTGCGCAGCAAATTATTCCATGTGTGCCGACAATCAATCACAATTCACAATCCGACATACTTGCTTTTATTGTAAAATCACAGTACCTTAATTTTTTAGATATCTAGAACTAAATTACATCAATTTTCTGAGGACTAAGCTTACATCACGATGTACATAGATACGAATTTCCCATAATTGGAGATTTCATTCCCAAACAAAATTCCCTTTGAAGCTTTCTCTCTTTATTCTCCTACTCTATGATGTTAGAACTGTCAAAAAATAAAAACAAAAATTGTAAATAGGTTTGTTCGATGTTCCCCGCCCCAGTGCGCACTGGGGAATGTCAGTGCATTTCGTTTAGCTGTCAAAAAACTGTGTTTCTGCTCGGGGTTTGATTTAACATCGAACAGCTCAGTGCAACAGTTTTAGTTTTTTGAAATTTCATTTGTGTATTAATTTTCTTTACAAAGTCTACAGTTTTTCCATTTCCATCAGATAGAGTATATCTCGGCATTTTATCTAAAATCACAAAAATAACTTAATAATTGTAAAATATCCTACAAAATATCTTATATTTATCAGATATTGCACTCCAAATTTGTAAAATAAAATTTGTTTTAAACTTCTACCACCAAGCACCAACAGGTGATTTGAATTTTGACAGCACTGATTTCTTACACCGACCAAAAACCTGGGGCGTGAGAGTGTGCACTCAGTGCGTGCTCGGGGTTGACATCGAACACAGTGCAAAAACACTGGGGCGAAAAAAGTGTCACATAAAACACCTCAGTGCGAATCCAGTGCACACCAGTGCGCCCCAGGGCAGACATCGAACAAAGCTAATGATCGCACAATATCATGACACAAAACAAATTTTAAATTTGCATTTACATCAAAAATTCACTATTATGTCTTATTCAACGATTTTCAACGCTTACGAACTGCTTGTAGCACAAAAAGCTTCCCTCCGTCCTAAGCTAAATTCATTATCAACTGATTTATTCCCATCTAATGGCCCCACATCAAAGTCTATTATTGAAATTACCGGCCCAAGTAATTCCGCAAAGACATTCCTTCTTACCGAAATCATAGCACTTACAATTCTCCCTACCTATTTCAATGGAAAAGATTCAAATGTTGTATTCATTGACTTAGATCATAAATTCTCAGTTCCTCATTTGATGAAAGTTTCCGAAAAGATCATCAAAAATTCTGGCGAAAAAACAAGCCAAGAAGATCTTCAATTCACTATTGAATTGAGATTGCAATCATTGCAAATAATTAATTGTTACACACCAGATCAACTGGAAATGGCCATGGATACGTTAGAAGACCTTTTGCTGGCGAATACAGATATAGCCTTATTGGCTATAGACAACATTGGTGCATACTATTGGCTGGATACAGATAGGAAATTAGTAAGGAAAGAGACGTATTATAAGAACCACATTGCAAGGTTGAAGAACATCTGTAGGAAGCATAATATTGTGTTTGCTTACACATTTGGATCAAATTATGTTCAGTCAAAGGGTCTCAGAGCAAATGTTGATTATTGTTTCGAAATGAAGCAAAAGACTGCTGCTTCAAGCGATGGCATGTGGCACATGACGGCTATAGAACATGGATCATCGGTTGACAAGATCTTCCAAGTCGATGATTTTGGAATGCATTTTATCTGATCTTAAATATGCAGACTCTTCTATTTTATTAAACATAGATCATAAGTAAATAACAGAAACTTTCTTTTATATCATTTTATTCAATTTAATCACATAATGTAATAAGTAAACTAGAAAAAAAAAATCTAAAATCGAATCATTGAACCTTAAACATATCTTAGTTGTTGTTGGCTATATGTTAAGTAATATATAATATACAAGTCTACAAAATAGAATAAAATAAATATATTACGCATTTGTATGTACTTAAACATAGTATGTATTAATAATTCACTTTATTAGAACACAAATTTTAAAAATTCGTCAAGCACATCATTTCCACAAAAAACCTATTTATTAGTTTGTCCCAGAGAAATAGTTTCAAGAACTTACATATATCACGTTTATAAAAAAATAAAGTCACACAATGTGAATGACTTGAATTGAATTTACATTTTGAAAGCACACAAATGTTTTATTAAATATATCTTGAAACGATTAAGGGCATAATTCAAACAGTAGAGTAGTAGAGATAAGAATTTACTTTAGGTTATTCTATACCAAAATGTATATATTGTTCCGAAAAGAAGAGTTTACGCTCTAAAGAAGCGCACAACTCGCACTATGTATTGTCGACAAATTGGGCACTCGCTAAGGACCTTTCCACAGTTGGTGCATGTTGCCATATGCCCGCATTCTAGAATCACACATTCGATTGGAGCATCCATGCATATTTTACATAATTCATCTGTGGGTAACTTTTCGATTGCTGGAAATAGAGAGAAAATAAGATTTAATTTTCGAATGACAACGTATAATATGTACCTGGACACGATTTGAGGTTTTTCCAAAGTCTTGAAACTCTTTCGAAAAGTTCCTGCTTTTCACAACAGCCTTTGTAATCGACACGATTAAGGGTGAGAACTTGCTTCAATTGCTTTACAGTCAAGTTCTCCAGTTCTTCCCTAAAAGAAAAATGGAAGCACATTAGAATACTCTTGTTACAATCACTAGCTTATTCTTTACAATGAATCGAAATCATTTAAGTTTGGAAAACGGCTAGCTGCAGCGCGAGGATCATAGCCTTCGTCTCCTCCGACATGCCCGTATACGTGTATTCCATCATTACCATCAAAATATGGCGAAGTGGCACTTCCAACATCGACCAATTGACTACGCATTCGATTTTCCAGATAAACTAAAAATTCCTCAAGTTCCTGCTTGATTTCAGCTTCTGACATATTGGCATTCTCGAGATGCTGCTTCAGTTTGGCAACATGGTGTTTAACGTTTGTTTTATTTTTTCCGCATTTCCCGCAGCACTTACTACGTCTCCGTCGTTCAGTCACTAAAGCCGCTTCCGCCTCATCATCATCATCATCATCATCACCTTCTTCCTCTTCAACACTTAAGCCTTTGTTATTCCATGAAAAAACGTCTTCTCCATTCCGCCTGCGATTTAGGTAGCCTTCCGATCGCCTTCGAGTTACTTTCTTCGGTCTAGAAGCAAATATTGTTGCTGCCCGACTTGGTCCTGATGATGATTCCGATGAAATCAATGCCAGTTCAGTTGAAGTTCCTGCTGATGGCACTTCTTTATCGAAAACCTGTGCTT
This sequence comes from Platycheirus rosarum, assembly GCA_963971375.1. Lineage (NCBI taxonomy): Eukaryota > Metazoa > Arthropoda > Insecta > Diptera > Syrphidae > Platycheirus > Platycheirus rosarum. Next base: position 26,169,975 of record OZ020510.1, on the reverse strand, counting down.
TCTTATCCTCGACGGTAACGGCATCGTTTTCTGTTTTGTTTACGAATTGCCATGTTTCATTTTGAGCAATTGAATCTGTTTTATTGTCGTCGGATATGCCTCCGATGGCGCCTAGCTCTTCAAACGACGATGCAGATGAATCTTCAAATGTTCCAACTTGTAAGCTGGGTGAACTTTTTTGAGCCGATGCGTTGGCACTTCCACTTCCCGATGTTCCCGCTGCCTGATTATCAGGATTATCGAGGGGCGGTGAACTGCTTGTGGTTGATGTTGAGTTTGCACCAACTTCAACACTATTTCGACCTTTAAAAGTCGTTATAAGCTCGTCGTCGGAGCAATCACACTCGGAAACAATTTCTTGGTCTTGAAGAACAGTATCTAGCAGTCTATTTCTTGCTCCCAACAAAGCAGATGGAGTTGGCTTTTCTCTAATCGGTTCCGAACTGCTTTGGCCGTCTGCCGTACCGCAACCAGCACTGGCAGGCTGTGGAGAACGTGACACCGTACTTTGAGATGAAATTGAACTCATACTCACGACCGGACTGGACATCGGACTTGTTGGTGTGCTCTTGTTCGAGTTAGCCGCCTGTTGCTGCTGTTGTGACGGTGGTCTTGGCGGCGATGTTTCCGGAATTAATGGCGTATTTTGAAAACTGGAATAGCTTGGTATCTCTCGTGTCGTAATTCTTGGCTGTTCCGTAATGTGCGTCGTTGATCCCCCGGCATCTCCTGTTGCAGTAGCATTTCCTGCGGCTGATGCTTTTGTCTCAAAACTGAAATCATTAGCTATTTTATCGGTAATGTTGTTAAAGAAGTTCTGACAAGTTTGTTTAATATTCTCAAATGGTTTGTCTGAATCACTAAAATCTGAGAATTTACTGCCATTGGGGCTGCCAATATTAGGAGCATCATTTTGGCTAACATGAGTTAATATAAGTCCAACGAGTTCTTCTTTTTCTAAAACAAAAACAAAATATAAAATTAACATGATGTACTAGGACTTTTGTTATTGTTGTAATTATTTACTTACCAACGCATCCTGTTGTTGAAATGTGTTTGGACTGCAAGTAAAATATTAAATCCTTTGGCTTTAGTTGGAGTAAATCTATTTTGAGTAGAGGTCGCTTGGCAAATATTGCACATCGTATGCATAAAATTACAGAATTTTGTGTTGTCATGCAATTATTGCAGTAGTATCGCCTTGAACAAAAAAAAATAAATAAATAAAAATGGTAAGCGAGTAATAAAGATACATTTATAAGGTTTATGTAATAAAACAGTTGAGTTTTCAAATATTACATACAGTGGCCGAAATACATAAGTATAAAGACAGTAATTTTCAAACTGTTCAATTTAACTAAAGGCTTTTTGCACCTAAATATATGCAAGCAAATTGTTCAAATAATGTCTAGAGAATGAATTTTCTCTTAATCCTAAAAAAATGTGCTGTTATCTATCACATCGTGTTGGAAAGAGACTGATTTGTCTTTTCTAATAAAAAAAAGCGAAATAAGTATAAAGACGCTTAGATTAGATTATATTGAAGTATTGGAGTTCTATTCCATTTTTTTTAATAAAAAGAGTGAAAAACAATAAAAGGTAAATTGTTTTCCTAGTTGGCAAAAAAAAATTGTTATCAATAAATTGTTACCACTAAATTATTAAGCCATGCCTCGCGGAAGTCATTTGACGACACAAGAGAAGGCAATAATTACGACTCATAAGAAGCCCGGCTTATCTAAACGATACATTGCCATTGAAAAATTAGACGATCTCTTTCTGTGGTATGTAATTTTTTAAATATGGGCCAAAATTATAGCACTGCAAGACGACCAAGCCTCTTGACCTCTCGCAACCAAAACATGGTTTACCTCGAAGCAAGGCGTAATAAGCTAAATGCTGGCCAGATAAAGAGAAAGTTGGATCTCCCAGTGACTGTAAGATTGGAGCAAGTGTTAAAGGCCAATCATAACCTTCGTTACACGAAAATGATGAGAAAACCCAACCTTCAACAGCATCATAAAGACGCGAGGTTAATATTTGCTAGAACTCACATGGCTTTGACCAGGGAGTCAGAATCCGTTATCTTTCCGGATACTGGCAGGAGGATACAGGAAAGATGTAGGAGGGGACAGAAAGGGATAGAATGTCCGCTGTGGGAGCAGTGGCAAGCTCGCGGGCACGTGTTAGCTCACCAGAATAGGGGGGATCTTGCCTTCACATACGACCTCACCTCTTTCAAAATACAAAATATATGACTTATATAAACCCCTAATGGCAGTAACTCGGGTGGTAACACCGCACCTGAAAAACAATGGAGGCCCTGCTGGTGACGATGGAAGGCAATATTTTAAATCTTTCGCTATTGGTCTGATGCATATATTGTTTCCAAAAAAAAGAACGATTTCAAATGAATTTATCGACTCTGTATATAATGAGACCGACGGTTTACAATAAGTGAGTTAACAGGAAGCCACATTGAGGTGAGAAGAAGCCTATAAGATATTGGAAAATGTAGCTGATCTTTAATTTAATTACAGCATCTGGAACTGACAGGAACCCTGGCCAACTTAAGTCATACACCCTCTCTTTGAATCATGAACAGCAGGAAGCAGTGTAGGGTTTATCCTTCAAGACCGTTCTTAATGAGCAGTGGGAGCAAACGATTCACTTAGTCATACACTTCACTTTAGTCATACACCCTCTCTTTGAATGATGAATACCAGGAAGCAGTGTGAGGTAGATCCTTCAAGACCGTTCTTAATGAGCAGTGTGAGCTAGCAATTCAAGTAACCATCTTTCGGAGCTCTTTTGACGTGATAACGTCTTATAAATCGATGACAGACTACGAATACGAAATGACATGACTCAAACTGATAATGCTGATAAGACTCATGCTGATAATGCTGATTAGAAATGTGACGCACGCTCCGATACTGTGGTTTTTTCAACCAAAATCGATCGCGAGCACCAGGCGAACATGAAAAATAACAGGCGCAAATTCCCACAATAATTCTACTCAAATTCAAAAAGTACAAGAAGAGAAAATACAAAATAGGCGGAGTTTTGTTAAAGTAGAAAGTAGATGTAGATATTGGTGTGTGTGTGAGTGGATTTAACGAGAAAGTTTGTGGGTGTGAGTTAACGGGGTGTATGTTGGTGTTGCTGCCATCAATGTTTTCTTATGACGTTATCACATAAAATTATCGTCCGTAAACCGACTTTACAGACAACCAACTCTTTTTTTCAACCAAAATCGATAGCAAACGTATTCTGAGCACCAGGCGAACATGAAAAAGATCAGGCGTAAATTCGTAAAATAATTTCAATCAAATTAAAAAAGAACAAAAAGAGAAAAAGAAATACAAAATAGGCAGAGTTTTGTTAAGGTAGAAAGTATATGTAGATATTGCGGTGTGTGCGTGTGGATTTAACGCGAGGGTTTGTGGGTGTGAGTTAACGGGCTGTATGTTGGTGTTGCTGCCATCAATGTTTTCTTATGACGTTATCACGTAAAATTATCGTCCGTAAACCAACTACACACAACGAACTCATTTTTTTTAATATATTTATTTACCAATAAGTTAATTGAAAATGAAAATCAAACTTAGAAAATGTCCAATAAGAAAAAAAGAAAATTGAGTTTTTATGAGTTCACAAACTTTTAATAACCTTCAACTGATAAAAATAAGGTTTAACAGTTTTTTGTTTTAGCTGAATGACATTAACAGGTCATTTTATTAAAATTATTATTTGGATAAAATTATTTATTTGCAAGTTGGAACCTACACTTCCACTAATTAATCTTAACATATATGTAAACCTCTTTACGGGTGAATTTGACTTTTTGATAGCAATCTCTTTCATTTAGGAAATGTTTTAAGTTACCAGAATTATTTAAGTTAACGATACATTTTTCAGTTGACGTCAATGTTGAATAAGACTCGGTTAAAACAGATAACACAAAAACAAACTTAAGTTGTTTACCCGCAATGCGTACCTATATTATTTAAAAACCATAATTAACACCCCCACGTGCAAACGTCTTTAAAGTTATGTTCACAAAAAAACAGCATTTTTGCCAAAAAAAAAAAAACAAGCACCCACTTGACATTAACTAGACCGAATAATAAATCATCTACCGGACCGGATACATTTTCAGTTGGGGAAATACAATACTTGAAATCGATTTTTTTGTCCAACAAGGTATAGCTATTGGGATTCTGGCGTTATGAAGCTAAGCCAAAGAGACTGGCGAGTGGCGACTAAAATATTATTGCGACAATAAGTATTTCAACAAAAAAAAAAAAAACATTTCTCGTACATGCACATTCAAGACTGCTGAATTTCAATGTCACGGTTGTTGTGTACATAGTTCAGTTGGAGCTTTCGCGTACACTCACCTACAATCCTTGCAAATACGTTTCCTTCGAAAGACCGTGAATTGCACATTACAGCCTTCACAGGGCATCTTCTCACTTTGCAGAAATCAAAAATGTTCTATAGCCAAAGTAATTTTTTTTGTACAAAAGATTATTTGTTAAATTAAAAAAATACCCTATTATTGCTATGAGTAATAATAAGGAAAACAACAAGAGGAAAAAAACGATACTAGCTAGTATCTGCAATGGTAATTGATTTGTGACGAAATTGGAATGTTATACTTTGAAGCCGTTGCATTTTGTCTTTCGGTAAAAAGAATTAATTTATAAACTTATTGCTAACGAAATCACAAAGAATTTTAATTTTATTCACGTATTCTTTTAAGAATGGAAATTTGGTTCACTTGAGCACAGTTTCGACGAGATTTCTTTTGATTGATTGAAAACTGAAAATAAGTAGAAGGTTTGTTTGTTTTGTCAACGTTGCTGTTTTTATTTATGTGACATATGTGGTGAACTTTTAAATAGATGTGTTCGATTTGAAAATCGTCCAGTCAGTTGAGAGTTATGCGTGAAACAGATTGAACCAGCAACAGCAACAGCACCCGCAACAGCGGCCGCCATTAATATAGAACCAATGTATTTCAATGGCTCAAATTAGATTAGACCAGCACCAGCAGCGTCACCAGCGTCGTTAGACCAAAGTCCTAAATTTGCTGTTGCTGTTCCATTGCTACCAACTTTGAGCAAGTGAAATTCAGGGGCAAAAGAAAACTTCGTATATTTTTTTATGACACAAAGTGTCAAACAGAAGTAAGAAGACGATGCTGGTGCTGGTAGCAATGTGTTTCAATTTATTTTGCTGGTCAGCGTGCTGTTTGCTGTTGACGGTGCTGGTGCTGTCGCTGGTTCAATCGGTTTCACGCTTTAATAAGCCAATGTTTGCTGATGAGCATTCCTAGAAGCGCGAGGAAGGAAAAAAATGCAGCTGGCTATGTCACTAGAGACCTGACCATAAAAGTAAAAAAAAGGAGAGACAAGTGAAATTACGTCGTCGTTTAAGTAACAGACATGTATCTATGATGTCCATGTCTCCAATTGTTTTAAGTGGTAAATATACGGATACAACGATTGCACCAACTGTTTGGCAGAATTTGTATTAAATGCGATGATTGTATTGTTTGTGTCAAATCAACCGACCGACGGTTGCAACGAAATCGAGTTGTCGCAAGCTCTTGTGAAAACGACAAACATACAAACTGTATAGCCTTACATACAACTGCTTGGGAATGCTGTTTGTTGTATTGTGTGTGTGCTACGTACAATGATTGGCTGCAAATTGGATAAAACTGAGGTCTGTACATAGAGTAACTATACTATCAAATCTGGTTGTTCATAAAGAATGTATCGATGGAGAGCCTGGAGAATTCTTTAATATTTTCATTTTTTTTGTGTAAACAAAAGCAATTTACTTACAGTTGTTGTCAACAAGAACAAAATGAAATGTCAAAATGAACAAAACTCACCACATAATTTTTTTACGCGGACAATGAATGATATACAAAAGAGAACACGAAACACAATGAATGATATACCAAAGCAACAACGAAAATTGAGGGTGTTATGGCGTGGAACGTACGAAAGATTTTCCTCTATATAATATATTTACTCTATGGCTCTGTACGACCATTGTATCGCTAAAGGTGAGGCCGACCGCAGCACTCCGCTCACTATAGTTCAGCCTTTAAATTTGCCGAGTGAGGACAGAATTAAAGTCAATATAGTTGATTCAAATTCATCAAAGAATAGATTTATCGAAATGAGAAACTTACTTAAATGTCATTCTAAGTTTTTGACAGAGCAAATTTTGTTGAACGCAATTTTAACGCAACAACAAATACTACAAGAAAATGTCACATATAGATCAATAAATTAAATTGCCCCTCGTTTTGTAAATCCAAGCAAATGTTTTGGGTCATTGATACATGTGATTTTATTGTTTTTATTAAAGTTGGAAAATAGTATGTTAACTTTAAGAGAATATGACAGTTACCTAATTTTATAAACACCGTTGTCAACATTATAACTAATAGCGAGTTTCATTCAAATTTCAAGGATTTGATCTGAAAATCGAGATTTGCTCTTTTCAATTAAACTTGTTTCATCATTTAATCCTAGTTTTGGTCATTCACTGACGAGCATACACAGTTTTGATATCACACACAAAAATATCAGGCATGGACAGTTGATATATTCAAAATGCCATATTTGGTATTTTCTCACTTCAAAAACACCTTTATTTGTTATTTCGTATATTTAATGGATATTTATTAATTTTTTGGCTAAGCACCGGCTGGCACAAGTTCACAACAAATAACAAATAACAAAATATTTACCATTTGACGTTTGACCGAAAGACTATTTATATGTATGTGTGCATTCAGATCAAATCTGCCAACCCATCAGAGATCAAATCTTTAGTCTTGAGATTTGATCTAGATTTGCTCTTTTTCTTGCAATGAAACTCTCGAAATTGAAAAAGATCAAATCTTTTCTTGAATGAAACTCGCTATGAGGCTTCAGCTGCAAATCCGGGATGGAATCGGGTAAGGTGATATATGATAAGTGATTATCCCATTCAAAAAATTCAGGGGTAGAATCAGCTAAGCTGATATGTGACAGTCACATTTCTGATAGTCACATGTGATCACATTAAATTTTCAATCTGTGTAAAGTGATGACCAGGATCGCAGACTGATTTTTTTTATTATGAAAATCACATCATATATCACCTTAGCCCATTCCAACCCAAAGTTAAGCGCTAACTATAATCAATGTAAGCAAATGGAAGCTAGTCAAAGCCAAATAAACTGTTGGCTACCAATCTATCAAATAAACACGTCACCCATAATAACAACCACAATACAAAGTCAGCTGTCAAATTTTCATCCGTAGAATGCCAAAAGTGGCAAAATACCTAAAAGAGATAAAATAAGAAGTGCAACGTTCGATAAGGTAAGCTCAAAACCAACAAAAATCATTCGAAACTTATTTTATTTGTATAGTATTTACTTACATAAGGTCTAAAGTTTATTTCTTATAAAGATATTTCTTTTTGATATTCCTCCAAAACGTCATTCGTTCTTTATCAGGGTCTTCCATCATCCTTATTTCCTTGTCAAATATAAGCGCTTTCATAAGCAAACTTTCGTTTTCATTTACTTTTTCCACTGGCTCCCAAATGCAACCATCAAATAGCTCATCGATGGTAGGGGTAGGATTGCTATATTTTGCAAAATTTGTCCACATTTTACACAAAGTAAGAACCATTTTCTTTGCCTCCGCCTCCCAGGGTTCTGGTGGCCCGAAATCCATTTGATAAACATAACAAAGTTCATCAACATGCGAAGCACCTTTCAAATGGGAAGCATTGAATTTCGCCTTGTACAGATTCAATTGTCCATCGAAGTCGAAACGATAAAAATATAATGGAGACTTGTGCTGCCATCTGGTATGAAATTCAGCGGCTTCATATATATGTGAGGTGAACATGTAGTCACTCATCAGATCACATAACTCATAAATCATTTTTTCATCGATGACTTCTTCCTTGAAATAGAACTCTTTTATTTTGGCGGCTAGTTCAATTGTCTTTGGATCATCCAACGGCAATTTGAACTCCAGTGGAATAAACTTACGGAAGTCGTGGTGAAATTTGTCTAGGGTTTTACCAAATATTAGAGTGTAACATAATCCCTCGACATTGGTGTAGCCCATTAAAATAGGAATTTCGACAGAGTTCTTTTTGGTCATTCCTTCTAGAGGAGTTTCAGTGATCAAAGATTCAAGGCTTTCTTGCTCTATCACAGGCTTTATCGGAATGGGATAAATTATGTCAGGATCTCCCGAAATCTGGGGTTTAATAAATTCATCCAAGTTCTCAAAGTCTTGGAGAAATTTCAAAATCTTGTGTGGATCATCTGAGGTACAACCTAGTGACTTGGCAAAACTCATCGTCTTAGCAGAAGCATCGTCTTCAAACATGTTGGGCATAGTAGAAACTCCACTTTGTATAATAGCTTTGTTAATTAACTTTCTGGAACTTTTCGAAAGCATGTGCATATGAACGCTAACAGCTCCACTGCTGTGACCAAAAAGTGTGATGTTATTAGGATCTCCATTGAATTGGGAAATATTTTCCTTGACCCATTTAATTACAAGTTGCTTTTAGGGGAAAATTTTAATTTTATCAGGTAGTCTGAATAATGCAATTGTACTTACTTGGTCTTTAAGTCCTGCATTTCCAGAAATGCCCGCCTCAGGGAGGGAAAGAAATCCTAGAACACCTAAGCGGTAATTGAATGTGACTACGATTACTCCTTCTTGAAGTAAGTAAAGTGGATTGTGTCTAAAATAATACAAGACTCAATTGTTTGATATTTATGTAAAATGTGAATCTCACTTATCAGTATTGCCATTTCCAGTTAAAAATCGACCTCCATGGATGTACACCATTACTGGTAATAGTTTATCGGATTCACTTTTGGGTCTAAATACATTGAGGTAAAGGCAATCTTCTGTTCCTGTACTTATTTTGTCTGTCAATCTATCCTCCTGAAGTGATGAAGGACCCTCTTTAATGCAGCAGAGTTCTGGAACAGCAAACTCCTTCAGTGGTACTGGAGGCTATTTTGGGTAAACAAGTGTTAAAGAAACATAAATCAATGAATAATTTTATATTTAGAGTAAACAAAATTAATAGAAAAACCATTACTCCTAGATCCTCCCTCTACTGCTTTCATAGGTCCAGAACCATTCTATGTTGTTGAATCGCGTTTATTAACACGTTTGATACAGTTTTCAAATACCTAAACTACTCACTCAGCAGCTACTGAAAGTGAATTCTAAGTATTCTAAGTAAGTTTTTTTAAATCTACTGTTTTTATATCACAAAAAATACAAACTATATATGTACATAAGTACTTGTTACTATTAGGATTATTCTTAAGTTACGTGTACACGATTGCCAGGTCTGCAAATATTGCCGGATCTGTCAGCGAAAAATTTGTCTCGGCTGACAATCGTGTGCACACCAAATTAATTAGCAAAAAAAAAATTGTTTGGCTTCTAATTTGCTGACAAATATCTATCAGTTTGTAGATATCTGGCAATCGTGTACACGAAAGCTGACAACCGTCTACACACCAAATTAATTTGCAGAAAAATTTGTTCATCAATCATTTTGTGTGTACACAAAATTCATTAATAGATTACCAATTTTTTTTCATTTTCTGACGTTTCTGCAAATGTCTGCAGATGTAGTTTAAAGAACATTTGCAAATTGAATTTGCAGGTCCACGGTAAACGGTTGGTAGAAAATAATGTTTGCAAATCTATTCACAGCATTTGGCCAAACTAGATTGTCCACATTGTCAGCCAAATATTTAAGAACAGATTTGCAGACATTTATAGATTTTCTGCAAACCGTAAACACATAAATTAAATTTTCACCTCATTGTCAGCTCATTTTCAGACATTGGCTAATCTGACAATGATTGTCATACCTGGAAATCGTGTACACGTAGCTTAAGGTGAAGTACTAAACAAATAAAACGAATTTTACTTACTTTGAATCTTAGCCTTCCAAGTGGAGGAACTGCATACGGTATTCCTTTGAAGAAATGATATGGATTTCCATTTGGAAGATTACCTTCAGCTCCAACTACGATGCCTTGTTTAATGCTTACTTTTGTGGAAAAGACCATTTCCTATTATATTTTAATTGTGAAAAACAATTTAAAAAAAAAATAAAAAAGTTAATCGAACTATATTAGGTATTTTTAATGAGAATTAATAAACGAAATGAATAAAGAAATTAAAATAATTGAATTCACCAAAAAAACGCACTGCAGTAGATAATTCTATACTCAAACAATGCCACAACTGGAGAGCCGCTTATGGTACTAAAAGTAACTGACAAAAACAAAAATTCGGCGATACCATATCAGTTTTCAAGAATATTCAACAATCAACATTGATTAAGTAAATCTATCTTTGAAGATATAAGATTTTAAAGAAATTATCAAATAGAACACTACTGAAAGAAGGGGAAAATTACGTTCAAAATGTTGTGGCTCACATTGAGTTTACGTATACAAATATTTTCTAATGACGATGAGATGATAAGAAAACGTTAAAGTGGGAGGTTAATAATCCCAGATTCTGATGTAGAACCTAATCAAAGGAAGATGATGAATAGAAACCAATTTTTTAGATTAAAAAAGAAAATAAACTTTGCCTCCTGTGAGGATTGAACTCACGACCCCTGGTTTACAAGACCAGTGCTCTGCCACTGAGCTAAAGAGGCTGACGAACTTTTGTTTGTTCAAAAGATTCATAAGGAGTCAGTAAAATAACCAGCGAAGCTTATGCTACTATAAAAAAGAAAGACACTTTACATTTGTTGGAAAAAAGAAAATTGTGTTTCTTTATTAACTTTTTTATCTTAATGCCAGCGGATAAACAATATTTTGAGTTGTTAGAAGTTCAAACTGTAATTGCTTGAAGCCTAAAGGCAAATGGGTTAAAATCATTGGAATCTATGGTATCAGCAAATCTTTTCCTTTGCATTTAATGCAAATGATTGTAGCTTCGATTTCGAATAAATTCGGCCATAGCTTATTTTTGATACACTCGCGAAGTGGCAATTGGAAGCCTCGGTGGTAGTCATGCTGCAAACATCGCTGGTGTTTGTGAAAGTTTAATTGAATTCGTAGGTCAATAAACTGTGCTGTGGATATCACGAGATATGTCCGGTTCTTCATAAATTTGATAGATTTCTTCATAGCCAAGCTGTTATGGTTCATGTTCTTCTGTAATAAGATAAAATCTGGAAGTTTGTATGACGCAAAGGATCTATACCTTCTCCACTCTTGTCGCCAAAAATTTCTTTAAATTTCTTTCGAATCGCTGGAATAAATTGAACATATGTATGTACATACATATCTTTTATTGACTTAAGCCGGCTCTAACAAATTCGATTTGTAATTTTTATCCGTTTGTCAAATTTAACTTTACCTCACTTCAAACACTGCTAAGTCCCTTTTCGACTTCCATGAGCCTGTTTATCATTTACATTATTATATAGCTACATGAACTGCACATAAATGTTTTTAGATTACGAATGTAGTTTGAATATTTGATTTTAATTTTTTCATTGTTTGCATTGTATTTACATTGGCGTTTTATATACAATGATTGTTTGTTTAAAAATAAATAGTTAGCCAGTTCAAGTTTCTGATCCAGCCAAGAGTTACGTTAAAAAAGTGATTCCCAATATTTTTTGGGTTTCGCTTGCTCAATTTTATGTCGAATTTGTTTTTTAAAAAAGATCAATCTTTTTTTTTATCTAGATCGCTTTTTGGAAATCTGGATTTTTATCGAGATTTACACACTACTTTATATGACATTTCGCAAATGTCACTGGATTTGGTTATTGATTTGAAAGTTTTGTGTTGAGAAAAGTGAAAAAAAGATGAAGAATTAACAAAATATTAAATAATTTTGTAGTATTTTTCAAGCAAATTGGTGGAAGCAAAGGAACTCCGTAAATTATTTCATTGAGAATGTTGTGTTCTTTTTACAAAATTAAACTGCCCATCCTTTTTATTAATGACGAAGATCACATCGTTCTCATTGCCACTACACAATATTAATTAAACAATTTGCTTCAATGTTCATATTGTAATATTTTAATAAAATTTTCTATGGAAAACAATGTTTTTGTACCTATAACTTTGTTTCTGTTTGTTTACAATTTCGTTTAGACTGTCAAAATACACGACAGAAAGTTGTCAAAAAGCGCCCACACAACTACAAAAAAAAATCAATCTCGTTTCATGTTCGTTTTTACGAGAAAAATCTGAAATCTGAGATCAAATCTGAAAATTAAAAACGAATTCGACATTAAATTGTCAAAGATGATGGGATGAAACATCGTTCATAAAAACATCGATGTTATGATGATGATCGATATCATCATTATCATTTTCATCATTATCGCGATGTTTAAGAAAAATGTGTGTGAACTGATTTTTGATACTCAATAAACGGTTGAGTTAAAATACGAATATCAATAAAATATAAAAACAATAACCAGCCAGCCATTTCATTGCATTTGTAAAACATCAAATGCGATTATAGTCAGCAAAACTATAAGAAATCGAAAAACCGTGTTTTTGCCGATATCTCATAAGATTTGAGGTTATGTTGAAAGATACCCTGAAGTCAAATTGTGGGTGTTTTAATTATCTACAACTTTTGTAGAAATCAGAAAAAAACATTTTCAACTCTTAAACTCCACCCCCACAAACCTCACCACTCGAAGCAACTTACATTTATTTTTCCCCTTTTCTAATCCCTTTCACCGACGATTTCGACTATTGCCATCCTCTGTAGTTAATATTTTTTCAAAGAAAAAATTTACTCTGGTGTAGCTTGAAAATTCCACTATCAATTCTTTTTCAATTATTTCCTTCCTCAAAATGTTTGTTTATTTTGCTACTTTTCTTCCGCAAATAAATAATCGCAATTTCATAAATTTAATAGGGAAATGACATTCCACTATTTTAATTTTAAACTGCGTCCACGTGCGTGCTTCTGGTTTCATACAAATAAGCTTTCATCAATTGCCCAACACAAAACTGTTGTTGCATGAAATGAAACTAACAAAACATTGAATTTGAGATCACTACGTTTTCCTTTTCAGAGATAGGTTCGTTCACCAAGAACGATCTTTCATTCTTTCTTAAATGAGCTTCAACACCGATGTTCACGAACGATACATCGATATTTGAAACATCGATGTATCGCTTCCATCCCTATATTTCTTTGGTTGTTTGCTGTTGTCATTGAAATAAAATATTATTTACATGTATGTGTGCATTCAGATCAAATCTTCCACCGCATCAGAGATTTTTTTCAATTTTAAATCTTTTCTTCAGTGAAACTGTTTATTAGAAGAAATACAATTTTTTTTTTGGTGTTTGTGGGAAATTCTGTTCAAGATAAATTTTTCGGCTCAATCAAAAGTGACAGGAAATTTTTTGAGCACTCCGAAATCTCAAGAGACGTAAACTGGCATTACGAACTACGTTGATAGAGAAACATATTCAAATTACTGGCAAAATGTTGTCTCTCTATATGTACGGGTGTATTTTGGACTAAAGCTTTAACGGTTGGGCCAATCATCTTCAAATTTAAAACTTAAGGTTATTTTGACATTTAACAGAGGATTTTTTTAATTTTTTTTTCAGCTCAAATATTAACGGTGCCTGCCATATAACCGTTAAGTAAGGTTATTTTGCTCGAAAATGGCTCCAAGAATTTTTTATGAAAAAAATCAGTGTAGGTACTATTGTAGGTGTGCAAAATATGTTAGTGAAAAAAATGTAAGATGGTTTGCTAAAAACGGTACCTCCCATAGGACCGGTTTTTTCTTCAACTTTCTCGAAAACTGGTTACCCGATTACAATCAAAATTGATATTCAGGAACATGTAAATTAAAATATTTCCGAAAACTTTTGATTTTATTTTTAAAAACGGTTAGCTAGTTTTTTAATTTTGTTTTTAATGTTATTTTTTGGCTTAAGATTGCATTTTTTGTTTATTTTTTTTTGATTTAAAAAAAGTTGTTAAATAAAAACCATTTTACTTAAAAAACATTTACAAAAACAAAATGGCGTTAAAATTATTCCGCATCCTGCATCAAATAGTTCTGGAAAGTAATTCCGGATTACCAAGAAAAAAGACAAAGTACAAATTTAAATTTCAAAAATATTGATTTACTAAATTCGTAAGCTAAAGCTCGCATACAATATATTTAAAGGTTAGAATCATGTTTTTTTTTACAATTACAATAGATTAATTCAAATCATTGCATTTTAATCTCGGCCAACTTTGTGCGTCACAATTGGCTTATCAATTCGTACAATTCTTTCAGCAATGTTGAAGTAACCTTCGTATTCCACAATATCAGGTGTAGTATCGTAATGATAATGTCCGCCCCAATTAGTTGACGAAAAACTATGAAAATGCTGGAGCCGTAAGTCCATATCCTTTGAAATAAATAAATGTATTCGTTTTGTTTTCTTTTAAGCTAACTAAAATATGCATTGTACATTTTCATGTGTGACTAAAGTCCCAACGGCATTAAGTTGAGCAGGCATATTGTAAAATTTAAGCCACCTATTGACATCCTCGTCTGTATGGATTGGTGTTTTGGAGAAATCGCGCATTACGTGCTGGTGAACATTACCCTTCTTGATAAGAAATATGCCTCCCATACCTATGCATAAAAAACAAAAAATAAAACGAAACATCAATATACACAAAAAACAAATCGCCCCCGGGTGGGCTCGAACCACCAACCTTTCGGTTAACAGCCGAACGCGCTAGCCAATTGCGCCACGGAGGCGTGTTTTAACCTGACTTTTAAGAATTACATCAACTTACCCACACATTTATCACCATAATTCTCTGTCAAACCCAAACGCATGCATTCCACAAAATTCTCCTTTCCTTTACGCTTACGACACACAACTTTCAATACTTTTCCAGGTTGCCCATGGCTAAGGAACAAATTCAGCAAAAGAGCGCTTCTTGTTTCAGTGGGTGGAACTTTCTCCAGAACACATTCTTCATTTGGACCATGAACCTTAGCTGTGTAACTCTTGTTCGTAACATCTCCATTGGCAGCTAGCTTCATATTGTAGATACCCTCGCAGTTTGTTCCTCGAAGGGGAAACGGTCCGGCTCCGGCACCAATAGCTAGAATAGTGGCGTTAGCTTCGGGGAAGCATTTTCTAATGAGACTTTTCAGATCGTATACTTTGTTCCTTTGAACGGTTGGAAGCAAGTATGGCGGGCCACCAACTTCAAGTAGCAATGGAGATCCACATAGTCCTTGTAAATAAAATAATTGTATATATTTACTTACATAATCTACTCTACAGGAAAGTATCTAAACTAACCACTATCAACCAAATCATAGGGTGACTTCGAAAGATTTGGGCAATCCACGACATCAACAGAAACATCTTCAAAATTTTTAAGAAGTGACGCTTGAAGAACTGAAAAAAAATCAAATAAAGCTTCTTTGTAAGATATTTTAATTTTTTTTTATTTCTTTAAAGAAACTATAGAAATAGTTTTTTCAAACAGGGTGGTCCAAAAATTGTGACTCCCCATAGAAAATTAGCATACATAGATATATACGTTTATAAATAGCTTAAAAAAGTCATAACTGTCAGTTCATTCGGTTGGCATATTTTAGGCGTTTTCTTTTTTAGCCCCGAGCATGGCACAGAGCGGGCCTGAGCGAATGGAGCTCGCTCCGAATCGAGCGCTCAGGTCAATAATATATAGGGATTCTTTTTTTAGCCGAACGACACGAATTTGGAATAGTTTACCCGGCGAGATTTTCCCTTGCCATTTTGATCTGCAAACATTCAAAACCAATATTAATCGACACCTCCTATCTCTCCCCTCCCTATCTTCCGAATGCCCGCGCAGTGTGTTACATTAAAAGGGAAACAAGTAGTCCCTTGTGCGCGCGTTAATTATAAAAAAAAAATTAAAGGAACACAATTGAGAATTGAGCACTGAAATGTCATTTTTTTCACAAAAAACGAATGAAGTTAGCCGAACTCAGCCATTCGCTCGTTGTGCTCTGGTATTTTAAAGCGAGCTCATCGAGCGAGCTCTGAGCTAAAAAAGAAATACAAGTAGAGAGCTCCGAGCGCTCCGAGTTAAAAAAGAAATTGAATTGAATTGAATTGAATTGAATTTTATTGAGTCTTATTCATCGATTACAAAGTTCACTTATTCTATATTATTAAGAAGGTACAAAAGTTGCTGTAAAGTATGGCCTTCTTTTTTCAATTGTTATTATTCTTTTAAAGCCTCCTGGCGAACAGTTGTTATATTAGGCGTTTTTCTCTATTCGTTCAGAGCAGAATCTGAGTTGTCAAAAAAGAAGTTGTGTTTCTTTTTTCGCTCAGAGCGTTCAGATCTTTAAAAATGTATTTCTTTTTTCGTTCAGAGAATGATCAGAGCGTGCTCTGAGAAGGCTGTATGCGCTCAGAATAAATTGACTGAGCATTCTGAGAAAATGCTGAACGAAATTAACGTCACTTTAGAGTTGTAGGCTATTTCACTCTATAATTAATGAAAGTTTTTGTTTCGGCCTCCATGTTGTTGGATTTATGAAAAATAATAACGAAAAATTCTATTAAATAAAACAAATGTTTACTTTTCAATATGATTTTAAGTTAAAGTATTTATTTAAACATTTAAATTACAAACATTTATTTTTAATTATTAAAATTAAAGTCGCCACGCGCGTTTCGCACTTGCGTCCATCATCGGGCTAATAAATACTTTTTTGCCATTGTTGTAATTTTCTTTGTTTACTTATTTGTTGTTGTTCGCTATATTGTTATATAATGTTGTCTTCTTTTATCTTGTGTTTTAGTAGGTATGTAATTTCAGTGTCGTATAATGCGTTACTTTTAATTGTTAGTTTGTCGTTAAGCACTTTGTCTTGTTCCATCTTATATGACTTGTAAATGCAAATTTTTTCTATTGTGTCCATAGTTTTCCCTTTTTTGCATAGGTGTAAAGGTATTACGTTATTTTCAAATTTGCAATAGTTGTGGTTTTCATTAATTAAATGTAAAGCGAAATTTGATTTTGTGTTTATTTTAGGTTTATGTTCATTAATCTTTCGTGAAATGTTCTGCCTGTTTGTCCTATGTAGTATTTGTCGCAGTCATTGCAGATTATTTTATGTACTCCAGAGCATGATTCAATATTTTTGTTATGTTTTGGTCTTAATATTTGTTGAATGTTATTTTTTTGTTTTATATGAAATATTTATGTTAAGTTTTTTGAACTCATTTTTTATTGTCTGTGGTATTATATTTGTATATTCTATTGAGATATATTTGTTGTCCTTTTTTGTATCATGCATTATGTCGTTGTTTACGTTTTGAAGTTTTTTCTTTTTCTTTTTGTAAATTAATTTATCTATTGTTTCTGCATTGTAACCATTTGCAAGTGCTATTTGTTTTATTATGTCAATTTCGTGTTTATAATCTTCTTCATCCATAGGTACGTTTAGTAATCTATTTATGAATGCATTTAATGATGACATTTTTTGTGAATGTTGGTGGTGGGAGTTTTTGTGTATAACAACGTCAGTAGTAGTAGGTTTTCTATAAATTTTATATTTTAGTTTTGTTCAATTTCTGTTGTGAATTTAATTTTATTGTTTAAGTTGTTAATATATTTTTTTAATATGTCAATTTGTCTGCATGTCCATTAAAGGTGAGGAAGGTGTCGTCAACATATCTTGCGTAGAAGATAATTTTGTTGTGTAGAGGGTTATGAGTTGATAAAATGTATTTGTTTTCGTAATAATTGAGATATATATATCTGCCATTAATCCACTTAAGGGGGATCCCATGGCTAATCCTTCGACTTGTATATAATATTTGTTATTGAATGTAAAATAATTTTGTTTTTAAGTTATTTTTAATAAATGTATGATTTAATTTATTTTTTGATGGTCAATAGTTGCAGTTTGGGTGAGATTTTCTTTTTATTAATTCTATGGTTTCGTCTATTGGTATGTTGGTGTACATATTGGTGACATCAAGTGAAATGAGTTTATATTGGGATATTATGTTAAGATTTTTTGTTTTATCGATGAATTCGGTATAGTTTTTTATGCTGTGGTTATTTTTTAAGGTGATGTTGTTTTTGTTTTTGAGGATTTTCTGTAGTTCTTTAGCGATTTTGTAACATGGTGCTGTGGTGTAATTGATTAATGGTCGGATTGGAGTATTTGTTTTGTGTATTTTGGATAATCCAGTAAACTGTGGTGCTTCTGCGTTAGGTTGTTTGAGTTTTATTTTGGTTATGTTTGTAAATAGGTTATTTCAATTGTTTATTGTTTGGTTTATTTGTTTTACATATTCTTTAGTTGGGTCGTTCTGTATGTTTCTTATGTTATTTTCTATTATAAATGTTAAGGTCTTATTTATATATTCTTCCTGGTTAAATATGACTATTGTATTTCCTTTGTCAGCTTTAGTTATTAATGCGTTATTGTCTTTTAGTTTTTGTTTTATGTTTTTTTAAATTATTTATGTCTTTTTTATATTTTTGTTGTAGTATTTTGTGTGATTTGTTATATTTAAAAATTTGTTTTAGTTTTCTGTTGATTATAGTTCTTACTTCATTTTGTGTTTCTTGGTCTGGTATGGTTTAATGGCTGCCTCAGCGTTTATTATTTCATTATTTATGTTTTTTGGGTTAATATTTGGTATGTTGTATTTAAGTCCTTTGTTAAGAGTGTCGATTTCCGTTTTATTTAAATGTATATTTGTTTTGTTGACTAATCTGGGGTAAAATATGTGTTGGTTGGTTAAGTTTGTTGAATTAGTTCTTTTAGTGAGTTTAATAATTTTCTGTTGTTAATTATAATAATAATTAATTAATATAATAATATAATATGTCGTTAATATTATTTTTCTTACTATATAAATATTTAATTTCTTCTTTTATGCGGATGGTTTGTGCTATTTTTTGTGTTCTCACTGCTGCGATTGAGTTATTTTAAATTTTTATTTGTGCGTATTTTGGTATAATTTGTTTTTTAAGGCAAGTTTTGTTGAATTTTATGTTTTGGTTAATTTTGTATAACTTAGTTATGGCTTTTTTGTATTTAAAGGCAATTTGTGCTTGTTCGGCTGTATAATTAATGAAAGTTTTTGTTTCTTCCTCCATGTTGTTAGATTTATGAAAAATAGATGCCAAAACGAAAGAGACAATAGTATTATGTGCATAATATTGCCGCCTGTGAACAAGCCATATGAGAAGTGTCGATTTGTGACAGCCAAGTGCTAGAACGTATTTCAAAATTATATCTGAGCGCTCAGATCACGCTTGGTTCAGAGAATTATCAGAGTATGCTCAGAATGCTCACAATCTCTTCAGATACCTTTCTGAGTGAATACAGAAAAACGCCTATTGGATAAACTACATTGTTTGACTGCTTTTGCTCATAAGCATTAGTTTGAGTTGCTTGAGACGATTGTCAAATATATACAATCGATACTTATACTAACTTAAAAATAATATACATACAAAAAAATGTGCGCCAGCAAATATGGGAGAGAAGTATTCTATTCTTACTATTTGATATTCTTGTCTCTTTTGTTCATTTGCTTAAGTTTAACATTCATTGATTCTTGGTATTATAAAGCGAGAGCGCTCTATTATTATTAAGGTTACTGTACATCAGATACCACAATATCTAAATGTGTATGAGTTTGTACAACAACCATGCCCCTAAAAGTATGCTACATATTTGCAATATGTTTCGACTGAGTACTAAATCGAACCGAAAGCTTAGATTGTGCCAGAACCAGACAGAAGCTTCCAGAAGCTTGTAAATTTGTATAAATACAAGAGTAGATGGTATTGAAAGTTCAGTTTATTTTCGAAAGTCGAATTGTTAGCTACTGGAAGCGTTAGTAAAAAGTGATTGAATTAAGATAAAATAAAAAGTGTTGTTTATAAAAACGTATTTTAATTGTGAATAAGTGGAATAAGTTATATTTGGTGTTATTTAAACTAAAAGACGTTTTGTTTCATAGAATAAAGAGATTTGTTGTATTATTTTGGAATTTCGATTGAGTTTTATTTGTCGAACCTCGGGCCAAAATATCACAGTATTATAAATGGACTGCTAGTTGCCTATCTCAAGTTGGTTCTTAGTCTCAGTTATTTTGCACACACTACACTAGCCCTCCTGAGTACAATATCGGGAAAAAACAAACTTCAATTTTGACATTTCATCCAGTAATCCCAGATTTTGGCAGCAGGTTTTCCCACGTTGGCATGTTAAAATTTTCTTTTTTCTCCCCGTGTTATTTAGAATATCCCACAATTAATCCACCAAGTAATAAATACAAAAAAAAACTCATGGATTTATTGAAATAAGTTTTCTATAGCTTGGTAAATCTCAAGTTCGTAAAATCTTTACAACCTAAATTTAAAGCCTTAAGGTGTGTCCACACTAATGAAATTTTTTCTTTAAACATTTCATAAACATTTAAAAAACCTTTCAGAAATATTTTTTTCTTTCTGAAATGTTTTTTAAATGTTTATTTAAGTCTGGACGCTTCGCGAAACATTTCTGAAATGTCTATCTGTTTCTGTTTCTCCTTCCGAACTTTCTGTATTTTCAAGCATTTTATTCTAGTTGACAGGTTTTGTTGTTTTTATTTGTTTGTGTTTTGTTCATGATGACAAAACGCGAGGCTATGATTGCTCCTTTTTTACATCATGAAATACAGAACTGGATACCTAAAATGGGAAAGAAATAAACATTTAAGAAATGTTTCAGAAATTTCTGAAATGTTTCTGAAATGATATTTAAGCAAAGGGGAAACATTTCAGAAATGTTTTTTTTGGTGTGGACACAACTTTATAGTCGTCACAAGGAATAGGTCTCAACCTCTGGCCATTTTGTCAGGATTTTTATTACCATTATTATTGAACAAATAGTTAGAAGAAAGAAATTGAAAGGAACGTTGGTCTTAAAAGACACATTGCCTTTTAGAACGCTACTCGAAATTTTACGTATGTTTGTAGTTTGAAGAATAAAATTGATAGAAAAAAATGTCAAAACACCTTATCTACTGCTTTAGTAGTGTTTTAATTGACTCATAATTCATTTGTTTCTTTTAAAATCTTATCATTTTGGGACAATGACAGACTTCGTCATTCGTGTGATGGTGATCGTCACTGTAGCTGGCGTCGACACAGTGAACTGACGGTGCAATTATCTATTTTCTTGCGAAGTTAGAATTTCATTTCGATGACCGCGTACACTAGCTTTTGGAACGATGGAGTGGAGGGCCAGTCGTCAGCAGCTAAAGGAATTTTTGTATTGTTTTTTTTTTGTATCTGTAAAGCGCGGAACAGATTGAACCAGCAAAAGCACCAGCACCGTCAACAGCATGCTGACCAGCAACAAAATTCAAACACATTGCCTTTGTATATACACTGCATATAGTACTATCATGAAGCATAATTTTTTAATTCCGAATCAAGTCGCAATGAGGCGCGCTGAAATCGCCAATTGATTTGGATATAGAATAAGAAAACAAAATAGTGTATTAAATACTGGTAAAATATCGGTAAATGTTCTTGTCTCCTCTAATTAAAGTTAGTTCCGAATCAACCAAGATGGCCAGACGAAAAATGACACCATGAGAGTACTATAGAGAATGGCCCCGTTCGGTATCTCATAGAAGCGCTACCAAAGTATTGCATTGTTGTTGTAATACGTGTAAAAAGACAGCTGATCAACAGCTGATGACCATAACAAACAACGAAACATATGATCTCCAAATCGAAATACAAGTAGCGCTAAATTTCTGATATACTTTGGTATCGTATGGAACAGCTGACCACGAAATCAGCTGTTTGTGCAAATGTAGTACGTTTTGACAGAAATTGTTACCTATTGGGTTCTATGCGTTCACAAACGCATAGTATATTTCAATAGCATTGTAGTGTAAAGCTATGCGCAACCGAACGGTAGCAACAGCAACAGTAAATTTAGGACTTTGGTCTCACGACGCTGTTGACGTTGCTGTTTGCTGGTCTATTCTAGCTTGATCAATTGAAACACATAGGTTCTAAATTAATGGCGGCCGCTGTTGCTGGTGCTGGTGGTTCAATCTGTTTCGCGCATAATCGTTTAAAATGGAACAAAATAATGAAGTTGCGTTCAATTTTTCACTTAATGAGCTTGGTCATTTTTTTCGAAGTTCATCGAGCGAGCCCTAATCGAGGTCTGGCTGTCAGGGCTGCACTTTCATTGGTGTGACAAAGCGATGAAAAACGAGAAACGCATACATATCACAAGCATCTCGCTAACAAAATCTTCTGACCACCGACTTTGTGCGAAAAGGTTATTTTTTTGTATTGACGTTTAAAGATTAAAATTTCGTTATTTCAGTGCTTGTGTTGTGGTGGTGCAATTTTTTGATAATTTTGGTGACAATAATTAGTTCAATTATGTCAGATAAAATTGTAAGATCAGAGAATTTTATGTAAGAAATATGAATTTTGAAAAACAAAACACTTACTGATATATGAATGTACTGTCATATCCCTTTCAATTGTCTGTACTTAGCACAGAAAAAACAACTACGACACGTACAGACCATGCCCTGCAAACCCTGAAATTTCATGTTGTATATCAGAATATGGATGAGATACGTGTGGGAAGCACTGCGAGGCGTATCGTCCATGTTCTGCAAACCCTGAAATTTTATTTTGTGTATGTGAATACGTGAACCTGAGATTCGTGTGTGAGAAGCAGCTATACGTTTCGTGCGCCCAAAAATGCAAACGTATTAATAGTCCCATAAGAAATATAACAGGTACACATAATGTCACTGGCGGAGCATTTTTCAGTTTGGCGAAGAGAGAATTATCCTCTCAGTTGTCGTTCTTGTATCCTTTTTCTATGGTATTTAGCTTAAGAACAGTTAAGAATAACAACTAGTCATTAGGTCTGTTTCCGTTCTAATTTTTTGTTGGATGCATTGTATATAGACTGCTATAGTACTATCATGACGACCGGTGGACGGTGGCGTTCCAAGCGGCTCTAGGGAAAATTAACTTGGTAAATTGAAAGAGGCGAACGAGTCGAACAAAGAGAATTCTAAGAGAAACTCTGTGAACATGTACTTTACTCTTTGCAGTTTGCAGTTTACATATATACAATGATGCGAGTATAGTTTTTTTTTGCACAACTGGATTGCTTCACACAAGCAGGGCGACGAGATGGCTAGTTAAAAGGATTGACAAAAAAGAAGAAAAACGACTTTTGTAAATGAATGGTGTCTGGGGGTGGGTATATGTTTAAGCTGGTTGATAAGTTTATTTTGAGTTTTATATTTTTTTCATATAAAACATTCGAGGGTAGGTAGATATTTAGGTATGTACCTACATACATCCCTACATAATGTGTGTATTTACGTAGGTATACTTGTTATATTATCTTTGATAAAATGTTCAGCTAAATTCAGGTCGATCGGTCGGTTGTCGGTGTGGTAGATGGTGTGAGCGAGGGTGAGGGAGATACTAAAAAGGAAAACTTAATAAGCACATGTGTATGTGTATTGTGTATATCCTGTTCTCGGTGACGGTGAACAACGAAGAGGATCGACAATGATTTTATTTTTTTAATTTTCATTTCATTGGCTTCGTTATCGTTGATGTTGAATTTTATGCACAAGTAGCTTTGTGATTATAGGGACTATGAGTCAAGTTTAGGATTCGTGCACATAAAAAAATTGTGATAATAATCAAACATTACATTACGATGATAGAGAAACATATTTGAGTTGCTGGCAAAATTCTGTCCGTCTGTCTGTACGGATGTATTTTGGACTATAGCCTAAACCGATAAGCCAATCGACTTCAAATTTAGAACTTAAGGTTATTTTGACATTTTACACAGTTTTTTCAAATTTTACTTGCGATTATAGGGACTATAAGGTAAAGTTTAGAATTTGTGAATATAAAAAAAATTTAGATAACAATGAAACATGACATTACGATCATAGAGAAGTCTAAAAAAGTGATCGACAAAAAATGACTGTCTGTCTGTCAGTAGGTATGTATAACGAGCTGCAGCCTAAATGGCTTAAGCGATTATCTTTAAACTTGGTGTGTGATTATTTTGGCATTCCCCAGAGGGGACATTGAAATTTAAATTGTAGGCCTAAAAGTAAAGGAAGTGCCATATGACCGTGGAGTTGAGTTGTTTTCTTGATTGAAATTTTTGCATTCAGTAGGTAATCGAGTATTTTTTTATTTGTTAGTTGTTTTTGCATGTTTATGTGTTTATCAAGTAAGTAAGTAAGTAAGTAAGTGTTGTATGCTGTTACGATCATAAAATGCTTTAAAATAAATAACGATAAATAAATAATAATATAAATAACGAAATTTGCTTTCATTAGACTAGTGGCTAAGGCTCAACCGAGCAATATAAAACAAAATTTGGGGGAAAATATTATTTGTTTAATGAAATCAAAAAAAACTATTCATAACGTTTTTTGGAAAAAATGTTGTAAGCCATCTTATTTCTCTTGCTGTTTTCTATTTTATAAATTTTTCATTTCAAAATCGTTCGACCAGTTTTTTGAAAAAACTTTCGAAAACATATATATACATTTTTTTTGAGTATGTCAATTTAAAGAAATCTATAGTTTATACTAGGAGAAAAAATTAAAAAAATCTTTGTCAAAATATTCAAAAAACAAAATAAGTTTAAAAAAAAAAAATTAAAAATTAAGAAAAAAATGTTTTTGAAAATTTTAATAAGCAATATTATTTAAATCATAAAAAACTACCTATTTTGAAAATTTTATCAAAATCCGTCGATTAGTTAACGAGAGTCTAATTTGAAAAAAACCGGTCATATGGGAGGTACCGTTATAAAACTTTTTCTCAAAAATCCATTTAAACTAAAAGATAGATTTTGCATAGAAAACATCATTCTAAAAGTTTTATCAAAATCGTAGGAGCCGTTTTCGGGAAAAATAAGTTTTTCATTAAAAGTTATATGGCAGGTACCGTTAGTTTTGGAGCTAGAATGCCAATTCCAAAAACTGTCGAGTAGAGCACTCTAAAAATACTATGTACGAAGTTTGAATCAAATCGGCCTAACTGTTTAGGCTGTAGATATCGATACGAACAGACAGACAGACAAACAGACAGACGGACGGAATTTCCGTACCCACTTTTTTGACTTCTCTATCATCGTAATGTCATGTTTGATTGTTAGATTTTTTTTTACGAATGCATAACTTGCTTTATAGTCCCTATAAATCTAAAGTAAAAAACTATTCGATTACTACTGAATGAAAAAATTTCAATCGAGAAAACAAAAGCTTACACCTGCCCCTAAATAAACAAATTAGCACACACGAGCAAGTACGTGCAAACCAGTCGTGCCTTTTATATATTTATTTTTTTCTGAAATTCTTTATTTAAAAAATAATATGATTGAACAGACTTTTTTCTTTAAAAAAGGTATAGCACATTATTTTAAATGTTGCCGTTATTTTTAAATATACCTACCTATATAAATATATTTTAGTGTAAGATTACTTAGGCTACTTACATTTTCCTTAATATCAATTTTGGTTGTAATCGGTTACCTAACCAGTTCTCAGAAAAGTCGATGCCAAAAAAAAACTCCTATGGGTGGTGTCAGTTTTAGCCCACCGTCATATTTTTTTTAACCATAATTGAATGCACATTGATTTTTTACATACAAAATTCTTGGAGCTGTTTTTGACAAAAATAAGCTTTTACTTGACGGTTATATCGCAAGTATCAGCTAAAAAAGAAATTAAAAAAATCCTATGTCGAATGTCAAAATAAACTTATATTCCAAATTTAAAGACAACTGGCCAAACCGTTTAGTAGACGGACAGAATTTTGCCAAATATGTGTCTCTATCATCGTAATGTTATAGGTATTTGATTGTTATCTCAAATTTTTTTTCTGCATAAATGCATAACTTGTACTTAGTATTTACCTATAATAATTGCAAGTAAAAATTAAACAATTAGGTGTTACAAATGTAAAAAACCCGTGGTATTTTTAGCAATTCTATAGAAGATTAGTACAAAGAAATATTTTGGTTTAACTATAAATTTCTTTCCCGCGAGCTAAGCTGGGTGGGTCAACTAGTTCCTATTATATAAACCTCAAACAAACAAAAGATCTTTGTTACTATAAATCAATAATATATAATCAATCAATAATAATATAAATCAATTTACAAACAATTTTTGATTGAATTTCTGCACATAGTTCATTCAGATAGATACCTACACATACATATCTATGTACCTATATGTATATGTTGGTACCTATCTGAATGGAAAGTAAAATTCAAAACAAAAATCCATCCATTGCAAGGGCCTTTGTATCTTTGTATAAATACAGCAAGAAGTAAGTTTGTGTTTAAATTTCAACAATGAATGTGTACACTATTTGAAGACGACAACCTTCATAATAGAATAGTAAAAAAATTGAAAATCCTAAAGAATTCGAATCAAAAGTCTGGTCAATGATGTATATATGTACAAATATGACAAATATGTATGTAGGTAGTGCTCATACAAAACTTGAAAATCCTAAAAAACTCAAATCAAAAGTCTCGTCAATGACGTACGCATGTATAAATACTTATGTAAGAACCAGTTCTCATATTACATATTCCATATAAAAAAACGTAAAAAATGAAAATGTTGGATCGTGTATAAATCCTTACAAAAAACTATTCGCCTCAGCTAAGCGAAACCATTGTAAATATATAAACTTCAAAACTGCTAGCATTGTATATACATAATATATACAATGAACAAAACAAAAAACTGAATTATTTCATGTTCTCCTTCTGTTTTTTCTTGCCTCACATTGCACATGCGCAATAAACTAAGCACAAAGCATAACACTAAAAACCATGCTCTTAATTCTCTCTCACTCAAATAAAATGTCCTACACTAGCACTCCAAGCGGCTCTAGGGAAAAAGATTTTTTCTCGTCTCATGATAGTACTATAGGCAATGTATATACAATGGTTGGATGAAAGTTTGGGAACGAGCTTTTTGATGTTGTTTTTGTCATTTTCTGCCCGAGCAAAAAGAAACGCAATTTGGACTGTATCTGGTTAAATGTCATACATGACAAGCTTATTGTAAGTAAAATAAATGTTTGGAAAATAAATCATTCGGAAGAATCAAAGAAAAAATTAAAGTATTAAACAAAATAATCAAACAAACAAAATTAAACGAATCAATTCACAATTCATAGACTTTCAAATTCAAACTATGTACATATTTTTTTTCGATCAGCTGATTTCGTGTTTGACAAGCAAGACTGTGCAGGAGCTAAATTTTTCGGGTAGATTCTTGCTAAAGGGAAATGAAAAAAATGTCAAAAGCTCTGTTATTTTCGTGCCAGAAAAAAAAGTAAAGAAATACTTTTTGGGGAGTTTTAGGTAGATTTGGGCAGATTCATGTGATTACGGAAACAGACTTATTCTGTTCGCCCAATGAAAGTTTTTGACATGGTGATACGTTTTCGATTGAATTCCATTATCAAAACAAATAAAAACTATAAGTTATGTGTGCAAATATTTGCATACTTACAAAAATATTTAATTAAATTTGCCAACTTGGGAGAAAATACGAAATTTGAAAATTCTCAGAAAGCTCGTTATATTTTTGTATAACCTAGCTGAGATTATTTTATTTTTGCTATGCAAGTAGAAGTGATTTTTACTTTTCGTTTAAGTAAATAAAAAATATGTTTAAATAAAAAAAAATGTATTTTTATAGCCAAAGGGTTTACTCTTCCTTATGAGCAGTAATGTACTTTAAATTACTTGTTTAATTTAAACCTTATCTAGCTCTTTGTTACATTTTAAAGAGTACTGTTTGTTTTTAATTTTTTTTATTAATACTCGTACTCGTATTATTCCTGTTTGGAACTTCTCAAAGATCAATTGTTTTTATTTACAGCTGCTAATACTTTCAAATAAAACTATTGACAAATGCATGTAAGTATAAAGTATTGTGATATTTTGGCCTGGGGTTCAACAAATAAAACTCAATCAAAATTTCAAAATAATACAACAAATCTCTTTATTTTATGAAACACAACGTCTTTCAATTTAAATAACAGCAAATTTAACTTATTCGACTTATTCACAATTCAAATACGTTTTTATAATTCAACACTTTTTATTTAATCTCAATTCAATCACTTTTTACTAACGCTTCCAGCTGTTAACAATTCCACTTTTAAAAATTAACTGAACTTTCAATGCAATCTACTCTTGTATTTATTTACAAGCTTCTGGAAGCTTCTGTCTGGTTCTGACACAATCTAATCTAATTCGAGTCTCGAATTAGTACTTCAAGTTCGATTTAGTACTCAGTTAAAACATATTGCAAATATGTAGCATACTTTTAGGGGCATGGTTGTTGTACACAATAAATATTGGTTGTTGTACACAATGAATCCAACAGATGTCGTTAATTTACAAAATGTATCCTCCGAATATCTAAACTTGTTGCCACATCACATTGTCCCCCTCTTAGTTTTGTTCGTCCCGAACAAGCACATCATCATTGTTTCCGTGGTAACGATGAAGTCGATCCACATGGACAATTTTCATTTTTGCTCTTGGTCCTCGTTGGATTCGGAAAAGGACATCATTAATGCGCGTAACTACTTGGTAGGGACCTTCCCAGTCTTGCTGAAGCTTGGGCGATTTTCCCTTTCTGCGATGTGGGTTGTAAAGCCATACCAGATCTCCCTTGTTGAATTCAGGTGCTGTTGCTCGCACATCGTATCAGGTCCTCAGGCGGTCTCTCGCAATGTTTATGTTGCTTTGGGTTCTTTGGTGTGTGTCGTTGATCCTTTTAAGCGGGGCGCTCACTTGGTTCTGGTGCATTTTAGCGCTTGCCTTGACTTTGGGTCCTTTACTAGCTTTGCACGTGGTGCACTTTTGACACCATCTCTCGACATCTTTTCTTACAGTTAACCAATAAAAGCGTACCCGTACCTTTTTCCGTGTCTTGTTGATTCCCAAGTGCCCACCAGATTCTTCCTCGTGCATTTCCCTTAGAATCTCCTGCACTTTCGACCGTGGAACCACAAGCTGCATCTTCAAGGATCTTCCATTCGGCATTTCCCATTTTCTCCACAAAACACCGTATTTTACATGGAGAGAGTCCCATTGCTCCCAGTATGCCTTCAAAGTAGGACTTCTGTCGGAGATGTCTCTTGCGTTTGACTTCTCCATTGATTCCTTCCATACAAGAATTGACTCGATGTCAGGATCTGCCTTTTGTGCATTACGAAGTTCTTCCGTAGTCCAACCCTTTACAGGTTCGGCCTTTAGTCTCTGAACAGAAATACTTTCGTCCTTCTTAGCGTTCAAACACTTAGGATGCGCTGTTTCTGAAGATGGCCGTAGGATTTCATCTCTGCTTATAGTCGTCCGAAGATTTACAGCATTCTCGTTTCCTTAAACCATTGGAATTTCGACGATTGAATATTTTAATACCTGCATTCGAAAGTCTAGGACTACCTCATGTGCTTTCATAAAATCCACACCAAGGATGCAGTCGTCGCATATATCAGCTACCAAGAATGCATGTGAGAAGGTCAGCCCTGCCAGTTCTATCTTCAATCTTCAGAATTACCTCCCCGTATACTTTTGCTACTTCTCCCGTAGCTGACTTCAGACTGTTTCAGCTGGTGTTGTGTAGCCAAGACGTCTGGACAAGGTCTATTCTAATTATGGAGGCCGTGGCAACCGTATCGATAGTGGCCACACATATTCTGTTGGCGATGACTGTCTCCACTGTCAAACTCTGGTTGCAGCGTTTCGTTTTCGCAACTTGGATAATGGTCCTGGGGGCGTTCATTTCATCAACCGACTTCTGCTCTGCAAAGTTGGTTCTTACGCGCTTTCCCCACTGATGTATGTCCAGATCATGCATGGCAGGGTAAGCGTTATCCCTGTCAGTCTGCCTTCTTCTCGCACAATGTGGGCAGCTTACCTGTCTAGGTGGGGACCTGCATTGTCGCTGTAGGTGTCCTAGCTTGTTGCAATTCCAGCATCTCATTTGACCTCGAGCAGTGTTTGGGTTTTGTCTTTCAATGTTGACGCGTTAACATGAGCAATCTAGCGTAGCCATTTCCCTGACGCGATGGCTACCTTCCGAAGCTTAGTCTGCTGCTTCCATTTTCAGGGCAAATGCTAAAGCTTCAGCTAGCGTTTTCTTACCTGCCATTCTTACAGCCATTTATAGTTTTCCATCTGCAATGGCGTTGGTGAACGCATCGGTTGTCAGTTCGTTTATGATTTCCCTGCTGGTATTGGGAGAAGACAAATTCGGTAAGCGCTCGATGTCAGCTTCCAATTGTTGTAGCATTTCTCCTCTTGTCTGTACCCATCGGCGCAACTGGACTCGGTAAACTTGCTGCATGTGGTCGTCGCCAAACCTCATCTCGATTGCCTTGACCATGACATCATAATCATGATGTTTGTCCTCAGGAATGGTCTGTAGCAATTCGGCAGCTGTTCCTCTGAGCGCAAGCGTAAGAGCAATTGATTTGTCTTCGTTGTCCCAGTTGTTAGTCAAGGCGGCAGCTTCAAACTGCCTCTTATAAATTGGCCATGATGTTTGACCATCGAAAACAGGGGGCTGCATTTCTTTTCTTCGTGAACCTTAGCTAGATGTTCGTACTGTTCCTCTACACTTTCTACCTGCTTTCCGAAGTACATTGTCGAAGAGAACATTCTGTGCATCTGGCTTGTTTTCGAGAGCATCCCTTTGTTCGCTTAGTTGCTTCTGAAGAACTTCTAAAGAATTCTTCTGCTCATTCTTTTGTTCGTCGAATTTACTTTCGAGAACGTTCTTTTGTTCGCTTAGTTACTTTTGCAGCATTTCTGACGAATTCTTTTGTTCTTCGAGAAAGTTCTTTTATTCTTTCGAGGAACATTCCAGAGCATCGAATTTCGACAGAAGCAACTTCATGAAGGTAGGCATTTCATCGGCGGTACTTACTGTGCTTTCTTTCCCTTGTTTTTTCGAGCAACATGGTATCAGGGTCTCCACCATCCTGAGTGATAGCATTCTGATATCGGAGCAATACTTCCTTTTTTAGCCCCGAAGTTTGAAGATTTTCTTTTCTTTTTTTATGAAACACAACGTCTTTCAGTTTAAATAACAGCAAATTTAACTTATTTCACTTATTCACAATTCAAATACGTTTTTATAATTCAACACTTTTATTTAATCTCAATTCAATCACTTTTTACTAACGTTTCCAGTTGTTAACAATTCCACTTTTAAAAATGAACTGAACTTTCAATGCAATCTACTCTTGTATTTATACCAGTTTACAAGCTTCTGGAAGCTTCTGCCTGGTTCTGGCACAATCTAAGCTTTCGGTACTAATTCGAGTCTCGAATTAGTACTTCAAGTTCGATTTAGTACTCAGTTAAAACATATTGTAATAATGTAGCATACTTTTAAGGGCATGATTGTTGTACACAATAAATGTTGGCTGTTGTACACAATGAATCCAACAGATGTCATTACTTTACAAAATGTATCCTCTGAATATCTAAACTTGTTGCCACATCACAGTATGTTATAATAATGTACTACAAACATATTGTGATGTGGCAACAAGTTTACATATTCGGAGGATACATTTTGTAAACTAACGACATCTGTTGGATTCATTGTGTACAACAACCACCATTTATTGTGTACAACAACCATGCCCCTAGACGTATACTACATATTTGCAATATGCTTTAACTGAGTACTAAATCGAACTTGAAGTACTAATTCGAGACTCGAATTAGTACCGAAAGCTTAGATTGTGCCAGAACCAGACAGAAGCTTCCAGAAGCTTGTAAGCTTGTATAAATACAAGAGTAGATTGCATTGAAAGTTCAGTTTATTTTCGAATTGTCGAATAAGTCGAATTGTTAACTACTGGAAGCGTTAGTAAAAAGTGATTGAATTGAGATTAAATAAAAAGTGATGAATTATAAAAACGTATTTGAATTGTGAATAAGTGGAATAAGTTATATTTGGTGTTATTTAAACTGAAAGACGTTGTGTTTCATAGAATAAAGAGATTTGTTGTATTATTTTGGAATTTCGATTGAGTTTTATTTGTCGAACCTCAGGCCAAAATATCACATTGGTGTCAGAAATTGGGGATAAAACTCAGTAAAATGCTAGAAAATTCCATAGTGACATTTTCTAAAACAGTTTCGGTGACTCATAAATTGTGAAAGTGAACTGGTTTTGCTATAAAACTGTGAATAGCGAATATTTTTGTTAAAAATAGTGTTGGAAAAAGATTTTTCTAGAAGAGACATTAAAATAAAACTGACTGTGTTGCGAAAATAGTGTTTCAGTTACATAAAATGGGTCGCAAATTAGAACAATTGACAACAGCTGAGTTAAAAGAAGAATTAGGAAAACGAAATCTTCAGACTTCGGGGCTGAAAAAGGAACTATTGCTTCCGACTATCACTCAGGATGGTGGAGAGCCCGATACCATTTTGTTCGATGTTGAAGAACAAGGGAGAGAATGCACAGTAAGTACAGCCGATGAAATGCCTGCTTTCATGAAGTTGCTTCTGTCGAAATTCGACGAACAAAAGAATGAGCAGAAGAATTCGTTGGAAATACTCCAGCAACAGCTAAGCGAACAAAGGAACGTTCTCGAAGAACAAAAGAACGTTCTTGAAAGTAAATTCGACGAACAAAAGAATGAGCAGAAGAATTCGTTGGAAATTCTCCAGCAACAACTAAGCGAACAAAGGAACGTTCTCGAAGACCAAAGGAACGTTCTCGAAAGTAAATTCGACGAACAAAAGAATTCATTAGAAACTCTCCAGAATCAACTAAGCGAAAGACTTCAAATAGTAGATCAGAAATTTGAAGCCAAAATAGAAAGCTTAGAAGAAAAGTTCGGAAAGCAAGTAGAAAGTGTAGAACAACAGTACGAACACCTGGCTAAGGAGGTTGATTCTTTGAAAAAGCAGAAGGTTCGGGAATATTCCAGCGACGGTCCACGAAGAAAGGAAATGCAGCCCCCTGTCTTCGATGGTCAAACATCATGGCGAATTTATAAGAAGCAGTTTGAAGCTGCCGCCTTGAGGAACAACTGGGACAACGAAGACAAATCAATTGCCAAACAAACAACAAACCAAGCTTCGCAAAGTAGCCATCGCGTCAGGGAAATGGCTACGCTAGAGTGCTCATGTCAACGTGTCGACATTGAAAGACAAAACCCGAACACTGCTCGAGGTCAAATGAGATGCTGGAATTGCAACAAGCTAGAACACCTACAGCGACAATGCAGATCTCCACAGGTAAGCTGCCCACATAGCGCGAGAAAAAGGCCTACTGACAGGGATATCGTTTACCCTACCGGGCATGATTTGGGGATACATCAGTGTGGAAAGCGCGTAAGAACCAACTTTGCAGAGCAGAAGTCGGTTGATGAAATGAACGCCCCCAGGACCATTATCCAAGTTGCGCAAACGAAACGCTGCAACCAGAGTTTGACAGTGGAGACCGTCATCGCCAACAGAAAATGTGTGGCCACTATCGATACGGGTGCCACGGCCTCCATAATTAGAAGAGTCCTTGTCCAGACGTCCTGGCTACACAACACCATCTGGAACAGTCTGAAGGCAGCTACGGGAGAAGTAGCAAAAGTATACGGAGAGGTACTTCTGAAGATAGAACTGGCAGGGCTGACCTTCGCACATGCATTCTTGGTAGCTGACATATGCGACGACTGCATACTAGGTGTGGATTTTATGAAGGCACATGAAGTAGTCCTAGACTTTCGAACGCAGGTGTTAAGGTATTCAATCGTCGAGATTCCAATGGTGTACGGAAACGAGAATGCTGTAAACCTTCGGACGATCATAAGCAGTGATAAAATTCTCCGGCCATCTTCAAAAAGAGCGCATCCTAGGTGTTTGAACGGTAAGAAGGACGAAAGAATTTCTGTTCAGAGACTAAGGGCTGAACCTGTAAAGGGTTGGACTGCGGAAGAACTTCGTAATGCCCAAAAGGAAGATCCTGACATCGAGCCCATTCTTGTATGGAAGGAATCTATGAATAAGCCGAATGCAAGAGACATCTCCGACAGAAGTCCTACCTTAAAGGCATACTGGGCGCAGTGGGACTCTCTTCATGTAAAAGATGGTGTTTTGTGGAGAAAATGGGAAATGCCGAATGGAAGATCCTTTAAGATGCAGCTTGTGGTGCCACGGTCGAAAGTGCAGGAGATTTTAAGGTAAATGCACGATGAAGAATCCGGCGGGCACTTAGGAATCAACAAGACACGGAAAAAGGTACGGGTACGTTTTTATTGGTTAACTGTAAGAAAAGATGTCGAGAGATGGTGTCGAAAGTGCACCACGTGCAAAGCTGGTAGAGGACCCAAAGTCAAGGCAAGCGCTAAGATGCACCAGAACAAAGTGAGCGCCCCGATTAAAAGGATCAACGACACACACCAAAGAACCCAAAGCAATATAAACATTGCGAGTGACCGCATGAAGACCAGATACGATGCGAGAGCAACAGCACCTGAATTCAATGAGGGAGATGTGGTATGGCTTTATAACCCACATCGCAGAAAAGGAGAATCGCCCAAGCTTCAGCAGGACTGGGAAGGCCCTGCCAAGTAGTTACGCGCATTAATGACGTCGTTTTCCGAATCCAACGAGGACCAAGAGCAAAAATGAAAATTGTCCATTTGGATCGACTGCATCGTTACCACGGAAACAATGATGATGTGCTTGTTCGGGACGAACAAAACTAAGAGGGGGACAATGTGATGTGGCAACAAGTTTAGATATTCGGAGGATACATTTTGTAAACTAACGACATCTGTTGGATTCATTGTGTACAACAACCACCATTTATTGTGTACAACAACCATGCCCCTAGAAGTATACTACATATTTGCAATATGTTTTAACTGAGTACTAAATCGAACTTGAAGTACTAATTCGAGACTCGAATTAGTACCGAAAGCTTAGATTGTGCCATAACCAGACAGAAGCTTCCAGAAGCTTGTAAACTTGTATAAATACAAGAGTAGATTGCATTGAAAGTTCAGTTTATTTTCGAAAGTCGAATTGTTAACTACTGGAAGCGTTTGTAAAAAGTGATTGAATTGAGATTAAATAAAAAGTGATGAATTATAAAAACGTATTTGAATTGTGAATAAGTGGAATAAGTTATATTTGGTGTTATTTAAACTGAAAGACGTTGTGTTTCATAGAATAAAGAGATTTGTTGTATTATTTTGGAATTTCTATTGAGTTTTATTTATCGAACCTCAGGCCAAAATATCACAATATCTTATACTTCAAAAGAAAAATGTTTGATTAAGAAATGCCCAACTTATTAGCCCCACTGTATGTTCTTTTTCTTTTTTATCACAGAACTCAAATCTGTCAAGAACCTGTTTTAAAGCTTTATGCTGATAAATCAAGTTTCTGTTTTTTTTAACAAATCAAAATAAACATTAGGTATTTTTGTATGGTTCTTCAATGATTAACGAGGCATTTACCATGTTATTCACATTCCCACAACCAATTGCATGACCCCAAAACATACCTGTTTTCACCTCTTCCAAACTTGGAACAAACAATTGCTTTTCTTCATAGGAAATATCATTTACATTCAAAGCCGACATGATGATTATCTAATAAAACTAAAATCACTGCTCACGCTGAACTTACAAAAATCAATAATTAATCGCAACACTAGAGATCAATTAATATTAAACTTTAACCAAACTATAACAACTTTGTCCAGTAGAAGTACTAGGTACTTGGGTGAATGGCGACTAAACAGAAATGCTGGCGCAATTTCAACGTAAGTAGTCAGCTGTTATAGAACGTTTGCGATTATTCTAAGCTCACTTTATAGGGTGAATCATACCAGCCAAAACGAAAATTATATTTCCGATCTGATTTGATTATGTTGACCATTTTAATTTTTATTTGTAAATTTAATATTTTGATCCACTTCTTACATTAAAAAAAATCAATTTACACTAACAAAACTTATCAGGTAAAATTGAATAGAAGGCATAAAAAGAGTTTTTAAATATGACCTACTTAAGAAATAGGGTATGCTTTTCCAGTGATCCTACATAATTTTAAGTCTTCTTATATGATATATTTTAAGGAGACACATACGTTTATTTTTTTTTTTTGTTTGATAAGATGTACAAATAAAAAGATTTGTAATCTACGGAACAAACATCTCACGGCAGTTTAGGGGAAGAAAACTTATTTTTGTCGAAAAAAAAACATTTTGATGAGATAAGATTTCTAGGTTAATCAAAAAACTAACTATTTTGTTACAAAAAAATATAGATTTGTGCAAAAAAAGATGATTGTGTGACGAAAAATTAAATAACCGTCTGGTGAATTCCCACTCTAACATGAATTCCTGGTACTGTGATCCCATATTACCATTTGTGACGGCACTAAATCCCGAAAAAAAATGCCGGCAAACGAAATTCGGCCGATTTTACTACCTTTTTACTTTTTGCGGCTTCTAACTTTTAATTACCTACTATTTCAGATTTCAAGATTTTTGATGGAACATACATAAATAGAATACGGCCATTGTTGAAGTTAGGTCTTCAACAGCACACTAGTTCCGATTTGGTTGTGTTGATCCAGATTTCGTGTAGTATTCGAAGTCTGAAAATGTGGTTTTCGTTGTTTTAAATGCTATAATATACTGTTTCCACGAGGCATATATTAGCGAATGATCCGCAAAGTAGAGGTCCTTGGGATCAACTTCAGTGAGCTATTTAAATTCAATCCGCTCTCCAGGGAAAGCTGAAGTAAGTGTACACCCAATACATTCACAAATCCGCTGGGCCGGATAGTATCCCCGCTATTGTTCTAAAGACAGAGGTGTTCTTCAACGCTGGCAAAACCATTGCGTAAGCTTTTCCATTTGTTCCATTCCTCTGGGCTCTTTTCGAGTGAATGGAAAACAGCATTTGTCCATCCAATCCCTAAAAAAGGCGATTTTTCTGATTAATTTTCAGCTTAAGAAATATCTCGAAGAACGGTAGCTTCTTTATGACCGGCAGTACGGCTTTCGTAGCAACAGGTCCACTGGTGATTTGATGGTTTATCTCACCGAAAAGTGGAATCAATCTCTTCACCGTTTTGGTGAAAGTAAGATTATTGCACTTGATATTTCTAAGGCATTTGATAGGGTTTTGGCATCAAGCCCTTTTATAGAAAATGCGCGCATTTGGACTCGACGAATCTCTTCTTCGTTGAATTAGTAATTACCTTTCGAACCGGTCAATACAAGTTGTGTTGGACGATTTCAAGTCTGATACTCACAAAATAAATGCTGGTGTACCCCAGGGCTCTGTTTTATCTCCAACCCTCTTCCTCAGTTTTATGAACGACTTATTATCTGAAACTACTAATCAAATAAATTGTTTCGCTGACGACAGCCCTCTCAGCTTTTCATATTCGTTTTCAGACTCTCATCCATGTGCTTCGGATGTGGAACTGCAACGGCAGCGTATGATTAGTTCATTAAATTCTGATCTTAACAGCATTGTACATACAATGAGGAATAAGAGAAATCGTAAAGAATTTAATGCTTCAAAAACTCAAATGTTGTTTTTTCTCGTTA
Organism: Platycheirus rosarum; assembly: GCA_963971375.1. Taxonomy (NCBI): domain Eukaryota; kingdom Metazoa; phylum Arthropoda; class Insecta; order Diptera; family Syrphidae; genus Platycheirus; species Platycheirus rosarum. The sequence continues at coordinate 26,132,171 of OZ020510.1, read as the reverse complement.
AAACGAAAAATACCCCCAATGCCACTATCGATGAGTGGCACGTGGCACTTGTATCGAAGAAACAGAACACCTATCAGTTCTCGGTACTCGGTATGTGCATTGCAGACCACCTTCTGTAAAACGACCACATATTGGACGTCGCTAAAAATGCTGCCAGGTGTCTAGGTTTCCTTCGGATATGCAAGAAATTTTTCACCCCTTCTGATCTGGCTACAGTCTATAAAGCGTATATTCGTCCAAAACTTCAGTATAATTCCCAATTTGGGCAGGTGCTCCAATTACACACTTGAGTTTCTTAGACAGAACACAAAAGAGATTTGAAAATGATAGGCGACCGAACAATAACATCTCTTGAGCACCGACGTAATGTTTCGCGGCTTTTCTTTATTTTACCGTTATTTTTACAACCAATGCTCTAGCGAAATAGCCAGCTGCATTCCTCCCCTGAAACGATTCAACAGTAATACTCGTGCTGCTAGGAATGCCCATCAGTTCACCCTTAAGCCCAATTTCGGACGTACCGTGAAATATATGGATTCTTTTTTAGCCGAACAACACGAATTTGGAATAGTTTACCGCGCGAGATTTTCCCTTCCTATTTTGATCTGCAAACATTCAAAACCAATGTTAATCGACACCTCCTATCAGTGTCGCAGTGTTCTACAAGGGAAACAACTAGTCCCTTGTGCGCGCGTTAATTATAAAAAAAAAAACATTACAAGGTTAGCCAAAATCCCTTTTGCGCGGTTTTTCCGTGTGGTTCACCATCTCCAACACAGCGATGAACCAGCTCCAATTCTTCAAAAGGAAGATTCTAAGGATGTGCACCGGACTTGTCTTCAATCACCAACAAAAAAACAGTGCAAAGTGGACCATATGACAACTAAGTGCTCAAATGTTTCTTAATTAAATCGGAGCTCTGATGAAACTCCACTCAGAGCGTAATCGACTCAGGCTCTACTCAGATCTTTAAAAGAAAAACGCCTGTAGTAGCAACTTTTTTTAATAGATTTCGTATAATGTTGCCGGAACCGTTGTTGGGATTGGGACCTCTTTTTCTACTTTTATAAAAAGCACTATAGTCTTCTTGTTGACTCCCAGACAAAGCCAAAACAACGCAAACGTTCAGAGTCCGAATCTTCGAACCCCAATAACAACACACCAATATTTGTTATTTCTTATAAATAATTCTTATTTACTCTTATTATTATCACGATTATAATATTTCACTTTGTTTTTTTTTTTTTAGAAATTTGATACTTATTTTATTTTATTTCATTTAAATTAACTTGCATACTTAAAGGTCAATATCTTTGAAAGAAGGAATACAAAACTTTTTCGCCTTTGTATGTCGAAATACAAATTATTTGTTTTATAGAGAAAGAAGAAAGAAAAAAATATATAAAACTAAACAAGTTTCAGTTTAAGTCTAAGTTAATATAATGATGATTGAGGTCTTTGCACTTTCTTATGAATTGATTCATTTCATGTCATTAACATAGGCGTCAAGTTCAGCATCGAGTTCCTCTGCTGTCGGCGCTGGTGCTTTAGGATTTGCATTACGTCGTCCTCCTGCGCCTGCTCCCGATCGTGGACCTCCACCACCGCCTCGTCTAGGTCCTCCTAGAAGAAATATAATACAAATTATACAATTGATATGCTTTGAAATGAACATTGTAAATTTGAATGTTTGTTCCGCAATCACGCTTCAACGGCTCAATGGATTTGGATGAAATTTAGGAGGGAGATGGAAGAGGTGTCGGATTGAAAAATAGACTACTTTGTATGCCCGGTTCCTGTGAGAGGCTTAAATGTGAAATGATGTTGGGCTGAACGTTTGCTGAATTCGTAAGCTTGGTAGATGAAAGAGTAATAAGATTTTTCTTGAGGCTTTATATAAAAAAAATTAAAACAAACTTCAAGCTTGGAGGAGCAAGAAAGGAAGGAAGGAGTTAAATAAAAAGAGAACTTTACAATCAGGGAAGTTAATCAGACACAGTAAAAATTGATACTTTACCTGAACCACCTCGACGGGGGTTTCCTGGTCCACTTTGGGGTCTTGTTCTAATGGGGCCGCTGGCCAATCGAGGTTTGCTTACTGGCGATGGCACTTCAGATGTAGCGAGCTGGATATTCATTGGACGACCATCCAACGGAACTCCATTGTACTGTTTCATTGCTTTAACCGCATCGGCCCTTCTCTCAAAAACCACATCGGCCGTTCCTGTGAATAGACAAAATCCAAAATTAGCATCACATCCATGTCGAAGATTCGTTCCACTCTTTTGAAACCAATTTATATTATGTATATACCCAGGGAACGTCCAGATCTGTCATAATGCACCGAAGCGCTCTTCAGTGGTCCGAAATCAGCAAACAATTCATGGATATCCGATTCCGATACTCCGTAATCCAAATTCGAAACAAGCAACTTCGCAGGTCCTCCACTAACACCATTTGGGGATTTCAAACCAATTCCGCGTTTAGGTCCATCGTACATATCGTGTTTCCAAGCGCTGTTAACATCACCCTAAAATTTGAGAGGTTGGATTTGTTGATGCATTTTTCTTTCCATTTTCATTCCCTGCCAACAACAGACTGTCATCACACCGTCGCTTATAAATGATTAATTTGTTTGGATTTTTGTGTTTTGCGCAAAGTAGAGCAGGAAGAGTGTTGAGTATCAAAACAATATTTTATTTTGCGAGCGTGATTTTACTTTTAGCTTTAAATGTAGGAGGGAAAGGAGATTATTCAATCTTTCTTGTATTTTCTGATGAAATCTATGCTTCATTTGGGGGGAAACTGTGCCCTTCTATCAACTTTCAATAATGAGGCTTGCAGCAAAAATTTAATTATAAAATATATTTTTGTTCGGACAAAAATATGGAACGTGCAATTTTTTGATATTTTTCCACGTTCGCGCGCTGAATGCGACCACCGATTTGGACCGCCATTTTTTCTTCGCTTTGCTGAACTCTACACGGCACTGCGACGAATTGATGTACAAAAAAAAATTAAATACATATTTTGTACATCTTTTTGCAGATTCCCAAATTGAAAATCACACAAACTATCATTTTTTAACCATTTAAGCTAGGTATTCAAACAAACAAAATTTCTTTTTTATAAAATAACTTAAATTGAGTCACTCAGCTTGACGAACAAGCTGTTATGGTGGAGAAAATATCTATGCCCAAACGGGGCTACACCGCCATTTTGTATTTCTCTCTTTTCACTTTTAATGTGAAATACATTTTTTTTTTATTTAATAATTATTTTTTTCAAGTCCATCGTTTTTTTTTATTACCCTGGGAAAGTTAGATTTTTGAATGCCGCCACGATTTCTGCCCTTGAGAATAGTGTTGCTTCCTCCGCTTCGAATGGGTCGACCTCCTTTGCGAATTGGTCTTCCTCCGCCAGCACTAGCACCTCCGCGACGTTGACCATCATTTCGACGCACTTTTAGATTATTTGTTGATTTGATAATATCATCTAAACTCATTTCAATTTTATCGACCATTTTGATAATTTTGTTTGTTTAATGTCTTTTTCTTTATATTTTCTCTATTTTGCCAACACAACGCACACGATTATAAGCCCACGAACAGATTTCCACAAAAGCCTTTTGCAAACTGAAACTGAAACTGAAACTGAAACTGCAACTGGCTTTGCGAAGGAGACAAGGAGAGAGATGATTATGTATTCTTTCTGAATAGAAACTTAACGAAACAATTAATTATGACGGTTGCTGAATGAAAGTATTCTGTGCAAAGAATTATAATTAGATATGACAAAAAGTATAAAGAAGGTGGCATATGAATCTTCGCATTGGCAAAAGAAGAATGAAAGATAGTGAGAACAGGAGAGTGCTATCATTTGTAATATTAGGGGTCATGGACTTATTATGCATGGACTGCTAGTCTAATGTCAGCTTCATACAACAATTGTTAAAAAAATGTCGCCAACATTGAGAATGCGATGCTAGCTCTCCTGAACTCACTTCCGTCAAAACGTCATTCAAAACGTCGCATTTACCGGTAAAATATAACTGACACTTTTGAATTCCTTCCATATAAGTTCCTGGACAACTTCCTTTTTCTATTGGTTTGCGTTTAAGATCAACGTTCCTTTTTATTTATTTCTTCTAACTATTTGTTCATTAATAATGATAAAAGACAAAGTTAATAAAAATCTAGACAGAATGGTCAGAGGTGTGTCAACAACAAAAAAAACATTTGTTTAAAAAACATTTCTGAAATGTTTCCCCTTTGCTTAAAAATCATTTCCGAAGCATTTCAGAAATTTCTGAAACATTTCCTAAATGTTTATTTGTTTCCCATTGTATGTATCCAGTTCATCACTTCAAAAATGCAAAATAGGAGCAATCGCGTTTTGTCATCGTGAACAAAACACAAACAAATAAAAACAACAAAACCTGTCAACTAGACTAAAATGCATGAAAATAAAGAAAGAAAGTTCGGAAGGGGAAACAGATAGATATATCAAAACATTTCAGAAAGAAAAAAAACATTCTGAAATGTTTAAAAAAAATGTTTCTTTGGTGTGGACACACCTTAAGGCTTTTTGTTAAGTTTGCAGTATGGCAGTCCAAAATCGCAACAAAGTTTAGGTTCTAAAGATTTTACGAACTTGTAATTTTCCAAGCTAATTTCAATAAATCCATGTACGTTTTTTCGTATATATTACTTGGTGGATTAATTGTGGGATATTCTAAAAAAACAAGGGGAGAAAAAAGGAAACATGCCAACGTGGGAAAACCTGCTGTCAATTACTGGATGAAATGTCAAAATTGAGGTTTATTTTTTTTCCCGCTACTCAGGAGGGCTAGTGTCACCCAAAATAACTGAGACTAAAATGGAACTAACTTGAGGTAGGCAACTAGCAGTCCATGCCTAATCCAATCTGAAGGATACAAATGTGAGCGAATTATTTGCCTACGTTCACGAACGTAACTTTTGGGTAGGTTACCTTGCTTGTGTTTGGGATTTTTTGTGAACGAACAAATCCAACAACCAAATAGGTTACCTCTCAAAATTCGAAGCAAAAGAGAAACACAGTCACGTATTGAGAAAAGTATTCAGCAAATTTTAGGATACCTTTGGATTTTCTTTCTGTTTCCATATGTTCTTCAATCAGCTGGCAAACAGCTGTTTTTAATCATGCACAAAAAAACCCAAGCACAAGCAAGGTAACCAACCCTAAAGTTATGTTCTTGAACGTACGCAATTTCTGTCAAAACTTACTACATTTGCACAACCAGTTGATTTCGTGGTCAGCTGTTCCATACGATACCAAAGTATACCAGAAATTTATCGCTACTTGTGTTTCGATTTGGAAGTCATGTTTCGTTTTTTGTTGTGGTCATCAGCTGTTGATTAGCTGTCTTTTTACACGTATTACAACAACAATGCGCTGCTTCGATTTCGAACCTATGAGATACCGAACGCACCCAATGCGTTCTATAAGCACTGTGCTTTCAAATATTCAAACTATAATACCGACTTAATAATTTCATGTAAAGTTTTGAACAATTTGAAAGCGTTTGTTTTTGTTTCTGCAAATTCAACTTTGTAGTCTGAAAAAACGTTATCTCAATCCTGAAATTTATAAATTTAGGATAAGCAACAATACAAGAATGGCTAAGCAGAAAACCAAAAACAATGTTTCAAAGAACCTATAGTTGTTTGGGTAAATGATTATAGATGGGTGAATTTTCCAAAGGTAAGACAAATAGCACTGATGGAAATACATACATTTTTTTAAATTATTGTACATCATTGACATTATGTATAATACATCATCATTGAATTAGAAAAAACTAGATGTTCTCTTACAATTTTGAAGAAATTGTTCCTCCATTATATTTTCTATACACACTCCTCCAAAACTCTACCCGTTCACCATCAGGATTGTCTATCATTTTTTGATTCTCGTCAATAATGAATGACTTCAGATTAAACTTCTCATCTTCTTTTATCTTCGAGACAGGCTCCCAGACACAATCAAATATTTCACTGCCATCAATATCCGGAGTCGGATTACCATACTTGGCAAAGTTAGCCCAAAGTCTGCACATTATCTTTACCATCTTTGTGTCTTTATCCTCCCATGGCTCGTCTGCCAGAACAGATTGAAACAAATAAAACAACTCATCACCATGACAAGAACCTGTCAGGTGCTCAAAATGGTATAGTTTTTTATAAAAACCTAAATTCCCTACGTAGTCAAATCGATAAAAGTACAACGGCGATGTGTGCTGCTTCCTGGAGTGCATTTCGGCTGCCAAATGTGCGTCAATGATAAAATTGAAGTCACTTAAAAGATCCTTAAAACTATTCAAGGTATTCTTCCTCAATGGTGCTCCTCCCATGTAGAAATCTCGTATTTTCTTGGCTAAATATTGACTCTCTGGGTCATCTTTATGTAGATTTATGTTAGTTGGTATAAGTCTCGCCAAGTCTTTGTCAAAATCATTTAGTTTTTTTATTGCATTAGATAGCATTAGTAATCCTTCCCCGGAATTATAGCCCATCATCAGGGGTATGTCAATGGAATTGTTTTCATTTAATGATTCCAATGGTTCTTTGGTCACCAAGGCCTCAGGACTCTCAGCCTCAACAACTGGCCCGAATGGCATTGGTAAATTTCGACGACGTTCGTCAGGCGTCATAACTGCGAACATAAGTTTCCAGAAGTCACCTAATTCTCCATGATTCTTTAAAAACTTGACGTTTTCCAATGTGTCGTCAGAGTTAAAACCCATTGCCTTAGCCAAAAGCAACGATTTATGCGGTAGGTTTGTTTTCATGGCCCAAGGCATGTTAGCTGTGCCACTTTGTACGATTGCTTTGTGAAAAAGCTTCCTGGAACTTTCTGACAAATAGTGTACATGTACACTTGAACCACCAGCACTCTCGCCAAACAGAGTCACATTCATTGGATTTCCATTGAATTGAGATATGTTCTCCTTAACCCATTCCAACGCAAGACGCTGGTCTTTCAAGCCAGCATTTCCAGGTATATTTGCTTCTGGTATGGAGAGGAAACCCAATGGACCCAGACGATAGTTTAACGTGACCACTACGACTCCTTCCTGCATTAAGTAAAGGGGTGTATATCTAGACGATTTGTATTACCACGTTACCCATACCACCAAACAAACTTACAGATTGCTGTTCCCACTGCCAAACATATAGCCACCGCCATGAATAAATACCATTACTGGCAAAGGCTCATTTGTGTGTGTTCTCGGTGTGTAGATGTTAAGAAACAGACAGTTTTCTGACCCACACTGTTCACCTGACATGGGGTCTTTCTGAAAACTTACGTCACCTTCTTGTGTGCAGTTGATTTCTGGCTTGGAAAAACTATCTAGTGGTTGTGGAGCCTATGGAAACAAGATCTTAATCGAAATGAATTCTAATATATTTCTAAAAATAAGTCTCACTTGGAATCTTAACTCTTTCAATGGAGGAACTGCGTATGGAATTCCCTTGAAGTAGTAATATTGTGATCCATTTGGCAGCGAAGATTCACCACCAATAATTGTGCCTTGCTTGACTTGAACCTTGTTTTGTGACACCATTTCTGCGAATGACTGAAAATGATTTTTATAAAGCGATTGTTTATTTCAACGTCAACACAATGACTAACCTGGTTGCAGATAAGCCGTGATAACTTTGACACGCGTGAAAGTATGTTCTGCTGTGTTGACAACATAATTGAAATCTTGGATAAATGACCACAGATTTTACGGGACAAACAAAACAAAAATGTTAACAGACCTTAGGATCTCTTGGGGAAATATTACCTGCTAGACAAACATTAGAAAAGTAGACAAAACAGTATTTAAATCAATGTATGGCGTAAATGACCTACATAATTCTAGTCGGACTTTGGAATTTAAACTAGATTAATAGCGTTTTCAGTTGGTAAACTGGAAGATTCTAATTTTGCCGAATTCAATTGGAGAAATACTTTTCTGCGATTCTTAGAAGAAAATTATCGAACCAAATGTGAATTAATGGTTTGACTTGAACTGTAAAGAGGCTATCAAGCAAGATAAGAGGAGTAAGTTTCCGGTGTTATAAAGCCAATTCTTCGGAGGGAAAGCGGAAGAAGTTCAAACAAGCTAGAATGACCTGTTATACTCTCATTCAAAGATTCAAGGATCCATATGAAGAAAAATGAAGGCAAAAAATATTTCAATGTCCGAAAGGTAGTAACGTTTTCGGTTCCGACGCCTGTTCACAATGGTGTGGTCAGCTCCAAGCTAAAGCTGATTTATTTCTAACACAGTTTGGCTCCTTCTATACTTAAGAGCATAAATAAAATAAAATAAAAGGCACGACTGTGTCGCACGTACCTGCTCCTATGTGCTAATCCTTTTTAAGTGCAGGCGTCTTTTTGACAAAGATTTAATTTTAATGTTTTTGTTTTTTTTTGACGTGCAACTTCTTTAGGGTTGTTGTGGTTTGAAGCTCGAACGAACATGCGTCACGACAAAGGGATAAACATATAAATATATAGGATTGTTAGCTTTTGCAGTTTTTTAGTGTATTATCTTTCCACTTGTTGTTTACTGTTTATAATATAATTTGCTAATAGAAAGACTTTTTTCAGTTTAATTTTCATTTTGGTATGGAAAAATTTGAACAACTGGCATAAAGATTCATGGAAATCAGCAGTAGGGCAATAATGCTAGGTATAGGGACCTATATAGGTCCCAATAACAATAATTTACTTTTTGAAATCAAAATAATTAAAATAGCTTAATTATGTTTGATGGATCGATAAACGTATGGTGTGGGTGGGTATTAATGGAACTTATTAAGGGTATTAGGTACCTATAATAAGGTTGGGAGGAAGGCAGGTATTAAAATTAAGATACACATTCCAACTACTGCTAAGCGAGTGGGTATAGACAATATTAGAAGTTAACACAGTGGTTTTGTTTATTTATAGGCAGGTGTAAAATTTTGTTTTCTTGATTGAAATTTTTGCATTCAGTAGTAATCGAATAGCTTTTCATTTGTTAGTTGTTTTTGTGTGTTTATCATAGGCTTTCTTATTTATTCTGTGTGCTTTTATGATGATGAAATGCTTTAAAATACGTAGGTATGTATGTAGGTTGTCACCTTCTTTTATTTGAATAATAGATCCGAGCAATATTAAATAAAATTTTGGGGAAAATATTTAACGAATACAATTTGTATGAAATAAAAAAAAAACACTATTCATAACGTTTTTTGGAAAAAATGTTGTAAGCCATCTTATTTCTTTTGCTGTTTTCTATTTGATGAATTTTTCATTTCAAAATCGTTCGACCATTTTTTTCAAAAAAATGTTTTTTTTTATATACATATTTTAATTTTTTTGAGTATGTCAATTTAAAGAAATCTATAGTTTATACTAGGAGAAAAATTAAAAAAAAAATCTATAGATTTGTTTTCAAAATATTCAAAAAACAAAATATTTTTTTTTAAAAAATATTAAAAATTCAAAAAAAAGTTTTTGAAAATTTTAATTGGCAATATTTTTTAAATCATAAAACACTACATATTTTGAAAATTTCATCAAAATCCGTCAATTAGTTAAATTTCATCATCATAAAAGAACACAGAATAAATATGGAAGCCTATGATTAACAAACAAAAACAACTAACAAATAAAAAACTATTCGATTACTACTAAATGCAAAAATTTCAATTAAGAAAACAAAAGCTTACACCTGCCCCTAAATAAACAAAACCACTGTGTTAACTTTTAATACTGTCTCTTTACCCGCTCGCTTAAAAGTAGTTGGAATGTGTATCTTAATTTTAGTACCTACCTTCCTCCCAACCTTATTATAGGTACCTAATACCCTTAATAAGTTCCATTAATATCTACCCACACCATACGTTTATCGATCCATCAAACATAATTAAGCTATTTTAATTATTTTGATTTCAAAAAGTAAATTATTGTTATTGGACCTATATAGGTCCCTATACCTAGCATTATTGCCCTACTGCTGATTCCCACGAATCTTTATACCAGTTGTTCAATTTTTTCCATACCAAAATGAAAATTAAACTGAAAAAAATTCTTTATATCTTTCTATTAGCAAATTATATTATAAACAGTAAACAACAAGAGTGTAAAGATAATACACTAAAAAACTGCAAAAGCTAACAATCCTTTATATTTATGTGTTTATCCCTTTGTCGTGACGCATGTTCGTTCGAGCTTTAAACCACAACGACCCTAAAGAAGTTGCACGTCAAAAAAAAAAACAAAAACATTAAAATTAAATCTTTGTGAAAAAGACGCCTGCACTTAAAAAAAGATTAGCACATTGGAGCAAGTACGTGCGACCCAGTTGTGCCTTTTATCTTTTCAACATCATACTTGAAAGAAAGCACACATTTTCCTCATCTCGATATACACAAAGGGACTTGGCGACACCCAGATCAAAGAACCGTCAACCAGATTGATCACGTTGCGATCGATGCAAGACACGCCTCCAGTATCTTGGATGTTCGCACTTTCCGTGCAGCTAACATCGATTCGGATCACTACCTTGTTGCAGCAAAGGTAAAAATACGAATAACCCGAACACCACAACAACGGAGTAATACTGTGAATATCCCGTAACCTCTCAAGAAATCCAGTACCGCCAGCATCAAGTGCCGAAGACCAGTGGCAACACTGCCAACAAGCCATCAGAGATGCCGCAACTGATGTGCTAGGTGTCACCAGACCACCACCACGAAACCTCTGGTTCCATGACGAATGCAGGCAGGCCCATGCAGCCAAACAAGAGGCATATAAAGCGGCGCTGCAAAGAAAGACGAGAGCTGCTCGCGAGCTCTACGAACAGAAAAGACGGGATGAACACCGGTTTCTCCAAAAGAAAAAGAGAGAGCATGAGAAGCGGGCGATCTAAGATATTGGGAGATGCTACTCCAAGAACAACGTGCGGAAGTTTTAACAACAGGTAAAAAGAACGTGCCAAGGAAAAAAACCCGCACAGAAGCCTGTAGAGATAGGAATGGAAGCCTCGTAGTAGAGTCACAGTCGGTGCTGAGTACATGGAAGTACCATTTCTGCAGACTGTTAAATGGCGATTAAGACCAAAATCCCGCGGTCAGGCTGAATGACCATTCAACATGGACGATGACAGATAAAACTTCCGTCCACCTGACCAAAATGAAGTAAGAATAGCAATATCTAAACTAAAAGAAACAACAAAGCTGCTGGACCCGACGGACTACCCGCCGAACTTTTTAAAGCGGCCGGAGATGACCTGGTGGAGTGCACACACCAACTCATCTCTAAAATTTGGTCCGGAATAGAACCTCAGCATCGTTTGCCCGATCCACAAGAAAGGAGACCCTCTACACTGCGCCAACTATAGAGGAATAAGTCCTCTCTGCCGTACTATGTGAACGCCTGAAACCTTTTGTCAGCAACCTGATTGGCCCCTATCAGTGTGGTTTCAGACCAGGAAAGTCCACAATCGATCAAATGTTCACTCTAGGAGATCCTGGAAACTACCAAAGAATTCCAAATCGATACCCACCATCTCTATATCGATTTTAAGGCCGCGTACGATAGCATTTATAGAGACGAGCTATACAGAGCCATGACTGGTTTTGGCATCCCAACAAAACTCGTCCGACTGTGCAGGATGACGATGGAAAACTGTCGCTGCTCCGTCAAGGATGGTACTGACCTCACAGAAGCTTTTGACGTAAGAAAGGATTCCGACAAGGTGATGCGCTATCGTGCGATTTCTTCAACTTAATACTTGAAAAAATTATAAGAAACTCATTGTAGTGGGACAATTTTTTCCCAGTCTGCAATTGTTAGCATACGCATAGACATCATTGGCAGAACTCGGCGAGCTGTCACTGGAACGTTTGCTAGCATTGAAGCTGAAGCGGCTAAGATGGGACAGCGGCGGATTTCACAAAACATCACAATAGACAGGTACAACTTTGAGGTAGTTAGGGACTTTGTGTACCTCGGATCCGCTATAACATCTGACAACAACATCTCGTCAGAAATAAAGCGAAGAATTACTCTTGCCAATTGCTGTTTCTATGGGCTAGGAAGGCAGTTGAGAAGCAAACCCCTCTCTCGAAAGACAAAGGAGACTGTATAAGACCCTAAACATCCCAGTCCTGCTCTATGGCGCCGAGGCATGGACTTTATCTAAAGCGGATGAAGATATCCTTAGTCGTTTCGAGCGTAAGATTCTTCGGAGGATTTTTGGCTCTATCTGCGTTAACGGGCTTTGGAGGAGAAGGTTCAACCAAGAACTATACGAGCTGTACAGCGACATTGACCTGGTCAAAAAAAATACGCATATCACGTTTAAGATGGCTAGGTCATGTAGAGCGAATGGACATCAATGCTCCGGCTCGCAGGATCTTCGATTCCATCCCAGAGGGTAGACGCAGTCAAGAAAGACCTCGCCTTAGGTGGCGCGCTCAAGTGGAGGACGACCTCAACCAACTTGGAGTGCGAAACTGGAGGCAGCTAGCCAAAGACTGAGTTGGCTGGAGAAGGATGTTGGTTGAGGCACAGGTTCGTCCCGAACCGTAGCGCCCCCTAAGTAAGTAAGAACTTGAAAGAATAGTGCAGATCTCTCACGTCAACACCAGGGGCACGATCTTTGAAAAGTCCGTCAAATAACTCCAATACGCCGACGATATTGACATAATCGGAAGAACACAGCGCTTTTGTGAGTATTGAGACGGAAGCATCAAAAAGAGACACCCAACATCGACTTTATTTTTTTTTTAGGTGGCCTCAATCAATGATCTATCACCACAGGACATACATAAGTAAAACGGGAGATTTGCTATCCAAGTTACTGATGACAAGTCGCTGTTCAAGTTCAGTAGTCGCTAAAATGCAGAAAAGAAGTAAACATTTGATTAAAAACAACTATAATTTCATTCGTTTGTACGTTTCAAAATAACCAAAAGAAAATTCTATTATTTAGACAACTTTCAAGCAACTGGTATTTTTAACATCCCGACTCTATGTGCTTTCCTTGAAACTCATGCCGTTTGTCTCTATCAATGGGGCTTTAAGTAAATGAATGAAAATGGTTACTATACGATATCATTTAATCGATGGGGAAAATACTAATTAAGTTAGTTCAAACGAAATGTTAGTAGATCAGAAAGCACAAGCAAGTAGTTATCGTCTCCCAAATTTTAATAATCTTATCCTTATCTACATATAATGAATACTCTTGTTCGAAAATGTTCAAAGAGGAAAGATAATTTCAAATTATTATTCATTTTAAACGTCATTGGGTAGTAAATTCATTATCAAAATGCATAAACAAAGATAAATACAATACAAGTTTGCACTCATGTAAACGTTCTGCGGTTCTCAGAATTTTTAAAGTGAGTAAGATTCGTGTAAGAAACAAAGCATTTTCATTTAAAGAACAACAAATCTAAAATCTTATCTAAATCAGTCTGATTTTTTTTTTATTCCAATCACGCAGTTTTAGCTTTTTCTCGCCTTCGGTAGGCCAAAATAAAAGTGTCTCAGTGCAATTAAGTCATTTGAAAAATGTCATCGCCAATAAAGGTCACCGTTAAGCAGGGAACAATTGTCGGTGGAACAGGTTGTCTACCAAATGGAAATCCATATTACTTTTTCAAAGGAATCCCATACGCTGAACCTCCTTTGGGAAATTTGAGATTCCAAGTAAGTTTCTTGATAGAATGAAGATAAACTAGTTAAAGATTTATTCTGACCCAACAGGCCCCTGTTGCATTGAAAAGTTTTTCTGTCCCAGAAATAGATTGCACCAAGGAAGGCAATGTATGTTTTCAACGAGATAGATATTCCGGACAATATTTCGGTTCAGAAGATTGCCTTTTTCTTAATGTGCACACACCTAAAATTAATGCTGATGTAGGTTTGCCCGTCATGGTTTACATACATGGAGGGGCTTTCATAGCCGGTTCTGGTAACAGTGAAAAGTAAGACCACAATTTTCTTAGTCACAGAATTCTGTTCCTAATCTTTGTTTTGTAGCTATAATCCACTTTATCTGATGCAAGAAAATGTGGTGGTAGTCACTTTTAACTACCGCCTTGGACCACTAGGATTTCTTTCATATCCCGAAGGGAATATACCCGGCAATGCTGCACTTAAGGATCAAGTAAATAAAAGTTATGGATATACTGTTCGGTTCAATAGAATTTCCTCCTTCTTAGCGTCTTGTGTTAGAATGGGTTAAAGAAAATATTGCTAAATTCAGTGGAGATGCCAACAATGTCACGCTCTTTGGCGAAAGTGCTGGTGGAGTGTGCGCCCATCTGCATGTCTTGTCAGAAAGATCGCGGAAACTTTTTCACAAAGCGATTTTGCAAAGTGGTTTGGGTAACATGATATGGACTACAGAAACTAAATCTTCTCACAAAACGAAAGAGTTAGCCAAATCATTCGGTTGCACAGCTAATGATCCTCTTGATGTGGCAAAATTCTTACAGGAATACCAAAACCTAGAGGACATTCTTAAACCTCTATTTGGACCACCTAAACTAGACGATATCATTTGTGGCCGCCCAGTGCCAGCCAGACCTGCTATCGAAGAGAACACTCCAGATGCAGTGTTCACTAAAGCGACTTTTGAATCCATGAAAGATAAGAATTCCATTGATATTCCTATCATTATTGGTTGCACCTCAGCAGAGGGAGTAGTTGTTCTGCCAGCCTTTATTGGAATGTTGGAACATTTAGAAAACGACTTACATTACTTCCTTCCCAGTGGTGATGGTTATTTGGAAAAATCCAAAGATCTGCAAGTGACCATTAAAGAATTTTATTTCAAAGAACAGAGTATAGGCAAAACAACTTTGAATCAGTTAAATGACCTCTTGACTGATTTCTTTTTCATGACGCATGCCAGAGAAGCAGCGGAAATTCATTCAATTAAGCAACATAAGTCGCCCTTGTATTTTTATCGTTTCGACTTTGTGGGAGAGTTAAATTTACATAAAAAGAAATATAAAATGGAAAGTATCATCAAAGGCGCTGGTCATGGTGATGAACTTGACTATATATTTCAATCGCCCAATGCTCCGGAACCATGGAATAAAAGGGAAAAGGAAATGGTTGAAACTATGTGTAGGATGTGGGCTAACTTCGCTAAATACAGTGATCCAACTCTGGGCAGTGAATGGATGCCTGTTAAGAAAATTCATGAAAAGGAAGAATTTATATTGCAGGCATTCATAATTGATGATACATGTAAAATGGTGGAAAACCCTTTTCAGGAGAGAATGGATTTTTGGATCAATCTGAAAAAGAGTATAAGAAATTTGGCGAATTCAACTTAAAAACAAAATATATAAGTATTTACTTGTTTTGTTTGAAATGTATAGGATTTTTTGTATTCTTTATACATAACCACCTACAATATTATGCTTTAACTAGAATAATCTTTAAAAAAGATCTGATTATACAAAATAAAACTTAGATCGTATGTATGTGTGCATATACATTTATTTTACCTTTTGTATAATTTATTTCAAGTTAAAGTAGTGCTAACGGTTTTAATAATCTCGCTGTAGTTTTTTTTATAAAAAATGAAAAGAGAGCACTAATGAAAGTAAAATATTTCTCTCACCTTACAATTTAAATCCGAGAAAATCAGTGTGTTCCAATTAATTTGTGCACAGAGATTCACAGCACAACATTTTTTAAAGAGTGTGGGTTATAATCTATCACATTGTATATGAACTGCTATAGTACTATCATGGTGACATGTGGACCGTGGCGCTCCAAGCGGCTCTAGGTAAAGTTAACTCGGTAAATTGAAAGAGGTGAACGCGGCGAACAAAGAGAATTTTAAGAGAATTTCTGTGAACATGTACTTTGCAGTTTGCAGTTTATCTTTATATACAACGATGCGAGTATAGATTTTTTTTTGCACAACTGGATTGCTTCCCACAAGTAGGGCGACGAGATGGCTAGTTAAAAGGAATGACAAAAAAAGAAGAAAAACTGGTTGATAAGTTTATTTTGAGTTTTATATTTTTTTCATATAAAACTTTCGAGAGTAGGTAGATATTTAGCTATGTACCTACATTCATACCTACATAATGTGTGTATCTACGTAGGTATACTTGTTATATTATCTTTGATAAAATGTTCAGCTAAATTCAGGTCGATCGGTCGGTCGTCGGTGAGGTAGATGGTTTGAGCGAGGGTGAGGGAGATACTGACAAGGAAAACTTAATAAGCACATGTGTATGCGTATTGTGTATATCCTGTCCGATCCGAAGAGGATCGACAATGATTTTATTTTTTTGTATTTTCATTTCATTGGCTTCGTTATCGTTGATGTTTAAGTTTATGCACAAGTAGCTTTGTTATTATAGGGACTATCAGTCAAGTTTAGGATTCATGAACATAAAAAAATTGTGATAATAATCAAACATTACATTACGATGATAATGAAATATATTTGAGTTACTGGCAAAATTCTGTCCGTCTATCTGTAGGTCTGTCTGTACGGATGTATTTTGGACTATAGCCTAAACGGGCCAATCGTCTTCAAATTTAGAACTTAAGGTTATTTTGACATTCTACAGAGGAGTTTTTTCAATTTTTACTTGCGATTATAGGGACTATAAGGCAAGTTTAGAATTCGTGAATATAAAAAAAAATTAGATAACAATGAAACATGACATTACTATCATAAAAAGTCATCGACAAAAAATGACTGTCTGTCTGTCAGTATGTATAACGAGCTGCAGCCTTGTTACAAGCCATCTTATTTCTTTTGCTGTTTTTTTTTATTTTATGAATTTTTCATTTCAAAATCGTTCGACCAGTTTTTTGAAAAACTTTTCGAAAACATATTTTAATTTTTTTTTGAGTATGTCAATTTAAAGAAATCTACAGTTTATACTAGGAGAACAAATTTAAAAAAAATCTTAAGTTTGAAATACCTAAGTTTTTTTCAAATTTTTCTGTAGATATTTAAAGGTTTAAAAATTAATATGATATAACAGACTTTTGGCTTTAAAAAGGTATAGCACATTATTTTAAATGTTGCTGTTATTTTTAAATATACCTATATAAATATATTTTAGTGTAAGATTACTTAGGCTGCTTACATTTTCCTGAATATCAATTTTGGTTGTAATCGGTTACTTAACCAGTTCTCAGGAAAGTCGATGCTAAAAAAAACTCCTATGGGTGGTACCAGTTTTAGCCCACCGTCATATTTTTTTTTTACCAAAATTGAATGCACATTGATTTTTTACATACAAAATTCTTGGAGCTGTTTTTGACCAAAATAAGCTTTTACTTGACGGTTATACCTACCTATCGCAAGTAGCGTAAATATTTCAGCTAAATAAACTAATATTCCAAATTTAAAGACGACTGGCAAAACCGTTTAGTAGACGGACAGAATTTTGCCAAGTGACTCAAATATGTTTCTCTATCATGTAATGTTATATTCGATTGTTATCTCAAATTTTTTTTCTGGTATTTTAGCAATTCTCTAGAATATTAGTTCAAAGAAATATTTTGGTTTAACTATAAATTTGTTTCCCGCGAGCTTAGCTGGGTAGGTCAACTAGTACCTATTATAAATATAAACCTCAAACAAACAAAAGATCTTTGTTACTATAAATCAATAATATATAATCAATCAATAATAATATAAATCAATTTACAAACAATTTTTGATTGAATTTCTGCACATAGTTCATTCAGATAGGTACCTACATATACAAATGTATGTATGTACCTATATGTATATGTAGGTACCTATCTAAATGGAAAGCAAAATTCAAAACTAAAATCCATCCACTGCAAGGACGTTTGTATCTTTGTATAAATATCTACAGCAAGAAGTAAGTTTAAGTAGTTTAAGTAAGGTTTAAAATCCAAAAATTAATTTTTTGAAGACGACAACCTTTATAATAGTAAACAAAATTGAAAATCCTAAAAAACTCAAATCAAAAGTCTGGTCAATGACATACGCATGTATAAATACTTATGTAAGAACCAGTTCTCATATTACATATTCCATATAAAAAAAACTAAACAATGAAAATGTTGGATCGTGTATAAATCCTTACAAAAAACTATTCGCCTCAACTAAGCGAAACCATTGTATATAAACTGCTAGCAGTTAGTTTATATACATATATGAATGAACAAAACAAGATACTGAATTATTCAGTGTTCTCCTGTTTTTTCTTCTTTTTCTTTTCTTCATAACAGTAAAAACCATGCTCTTAATTCTCTCTCACTCAAATAATATGTCCCTACACTTGCACTCCAAGCGGCTCTAGGTAAAAAGATTTTTTCTCGTTTCATGATAGTACTATAGGCAATGTATATACAAGGGCCCCGTTCGGTATCTCATAGAAGCGCTACCAAAGTATTGCATTGTTGTTGTAATACGTTTAAAAAGACAGCTGATCAACAGCTGATGACCATAAGCAGCTGTTGATCAGCTGTCTTTTTACACGTATTACAACAACAATGCAATACTTTGGTAGCGCTTCTATGAGATACCGAACGGGGCCAATGATCTATCAGAGACAGAAAATCTGCACAAACAGATGGAACGACTTTGGACAGAAAATTACAGAAACACATGCAGGACTGTGGGGCGTTGTTTTATTAACTATCGGTGACAATTGCTAACGATTGTTATGTTAACTATTAGTCGTTCCAAAATGCGAAATAGTTACAAATCGTATGACAGGAAAACATCGTTTCAAAATGCATTGTTTAAGTGTCAAATAGTTACGATTTGTAATTATTTCCAACTCATGTCCATGATATGAATTGAGATTGTTGATCTGTTAAAGTCAAAGTTCGTTTAGAATTCAAATCAAAATTCAAAATTCAAACATTTTTTTTTAATGGTGCTTAAAAATTAAAACGGATTTACAATGACTAAAAACATGATTTCATGTAACGATAATTCAAATAGAATTATTTTCGATCGCAAAATGTGTATTTTATTAAGTATTCATTTAGAGAAGTACTTTGATTTCTTTTTAAATATTTGTTTGACAGATTAACAATGTCTAACAATAAATCGTTCCAAAATGAAATCGTAATAATCCCAACAATGTCGAACAATGACATTTTAACTAAAATTCTTGCCACAACAACGAAAGTTAAAGATATATAAGAACGCCCTTCTGACATATTAAAATGTCAAATGTTTTTTTTTCTTCAATTTTCTATGTACAAATATTTTTGTAGTAGAAATTCACAGGGTGGGGAAATTTTTTACTCGTGATTTCTTTTCTGTGAAAAACTACGAAAAATTCACAAGATGGAACGACTTTGGACAGTTTTTCGGTGATTTTCGGAGAATTTCGCAGTTTTGCACAGCACAGCAATTGGAACAAATTTATAATTTTTGGCAGAAAATGGAACGTTCAATGTTGCATTACTTTCGGATTCAATAGCTACGGTGTTGTAGGAATACCAGGTTATATAACGGGTTGCGTAGGCAAGTGTACTGGTGTGCACATTTTTACCGCATTTGCAATTTCGGATACCCAAAATCCTATTTTTTTTTAACATACAAAATCATTACGAGTTCTTTCAAACAGAAAAGTATCAAACAAATCTTAGGATAACTCTCTGTTTCCACATGTTCTTCAGTTAGCCAAGTATCAGCTGTTTTTGATCATGCTTATGCATATGTTCACGAACTTATTCTTCGGATAGGTAACCTTTGCTTTTGTTGTATTTAGATAGGTTAAAAACAGTTGATTTCCAGCTGTTTGAAGAACACATGGAAATCAGTTGTTTTTAACCATGCTAATTACAACAAGAGCAAAGGTAACATACGAAGGATAAGTACGTGAACGTATGCTATGATTACGTACAAGGTTGCTGAGGTTTCTTACAAATTGTTGTAAAATATATTGTGCGTTTATTAATGCATAAAAAACCAATAGGTAACAAATTCTGTCAAAATGTACTATATTCGCCCAACCAGCTGATTTCTTGGTCAGCTATTCTCTGTCTCTACAATACCGGAGTATGTATACCAATAATTTAGCGCTATCTTGTGTCGATTTGGAAGTCATGGCGCAAAATTATAGACGCTTTGATACCAAACTGAAACAAATAAAATTTGCACTAACATTAAAAGTGTAGTTCTTCAATTATAGACGACTCAACAAATGATTTTCTCTTAGTGTGAAACTAGATTTTGGTTAACAGGAAAGCCCGCATTATCTTTTTAGTGGGAATATAAAAATTCTCTGAAAGAATGACATCTCGCTCTCACAAAACGCCATTTTGAATATAAAACTACACACAGTTATTGTGTGTGTGTGAATCTGATTTTTTTATAACCCCAAACGTTTTAAGTAGTGTGAAGTTAATGTATTAAAAATAGGTTGTCTATAATTTTACGCCATCAAATTACCACAACAACAACAACGTCCCCAATTAAAACAGCAATTAATTCAACCGAAAAGATACAAATTTGAACGCGGGCATTGCTAAAATAGAGCTGTTAAAGAACGCGATGCAAAATGAGAAAACATCCTAGTGTCAAAACACCGATTGACGGAACGAGTGTTCAAAAGGAAATAAACGAAATAAGCGGACTTCAAAATGTCCAATTGTAATGCTATTGTAACTGATGTTCCTGAATACTTCTGTCCTATTCTGTTCTGATCTGATCTTAAAAGCAATTATTAAATAATAAGGCATAAAGTTTGTTCGACGTTTGCATTTATGTAAACTTTTTTTCGCCCATTTATTAGCTCTGATCGATGTGCGTTCGGAGCGCGAGGGTGCTCTAAGATACTCTAGTTTTTTTTTTTGCAACAGCATAATATATATCTACAAAAACTTCTGGAGCCAGTTTTAAAAAACCTCCGAACTGTAAATACTTTAAAAGAGAATATTACACTGTACAACGAAATTGAAATTCAGTCATGCCAAAAAATACATAAATAATTTCACAGTTAACTCAACATTTCAATGAATTCGTAGGAATTTACAAGTTTGCAAACAGAGCTTTTGTCTAATTTAAGTTTGACTCCTACACAAATAATTAATGTTAAAAACCATATCCCCTTGCCGTACAAAATTCGTCGTACAAGTTAGTGATTTACTTCTTAAGAAACACCGCAGAAAATCGACATCGTCAAAGTTTTTGTCCAAAGGAACAAAATAGTACTAGTCTAAAACTGTCCTATTTTGTAATAGATTAATCCTGATTATTCGTTCGAATCGTGAATGTTGTACAAAACAAACAGAATTTGTGTTGCTAACATGTCACTGCACTTGCTGTCAAAACATGTCATGCAAATATGAGTAATTTTTCTTATCTTTATCGTCCAATTGGATAAATAAATTATTCATAAAAATCCCAAAAATGGGTGCACTATTTGGAAAAAGTAAAAAGCCACAAAGTAGAATAACAGACCAAGACCGAGCTGTGCTGGTAGGTGTGTTCAAATAAAATTCCGATTTCTAAAAAAATCATCCAACCCTTTCTTAGCAATTGAAACAACAAAGAGATCGCCTCAAGCAATACCAGAAACGGATAGAACTGAACCTCGAAAAAGATCGTGAACAAGCTAAAAAATGTCTGCAAATGGGACGAAAGGAGTGAGAAAATTGTGTAACCTAAAAATGCCATTTACTTAAGTATTTTGTCCTTTTTCAGACGAGCAAAATTGCTCTTACGAAAAAAGAAATACCAAGAGAAACTGCTGGAAAACACCGATGTCCAATTGGAGAATATTGAAAAACTCGCTTCAGACATTGAATTCGCTCAAATCGAAGCTGATATTGTGAACAAATTGAAACTTGGCAATGAAGCCCTCAAAGCAGCCAACGATTTGATGAACATCGAAGAAATTGAGAATATAATGGATGAAACCAGGGAAGGCGCCGAGAAACAAAAAGAAATCGATTCAATTCTATCTGGAGCTCTAACAGACCAAGATGAAGAGGATGTTTTGGCAGAATTGGATGATCTGGTTAATGCTGATGAGGCGGCGAAGACAGCGAAAAATGATAAAGAAGATATTCAATTGCCTGATGTACCTGCGGATGAACCTATTGCCGATGTAGAAGTCGAAGAACGAGAAAAAGTCAAAGAGAAACAAAAAAGAGTCCTCGTGGAAGCTTAAAGCTATATTTTTTATTTTTATACGTAAGCCTAATAATGTGTGTATTTGCAATGAAAATAAATTACTTTTTAAAGAATGTTTACATCTTGAGCAGCCTTGATTGCTTTGATATATTTACATTGCAGCCATCCGCGCGAATCGCATTATTTTGTCATGATTGGTGGGTGAGTCGGAGCTGATGGCCACTCGTTGCCAGGAACGACTATCATTCGACTTCTTTATGGCCTCCAGAACTGCCTGTACGTATAGGCCGTCTTCGAAAGTTGCGGCCACCTGCACAGGTTCCTTCACCCACGATGAGTCCTTTGCGGCAAAAGCCTCCTTCAAGGCTCCTATCATCTTACAAAGGCCTTTTACATACGGCTTGGGAAGATGAGTGCCCGACGTCGAGAAATGCAAGTCCTGGACATCTACGTAGATGGCTTCCTCTTTGACTGGACTGTCATCTTTCGGACGGAGAGCGAATAAATCTCCACCACGAACCACTAGATGTCCATTTTTCCCACAAACCATAATTTCCTGGACAAATGAATTTGATGCCATAGTATGACTGTGAATGGTCGCCGTTACTAAAGCCCCTCCTTCGAGTTCCATTTGGAAATTACAGAAATCCGGAGCAGATATCTGTCGAATGCCATTCACCGTTGATGTAGTTTTCGTAAAGGCTCTTACCAATCCGTGGACCCTTATAGCTTTTTGATTGAGAAGAAAACTCACCAAATCTACGACATGGCTTCCAACAAGGCTGAGGACACCTCCACCCATAGCTGCGTCGCACATCCAATCAAATTTATCGGGTAACAATGATCCCATATGAACTCGCACATCAATCAAAGTAACATCCTTAGTAGAACCGATAAGTTCATCGTGCAGTGCACGTTTCATATGGGTAATTGCCGGAAGAAACCTCAACGAATGATTGACCAGAGTTATGAGGGTTGGGTAGTACTGTGATGCTCGAACCATTTTTATGGCATCAGCTTGACTCAGACCCATTGGCTTGTCGCAGACAACATGTTTTCCTATTCCCAAAGCTTTGACTGAAATTTCCGAGTGCAAGTAGGGTTGGCATATAATGAAGACCAGATCGACTTCTTTCTTGAGGAGAACGTCATCGATTTTATTGGTGAAGAAGGGAATATTTTGTTCACGGGCAGTTTCTTCGGCATCTTTCAAAGTACGACCCCAGATTGCATTGACTTGAAAGCCTTTTTCTCTAAGCAGAGGAACAAGAACTTTGGATACAGCTCCAGTTCCGAATACACCTATTCCAGGCAGCATTCTGATGGGACTTGGGAGTTTGGCAAAACCTATAAGGGAATGTTTTTATTATTTTAAATCTAATATTTGTTGTATGGGGACGAAATACCCTTGATTTCTTGTTTATTTTTTAAAGTAATAATTTTAGACGCAGTACATGTTTGCTGATGGAAGCAGAAGCAAGTAAACACAAACGTCAAAACAAAGCACTTGTGGAACTGTTTGTTTCAAATTTTTTTTAAATGGCAGCCAGCCAAGTAAAATATAAAAACAAAATTATGCCAAACAGAGTTTATTATGGTGGATACAACACATATATTAAAACCATACTTATTGGATAGAGAGAGAAGACAAAAATGCAGAACATATTGCTAAATCAAGATTATTGTTTTTGCTGAGTGTCAATCGAAGCAAGTAATTATTAAATAGGTCAGAAGAAGATTTATATGTATACAGTAAATTTTGTTTTAAATAATTTTTCGGTCTGTGATTGTTTTTTCTTGCTGCATGTCACACGTATTAACAAAGAAAAGCCTCTTGTCCCGAAGTAAATATTCCCGAAACGAAAACAACGCCGACGTCTATAAAAAATGAAATATAATGATGAAAGAGTAGGTTGTATGTTATATTTTCAGAAACGTATGAATTAGAATGATTACAAGCATTTGCAGGAATAATGAATAATAAGTACGAGTGAAAAGTTCGAAAAGTGACACTAGACCATATGGTATGGTAGAGTAAGGGAAACAAAAATTATTGGATTTCCCTTTGATTTTTCGTAAACAAACCAAGATTCTGCGTTTTCAATTATTTTTTTGTATTTTGAATTTTTCAAGAAATGTTGTTATTTATGTAGCTTATACCGAAATCACATACCAACGTTGCCATATTCGGATTTGACATTTTACAGTTTTAATTGTATATTGTTCAAATTCGAACGTAATAAGGAATAGATTTTTGTTTGTATTTTAACTTAGGTAGTCCTAGTTACATTTCTATTGAAGGAAAGAACAGTACAAGCTATCATGCATAGTGTGATGTGGCAACAAGTTTAGATACATTTTGTAAATTAACGCCATCTGTTGGATTCATTGTGTACAACAACCAACATTTATTGTGTACAACAACCACCATTTATTGTGTACAACAACCATGCCCCTAGAAGTATGCTACATATTTGCAACATGTTTTAACTTAGTACTAAATCGAACTTGACGAAACAATTCGAGACTCGAATTAGTACCGAAAGCTTAGATTGTGCCAGAACCAGACAGAAGCTTCCAGAAGCTTTTAAAGTTGTATAAATACAAGAGTAGATTGCATTGACAGTTCAGTTTATTTTCGAAAGTGGAATTGTTAACAACTGGAAGTATTAGTAAAAAGTGATTGAATTGAGATTAAATAAAAAGTGTTGAATTATAAAAACGTATTTGAATTGTGAATAAGTGAAATAAGTTAAATTGGTGTTATTTAAACTGAAAGACGTTGTGTTTTATAAAATAAAGAGATTTGTTTTATTATTGTGGAATTTTGATTGAGTTTTATTTGTCGAACCCCAGGCCAAAATATCACATTGGTGTCAGAAATTGGGGATAAAACTCAGTAAAGTGCTAGAAAATTCCATAGTGACATTTTCTAAAACAGTTTCGGTGACTCATTTAATTGTGAAAGTGGAATTTTCCAGAAACTATTGAACTGATTGTGCTATAAAACTGTGAATAGCGAGTATTTTTGTTAAAAATAGTGTTGGAAAAAGATCTTTCTAGAAGAGACATTAAAATAAAACTGACTGTGTTGCGAAAATAGTGTTTAAGTTACATAAAATGGGTCGCAAATTAGAACAATTGACAACAGCTGAGTTGAAAGAAGAATTAGGAAAACGAAATCTTCAGACTTCGGGGCTGAAAAAGGAACTATTGCTCCGACTTCAGAATGCTATATCGGGGATGGTGGAGACCCCGATACCATGTTGTTCGATGTTGAAGAACAAGGGAGAGAATGCACAGTAAGTACAGCCGATGAAATGCCTGCTTTCATGAAGTTGCTTCTGTCGAAATTCGATGCTTTGGAAAGTTCCTCGAAAGAACAAAAGAACTTTCTCGAAAAACAACAGAACGTTCTCGAAGAACAAAAGAACGTTCTCGAAGAACAAAAGAACGTTCTCGAAAGCAAATTTGATGGTCTCGAAAACAAACTCGATGCACAGAATGTTCTCTTCGACAAAAAACTTCAAACAATCGATCAGAAATTCGAAGCCAAAATAGAAAACTTGGAAGAAAAGTTCGTAAGTGTAGAGCAACAGTACGAACATCTGGCTAAGGAATTTGATTCTTTGAAAAAGCAGAAGGTTCGGGAATATTCGAGCGACGGTCCACGAAGAAAGGAAATGCAGCCCCCTGTCTTCGATGGTCAAACATCATGGCCAATTTATAAGAGGCAGTTCGAAGCTGCCGCCTTGACGAACAACTGGGACAACGAAGACAAATCAATTGCTCTTACGCTTGCTCTCAGAGGAACAGCTGCCGAATTGCTGCAGACCATTCCTGAAGACAAACATCAGGATTATGATGCCATGGTCAAGGCAATCGAGATGAGGTTTGGCGACGACCACATGCAGCAAGTTTACCGAGTCCAGTTGCGCAGAAGGGTCCAGGCAAGAGGTGAAACGCTACAACAATTGCAAGCTGACATTGAGCGCTTGGCGAATTTGTCTTATCCCAATACCAGCAGGGAAATCATAAACGAACTGGCAACCGATGCGTTCACTAATGCCATTGCAGATGGAAAACTACAAATGGCTGTGAGAATGGCAGGTAAGAAAACGCTCGCTGAGGCTTTAGCATTTGCCCTGACAATGGAAGCAGCAGACCAAGCTTCGCAAGGTAGCCATCGCGTTAGGGAAATGGCTACGCTAGAGTGCTCATGTCAACGTGTCGACATTGAAAGACGAAACCCGAGCACTGTTCGAGGTCAAATGAGATGCTGGAATTGCAACAAGCTAGGACACCTACAGCGACAATGCAGATCTATGCCTAGACAGGTAAGCTGCCCACATTGCACAAGGAGGAGGCAGAATGACGAAGCATCTGGCAGGAATAACACTCACACTGCTGGACAAGCTTCTGATCAACAGCAGGCGGGAAACGCCTAAGAACCAACTTCGCGGGGCTGAAGTTGGTTGATGGAATCGACGCCCCCAGGACCATCATCCAAGTTTCGCAAACTACACGCTGCAGCAAGAGCTTGACAGTGGAGACAGTCATCAGAAACAGAAAATGTGTGGCCACTATCGACACGGGTGCCACAGCCTCCATAATCAGAAGAGACCTTGTTCAGACATCATGGCTACATAACACCAGCTGCTACACTCTGAAGACAGCTACGGGAGAAGCAGCAAAAGTATACGGGGAGGTATTTCTAAAGATACAACTGGCAGGGTTGACCTTCTCACATGCATTCTTGGTAGCCGACATATGCGACGAATGCATTATTGGAGTGGATTTCATGAAGGCACATGAGGTAATCATAGACCTTCGAATGCAAGTATTAAGGTATCGAACCGTTGAGATCCCTATGGTATACGGAAACGAGAACGCTGTGAATCTTCGGGCGGTTATAAGCAGAGATGAAGTCCTACCACCTTCTTCAGAGACAGTTCTTTGGACGCGTTTGGAGGGTGATCCTGGGAACCACCGATTCTATTTCATTGAAGCAGATAATAAAGAGGACTTTCCAAGCTATATCGTTGGAAAGATTTTAGTGGAACCAAAGAAAAACATGGTTCCGGTAAGGCTGATGAATCCGAACAAACACTCCGTCAAGCTCAGACAAGGAGAGGTGATTGGAAGATGCGTACCCATTGCAGCCATATCGACAACATCTGGGAGTGATTCTGCGAGTCCTGTTTCTGCAACAAAATTGGCTGAGGTATGTAATGCTATCCTTGGAAACTGTGAGCTAAATCAGGAGCAGAAAACCATGGCCAAAAATCTCATTGGCGAGTTTGCTGATATATTTGCATCGCAGGATGGAGACTATGGTCGAACACACCTAGTACAGCACCGAATAGACACCGGCGATAGCAGACCGATCCGACAACCTGCTAGAAGACTTCCATTGGCAAAACAGTCGGAAGTCGATGAGATGATATCAACCATGGAAAAAGACGGTCTAATCGAAAGCTCAAAAAGTCCGTGGGCATCACCCGTTGTACTAGTGAAAAAGAAGGACGGCAGCACTCGATTCTGCGTGGATTACCGGAGGCTCAATGATGTCACCAAGAAGGACAGCTACCCCTTGCCTCGAATAGATGACACCTTGGATACCCTTTCTGGAGCGAAATGGTTTTCCACCCTCGATCTGAAAAGTGGTTACTGGCAGGTACAGATCCATCCAGAAGACAAAGAAAAGACCGCTTTCACAACGGAAAATGGACTATGGCAGTTTACCGTTATGCCATTTGGCTTGTGTAACGCTCCAGCCACCTTTGAGCGTTTAATGGAACGTGTGTTACAGGGTCTGACATGGAAAACCTGCCTGGTGTACTTGGATGACGTCATCGTTGTGGGAAAGACGTTCGCTGAACATCGCGACAACTTGAGGGAGGTGTTTACACGACTTCGAAATGCACATTTGAAACTAAATCCAAAGAAATGTGCTCTGTTCAAAGCTGAGGTGAAATATTTGGGACATGTGATATCATCAAATGGAGTAAACACTGACCCGGAGAAAATCGAAACCGTGAGAAATTGGCCAGTTCCTGAAGATAAACACCAGCTGAGGAGCTTTCTAGGTCTCGCCACTTATTACAGGAGGTTCGTCAAAGATTTTTCCGGAATCGCAAAGTGTCTGCACCAGCTAACTGAGAAGGGTAGACAATTTAAATGGTCAGGTGAGTGCGAAAGAAGCTTTCAACATCTAAAACAGCGACTTTGTGAGGCACCAATACTAGCTTACCCCACCCCTGGCAAAACATTTATTGTGGACGCGGATGCTAGTAACGTGGGTGTTGGAGCAGTTCTGTCGCAGATACACGATGGGGAGGAGAAAGTGGTAGCCTATTTTAGCAAAGTTCTGTCACGACCAGAGAGAAACTACTGTGTAACCAGACGGGAACTCCTTGCTCTGATACTGGCGACAAAACATTTCCATAAATATCTGTATGGACAGAGATTCATCCTGCGTACCGATCACGCCGCTTTAAAATGGTTGCTACAGTTCAAAAATCCTGAGGGGCAGGTAGCAAGATGGATCGAACGATTGCAGACTTACGACTTCGAAGTACAGCATCGCAAAGGAAGACTGCACTGCAATGCGGACGCGCTTTCCCGCAGACCATGTGAGCCCAGTTGCAAACATTGTGCGCGAAAAGAGGAAAAGGATGAAGGTATATCTGTCCAGAGAATAAGAGCCGAACCTGTAGAGGGTTGGAGTGCCGAAGAAATTCGTAATGCACAAAAAGAAGACCCTGACATCGAGCCAATCCTTGCATGGAAGGAATCTATGGAGAAACCAAACGCAAGAGATATCTCCGACAGAAGTTCTTCTTTAAAAGCATACTGGGCGCAGTGGGACTCTCTCCATGTGGAAGATGGTGTTTTGCGAAGAAAATGGGAAATGCCGGATGGAAGATCCTTTAAGATGCAGCTTGTGGTTCCACGATCGAAAGTAGAGGAGATCCTACGAGAAATGCATGCTGGAATATCCGGTGGGCACTTGGGAATCAACAAAACACTGGAAAAGGTACGGGAACGCTTTTATTGGCTAAGCGTGAGAAACGATGTAGAGAGCTGGTGTCGAAAGTGCATAACATGCGCAGCTAGCAAGGGACCCAAAGTCAAAACACGAGGTAAAATGCACCAGTACAACGTGAGCGCCCCTTTTGAAAGAATCGCCGTTGACATCACAGGCCCGTTCCCGGAAACTGAAAACGGTAGCCGTTACATCCTTGTTGTCATGGACTACTTCAGCAAATGGCCGGAGGCTTTTGCGATACCCAATCAAGAAGCTAAGACCGTTGTCGAGCAGATACTGGACCACTGGGTCTGCAGGTTCGGGGTGCCTATGGAATTGCATTCCGACCAAGGGCGAAACTTCGAGTCGAAGGTATTCCAGGAAGTATGCGCATCACTCGGGTTAAAGAAAACAAGGACAACACCTCTTCATCCACAGTCTGATGGAATGGTAGAAAGATTTAACAAGACCTTGAAGGAACATCTGTCCAAAGTCGTGAACGAGAACCAACGGGATTGGGATCGGCGAATTCCTTTATTTCTTATGGCCTACCGGAATGCGGTTCATAGTACAACTGGATACACCATCCGAAATTCTATTTGGACGAACTGCCCGGCTTCCAAGTGAGCTAAAATTCGGATTTCCTATTGAAGACCCAAAATGCGAAGAGGACTACGTGTTAGATCTTAGAGAAAGGATCAACGACATTCACCAGAGAACAAGAAACAACATAAAAATTGCGAGTAACCGCATGAAGACCAGATACGATGCGAGAGCAACAGCACCTGAATTCAATGAGGGAGATCTGGTATGGCTTTATAACCCACATCGCAGAAAGGGAAAATCGCCCAAGCTTCAGCAGGACTGGGAAGGTCCCTACCAAATAGTTACGCGCATTAATGACGTCGTTTTCCGAATCCAACGAGGACCAAGAGCAAAAATGAAAATTGTCCATGTGGATCGACTGCATCGTTACCACGGAAACAATGATGATGTGCTTGTTCGGGACGAACAAAACTAAGAGGGGGACAATGTGATGTGGCAACAAGTTTAGATACATTTTGTAAATTAACGCCATCTGTTGGATTCATTGTGTACAACAACCAACATTTATTGTGTACAACAACCACCATTTATTGTGTACAACAACCATGCCCCTAGAAGTATGCTACATATTTGCAACATGTTTTAACTTAGTACTAAATCGAACTTGACGAAACAATTCGAGACTTGAATTAGTACCGAAAGCTTAGATTGTGCCAGAACCAGACAGAAGCTTCCAGAAGCTTTTAAAGTTGTATAAATACAAGAGTAGATTGCATTGACAGTTCAGTTTATTTTCGAAAGTGGAATTGTTAACAACTGGAAGTATTAGTAAAAAGTGATTGAATTGAGATTAAATAAAAAGTGTTGAATTATAAAAACGTATTTGAATTGTGAATAAGTGAAATAAGTTAAATTGGTGTTATTTAAACTGAAAGACGTTGTGTTTTATAAAATAAAGAGATTTGTTTTATTATTGTGGAATTTTGATTGAGTTTTATTTGTCGAACCCCAGGCCAAAATATCACAATAGGTTAGGTCTATGTTTTCGTTATTTTTTTTTTCAAAAAAAATAAAAACACCCAGAACATTTTTTTTATTTTTCAAATTTCTATTTTACGGGTCGAAAAATGTTTACAATTTTTTGAAGATACTCAAAAGCAATAACATAGGTACAAACATCTGCAATAAATGTGTTTTATTTGTAAAATAAGTAACTAGGTAACTTCAACTCAAATTTATTTTTTGCAGACTAACAAATTTGATATAATAATCAAACATGGTAAGCATATATTTGCAAATTCTTCCCACAAATCCATGCCAATCAAGAAAGATACAAAATACGAGTTGCGTATATCATTATACATACATACATACAGTGTAAGTGATGTATATTGCTAGCGAAGCTGCATAAGAAAAAGACATTCATTATTTCTTTTTTGTCTAATGTCATGAGCGCATTATTTTTCAAAAAATAATAAAAAATAAAAGTAATAAGGACTTTTTTATTAAATAGTTTTTGGTCGATCCATTATTTTTTTAAATTCAATATTGAAAGACTATATAAAGTGTTGTCTTGTTTCTCGGTTTTAATTATATTGTTGTTTAGCTGAGTTAATGGTACATATGTCACGTTTATTGCGTAAAATGAATAAACTCAACAATTTATTTTGCAAATACTCCCTTCTACAAATTTGCAAAATGTTGAGAAGGTATGTAAGAATTTAATTTTATCTTTTTGTTTGCATTTTTCAGATTTTCCTTGGCAAAAAAAATCAAAATCTTTTCCCTTAAGGCGCTTAATGCAATGTCAACCATTTTGCACTCCTTCCCTGTGTGAATATTTCGTCATCCCTCAATACCAGTTTTCAGCGATACGCAAATGATTTAAAAATAACACGAAAAAGACTTGATAATTTGCTTCCCTCTGACTGCTAACACTTTATATAAGTACATCTTTCCCGTTCTGTCAATTTCTAACGTTGCATATGTGTTGAATTCATCTCCCCGACTAAAAGTCTACACTGAGAAATAGCGAGATAGCGAAACTAGATGGCGCTAGGTGAAACACCCATCTTGATAGTACTATAGATTCTATATACAATGCTTACATACAAACCACACAAAATTCTTACATCTGTGTATATAGGTCCGTTCGTCTACTTCTTGGGTTGTTTTAGAAAAACTGTCAAACTTTAAAGAGTGGGGATGAAAACTCTCAGAAAATATAAAATTCGCTCAAAAGTAAAAGAACGCTTTGTGCATCAAAATAGAGAAATTTTTTTAACCTCAAAAAATAAAAAAAATAACTAAAATCAATTAAGTGCAGACTTTGTATATAGAACCTATAGTACTACCATCAGTGTTCGAAAACTAGCGCCATCTAGTTCGTCTACATCTCCCTAAAGTTTTTCTCTTAGTGGAGACCGCAACGTAGACTTTTAGTCGAGGAAATGTACTCAACACATATGCAATGTTAGAAAAAGACAGAACGACAAAAAGTAATAGCAGTCAGAAGGAAACAAACCATGAACACTTTTTCTTGTTATTTCATTACCATTTTCTTAAAATAAGCGATAATGAGAGAATGAAAGATAGGTATTTAGACAGGTATGTGAGGAGTTTTCATTTCTGCCTTGAAAATACACTGTTTTTGGTAGGGTTTTTTTATAGATACGGCAACAGGATGAAATTTACCTATTTAACGATTTTGTTGAAATTTGATATTTGGTTTGGTTTTTTTGTGTACAATTTTGAATGGTTACCATGTTTGATTATTATATCAATTTTTTTAAGTCTGCAAAAATTTAATTTAAGTTGAAGTACCTACCTAGTTACTTATTTTACAAAAAAAAACACATTGTTTGCATATGTTTGTAACTATGTTATTGCTTTAGAGTATATTCACTTATCACGTCAAAAAATCTAGTACTAATTATACTACTAACTACTAAATATAGTACTAAATCTACTACTTACTACAAAATAAAGTACTAATATATATATATACTACGATAGTACTAAATTCTAGTACTAAGTACTAAAAATCTAGTACCAAAATACTATTGTACCAAGAACATAGTACCAACTGGCACCAGTTTTATATTTAACTAGCGTTCAAAAACTGAACAATATATATTAAAACTTTAAAAAGTCGAATCCGAATATGGCAATATTGGTATTTGATTTTGGTATAAGAAATACAGAAAATACAGAAATAACAAAATTTCTTTAAAAATGCAAAATCCAAAAAAATAATTGAAGACGCACAATCTTGGTTTGTTTACGAAAAATCAAAGAGAAATCCACTAATTTTTGTTTCCCTTACTCTACCATACCATATGGTCTAGTGTCACTTTTTGAACCTTTCACTCGTACTTATTATTCATTACTTCTGCCTATTATTGTACTCGTTCTAACTAAGGACTTTTTTGAAACAAACCATACAACCTACTCTTTCATCACTATATTTCCTTCTACTCTCCAAAACCCATACAAATGTATATCGTGTTAAGCAAAAAGCTATTGCAGCGACGTGGTGGCTCTACCTCGCTTAACTAGAAGCTGCCTCATGATACTACTATAGGTTTCATATACAAGGGTGCAGATGAAATAAAAATTATGATGGAAAACATTTTGTTAGGCCAATGTATTATTTATTTTGGATTTAACTGTTTAAAATTGAATTAATTTAAATTCCTTCAAATACGAAGACTTCACAAAACGTCAAATTTCAAATGTACTTTTGAGTTTGACAGAACTCACATTTCTCCCCCAACAATTTTTTTGGTTTAAAAATAGGAATTAAGGGAAAATGTTTTGCTCTCTCGCAACATCTCTCTTCTCACGAAAACTCTGGAAAATGTAAGTAAACGAACAACATTTGTGTAAAATTGTTTAAAATAGTCTGTTTTAGGGAGAAGTAGAACAAAGCTTATGTTTGGAAGCCTCATGAGAAAAAATGGTTTCTACTACCAACGAGCTTTACAATATAAAAGTAATGGCAAACTATTCGCTGTGTTTATCCGGGAATCCATTCTCATTTAGAGTGATAAAATTAGTAATACCATAGTCGCGAGAAGTTAAAGTGTATGCATGAACAACCTAACAGCAACACGACAACACCTGTCAGACTTTCTCTTCTCTTTCTTTTCTCCTTCTCTAAACTTTTATTAAACTCTCCTTTATATAAACTCATTATTTTTCATTATGAATTATTTTTAATATTGTGAAAGTGAAAGTTCTTGATTTGAGTCAAATATCATCTTAAAAGCTTTGCTGTTTACTCATAAAATAAATTCTATTAGGACTTTCAGGAGCGGGCACAGCGATGTTATACTTAGATCTATGATTGAAGTCTTGACAAATCTCAGAAAAGGTTTTAATGTTTTTAATTTAAATGCACAAAGTTTGATGCCTAAGATTGAATAGTTTCGTTACTTGTTTGTCAATTCGGTATTAAGGACAATTTTTATTTCAGAAATCTGGTTTAAAAAGGGTCTCAAGGATTGTACTCTTTAAAAGGTACTTTAGAGCGGGTAGATGTAATCGCGGAGGGGGTGGTGTGGCAATTTATATAAAAGAAGATATAGCTTATACAATTATTTGCTAGTCACATACTTGTTCAGCTTTTGAATATTTGTTTTTTTATAGTCATAGCAATGTTATTTTGGGTACTACTTACAGGCCAAATAATAATATCGATCTACAACCGCTTTATAGTTTAATCGAAGCGATCACAGTTAGTTCAGCAAACATTATTCTTTGTGGTGACTTTAACAATAACGTCCTAATAGAAAATTGCTTTTGTAAACAAATGGAATCGTTGGCTCTACAGTTAATCAATTTTTTCTGGCAATCGATTTTCAAACAGTACAACAGTCTGAAAACTCGCAAATCCATTTTAGAGACTTTAAAAATATGAACGCAATAAATCTCGAACAACATATTCGTACTTTTCTTTGGGACAATATCTTTTATTTGACATAACCTCACCATCAAATTTAGATTAAACTAAAAAAAAAAAAATAAAGGATCCGAAACTTGGGTGCTTACTAAAAGACACTGGCGCAAAATTTTAAACATTATTCATTTTAGCAATAGAACCGACTCTAGTTAAAGAAGTTCTTTAGATACGAGCCCTTGTTTAACATTTTCTCAATTTTAAACAAGATAAACAACCCTGACAACTAGTGTGGTGTGTGGTTACGTAACGTAATGTAAACAATTTTTTCCAGGAGGTCAATTCCCAATCTGTGAAAATGTGAAAAGATAAAAACTTATCATAATGCGTTGGAAGTGTTATTAATCAGTATTTAGTAATTAAACATTAACAAATGTCGTAAAAGAATAAAAAAATAGTATAATTAAGTAAATAAAGAAAAAGGGAATGGAAATTGCAGTAGAATAAATCGGTCCTCCATCATTTGGCTTCGCCATACATTGTTGCTTGATCTCAAAACTGCGGAACTCTTCATGGGATGTTTTGGTTGTGAAAAGTAATTCACAATTTTGAAAAGTTTTTGACGCTTGTTTTTCTTTTTTCATACATCTAGAATCGAGTTTAACTTCAAAACGTCAACAAAATTTCCATTTCACAGCTTCACAGATTGAGAATCTACCCCAACACGGCTTAGTATTAACAGAATAAGACATTCTTATTTTTTTTTTGGTACGAAATTACAAAATGTCGTCTGGTTAAAGTAAAATTTGAAAAGATAAACAAGTGGTTTGCTCGTTTTAAGGTTAGACAAGTTGTTTAAGGTTAAAGTATACTTTATGTCGTTTATAATTAACATAGAGCAGACCTTCGTTTTATATTTTGTTTTTGGAGCCGACGCCCATTTTAAAATTGATTTAGAGTAGGTTTTAATTGTTTAAAATTTTGCTCCAGTATTTTTATTAGTATTAACAAGAGTAAACGAGACAACATATACATTATTTAATGGAATAAATGTTTGAAAATGATTAAATTAACAAATATAAGAAGAAGAATTTCTATCTATTGACTTTTGTCACAGATACAAACACATTAGCCTCTCTTGCTTTAATGAAATATCAAGACATGAACTGCCCAGCGAAGAAAAAAGAAAATGGTCTGATATTTATATCAGAGATCTCGTTAGCGATACAGATATCATGTGGAGTCGGCCTGTAATGACGATATAAAATGCTGTTATTAAGTTGCTTGACCTGTGAAATATAAAATTTCGAAAAGAAGTTTACAACAGTGGTGTTGTTACAGACAACATTATGACAGACTATTCGTTTCTGTTCCACAATCTCATGTAATATTATACAACAAAAGCAACAAAACTCAATATTTTAATTTTGATTATTTATTTTGGTTTTATAATAATATACAAAAATCTTATTACATACATTTATATTTTTTTTTTGGCAACTGCTAATAGAAAATCTTGAGACGATTCAAATAAATTTGTGTTTGATTCGATTTGCTTCGCAGGGATCAAAAACATAAAAAAAAAACAAAAACAAATGAAGGCTCATTTTCGTTAGGTTTTGTTAATTAAAAGAATTTTACGGTCATAATTCTTTATATGAAATGAAACTTCATTTGTTTTCATTTTTTTTTTAACAATTTTGTTTTAAACAGTGGTTATGTAAGGAATGTATAAAAGCACTGACAGTGTGTTAGTTTAAACACGGCTTTTTTAAGGAAATGGCATGAGGATTTATAATAGCGAATCAAAAACGACAAAACATCGAATTAGCTTGAAAGTACTTAACGGTAACGTGAGCAATAAACATGGCTATGATATCTATTCAGAATCTCGTCTCAATTATACTTAAGAGCTTAAAACTACGTTTACTTTTGAAAATGTAGAAAAGTTGTTAAATCTAGGTATAAAAAGGGAGGTATCATAAAAATTAAAAGTAGTATCACAAGCGGTCTTGATAATGTCCGCGTTCAGGCACTTATAATGTGATTTAAGACTAAAATATAAAAAAAAAAAAATGGCTTCCACAGTAGACCGCGACAATGATCGTTTTCTATGTAATGGAAAAGGAGAAATAAATAGACCCTGTAAAATGTACAACTATGCTGTAAATATGATCAAGAATGTAAATAGAGACTTGAAGTTGATTTCTTCGGCTTGATCCAATCTATAAAAATGCCCTTATTTTTATTACCTGTAAAGGAAGAATAAAAAAGTTATGACAAAATCTGTATTGATGAATTAAAAAAAAATGTTTAAAGAACTCACCGTTGAGAACATTGTGCTTATGGTCAGCTGCACATTTTGAAGTACAGAATCGAACTACAAGATCAAAAGGTTCCAAAGCAGTTATTTTTAATTTTGGTATTTTAATTTCATCAGATAAATCAATTTGAGATGAGCTTGAGTCAATAGTGCCGAAGTGTTGTAATGGGTCTTGACACTCGTCGGGATTTTTTTTTTTAAGTGGAACCACAGGTGGAAGTGAGACCACTGGAACTTCTGAAGGTGGTTGGATAGGAGCTACAGGTGGCAATGGAGCGATTGGTGGAAGCGGTTCAACTGGAGGGACAGGGGGTGCTGGTGGCGATGGAACCACTGGTGGAAGAGGTTCAACTGGAGGAACAGGAACCACTGGTGGGATTGGAGTTTCTGGTGGCGATGGAGCAACCGGTGGAAGCGGTTCAACTGGAGGGACAGGGGGTGCTGGTGGCGATGGAACCACTGGTGGAAGAGGTTCAACTGGGGGAACTGGAACACTTGGTGGGATTGGAGTTTCAGGTGGCGATGGAGCATATGGTGGAAGCGGTTCAACTGGAGGGATAGGGGGTTCTGGTGGCGATGAAACTACTGGTGGAAGAGGTTCAACTGGGGGAACAGGAACAACTGGGGGTATTGGAGTTTCTGGTGGCGATGGAGCAACCGGTGGAAGCGGTTCAACTGGAGGGACAGGGGGTGCTGGTGGCATTGGAACCACTGGTGGAAGAGGTTCAACTGGAGGAATAGGAACAACTGGGGGGATTGGAGTTTCTGGTGGGGATGGAGGAACTGGTGGAAGCGGTTCAACTGGAGGGACAGGGGGTGCTGGTGGCGATGGAACCACTGGTGGAAGAGGTTCAACTGGGGGAACAGGAACCACTGGTGGGATTGGAGTTTCTGGTGGCGATGGAGCAACCGGTGGAAGCGGTTCAACTGGAGGGACAGGGGGTGCTGGTGGCGATGGAACCACTGGTGGAAGAGGTTCAACTGGGGGAACTGGAACACTTGGTGGGATTGGAGTTTCAGGTGGCGATGGAGCATATGGTGGAAGCGGTTCAACTGGAGGGATAGGGGGTTCTGGTGGCGATGAAACTACTGGTGGAAGAGGTTCACCTGGGGGAACAGGAACAACTGGGGGTATTGGAGTTTCTGGTGGCGATGGAGCAACCGGTGGAAGCGGTTCAACTGGAGGGACAGGGGGTGCTGGTGGCATTGGAACCACTGGTGGAAGAGGTTCAACTGGAGGAATAGGAACAACTGGGGGGATTGGAGTTTCTGGTGGCGATGGAACAACCGGTGGAAGCGGTTCAACTGGAGGGGCAGGGGGTGCTGGTGGCGATGGAACCACTGGTGGAAGAGGTTCAACTGGGGGAACAGGAACCACTGGTGGGATTGGAGTTTCTGGTGGGGATGGAGGAACTGGTGGAAGCGGTTCAACTGGAGGGACAGGGGGTGCTGGTGGCGATGGAACCACTGGTGGAAGAGGTTCAACTGGGGGAACAGGAACCACTGGTGGGATTGGAGTTTCAGGTGGCGATGGAGCATATGGTGGAAGCGGTTCAACTGGAGGGACAGACGGTGCTGGTGGCGATGGAACCACTGGTGGAAGAGGTTCAACTGGGGGAACAGGAACCACTGGTGGGATTGGAGTTTCTGGTGGCGATGGAGCAACCGGTGGAAGCGGTTCAACTGTAGGGACAGGAGGTGCTGGTGGCGATGGAACCACTGGTGGAAGAGGTTCAACTGGGGGAACAGGAACAACTGGTGGGATTGGAGTTGCTGGTGGCGATGGAGCAACTGGTGGGAGCGGTTCAACTGGAGAGATAGGGGGTGGAAGTGCTGGTGGTGATGAAGGTAGTGGTGGAAGAGGTTCTGGTAATTGTATCTCGTCATCTTCGCAAGATTCTTCAGATTTTTGAAGATCAGCAGGAGATAAAGGAACATATTGAGGTTGCGGAAGCGTTGGTGGTAATGGAGCGATTGGTGGAAGTGGTTCAATTGGAGGGACAGGGGGTGCTGGTGGCGATGGAACCAATGGTGGAAGAGAGTCAACTGGGGGAACGGGAACAACTGGTGGGATTGGAGTTGCTGGTGGCGATGGAGGAACTGGTGGAAGCGGTTCAACTGGAGGGACAGGGGGTGTTGGTGGCGATGGAACCACTGGCGGAAGAGGTTCAACTGGGGGAACAGGAACAACTGGTGGGATTGGAGTTGCTGGTGGCAATGGAGCAACTGGTGGAAGCGGTTCAACTGGTGGGACAGGGGGTGTTGGTGGCGATGAAACCACTGGTGGAAGAGGTTCAATTGGGGGAACAGGAACACTTGGTGGGATTGGAGTTTCAGGTGGCGATGGAGCATATGGTGGAAGCGGTTCAACTGGAGGGATAGGGGGTTCTGGTGGGATTGGAGTTGCTGGTGGCGATGGAGCAACTGGTGGAAGCGGTTCAACTGGTGGGACAGGGGGTGTTGGTGGCGATGGAACCACTGGTGGAAGAGGTTCAACTGGGGGAACAGGAACAACTGGTGGGATTGGAGTTGCTGGTGGCGATGGAGCAACTGGTGGAAATGGTTCAACTGGAGGGACAGACGGTGCTGGTGGCGATGGAACCACTGGTGGAAGAGGTTCAACTGGGGGAACAGGAACAACTGGTGGAATTGGATTTTCTGGTGGCGATGGAGCAACCGGTGGAAGCGGTTCAACTGGAGGGACAGGGGGTGCTGGTGGCGATGGAACCACTGGTGGAAGAGGTTCAATTGGGGGAACAGGAACAACTGGAGAGATTGGAGTTTCTGGTGGCGATGGAGCAACCGGTGGAAGCGGTTCAACTGGAGGGACAGGGGGTGCTGGTGGCGATGGAACCACTGGTGGAAGAGGTTCAACTGGAGGAACAGGAACACTTGGTGGGATTGGAGTTTCAGGTGGCGATGGAGCATATGGTGGAAGCGGTTCAACTGGAGGGGCAGACGGTGCTGGTGGCGATGGAACCACTGGTGGAAGAGGTTCAACTGGGGGAACAGGAACCACTGGTGGAATTGGATTTTCTGGTGGCGATGGAGCAACCGGTGGAATCGGTTCAACTGGAGGGACAGGGGGTGCTGGTGGCGATGGAACCACTGGTGGAAGAGGTTCAATTGGGGGAACAGGAACAACTGGGGAGATTGGAGTTTCTGGTGGCGATGGAGCAACCGGTGGAAGCGGTTCAACTGGAGGGACAGGGGGTGCTGGTGGCGATGGAACCACTGGTGGAAGAGGTTCAACTGGGGGAACAGGAACACTTGGTGGGATTGGAGTTTCAGGTGGCGATGGAGCATATGGTGGAAGCGGTTCAACTGGAGGGATAGGGGGTTCTGGTGGGATTGGAGTTGCTGGTGGCGATGGAGCAACCGGTGGAATCGGTTCAACTGGTGGGACAGGGGGTGTTGGTGGCGATGGAACCACTGGTGGAAGAGGTTCAACTGGGGGAACAGGAACAACTGGTGGGATTGGAGTTGCTGGTGGCGATGGAGCATATGGGGGAAGCGGTTCAACTGGAGGGACAGGGGGTGCTGGTGGCGATGGAACCACTGGTGGAAGAGGTTCAACTGGGGGAACAGGAACCACTGGTGGGATTGGAGTTTCTGGTGGCGATGGAGCAACCGGTGGAAGCGGTTCAACTGGAGGGACAGGGGGTGCTGGTGGCGATGGAACCACTGGTGGAAGAGGTTCAACTGGGGGAACTGGAACACTTGGTGGGATTGGAGTTTCAGGTGGCGATGGAGCATATGGTGGAAGCGGTTCAACTGGATGGATAGGGGGTTCTGGTGGCGATGAAACTACTGGTGGAAGAGGTTCAACTGGGGGAACAGGAACAACTGGGGGTATTGGATTTTCTGGTGGCGATGGAGGAACTGGTGGAAGCGGTTCAACTGGAGTGACAGGGGGTGCTGGTGGCGATGGACTCACTGGTGGAAGAGGTTCAACTGGCGGAACAGGAACAACTGGAGGAATTGGAGTTTCTGGTGGCGATGGAGCAACCGGTGGAAGCGGTTCAACTGGAGGGACAGGGGGTGCTGGTGGCGATGGAACCACTGGTGGAAGAGGTTCAACTGGGTGAACAGGAACAACTGGTGAGATTGGAGCTGATGGTGGCGAGGGTGCATATGGTGGAAGTGGTTCAATTGGAGTGACAGGGGGTGCTGGTGGCGATGGAACCACTGGTGGAAGAGGTTCAACTGGGGGAACAGGAACAACTGGTGGGATTGGAGTTGCTGGTGGCGATGGAGCAACTGGTGGAAGCGGTTCAACTGGAGGGACAGGGGGTGCTGGTGGCGATGGAACCACTGGTGGAAGAGGTTCAACTGGGGGAACAGGAACAACTGGTGAGATTGGAGCTGATGGTGGCGAGGGTGCATATGGTGGAAGTGGTTCAACTGGAGTGACAGGGGGTGGTGGTGGCGATGGAACCACTGGTGGAAGAGGTTCAACTGGGGGAACAGGAACAACTGGTGGGATTGGAGTTGCTGGTGGCGATGGAGCAACTGGTGGAAGCGGTTCAACTGGAGGGACAGGGGGTGCTGGTGGCGATGGAACCACTGGTGGAAGAGGTTCAACTGGGGGAACAGGAACAACTGGTGGGATTGGAGTTTCTGGTGGCGATGGAGCAACTGGTGGAAGCGGTTCAACTGGAGGGACAGGGGGTGCTGGTGGCGATGGAACCACTGGTGGAAGAGGTTCAACTGGGGGAACAGGAACACTTGGTGGGATTGGAGTTTCAGGTGGCGATGGAGCATATGGTGGAAGCGGTTCAACTGGAGGGATAGGGGGTTCTGGTGGCGATGAAACCACTGGTGGAATAGGTTCAACTGGGGGAACAGGAACAACTGGGGGTATTGGAGTTTCTGGTGGCGATGGAGCAACCGGTGGAAGCGGTTCAACTGGATGGACAGGGGGTGCTGGTGGCATTGGAACCACTGGTGGAAGAGGTTCAACGGGAGGAATAGGAACAACTGGGGGGATTGGAGTTTCTGGTGGCGATGGAACAACCGGTGGAAGCGGTTCAACTGGAGGGGCAGGGGGTGCTGGTGGCGATGGAACCACTGGTGGAAGAGGTTCAACTGGGGGAACAGGAACCACTGGTGGGATTGGAGTTTCTGGTGGGGATGGAGGAACTGGTGGAAGCGGTTCAACTGGAGGGACAGGGGGTGCTGGTGGCGATGGAACCACTGGTGGAAGAGGTTCAACTGGGGGAACAGGAACAACTGGTGGGATTGGAGTTGCTGGTGGCGATGGAGCATATGGGGGAAGCGGTTCAACTGGAGGGACAGGGGGTGCTGGTGGCGATGGAACCACTGGTGGAAGAGGTTCAACTGGGGGAACAGGAACCACTGGTGGGATTGGAGTTTCTGGTGGCGATGGAGCAACCGGTGGAAGCGGTTCAACTGGAGGGACAGGGGGTGCTGGTGGCGATGGAACCACTGGTGGAAGAGGTTCAACTGGGGGAACTGGAACACTTGGTGGGATTGGAGTTTCAGGTGGCGATGGAGCATATGGTGGAAGCGGTTCAACTGGAGGGATAGGGGGTTCTGGTGGCGATGAAACTACTGGTGGAAGAGGTTCAACTGGGGGAACAGGAACAACTGGGGGTATTGGAGTTTCTGGTGGCGATGGAGCAACCGGTGGAAGCGGTTCAACTGGAGGGACAGGGGGTGCTGGTGGCATTGGAACCACTGGTGGAAGAGGTTCAACTGGAGGAATAGGAACAACTGGGGGGATTGGAGTTTCTGGTGGCGATGGAACAACCGGTGGAAGCGGTTCAACTGGAGGGGCAGACGGTGCTGGTGGCGATGGAACCACTGGTGGAAGAGGTTCAACTGGGGGAACAGGAACCACTGGTGGGATTGGAGTTTCTGGTGGGGATGGAGGAACTGGTGGAAGCGGTTCAACTGGAGGCACAGGGGGTGCTGGTGGCGATGGAACCACTGGTGGAAGAGGTTCAACTGGGGGAACAGGAACAACTGGTGGGATTGGAGTTGCTGGTGGCGATGGAGCATATGGGGGAAGCGGTTCAACTGGAGGGATTGGAGTTGCTGGTGGCGATGGAGCAACTGGTGGAAGCGGTTCAACTGGAGGGACAGGGGGTGCTGGTAACGATGGAACCACTGGTGGAAGAGGTTCAACTGGGGGAACAGGAACGACTGGTGGGATTGGAGTTTCTGGTGGCGATGGAGCATATGGTGGAAGCGGTTCAACTGGAGGGACAGGGGGTGCTGGTGGCGATGGTACCACTGGTGGAAGAGGGTCAACTGGGGGAACGGGAACAACTGGTGGAATTGGAGTTGCTGGTGGCGATGGAGCAACTGGAGGAAGCGGTTCAACTGGTAAGACAGGGGGTGTAGGTGGCGATGGAACCACTGGTGGAAGAGGTTCAACTGGAGGTGCAGGAACAACTGGGGGGATTGGACTTTCTGGTGGCGATGGTACCACTGGTGGAAGAGGTTCAACTGGGGGAACAGGAACAACTGGGGGGATTGGAGTTTCTAATGGCGATGGAGCATATGGAGGGATCGGTTCAACTGGAGGGAGTGGAAGTGCTGGTGGTGATGAAACCACTGGTGGAAGAGGTTCAACTGGGGGAACCGGAACAACTGGTGGGATTGGAGTTGCTGGTGGTGATGGAGCAACTGGTGGGAGAGGGAGTGGAAGTGCTGGTGGTGGAATTGGTAGAGGTATTTCATCATCTTCACATGACTCGACTGATACAGGATATTCAACAGAGTGTTGAGGAGCACTTGGTGGTACTGGAAGTATGATTGGAAGAGGAGTATCTGGTATAATAGGATCAATTATCGGAGACTCTGGTGGCTCTGGAGAAACTGCTATAATATCATCTGTCGATACAGGATCAACTGGTGGGAGAACCGGGTCTACTGCTGTTTGTGGTGGTTGTGGATCTGAAGTTGCTGGGGTAACCACTGGAGTATCTGGAAAATACTTTGGTACGGGGGAAGGTTGCGGTAAAACTGTAGGTATTACAGGAGGAGTATTTGCTTTCGGTGGTGGTAGCACTGCAGTAGCTGGAAGTGACGGAGAATGATGACCTGCAATAAAAAAAAATATTTAAATCCTTCCACAATGATTCAGTTTTGAAGGATAACATGCACATATGCTATGTTGTAAGTGCTGTATTTTTTAAAGGTGTTATTGTTTAAGTGGGAAAAATAGTTTGTTTTCATAATTATGTCTTTTCTAAAGTGTTGTGGACAGGAAATAACAACTTAATATTTTAGAGCTGTTGAACATTATAAAGATTACTGTGATTGCTAGTTGCTTGTTTGTATATTTTTTTTGGTATGGCTTGCAAGTGTGGACAATATTACTTGCGGACTTTACCTTTCCGAAAATGTTCATAGGCAGCCTTTAAATTTTGCCCAATATTGATTGGCATATTTATTCTCACATGGGCCGTCTTAACTTGTCTTATATTTTCATCTGAACACATCATAATATTAAAGGGTAGCATTTAAATTAGTTAGGAGTTAGATATTGGGGAGTATAAGTAAATGTATTAAAATAATGTAATTGCAAAAACTCAATTATTTTCTATTTCGTTACAAATTTACCTGGTTCTTCTACTGGCAATACTACATCCTCCTGCTCATAAGATTCACAGGAATCGTCAACCTCTTCGGAAATTTCTTCAGATGAATAAGTTGCTGGAATTGGACCTAGCATTTCACCTGCCATCATATAATTGCATTTAGTTTCTGGAAGGCATTTTCTCTGTGTTGTGTTATAGCATGTTCCTTCTGGACACTTGAAACGAGTTTGAAGGAAAACGCCATTTATCTTGCT
This sequence comes from Platycheirus rosarum, assembly GCA_963971375.1. Taxonomy (NCBI): domain Eukaryota; kingdom Metazoa; phylum Arthropoda; class Insecta; order Diptera; family Syrphidae; genus Platycheirus; species Platycheirus rosarum. The sequence continues at coordinate 26,087,391 of OZ020510.1, read as the reverse complement.
ACTGCATGTATAATATAAGGAACAGTCTAAAGGAGACCGATATGTTCCAGGTCTGGAACATGGTGGAAATTTATCTTCACAGTCCGGTGATATATTAGTACTTTGGTCGGAAATCTTAAGTAAACAAAAAATAAAACAAGAAAATAAGGGGTAAAAATATGAATTTTGAAATATAACATTACAAGACTCTTACTTGCGTCGGTATGCATTGGTTGTGGTAAGAGCACCTTCTTGTCATCGGAGAAAAAGTTGAAGAACCGGGACAGCAGAATACTTGTCTTTTGAAATCATGACCATCAAAATCACACAAATAAAACAACGAGCAGTTTGACGGAACTGGAAATCGTCCTAAAAAGAGATAGTAATTTTTGATTAAATTGACAGTTGGTGAGCGCGCGCTTATACACAGTAAATTGAATTGCAAAAAAAGATTAAGATTGACATCTAAAGGCATTTTCTCTGATTTGTTACCTACATATCAGAAAATTTGCGATTACAATTTTAACTAATTTTTCCACACAGTTACACATTTAGCCAGTTATGGTTTCTTAAGATTTCGGAGATCTCATGAATTTCCTCAGTTACTTTTGATAAAACTGATAAATTTATCTGAACACCATTGTCCAGCAAATGCCAAAAGACTTTGCATCCCTTTCCGTTTAACAAGATTCTCTTTGACAAACAAAAATAAAACAAGTTCAGATTTTTTCTGAGAAATCGTGTTCAAGTTTCAAAGATCTCAAAAACTCGAACTAGCAAATTATGTCGATTATGTCATTTACAGTCTATTCAGATATACATAAGTGTCAAAAATTTGTATTTACCTTGCTGCTTGCAAGCTGGTACGATATCTTCTGGAGGGAATGTCACAAATTTTTGTTTAACACATTTCTTTCGCTTGTCATCGAAGATCTGAAATAATAGCCATGATATTTAAGACCCATTAATATAAGTGTATTAACATATGTCAACTTACATGTAAACTGGGACATTTTCCAAAAATTACAGCATCCTTCTTGCATACATAGTAGTATTCTTTTTGTTCGGGATGACATTTCGGTCCTATGTAGTTGTTTGCACAACGTTTGTTCTAAAAAAACCCATCAAGGAACTCATTTTATTATATTTCACAGAAGCGAATAAATTTTCTAACTTACATAATCACAGAGAAGTGGTTTTCCGCCGCCTGGAAAACTGCGGTAAGCACCACTACGTGCATCGTAGAACATTCCAGGTGGGGCAAAGTGTTGCTGAAAAATAATAATATGATTTTTCATTGAGTCACAATGTTTTTTTTTTTTTTTTTTTTTTTCGGTTTGAAATCAAGGTGACAGATGAGGTTAAAATGTAATCGAACCCAAATGCTTAACACAAACAGCGAAAATACCGTTATTGGTGTGAATAGTTGCTTTTAGCTGCATTTTCGTATATACGCGTTCGTTTGTTTGCGTTGTTCGTGTTATAAACGGCGTCTTTTCGCACAAATAGAACGTGCTTTTTGTTTGAAGACAGAACTGTGGGATGCCCGTGAGTAAATTAGTAAATTTGACACTTACAAGTTCAAACTGAAGACTCATGGTAAATTACATGTCAAAAAATTTATTAAAATCCTTTTTTTAACAATGAAATGATTTGATTGATGAACCTGAATTAAAATTGATCTAAATTAGCTTTTCAACAATTAGAACAAATGTAGCTAGTTTTCATCAAAATCTGTGAAGTTCAAAAGGTTCAAATGTATTGAATGGAATTGAATGGAACAGAAAAATTATTCGGCTCAACTTTAACTTTGACGTTTTTCTTTGTGTGAATGATATCTGACGCTTCGTTTTTTTGTGTGAATAATATCTGATGCTTCTTTTTGACATTCGAGTTATATTTAATGGTGCTTCTTATAGAAATGGTATTACGAAAAAGAGTTATATGTTCAGATGCAGACTAATATTTGCCTTTTAAACACACATAATAACAAAGTACATTTTGACAATTTTATCTGCGTAACGTATGAAACCAGTATTTCAGTACAGGGATGTTACATGGAAATTCGATGCCAAAATAACAAAACTACATTGAAACTTACATCTCCAATTGGTGATTGCGAAACATATCTTGCATCGATAACACTGCTTATTAACAAATATCCCAAACTCACAAAAGCTGTGAGAATGGACATTCTAAGATGTCTCATGGCGTCTTTTGGTCTTTAAACTGCTTCTTAGTTTAATTATATTTATTTTAAATCGCACGGAAAATTAATTTAGTGTTTCACTATCGACATTCTTAAAAAAAAACACAAATAATTTCTTCTTATAGGACACCGTATCCTATCCTATAACGCAAAATTCCACGAACTCTCTAAGCTTATGACCGAAAAGCTGAGGAAGCAGTGAACTATCTTCTGCAAGTTCTCGTTCGATTATAATGGTTTTCGAACTTGTGTCTGAGATTTAATTACAAAAATCTATTTGACATTGACTTAAGATCGTGCTTTATTCTAGTTTTGTTTTTCGTTTATTGTTTAAGCTTAAAGACAGTCGAAAAAATGTAAAAAAAATGTATAAACTTTCTACATATTCATGCAAAAAAAGATCGCAAGAATTTTCATTTTAATTTTTTGTTTGTTTTGGTTATTGGTTTACACACGTTCGTGAAAATGCGACACAATAGTTGGTAAGCGATTTGGTCAATATTGTCTAGTGAGTACACCTGTTACGGGGGATTTTCATTAACAAGCGTTTTGGTACTTTATCGGTAGTTTTTTTTTTTTATTTTAGTGCATCTGGCAATGGTTTTTCAAAGCATGATAGAATTTTAAAATTTCAGGTCAACATGCGTGACTTTATTTCGTATGTCTGCGTATGATGGTTGACATTTTTTGTTAACATTTTTAGTCCAATATTGTACTAGGAAGTTTGATTTGATTTGAAAATGACAGGTGGTCACAATCCAGACTGGAGTTATTCCTAATAATATAAGATAGTGTCTAGAATATTCGGTTTGGATAAGGTATGACAGCTTTTCTGGGGAGAAAAAAAAATAATATAAAATGAGATTATAAATAACAAAACTTTTGAAATTAAGATTATTTTTATGAAAGGCGAGAGTTATAGCATTGTATATTTATACACTGCATATAGTACTATCATGAAGCATAATTTTTTTAGTTCTGAATCAAGTCGCAATGAGGCGTGCTGAAATTGCCAATTGGTGTAAATATAGAATAAGTGTATTAAGTAATGGTAAAATATCGGTTAATGTTCTCGTCTTCACTATTAAGAGTTAGTTTCGAATCAATCAGGAAGATGGCCAGACGAAACAATGGTTATAACGAGGAGAAAGGGTTGAAACAAAACGGAATGGGAACCTTAAATGGTTTGTTTTTATTATAGCGGAACCGTTGTATATACACTGCATATACTATCATGGACTATCATGGAGCATCATTTTTTAGTTCTGAATCAAGTCGCAATGAGGCGTGCTGAAATTGCCAATTGGTGTGAATATAGAATAAGTATATCGGTAAAGGTTCTCATCTCCACAATTTAGAGTTAGTTCTGAATCAACCAGGAAGATGGCCAGACGAAAAATGACCACCATGAGAGTACTATAGAAAATGTATATACAATGGCGGAACACGAAAATTATCTCAGTTGGTTTTCTGTCTGTCAAGCAGCCGCCTATGTGACGTCTTTGTTTGATATTTTAAATTATTGTTGGTGGAAAAATTTGTGCTAAAAAGCAAACAAATATTGTATTTTGCAATACTTTTGCTTTCTTTAATAATACAAGGAAACCAACGATTCCAAGTTCATTCTATGTTCAAATTCGAAAATGACAAGGTAAGTTTTTTTCCCTGATTCATTTACTTGAAAAGTATTCCACCAACATTTTTGAGTACTTCTGAATGAGTCAAGAACAATTAAATTTTATTTTATTAAAAATATGTGAAGATATAAGGCCAAAATAAACTTGTTTCGAAATGACTACTAAGACAAATTTATTGTGGACGCTGCCCATTTACCCCAATTACCCATTCTCTCCTATTGTTATTTTATGTGCATAATAAAAGTAGGATATGAAATAAAAATTACCTGTTAAAATGCTTGTTTGGCTTTACTTTTTTAAAATAAATTTTCGTTTTGCTTTCATCAAAAAAGTTTTTCTTTCAAAAATACTTAATCAACGAGATATTTTATTTTTGCATTATTTATCGGAAATAAACAACAAATTCATTTAAAAATTAGTTCCCACATAATTTTGTAAACACATATGGAAATAAGCAAGGCTAAAGTAAGATGTACTTTTAAAAAGTACAGTGGTTTCCTGCATACATTTTTCTTTAAAATACGCAGAATGGATTTGAAAATTGTTTCTACTAAAGACTAAACATTTTATTATCGAAAACGGTTCTGCAATATCTATTCCGCTCTAGAGGAAATTGGTAATAATACGAAGGTTGATATTGTCATCCTTCCTCCACCGGTGGACTATAGTACGTATGGCGCCAGTTATAGCGATCAGTAAAAACCATCAGTAAAAAAATTCATTTGGATATTTTCATTCTAACACATGAAAATATCCAAATGAAGATTTAAAACATGAAACTTATACGACTCGATGGCAAATCACTTGAAATAACTTTTGTTACGTGATATAGTCTTATAAATCGATGACAGGCTACACTGACGAAATAACATGACTCATGCTGATATGACTCATGCTGATAAGACTCATCACTCATGCTAACCGCGATATTGGTTCTTTCAACCAAAATCGATCACAAGCACCAGGCGAACATGAAAAATAACAAAATAACTCCACTTAAATTCAAAAGAACAAGAAGAGAAAAAGAAATACAAAATAGGCGGAGTTTTGTTAAAGTAAAAAGTAGATGTAAATATTAGGGTGTATGTGTGGATTTAACGAGAATGTTTGTGGATGTTAATTAACGGGCTGTATATTGATGTTGTTGCCATCAATGTTAAAATTATCGTCCGTAAACCGACTTTACAGACAACCCATTTTTTTTACTAACAAAAAAAATTTCCCCGGAAAACAGTACTTTTTTAAGAAAAGTATTTATTTATTTTAGTGATGAAAATTGTTTATAGTGAACAGCTGATTGTCATTTGAAACAATAATGGAACATTTCGTTCCAGTGTTTGTGGTCCATTTTTTGTATTGTTCCGTTCATCAGTAAAAAGTTTACTGAAGCATTTTGCATCATTAAAACAAATTTGAGGTTATGGCTGGTGTGGTTGGCATTTTATTTCTGACGTAACCTTACTGATTGCTATAACTACCCGTACGTAAAAAAATTCCAGTTTTCACATGTTTCAACTTTTATTGATGGCTTTTTACTGATCGCTATAACTGGCGCCAATGAAAAATATATTGATGAAGATAACAGGTTCCAGGTGAGGTTGAGATTTTTGTGGAATCTTATTTAGCGCTAGAAGACGGTGAATTTGACACCGAAGATGACATTCCATTGTCTGAGCTAGCAAAGTCGATTGCTCCACCGTTATGGGGAAAGTCCAAATCATCAACAAAAACAATTAATCGAACTGAGAATTCGACCGCTCCCTCATTTGTCGGTGCGGTATCGGTAATCGGTATTAACTGCTTTGCCGAATGTATACTGATCTCATCTCGGTTGCCTAGACGACAGACGTCAAACACAAATTCATTGCGGTAAATATAGAAACAATACTGATACTCTATACCTATATTGTGAGCAAAACAATGGGGGTTTATGTATGAGAATTTTTTATAGTGAACCGATGGTGAAGTGAAGAATAGGTTTGTGTTCAAAAATTTGATACTTTGCAGCAAAGATGGCTACATGTATCAATTTGACACATATTGCGGAGCTAAAAACGTAAAGCCTTACCATAAGGGTCACGAGTGGTTCTCGACCTTCTAAGGGATATTGACTGTCAAAGTGACCATGCTATATATTTCGATATCTTTTTTACTGGTTATGGCCATTATGATAATTTTAAAGAAGAAAATTAATATCAAATATATTAAATAGATGATCCGATTGTAATAAAATAGGACATCATCGTAATTCTTAACAATTTGTTTTATATTTTTTATTTCTTCTTCTCAATAAAAAAAAATATTTTATAAAAAGCAATTGTTTTTTATTTTTAATACTTTTAAATGTTAATGGGTTAGAGTGAATGTAGTTAAATTTTATTTCTCTTTTAGCTTTCTAGCTAGATCAAGTTTCGCTGATTTATCTCCTTCTACGATTTTTAATGAGTACTTGGAACAGTCGGAGCCATTAATCCATAATTGCTGCAAAATTTGGTAATAACAGTTTCCAAATGTTCGTAAAATAAGAAACAAAATTAGGAAAAGAAGAATTTCAGACTTTCAAGAGCAGAGCTTGGAGAGTTTTATTAAAGCCCCTTCTCGAAGTCAAATGGAAGTTGCGAAGGTTTTGATAAAATGCTGTTGCGTTTTAAACAGTTTTCTGCAAAGCATTAAGGAAAATGTACTCTTGATGACAGCTTCTGCTGTCTAACGCTATTAACATCAGAATTCAGAAACAACTTCCCTGACAGCTTCGTTTACCAAGGAGTTCTAAAGGAATAAATAAAACTGATTTTTTTTTATTTAAACTTAAAAGAGCAAAATAAAGAAACCAAACAACAGGTCACAATTCACTAATTTAAATATAACTCCATTTATCTTAAAAGTTCACTTTGGATGAAAAACAGACTTTTTAATTTCGTGATTCCTCATAGGTGATAACATCCAAAATGACAAATGTAAATGAGCTCTTTGTTAAAAACTTATTTAAATTTTCGACTGAATGTCAATTAAAAGTCAACAAACTTTTGGGCTCAACTGACCAATCAGGCCCATCGATTGGCTTGTATTCGATGCATGGAACGCTTTGATGACTGATGTTTTTACCACAGTAGGTAACTTAACATGTAACTCGAGTCTAATTTCGTTTTTATTATTTTATTTCCTCTTGTTAGTAAAATGTATTCACATTTTTCTTGTATCGAACGCCAGAGCGGTTTTTGTTTGTAATCCGATCTTTCTCCCATGACAATGACATTGTTTATGATATGAGGTATTTTTATTTTTGCCAACGTAGTCTTAACTTTTAAGTAACGTAAACATTGCAATTGGTTGTTGTTTCACATATTTTGTGAATCACCACACAAATTAAATGGTTAATATGCCATTTCAATTTCATTGGTAATAAGTTTTTTTATAAGCTCCTTTACGGATGCGATGACCGCTAGGTCAGTTATGAGGGGTCAAAGGTCATGAAAATGGAATGCTTTTTTTAATAACTCAAAAACGGTTTATTTCAGAGAAAAAATTTGTTCCACAGACTTGTAACTGAGGTAGTTTTCCAACACAAACGGTCATGAAAATTTTGTCCATAGCATTTATCGTTTAAAAGTTACAGCAACCCAAAGAATCGTAAGTATCGTAAAACCAGCCATATTTTGCACTTTCTTCCACACCACCTCAGAGGTCAAGTAGACCTATTCCACTATGTTTACCAAACTAAATGAAGTCAACATTATTAACCAATTTCTGGCATGGTAAATGTTTCATCATTAACGTCCTCTTCAAATGGATCAATTTGAATAGAGTTTGTACTAGATTGTCCAAGACATTGACCACAAACTATAGAACAACTTAACCCAGCTTTTCCACAACCACAATTAGAACCGCAACTTATATTACAATCACAAAATATTGTTGTAAGAAGTTCATCAGGTGGTGGTTGAAGCAGAGTGGTTTCAGGCTCCAAAACATTATTTCTTAATGCGCATCCTAAGCTTTTCTGGATTATTGCTATCTTTGCCCAACCAAACTTGAACTTGATAGTACACTTACACACTAAAGTGTTTTCGAGCAGCAGCAGATGTTGGAGGAAGCGAAGATACAGTGAAGGAAATTCCCATAAAAACACATGGTTTTTACGCATTTTTTGTTTGCTGCATGCAACTTAGCCATACATTTTTATGAAATAAGAATATGTATGTACTCAAAGTTGTTAAGAAAAATGGATTCACTTTTAACATAATTAAATAAAAATTGTTAAGAAAAAACAAAATTTAACAAGAAAAAAGGGGGAAATTCCCATAAAAACACTTAAAAAATAACTGTGAATTAGTGACTAGAAAATGTAATTAATTAAATCAATATTTTGTAGAGTCACCACTTCCTCTTACGACCGATACCATTCGCCTCGGCATTGATTACATAAGCTTTTCCAGTTGCGTTTGTAATCGCGCCCCATTGTTCAAATATTGCGTTTCGAAGATCTTGAACGTTGTTAAATTGGCGCCCGCTGGCATAAACACGCCTGGCTAGTATTCCCCAGGGATTTTCTATAGGATTTATTTAAATCGGGACTTCGAGACGGCCAATCGAGCAATGTTCCTGCTGGAATATGAAGTCAGATCCGCATAACTCTTTAGCTCTCTCAACCATAACTTCTTCTAACAACTTTGCATATATTTCTGAGTTCATCCTTCCAGGCACAAATGCAATTTCCGTGTTTTCATTTGCAGAAAAAGCTGCCCAAACCATTACGCTGCCGCCATCGAAGTTTCGAATCATTCGCACTTCTGTTTGAAGACTTTTGTCATGCCAATATGACTGAAATCCATCTGGACCATCCAAATTGAATTTTTTTTTTCATCACTAAACACAACTTTTCTCCACTCTTCGGTCCAGTTTATGTGACTTTCAGCAAAGTCCAACACAAGGTTGGAGTTGGCTTTTATAATTTGTCTAACGCGTCGGGTTGAAACAGGCAAGTCAAGTTTGGCCTTAATTTGTGAAGCAAACAGCTTGTTTGTAATGGCTTCACGCGATATCATTCGAACTTGACGTGTTGTAAGCTTTTTATTTTGCGCGTGGTTGGTAATTTTTCCATTACTTTCACCTAACCTTAAAAGTTATGAATAACTGTAGGCCACAATCTTTGTATGCAGTGATTTTTTACGTTTCTTGATGAGATTCTGTAAAAACTAATTCTGCTTTAACAATTTTAGAGGCACACAAAATGATTTCCTACCTTTTTCAATCAAAAATTCAAACAACTTTCTGAAATAACCACTTTTAATTAGTTTTTCCAATTTTGTTTAGATTTTATTTTACAAACAAAGACGAATAATGTTCCAAGGTGATAAAAAAGTTTAAAAAAATAACGGTTGCCTTCATATTGACAGATCATTTTGGATCCAAAAGTAAAAAGTGCTGCCAAGTTCGCAGTCGGTGCAATGAGTTTGGTATGCAAAGTTACAGTGTTTTTATGGGAATTTCCTCTACTGTAATTGTACAGCCTTGTTGAGCCTGGTCAGGCGGACAAAATCTTAATGCATCGATACTATCTTCTTTTGAATGTGCTTGACATTTTGGGTAAGTGACTAAGCTGTTAGTACAGTATAATTAAGTTTCAATTTTAGCTCTACCTGATTTTCGAAAGTAAATCTTTTTGTCTCGAGAAGCGCGTGCTAAACTATTAAACTAAAATATTGTGAAAAGAAATGTCAGATGTCAGAGCTGTTAAACGTAAGCATTTTTTTTATTAAGGAAAGTTAAATCTGCGTTTACTCTTGTTGTTTCATTTTGAGCTCACAATGCACGCTCTGAACTTTCTATGAACTAAAAAATACAAATTTTAATACAATTTAATTTTTTGACAGTTCACAATCTGTTTTAAAGATAAAACACTAGATGCAAGAATTAAGACGGTTAAAATAATAATACACTCCTACAAGGAGTTGGCGAAAGCAATCCGCGACTCTGCCACGTCAACAAGTGGGTTATCGTAACCAAGTCCAGCCAGATATTGGCTTCCGCAGATAATATCGACATTATCAGAAGAAGTCAACAAGCTGTACAAGACTGAAGACTCCTTAATCGAGATCGAGCAAGTAACACAAAACCAGGGGCCGCATATGAATGAAGTGAAAACCAGGTGTCTGATTCTTCGAGAAATGTTTGTCTTTTAAACAGGGTAGTGCAGAATGCTACTTTGTCTAATCCCTTACCTTACTTAGGACGAAAGTAGCAACCGATAATACTTTGGTGGAAGAAATACAGTTGCAATAAAGTCAGTTGATTTATAGAGCAATGAAATTGTTCGGACGGTTTTTCTCTTTTTATTTCTTCTGACGAAGTTGTTATAAACGAAATTATAACAAGCGATTTATTGGAATTAGAAATATCGGGTTCTCCAATAAAGACTTCACAACTTTGAATGCACTAATCATCGAACTGTCATTGGGTACGTTCACAAACGTAACTTTCGGATAGGTTACCTTGCTTTTGTTGTAATTGCGTACGTAACTTTGTTTGGTTTTTTTTGTGAACGAACAAATCCAACCAGATAGGTTACCTCTCAAAATTCGAAGCAAAAGAGAAATACAGTCAGCTGTTCATCAGCTGTTTACGTGTTGAGAAAAGTATCCAGCAAATTTTAGGATACCTTCGGATTTTCTCTCTGTTTCCATATGTTCTTCAATCAATTTATTCGGTAAACTCAACATTTTCATCATTGTAAAGTACACGAGCGAGCAACGTCTGCAAATTATAAAAAAATTCTACCGAAATTCGGAGTCGGTGACCGTAACTTTAAGAGCGTTGAATTATTGAATTTCATTCCAAAATCATCTTCAGTGACGAAGCTCATTTTTGGCTCAATAGGTTCGTCAATAAGCAAAATATGCGTTATTTGACGATAACGATCGTCACGTTACTGTGAATGGCCAGCGTTATCGCGCCATGATTACCGATTATTTTTGGCCCGAATTGGAAGATATGGACTTGGACGACGACATGTGGTTTCAACAGGATGGTGCGACAAGTCACACGGCACACCTTACAATCGATTTATTTAAGAGCTGCAAACGTGCACGCGGTGGCCATATGAACGAGGTCGAGTTCCATTGAACTTGACTCTACTTTTTTTTTTCTAAATAAAAACCTTCGATTCTGTTTTTTGATTATGTTTATTTGAACCTTCAGAATTGTATTGGTTAAGTCGAGAAGATGATATCGGCCAAATGGGCGCTGTCACAATTGATTGCCATACGGGCTCGTTTTATGGTAGTTTTCATCACTTCAGTGAGTACTTCGGGTGACAGATTCTCGCACTCGAGTCGAATGTTCTCCTTGAGGGCTTCCAGAGTCTCGGGCTTGTACACGTAAACACGGGACTTCAAAAAATCCAACAAAAAAAAGTCTGAAACGGTTAAATCGGGCGATCTTGCGGGCCAGTGTAAATCGCCAAAACGAGAGACGAGGCGACCCGGGAACGCCGCCTTCATTTCATTTCATTTTCATTTATTATATTATATATAATATAATAAGATGTTAATGTTATAAAGTGATTTACATTAAGTTAAGATTTAAATTAAATTTTATATATAAATTCAATTTTGTTAATGACAAGTAAGACATAAGAACATTTTTAATTGGAACAACTCCTTCGTTTCTGTTTAAATTTTATTTGATCTAATTTAATTCAATTTACTGTCAAGTGTCTGATAAGGGCTGCATCAAAATGCGTCGTGCCGCGAAGTCTTCTAATAAAGTATGGTAAGCTGTTCCACTGCCTGATAACATTAACAACAAATTGTCGTTCCGAGTTCTGCAAGTAAATCTCGGTTGCAGTATGATCGCGACGAGTTAACGAATTGTATTTTATCAAAAAGATACCCTGGTTGTTTGGTGATTAATATCTTGTTTAATGTTTTCAGGGAGAAATATTTAAAATAAGTGTAAAGACCACAACCTAGAATGCTGTTTGTGTAGTTTGAAATATGGAATCTAACTTGATCATCATCAGCGAATAAATCTAATGAAGCGTATTGGACCTGAGTTGGTAGATCATTTATAAAAATAGAAAAAAGCAGTGGACCAAGAATTGATCCCTGCGGAACTCCTGAAGAAAGATTTAGAGAGCAAGTATTGCACTTAAGACATCAGTATCATCCACCCTTTGAAATTGAAAGCAATTTGCACTATCGGGGTCAACAACCCGATAGGCTCTATTTGTTTCAATGGTACCTGGAGTATCACTAGCGGGGTCAGCGTTTTGAATTACTGCAAAATTTTTATTCAAGCAGTTGGGGCATATGTCAGATGAATAATATTTTTTTTGGCGGCCTACTCCAAGTGCCCGTATATTTCTCCATAGCGTTTTCGGTGGTAGGTTTTTATTAGGGTGCTTTGAGTAGAGCTGCATTTGGCTTCTTTGACTTTTTTACTGACAGTATTTCTTAAAGCCCGAAAGACAGACAGAATTACAGGAAGACGAAAACGCTTCCAACGCTTATAGGCTCGATCTCTTCAAAATATCGGTTCATGTCAGTTCATGTATCGCTCCATGGCTTGTTCACTTGTGTTCTGCATCTGTATAGTCCATAAATGTCAAAACAGATTTCACATTGGCAGCCATTTGCAAAACTGAGAGCATCTTTCAATAGGGTGATTTCTTTTTGCCCACCTTGTACTTCAAGCCGAGATAATAATTTTTTTTAAATATCTCAACTGGTTTGCGTTTTATTTAAAAAAAAAGTTGTCAAGTTCTTATTGGAAAACCCTTTACAAAAAAAAGGAGAACGCCCGAGATTTTTATTTTTAGACATGTTTTTATTTCACAAAACTTAAACTAAAAACAATACCTCTACATACATCTTAAAATACATGTATGTATATAAATGCAATTATTTAATACAAAATAAATTTGATTCACATCCGGCTAGGCAGTTTAAGTTAAGAGGTCATATATTTTCTCGTTTAATTACGTAACTTTTAATTATTATTCTTATTAGAGGCAATTTTCGTGCGAAACTTAATTTTTGTAACAAAAAAAAAGTATGTAACTTAATATTTTAAAATATTGATGGAGTGTTTTTTTGCAGGTGGGTGGTAGGTATTCTACTTCATTATCAATCACAGGTGCAGATTGTATGAGCTTCTGGGTAAGAAATAATAAATAAAAAAACATATCTTTTTGTTACTTAACTATTTCCGTAGACTATGAATACGTTTATAAAAAAAAATTTTCTTAAAATGTATAAATTTTGGTCGTATTATGATCGCGTTGGTTCCAATTAGGAATTCCTGAAAATTCATCTCTAATATGTTTTTGGTTATTTACAGAATTTCAATTCTGATTTTCAGACATTATGGTTGTCACCCTCTTCGGAAAGACTTCTTAGAGATCTGTGAAAAAAAAAACAATTATCAAAGTTACCAGTATAAGTACACTGCCGGACAAAATTAGTGGAACGATGCATGTTCTCTCTCTAAAGGTCAAATATAGACTAACGGCAACGGGATAGTTTGTTTGCATGTTTTATGAAAGCAATTGTTCCCATGGTAAGTATAGTGATCTATAGCTGTCAGATTTGACATCATTTTGCTAACGGAAAAAAATGAATGCACTTTAAATGCAGTCATTAGAAAGCGTTTGCACAAGTTTGAGTTTCATGAGTTTTTTTCGGCTTTTCTTTCGTTTAATGTTATCAAAGTCCTACTGGAATATTGTTTATGACAAATGTGATTAATTAAAGCAAAAATGCCAGATTTAAGTGAGGTTCAAGTAGCCCAGGCCCTGTGTTTGATCGAAAATGGCTTTTCGTACCATGAAGGGGCCTCAATGCTAAATGTGTCAAAATCCGTTATTTTTCGAAATGTGAAAAGGTATAGAGAAACCGGTTCTCTGAAAAGGAATCCCGAACAAGGCAGGAAAAAGGTCACGACGCAAAGAGACGACAGATTTATTGTGACCTATGTTCTCAGAAATAGGTCCGCGACGTCAATTGAGGCTAGGAACAGACTTCTAGACGTGCGAAATGTAAGAATTTTGTCCAAAACTGTAAGAAGACGACTCAAGAATTCTGGATTAAGACCGTGCAGGCCAGTAAGAGCTCCCCTTCTCACCAGGCGCCATAGAGTAGCGCATGCTGCCTTCGCACGTAACCATATAAACTGGTCTGAGGACGACTGGCAACGAGTGCTCTTCACTGATGAGTCCAGATTTTGCCTCAATGACAGGCGGGGCAAAGTGTACAGAACATCAAATGAGCGGTATGCACAATGCAACACCATTCCTCGAGTTGCTTATGGTAGAGGTTCCATAATGGTTTGGGGTGGCATATGTTTGGGAGCCCGCACGGAGTTAAATGTGGTTGAGAATGGGTCTTTGCCAGAAGAGCGATATGTGAGGGATATTTTGCAAGAAGTTGTTGTGCCATTTGTACCAAATATCGGCGAAAATTTCATTTTAATGCAGGATAACGCTCGTCCCCACACTACGAATAAAGTTTCGGAGTATCTTCGAGAGACCCACCTGAACACCTTAGACTTGCCAGCCTGCTCTCCTGATTTGAATCCCATCGACCATGTCTGGGACATGCTTGGCAGACAGTTAAAGGAGAAAAATCCGAGACCATCAAACATAGAGGAGCTAAAACCTGCTTTACTTGAAGCTTGGGAGCAAATACCCCATTTTTTTAAGCAGAATTTCTCTTTTTTAGGTTTTTGTGTTTTTTTTAAGGAAAACAAGTAGCAGGTTTTTTTAAATTTAAAATAACCCTATATTGATCAAGTTATAAGTCCTCATCAAAAAAATAAAATAAAATGAAAATAAATCAAAATTTTTCACTTTTTTCATGCGTTCCTCTAATTTTTGTGGCAGTGTAGTTTTATATACATTAATATTTTTTATCTAACTTGCTTATATAATAAATTGAATTAAATATTCCAAATGTAAACTCTTATTTCACTATATTTTAGGGAAAATCGATTGGTTTGGTATATTACCTTGATCTCTCAAAAAGCGACGGATCCGTATAGATCGGTTCACTTGGATCATCAAATTGATTATTATTGCTCGACGAATTATTTCGTATTGGATTCATCACTGGAATCTGGCACATTCTGGCCAAGTTTCTAAAACAGAAATATATAGTCAAAGACCATACAAAAAAATACTCCCGCGTTTTTACCCTGTGGCAAACGTTTTCTGCAATCCTCCGCCAAACATTGACAAATTCGGTCGAAATTGATTAGATCTTCCTGTTCCAGATGAACCATTGTTGATCTGACCGATTTCACTAAATCTTTCATGGGTTCTTAGAGAGGAAGGAGCAAATGAAGTAACTGGAGAATTACGATCTGCTATACGATTTTTTGACATTGTCTTCCAATAGCGTCTAGAAATTTATTTTTTAGTATTTTTCTTAATTTTTTCTGCATTTAATCATTTTGTTTTACCTATAAGCCAATCCAGATAGCAGACTTATACTCATCAGTAAAATCATAAGCAATATAACAGCTGTAAGGAGTCCATGATATTCCGATGGTGACATACAAACCGTCTCTACTGGTGCAACCAATTTTCTAGGATACGTCTCTTTTTCGATCTCTTCACGTGTTTCAAAGACCTTAAAAGAGAAATTAATATATATTTGTTTCTTATTTCAAAGAGAGTAACCAACTGACCTCGATCATTTCCCGAACTTGTTCTGGTTCTTCTATTTCTATTGTTTCACTCCTTGCATCATCCATTTCTGTCAATGCTGAAATTTAATTTTTCCAGAAAACTCTTTTCAAATGAAATGCTCAACTCACTCTTATTAAACTCTCCACTATTTAGTATTGTAGAATTTTGTTCATCACTGCCTTCAATTAAATCTATTTCTGTTTCATTTAAAGATCTTCTACGTCTTCCGAACGAAGGTTCCTGCCGTCCAGAAGGTCCAGGACAATAAGCTGGCTGACATCCCTCACGGCAGGATCTGACAGTTGCTTCGAATACCAAGAAGTTGGATTCAGGAATCTTAAAGGCATTAAATCTTGCTTCCAAAGTGTCACCATCACGTAGCTTATCCAGCTCAGGGAACACATAAGGATCCACAGGGCAGCTTAACAAAAAAAAGTTTTAGTATTAGTCGTTTTTATTTTTGTGATCCATTTTTCTTACCCAAATCGATCGATAAGTTGAATACTTCTGCCAGAATATGGATCTCTAGCTACAACATTTGTTGCAAAGATATCTGTCACATGATTATAGCCATCCTGAGCTTCCAGGCGGAAAGTCAAAGGATCTCCCACTGCTATTGTTGTAGTAGGTCGTCCTTGATAGAGGATCATCAAACGAACTTTCGAACTGAGGGTGTTTTCAGCTGGAAGATACTCGATCGGGATGGGACTTCCAGATCTATCAGGATCGGGAAGACTTTTTTTTAAAAACAAAGGTATTGTCATTTGTGAGGGTCCTTTAAAATGATTTTGGATTTTTGTATTGATTTTGTGATTTAAGAATCATTTTTAAGGAAACTCACCATTTCGATTGGTATAAGGTTAATGTAGTGATTAGTTGTTTGTTCTACGCAATTAGTTGAGCGATACGATGAGTTATTTTTGTTTTACTAAAAGCGTTTAAGCAGAAAATAATATTTTTTTTTTTCAAATTCAAATCATGAAACGGTTATTTAATATCCAGAGTTTATGCAAGGAAATATGAACTGTTATAATTAAGTTCCGGCAGAAAAGGTAAGAGTATGCAATACAATGTTAGCTTTCTATTGGAGTTTATATGATATCCAAGGAGTATGCAATTAATTTTTAGTTTTAACAAGGAATTCCATGTTAAAATAAAACGTGCCATATTTTAGGGAGGTTTTGGTAGTAATTTTGTACGCCAGTGTAATGCGAAATAGGAAATGTGTTAACTGCTGACATAATTTTTACAAAATTTTAAATTTAGTGGCGCCAAATAAATGTTTGCAGATTTTCTAATTCATTGAAATTGTAAAAAATACGTAAATTTCATAAATCAAATGATGTACATATGTGTTGAAGGAACTTGGCTTTCAACCAAGCCTTAATCAAGTTGAATACAATTGGGTGGAAAATTTTGGAACTAAGGGTGTTTATTTTGTATACAAACTTATGGATGCCATCTTTAGGCTCTTATGAGAAGCATTGTCTAATGGATTTGGACGGATGGTGACTCCCGAAAGAACACAACAAATGAATTCTTGAAGCAACATTCACATACTAAGAAAAGCTTCCCACCAGTCGCTTCCTTGGAGTTTAGAAAGCAATTGTGCGCCCGTTTAAGGCTACTCCCGTTTCTCACCTAGTTTTGTGACTTGTAGCACACACTCAATTTGCAATTCGAACCACAATGCATGCAGCTATAATCATGATAAATTGATGCCATCATAGATGACTTCACCTAATCAGATGAACTACATTATCCGCACACCACACAACTGCAATTAGCTTTAAAAGCCAATCTACAATCTACTTTATCATCAGATGCTAGATATTCTAACAAATCCTCCATATAACCGCCACCAATGTGAAAACTCAAAGTCATACCCAGCTCCAATGTATCCCGATGTGACAACAGCCTCGCCAGGACCTCGGAACACACAGGTCAAGTTGTATCGTTTATCTCGGCTGGTCTGAACGTTGTCCGAGAATTGCACAACCACGATGTTCGTGAGTGTGTCCCCATACTGCAACGGAACAACAACAACAAGTAACAAAATTAGCTCAACATTAAGATACGATTTGCTTCGGATGCGAATGGATTGTATCTCTTACCCGCTGTGTTCCGCAATCCGGATAACCTTGTGGACCGCTGATACGCAGCACGTTCACTGTGCCACCATTGCCACGGAAGAAGCATCTACAAACGGAAAAAAAATAAAAATGATGATGAATCGAACATAAATCCATATCTATGAGTAATGTAAGGCTTTGGCGATGACAAACCTGTCGTAGAATCCGTAGGTGTAGATGCGACCAATGAAACCCTCCGGGGTACGTATGGTGAACTCCATTCCCTCTTCGTTGCACGTTTGAGAGACTTTAACAACATACAAAAAAGAAATGCAAATAATGGATCTCTAGTAAATCCTTGAAAAAAAAACCATCAATTACCGTCAAGGCATTCGCCGTCGCTGCGACCGGCGCTGCGCTCGTAAAAGTCATAATTTGCCGGATCGAATGTGTTCGGATCATGAACGTCCAATTCACGTGAATCGCGATCGCTGAGCTCACAGTTTGGCAAATCTCGTTCCTCGTAGGTGGATGCTGCGGTATCTCTGTCAAAGATATACATGCGCCATGTGACTATACGAATGAGATTTGGATACGTTACCTGTAGTTGAAGCTCCTGCAGATGAAGTCGCGCGATTCGATGCATTCACGTTCGCATTGGATTAGCGAGGGCACGATCAAGGCTCGCCGAACAAAGTGTCGTCGCATCTTGTGCCGAGCTGCCACTTGTTTGAAATTATCGTTCTCGTCACATCTCGTGCTTGGTGGTCTAGCTGCGCTGCCAGAAGGACCGCTGCCGTATGGTGGTGGCCCACCAATACCACCACCACCACTTGGTCCACCAAGTGCTTCTGGCGGGATTTGATTGATCGAACTGCCACCGTGTGGTGGACGGCTGTAGGGGCTCTCATATGGTGGATATGAGCCACCACCGGGGATGCCAGGTCTTCGGTAACCTCCGTCGAATTCACGATCGTAGGGGGAAATGTATGGGGGTGGTGGGCGATCGCTATAGCGGTCATCATATTCTAGGTCATAGTAGGATGGGGGCGGAATACGGTCGTAGCCTGAATAGAATGAAGAATATTAAGTTAATAATTGAGTTGGAAAGAGTAACAGAAAAGTGAAAGAAAGCTAAGTAAATGTTAGAGAAAATGAATTAATTTTGACTTATCAAAGCTTGAGGACAAAGATACGTGTACAACTTTTTGTATTTTTGAATCTACGTGATTCGAAATTTAGACAAAGGCAACATCTTGACATGTATCGGGCATCGTACATTGGAGTAACAACTTGGATCCCGTCCGGCCACCTGCTCAATCTGAATGAATTAATCTTTTACAGCTTTTTGACTTCTAACGGTAATGTCTTATCAACAATCCTATTCCTACAGTTTCTCCATGCTACATTATTGATATCACCCCCTTTTATATGCCTTCATGTTCCCACACGCCAGTTTCAAATCTGATGTAACAGCTGGAAATGTGATGAAATAAAGAAGGTGTAAGAAGAACTGATAATTGCCAAAAATGTGACTTTTTCGAACTTGTTTGGATGCGGTTTCACTGTTAAAAGAAGACTAAAGCAAGGGGTCTTAAGATTTCGGGAATTCAACAAGAGAATGACGGCGATTTTATCAAGGCTAAATTCCACCATTAAAGACTTATTGGCACCCATGTCCTCACAGAAGAGAACGAACCTATGATACCAAAGAAAGCTTCTACAAGCTCCTTGTCAAAACGTATAAACAGTGCCCCAAACATGAAATTGTTATCCTATTTGGGGATTTTAACGCCAAACTTGGGAGGGACAAATTCTTCCTTTTGTCTAAGGAAAGCATAGCGGAAAAATTAACTCAGGACCATCGAGTTTGCAGAGGGAAAACACACGATGTTAAACAGAATACTTTTCCCGCGTTTTGAGATCCAGAAGGGTACATGGCGGTCGCCAGCTGGTCGAACATGCAACCAAATCAATCACTGAAGACACTTTTCTCGTATTCTGAACGTCCGTATCTACATTCCAAGGAGCAAACATCGACTTGGATCACTATCTAGTTGGTGTCAAACTTCGTGTACAGTTTTCCATGGAAGCTTATAAGTGACCAACAACTATGAAGAAGAAATTCAATGTTGAAATCAATAGGAAGCCACAGCCGAGGAGCACACATTGACTCCATGGAATCGATATCCATAGAAGCTATTGAGTGATCAACAAGCACGAAAAGGAAATTTAACGTTGGACGAATCCAGTCGGAAGCGACTGACACAGCCTTGAGCTAGCGAGAAATTTTCGGACTGATAATATCCAACCGCAAGACACGTGGCAACTATATCAACCAGCTATAATAAATGCAGCGTCTGAGGTCTTGCACTTATCACAACCCTTTCGAATAAACCCCGCTTCGAATTCGAAGGTGCTCAGGAAAACAAAGCCAGAGTGGAGACATACAGGTCGCCCCTCCGGAACAGAACAAGAACACCATATAATAAAGGATCTCCAGCAACGTTGAAACAGTGAATTAACAATTCGCCCTGGGCCCTCCAAAGATTGGGGTAAGGAAACTCGGTAGTAAATACGCAGCCTTTGTTGACCATCTGAAGAGACTACGGCAACCAGTCAATCTAGATTCTAGATGATAACTAACATTTACACCCGCGCCCGACAAAAATGAGATGAAAGTAGCCTTCGCCAAACTAAAAACGAATAGAGTAGCTGGTGCCGATGGGCTACATGCAGAACTTTTTCGACACGCTGGCGCTGGAGATGATCTGTTCAGGTAAATACACCAACTCATTTGCAAAATCAGTTCGAAAGAAAGTATGCCCGATGATTGGAATCTTTATTCAATCCACAAACAAAGGAGACTCTGTTCCAATTATGGAGAAATTAGCCTTTTTACATTGCCTATAAGATCCTGTCCAGAGTTTTATGTGAACGTCATAAGCCGTTAGCTAATAGGCGAAAAATAAAAAACCTGGGTAATCTACTAGATCTTCGCCAGATCCTAGAGAGAACGCTACGAATTTAGAATTCCAGAAAAGAATGAATGGCCAAGAGGATATAGCATCGAGTTAAATGTGCTGTACCATGACATAAGTTTAGTAAAAAAAAAAATCCCTGTACAGAGATGGAGTGCGCAAAATCTTCGACGCCATACTCAAAGGAGTCAGAAGCCATTCATCTTCCGATGAAGCAACCAGTTAAATGGAGACCTCTCAATGCATGGAGGTGAAATTGGAGGCGGCAGACTAGAGAGACAGCTGGAGGGTCATATTAAGTCAGGCCCAGGTGCGCCACGCTATTATGCGCACTTCT
This sequence comes from Platycheirus rosarum, assembly GCA_963971375.1. Classification (NCBI taxonomy): domain Eukaryota; kingdom Metazoa; phylum Arthropoda; class Insecta; order Diptera; family Syrphidae; genus Platycheirus; species Platycheirus rosarum. The sequence goes on along the minus strand of OZ020510.1, from coordinate 26,066,490 downwards.
TTTAATCCCAAGAAACTTCCTTTTGTCCCTTTGATGAAGATGGAGAGCTAAACTTAGAAACAAGCCTTTGAATTTATCTAAGAGAATCCCTCTTCTTTCTCTTTAACTTTCGGGCGATTTAGAAGTTCCATAAATAAATGATTTAAAAGAATTTCTCTTATTTCTCTTAACTTTTGGGGGGTTTTGACGTTCCTAAAGAGGAATTTAGTTAAAATCGGTAAAGACGTTTCCGCCAAAAATAATTTAAACATTATACAAAGTAAAATAATAAATAAAAAAACACAAAAGCCTTTAAAATAACAAAAACTTTAATTGTACGAAATATACAAACAAATCAATAAAAAAAAAACAATAAAATTCATGCCATCTGTAAAATCTTATTTTGTGTTTCTAAAAACAAATTGCTTACAAGAAAGTTAAAGAAATTAATAAGTGTGCTCTAACTACCAGTGACACTCACCTGGCGAGGGTCTTCTGCTTCCACTGCCGCCAAAGCGATCTCCATTCCCGTATTTATAGATGTCGATTGGATAACGATCCGTTCCCACGGGAAAACGGTTCGGTGAAGTTGGATATTTGCCAGTTGTCGGTGGTGGTGGTGGTGGCAATGGATATCTTTTGCTTGATTCCGGTTCCGGACGTCGGGCATTTAGGATTATTTCATCGGTGGGGTATCTTCCACTATCCGGACCGTATCGTGATGAATGTCCTCTTTCAGCATCTGGAGAATATCTTGAATCGAACGATGAGGGGCGATACCGACGATCTGGGTATAAACTTTCGGGTGAATCTCTTCCTGGATAACCCGGCTCTCTTGGTGGATAACGACTTAGAGGATATCTTGATGCATATCTATCGTCTGGATAACGTGAACCGCCCGGATAAGGTCGATGGTAGATTGGACTATCTCCCGGAGGGAACGGTCTTGTATGGGGTGTATCCCTATCGGGCAAACTATTATCAGATGTAGCTGGATAACGATCAATTGGACGAGGTGGGGCATAACGATCACGATCTCTTGGTGGATAACGTCCATCATCTAGAGGATATCTATCACGATCACCAAATGGTGCAGTTGGATATCTGTCTCTTTCTCGATCAACAGGATATGGATAACGATCAGCATACTGATCACGACTGGGATAACGTTGTGGAAAACGGTCACTACCCGGATAGTGATCTTTTCCTGGATAACGGTCATCGTCCATTGATGGATATCGTCCTCGATCGGGTAACATATGGTCTCTATCGGTACCGGGGTATTTGTCAGCAGGATATCTGTCACGATCGACATATGGGTCTTCACCTGGATAACGATCTCCAGCAGGAGGAAAATACCGATCAGACCCACCACCAGTGGGTGGATAACGATCAGGATATCGGTCTGATCCACCCGATGGAGGATAACGATCTCCACCAGCTGATGGATATCGATCCCCTGCAGTTGGTGGAAACCGATCGCCAGCTGAAGGTGGATACCGATCACCACCCGGATAACGATCTCCTCCCGGATAACGATCTAAAATAGGGTTAATGGTTAGAAAGTGCGCTTGCTTGCAACTCACTCAAAATTAGAAATCTCATCCTTTGTTAAGAAACATATTTATGCAAAGTTCGATCAAGTGCTGGCACTTACCATAGTCATTGTCCGGATAACGATCATATGGCTTTCCAATATCGCCAGCATGTGGATACTTTCCACCTCCTCCAACACCTGTTCCTCCGGGGCCAAAGCGATCATCATTGTTCTTATCTCTGTCCGAAGGTGGTCTCCAGCTATTATGTCCACTTCCACCATCTGGCCGGCCATGACCCCCAAGACGATCGTCATCAGTTCCACCACTGCCACTTCCACTTCCACCAGGCGCACCACTCCCCACAACATTAACTATATGGAGATCACAGTTTAATGCATAACCAACTCGCTCCCCTTATAATTACAACTTACGCATAAGATTCTCATAGTAATCATAGTCAGCATCGTAGATGATACGCATGCCATCCTTTTGATTGTAGCGACTTAATCGACACGTTCTAAAGCGATCACTATACACTGCCGATCTTTGATAGAAAATTAAAGAAGAAGCATTAAGTGCTGCTGCACATGGCATCCAGATAAACGGTAGCAGATGGCCCATTGTTTTAGTATCTTACCTGCACTGAAAGCTGGTCTGTCGCAGGCACTCATCCAGGCATTCGCTCAACGATCGCCCAGTGATCTCCGAATGGAATTCCCCACCAAGCCGAGAATTCCTATAGCGCTGGAATGCAGTGTCCGGTCGTCGGCCGCTAGAGAATAGGTGTGAAGTCACTGAATTATCTGATGGATAATCAGTTGCTCGCTCTGTTTTGGATCAACAAATAAAACACAAAAACAAAGTCAATAAAAAGAGGAGTGATCACGTCATGCGATCGAAGGAACTCACGGTTATCTAGGCACACCAGATCATAGAAATGATGTGTCGGACTTGAACTGATGCTGATATCATCTTTTTGGGATATCGAATCCTCCTCAGACAGAATACATTGCTTTGTTTGATCATCGAACTCCACCGATCGACAGAAGTATCTTTGGGGAATAGATGTTAGATGTATTAAGGCTTTAATGAAACTGGGGATATAATTTACTTTTCAGCTCGCAGGCACATTGTTTGACATTCTTCCAGAGTCATGTTATTGAATATATCCACTTCGAAGGGACCCCCAAGGCGTTTGTTTTCCTCTTTGACGAATACGGCTAGACCGTCGCATCGGCGTTCGGCTTTAAAGGATTAAAGTAGTTGAGAATCTTTTTTTTCTCTTGGTTAAACGGCTTCTTCGGTCCACTTACCATTCAAGCATGTGTTCTCTAGGTAATCGGAATTTGGATCGTCCTCCAGGAGCTCTGGATGAGTGCGTCTTGTGAACCTGAAAATATTCGGTTAATGAATTAAATGTGTGCCCCATTAGTCGAGGCATTTAGACAAATCGCTTTACCGGCTAAGAGTACATGTCCGCATGGTTGAATCAAAGTTCGCCGATCGGCAGACAAAGGAGAATTCGTTTAGGCATTTGTCCTCGCAGTCGGATCTATTGGCAGCTGTTATCTGTGAAGTAAAATAAAGACTTGGTTACATGGGTTTGGGGATAAAATGTCAACAGACCTCTTTTATGTCGGAAAGTGGAAGCTTGAGCTTCTTTCTAGGGTGTCTTTCGAAAACGTATCTTCGGCTTGGGCATTCTCGTTCTGGTCTACTAGCTGTTGGAGAAAATGGCTTCTTAATGCTTTATAGGTTCAAGTTCCTAAAGAGCTTACATGTTAGACAAATTTCGTTGAAATGAACACTGTTGGGCACCAGCATAAGGCTTCCAATGCCCTCAGGTCCAGCTTGCTCACTCGTAAGGTAGCAAATGGATTCTTCGTATTCGGCGTTTCCGCCAAATGAAGCTATCCTGCTGCCAGGTTGAAAGTCGAAGCTCGTACAAGTCCGCACGAGGTTATTTGTTCCGGTTCGATCTCGCAAGCAGAGATCTTGGCATTTCTCAAGAACTCTGAATGGTGCTGCCGTGTCTCTAACCTTAAAAGAAATAAAAGAGTTTTGATTTTTCCTTCGGAAACTATAGTCTTCCTTATTGGTAAGAGGGCGATTTTACACTTACCACATCATCGTCATATCCTTGCAGCTGCTGATTTGGCAGCCTTTCATATAGAACTCTTCCGAGTCCATTCTTACATGTTGTTTGGGCTTAAATTTTAAGTTTTTTTTAAAATTATTTTATAGGTTAATATTAGTATTTTAACTTACCCCATATGCTAGTTAAGTTTATAACAATAAAAAATAAATATAAAAGTCTAAATAGTTTCCTGTTCTTGAACATGGTTTCGAAGATTTGCGCAAAAGCGCAACTTTTTTTTGCTGCAAAACGGCAGTGATGTCCTAATAAAAGAAAGAGCTATGGGGATGGCCAGTTATGGACATTGTCGATCCTTTTGAGTTCTGAAAAAAAAATAATCTAATTTATTTAAAATTATGTTTTTACTTCAGTATCCAACAAAACACTCATACAAATTATATTTAAATTGAAGAATAAAATAAATTTTCTATATTAGAAATTTAAGCTTTCTCTTTTTCTAGTTTAATATATATTTAGTTTCATAGTTTTATAGAAAATGCAATTTAGACCGATTCAGCTCTTTTTCTAAGCTGGGAACAGATCCTTCCAGGTAAAATTTAGAAATTGTCTATCAGACCCTTTCGTTGCTCACTCTGATGTACCCCAGGGAAGCCATCTTGGCTCTTTACTATTCATTTTGGTTATAAATGATGTTGCGTTATGCATACAATCAAGTGACATGCTCATATTTTATGACAACATTTAGATTTTTAAGACAATACACGTCTAGCGATAACAGCATTCTTCTGCTGGGCAAAGAAATTTAATGATCCGTATGTGATTCTTACCTTGTACAATTGCTTGGGTAGCCCCATCTCCAGTACATTTTACAGGTATAATGAAAACCATTCGTGTGGTGCGACTAAAAGAAGAAATCCTGTACTTGACAGTACGTCCAAAGTTGGGCTCAAGGGTAAACCGATGGGCATTCCTAGCAGTGCGTGTGTTATGGTGGAATTCTTTCAGGGAAAGAATGCAACTGGAAATTTCACTGGAGCACTGTTTTTTTTACGTGATAACGTCTAATAAATCGTTGACGTACGAAATAACATGACTCATGCTGTTAAAACTCATGCTGATAAGACTTCTCACTCATCCTAACCGCGATACTGTGGTTCTTTCAACCAAAATCGATCGCTCGATCGCAAGCACCAGGCGAACATGAAAAAGAACAAAATAACTCCACTCAAATAAAAAAAAAAAACAAGAAGAGAAAAAGAAATAAAAATAGGCGGAGTTTTGTTAAAGTAAAAAGTAGATGTAGATATTGGGGTGTGTTGTGTGTGTGTGTGGATTTAAGGAGAGGGTTTGTGGGTGTGAATTTCATTGAATTCCTTAAAATTCGTTGAATTGAATTGAAATGTGGACTGACATGAAAACTGAACAAACCTACATGCGTTCAATGAAAAGTGATGGAAGTCTTACAAGAGGGAGATAGGTGAGCGATTCTGTGCTGGCAAAGTGGGTACGAGAAACACCAGCAGCTACTGCTACAAGTTCTTCACTTGAGAAGTTTCTTGGAGTTCAGTTTCTGGGCGAAGAGCAACACGTGGATTTCCTCCAATCACAAATCGCGTCAAGTGGACTCCAGGATGCAGGCAGCACCTTTTTAGCAATTCCCCAACAATACGCAACGTATGGCAATGCAGACGGATACGAGAATATCAACTCTACAAAACGATCTGAGCAGAAGAGAAGCGGATCTACCAAAACTTCAGTAGACTTCTTGATTGGCAAAGACATAGTTTAAAAAGAAACAAGAGCGTTTCCTATATATACAAATAAGGAAATGCCACATTATTTTTATATCCGATCTTTGTTGGAACTTGTTTTTTATAGTTCAAGATAGTCCTATGTTAATAAGGCTGGTTTTATTATGGTTCACTGATCAGGTTTATACGCATGCTAGGAATATCACTGCCCACCATTGAAACAGCAACCACCTTTGAAAATGCTGACTGTAAGATGCTCTGTAGAGTGGAAGTCTCGTGGTGGGAGAAGACGTGGACCTCTTTGTCCTGCTCATCGCTATTGCTCCATCAGAAACTAACAATTTTTCTTTAAGCCTGGGCGAGGCAAAATGAAGACATCATCCTTTTATCTAAGAAGCTCCAAAAACTTCTATTCAGCCAATAGATTCTCTTCCTTCACAGCTTCACCGATTGCAACATCACATCTACCATTCTCCGCCCTGGGGCAACTTATTCTCAAGAATTCCGACACATTTCGAAGGGAATTAGTTCAAAAATTAAGTTCTAGTATTTTATGGCTAAGTGTTGACATTTACGACAATATTTCAAATTGCTGAATATGTACCGGTACCGGAGACTCTGTATAATGCGGAAAACAGATTGATCCAGCAACAGCAACCAGCACCAGCAACTGCGGCCGCCAGTGCTAGTGTATTTCAATTGCTCAAGTTAGATTAGACCAGCAACAGCAACGTCAACAGCGTCGTTAGACCAAAGTCCTAAATTTGCGGTTGCTGTTCCATTGCTACCAACTTTGCGCAAGTGAAATTCAGGGGCACCATATTGCAGAAAAAACAAAAATATTGACAATTTTATTTTGCGCTCGTCGCCATTGTTGTGCTTTCAGAGGCTATTTATTAATTTAATTTTTTTTTAATAATGGAAGAAAAACTTATCTAAATGGTAGGAGAAAATATATTTCTTTTTGATAAGAGAAGGAAACCTTATAAAAAAAACATCGACTCAATAGAAAAAACAATATAAAGAGATTGGAGATTCGCTATGTGTACTATTTTGACACTTCGTATACTTTTTTTATTACACAAAATGTCAAACAGAAGTAAGAAGACGATGCTGGTGCTGGTGGCAATGTGTTTCAATTTCTTTTGCTGGTCAGCTTGCTGTTTGCTGTTGACGGTGCTGGTGCTGTTGCTGGTTCAATCTGTTCCGCGCTTAAGACATTAATAATCCCAGTCCTGCTCTATGGCGCCGAGATATGGACTCTATCTTAAGCAGATGAAGATATCCTTAGTCGTTTCGAGCGTAAGATTCTTCGGAAGATTTTTGGTCCTATCTGCGTTAACGGGCTTTGGGGGAGAAGGTTCAACCAAGAACTATACGAGCTGTAGAGCGACATGGACAGCAATGCTCCGGCTTGCAGGATCTTCGATTCCATGTTAGAGGGTAGACGCAGTCAAGGAAGACCTCCCGTTAGTTGGCGCGTTCCAGTGGAGGACGACTTCAACCAACTTGGAGTGCGAAACTGGAGGCAGCTAGCCAAAGACCGAGCTGGCTGGAGAGACATGTTGGTTGAGGCCTAGGCTCGTCCCGAACTGTAGCGCCCCCTAAGTAAGAATATGTACCGGTTGAAGATAAATTAACACAAGTCCTTCACAACTACATATGTATGTGGAAAGGAGTTAAAACAACAAACTAGGCGAAAATAATGTTTTTTTTTTGAAAAAATGTCCCGTTTATTTTAAAATAAAATGCTATAGGAAAGTGTAGCAAATTTTGTCAGTTATGTATATTTTCTTAGTTTTTTTTTTCTACCACACGCAACGGAAGATCCCTTTAAATCTCCCCCATCCCCCGCAGGCTCATATAGAATATCCGCTATTGTTCTGAAGAAATGTTATTTCACGTTGGCAAAATCCAATTCATACCTTTTTATCTATCTTATTCTTCACGTCGTTTTCCAAGTTGTTGGAAAAAAGAATTTGCTTAACCAATTCCAAAAAAGGCGAATCTTCCTCACCATGGACGTATTATATATAGACTGCTAGTCTAATGTCAGCTTCATACAACAATTGTCAAAAAAATGTCGCCAAAATTGAGAATGCGATGCTAGCTCTCCTGAACCCACTTCAGGAAAAAAAATAACTACTTAAAATGTTGACATAGAAGCTCGCGACATCTGTTTTATAAAAGTTCAAAAAGTCGCATTTACCGGTAAAATATAACTGACACTTTTGAGTTCCACCCATAGAAGTGTGCGACATCTTTGGTACTTTGCCTCTTGTTTTTTTAGATCGTGGACAACTTCCTTTTTTTATTGGTTTGTGTCTAAGACAAGCTAAAGGCACTAGAAGGAAAAAAGGGATTTTTTGTTAATTAATTGTGGGATATTCTAAATAACACGGGGAGAAAAAAGGAAATTTTAACATGCCAACGTGGGAAAACCTGCTGCCAAAATCTGGGATTACTGGATGAAGTGTCAAAATTGAGGTTTAATTTGTATTCCCGTTAGTGTACTCAGGAGGGCTGGTGTCGCCCAAAATAACTGAGACTAAAATGGAACAAACTTGAGGTAGGCAACAAGCAGTCCATATATAATACGTCCATGTTCCTCACCATATTAATCATTAACCTTTCTTTTCAATGCAATTAAAATATTAATCAATCGCCAGTTCAAAAAAATATCTTGAACTTGAAGCTTCTCAATGCTTGTCAGTACGGTATTGGTTGCAGCAGGTCCATTGGTTGGATATCTTACCGAAAAATGGATTGAATCATTACATCAGCTAGATGAAAGAAAAGTTGTGGCGCTCGATATTTCTAAAGCTTGGTATCAAGCTCTTATATGTAAATTACATGCTTTTGGTATCGCTGAATTATTGATTCAGTGGATCGTAAATTTACCTTTGTTACGTTCGACTCAAATAAATCTGAAGGCTGTCCAGCCTGAAGTTAAAAAAATAATTTTTGGCGTACCCCAAGGCTCCATACTATCTCCCACTTTTTTCTCATTTTAATTAAAGAGTTTTTATCTGAAACTGCTGGTCCACTAAACTGTTTTTGACAAAAGACAGCATTTGCAACAAGAACGGTGTTGATTTTCTTCAGTTACTTCGAATGTACGATAGCATTATTTTGAACGGTTGTACGGACGGAGATAATGAAGGACACTACACTTTTATCGGAGGTCAAGGAAAATCCGTCGTCGGAAAAACGTACAAAAAGAGGCGTACCGACGTAATTTGGATGATCTTTTACTACAAAATGACTTGACTGATCAGTCCACCGATTCAATCTGTAGGCAACTAACAGAATATGTTCGTATTTCAGCACCGACTAAAATGATAGAAACGAAGTCATATTTTTAGCGAAAATGGTTTGATAAAGACTGTTGGCAAGCACGTAGAAAATCATTTGCGCTTCTTCGAGCTATGCGATCTTCAAACAATCAGCATATTAAGACTTGGTATATCGAAGATAACACATACTACAAAAATCTGTGTCTACAAACGAAATTTGAATTTTATAACCAACAAGCCTTAGCACTTAGCCGAACTCGAAGGAGAAAAGGAGAAAAGGAGACCTTGCAACACACTTTAAGCTCCTGTTAACAAGCGATTCTTTTTCAAATTTTTCATACGCAGAGCCACTTACTGTTGATAAGAGACTTAACGTAGATGTTACAATTGAGGAAATAAATGATGTTATCTCCAGTGCAAAAAATAGAAAGGCTCCAGGTGAAGACCGAATACCGTACGAGTTTTTTAAAAATGCAACACCTTCATTCTGCAACAGGCTATAAACTTTATACAACAACATTTTTCTTCAGCCGAAATTCCATCCTCATTTAAAAAGTCTGTGATTTTTCCAATACATAAAAAAGGTCCATTAGACATAGTACAAAATTACAGAGGAGTATCTTTTATGAATACCATTGCAAAAATATTCTGTGGAGTATTTGTAAATAGATTGGAAAAATGGGTCGAGCAGAAAAATCTTCTAACTGACCTGCAGGCTGGATTTAGAAAGGATTATTCAACTGTAGATCAGACATTTACTCTCACATCTATTATCAAAGCGTTTCATGCCCCGAATAAAAAAGTTTACTCTTTTTTTGTTGACTTCAAAGTGGCTTTTGACCTTGTTAACAGACCCTTTTTTATAAACTGTCTCAACTTGGCATATCTTCAAAATTCATTAAGGTAATCAAAGAAATGTACACGCATACCAATGTAGCAGTTTGGGATGGTAAAACCTATCAACCTATCATCAATAAACATATGCAATTGATGATCAAACGTCTGTCATGCTATTGTAAGAGATGGGGACTGACAATCAATACAGATAAGTCGAAAATGATGGTTTGTGCATGATCTCAAAGCATACACAATGAAAGACAATGGAACTACAATGGTCATCCTCTTCAAATTCAAACAGTTAAATCGGTAAAATATTTGAGAGTTATTCTGAATCCAACATTGAATTTCAGTAAACTTACTTACTTACTTAGGTGGCGCTACAGTTCGGGACGAACCTGGGCCTCAACCAACATGCCTCTCCAGCCAACTCGGTCTTTGGCTAGCTGCCTCCAGTTTTGCACTCCAAGTTGGTTGAGGTCGTCCTCCACTTGAGCGCGCCACCTAAGGCGAGGTCTTCCTTGACTGCGTCTACCCTCTGGGATGGAATCGAAGATCCTGCGAGCCGGAGCATTGTTGTCCATTCGCTCTATATGACCTAGCCAACTTAAACGTGATATGCGTATTTTTTTGACCAGGTCAATGTCGCTGTACAGCTCGTATAGTTCTTGGTTGAACCTTCTCCTCCAAAGCCCGTTAACGCAGATAGGGCCAAAAATCTTCCGAAGAATCTTACGCTCGAAACGACTAAGGATATCTTCATCCGCTTTAGATAGAGTCCATGCCTCGGCGCCATAGAGCAGGACTGGGATGATTAGGGTCTTATACAGAGTCTCCTTTGTCTTTCGATAGAGGGCTTTGCTACTCAATTGCCTTCCTAGCCCATAGAAACAGCGATTGGCAAGAGTAATTCTTCGCTTTATTTCTGACGAGATGTTGTTGTCAGATGTTATAGCGGATCCGAGGTACACAAAGTCCCTAACTACCTCAAAGTTGTACCTGTCTATTGTGATGTTTTGTCCAATCCGCCGGTGTTGTGTGTCCCTTTTTGTGGACAGCAGGTACTTCGTTTTGGCCTCATTGACTGCTAGTCCCATCTTAGCCGCTTCAGCTTCAATGCTAGCAAACGTTCCAGTGACAGCTCGCCGAGTTCTGCCAATGATGTCTATGTCGTCAGCGTATGCTAGCAACTGCACAGACTTGAAAAAAATTGTCCCACTACAATTGATATGCGAGTTTATTATAATTTTTTCAAGTATTAAGTTGAAGAAATCGCACGATAGCGCATCACCTTGTCGGAATCCTTTTTTGACGTCAAAAGCTTCTGTGAGGTCAGAACCAACCTTGACGGAGCAGCGAGAGTTCTCCATCGTCATCCTGCACAGTCGGACGAGTTTTGTGGGAATGCCAAAACCTGACATGGCTCTGTATAGCTCGTCTCTATAAATGCTATCGTACGCGGCCTTAAAATCGATAAAGAGGTGGTGGGTATCGATTTGGAATTCTTGGGTGGTTTCCAGGATCTGCCGTAGCGTGAACATTTGATCGATTGTGGACTTTCCTGGTCTGAAACCACACTGATAGGGGCCAATCAGGTTGCTGACGAAAGGTTTCAGGCGTTCACATAGTACGGCAGAGAGGATCTTGTAGGCGATATTCAGGAGACTTATTCCTCTATAGTTGGCGCAGTTTAGAGGGTCTCCTTTCTTGTGAATCGGGCAAACGATGCTGAGGTTCCATTCATCAGGCATACTTTCTTCTGACCAAACTTTAGAGATGAGTTGGTGTATGCACTCCACCAGGTCATCTCCGGCCGCTTTAAAAAGTTCGGCGGGTAATCCGTCGGGTCCAGCAGCTTTGTTGTTTTTGAGTTTAGATATTGCTATCCTTACTTCATTTTGGTCAGGTGGACGGAAGTTTTGTCTGTCATCATCCATGTTGAATGGTTCATTCTGCCTGACAGCGGGATTTTGGCCTTCATCGCCGTTTAACAGTCTGCAGAAATGGTCCTTCCATGTACTCAGCACCGACTGTGACTCTACTACGAGGTTTCCATTCCTATCTCTACAGGCTTCTGTGCGGTATTTTTTTCCTTGGCATGTTCTTTTTACCTGTTGGTAAAACTTCCGCACGTTGTTCCTGGAGTAGCATCTCTCAATATCTTTGATCGCGCGCTTCTCATGCTCTCTCTTTTTCTTTTGGAGAAGCCGGTGTTCTTCCCGTCTTTTCTGCTCGTAAAGCTCGCGAGCAGCTCTCGTCTTTCTTTGCAGCGTCGCTTTATATGCCTCTTGTTTGGCTGCATGGGCCTGCCTGCATTCGTCATCAAACCAGAGGTTTCGTGGTGGTGGTCTGGTGAAACCTAGCACATCAGTTGCGGCATCTCTGATGGCTTGTTGGCAGTGTTGCCACTGATCTTCGGCACTTGATGCTGGCGGTACTGGATTTCTTGAGAGGTTACGGGATATTCGATCGGCATAGGTTCTGGCGGTTTCTTGCGATTGCAGCTTTCCGACGTCATACTTCCTCACAGTATTACTCCGTTGTTGTGGAGTACGGGTTATTCGCATTCTTACCTTTGCTGCAACAAGGTAGTGATCCGAGTCGATGTTAGCTGCTCGGAAGGTGCGAACATCCAAGATACTGGAGGCGTGTCTTGCATCGATCGCAACGTGATCAATCTGATTGACGGTTCTTTGATCTGGGTGTCGCCAAGTCCCTTTGTGTATATCGAGATGAGGAAACCGTGTGCTTGCAATGGTGACGTTATGTGCCGCTGCGAAGTCAATTAGCCTAAGTCCGTTTTCAGACGTTGTGTCGTGTAGGCTATGTTTTCCGACAGTCCTACCAAAGATTTCCTCTTTACCTATTTTGGCATTAAAATCGCCTAGTACGATCTTAACGTCGTATTTAGGGCATTGCTCATAGGTTTTGTCGAGGAGCTCATAGAAGTCATCCTTTGTGGCGTCATCTTTGTCCTCTGTGGGGGCATGAGCGCATATTAGGCTAATGTTGGCGAATTTAGCCTTGATACGGATTGTCACAAGTCGCTCACTTACGTGTCGAAAGCCCAAGACTTCTTGCCTAAGTCTACCGCTTATGACGAATCCGCACCCAAATAAACGCTGTGGTCTTCTTGCGCAATCACCGTAGTACACGTCACAGTTTTTCATCCTCCTTTTGCCCGGCCCATTCCATCGCACTTCCTGGATGGCAGTAATTCCTGCTCTGTAGCAGTCTAGGGCCTCCGCTAGTTGTTTGGATGCACGTGGTCTGTTAAGAGTTCTAACATTCCACGTGCAGATCCGAAGGTCGTTGTCCTTGATTCGTTTTTCCGGGTCGTCAACAGTAAATCCGTCCTTTTCCGAGGCTATTGGTCGCTTCGCAACTTTTTCTTTTTTCTGTGGCAGGGTTGTTAACCCCACGCACAACCCCCAACCTGGAGGGCCAGGTCCTTTGTTGGATTCCTTGGACGAAAGGAACCGGAGAATCCGGAGTCAGTAACCCACTTCGGGGATATGAGCGCTGCCGTTGGCCCATTAAGGGTTCATCCGCCACCATCTCTATTTCAATGCCCTGACTTGCATTGAATTGTCCTAATGACCTTATCTCCAAATACGTCGAAGTAGCTCATTAGGGCGTCTGCTTCGTTGACTGTTGACGCCACCGTTGGTCCAATTGGTTGGGCTCATCCGCCGTACGTCCTCTTTCTGAGGGGCTCGTGCAAGACTTCTGCGAATCGATCAGAACAGTCATTAAAGCAGAGCATTATAGTGTTGCTATTTTTTCTGTGTTCAACACTCGCGCTTATAAGTTTAGCAGGAATGCCCGGATGGACAGACCAGAATTTCAGTAAACATCTTACAGAAAAGGCAAGAAGCTCTCAAAGCCTACTTAATCTTTCGTGGAAAAATGTGTTTTCCAATAAGAGAGTCGCTCTATCGGCAAAATATAAAATTTTTAACGCAGTTGGTAAATCAACTCTGTTATGCCTCTCAGGTTTGGGGTTCTTATGAGTATGAAGAAATTGAAATGTTCCAAAGGAACTTCATTAAAAACCTGTTCAATCTTCCACTGAATACACCCAGCTATGCTATATACCTAGAAACAGGTCTACCAAAACTATTAACAGACACACTTAAATCACAGGCTAACTTCATAATTAAGATATGTAGCCATTAAGATGACGCAAGAATGGCAAAAAAACTTTTTTTATATGAGTTAAGAAATGTAGACTGGTGGTACACAACTTGGCAAAACATTAGTAACGCTTGTGGAGTAACCTTACACGTGGACATGAACAATCTCAGCAATTTGAAACATCAACTCTACCACATTATTCAAACGAACGAAAACATTACTCGAAAAAGTTCATGACTAAAGCTCGAGAGTCCAAAAGCAAGATATTATACAGCCAACTAAACTATGCTCTTAACCAAAGAAACTACTTTCATGACTCGCTAAGCTATGATGAAATATCTATGATATTCAAAACAAGATGTAAAGTCCTTTCGTTATATGGAAACCCTTATAATGACAAGTTTAACCAATTCTGCACGCTATGCAACTTACACTCGAAAGAAGACTGCTTTCATATCATAAGTATATGTCCAATATTCAGACAGCAAAGGATAACTTTCTTTGGAAAACAGACATTAAAAACGCTCGAAATCTTACAAGTATTAAACGAATGTGAATGGAAAGTTCTGAGCAGTTTTTTAAAAACAATCTGCAAATATAGAATGCTGTTGATTTCAGAATACGCTTGAAACGTTACATATCTTTTCTAATTTTGTAATTGAAAACAATTAACTTTTTTTTTTGTTCTTTTTTTTTACACAAATATATACAATATACATACATTAAATTTATAAATTTTGCTAACCAGGCTGACGGCTTTGCCATAGCTTTTAAATTCATATATTGTAACCATGTGTTTTGTTTTTAATCGAAAATAAATGAATTCTTAATTCTAATAATAAAATTCTATTCTTATTTACTAGGACACCGAAGCTGCATTACTCGGTATACCAAATAGATTTTTGATATCGACAACGGCGCCACTTATCGGATCCAATTAAATCCAAAAACCACACCTTTAATCATCTTAATACATGCAAAAAAATTCATCAAAATCGGTCAATTCATTTAAATTTAATATTATTGATATTGAAATTATAATTTACACGGAAAACTACATTTTCGTACACATCTCTTAACTTTTCAGCGGTGACCAAATGCCTTATTAATTGATGGAAGTTTAACATCTGCGGATCTACAAGTGGGAAGGGCAAAACGAAATTGCCATAGCTACCGTAAAATCAAACAGATGCTTCACACCATGTCACCATGAAGATCATTGAACGGGTATTGGAAGGGAAGATCTATGAACGGGTATTGGAAGGGTAATGGAATTTAAGAAAAAAGAAAATCGTGTCACCTAGGGGAGTCTAACACAAGCAAAACGAACATGTGCTATGAGTATAAGTTCGATAGCTTAAGTGGTGCGTGCATCCGTAATAATCAGACATGAATACTGACGAAGGTTCTTATAAATAAATGTTAAGATGAAAATATAAAAAATAAATAAAATCGAAATAAATATAATAATTTTGCTTGATTATAAACAACGTGTTAACGCTATTATTTTGATTGATTACAACCCAAATAATTTAATTTTTTTCCAAAATAAACCTGAAAGCATTGCTTGTAACTTTAATGGCATTTTTAACTTTTTTTTTCAAATATTCCGCACCAAATAGCAAAGAGGTCAATTCCATTTGACTGCAAATCAGCTCATGGTCTCATACATTTCCACCAGGGCTAGATAATTAACATTTTGCAGTCGCCCCTCTCTCCGACTACGCAGACACGAAAAGAACTAAACTTAACATTTGAAAAGTGTTTTTTTGTAATTTTTTATTTTCTAAGCCAATGACATCCGAAATTTGGAAATCCAATGAAAACGCCTCGACATTTATTTCAAAGTGAAACTCATTTAGGATTCTGTTTTTGACAAAATAAATAGACAAAAAGCGGAACGTACTTCCGCAATGACCGACCGCATCTATCAGATATCCGTCACGCGTTATGGACTTGTCGTCGAACACACCTTCTGTCCGCCTTTTCAGTTAACATATACCCTAACCCTTACACAAACACATAGTATCAAAAATGTGTTTTTGTAGTAATTTCAGTATTGAGGTCAAAAATCTCCTCCATTATGCTGCAAGTGTTGGTGAACCAATTAAGTATAATAATTTCGCAATTACGTTTAGAAGCTGGCAATTATTGAATTCAATAGATTAATACTTAAAGCGCGCTGACACATGCGATCTAAATACAAACACAAAAAATGAGTGGTCATTTGGTCATGTGCCGAACGTATAAAATTGTTCAACTGGAACGTGGTGATCACGCACATAGTTTTTTTTGAATTCTTATTTTTTTTAATAAGAAGAAGGACGATTTTATTTGATAATAAATTGTTAAGTGCGGTTTGGCTTATTGTTCCCCTGTTTTTACTTGCGATTATAATGCAAGTAATGCATTCGTTCAGATTTAAAATTTTGAGATAACAATCAAACATGACATTACGATGAAAGAGAAACATATTTGAGCTACTGGCAACATTCTGTCTGTCTGTCTGTTCGTCTGTCTGTTTATCTGTCTGTACGTATGCATTTTGGACTACAGCCTAAACGGTTTTGCCAATCGTCTTCAAATTTAGTACATAGGGTTATTTTGACATTCTACAGAGGACATTTTTTTAGTTCAAATATTAACAGTACCTAGTCATATAACCGTGAAGTTAAAGCTTATTTTTCTCAAAAACGGCTCCAAGAATTTTTATGAAAAAAATGGTTGGCTAAAAACGGTATCCTCCATAGGACCGTTTTTATTTTCTTCGACTTTCTCGAGAACTGGTTAACCGATTAGAACCAAAATTAATATTCAGGAAGATGTAGGCAGCCTTAAAAATTTTGATTTAAAATATTTTCGAAAAAAAATTGTATTTTTAATACATACATAATACATTTTTTTTTTTGAAAAATCGATATTTTGAAAAGGCATTTGTGTTTGTTTTTTAAATTTTATTTGTAAATGTGGGTTATTTTTGTGTTTATGTTTGCATTCTTAAAATATATTTCTTTGATTTTTGAAAAAAAGTTATTAAATAAAAACCGTTCCTACAATTTTGAAAAAAATGCACATTTTTTTAAATTTTTCAACGCAATAAAATGGCTTTTAATTTTTTTTGCTGAAAACCATTTTACGCATATTTTCCAAACAATCAAAAATTAAAAAAATCGAATAAGAACTTTGATTCCCTTAATATCTTTTAAATTCGTCGCTGTGACCGCACATAAGAGCAAGTACGTGCGATTCAATCGTGCAATTTATTTAAATTGTCTTAGCTGAAATATTAACGGTACCTGTCAAAGGCTCCTACTTTTGTAGGTGCGGTTTATATTTTATTGATACAAAAATTTCAGTTGGTGGGCTAAAAACGGTCCCCTCCATTGGACCGTTTCTTTCATCGACTTTCTCAGGAAATACTAAACCGATTACAATCAAATTTGATATTCAGGAAGATGTAGGTAGCCAAAGTAATTTCACACTAAAATATTTGCAAATAATTTTTTTTTGTATTTTTAAATTTAAAAACATTTTTTTTTGCTTTTAAAAATTAATATTTTGAATAAAATTTTTTTAAATTTTGTTTTTAAATGAAGGTTATTTTTGTGCTTATGTTCACATTACTGAATTATTTTTTTTATTTTTGTTGTTTAATAAAAACTTTTTTATTTAAAATCTGTTCCTACGATTAAAAAAAAAATACACTTTTTAACAATTTTTAAAAAAATAAAATGGCGTGTACATTTTTCCGCTGTAAAATATTTTACGTACTTTTTTTAAAAACCAAAAGTCGTATAAAAACTTTGAAGTTGCTTTAATATTTTTCAAATTTTATTCGACGCTGTGACCGCACATAAGAGCAAGTACGTGCGATCCAGTCGTGTAATTTATTACTTACGATTATAGGTACTATAATGCAAGTTATGGATTCGTGCAAAAAAAATCTAACAATCAAACATGACATTACGATAATAGACAATTTGAAAAATGTGGGTCCGAAAATTCCGTCCATCTGTCTGTCTGTCTGTTTGTTCTCGCCTCTACAGCCTAAACGGATGGGCCGATTTGCTTACAACTTGGTATTTAATATTTATTAGGTAGTATCTCGGGGGGTGTTTTTCATTTTTGCTCTGTCGAAAAATACGGTACCTGCCATACAATTTTTAACAAAAAATTTAATTTTTTCAAAAACGGTTCTAACGCTTTTGATAAAACTTTCAGGGTGCTATTTTTCTTACAACAATACATATTTTAGTTAGAACGAATTTTTCGAAATTTGTTCTATAACGGTACCCCTCATATAACCGGTTTTTTCAAATGCGGTTTTATCGTAAACTATTATCTTTCTAAAAAAATTGGTTTTCGAAATATTTTGAAAATGGGTTGATTGATTTTTTTAAATAATTTTCTACAGAAATCCTTATAATTACGTACTAGAAAAAAAATTAGAATATTTTTTCGAAAAGTTTTTTAAAAAAACGACTTTTTAAAAAAACTGGTCGAACGATTTTCAATATTTTATTGCATACTTAGTTTTTCCGTAAAAAACTCTTAAACTAATTAAAAAACTGAAAGAATTTTCTAAAAAAATATTTTTTTTAATAGACGTGTGGTTTTCAATCTGGCAATACTTCTTTCGGAGTTGGTCTTTTTGGCAGCTGTCACTTGATGTATGCTGATTTTCACAAAATTGGGCCTCGACTAGAATTTTTTCGAGCTAGCCACTTCCCCGAAATCATTTTTAAAACATAATGCAAACCCTTATCTTTATAATCAAGCTAAATTCTTGGCCATAACATTAAACCATATGCGTTTTATTTCTTCTTGAAAACACACGTCTAAAAAAAACAACCTTTATGTACATACATATGGAGCTACTAACTTATCTAACATAAGAACAAGTTCGTGCTACCCAGTCGTGCAATTTATTTTTTTATAATTTAGTAGTCTTTAGCAATTTGCGACAATAAAAAGCTCAAAACCAAAGAACGAATGCTTTGGATTTCACTAAACACCAAAGTCGGAGTACACAGTCGTGATCCTTTGTCACGGGGCTAACATAAACAGGATAGAAGAGTAAGCATTCCAAGACCAAGGCTTAACACACCAAAGAGGAATTTTTCATCCTAAGCGTTTTCATTTCGCCCATTAGTTATAGTGACAGTTTCTGATAGAAAGTGAAGGGAATTCTTAAAAAAAATTAACGTTAGTGTTAGTGGGGATGTTTAAAAATAATTAATTAAAAATTAGTAATTAAGTGATTTAAAGAACTCACATAAGGGAGGTTATCATAAATATAAGCTAATTGTCCAGTCATATAACGTTTCAGTACCTACTGCTGATTTTCATTTTCAGGGTATTTTGCAAATCTTTGAGCTTTTTAAGGTGGTGGTATTTTTATGTTTTTTATGTTTTTAAAATATTTGTCAAGATGTTTACCGATTACCACACCAATTTTCTATCTACAACTGGTATGTTATGTTCTAGTTAATACCCAATACGGAGATTCTCGAACCGAGCTTAATAATACCATGTTCGAGTCTCGAGAGTTTACGGGGCCATAAGATATTATTCTGAGAAATTGAAGTTATGTTTCTGAAATTAGAAAGAAATCTGCCCAAAATTAAGACGAGTAGTTATTGAAATACACTTCCTGCATTTACTATCTACTTTGTATTACAAGGTCGAAGTAGTTCTCCACTAGAACGGCTTTAAATTTGTCTTGCAAACACAACAGAAATCAAGACCGAAGCTTCTTCACTATTGTTTAAATCCCAAACTTTTTTAATCACCGTAAACATTCCAATACTTAAATGATCCGAGGTAATCTGATGCTCTGTCCAGAAAGTAAATAAAAACATATGTATCGAACAAGAGTTCGAAATATCAATATCGATTTCGAATTTCGAAGTAAAACATCACTTGGGCGCAACTACAAATTGCTTTTAAGTTTTTATTAGGACGAAATTCCACACAAAACTCAAACTATTATCAAGGATTTATCTTCTTTGAATGTTGAAATGGAAGTAGTTTCTTGAGATTACACTTGACTTAAATGTGTTTTGAATACAGCGTTTCTTTAATGAAATTACATTTCGTAACAATCGAGTGGAATAGCAAAGCTTCACTAACTTATTTTCTGATTCTAACCATATATTTATAAATGAATGCAGAATTTTATTTGTTTTGAACAACTAACCTTCGTGTAGTTAGTGACTAATTAACTAGAAATTAATAATTCCAACAGATAATTGTTTTCAGTCAGGTCTGATGATTATAATAAGAACTGGATTGCTTGCCTGACTTGTCGTTTAGTAGTCGAAACAGTTTTCGTTATATACAAAAAAATATTTATTTTTATTTGTTTGTATTATATTGATTGTGATAAGACTTTGTCAGCTCATTGCCTCCACTTCTGGGAACGTATTTATGTATACATGGTGGCGCACCCTATCGGAAGATGCTATACTTTTTGCAAATGGCGGCAAATGTCAGTTCTACATTTATTATATATTTAAGCTTATAGCGATAGCTATTCATGACTTGATGACGTTTATTTGTATTTATGCTAAAAGATTATAGCATTTTCCGATAGGGAGACAACTTTTGTGCAGTTTCAACTTGTAAATAATAAGGACTTGATAATTTTTTTTAATAAAACGCAAACCATTTGAGATATTTCAAAAACTACAATCAAAACATTTATGAATGGAACTCGACTTCGTTCATATGGCCACCTCACGCAAGTTTGTAGCGGTCGATTCGTTGGACCCAATTTTCGATGACTCGGCCACAGAAATAGCGGCCGTTTCGGCCGCGTTCAATGTTGGCTCTGAGCTCTTTCAACGTCGTCGGATTTTTGGCATAAACCAATTACTTAACGTAGCCCCAAAGAAAATAGTCTAGAGACGTTAAATTGTACGAACGAGGCGGCCAATCGACTGGCCCATTTCTTGAGATAACATGCTCATCAAATTTACCCTTCAATAAATCGATTGTAATGTGTGCTGTGTGGCTTGTGGCACCATCCTGTTAACCACATGCCGTTCAAGTCCATATCTTCCAATTCGGGCTAAGAATAATCGGTAATCATGGCGCGATAACGCTCAACGCTGGCCATTCACAGTAACGTGACGATCGTTGTCGTCGACGAAAGCAAATGTGGATTTTCACCCGACCAATATATTTTGCTTATTGACGAACCCATCGAGCCAAAAATTAGCTTCGTCACTGGACATGATTTTGGAATGAAATTCAACAATTCAACGCTCTTAAAGTAGCGGTCACCGACTCCGAATTCCAGTAGAATTTTTTTTATAATTTGCAAACGTTGCTCGCTCGTGTACTTTACCACGATGAAAATTCAAAGTTGTCAAGTCCCTTTTGGAAAACCCGATACAATACAGTGTGATGTATTTACCCTAATTTACTTCCAAAATTACAATTGATTTCCAATTTAATGTATAAATAGTGTTAGGAACTGACCTCAATTGATTTAATGAAAACATTACCCTATGTTTTTTTTTCACTCGAATTATTTTTTTGGTAAAAAATAAAAAAATAGGCACCACTGTGTTCTATATGTTCTTATGCGCTTTATAGATACTATATGGGCAAGTTTAAGATTCGTGCTTATTAAAAAAAAAACGCGATAAAGATCAAGCATGATATTACGACGATAGAGAAATATAATACAGTTAGTTAGTGGATAAAATCTATCTGTCTGATTTTATATTAAGAGCTCTGTGGCTTAAATGGCTGAAGTAATTTGATTCAAACTTGGCTTTGGAGCGTCAGCATTTTATACGGAAGTTTTTGGAATATTAATTTGAGAGTTGAAAATAACAGTACCCTTCATGTAACTGTTAAAAACTGCTTATTTTTCTCGACAACCGCTCTTTCTACTATCTTGGTAACTGCTAACTGGATTTCTACAAAACTTAATATTTGAAGAGGCCTATGTAGCAAATCTGCATATTAACTTCTTAACTAATTTTTACTTTCCATTATAATACCATAAAAAAAAGAGAGATAACCATTAAACATGACATTACGATGACAGAGAAACATATTTGAGTTTACTGGCAAAATTCTGCCCGCCTGTCTCTCTGTTTGTTTCTCAAAAACGGCTCCAAGAATTTTTATGAAAAAAAAATAAGTGTACTACTTACTGTAGGTGTAGTAGGAAGTAGGTGTAAGGTTGGGTATGTGCAAAGTTTTCTTGAGTAAAACAAAAAAAATTGCCACATAAAATTAAGTGAAATAAAAAGTTGTTAAAAGAAGTTTGGTGAAATGAACACTTTTCAAATTGAATTATAAGCGAAGTAAAAATTGGCGAAATATGATTTGCGAAATAAACAAAATTCTATCTGATAATGGAAAAGTAAACCGTGGCGAAATATTTTTGGCGATGTGGCACGCTCCCACATTCAGATCTTGTTATATTCTTCTACTTATTTCTTGCCTTTTTCATTTCAAAAATCCTGACTTTTAAAAGTCAGTTCCCCAAAGAAGGGAAGAAGGACTGCATCCTGTCACCTATTTTCGTATGACAGAAAAAAACAATGAATACAAAGCAACTTTGGTGGAATTGGTGAGCTACGTTGCTTTTAGTGTTTTTTTCTACTTCTGTGTAATTTCCTAATCTTTTTCTAGATTTCAACGTCTTGAACATCTTGAACTGCAAAATAAAATTGAATTTTTGGAACATTTAAAGAAAAACTATTAAAATAATGAGCCGCTTTTCAGTATCTTGAAATTTCATATTCTTGTTTCTATATAGAGGAGCAACAATATTAATAAATTTCGAAACTTAAACAAATCTTTATTTTCTGCCATATTTTTCAATATAATGTCCTTTTCTGATATCCATTTCTGAAACCACTTAACCACTGGATGTAAATGTGTCCACAAAACAATTATCATAGCAGAACTAATAGACGAAATTAATTGATTTTAGAAAGGGTATCCTTCTGATTGAAGACATTAAACAAAATAGTTTTCCTTATTCCCTGGTATTTAGGATATATTTCTAAGTTTTAGTATAAAAACTCACTCAAAACCACTTACAATATTCTATTGCTTCTCTGCCTTGCACTTATGAAATGTAATCCAATTTTTTTGTTCTCAAAAGCACATACCACTTTATAAATTACACTTAAAATTTATATTTTGTAAATTTCACAATATTCAAATAATTATTAATTTTTTTCTTTAATAATATTTCACTGAGTTTTTTTTTTTTTTTTTATTTCAATCATTCATCACCAGCAAAATATTGACACCAATATCCTTGAATTGCATGAACTGTCGAACTGAGGACTTTTTCGAAAAATCCAACCGATTTATCCAATATTTCGCGACGTACTAACTTGTTGATTAATTCCAATTTAAAATCTGATTTTATACAAGCCAACGAAAGACTGAAATGCTTTACCATCACAAAGAAGTCCACGCATTCTGAATTAATTTAGAGTCTCTGACAAAATAAAAAAAATCATACAAAAACACAAAATCCAAATCACAGTCCAATCTACAAACACTAAAATAGTTTTGAAATAAAAAAAAAAACTGATAAAATAATCGAAGCATTAACCATAAAGTTGGGGGGTCATAAAAACTCCACCACCCGCACCCACCCATCACTCACTGTGTGTCATTCAAACACAATCCGCGGTTCGATATTAAAGGGTTCAATCCCCATCAGCCATACAGGTGTAATAATGGCGTTACGCCTACTTTGGTCACATATTTTTTTTCCCGATCACCCATACCATGACAATCTATTGTTGTGGATTCCCCTTGATGCCAAGGCCTCTCTGCCTGGTCATCTCTGTCCATTCTCTTAACACTGGAACTCAAACCCTGCACCGCAGAGTAGTAGTTTCACGTCTCGATGAACTTCGTCGAATACGTGCGTGCAATCCGACTGATTTGAATCCGAGAGATCTTAAACTCCAATGAGACACATTATGGATTTCAACACAACTCTGTGCCACCGATGGGAGTCCCAACATGTCGTGCAAAACATCCATAACCACTATACATACTTACCAGTGCACATAGCTTCCCCCGTACAAGATCCAGTGTTTAGCAGAATCTAATGCTAACTAGATACTTTATCCAAATGTGTCAGCCATGTTAATCTGACCGGAACTCTTTTGTTCCGACATCCGGAAATCACTACCAAGTTGCACACAAAACAATAGTGAATTCTCGGTGTACTTTAGGTTTAGTATCGGGCGTAGGCGGGGTGGATGATGGTGGACACATATAGACTTAAATCTCTTGTTAGCGATCATAGATGGATGGACGCGTCTAGGTGCGCCTTCATCAGACTAAAGATTCCATAGAGTTTATCGTTGCCATGGTGATTTATTTTTTGTTTGAATTTTTGATGGAAAGATCAGTGAGGCTTGCAAATTTGCAATTTCATGAACTTTGAAATTGACGATTTCGTCGAACTGGTGGTGGTGACTGACGAGTGCGACCTTCTTGAATTACGTTCAAGCTTTATAGTAGTCATTTTAATAGACAGAAACTTAATGAATGAATACATGGTTAGGGGGTGTGAGTAGAGGTAGAGATAAGACTTAATTTCTCGAGGTCTCACCTTTATAGAAATTCCGATGCATTTCATTTCCCTTGAACCTTGCTTTGGAAATAAGGTTCTTGAAAGGATTAAAGATTCAAGCTTGTAGCGAACTTTTTACGAACAAAAACGCTTGAAATCCAGTTCCCGGAGAAAATCGCTTTCAATGTTGAGTAGGTAGGGATAACTTGGTGATTGACGTTTTGTCTCGTCGTAGTTTGAACTTTGAAGCCTAATTTTGTGTAATTAAACTTTTTGATAATGAATCTTTTAACCTGGAGAATAAAAATATTGATATTTTCATTGACAACCAGGTGGCAATCAAGGCCACATCGTCAATCTGATTGACCGGTGGTGCTACGATCTGCGGCAAATTAGTGAAACAAACCTTGTTACCCTCCGGTAGGTCCCTGGATACTGTGACAGGACATTCACGGAAATAAAAAGGCCGAAGAACTGGCCAAAAAACGGTTCATTCATGAAACCAAGCCAAACTGTACCTTGGGTACTTTAGCCTTTGGAAAATAAGAAAATAGAATTCACGAGAATTTCCTCAAAGTCGCAAACAATAGATGGTCAAAACACCTTTTGGTTGGCAAGGCTTATGTAGAGGATGTCAAAACGTTGATGCAGAAGAAGGCTCATATCAATTTCTTTGTGAATGCCCCAGCCTAGCCCAGACCAGGAAAACAGCCTTCGGAGAATACTTCTTTGATGAACTGACAAACGCGACGTTTCAAAAAAGCTATTTAAAAACACTCTGAAATTCATCAATATTTCAGGATGCTTTAAGGAAGCACACAACAACTAATACTTCCCCGAATTATCCACCTCTCTCCACACCTCCTACTCCTGGGCACCGCAATGGATTCTTTAGATCCGAGTAAGATGAATCGGCTGCCGAATCATCACCCCATCCAACCTAACCTAACCTATAAATGTTTTTACCTAAATAATTTTATATCACCTTCTTTCATCTTTGGAAACCTCCACAAAAAAGAAAAAAATTAACTACGGAAAATCTATGATTGATTCCGGATATGACTGAATCAATTATCACATAAAAATATCTCTCTTGAATCCGATTTCTTCTCCAGAATTGTGTTTGTCTTCAATTTCGGGTACAGCACGCAAGTGTTTTTTTTTTCTGAAGAGCAGGTTACGTCTTCGATGTTTGATTTCGAAAAAGCTCCAAATCTTCAGGAACGCTGGCGAGATGTTGTACTTCAACTTCTATGGTCGTGCCTTTGGCCTGCAGTAGAAGACCTATGGCATTGATGCCATTGAAAATTTTGAACCATATATAGACGCCAATAAATCACATTTAAATGAGATCCTTGCGAGTTTCAGTGGCCAAATTCAGTTTTATCAGAAAAATTAAAGTATTAATAGAACCTAATTGAAAAGGCCCTTCGAAGAACTTCGGGCCGTCTAAAAACTATAGGCCAAGGGTAATCCATCCGTTACCCTCCCTTTCCTCAGCGTTGTCAAAAGCAAATACATTCTCAGTGCAATTTTAATGTTTGTGAATGTAGCTTGGAAATTTTGATCTTCAAGAATGTGGTAGTAGATTGGTCTTTTCCATAATCCTTTTTGGATAAGACGATAAAACATACAAATTGAACCAACTCATTACCAAGACTCGGGTCTAAATCATCTTTGTTCACTTCCACCAATGCCTCTGTTGCAGCGTTAAAATGTTTAGTTTTCATCTTCTCTATGTATGTAATTGAGAAATCCAAATCTGAAACGTACAGCTTCGTATGCATGCAAACTTTCAGTAAAGCATGAAACAGATTGAACCAGCGACAGCACCAGCACCAGCAAACAGCAAACAGCACCCTGACCAGCAAAATAAATTGAAACACATTGCTACCAGCACCAGCATCGTCTTCTTACTTCTGTTTGACACTTTGTGTCATAAAAAAGTATACGAAGTTTTCTTTTGCCCCTGAATTTCACTTGCTCAAAGTTGGTAACAATGGAACAGCAACAGCAAATTTAGGACTTTGGTCTAACGACGCTGGTGACGTTGCTGGTGCTGGTCTAATCTAATTTGAGCCATTGAAATACATTGGTTCTAAATTAATGGCGGCCGTTGTTGCTGGTGCTGTTGCTGTTGCTGGTTCAATCTGTTTCACGCATAAGTCACCAATCACACAAGATCCCGTGTGACAAGTCTCACATAAGTGCGAAAAAGAATTGACATTTACAGTGATAAATTTTTGGTAGTCTCAATTTGACGTTTCTCTTTTCTCATGTTCGTTTGAAGTTGCGTTGATTCATTCCATTTCTTACTTGATGAAATGAACATCATGTACATAAGCAATGCATTTCATGCATTAAACACAGAAAAAATAACTGTCAAATTTGAGACGTTCTGGTGCGTGATTGTACATATTGGTCAGTATTACATATTTCGTTAGATGCTTCGTTGTATTTATCAAAATCATCTCATTTGGATTTAAAGAATGATTTCAACGATTCTAATGCACACATTGCAGTATCAAGAATCATTTTTGGGTCCATCTTGATTGCAGCGTCGAATGGCTCCAAGATGTTAATGAGTTGTTTGACCAAACCGAATTCCTGACATTGCAGGCCCAACTGCCAACAGCTTAGACTTGTTTCTTACCTCTGAAAAAGCCCGTTCTTAATAACTTTTTCAGGACCTTTAACTGGTCACTAATCTTCCTCTATAATGACAATATACCAATGCAGACATGGTTACAAATTTAATTCTTTTAGGAAACAGAAATTTTATTCCAAATACATAAGTCGAACAGTATCAAACCTAGGGAAAACTTATGGTTTGATTCGAGCTGTAGAGAGGTTATCAGGAAGATAAGAAATGTAATTTTACGTTGTAATATAGGCAACATCACAGAGTACAACCGGATAAAAGTTTCAGCAAACTATAATGGACTGCAATGCTCATATTCGTGAAATCAAATTTTTACATGAACAAAAAACTCGGCAAAAAATACTGCAATTTCCCAAGGCAGTAAAATTTGTTGCTCATTTATAAAAAAAAAATGCTTGAAACGGTTCTAACTGATGAGCCCACCGTTCATGCTTGGGTGAAACGCACATTTGGAGTTAAGGACACAAAACCCTTAAATTGAATTTTATTCAACCAAAACTCCACAGAAAACAACAACAAACAACTAGCAATAGTTGTTCTTGTTGCAATATAATGTTTATAAAAAAAACGTTAAGAATTCTTCATCATCATCGGTTCCTGAGCAATGATACTCCTGATGTCAGGTCTTCTACATCCTCAAATAATCATCCAATTGCACTAACGTCCCTTCTTTCTAAGGTCATGGATACGCTAATTAATTTTCAGCTTTAGAAATATCTCGAAGAACGAAAGCTTCTTAATGACCGACAGTACGGCTATCGTAGTAACAGGTCTAGGTACTGGTGATCTGATGATATATCTCACCAACCTCTCCAAAATTTTGGTGGAGAGCTAAATAATTCAATTTGATATTTCTAAGGCATTTGATAGAGTTTGGCATCAAGCCCTGTTTTCGAAAACACGTGCATTTGGACTTCTTGATGAATCTCTTCTACGTTGGATTAGTAAATACCGTTCGAACCGCTCAAAACAAGTTGTGTTGGACGGATTGAAGTCTGATATTCATAAAATAATTGCTGGTGTGCCCCAGGGCTCTGTTTTGTTTCCGACTCTCTTCCTTATATTTATCAACTGTTCTGTTATCTGATACTAATAATCCAATTAATTTTTTGACAGCTTTTTCAGCTTTTCATATCTTTTTTGGTTTAAAGACTCTCATTCTCATGTGCTTCGAATGTGGAACTGCAACGGCATCATATGATTAGTTCATTAAATTCTGATCTTGACTGCATTGCTCAATGAGGAATAAGAACTCGCATAGAAAATGCTTCAAAAACTCAATGTTGTCTTTTGTCGTTAAAGGAAAATATACCTCCATGATTGGCACTTACATCGAGGAAACTGAACACATATCAGTTCTCGGTATGTGCATTTCAGACCTTCTGTGGAATTATCGTGAGGTGTTTTGGTTTCCTTCGAAGATGCCAGTAGTTCTTCACCCCGTCTGATGTGACTATAAAGCATATATTCGACTAAAAATCGCAGGTGCTCCCATAAATCACTTGAGTTTTCTATATAGAATTAAGAAACGGGCTTTGAAAATGATAGGCTACCGAACAATAACAGAAACATTTATATATCTTGATAACAGACGCAATGTTTATTGCCCTTCGTTATTGTATCGTTTTTTTTTTTTTAACAATCGTCTAGCGAAAAAAAACAGTTGCATTCCTCCCCTGAAACGATACAACAGTAATACTCGCAGTTTACCTTTGAACCCACCTTCGTACTGTTAAGTACAGAGATTCTATTTTGTAGTCGAACCACATGAATGTGGAACGCTTTTCCTGGCTCGGTTTCTACCTCCTATTTTGTGCAAAATTTCGAAATTTCAAATTAATGTTCCTCGACATCTCCTTTTAGATCCTTCTCTATTTACCTTATGCTGGCACGGTTTTTTAGCATTTTAAGGGTTGTTGCGAAGCAGGTTTCCACGGGAGATTTTCTTTGGCACAGTAGAAGGGCGGCTGCACGCTTGTCGTTGCACTGCTATGCTCCACGGATTGTGGTAGGTTCTTGCCGCTTCCACTGTTTCCTTCTATTCAGTAAACAAAATTAATCGTGCCAGGGTGAACAAAAATAAGGATAGGAAAAAAAGAGTATGTGGATTAGGAAAAATCTGCTCTAAAAGGGTAAGGAAATTATTACACAAACCTAGAGACCTTGACGCTATCCAAAAACAGATCATGTAAAGTTACAAACTAATCTAACTAAGCCTTACAGTATAATGGATAATAAAACTAATAAAATAAAATTAAATTTCATCACCAAAACAAAAAAAAAATATACTTAATCTAAGTCCTTAAAATAAACTCAAAAACTAATGCATCTCTCCTCTCCTCTGGATATCACCATGCTGAATCCCAAACGCTCGTCTGATGTTGTTGACGAGGTCTGGCCAGCCCACCCAAGTATCTGAAGGATACTTTCTGTCGCTGTCTTCTTGTCCGATATTAAACGAAAACAACCCCTAAGGAAGTATCTTTCAGATAGACAGATACCAACGAGTTTCGCTAAAGCTTTTTTCTACGATTATTTTTCAGTCAGCCTAGAGATTTTCTTTGGCACAGTAGAAGGGCGGCTGCACGCTTGTCGTTGCACTGCTATGCTCCACGGATTGTGGTAGGTTCTTGCCGCTTCCACTGTTTCCTTCTATTCTGTAAACAAAATTAATCGTGCCAGGGTGAACAAAAATAAGGATAGGAAAAAAAGAGTATGTGGATTAGGAAAATCTGCTCTAAAAGGGTAAGGAAATTATTACACAAACCTAGAGACCTTGACGCTATCCAAAAACAGATCATGTAAAGTTACAAACTAATCTAACTAAGCCTTACAGTATAATGGATAATAAAACTAATAAAATAAAATTAAATTTCATCACCAAAACAAAAAAAAAATATACTTAATCTAAGTCCTTAAAATAAACTCAAAAACTAATGCATCTCTCCTCTCCTCTGGATATCACCATGCTGAATCCCAAACGCTCGTCTGATGTTGTTGACGAGGTCTGGCCAGCCCACCCAAGTATCTGAAGGATACTTTCTGTCGCTGTCTTCTTGTCCGATATTAAACGAAAACAACCCCTAAGGAAGTATCTTTCAGATAGACAGATACCAACGAGTTTCGCTAAAGCTTTTTTCTACGATTATTTTTCAGTCAGCCTAGAGGAGTTAGCAGCTGCCTTTTCAACAAAATTGAGAGAATGACCAAACACCGCCGACAAATGATTTTTCTTCAAAATAAGGACTTGCATCCTTTGGATTGGTCTTGCAATGTAATTGGCCGCGGCAATTCAAAATGTCTATTTAACTAAACATTTTAATAAGGCGTTTGCTATGGCTATGCGGCTGGTATGGCCGCAGTTTTGTAAAAAGTGAGGAATCTTTCTTTTGACCTTGGACAACTATGGTTAGTTGATCGATATGAGATTCGTCGGAAGTTTAGTCTACTGACAGGACACTAAATATTTTGATTTTTATATTGTAGATACTATTCTATTTCAGTTAGCACTTTGTCACCTATAGAAACTGCCTCGTCGAGGTCTATCGAGAGGGCCCCTGCTGGATATTCTTCAGAAGCTCGTTGTGAGTTTACTTCTGTGGAAGCCACTGACATAGTTGAAAGTGTCTTATATGTGTTCGGTGTTTTATCAAAAGTTTTCGAGAGGATAGTTCAAAAACTATTTAAACCAATCTTAGAGCACAAAACATTATTTAATATAAGCAGTCTAGGTTCCGCCCAAAGCAAAGCTGCACCGCTTCTATAATAAATACCTGCCTTGAATGCAGACCATGTTACTTTTCTTGTATTGCGTTCGACACAGTAGACCACGCCAACTGGTGCTGCAAACTATCATCATTTAATGGGTTTTCATCAAATGTTCTTTTCTTTTGTTGTCAAACTATGACATATCTTCGGGATAGAAAATAAACTGTTTCAGTTGTCAAACAATTTCCAAGTTACCTTCCGACCACTATAGGAGTCCCTCAGGGTTCGATCTTAGGGCCTCTTCTTTTCTAATTTTATATAAATAAACTCCATGAGTTTTTTAATTTTTTATTTAATTAATTTGTTGCGACTTTTATATTTAATTAAAATTTGTGTGTATGCCAACAATTCTGCAAACTGTAACTAATGTGTATAAATTAAATTATCATTTTAGTTTTGAGAGTTGAAACTGTTATCTAGGATCTGCCTTTAACGACTTTTTCAATCCAAATTCCAACCAATATTTTTAGTCATTAAGTGTTCTTAGAAGAGTAAAATACGAATATGATGAACTGAGTATCTGAAATGGTTTCATTTAAATGTGTTTCATTTAGTAACTTTTGAAAAACAAACCTTTGAAAATGCCTGAAAGTCAAACCCGTACAAAGGTTGTGCCCTAAATGATAAAGGCTTTTGAGCTCGTAAGATCAAAATCATCAAGTCTCGCCTAAAGTAAGGTGATTGTGTTACCCATTCACATTCATAAGCAGCAGTAGCGACCTCTAGAGACTAGTAAAGTATACCCTTTGGAACATAATATATCTCTAGAAAAACTTATCATACATCAAACCGAACTTGATTGCCCACCCAGCACCAATAGAAAAGCTGCATAAATGCCGAAAACATGTAAGTTTGAAACTTCAATGCCATCAACGGTTGATCCTTGGCAAGTTGAGCCACAAAAGCTGTCAAACAGATGAGAAAAGTACTGGCACCAACTTGAGCAACAAAGTTCCAGTAAAAGCACTTGTTGACATATTCGATCAATCTGTTAAAACAAAATGGCTAAGATCATTCAAATCAACAATTAATAGCACTCCTTACCTTAT
Source organism: Platycheirus rosarum (assembly GCA_963971375.1). Classification (NCBI taxonomy): domain Eukaryota; kingdom Metazoa; phylum Arthropoda; class Insecta; order Diptera; family Syrphidae; genus Platycheirus; species Platycheirus rosarum. The sequence goes on along the minus strand of OZ020510.1, from coordinate 26,034,802 downwards.
AATCCTTTGATGATCAGCAATAATGTCACCCAAGTCCCGAGGAGTCATTTTCTTGTTAACAAATTCACGAATCCTTTCGCAAACTATCTTTAAGTTTGTCGAAGTTTGATGTATGACAATACAACCAACATTATCGATGTAAATGATGATTTTGATGTAAATCAAGGTACAAACACATTGAAACCCATATACTCCTTGAAACGCCCTCCTTCCTTCAATGGAAAAAGGAAACTTAGCACGAAATGGCAGAGTTCTCGGTTCACCTGAAAATATCGGCTGAAATACTAAAGCCACAAACAGAAAATTCCCCAAAACAACAAAGGTATTATAGATGACAACTTCTTCTATGTAGCTGCTCCTTTGAATCTTTCGTATGACTTCGGATGCGGTTAGAAATTTTTGGTGTAAACTTTCATATTCAGCGACAATGTGTTTGATATTTGACTTATAGATGCGATACAAAATCGTCTTCAAGAGGATCAGGTAGAGCTAGAAATTCAATTGATGATGTTTGGTTTTATTTATGCAGAATTGATTAACTTACTCCAACTAAAACACAAAGATCATCTCCGAATGTTAAAAAGTCCGATGAGGCTTCATAGAGATCAGCGGTTATAGTGAGGACGAAAGAAGTTAGCATCAGCATTAGAAATGAATTGAACATTGTATAGGATAATGATTCCTCGGAGGGCTTGGAAGGCCATGCTCCTATAGCTCTGAAAGAAAAGATTAAAAAGTACAGAAGGGCTGCTTTGAAGTTGAAAATGTTAGGTAAACCAAAAAACTAAATTCAGGACTATACTTTTTCCAATGAAGTGACAATAAAAGTTAAATTTTGTATGCAGTTAAGATTCCTTGGTCGCAGTCAAAGAAGACCAATGCTTTTCCTATATAACATATTCTAGTGTGGCAAATAATGATAATGTATCAATGTGACATTTTTGGCAACTTCAGTGAAATAATTGAATTATTCAATTCAATAAGAAATAACAAACAAAATATATTGACTATGATGTCTGTGTCGATATCTGGGAGAGAGATGCCGCGGTATGAAAACATTTTTTCTGGTGAACGTTTTATTTTCTTCGGTGTCATCGTCAGGGTAAGTTGTAATTGAAAGGGTAGATCCCACAGGCTTGACATTGCCCATGGAAGCTGCTTACTTCCACGAATTTCCTATCAAATGGCCGACCTTATATCGGTTGTGGTGGTTCATCAAAATATTCATTCATTCATTCAGTGCCTTTAAGAAATTTCTTTCAAGCACAAAAAATAATGCCATTATCATGAACAAATTTCTCTATTTCAAAAGCATTGCTGTGGTGGGTATAACCATCTAATACCAACAGCGTTTTACCTAATGCTTTCCGAGGAGTGAAATGTTTTTTCAGCCATTTATTAAATAGCTCAGTATTACTTTACTCATGTAGGCGTCGGATAATAGGAACAGCTCGGCAATCCATCTACAAATTCAACCTTTGGGCTTCTCCTTTTATTATAAAAACTGGTGGATGAAAGTTTCTCTCGGCGTTATTATTGAGCTATAAGCCTATAACCTATATAAGACCCTTTCATCTATATCAAAAATATTACTTGGCTTGTCCTTAAATGGTTTTCAGTCAACATTTTGTTTAGGATTTCAAAAAATGTATTCACTGCAGATGGTTTTATATTATTTATTTATGATATTATTATTATTAAAATCACCAACTTTTGACACCCTCAAAATCCATCCCCACCCCCACCTTCCATCATCACAACGCCAATTCATAAAAGATAATTTTCTTCTCTGATCAAAGCTAACCATATCGGCATATTCATATCAGTTTTGTTATGTTGATTTTAGTTACAGTAAAAATAAATTGCACGACTGGATCGCACGTACTAGCTCTTATGTGCCTACTTACATTAGAAACCAAGATCTTTGCCAGAAACAAGTAACATTTACGTTGAAAATAACACAGTTTGAACTTATAAAGAGTGTCAAAACTACAATAATTAACGGGTTTTAGTAAAAATGGAATACGCCATCACACATTCTGTATAATAACGAATTTATGAAAAAATTATTTCGAAAATCTTAGGACGGATTTTAATAAATTTTTTAAAAATTTGAAAAAAAATTTTTTTTTTAATTTTGTTTTTTTAGAGCTTATTTATATACATGTGATTATAAAATTTAAAATCATTTTTTTGATTACTTTTAAAAATATTGATTTTTCAAAAAAAAAATAATTAGAAAACAAAGTTATTCAAAATGTTGATATGCAGAATTAATTTGGCTGCCTATATATTCCCAAATATAAAATTTGACAGAAAGAGCCGTTACCGAGAGAGACAAAAATTAAAAAAACCGTTATATGAAAGGTAGCGTTAATAGACTTTTTACCGTAAATTTGGTTCTGATCAAATAATAGTAAATAACAAAAAAAATCTCAAAAAATTTCACCAAAACCGTTGGAGCCGTTTTCGAGAAAAATAAGATATTCCTAAACGGTCATATGGCAGGTACCGTTATTTTTAGGTCTAAATATTTAATTTCAATTTGACCTCTGGGGAATGCCAAAAGAATCACACACACCAAATTTGCCGCTTGTTATACATACTGACAGACAGACCGGCCTTTTTTCCACTAACTTTTTTAGACGTCTCTATGATTGTAATATCATGTTTGATTGTTATCTCAAGTGTTACTTGCGATTATAGTTAATATAATGCAAGTTATTTATTCGTGCAGAAAAAAATTGAGAAAACAATCAAACATGACATTACGATGATAGAGGAACATAATATTTGAGTTACTGGCAAAATTCTGTCTGTCTTTCTGTCTGTCTTTCTGTCTGTCTGTACGGACGTATTTTGGACTGTAGACTAAGCGTTTGCTCCAATCTTCTTCAAATACTAAATTTTACCGTTTGATTCGAGAAGAAGAAGTTGGAGAAGGTTTTTTCTTTGTGTTTAAATTCAAATATCTGATGAACACAAATGTTATCACACGGTTTAGCAGAATGGAATATTCATTTTAGGTTTTTGAATAGAGCATCATCTTTCTCACAATTATTCTAGTTTTAATGTAATGCTTTGCTATTATTAGCGCTAAGTAAAACTCCATCCATTGAATTTTACCACGAGTTGTTCGAATTTTGAAACCTTCAATAGCCTTCTTAGCCGAAAGAAGAAACGATTGACAAAATGTTAGTCCTCGTCCTCGTTTTATCTCAGCGCTGGTATTGTTCTCTGAGTTGATAGCCAGGTAGACAGAGTCTTTCATTCCCTCAAATTAATGCTTTTTTCGTGATGTTTTGTCGAAGATGTCAATTAAGGCTTATCGGTGCCACTTCTTTCACTATACGAATACCTTTTTCGTTAATTTAGTCGTAATACTCACAACCCACGAAACGCTCCTAGCGCCACGCGGGCGCTGCTGGTTCTATGTTTCTCTGATTATGTCAATATTTTCAAAAGATTATGGTGTTGGCGAGATAATTCTGAAATTTTTCTTTCAAGAATACATTGTCTGTAAATGCTTTTCGACCTCAATAGAATCGGTGATCTGTTTACCGAACTCGACGGAGCAAGGCGAGTTTTCCATCGTTATAGGCAGACGATTTTCGTACGAATACCAAAACTGAATATTTGGTCGATCCTGGATTACATGGTTGTTGACAAATGGCTGAAGGCGCTCACACAGTATAGCAGACAAAATGTTGTAGGCGAATGTTGAAAAGACTGATGCTTCTATAGTTGGCGCAGTTCAAATGGTCGCATTTCTTTAGGATCGGACAAACAATGTTGAAATTCCTTTCATTGGACATGCTTTCTTTTGACCATAACCAGCTTATGACTTGGTTAATGCTTCTTATTCCAACTTATCAGTTTAGCAGCTAGCTAATCGCTGTCATTAATGTTTTGGTCTTAAGCTTAGAGAGATCTAGATTTACTTCGGTGGTGGAATTGTGGTTCTACTTCACACAGATAGAATGGTTCATTCTGTCTGACAGAGGAATTCGGTTCATCATTTGCGGTAGAGTTTTCCATATTATCAGCTTCAGTTGCGATTTCATAATGATGTTTCCCTAATCGCCCTTTCAAACTTAAATTTAATTTTTTTTTGGGCGGCAATATTCAAAAAACATAAAAATTGCTTACCCGGATAAATTAAAAGACAAAGGGATAACTTCAAAATTTATCGACAAAGTTTTTTTTCCCAGCATTTCCCCGCTTTTTCACAAGACCCAAGGTCAACGAATGTCACAGAAACAATTGACAGAAATGACAAATTGTTTGAAATATTGACAATTCAACTTTCTGAAATCTGAAAGATTTTCGTTTTCATGAAAACCATTTCTCACAAAGAAAATTCAATTTTTTGAGAAACACGGACCCTGATATTTTCTAGATTCGCTTGCTCAATTTAAATTTGTCACTGGCTGGCAACTCTATTTTTCATCTTCGTCATAGTGACTGACGAAATTTCTTGAAATCCTGGGAAACCTAACTTGCTAAATTAAAATTATTTCAATAAATCTTAACCTCAAAATCAAAAGACTCATATTTAATGAAGTCCTTGTTGGATGTTCCCCTCGAATAAGAACCCGCTTCCACAAACTATACCCATTGAGAATTAATCTAAGAGATTTCTTCGTCTGCATCGCACACAACCGCACGCACCACAATGTCAAATCAAATTAAGACTTCAAACTACAATATCGACTGCAACCCTGGAGGACGACACTCCTTTTTATTGCAACAAAGAATCCAACACCAGAAGCACAAACTGCGAATTTCAATGATTGTTTGAGTTCTTTATTAATTCATTCTTCCTTGCTTCCCTATCATTTATCATCGCTATCCGCCAATTAGTTTAGAACCCGCCAACAAATACTTGACCCTGTGGGCTGAAAACTACTTGATCCACTTGGAGGGAGTGAAGAAAACAACCAGTACCAGGCACCCGGCACCGATGCAGCCAGCCTATAATTTTCGCGAACTGCACCCCAATCGGCATTAATAATTGACGATAATGGCGGAGTGATTTGGTGATGGTATATGAAGAGAACTCCTGGCATCTCGTTTATCAACTCAGGGAATTCGATGTTTATGAATGCTTTGTTGGCCAACAAGTGCTTCCCACTTGCTATCCTCCTCCTGGCTGATATAACATTGTTAAAGCAATTATTTGGCTGCAATCAATTTATGACAACTGAAAACGGGAATTAGAGCATTTCTCGCAGCCCAGGAGGCGGATTCGGAAATGCAAGTTGAAATTGAAAGGAGTCTTGGAATTGAAACAATTTGAATAATAAGCGGGTATTTGGCATTTTGTTGATGGAGTTGTGTTGCAGGTGAATCGTAATTGATATTGCAAATCAATTGCATGGATATGCGGACTTTAAGAGCAATTTAACGGTTATGTAAAAATCATTGGATTTCCATTGATCCAAGGAGATTCTTTGATTCAATTGTATTTTTAATTTTAAGAGTAGTGTTCTTGAAAATTGATTAGTTTTTGTATTTCTATTTCATCCGCATAATTTTATTCAATGGCTTCGAAGTTTTGAAGCGTGACAATATTTATCAGGAAATGTAGTGAAATAGTTTGAATTATTGATAATTTCAGTGTTTTTTTTAGAATATTTTACGTCCACTTTCAATTTTATTAATTCATGGAAAATCAACTTTGGAAATTGCATAAGCAGTGGAGAGACTTGTTGTGTTTGTAGTAGAGTGGTTAGTGACCGTATCAAATTTTGACAGTTTAATGTCCCAAAACTGAAAATGAATTTTAATTTTTTTAATAAACAGAAGGCGAGTGTTTTTTTTTGGGATTAATTTTAGCAGCATTTCCAGGAATGATAAAGCAATTGTGTGTAAAGGCTGAACGGAAGTTGTGAAATTTTAATGATTTCATTAATTTTTCTACGAATGATGATGAGAAAAACCTAACCGCCATTAAAGGAAACTTTTAATGGAGGATAGGTTTTTTTCAATAACGGAAATGTTACTAAGTTGGAAATGGTAAATACAATTTTATTTAATTGCTCCCCTTATAAAAAAGATGATAAAAAACACCTCGGAGAAGGTGAGTAAGCAAATAAAAGGCACGACTGGGTCGCACGTACTTGCACGTAGATTTAATTTTAATGTTTTTTTGACGTACAACTTCTTTAGAATCGTTGTGGTGTGAACATGCGTCACAACAAAGGGATAAACATATAAATATATAGGATTGTTAGCTTTTGCAGTTTTTTAGTGCATTATCTTTCCACTTGTTGTTTACTGTTTATAATATAATTTGCTAATAGAAAGACTTTTTTCAGTTTAATTTTCATTTTGGTATGGAAAAATTTGAACAACTGGCATAAAGATTCGTGGGAATCAGCAGTAGGGCAATAATGCTAGGTATAGGGACCTATATAGGTCCCAATAACAATAATTTACTTTTTGAAAACAAATTAATTAAAATAGCTTAATTATGTTTGATGAATCGATAAACGTATGGTGTGGGTAGGTATTAATGAAATTTATTAAGGATATTAGGTACCTATAATAAGATTGGAAGGAAGGTAGATATTTACTAAAATTAAGATACACATTTCAACTACTGCTAAGCGAGTGGGTGTAGACAATATTAAAAGTTAACACAGTTGTTTTGTTTATTTATAGGCAGGTGTAAGCTTGTGTTTTCTTGATTTAAATTTCTGCATTCAGTAGTAATCGAATAGTTTTTTATTTGTTAGTTGTTTTTGTGTGTTATTCTGTGTGCTTTTATGATGATGAAATGCTTTAAAATACGTAGGTATGAAAGGTATACAATTTTGGGAAAATATTAAACAAATACAATTTTTATGAAATAAAAAAAAACACTATTCACAACGTTTTTTGGAAAAAATCTTGTAAGCCATCTTATTTTTTTCTTTGCTGTTTTCTATTTTATGAAATTTTCATTTCAAAATCGTTCGACCAGTTTTTTTTCAAAAAAAAGTTTTTTTTTGAAAAACTTTTCGAAAACATATTTAATTTTTTATTTGAGTGTGTCAATTTAAACAAATCTATAATTTATACTAGGAGAAAAATTAAAAAAAAAATCTTTAGATTCGTTTTCAAAATATGTATTCAAAAAACAAAATGTTTAAAAAAAAAAATATTAATAATAAAAACAAAATGTTTTTGAGAATTTTAATAGACAATATTATTTAAATCATAAAACACTTTATATTTTGAAAATTTCATCAAAATCCGTCAATTAGTTAACGAGAAAGTCTGATTAAAAAAAAAAACGGTCATATGGGAGGTACCGTTATACAACTTTTTCTGAAAATCCATTAAAGCTAAAAGATAGATTTTGTATAGAAAATACCATTCAGAAAGTTTTATCGTAGGAGCCGTTTTCGAGAAAAATAAGTTTTTCGTTAAAAGTTATATGGCAGGTACCGTTAGTTTTGGAGCTAGAATGCCAATTCGAAAAACAGTCGGGTAGAGTACTCTAAAAATACTAATAACCAAGTTTGAATCAGATCGGCGCAACTGTTTAGGCTGTAGGAATCGATACGGACAGACAGACAGACAGACGGACGGAATTTCCGGACCCACTTTTTGACTTCTCTATCATCGTAATGTCATGTTTGATTGTTTGAATTTTTTTTTACGAATGAATAACTTGCCTTATAGTCCCTATAAATCGCAAGTAAAAAGGAACTCGAATCTTAAAGTGCAAAGGAAGTACGAGATCCTGTATCAGGAAATAGAAGATAATCATCAGTGCTGCCACCCTACTCCTTTAGCAGTAGTTCTACTGCGCTTAGTCCCATACGAGATACGACAATCTACTGCGCAGCAAAACGAATCTGCTCTTTGAGAATTTTTAACATTATCCAAAATTGGGCCAGTACTCAACGTTTCAGGTAAAAATGTTGGAGCTATGTGGCAAGGGATTGGGCCTAAGGAAATTTCTTATGAGTGTTAGGAAATTATGGTTCATCTCTCCCTGTTTAGAAGATAAAAGGAAAAAATAATAGAATAAACAAGAAAAAGAAGTAGAAAAAGAAGAAGAAAACCAAGAAGAAAAAGAAAAATAGAAGACAAAGAACCAGAAGTAAAATAAGAAGATAAAGTAGAACTAAGTATTAGAAGAAAAGAAGAAAAAAAAATAAAAAGCAGGAGAAGATGGAGGAATAGAAGAAGATAAAAAGAAGAAGTTGAAGGAAAAAGAGCAAACAAAAATAAAAGGAGGAAGAGAAAGAGAGAGAAGGAGTTGAGAGAAAAAGAAGTAGAATATGGAGTAAGTACAAGATGATGAAGAAGAAGTAAAATAAAAAGATAGAGAAGAAGAAGCAGGAGATGAAGGTTTAAAAGAACATCCTTAAGATCAAGAAGAAGAAAACAGATAAGAAGAATAAGAATCTATTTAGAAGAAGGAAAAAGAAAAAAGACTATTTTCCCAAAATGTTATAAAACATTTCATTTTAGCTTACACGTTTGCATGTTCTGAGAAAAAATGCTTTCATTGCTTAGCTACAGGCTAATATTATTGTTCTACTTTATTACGCTAGGCCAAAGATTTGATCGGGGATTCAGGGGTACTGTTTGTATAGGTCTTTTCGCCGGGAAAAAGAACTGGTATTGAAATCGAAGACGTGTTGTACCTATGTTGTTTGCAAGTCGCATAATTCTACAAAAAGAATTGAAGTAGGCATATCTGGTGAGGTGAGCAGATTAATGGAAGAAAGGGACTGATTCTAAGGTTACGAGGATTAGTATTGAAAGAAATTAATTCTAAAAGAGCTAGAGAGTCAGTGGAGCCTGTAATAATTTGATAGGCTGATATTATATTTGCAATTTCACGGCGTTTGGCGAGAGTATGCAGATTTATTAGCTGCAAGCGATCTTTATAGGGAGGTAATATTAAATGTCGTACCATGGCAGATTACGCAAAGAAAAACGCGGAAATCTACGGTGCACAGATTTAATTCTTCGAGAATGGGTGGAGTGAAATGGGGACCAAACAGGACTAGCATATTCGAGAATGGGTCTTACGGAGGTGGTATAAAGGGATTTGGTAACGTAAGGTAACTGAGAACTCTTTCGACCATCAGTTTATGAAACCAAGGGAGGAATTTGCTTTGAAAATAATGTGATCGAAATGAGAACGAAGAATGGTGTCAGAAACGGAGCTTATGTAAACCACCCGGTATTGGCGGTTTTCCAGGTAGGATTTAACCCATGCAATGAATGATGAAAGAAAACCATAGGCCTGAAGTTTAGCATAGATTATTAGGTGGCTTCGCTAAAGTCAGTAGTTATCACATTAACGTCGTTACCTTTTACTGTGGCATTCAGAGTTATAGACACGAATTGGGTTAGGTTTGTGGTGGTGGATCTACCCTTTAAAAAACCATGCTGTAATGGACTGATTATTGAATTGATTTTTGTATTCATTAGATTTATAGCCACTATATTATTCATATAGTATCTAAAATTTACTCAAAATATCACAGCTGCTACGACTTCTTCTGGAAGCAATCTTCTTCAATGTATTTTCATCGTCAGTGTTCTCAAGTCCTGGTTTTGGCTTACCAAAATTATATCGTACTTGGTCTAGTACTTTTGTTTCAATACTTTTGTCCGTATCTTTCATAAACCTTATTCTTGCAAATAAAAGAGATATTCCGTTTTCGTCATTATGATGTTCATGTATATGTTTATATGCTCGCATTCTCAGCAAAGAGTATAATTGATACTATTTTGGGTCAACACACAATTTGCAAATCTCTTGAAGAATCCCGATAATTTTCATTTGTAAATCTGAATCCCTAACTCTGGAATTGAAAATTAAATGTTATTACTGATTTACCCGAAACAAAAAAATACGTATTATTTTTTTTCGCAAACGGTTACCCAATACCCGCTTAGTAATCATCATAGTGTGTGATATCATCTATCATCATCTTTATTGACATGTAGCTATTACATTACTACAGTAACAATAATATTTTAAATAACCATAACTATATTACTCCAATTAACGCAAATTGTATTCCTGATCCTAAATCCCCTCTTCCATTTTCCGACCTTAAAGAAAAACAGGCTTCTTCTTTATCCAAAAACATTCCCACTTCAACTCCAATTGATTCCCTTCCGCCTTCCGACTTGTCTAGACTTAGAACTTCCCTCTATCTTCGGGCTCGACCCATGGCCTCTCCCGTAACTTTAATTCCCAGCCCAATAGCCCCTACTCCCCTAACTTTATCCGCTCTCACACACAGAATCCTTCTTTCTTAGACCCTCTTTCCTCACCTACAGTCAGGCTCACTAAACAATTTACCGACCAGAATTGTAATGGTCCTTATATTAATGCGGTTAATTCTTCTGGCCGTGGTGTTTTATTAGCAGTACACAATCGTCTTGACTCAATCCTATTTAAACATTCACACTCCAATGCCTTCGAATATGTCTGTGTTAAATTAAAATTACCTAAAACAACTGTCTTTATAATCTGCTGTTATATCAGACCTGCTCAACCTATCCAGTCCTACCAGCTAGCTGTTGACGCTTTCGACACTATATTTGAAACTGCCGAATCTACCGACACCATTTTAATTGTTGGCGATTTCAATCTCCCAAATCTCCAGTGGGCTCTTTCCGAAGAAGAATCTTTTTACACAGCAATGAATCCATTTTCTGACAAAGAGATCCTCTTTACTGATCGTCTCTCCGACTTAGATCTTTTGCAACTGAGTGGGGTTAAAAATAATTTGGATCGTCAACTTGACTTAATATATTCCTCTGACGTCGATAATTGCGTTGTTTCAAAAAGCAATCATTTTCTATTTAAACTTGACTTATTCCACCCTTCTCTTTTTCTGAAGTTCTCTTATGGACTCACTCATGTAACAAATCTAACGGAAAGGCAGTCGTCCTTCAACTTTCGTAAAACCAATTCTACCAAACTCAATAACCTGCTAGCTCGCACTGATTTTACTACTTTCGGAGAATACCCTAATATTGACACTGTCCTTACTTATACTTTCTGTGCCTGTCGTTCAACAAAAGAACATTGCCTCCTCCCCACCATGGTACAACAATGAGCTAAAATCTTTAAGAAATAAGAGAAATAAACTTTGGCGGAAGTATCTCGTTACAGGCTTCGACGCCGACCTTCTAAATTATCAGTACTACAGCTCTCTTTGTTCAGAACTTTGTGAATCCCTTTACCATGAATATCTCAGTGTAATGCAAAATAACATTTTATCTGACCCAAAGTGCTTTTTCCACTTCATCAATGCTAAAAGAAAGTCCGACAGCTTTCCCTCCAATTTAAAATATATGAATTCCTCCTCAGATGACTCACAACAAATCTCCAACTTATTTGCTCAATTTTTCAGTCAGTCTTTTTCTACCGATAATTCCCAGCCCGATCCCGATTATTTTTCTTATCTTAATAACTGTAACCAAACATCTTTAACTTCAATTGTAATACCATCGATAATTATCGAAGATAAGATAAATAAGTTGAATGATGATTATAGCGCTGGCCCGGATGGTTTGCCAGCAATAATCCTAAAAAAATGTTCTTCACACTTGATCGCACCCCTGACCACTATTTTGCAACTTTCATTGTCCAATAAAATTTTTCCTTTAATATGGAAAAAATCTTTTATAATCCCCATTCATAAAAAAAGGTCCTAAGAATGATATCTCTAACTACCGCCCCATTGCCAAATTGTCATGGATCCCCAAACTTTTTAAAAATATTGTTTATGATACAATGGTTTTTCATTGTAAACATATTTTCTCCCCTAACCAACATGGATTTTTAAGAGGTAGATCCACAACCACCAATCTAACAGACTTTGTCTCCGGCACTGTTTGTGCCATGGAAAACGACAATGAAATTGATGTCATTGCAACTGATCTAAGTAAAGCCTTCGATAAAATTTCCCATCCATTGATCCTCTTCAAACTAAAAACTCTTGGATTTCCAATTGATTTCATCCAATGGATTGATTCTTATTTAAAAGATCGTCTCTATGAAGTTCTTTTCAGATCTTCTTTATCTGACCCTTACCCTGCAACTTCCGGTGTTTCGCAAGGTAGCCATCTTGGTCCTTTAATCTTTATCCTTACAATTAACGACGTTGACTGTGTCAGCAAAAACTCATATATCTCGATCTACGCCGATGATAAGAAAATTTATAAGTACATATCCTCTCCTTCTGATTCAGTCATGCTTCAAAATGATTTAAATAATTTTTGTATATGGTGTCAAATGCTCAGTATGCTTTGACATTTCATCATGAATAGACTTACTAACGAGCAACGCTTGCAAATCATTGAATTTATTACCAAAATCAGTGTTCGGTTCGAAATGTGAAAATTCGCTTTTTTATCGACAAATTTTGTTCAGCGATGAGGCTCATTTCTGGTTGAATGGCTACGTAAATAAGCAAAATTGCCGCATTTGGAGTAAAGAGCAACCAGAAGCCGTTCAAGAACTGCCCATGCATCCCAAAAAATGCACTGTTTGGTGTGGTTTGTACGCTGGTGGAATCATTGGACCGTATTTTTTCAAAGATGCTGTTGGACGCAACGTTACGGTGAATGGCGATCGCTATCGTTCGATGCTTACAAACTTTTTGTTGCCAAAAATGGAAGAACTGAACTTGGTTGACATGTGGTTTCAACAAGATGGCGCTACATGCTACACAGCTCGCGATTCTATGGCCATTTTGAGGGAAAACTTCGGAGAACAATTCATCTCAAGAAATGGACCGGTAAGTTGGCCACCAAGATCATGCGATTTGACGCCTTTAGATTATTTTTTGTGGGGCTACGTCAAGTCTAAAGTCTACAGAAATAAGCCAGCAACTATTCCAGCTTTGGAAGACAACATTTCCGAAGAAATTCGGGCTATTCCGGCCGAAATGCTCGAAAAAGTTGCCCAAAATTGGACTTTACGAATGGACCACCTAAGACGCAGCCGCGGTCAACATTTAAATGAAATTATCTTCAAAAAGTAAATATCATGGACCAATCTAACGTTTCAAATAAAGAACCGATGAGATTTTGCAAATTTTATGCGTTTTTTTTTTAAAAAGTGCTCAAGCTCTTAAAAAATCACCCGTTATAAAGAGGGCAAATTCAGCTCTTGGCTTCGTAAAACGATGGTCCAAAGAATTTTCTGATCCATATGTTACTAAATCCTTATACCTTACATTTGTCCGGCCTCTTCTAGAATATGCCAGCCAAGTCTGGTCACCTTATTACCCAACCCATTCCTTTCGTATCGAAGCTGTTCAACGTAGATTCCTTCGCTTCGCCCTTCGTTCCCTCCCTTGGCTGGATAGATATAATCTCCCACCATATGAAGACCGTCTAAAGCTGCTTGATATGCAAACTCTGGAAAAACGTCGCCAAGTTGCTGATATCATCTTTATTCACCAACTTTTAAGTAATAATATTGACTGCCCTTCCCTTCTGCAGAAAATATCCCTTAACACCAACCCTAGAGATGTTAGATCTGTTTCACTTTTTAATTTAAATTTTCACCGTACAAATTATGGATTTAACGAACCCTTGAACCGAATGTTACGTACTACTAATAATATGATCTTCGCTTTCGACTTCCACTGTAGTAAGAACGACATTAAAACTTCCCTTTTTAATTCCTCCTACCATTCCTAATTTATGTACCTGAACCCTGAACCCCACAATTGTTAGATTTAAGTTTAGTATTTTAAGAAATAAATGTTAGTTTTTAAGACTGCTTGAATTAAGCAAATAAATAAATAAATTACACTTTTGTGTATCACCTAATCTTGTAGTTTGGCGAAGGTAACTTTCCATCCACTGTTAGGCATTTATTTACTCCTGATAAGTTTGGATATGAGAAAAGTGAGCCATCTAGACCTTATATCTTCCGTATTTTTCCAGAACTCTTGACTATCTTGTCTGGGCCAATCGCTTTTTTATTTTGAAAGTTTTTTTTACAGCAGCACTTATTTCTTCAACTGTGATATCAGAAACTTCTTCGTTATAAAGTACAGCTATTGGAAAGTCTAAGAAACGGTTCATTTAAACGTTTTTCACAATACTGTTGCCATCTGTAAAGAATTTTGTCATCAACCACAAGAAGTTGGCCTTCAGCATAGTGAATTTTAGTGAACGGTTTTACTCTTCTGAGTCCCTCCCTTATTCATATTGACTTATTAGAAGTAGCAGTTGCTGTGTAACTTCACCGATTTTAAAATATCTTTCGCCTTCCAATACTTACTATGATCTAGTTAATAAATAAGTTTTGTATTTCCGGCTCATGAAAAAATATTGCAAGCAATGGAAATTAAAAAATTGATTCACAGTTAGTAATTTATTGTTACCATCGCCAGAAAATCAAATAATAATGATGTCCCTGATTAAAAACAAGACCTCACGAATTTTATTTTTCAGCAAGTTTTACTTATTTAGAGTTGATTTTAAAAACGCATATCCTGTGAATTTAGTTTCAGAAGAAATCATGCAACACTGTAAAGGCAATTCCGTAAAAAACTTAGATTAAAGTTCAAATATAGACATTTTTTTGCGACAATAAATTAGATCAAATCTTTGAAATAATCTCAGAATTTCCAAAAAACTGTCTGGCCCTTCTTATCCACATTTACGCTACCCTGCAAAAACTTGACATAATAAAAAAATGCACAAACCATAAACCACTTTAACTGATTATGTTGCATTTCTATCTATGTTTGTATCAAATTCATTACCACTTCAGAAAAATGTAGTAAAAAATAATCCTAAGCTTATGTCAATACCTGTCAAGCACTCCAACAAATCGCCTTATCGCTGTTTCTACGATCGCAGTAATGATCCACCGCACGATGCTATTTAAATAAAATATAATCCAAACAAGAACTCAACCCATAACCACAGCCCGATGGCCATTCCACTTCCATCTGCACAACAGCACTGCACCCAAATCTGTCGATAGAAACAATCCTCTATCTGAAAATAAATCCAGATAATCCCAACTTCTAACACCATCGCACTATTTTACCGGTTAGGTATGTACATATTGTTAAATAATATTGTCCCGGTATCTGGTGGTGGATCTTCTTCCGATATTGAGTTTCTTATCGCAGAGAGTATCTCAGACGTGCTGTGCAACAGTACAATTGAATGGAATATGCCAATATATTCAGCATCCTCCTGGTGGTGACTATTAGAACCGCAACCCCATCAACCTGTCCAACCGGCTGGTACAGCCGACCCGAGAACGTGGTGACGCCGACCGTTCGACAGGCCACAGGATAGATGGATGGTTATATGAGCAAGCGGGTTCTTATATTGTTCGCCGTTACCTCCTGGCTAAATTTATCCTCCCATTAGTTCCAACCCAAAATCAATTAGTTGCATAATATTCTATGTAGAATAGCTGTGGCCATTGGGAGAGTGTCTTCCTTCGGTGGTTCCAGTCCACCATCACCACCACCAACCACGAAGACACTATCGGAATGTGGGAATAGCAGCTATCATGCGCGCGCCGCGAAACTGCATTTCCAAACCAGTCGGAAGATGAAGCTCCAATTCCCGACACACATTATACCTGTTTGGCTAAAATTCCGATTCTCAATTCCGCCAACAAGTGGATGATGATGGTAACTCAACTCCTAGACCTCGTCGCAGGTACAATGGTACATACCTTTAATCCGAGGAGCCACACACAAAAGATTCGTTTATATTACCGCAGGAGGATCACATGTTGGCTCCACATAAGGACCATGCGATCTCGTTTTCCATGTGCCCAGCTAACATAACAAGGAGTTGACTCAGAAACTCGAACTCGGGTGATTTTGATTTTGTCACGAATCGCCTTAAGGAGAATTGATAGTTGTAGGGTAATTCCAAACCAGTTAACTCGCCACCTCTGCAACTCCAGCTTTTGACAAGAAGGATTGCCTGGCCCGCTGTCAGCGGAACCCGTGTCCTGGAGTTGTTATTTTTTTTTTGGTCTTGCAACTTCAGCCTCCGGACCGGGACCAGGTGATTCCAATTCATTTTAATTCGCACGTGTGAGCCTCGTTGCCTCCTCGCGGAGTCAGAGTACGGAAACCTTAAGATGGTATGTGAGCTGAATTAAATTGAAGACGACAATTGGAATTTCTGATTAATTATGCAGGGCATCTCTCCTTCGCATGCAGTTGCATTCAAGAGCTTGGTGAATATTATAGTTGGCGGAGCAGCGTTAGGAAGTCAAGATGAATATAGACTAGGGAGAGCAATCTACTCGTGAATCTTCTTGGATGTGAATGGGAATGGGAAACCTGATTTTTTATAAATCCTATGTGAGCTGTGAGGTAGGTCAATTAAGAACAAAACTCTAATCATATAGATACAAATGTAATTTTTTCGGATTAGAGAGAGAGAAGTGGTAATGAAAATGATGAACGGAATGGAGACGAATCCGCTAATGGATTGTGAATAGTGAGTTCTTAGGAGAGATGCTGGTTATTTAAAGGTTAAGTGAAGAGGAAAAGCTGAATACATCGTGGGTGTGGGACACAGCAGGCTGATTAGCTGGAGATGGAGGACAGTGGGCCAGCTTGTCATATAGACTACTGTCAGTGGTTGAAAATGGAAAACAAATTTATCTTATAGAACCACTTGAGAAAGGCAAAACAAAATTCTTTTTCTTTCAATTAAAAAATGAATTCAGTGATTACGATGATCTTACTTAAATGCCTGACACAAATGACTTTGCTTTAAAACTTGTCACTAATAATAATAGGTGACTATTATAGAAACGACAGTTTTCTAAACAGTAGTAGTTACCAATGATATTCAACAGCTTGAGATCGATATTAAATTAGGAGAATTAAAATGGCTAATTGGGAAATACTTCAATCCAAGTAATTAGAACAAGCTACTTATTTTTAAGCAAGTGCTTAACCTGTAGGGACGAGGTAACTCATTCGACAGTTTATCCTGCAAATTGAAATTAGTTTCTTTAAGATACTTAAGTATGTTGTGTTTCATGAAATTGTGAAAAGCAAACAGTCAAAGGCTTTTGTTGTGTGTTGTAGAGAAGACGGCACGGAACAGTTTCGAAGTAGTTCAGACGTATGTGTTCCATGCACATATCTGAAAGAAAAACAAGTATATTATTTATGTACGTAGAAAATATCACACGGTCTGAACACAAAAAGTGTCAAAAGCACAAAATTTAACAGGTTTTATTAAAAATGGAGTACTCCATCACGCGTCTTGAATAATAATGAATACAGGAAAAAGTATTTCGAAAATTGTAAGACGGATTTTAACAAAATCCTGTTTTTATTTTTTGTTTTTTTGGCAATTTTGGTGTGCCGAGTCTATTAATATGCAGCCAATTTAAAAAATATTGATTTTGAAAAAAAAAACAAAAGTAATTATAAATAGAAATAAAAGGCACGACTGGGTCGCACGTACTTGCTCCTGTGTGCTAATCCTTTTTAGGTACAGGCGTCTTTTTGACAAATATTTAATTTTAATGTTTTTTTTTTAAATGCAACTTCTTTAGAATCGTTGTGGTTTGAAGCTCGAACGAACATGCGTCACGATAAAGGGATAAACACATAAATATATAGGATTGTTAGCTTTTGCAGTTTTTTAGTGTAGTATTATCTTTCCACTTGCTGCTTACTGTTTATAATATAATTTGCTAATAGAAAGATATAAAGGACTTTATTCAGTTAAATTTTCATTTTGGTATGGAAAAATTTGAACAACTGGCATAAAGATTCATCGGAATCAGCAGTATGGCAATAATGCTAGGTAAAGGGACCTTTATACGTCCCAATATCGGACCAATGGAATTTATAAAGGATTTAGGTACCTATAATAAGGTTGGAAGGAAGGTAGGTACTAAAATTAAGATACGCGTTCCAACTACTGTTAAGCGAGTAGGTATAGAGACAATATTAAAAGTTAACACAGTGGTTTTGTTTGTTTATAGGAAGGTGTAAACTTTTGTTTTCTCGATTGAAATTTTTGCATTCAGTAGTA
Organism: Platycheirus rosarum; assembly: GCA_963971375.1. Classification (NCBI taxonomy): domain Eukaryota; kingdom Metazoa; phylum Arthropoda; class Insecta; order Diptera; family Syrphidae; genus Platycheirus; species Platycheirus rosarum. The sequence goes on along the minus strand of OZ020510.1, from coordinate 26,016,766 downwards.
ATCGAATAGTTTTTTTTTTATTTGTTAGTTGTTTTTGTGTGTTTATCAAAGGCTTCCTATTTATTCTGTGCTTTTATGATGATGAAAAATACTTTAAAATACGTAAGTATGTATGTAATGTAGGTTGTCACTTTCTTTTATTTGACTAATGGCTTGGCTAGGGCTTAGCCGAGCAATATGAAATAAAATGTTGGGGAACAAATTTTATGAAATCAAAAAAACATTATTCATAACGTTTTTTGGAAAAAATGTTGTAAGCCATATTATTTCTTTTGCTGTTTTCTATTTTATGAATTTTTCATTTCAAAATCGTTCGACCAGTTTTTTCAAAAAAATGTTTTTTTTGAAAAACTTTTTGAAAACATATTTTAAAATTTTTTTAAGTATGTCAATTTTAAGAAATCTATAGTTTATAATAGGAGAAAAAATTAAAAAAAAATCTATAGATCCGTTTTCAAAATATTAAAAAAACAAAATATTTTTTTAAAAAAAATTATTAAAATTAAAAAAATTTTTTTTTTGAAAATTTTAATAAGCAATATTATTTAAATTATAAAACACTACATATTTTGAAAATTTCATCAAAATCCGTCAATTAGTTAACGAGAAAGTCTGATTTTAAAAAACCGGTCATATGGGAAGTACTGTTATAAAACTTTTTCTGCAAAATCCATTAAAACTAGAAGATAGATTTTGCACAAAAAACATCATTCTGAAAGTTTTATCAAAATCGTAGAAGACGTTTTCGAAAAAAATAAGTTTTTCAATAAAAGTTATATGGCAGGTACCGTTAGTTTTGGAGCTAGAATGCCAATTCGAAAAACAGTCGGGTAGAGCACTCTAAAAATACTATATACCAAGTTTGAATCAAATCGGCCTAACCGTTTAGGCTGTAGATATCGATACGGACAGACAGACAGACAGACAGACAGACAGACAGACAGACGGACGGAATTTCCGGGCCCACTTTTTTTGACTTCTCTATCATCGTAATATCATGTTTGATTGTTAGAATTTTTTTTTTTTTTTTTACGAATGCATAACTTGCCTTATAGTCCCTATAATCGCAAGTAAAAATTGCAAAAGCTAACAATCCTATATATTTATGTGTTTATCCCTTTGTCGTGACGCATGTTCGTTCGAGCTTCACCCCAAAACGATTCTAAGGAAGTTGCACGTCAAACAAAAAATATTAAAATAAAATCTTTGTCAAAAAGACGCCTGCACTTAAAAAGGATTAGCACATAAGAGCAAGTACGTGCGACCCAGTCGTGCCTTTTATTACAAGATGCATATGAAAGTATAGTGCAGTGCCCCGTGGCTTAGTGGTTACTGTGTCGGACTGCTAAGCGAAAGAGCCTGGGTTCAAATCCCGCTCATAGCCACCTTTTTTGTGGGGTACTGCCTCTTGCGAGGAATTGACAAAACCTCCAAGAGTAAAATTTGTCTCGAAAAAGTGCATCTCATGTAGCCGTTCGGACTCGGCGGTAAACTATAGGTCCCTTCCATTCTTGCAGATTAACAACACACACACAGGAATGGTTGAGAGTATAAGTCACTAGGCCTTGGCTCCTTAAGGAGCTGTCGCGCCAATAAATTTATTATTTATTTTATTTTATATGAAAGTATAGACGGTACTTATAACACAACTACAATTTTTTAAACGTTTGTTCGTCTGTTTGTTCCGGCTAATATTGAGAACGGTGGCACCAGTTTTGAGGGGACTTTCACTGGCAGATTGATGATTATATAGCTAGTAACTAAGGCTATTTTAATTACCCACTAGGTGGCGCTGGTAGTTCTTTTTTCGAAAATTCTTATTTACGGACGGATTTTGACGGGACTTTGACAGGCAGATAGCTAAAGTTGTAAGAAGTAGCTAAGGCTATTTAAGTTGCTGAGTGGAGCCGCGCCAGGGTCGTTTTTTCGAAAATTCTCATTTATGTACTGATTTTGACGGGAACGTCAATGGCAGATATCTGATGTTTAAAGTAGTAACTTAAGCTATTTTACCACCTCTTAGTATCGCTTGGGTCTTTAATAATTCTTACTTGGGAGATAGCTATTTTTGTAAGAAGTAACAAAGGCTATTTTAATCACAAGGGGTAATACCCAAGTAACGCTGGGTGTGTAAGCTAGTAGTAACTATAATCGCAAGTAAAATGGGCCGTACTTGCTTTTATGTGCCTAATCATATTTAAAGGCTCGATATTTGAAAGAAACAAGTAACATTTAACATAGAAAAATAAAACGGAAGTGCGAATCATTTATGAAAAAACGCTTTTTGAAAATTAAAGGAACCATTTTAATAAAATCATGTTTTTTATTTTTTTTGTTTATCTTAGAGTTTATTAAAATACAGCTTATAAAAATTTTAAAATAACATTTATTGATTGATTGAATTAAATTAAAAATTACTCAGATATCTCTCGTGGAAACGATGTATTTTGACACGAATACGTGCAGTTGTTAAGTCATGGAAGTATGTCATACAAACCTACAGCATGAAGTACAGATTTCATATTAAGGTCTCTGTCATAGGAACCTTGCTTTTTACCCGTATACAAATTTACATATATATCTTCAAATTTCTTTATATCTATGTCTCAATGTCACTATATCTCTATATCTCTATACCTCTATATCTCTATATCTCTATATCTCTATATCTTTATATCTCTATATCTCTATATCCCTATATCTCTGTATCTCTATATCCTTATATCTCTATATCTCTATATTTGAATATCTCTTTATCTCTATATATCTATATCTCTTTATCTCTTTATCTCTTTATTCATATATCTATTTATCTCTATATTCATGTATATCTATATTTCTATATCTCTATATTATTACATCTTTATATCTCTATATCTTTTTTATCTCTATATCTCTTTATCTCTATATCTCTATATCTCTATATAACTATCTATCTCTATATCTCTATATATATCTATTTATATCTATATCTATATCTCTATATCTCAATATATATATCTCTATATCTCTATGTCTGTATGTCTCCATATCTCCATATTTATTTATAATATAGATAATCCTGTAACTCTTCCGTCAACCAAACTTCACAAATTCGTGCAGTCATTCAGGCATGGACGCATATCTAATATATCTAAGCCTCTCCAACAGGAACCATGCATTTTTTTCTGGATAAAAAGTAACTTATGTCTGAATTCAGCACATTATCCATCTACCTATAAAATTTCATCCAAATCCGTTAAGCCGTTGAGGCGTGATTAGGGAACAAACATCCAAACATCTAAACATACATATATTTACATTTATAATATACATAAGTACGATTGTCAGTCCTCTCTGGATAATACGACAGATAGCTTCTTCTAAATGACTAAAAGCTGTTAAGACAATGACAATGAGCGTATGCCTTGAAAAAGCAGAATTTAAAGTAGTTCATTACCTATGAAGACTCCATGTTAAGGGTGATAGAACTCCTCCCTGAGGACAACTTCTTGTTGTGGGAAATATGTTGGAGAATGTTTTGGAAAGAGTGTAAGCCAAATTAACAAATTCTCCATTGATAAAGCGAGATTATATGTTATTCGAACCTCTTTTGCATCCCATGTCCATTCCTCCAATCGTTCAAGAAGTGCGTGTACGCGTGTCGGAAGTCTTCATATGAAAACCGGAACAGACATTTTAATTCAATTATTTTTAAAACTAAAATAAAAAACCAAACACATCGTGTTTCTTAGCATGTAAACCTGAGATAACACAAGCGGTTCGCTTTTGAACACAAATGCCGCAAGATTATTTCAAACCAGAAAAAGACGGAAAGGAAACCAACTCTTGGTCCAGAATGATTGCGATATAGTAATTAATTAATCATTCTGGAATTGACAGGATCGTTGAAGGATTGCACTTCAATGGATTCTGTCAATGTTTATAATGTTTGCTGTCAAACCTTTTCAATAATTTTAAGCAAGAGAAATATGAAGAGAAAGAAAGACATTAAAATGGGGTAATGATGATCATGCTTTATATTTGCGACTGTCAATAGTTTTAGTCTATGTTGCATGTAAAGGAATTATAGTTAAGAAAATGTTTATATTCATCCTTAAAAGGTTTCTTCTTCTACTGAAACAAGCGCTTCCATTCGTTTTGCTCACATCTCCAAACCCGACCATCCATTCTTCCAATGTTTCCAACTATTGTGAACCTACTGACCTAAACCTATTGTTCCAATGTCCATAAGTCATGTTTTTTCTGGACGGATCTTTACAATCACAAATTCATTTTAATCTTAAAAAATAATCACAGATTAACTTTCTATGACTATCTAGGCTCTGACCATATGACTCTTACCTCCTGCTGCATGCTGTTAAATCTTTACCATAAAACATTGCTTTGCCATTTTAATATTAAAAAAAACGCTCCTCAAGCCATTTCCTCAATTAAAACCCACCTGTCTGACTGTCTTTTCAGCTGCAACAATATTAATTGAGTGTGAACAACATCAATGCAAATTAAGAGCTCACCTTGCATTCGAAGAGTTCTTGCAGCTCCACCCGGGCGAGTCTTGCGACCTAAACCATACCTCAATGTTAGTCAAAGGAAATAAAAAAAAAACTATCTGCATTCAAAAACAATTGCTAAGCATCGAGTCTTGGCCAAAGTGTTGGATAATATAGAGAACCTCCAATAAAACTCCAATCAGCAGCCTTCGCATAGATTATGCTCATTTTTCATACTCAAAGCCAAGATTTGCCATGCTGCACACCACACGGTTGTCTAGTCTTATAGATCTTGGTACCACGATTCACTTATGGCATCGAGAGGGAGACAATGCCTATGGGAAACGACCGGTCCCCCCCGCCACTGGCTGAACAAAAAGAAAAATCGTGATCGTGACTCCGAGATTCTTATATCTTTATGGCTTGGCACGCCGATGCGGCACTCCAATCCACACAAAGCAAAGTCCAGCCACCACGGCGAATTAAGCGATTTTGTTTATAGCTAGACTACCGGAAATAGCCCTTACACCTGCGCTAATGGAAGGCCAGTGTAAACACAGCTTTAATCTTCACCTCCTCTGGGTAAGTCCTCGATATACACAATCTGAACATCTGAATTGGATCATATCGGCGGGAGGATCAGGAATGACCACTTCCGATAATTGTCCAAGATAGTCGGATGCATTAATTTGCTAGAATGTCAATATCTCGACAAAAGGTTGTTTGACAATTCAAGGTGTTTCAAAGATTTCTACATGTCAGCTGTCACTTTGTGGGCGGAATAGAAATAAAGTTCGATTGTACTGAATGAATGTACTCGTTTGAAATGATGGTGATATTTGTGGACTTATTTTGCGTTGACAGGCACAATCATTCACAATGGCACACAAAGATATCATCGAAGGAAAAATGAAGTAGCAACTGTCACTTGTCAGGTGCTTTCACTAGGCTACTTAATGTTTTGTGTGTTCTCGTTAAAAAGAGCTCTAGTATATCCTGATCTGGTTGTGATGCAGGTGAAAACGGGGATTTAAAATAATAAATAGTACGTAACGCACTGTAATGACAGTTGCTCATTTATTGTGGTGCAATGCAAAGGAAAGCTACTTTTGGAAGTGAATGGTTTCACTCCTTAATCAAGACGCCGATACTGTGTATAAAGTGACATTCGTGCTTCAGTTAATGTTGCACAATTAGTTAACTTTAATTTTAAACAGCAGGTGCTAACTAATAACAAATTACACACTTTCACGGTGAATGACCATGCCCACGGGGGAGGAAATTGGGTTGGACATGGAAACACTGAATGGATTTTTATAAATTAAATAATTACACAGTTTTCGTATTTGCGATTTAAATTCATTCCAGGTCTTGGAATAAAAGTGATTGGGACAAATGCAATTTAATTTTCGTATCTTTATTCTAGCATTATTACAAAATTACATTGGTAACAAATTATTTATGCTTTTCTGTTAAAAAAGTAGGACTATGTCCTTTCTAAATTATTCAAATTATGTTCTGGAACACCTCTTTTTCCCCATTACCATTATCCTAATTATTTCAATAAATTCATGCTAAAGTGTTTTTAACTATCTATTTATACTTCATTGCAATTGCATTTTCCTATTCAATGTTGCAAATGTTTTCATCTGACGACACTCGCCAAATGGTCTAAGAACGATTTTTTATCTTTTAAATAACCAGCTATCCATGACTGTTCCAATAGATATCTAATATTCATGAATTTCTTTGATCTTGATAAACCGCCAAAAGGTGTTTGTCCAGTGTAATAGTAGAACATCTAAGCTGGAAGTGTAAAATGACAGTAATTCATATGGAATTTCAAACTTGATATCAGCGACAACGACAACGTAACGTTACGAGAAGGATGGTATTGGTATGTGTAGTAAAAAAAATATTAAAGAAGCCACACGATTCGCTTAAGTGCTCTTATACTCTGTTCAATTTATATTTCCAGTACAGGCGTTGGAAGAGAGCTTTCAAACACATTGGTACCTACTAGTGTTTGCACCGCACTCAACTTAAGATATTGCCACTGAAATATTAAAAAGAACCCCTGAGATACATTAATTTTTTTTTGTAATATTCTATAAACAACACACATACGCTCCACTATGATCTGTCTACTCCTCGGCTGTGGGGTGAGGACTGAGAAGAGGAGACTTTAAAATTAGTAAAATTGCTCCCGATAAAATCAAGATTTACTAATAAAAAGATATTTTGACTGATTGCTAATTTGCCTCTCCCTTAAAAAAAACACTACCCCGGAGTTACCATTCGTCGTTGATGCAAATTATAACACCTTTTTCTTTGGTTTTTGCTATGAAAGCTCCCAGAATTAAAGCTTTCTTAGAGCTTATGAGAGCATATTTTAAGTTTAAAATGAAGGTGTTGTCGCTGCGTATTTTTCTGCTTACATCTTTTGTTTTTTTTTACTTTAAAAAAAATGGTTAAAATGCAATATTTGTTAGCTATTTTTACTTGCGATTATAGGGACTATAAGGCAATTTTGGATTCGTGAATATAAAAAAAACACATTTGAATTATTGGCGAAATTCTGTCAGTTTGTCCGTCAAAGTGATATGACGTCATCAATTCTTAACCAAGTTATTTTCGACGGGATTATTTAATTTGCATTACTACATTTCCTGATTTTTACTTGCGATTATAGGTACTATAATGCAAGTTATGCATTCGTGCAGATTAAAAATTTTGAAATAACAATCAAACATGACATAACGATGATAGGTGATTTAAGTTACTGGCAAAATTCTGTCCGTCTGTCTGTCTGTCTGTCTGTACGGATGTATTTTGGACTGCAGCCTAAACGGTTACGCCAATCGTCTTCAAATTTTGAACTTAAGGTTATTTTGACATTCTACAGAGGAAATTTTTCATTTTTTTAGCTCAAAAATTAACGGTACCTGTCATATAACCGTTATGTAAAAGTTTATTTTTCTCGAAAACGGCTCCAAATTTTTTTATTAAAAAAAATGTGTGTACTACTGTAGGTATGCATTATATTTTGGTGAAAAAAAATTAATATGGTGGGGTAAAAACGGTGCCTCCCATAGTACCGGTTTTTTTTTCTTCGACTTTCTTGAAAACTGATGATCCGATTACAATCAAAATTGATATTCAAGAGGATGTAGGTAGCCTGAGTAATTTTGCATTAATTTTTTTCGAAAACCTTTTTTTTTGTATTTTTAATAATTTTTTTTAAACTTTTTTTTTGAAAAATCTATATTTTGAAAACGGGTAAGTGAATTTTGTTTTTATTTCGTTTTTAAATGTGCATTATTTTTGTGTTTAAGCTTGTTTTCTTGAATTATTTTTTTAATTTAAAAAAAAATGTTAAGAAAAAACCGTTTTATTTAAAAACGGCTCCTACGATTTTGAAAAAAAATGTGAACTTTTATATTTCCTAAAGAAATAAAATGGCGCTTAAATTATTTCACCCAATACAATTTAACGTACTTTATTCGAACAATCAATAGTCACAAAAATCGAGTAAATGCTTTCATTTAATTTTCTTAAATTTTATTCTACAATGTGACCGCACATATGAGCAAGTAAGTGCGATCCAGTCGTGCAATTTATTTTTTTCTAAAAAGCAAGTTAGGTTGTCGAAGTTCATTTGATTAATTTGTTTGCTTTATTTTCCAAAGTAAAAAAACAATAAGATTCTTAGAGGCTAAGGTCAAGAAACACGAGTTTCACTAAGGCAATTTAGAAGAGAAACTCCTTGTAATTTACACCACAGGCCAGATAAATATTTTGCACGACTGGATCGCACGTACTTGCTCATATGTGCGGTCACATTGTAGAATAAAATTTAAGAACATTAAAGTGAACATCAAAACAATTATTCGATTTTTGTGACTCTTGATTGTTCCAATTAAGTACGTTAAATTGTATTGAGTAAAATAATTTAAACGCCTTTTTATTTCTTTAAGAAATGTAAAAAAGTGTGAATTTTTTTTTCAAAATCGTAGGAGCATTTAAAAACAAAATTTAAAAAAAAATTCACGTACCCGGTTTAAAATCTTAAGGCACTGAACCAATTCAAAAAATTAAAAAAATCAGCTTTAATTAATTTTTCGATTGCAAGAAGCACTACTAAGCTTGGACGCAAATCGAATTGAAGAATTGTTCCCCCGTAATGTTCTGGAAGGTGGTGGCCTTGATCTAGACGACGAAGGTGCAGATAACGAGGAGGAAGACAACTTAAACTTAGCCGAAAAAAATTCTTTCCTATCTCTCTAATTCTTCTAACTAGTGTCGTGCAACATCAGGTTGAATTCTATGTAGAAAACGTATGATCGGTCTTATTTCCACTTCGAAGGAAATAAAGTCGATGAATCGAATTAAATAAAGGGTATTTCTTTAGGGGTATAGAAGTTTGAAATGGATTAAAGCAAAGATGATTTTTTTCACTTGACATGAAAATTATTTTTTTCAAAACAAAATCTTCTGGCATTACAATTTAAATATGATTTCTGGCATATGACCGCCACGGCTGGCTTGAACGTAGTCTAATCGGGAGTTCTAATTTTCGATGACTTTTTCCAACATTTGTGATTTGTGGCCGTATATCAGAAATAACGCGGCGAATGTTGTCCTCGAGGTGGTCAATCCTTTCGGACTTATGGGCAAAGACTAGCGACTTCACATATCATCACAGAAAATATTCAAGCGGCGTTAAATCGCACGATCTTGGAAGCCAATTAACGTGAAACTAAAGTTTCCTTCAATAAATCAATTGTGGCATGAGCTGTATGACATGTTGCGTCGTTTTGTTGAAACCACATCTCTTGCACGTCATGGTTATTCAATTGATGAACGAAAAAGTCAGTAATCATAGCTCTATAGGGGTCACTATTGACTGTAACCTTCTGGCCAACATCGTTTTTAAAGAAGTACGGACCAATTATTCCACCAACCCATAAAGTACACCAAAGACCAAACAGTCAGTTTTTGTGGATGTAACGGTGTCTCAACATACACTTAAGGAGTATCATCACTCCAAATGCGGCAGTTTTGTTTATTGGCGTATCCATTCAACGCTCAACAAAATTCGCTGAAAATTTGGGATCAACAGCAATCTTGTTTTGGGCCCATTCACTGAACCTACGCCTTGCTAGGTGATCCTGTGGCTTCAATTCTTGCACAAGTTGAATTTTGTAAGCACGCAAACTAAGATCTTTCCGCAAAATCTTCCATAAAGTGGATGGGCACATATCCAATTCCGGATAGACTGATTCGGGTCTTCCTCTACGCTACGCTCTACAGCAGCAATGACTTCTTCTGTACGACGTCACTGTGGATGCGTATTTTCATTTAGAGTAAACGTGGTGCGGAAACGTTCCATAGTTAATCGAATTAATTGCTCTGATGGACGATTATGTTGACGTATTTTGAACAGAACTTTGTCTTTCAAAATAAATTTGCACAATTTGGAAGCGTTGTTCAGGCGTCAGTCTATTTATGTTAAAATGCCAAGCCAAACTTAAAATAAATAACTTGACATCTGAAAAAATGGCCGCCAGGTTAAATAGTGTTGCCAACTTAAAGTTCTATATCTCTAAAAAAACACCCTTTACAAAATACAATGCCATCTTTGGAATACGTACAAGATCTTCTGTACATTTATCAAATCCTCTTTCACTTGTTATAAAAAGTATTCAATACAAAAACCACAAATTGTGCTTAGGCCGTTCAGTGGAAAGTGAGCATGAGTCATGCTTTTTGGTCTGTGCAGTCGGTGTCATCGATTTATAAGACGTTATCACGCCAAAAAAAAAATACTCAGATTTGCAAGATTAAATTAAACAGCAATACATTCCTGTCCTACTCCCTCAAAATGTTAAAACAGATCAATTTATTGTTAATTTCCTTTATTTATTTGAAATGTCAAATGACATCTAACTAATGTTAAGTTCAAAACTAAACGTCAATTTTGCGGTTGAGTAGGTTAGTAAACGTAAAAAAAGAATGCTTCATTAAAAAAAAGCTAACATCAATCAACTGTCATTTTATGGAAAAAGTTATTTCCTTCATTTCAGCCTCATTCATTGGTCGACTCCTTGATTCTTTGCAGAAATAAAGAAAATCAGAGTGGTAAATGCCTTGGTAATGAAGTCGATGACGGATCAATCAACCAGAATATGACATTTTCTTTCCACAACTCTCTCCCCCTCGAATATTACTTTTTTTTTCCAAAATAAGTTTATCGATTGAGAGCACATGCGTACTTACATCTATATCAACGTTTTGACACCTGTATGTGGACTAAATCTGTCACTTTAAAACCATGTAATATATCATGCAATTAAGAAGTCACAAAACAATGTCCATCCTCGGGCCCACCATTTGATCGTTCGTTCACTGTCGCTCTGATTGCATTTTTTTTTCTTGTTTGTTAAACCGACTCGATCGATCGATGTGTGTCAGGCAATGTCGCGTGCCAGTGGTGTAAGCTTAGCCTATCATATCTGAAACAATTCAAGTCGATGACAGCGCGGACATTTTGAATTGTATTCAAGATAAGAGGAAACAAGTATTGCGGGCAGGTCTGTGTGGTGAGTAGTTCGCCATGTTTAATAATGTAAGCAAATATTTGTAATCACCATTTAAAGTAGGACAATTTGTGTTAAGAAATACGTTAAGATTTATTCGAAAATCATTATTTTAAATGAAGATGCATTAAAAGTAGAGGCAGGTAATTAAAACAAAATTCATGTATTCTGCTCATGAATGAACAAATAATAAGATTACGACACGCGTTTGTGTTACTTTTTTGACATTAGTTGTGACGTGCGAAGAGACAAAAAGCGGGAGCTTGACAAGGAAATCCGGGTAATTTTTTTTGAAAACTTTTATATTTAAAATTCAAAATGAGATGTGCTGTGTGTGGTTGCAATAAAAACAATAACAAAAATGACAAATATAATAAAGAAAATGTGTCCTTCTTTACGTTTCCAAAGGATTATAATTTAATTAAAAATGAATTCATTTTTGTAAACGTAAAGACCATATCAACACGAAGGACACGAAAGGATTTGCAGTGAGCATTTTGGACCTGATGACTTCGAAAGGAACCTCCAGTACGAAATGGGTAATTACACGGAAATATGCAACAAGAGTTCTTATAATATAATAAAAATTAATTATAATCAATCATAATATTTATTTTAGGTTTTGTACTTATAGACGGCGAGTTCAAGGGCATACAGACTTGCAAAAAACAAGTTTCAACATTCGATTAGAACACTTCAACGCTGGGATCAAAAAATCGACATCTCTCCAGGTATTCTGAAACCAGTTGTAAAAATACTAAAAACAGCAGCACAGCTTGATATAACCCAAAAATTTTGCATCCTCAGCTTTGATGAGATGAAAATTAAAAAGGCATATTGTTACGAAAAGCCGACCGATAACACTAGGTCCAGGAAATTCTTTCTTCTTAAGGACTAATGAGCAATTGGAAGCAGCCAATTTTCTATTTTGACAACGAAATGACGACTGGCATCTTAAAAGAATTTTTAACTACCACTGAAGACTGGCTATACTGTTTTAGGCATGGTTAGTGACTTGGGAGAGGGAATAGAGGATACAGTGAACTTAATATTACACCCGACAAACCATGGTAATAGTTTTAAACCAATACCTAATATCATAACTTACCTTTTCTGTATATTTAGGTTTTTGAATGGCAAACAAAACATTTTTGTTTTTGCTGACGTTCCTCACCTCATAAAACTTCTCCGAAATCACTATGTAGACAGTGGTTTCCTGATAAACGGAAAGGAGGTCAATAAGGATATCATTGCAAAGCATCATGTACTGCAACTGAGCTTACAATAACACACAAGATAAGCGAATGCCACATCAATGTCAAGGGGCAGAAAGGCAAAAAGTGAAACTGGCTACTTAGCTCTTTTCACACACCATTGCTAAAGCAATCGAAAGAGCAGCTTCATTAAATCTTCTTGGGGATAACTGGAGGGAATGTTATCATCTGTACAAGATAGTAACAATCTTTTGAAATACAGAAAACCTGAGCACCTAGCAGCATTCTTAGCGATTTCAAATATATGGTCGTTCCAACGGAGGTCGTCGTTGACACACATACAGAGTACTGAGAGCTTTTCGGTTTCTTCGATGTAAGTGCCATTCATGGACATGGACAATGACATTGGGGGTATGATTAGCTTTAACGACAGAAGACAGCATTGAGTTTTCGAAGCATTAAACTCCACACGATTCCTATTACCCCATTTAACAATGCTGTATAAATCGGAGTTTAATGAGCTTGACATACGGTACCGTTGCAATTGTACATCCGAAGGCGAAGGACGTGAATTATCGAACGAATATGAAAAGCTGAGGGTAGAGTCGTCAGCAAAACAGTTAAGTGGATTAGAAGTAACAGACAGAAGATCATTTATAAAAATGAGGAAAAGAGTCGGAGATAGAACAGAGCCCTGGGGCACACCAGCATTTATTTTGTGGGAATCAGACTTGAATCCGTCCAATACAACTTGTATTGAACGGTCCAGAAGATAGCTTCTAATCCAACGAACAAGAGTATTATCGATCCCAAAAGCACGCATTTTCGATAAGAGAGCTTCATGCCAAACTCTATCCCTGGAGATATCAAGAGCAATATTCTCTTTTGGTCATGCAAAAATTTGGTTCTTTCAATAACGGAGTTGCATGAGTTCCTTGCTTGTTGGTGCTTTTTCCGATTTTCCTCTGTAGGGTTGGAAACTTACTTCTTTGAGCCTGATAGCTTCTTTACACTCAGAATTAAACCAAGAGTTTTCTTTAGGCTTGATGCTTTTTACTCTATTAGGAATAAAAGCACGCATCCCTAGAAGAATCACATTTGTGATCATTTCAGCACTGGCATCAATGTCACTATCGAGGAAGCATAGTGACCAGTTAAAATTTCAGAAAAAAATATTCAGGCCGTCCCAATTGGCTTTTTTCGTATTGCCAAACGGCCCTGGTGGGAAGTTTTTCTCTAACTGGATAGGTGGAGGATGAGAAACTAGCTGAAATGACACAATGGTCTGAAGTGCCAAATGGAGAAGTTACACTAATGGTATATTTATCAGGGTGAGAAGTAAGAAACAAGTCAAGAGTATGGGCGGCTTGCCCAGCAACATCCGGTATACGCGTTGGCACATCGATCAGTTGGGTAAGGTGATGTAACCCGGCAAAGAGCTCGACATACCTTCCTTCGGGTGTTGTCTGGCTGGCCTGTATTGAACAGTGTAGACGTACACGTGAAAGAAATTCTTTCTTATCTTATAAAATCACTTACCATTTAAAAATATTTACACACAAAACACAATTCTGACTAAGTCGAACCATGCAGGTCGATGAATGATTTAATATGATGAACGTACGATTACCCAAATCTGGCTCAAGGAAAAGAGTTCACGCTTATGGATTTGGAATTGAATTCCAAAATCAGATTCTCGATACGATGTCCGAAACGATTTCAAGCATGAGAGTCAACGGCAAAAACACACTATTGCCAGAACGTACTAACTTTATATTAGGTTGTATAAATAATAAAAAATTCAATTTAATTTTCAAAGTATTATTCAGGCAAACAACGCGGTGAAACTTTTATTCGGAGATTTGAATTAACTCTTTGGATTTAAGTACATCCTTACATATAGACTCAACCAAGATATGTCAGAGAATACGTTTGGTCTACAGAGCTAGAGGAGGACGACCACCCTGATCGCCAGGAGTTCAAATATAGATTGCGTTCACAAATCTTAGGGCATAACGAAGGCATTATTTCTGATAACACTAATGTTAGCTTGGATGAAACTCCAAATCTGCTAGCACCAATAACTGGTGAGAAATATTTTTTATTGTTTTATAATTTCACCATTTTAAAGAGCATTGCGTGGGAGCCTGAAGAAGAATAAACTTGCCAGGAGCATGAGCAGCTGAAAAGTTGGCATATGATGGTTTTGAAAATCTGGCTGGTTATATTTGCTACAAGTTACCAGTTGAGACTTTGGCCCAGCATACAAATGAACGAGATGTCCATTCGAATTCGTGGGTGAACAACGTTAGGGAAGGTGGTTTGATGAAGCCATCTCCTGAATTGATGTCGCATATAAATGCATTGGAAGCTATATTTATATCTTTCCATGGTGAAGAACTAGTCACATGCATCAATTTTCTAAAAAATCTTTTGGATTTGGCCGAGGATGTTGCGGTGGACTAAAAACTAACTTAACTTACTATTTATGACGAATTTAAATTTTGTTGATTAGCAAACTTCAAGAAAAAAAACAATTTTATTTAATTCATTCATTTGCACAGCTCAGTCACAACAAATCGTCTCTTCTGACGTATACATATGCGCAGTAAATTAAAAAAATGAAACTGCAACTGTCGTAATCTTGTTATTCATTCATTCATGTCTCCTGCCTATAATTGTGGCTCTGTTTCGTCAATGTTTCGTTGAGTTTTGCTAAGCATTTCTTTTATCACCATTCTACAAACGAAATTTGACGGATGATTTCATATGGTGTTTGTTGTGATGAAAATTTGACAGGTAGTTCTATTCAGTTTCTGACAGATCAACAGATCGAAAGATCTAATCGTTCTGTTCTCACACTACTTTGCATTTGTATCTGCCCATTAAACCTATACTTAGCCCTCTAGCCAAATTCCAAGCACCTAAGTGGCATGAGAAAAGAACAATCATTACCCAATGCTTTCTTGGTATTCAGAGACTTCTTGAAATTAACAAGATTTGCTTAAATAAATTGGCGGGTTCTTGTTTACTTACTGTATGATTAAAAAGTACTCAAAATCCACTTTGACATTTGCACCTAGCCAGATTATAAATAATCAGCCATCATATTTGTTATTGTTTGTTTACTTTGAATAATCATCAAGACATTTGTCTTGCCAGACATTATTCTTCCTTAGGCCACCTGCAACATGCTAACTAACTGGTGCTAGTGTTAGTATAGTAGCAGCATTAAAATCACATCTGTTGAAGCAGATTTACCGCGGAATAAGCACTTTTTATGTTGGAATTTCGAATTTCACTTTCGTGCACATTGCCATGTATTGTTATTTGAATATTGAATAAAAGTCATTACAACAACCAACCTTAGAGGTACGTGCAACTTAGAAAGTATTTTAGCTGTGTATCTTTAAACATGTTAAAGATCAATTTATTGTAATTTATTGATTGTCGAGCATATGTTTAAAATGAAATATTTTACTATAACTTTTACTGTGACATCTCATAAATTCCTTGATCTCATGTAATGTTTGATCAACTCAGCAGGTATGTCATCGGTTCCCGATAACTCGATATCTTTGGTCCAATTTATCGCCATTTGTATACCTACAACATTTTAACAAAAAGCAAACGAAATTGTGACGCAAATTTTAATATAATGCTAAATTGAAAGCAGATTTATGCAAACTTCCTGATCCATCAGCTTTCTAATGAGATCATGGGGGCACATTAAAGGGAATTTATTATAATTTTTTACATCAAGACGCCACACTAATTAAAAATAAACATTTATTAAAACATAAACACTGATTTGGTAGTTTAGGATAATTTCCATGCTTTCGCTTTTCAAATGCCAAAATATATAAAAAAAAGTATTAATTTATTAAAGAAAATATTTTACTAAATCCAACTAAGACTTGGGTTGACATTTTTTTGTTAATATTTTCTTTAGTTCCGCCTTCAACTCTTTATTTTGGATCAAATTTACTTCAATAAAAGCGGAGAAAATTATTATGTAGCTTACTAATTAGGTGAAAGGAACTCGACGGGTTCTATGGTAGATAGCATGTGTTGGTCTTTTGACACTTAATATACTAATTTATAGACTAAGCTATCAAAAACTATCAAAACGCGATCGCGTAATATGTAAATTGAAGTAGATTTAGATTTTAAAATTGTGTCACTAGGAAATGTTTGCATTAAAACTTTTTTTTATTAAATCAGCACACTTTAATATAATTTGCTCGCTTAACTAAAACAGTGGACTGAATAGGTTCATTGACTTGGAAACACACTTAGTGATCTTGATAAACCGATCTTTTGTGACTGCGAGGTTCTTTGCAAAGACAAATCGGTGACTCAGAAAGACTAAATAAGTAGTTTCTTTATTACTTCAAAAATAGTTGGATTGAGTTCTTCAAAACAAAAAAATCTTTAAAATACCTAATTTAAAGGGAACAATTATATTCGATATATACATAAATCGATATAACCTAGTATTGCCATAAGTTTTGTTACAAATATAAAACCCTATAAAAATAAAAAAAAGACATTGTATTCAAAATTATTTCATTTACTAGAACACAATATTGATTATTGAATAAAATTAGATTCACTCCAAATGACCGCATTTTGCTTTAAAACAAGCTTTCAAGCGGTGTGGTCATTGGGCTATTGTGGCACGTACGGTTTCAATCGAGATCGTGGGCGCTGCTCTTATTAATGCTGTTCTAAGGCTTCTATAAATTTCTGTGGGGAGTCATGTTCTCCAATTCTAACCACAAACCATAATCCGATAGCCAATCTTCTGCTGCTATACAGCCAGGAATATTGACCCTGAGCAACTCCTGAGTGGTTTTGTGCGCTGGAGCAGACTCCTGTTGGAAGGTATTGTTCAATCCCTTTACAACACCCTCTAGCACATCTTTTTGGTAAACCTTTGCACCAGTTTTTACGCCTTTTTCACAGAAATAGAGGGATGTGACAACATAGTGAAAGATCCCCCACCAAATCATGACAGAAGTGAAATGATGGCCACGTTGAACGCCTGGATCAACTTTTTTCGCTTCTCTAGACGAAGTGGCATAAATTTTGTCTTTTGAAAACTTCTTCCACGCTTAAAATTTTCTCATCCGTAAACAAAATGTTTGTATGGTCATTTTCCGCGTGCTACTGCAAAAGTCGCAGTTAGAAGATGACCCGTGAATCGACGATAGGCTTTCATGTGCAGATCATCCCGAATAAGCCTAAACATCGATCTGGTTAATATATCCAATTCCTTGGACATGATCTTCTACTTTCTAAGGGGATTCCTCCGAATTCGTTCACGCACTACCTTTACCACGGCACTCGTACGGACGACGCGGGGGCGACAACTTCTTGGCTTGTCCCCTACTCCAGACAATTCGCCGAAGCGAGCAATAGCCCGATAAACTAATATTCTTGATATACCGAGTGGTTTTAGCAACACATAAAATTGACCAGCTCTTTCCGCACTTATGCAACGCTATTACTGCGACGCGACTCTCTTTAACGCCCTATTTCATGTTACTTGTTTGCAAACATTGTATATGAATTGCAGTTTATATACAATGACATTTTGGTAAAAATGGATCATTTTCAAAGAGCCATAGCTTGGTCTGTATAGATTTTATAGACCTGAGGTTAAGCTTAAATTGTTGGAAATTTAGAAAAAGTAGCTTATAACTTTTAGAGGAAGTGAAAAAATATTAAAATATTGTAATTTTTCGCTTGATGCGCAGCGAGAACAAGTTTTTCGAAGTTTCAAATTTGGATTAACATTACCCTAACTGGTCAATACACAATACCAAAAATTCAGAACTGCATACACTTTTGCGATTTTAATGTCGATTTCTACTGGGCTGTCATGGATCTTACAAGATTTGAAATACAAAGTAGGTGTTCAATTGTTAATATCAAAATTAACACTTTTTTCCACAATTTCCGGGTCCCTTTAAGCCAGTTGATAAGCCATTTCCAATCAGGAACAACGACCAAACGTGATAAAATACTCCCAATGGTATTTTATTTCCTCAGAATCATCCTAAAGATACTGATTTGTTCCTTCAGACGAATCACAAAAAATATTTAAATTAAGAACCCGTTCCTTAATGTCTGTTTTCCAAACGCATAACACATTTGATTTATTCGCCATGAAAACGATGCCTAGTAGAACAGTGGTTATAGTTATCCAAGGAACAGGCCACAATTAATCATGATTATCCGCAAGCTATGGCATAACATATCGTCGACAATCGCATAGGCATACTTGTAATTTATTCCGTGTTCCAGTCTCCAGACGCAGCAATACCAAAAGAAATCCCTTCCTAACTGGTGAAAAAGTGTTTTCACTGCCTGAGACTATGGCTTGGAAAACCAAGCTTCCGGTTTATAGATAGTAGATAGATTGGGCAATAAATTATGTCTGTCATCATGAGTTTCGCGTTTCAGTCAACCGATACGAAGTGAAACAGACTTTTCAATATAATTGTCTTCAAAGACAACACAATGCTGATGCTGACGCTAGAGATTTACAAAAGCTATTGTATCTATTCTGGGGGTTCGCCAAGTTGGACAAGTTGTTGGCATATTGCACCAATTTCATCACCGACTATACATGATGAATTGTTTCTGTCACAGAAAAAACAAGGAGATGGAAGTGTGTCACAGATCAATTGACCCAAAAACTATCTAATTAAGACAAAAGATACTCTCCATCTGGAACAGGGCAGCTATGAGGGAAGTAACACAAAAATCAATTTCAGGTCTTGAGTTGAGACACAAAAAAACAGCTAACAACGGGGATCGCTTTATAACAAAAAGATAAAGGAATAAAAAAAAAAACATTTTTAACAAACAAATACCTGGAAAACCTGCTGATCCAGCAGGAAGGCTTGCAGCAGATACTCCAGCTAGGAACAAGATTGCGCTGTTATTGTTGCTGTGTTGCAGATAGATGGACATTTTTTGCTGTAGCTGGCAAATATCTAAAAGTGCACTGCACTTCGTGTGTTGTTCTGCATCAGCAGGACTGGTTGCTGCGGCTGCATGCCACCATGGCGCAGGATTTTTCCATTTCCAAGTACCGTGTCTAACATGGATTAGTTTTTTTATTATCAATTAATTTTTTTTTGCATCATCTTCTCAGTGTCTTTGGATCGTAAAACGGTTGATTTGTTTGAATTGATCTTCGCAGCTGGTAGTGGGGATGATGCAAGAAGAGGGTGTTTTGATGAGCGAGTGATTCCGATTCTTTTCAATAAAAAACTAGGTAAACCAGGTGACATGTTTAACACGCTTCCAGCAGGCGCTGCTGGCTATGGCTCTGGAACGTGAGGCACTATTTGATGGGCAGTCAGACAAGCAGTTAAATGAAATCGATATTATGTTAATTGAACAAATTGATTTGAGGAACCCACCACAGTTACATAGATTGGAAGTGGACCAAGGTGTGAATCTGATTAGAATTTAACAGGTTCTTAGTTGTAAGGTGTGTGGGGTAAATGGAGTGATAGAATTTGTTTTAGCGGCAAAATCCATTAGATATCATTTGAAAGGCATTACATTTGTCATAATAAAAAGTCTGGAATCGTTTTTCATTTATATCAACATCAAACTTTTATCGGACAAAAAATCCTCGATCCTCAAGAAATCCAAATCTCTCCTGCCTAAATGCCCTAGGCCTATTAAAGTTTCCATATACATCTCTATCTGCAGCCAATATGACCTCATAAGCATTGTTATTTTCCTACCCAGAGACGCACAACAGAGGATCATGAACAATTTAAAACGAAACCTTATGATCCACAATGGTGTTGATTACACTTTAATAGCAACTCTTCAGGTGCACGTGTGCATGCTGTTCGGTGACATGTCCGCAGGCGTCTGCCTCTGGCATTTGTGTCGGAAACACAATCCATTCGTATAATGTCACAGCTCAAAAAGGTAAATTGCATTTTTCTCTTATATGATGCCATCCAACATTAACACTAAGCGATACTACCACGGACCACTAAGTCCCAACCAAACACCTGGAAAGGTCAATGATCATAAATATTCAGTTTGCGAATAACGTTGGCCATCACACCCTAACAAGTCCGAAGTTTAGATGAACGAAATTTCGCAGAACACGCCATTTTTCAATTCAGTGATCACCGCACCCTGTTTCCATATCCATGTTCTAAAGGGTGACACTGTCACCGTGCCAATAACCGTGAAGCGTGTAGATTTTTTGGCAATCACAGTGTTCGGATCAGAATTGAGCTTTAGATAGAGCATCATGCGCTATCAAATGTATATAATTATTGCTATGCTAACGATATGTAATTATTATTTGCAAACATCAGGTGCGAACAAAGTGAGAGCACTGACATAACGACAACAATATGGCGGGGTCGTTGAACTGTCATGCAAAATTGTCTATTGTCATCGATAAAAGTGAGATCACATCCAAATGTTTGGGTTATGCTCACGGAGTTGAGGAAGTGAGTTGGATGAATTAATGCAAATTTATTCTCTCAGGAAACATTTAAGAGCAGACAACTGTCAAAATGATTTTGACATATGAAGGAAAACTTTGTATTTAATCCTTAAAAGACTGTTTGCGCTATAGGAGTTTTTCTGAATATGGTCTGATAACTCAAATTAAATTAGTTTTTTTAAATACGTTTTAAAAATGGTGTTAGAGAAAGTTATCCCTGACTCATCAGACTAAGAGACTTCATTGCTTACCTAAAGGCACTCTGATCTCTTAACCGTCTTCAAAAGAAAAGTCTTACGAAGTATTGTTGGCCCCGTTTGCAAGGGAGGACGTTTCCAGAGAAGATACAATCATGAATTGTATGAAATCTATCTCGAAGCACATGTTGTGGAAAAAAAGATCGGCAGATTCCGGTGGGCTGGGAACCTTGCTAACCAGAAGAACCAGCTCGGAAAGTCTTTTGTAGCTCCTTGTACGGTAGAAGATAACGTGGCAGATCTTGTTTACGTTAAAATTATGGCTTAAACCAGAACGCCTGTAGTCTTGGGGTGCACAAATGGATAGCGTGAACCAGCAATCAGAATGTTTGAAAAGAACTTGTTGAACCAGGCCCTCGAATTGCTCGTACTGAGTTTCCAATGTGGCGTGAGCTGTGAGGCAAGTAGCGCCGTGCTGTTGTAAGCACATGCTGCGCAATGATGTTCATATCATCCAATTGAGGACAAAAGAAGTTGATGATCTTCGACCTATAATGCTCGTCATTGATGGTGATGGCCTAGCCAACGTTGAATATGAGCCGCTGACGCCACCAAAATCCACACCGTACAATGAATTTTTCGAGATGCTCTAGAATCTCATGTGGATTGGTATCGTCATAAATTCAAAAAAATTATTTGTCGACGTTGACGTTACCCATTCATACAGAAATGGGCCTCATCGCTGAAGATGATATTTCGATAAAAATTAGGGTGATTTTCCAACTGCTCCAGAGCCCATTCAGCGAACACACAACACAGGTCCTCGTCTATGTTCGTTTACCTTCAGCTCCTAGGTAAGTTGAATTTTGTAATAGTGCTGGTGAACGCAAAATTTGCTAAGGTGTGGTCTGCAAAAGGCTAAGTTCTCGTGAGCGACACTAAATCTCCGAGGTTCTCTTACACATTCTCACGGACAGAGGCGATATTTTCGGCAGATTTTGCGTTTGGTCGACCCGTATTGGTTGATCGTTTTTTGAAGCAGTGAATTAAAATTTATTTACCGCACTACAAATATTCCTCTCGGTAGTACGATTATGGTTTCCCTAAAATGGGCGAAGCGTGTCCGAAAAAAACCATTTTGATAAAAAGGAATAATCATTTGAATGTGATTTGATTGCTATATGCGGTAATATTGATTTGGCAAAACAGACTGAAGAAATCACTTCACTTCTTCTCCCTTCCAGCATGGTACGGCCCACGTTCACCCTTCTGATTAGTTAAATCATACACAATATAATAAAAAAAACAAATTAAATTATTGTTACTTAACCGATCATTGTCAAAACTTGAACAAGGGTAGGCATCAAGTGTTTCAAAAAATACAATTCCCTTGTGATTGAAAAGCCGTAGAAACTAAAATGCGAAGGTATGTAGATTTATACTCCTAAAGGTATGCAGTTACACCAATATACATCCCGTTAACTCACGCCATATACAATTCCACTTACAATTCCACTTACAAAAATATCTAGTACTAAATCTACTACTAAGTACACAATCTAGTACTAAGTCTAGTACCAAATCCAGTACCAACAAAATAAAATAGTACTAAATTCCAGTACTAAGTTAAAAAAATTATTAGTTACTAGTTATCAGATATTGCCGCGTCATTTATATGTAATGTAAGACGAAAAAGCGTCACCGCTGCTTCAAAATGACGCCAGTGTGCACCGAGCCTCAGAGTCCCCAAAAAATGACCCATAAACCCTCTTGTTAAATCCACACACACACACCCCAATATCTACATCTACTTTAACAAAACTCCGCCTATTTTGTATTATTTTTTCTCTAACCACAGTATCGCGGTGAGCATGACTCATGAGTCTTATCAGCATGAGTCTTATTAACATGTGCCATGTTATTTCGCTTGTGTAGCCTGTCATCGATTTATAAGACGTTATAACGTCAAAATGATGCTTCATGATCATGATAGTACTATCTGTAGTGTACGTATATAAATACAAAGATCAGGATCATCAATCGTCGCCTAGATTTGGAGAGTATCTGGACTTCTTATTAGTTTTTTTAGTACTTAGTCGAAGTATCTCTTTAAATAAGGAAACCATTAATCCATACGACACTTTGAAAAAAAATATACCCAATACCCAGTGACGCATAAGTGATCTTATGTCACTCTGCATTACCAGATACTGAACGACATCAATCTCAAACCATCCATATTGGGAAACTCTTTGCCAATCTCCTCCGATTCCAAATACCATTAAGCCAATCATTTATATCTCTGATTAAACACTGGAACACATTTCGAATAGCACGTCTTCCAATGATTCTGTCAATCACGCGGAGGTCAAAACTCTTAAAACAAAAACAAGGAAGCCATATTCTTCCCAGAAAGAGAGCACCTGTCTGTCAATGACATCTTCTAATCAACTTGACTTTCTCAGTCTAGCAAGACAAATATATGTCGATCACGATTTGTGTCCTTAAGGACACAACCGTCCAGTCCAGAAGACCATATGAATGCATAAAAACACCAGAGCCGTCCATGGTTGGTCAGATAACATGAACATCATGTCAATTGGAGTCTCCACCGAACACCACCGTTCAAACGTTTGAGCATTTAAATTCCATGGGGCTTAATGCGTGCGGATAGTAGCAAAACATGCTGCGAGCGGCATTGTATGGTAGCTGCATATAAATTGGAAGCGGACAAAAAATCGGAACAGGTTTGACGATGCCTATTAACTTGGAATGAATTCCAAATAGGAAACAAGGTATAGTCCAGTCTGGAGGTTCGTTCAGCAGCAACAGTAACATCATCAGGGAGCCTCATCTACAAAAGAAACACGCAATAATTTCGAGCATATTACCCCCCTCTCTGCCCTGTGTCAAGGAAAGGAAATGAGCTTAACGTGAAAACGTAACTGATTCGGTTTCTGCCCAGTCCCAACCATGTCCATTCATTGGTGATCTGGTCCGGATGATAGCGCCAAATGAACATCAGTTATCAAAATATTTACCAAGTTATGACGGATTTCATATACGCAGGTTAACATGGGGCAGTTTCAGGTAGCAATGCAGTTTGGGTAGCGCACAGCTGAGTATTGCAGAATGTGAAAGCAACCGCCAATTAGGGAGGATTTCAATCATATCTCGCATAAGGGGGCTCGATGGCTAATCGTGATATGGAGTTCCAGCTGGAGCTTGAAATCAATGATCTGTTTTTTTTTTATGATTACGTAGCAGTGCGATATGTGTATCAGCATTCAGGAGCTTTAATTTTGTTTATTTTTTAAGGTCTTTTACAATGATAGGGTATACATGTTGTATTGAATTGCTGATTGATTGAAAGCAGTTTAAATGCTTGAAAATCAAACCTGATTGCAGTAATATATTTGTAGACCAAATATTAATTTGCCTATACATAAATGGCGCTAGAGTCCAGAGACCAGCTATGGATCCATCGAATCTATTTCCCGTATCCTTCGTTCCATAAAAAATCTGCACTCCTTTAATTTTAACCTTAAATAAGTTGCCCTCAATACTTCATTTAAAAGACCTTTCTACCTACCATACTCGTAGATCTTCCCATTTAGTAAATTTAGTCACTTGATTTATGCTCAGTTTAAATTGCCATTTACAACATGAATAGACTGACAACATTCGCCGCGTTATTGCCGACTTGCGGCCCCAATTGCTGCAAAAAGTGGTCGAAAATTGGAATTTATTTGAGCCAGCCGCTGCGGCCACTTTCCCGAAATCATTTTTAAAACATAATGGCAAGGCAAACCTTTTTCTTTATAATAAAGCTAAATTCTTGACCATAACATTAAATTATACGCGTTTTATTTTTTTCTTGAAAACCACAAGTCTAAAACACATCCTTTATTTCACATTATCTATGTGCGGGAATAAACCAACAGATGGCGCTATCTTTTTATTTCTTGACGCTACAAAACATTTCACGTCACATATGTTTTAAACACAACAGTACTTTATTCATTTGTTCATCTTAATATGTACAAATTCCATATGTTTCTCGGGAACGGCTACACCAATTTTGACGAAACTTTAATTAAGAGATAGCTGGTAATCTAGGATTAAATTAAGCTATTTTGATTTAGCACTAGATGGCGCTGGTTTTAGGTTTTTTTTTCGAAAAATCGTGTTTATTGACCGATTTTGACGGGACTTTCTCAGGTAGATCGTGTGATGAAGTACCCACTAGGAGGCGCAAGGGTCGTTTATTCCCCAAAATTCTTATTTATAAATCGATTTGACTGCACTTTCACATGCAGATAGATGATGTTATAAGGAGTAACAAAGACTATTATTATTAGCCCAGGTGCCGTTGGAGTTACTTTTTTCAAAAATTTAAACAAAAATAATAAAAAAAAGTCTTTAGCAAAATTTTGACCCGATAGGTGGCACTAGGAGGAGGTATTTGAAAATGAGGTTTTAGCTGTACTTTTACAACTTTTATATCAACAATATTAAATTTAAACGACTTGACCGATTTGAAAAAAATTCTGTGTATGTATTAACATTGTTAAATGTTAGTTTCTAGGTTAACTTGGATGCGATAAGTAGCGCTGTTGTTGGGATGCAGAAATGTATGTTATACCGGAGCAACGCCGGGTGGGTTTGATATTTGGTGAAAGAAGGCGGATGTTTTTTCCTTTGTAATTGTTGTTATTTTTGAACTTTTAAAATATGTTATATTTACATACATGGATAATCACTTTTAAGGAAGAAAAGGGTTTATCAAATTTATTATTTTACCATTTTATCAAAAGCTTTTTACTTGCGATTATAGGGACTATAAGGCAAGTTTAGGATTCGTGAATATTAAAAAAATTGAGATATCAATGAAACATGACATTGTCTGTCTGTCTGCCTGTCTGTCTGTCTGTCTCTCAGTATGTATAACGAGCTACAGCCTAAACGGCTTAAGCGATTATCTTCAAACTTGGTGACTGTGATTATTTTGGCATTCCCCAAAGGGGAAATTGAAATTTTATTTTTAGGCCGAAAAATAACGGTACCTGCCATATGACCGCTTAGGAATATCTTATTTTTCTCGAAAACGGCTTCAACGATTTCGTTGAAAATTTTTGAGAATTTTTTTGTTCGTTTTGGCTATCATTTGTATAGAACCAAATTTACGGGAAAAGTCTATTAACGGTACTTTTCATATAACGGTTTTTTTTATTTTTGGGCTTTCTCGGTAACGGCCGTTTGGGTTTCTGTCAAATTTTATATTTGAGAAGACCTAGGTAGCTTAATTTATTCTGTATATCAAAATTTTGAATAACTTTTTTTTTCTAATTAAAATAAATTTTTGATTTTTTTTTTCAAAAATCAATATTTTGAAAATTAATCAAAAAAAATTATTTTAAATTTTATAATCACATGTATTTTAATAAATTCTAAAAAATGTCCATACCAAAATTTAAAAAATAATTTTTTTTTCAAAAAACTAAAAATAAAAAAACAGGATTTTATCAAAACCGGTCCTACAATTTTCGAAATACATTTTTCATAAATTCCTTGTTATTTAAGACGTGTGATGGCATCATTCATTTTTACTAAAAACCGTTAAGTATTGTGGTTTAAATACTTTTTATAAGTTCAAACTGTGTTATTTTCAACGCAAATGTTACTTGTTTCTGTCAAAGATCTTGCTCTCCAATGTAAATATGCACATAAGAGGAAGTACGTGCGACCCAGTCGTGCCGATATTCTTACTTGCGATTTATAGGGACTATAAAGCAAGTTATGCATTCGTAAAAAAAATTCTAACAATCAGACATGACATTATGTTACTGGAAAAATTCTGTGTGCTTGTCTGTACGGATGTATATTGAACTACAGTCTAAACAGTTTGGCCAATCGTCTTCAAATTTAGAACCAAACGTTATTTTGACATTTAACAGAGGGCTTTTTAATTTTTTTTCTTAGCTCAAATATTAAGGGTACCTGTCATATAACCGTAAAGTAATAGCTTATTTTTTCTCGGAAACGGCTCTAAGAATTTTAATGAAAAAATATCAGTGTACTATTGTAAGTGTAGGTTTGTTTTTGGTGAAAAAAAATCAAGATGGTGGACGGCAACTCCCATGGAACCGTTTTTTTTCTTTCAACTTTCTCGAAAACTAGTTATCGGATTTCAATCAAAATTTATATCCACGAAGATGGTGGTAGCCCAAGTAATTTTGTTATAAAATATTTTCGAAAACTTTTTTTTGGGAGCGGATCATAATTCCGGTTGTCAAAATACTGTATGACCAGAATTCTGTTTTTTTATTTTCTGAAAATACTGTACGTACAAAATTCGGTATTTTATAATTCTTTCTGTTTTTCAAAATTCTGTTTGCCCAAATATCTGGTTATCCAAAATGCTGTATGAAAAATTCTGCAACAACTACAGATTTATTACAATTGTTTTATTGCTTATAGACCAAGAGCTGACAGCAAATTTTGGGAGTGGAAGTATAACCAAAATTGGTATACGTGCATGTGTATATATACGCGATAATATATCAAATCGAAAAGTCTGGCAGGGTTATTTTTCAGCCGGGGCAGCAGAGGGCCGTAAACGGTAATTTTTCTGATTTTGTGTGAGAGGTATAACCACTTCAAATCATACAGAAACGATAGAGAATTGCTCACTGATTTTAAACATCTCGGTGCCAGACGTTTTACTTTCAGCTTTGCCCTTGCCAGACGCCCCCCAAAAGGAGTGCAAATTCAGCTTTTGGTGTCAGAGGTATAACCAAATGAGTGATACATCAAAACATAAAAAAAATTCGCCTGATTGTACATATGTGTGTCCCAGACGTTTTATTTTAAGCCTTCACCCCGCCATACTTTAAAGTCCCGTATTGGAAGACATGGGCTTGGATGGTGCCACAAGCCACACAGCACATCTTACAATCGACTTATTGAAGAGTAAGTGTGATGAGCGTGTTATCTTAAGAAATGGGCCAGTCGATTAGCCGCCTCCTTCGTACGATTTAACGCCTCTAGCTAGACTATTTTCTTTGGGGCTACATTAAGGTATTGGCTTACACCAACAAGCCGACGATGTTGGAAGTGCTCAGAGCCAACTTTGAACGCGAAATATCGGCCGTTTTGGCTGAAATGTGTGGCCGAGCCTTCGAAAATTGGGTCCAGTGAATCGATCACTGCAAACGTGCCCGCGGTGGCCATATGAACGAAGTCAAATTTCATTCATAAATGTTTTGATTTTACTTCAAGCCGATAATAAAGTTTTTGAAATATCTCAAATGGTTTGCGTTTTATTTAAAAAAAAAAGCTACCCCAAGTAAAAAGAACACAAAATGTCGTAGAAAAAGCATATAAACCTGATAAAATTATCTTCGAAGGTATTGTAGGGTCATAAATAAAACAGGAAGAAATGTTTTGAAGTAATATTTAAATCTCTTTTAAAACAGTTTTTAACTGAAATATAAATTCAGCCGGTAGATGGTGTGGATGATTCTGTAGCATTAAGTAATACTCAAATTATCATGGCTGACTTTTGTGATGAATAATAATAAAGATTCCATATGAATTCCGGCTCTAAATTGTTCCAGCTCGTGGGTCCATCTTCATACTCGTGGTTAAGTCATTAAGGTCACTGTTCACACGCATATCTTAGGAAACAAACAAAACACATATACATATGTACCTGAAGTTATCTAATAAAATAACAATTTTTAAGAGAAACGTGTAACTCCCCAAAGCCACAAAATTGCATATTCAATTCCTGTTGCAACAGAAAAACAATTCTTCCTCCGAACCGTTAAGTTAATACGACACCCAACAGCACTCAGCCATCATGGGTTTCAAGGAATTCCCTTCTGCAGACCAAAATTTCAATTCCCATCACGAATTCAATCTTCTCGGCAAAGTGTGCTGGAACTGCACTGCCAAAAGATCTTCCCATCGACACATAACAGTACACACGTTATATTAAAAAAAAAAAAAAAAACAACAATTCCCTTAGAATTCCATTGCCAATAAGAATCCACCAAAATAATTGAAACCCCAAAACCACTATTTGTTAATAAAGGCACAGCCACGGACGTCTTGGCCACGTAAGATCCCGGTCAAGTGTCAATGATTTGCTGAATGAAGCGCAGACGGATGCATCATTAGCTAATTTAAAGAAGTAATTTCTTCCGGTGCATTGGTCACCGCGTTGTTTACACAACTTCCAACATCTTCAACTGCAACACGCGGTGGCATCCCAGCTACAAGTATGAAAGAGTTATTTGTCCAACTTGAAGTGTGTGGTTAGGTAAAGCTAGGGTTGCCAATGTTTTTTAAAATGTTTAATGGAATGCAACTTCCAACGTCGACGAGCTCTTGGACAGAACATCACCATAGGCAGCTATAACTTTGAGGTAGTTAGGGATTTTGTCTATCTGGGCTCCGGTATCAACTCAGAGAACAACACCAGACCTGAGATCAAACGAAGTATAACCCTTGCCAATCGCTGGTTCTTCAAGCTAAGAAGGCAATTAAGTGGAAATACCCACCCTCGGGCAACTTAAGTGTGCCTATATAGGACCCTCATTATCTTAGTCCTGGTACAAACGCATGACATTACAAAAGTGAATGAGGGCGCCAACGTCTCAGAAGGCTTGATCATATAGAGCGGATGGACATCATCAATGCTCCGGCCTGGAAAATCTTCGGTTCCACCCCGGAGGGACGCATGCAAATTGAAGAGGACCTCAATCGACTTCAAGTGCAAAACTGGAAGCACCGAGCATTGGTTGATGCCTAGTTAAATTAAAAATTTATTGGCGCGACAGCTCCTTAAGGAGCCAAGGCCTGGTGATTTATACTCTTAACCATTCCTGTGTGTGTGTTGTTAATCTGCAAGAATGGAAGGGACCTACAGTTTACCGCCGAGTCCGAACGGCTAGAGACAAATATTACTCTTGGAGGTTTTGTCAGTTCCTCGCAAGAGGCAGTACCCCAGAAAAAAAGGTGGCTATGAGCTGGATTTGAACCCAGGCTCATTCGCTTAGCAGTCCGACACACTAACCACCAGCCATGGGGCACTACGAGGCCCAGTTGCACCCTGAAAAAATCGAGTGAGTCACAGAGGTGTGCAACATTGAGTTGTTAGAATTCCACTTTTCAAGACAAAAACAATAATTTTTTTATTAAAAAAGACATTGCAAAGCCCCATGGCAACTCTATCACACCTTGTACAACGTGTGCCATTTAAACAAACGTCTCTCCAACCACATTCACGCACATTATCCTCCCCTTCTCTGCCCGCATGAGTATATTGTGCATAGGATTTATCATTCCCAAAATTGGCAATCGCATCACAAGACGGATTGTGTTTCAAGTCGCACGCCTTGAGTGAAGACACCGTGTGTTTCTAGCAACTGTATACGTTGCCGCAAGCCGGTGCGGTGATGCTTCAATGACCAGTCACACTACTCGTAGCAGAGGCACCGCGCTGCACCAAACTTAGACAAGGTAACTTCTCCGAGCATGCGCTCCGAACATAATGCTAAGCTTTTCCAACAACATCGCCAAAGACCTCAAAGTTGAAGTTTGCGTTTTGTCGTAAGTGGCGCGTAAGCCTTAAGATACCACCACCCGACCCCACTGCCCGACCACCGGCACAAGGCTAACTATTCGCGTTAGACATTTATAATACAGACGACTCTCTCGAGAAGCTATACCATGGTGTATCCACAAGATACTTCTTTGCCACCGAACTGTGCTGGATGGTTTGGAAGTTTACTTTTGCAAGCAAACAGTGTTGTTGCAGAAGTAGGGAAAAGTGGCAAAGTGGTAGTGTGGTGTTTTAGCTAGCTGGTGGAGCCCGACTAAAGCTAGAAGAAGAAATGTATCTTCTTCATTTCGTCTTTGACCACGACGACGATGTGGATAATGATGATGATGGCGATGGTGATGGTGGGAAAAACGAATCTGATGTTTGCTTTGCATTCGGTGCCTCGACAGCGACCTTGATGGACGCGTACAATATACTTCGCTTAACTTAGTGTTAGAAGTAAAAGATACTTTTGTCATCGTTCATCGATCAGTAAAAGATACTTTGTTTTTTGTTTGTTCTCATCTTTCGATCTGTTCGGAACTGTTTTACTTTTTGTATCTTTTTTTTGTTTGTTGAAACTTAATTGTGACACTCGGAAGAAGGGTGTATGTTTAATGTGTCGTGACGGTTATATTATCGGATTAACAGTGTTAGATTAACGAGCACTGATCTTTTTGTACGGTGTTTCCGCTATTTGCTCGGCGCGTTGCAATCTAGAGCAAAAGATACATATAGAAGAAAAAAAGATACATTAGTGCTCCAGCAAAGGGAACCCACCTACCCACCCAGTGGATGGGAGGCAACGACAAGAGTGTACATCAACAACAATTAAACCGTTAACTAGCGTAGAAAATGTGCTGTGAGCAGATACAATTTATTTTCGAAGTTTTTTTATCTCCAACTTGCATGCACATAATTTGCATTTCCTTGAGAAAGTGTTTAAAAGTTTCAAAACAAATTGCTTGAAAAATTGCACAAAAAAAATGAAAATTTAATTAAAATTATATCTGTTAATTAAAAAAAAAATTAATCCAACGAAATTCAGTACTGTGGATTAAGTGAGAAGTGTTGTTCGGTGTACTTTATCCATTTCATGTCTACCGAGCCAAGCAGACATTGCACGAAATTATCATAAAAGATACAAAAATATATATCGTCTGTATGTGTATCTAGATACAATATAAAACTTATATAATTTTTGTTTTTTTTTTTTGCCTGGGAAGCTCTTAAAGGTGAGTGAAAAATGAACTAATTTTAAATTATGACACATAGTACTCCTATGAGGGGGAAGAGTAAAGGGTGAGCACAGACTTGAAGAATTATAATGGAGTTAGTGACCTCAGAATCACGACTAGAGTTGGGTGTTATACTTTTCATAATACTCGTGACTTTTTTCTTTTTTCTGCTATCATGACTTCTGAGCTGATTCAGCGAAAAAATATAAAAAGAAGAAACCTTTTCAAGTTTGTTTTGATTATGAATTGAAATATAATGATGTTTGCCGGAAAATTATTTTTCTTGGAATAGGGTTAATGTTGTGTACATTCAACAGGCATCTTGTACTAGAGCCAAGCTATTCTTCATCTCCCGTCTCGTGGAATTACTAATTGTGATTATGTTGTAGGTACCGACCTATGGGGAGTTCCTGGGTTTTTAATTGACTATAGTTGATTACGTATGAGGCATTGTAAGGGCAAATTAATATTTTTTTGTTCAGGTTTTGTTGCAAATTAATTTATTGTTGAATGATTTTTGTATATCATGTTTCTTGTACACAGACAGAGACATAGTTGTGTAATAATTTAAACTTCTGTTTTACTACCCGTTTAGGGATTAAAATAGGTTTCAAATGAATGTAGATCAAAAAACTTTGGATGAGGTTTAAAAAATCTAAATGACTTGTGACTTTCATGCTTAAGAGATATTCATAAGATTTGAATATTGAGTAAATTAAAAAAAAAAATCATCATATTTCGTTAATGCACAGAATTTGCTATAAGTTTTACAAATTATTTAAATAAATTTAAAGTTTTTTTTTCTAACTTTATTAGAAACATAACTTATCTTTTAACTTGTTGATATTGTATTTAAGAAAGCAGCAATTTTTTGCTTAAAAATCAGGAAAGTCCTATTTAAAAAAAATGAGAATACTGCAAATTTTAATTTAATATTATATCTTAAACGTAAATACAAGAAATACTAATAACAGAAATCAAAGTTAAAATGATAGTTAAAATGGGATGTGAGAAAGCAGATGCATTATTTATATTTTTTTCTGATGCATAATATTTAACAAGCTTGTCAATAAGTTCCTGTATTTTAAATGTTGAAAATTACAATGTCACCATTGAAGACATCGTAGAAGCTTTAAGTTAATTCAAATCTAGGAAATCTAAAGGATTTCATATTTTAAATATAAAATTGCATTAAATTGCGAAATTTAAGCTAAGTAATTTTACTTAACACTTGTTTTTACAATAACAACTGATTCAAGAAGAAACAAAATGGCAAACTTAAAATGATCATTTATTATCCTACTGTGATACAAGCTACCTTAAAGTAATTAAAAAGCTCACGGATATCAATTTCTTTTGAACTCAATAGGGTTGAATTATTACTTTTAGGACAAGTTTTGTCATCGTAAATATATGAGTTGGGGATAGAATCCCGAAAGCCGAAAGCCCGCAAACCCAAAATCCCGAAAAACCAAGATTCCGAAAATCCAGAATACCAAAATTTCAAAATCTCGAAAAACCAAAATCCCGAAAAATTATACACTGTTTTTTAATATCAAAATATCAGCTTTTTACAAGATGCATATGAAAGTATATATAGTACTTATAACAAAAACACATTTTTTAAAATTTTTGTTTGTCTGTCTGTCTGTTTGTTCAGGGTAATCTTCGGAACGGCTGCACCAACTTTGACCGGACTTTCACTGGCAGATTTCTGATGTTCTATGGAATAACTAAGGCTATTTAAATAAACCACTTGGGTGGGATTTTTTTTTAGAAAATTCTTATTTATATAACGATTTTGACGGGATTTACATAGTCAAAATGCTGATATTGTAAAGATTAAGTAAGACTATTTTAACTATCTCTATGTGCCACTGAAGGCGTTTTTTTAATTCTTATTTCTGCCCCGATTTGGACGGGACTTCCACAGGCAGATAGCTGATGTTGTAAGGTGTAACTCAAGCTATTTTAAACACACATTGGTCCCGCTGGGGTCGTTTCACAAGCAGATAACTTATTTCGTTATAATTAACTTAGGCTGTTTGTTACTACGCCACGCCGGGTTCACTTTTTCGAAAATGAATGGTATACCCAGGCAACACCGGGTGGGTAAACTAGTATAAAATACAAAATTAGCGAACATTTTTCATTTTATATATACATGTATAATTTTTCGGGATTTCTCTTTCGGAATTATTGTATTTGTTACGACGTTCTTTTTTGGATCAGAGTATGAAAATAAAATTTTAATTTAATTTAACTTTTGGTATAAGTGATTCCAATTTATTATTATTATTTATTAAGAGTTCATTACAATATTAATATAAATTTAAAGAGCACAAACTGCAGAGACTTTCGACTCGATTTAAATTTAATTGGAACACAAAAATACCATATTTCTTAATTGCTTTCGAATGTTTTTTTTTAATAAGTGTTTTGTTACGTTTGACTTGTTTAAACGTTGTTATTTTGTTCAATTTCTTAAGTAAATTTTCGACTGCTTTATTGCTCTACAAAAAAAAAAATTTGGCCTATAGGGATTTTGATTATTTTCGGGATTTCTGTCTATATATCTGTCCATCTGTACCTAATGTATAAATTGTGATTCTCTTCGCATTCCTCATCAGAGGGCTTTCGAAAGTTTATTTTAAATGCCAAAAATATAACGGTACTTGTGTACAACCTTTTTTTATTATTTCTGAAGTTTTCGGTAACAGCTTATTGTATTTCTAACTTATTTTATATTCGAAAAAAGATAGTTAGCAAAACTTATTCTGCATTCCAACAATTTGAAGAAAAAAAAAACAATTTATAATTAATTTTTGAATTTTTTTCATTCTTAGTATTCTTAAAACTAATCAATAATTTTTGTTTGATTTATTAAATTTTAAACATATTAAAATCTCAACTTTTTTTTTTAATAAAATCAAAAAATAAATAAATTCCACGACTGGATCGCACGTACTTGCTCTTATGTGCGGTCACAGCTTCGAATAAAATTTGAAAAACATTAAAGGAACTTCAATGTTTTTATTCGATTTTTCTGACTTTCGATCGTTTGAAAAAAGTACATTAAATAGTTTTCAGCGGAAAAAAATAAACGCCATTTTATTTCTTTAGAAAAGTTTGAATTTTTTTTAAATCAAAGGAACGGTTTTTATTTAAATAAATAAATAAATGTATTGGCGCGACAGCTCCTTAAGGAGCCAAGGCCTAGTGACTTATACTCTCAACCATTCCTGTGTGTGTGTTGTTAATCTGAAAGAATGGAAGGAACCTACAGTTTACCGCCGAGTCCGAACGGCTAGATGAGATGCACTTTTTCGAGACAAATTTTACTCTTGGAGGTTTTGTCAGTACCCCGGAAAAAAGGTGGCTATGAGCGGGATTCGAACCCAGGCTCATTCGCTTAGCAATCCAAGACAATAACCACTAAGCCACGGGGCACTACTTTATTTTTTTACTTTACTTTACTTTCTTTTATTTAACAACTTTTTTTAAAAACTAAAAAAAAATATTCAAGAATGCAAACTTAAACACAAAAATTACTTACAATAAAAAAAATAGAAAAAATCCATCCACCCGTTTTCAAAATATTGATTTTTGAAAAAAAATTTAAGAAAATTATTAAAAATACAAAAAAAGTTTTTGAAAATATTTTGAAATAAAATTACTTAGGCTACCAACATCTTCCTGAATATTAATTGAAATCGGATGACCAGTTTTCGAGAAAGTCGAAGAAAAAAAAACGGTTCTATGGTAGGTACCGTGTTTAGCCCAGCATCTTGAATTTTTTTTTCACCAACAAATAACCTACACCTACAATAGTACACTTATTTTATTTCATAAAAATTCATGGAGCCGTTTCCGAGAAGCTTTTATTTAACGGTTATATGACAGGTACCTTTAATATTTGAATTAAAACAAAAATTAAAAATGTGCTCTGTAGAAAGTCAAAATAACCTTATGTTCCAAATTTGAAGACGATTGGTAAAACCGTTTAGGCTGTAGTATACATCCTTAAAGACGGACAGCCACACAGGCAGAATGTTGCCAGTAACTCAAATATGTTTCTCTATCATCGTAATGTCTGATTGTTAGAGTGTTCGTCAAGAAAGTCATCTTGGGCCCCCGTTGTTATTTTTATTTATTAATGATCTCCCTTATATATTTGGAAAAAAGTTCGACTTGAATTATGCATCTCCACAAACAAATAAATAATGCTTAATCTTTTACAAAGCATAGCCTTAAATGCGTTTATAGTGTTCTTAAGATGACTAATACAAAAAATCTAATAAGAAAAACCAAATGAATATTCACTTAATTTTTTTTTTTATTTTCGATAAATAAGTTTAAAATTTTCGGCAAAGCTTTCCATATTAATAAAAAAAAAAACAATATGAATTTAAAATTGTAAAGTAAAAACATAACACAATTAATATATACTTGGCTTATTTTTTTATATTTATTTAATTTGAGTATAATTTAAAGTTTTTTTTTATATTTAAATTTTAAATTCCTTATACATATTCATCTGTAATTTTCTTTAGCGTTTTGAAATAATAAAATAATAAAGAAGTTAAATAATTAAAGTAAGACTTCAGAACATGCTACTTATATTATAAATGTGTATGTTTTTGACGTTTGGATGTTTGTTCCCCAATCACGCCTCAACGGCTAAGCGGATTTAGATGAAATTTGGGAGGTAGATGGATAATGCACTGGAGGGAAACAAAGGCTACTTTTTATTCTGGAAAAATGCAGGGTTTCTGTCGGAGAGGCTTAAATGTGAAATGCTGTATTGCTTAAGGTTTGTTTGATATGCTTTATTGACTGCATTTCATGTACAGTGAAAATATACAAGAAATGCAGTCGTCAATAATATTAAAATTTCTTTTTTTAATAACAGAATTACGTTGGTGGTGTTTCCTTTTTGTTGGACCCGAGATGTGGCTCTGTATTCGGGATCCAGAAAATGTAAGGTATACCCGAGAAGCACCGGGTAGGTCAGCTAGTAATTTAATATGAAGTCCATGAAGCTAGTCATAGAAGCTTACAAAAGTTTTTAAAAAAATTTCAAAGACATCATTTGTTATTACATATTTTAATTCAAATTTTATTCGATCAATCTTTGCTGGAATGTTAAAGCTTAGCAAATAAATAACAATTAAACATAAGTATACCTAACTATGAGTTTAAAAAAATAAGTGATAAAATATGTCTGCCTGCCTGTTCGTCTGTCTATATGCATATGACTCTGTAACCTAAGCTACTGAACCGATTTCTTCGGTTACACTCACAATGCCATGATATATCGTTTTGTTAAGCCGGAAATTTCTTCTTTTATTTTGTTTTTAAATAAATCTGTTTTGAAAAATTAATTTTCAAACTCAAAATTTTGAAAAAAAATGATGAAAAAAGTCAAACTATTTTCTTCAAAATTTTATATAATTAAGTACTGATTTTGATTTCAAAATTGTATCAAAATCGGTCTTATAATTTTTGAAATAGTTTCTTCATATAATAATATTGTTATTAAAGACGTTTTATGGCGTTGCTCGAGTTCGTCACAATAAATGTATGCCTACTTCTCTTTTATTTAAAACGGTGCAAAATAAGTTTTCAAAAACAATCTATGTTTACATAGAACAGTTCACGAAAGGTATTCTGCAACGCCATCTAGTGTCTAGTTATAACAAAACTAAAAGCAAAAGAACTTTTTGAAAAAAAAACATCCAGGGGTTGAATTCTTTTTTTTTATAATAATTAACGCGCGCACAAGGGACTATTTGTTTCTGTTTTACAAATAACGGTATATGTCAATTTTGTTTTCAGAATTTATGAATAAAATGTTGCACAATACACGTCAACTAGGTTTTTGTCTAGGGCACAGTCTCGAAAAATGTGACGCTTTCGACCCAAAAAAATGCAGTTTATTTCACAGAATTAAAAATAATGCATAACTAACTTTTTTTAAAAAGGTTCCCTAGGGACTTCTGCAAAATAACTTGTACAGCCACTTATGAGGTCCTGTTAAATTGATGGCAATTTTTAACTATCGCAAACCAGTTCCTTCAAATAAATTTTCAGTCCATCCCGATGTAATCACTGCAGCAAAAAAAAAACAAAATCAAGCCACTTTTCCTAAACCTCATTGCGCAATGGGAACTTATTTATTCCCTCAATCACATGGCCTATTAAACGTCAGAATGTCTTCCACACAAAAACTATCTAGTAGATTACATCACTCCAGGAGTTGTCGATATGAAGAAATCAAACTGTGCATCAATTTGATGTCCAAACATAGTTCGCTGACAAGATAATATCAAAGCAGCAGTTTATAAAGAAAGGTATTTTTTTTTTCTGTCCAATGGTACATTAGATGTAGCTCTAAGCAATAATGATCCAATCTTACACGTTGGCTCTTCGTCATCATCCATGGAGGATTATTATACGTCATATGGTAGCTAAGAAAAAAAAAGAAAAAAAAAACCATCAACTTATCAACCTTGACAGTTGGAACTTGAAAATTGCTCTATTATACAGAATTTTCTTGCAAATAAATAATTCATTTTTATTTAAAACTTGAATTTTCCTTGTAGGGGAAAATATCTAATCAGAAGAAACTGTCCCGCCCTATAAACGGAACCTTTGGTAGATTGTTCTATCAGATTTTTGTGCTATGCGATACCCAATAGGGAAGTTAAGAAATTGCTCTGCAGCTGTCAATCAATATTGACACATCTTGTTGAGATCAATAGTCCAAAATGGAATTGTTTCCATGTTTTTTTATGAAGCTTTCGGCTTATGGGAAGATTTGAATGGTTTTTTGAAAGTGTCTACTAAGTTTGCACTCTACAACAGTTGCTTATAGCCACTCGTTAAGGAGGTCTAGAGTAAATTTAATCAAAATCGTTAAAACTATTTTCAAAAGCCAACATCGGAACTAGACGATTGTTGACCCTAAATTATTACCTCTTGTTCAGATTTACTTTAATTAATACATCTTCTCGTAAATCATGAGTTAATTACCCTCCTATTGAACAAGACACCACTCGTCAACAAAATTTAAATATAAAACCCTTTTAAGAACCCCCTCCAGAATATAAATCATTCCTCTAGACTTATTTCAAAGATGATTAAAATTCCAATGCTGTTAACGCTTATAACCATATCCATCCACAGCAAATTAATTGCAAGAACTGAATAAATTTCTAATATCGCATCCGTTTCTAGAGTTCAAAGACTTACTTAACCACATAGGTGGAGGTTCTATATTCCCCTTTTCCAGAAACATTACAAGACCCCTAATTCCTAAAAGTAGCCATAATTAAACCTAATGAAAGCAAATTAAATGAAAACCTCCCAACCGATAGAAGCGCGCAACAGCATTCATTGTGCACCTTACTCGCAACTAACTCCACACCCATTTTGACCACCACCGAACATAATGCAGGCAGTTCCGCCGCACGATATTATTTTCAAATGTTATTGCTTGCGCGCCAAACTAATACTCACATGTAAATTGTCCGGCTACCCTGCACCATTCAAATTATGATTGCTAATGAAGATAGAACCCCGTCAGGTGGAACGATCTATTTCGGTGGAGTTTTCTCCATATCCATCCAACATCCCATTGGTTTATTGTATGGAATCAACATCAAGCTTCATGATTATTTTTTTTTGTTTGCCTAATTTATGACGAAGTATTTGCTGACGTACAGTACCTGCATTTCTAGTAAGCTCATGTGTTCACTCTCACTGCGGCAGAGGGGGCTAGTTGCATTGCATTAGATCTGCCACCCATAAAATCATCGTCAGCCCAGACGGCAACACAGGTGTTGGTTGTTGGACAGAAAGAAGAAAAAAAAAATTGAATTAACCTACCTGCCGCGCCGATGATCATCTGTCCGTATCCGCATGGAACACATTCACGATGTAGATCTGCTCCGCTTGAGGATTCATAATGTGTTACGTTCTCAGTTCTCACTTTTGTGACAGCGTTGCCATCCTTGAATTTTTCTTTAGGGCGTATCTAATTATATTTTCCTAACGAAGGGGTGGGCAACATAAATTTTATTTTGAAATTGAAATTAAAACTTTTATTCTGTAATTAAAGAAATCACGTTGCTTACACCTGGTTCCCGATTAAGGCTAATAGGCGGTTCTGCAGTGAGATAACTGTTGTCACTTATTGTATAGTAAAAGAGTTTAGTCAAACCTTAAATCTGAAATGGGTATCTAATTGTTCTGCCTGAACAGAGAGTTTGGTTTGAACATGGTTTTCGGTTTTTGAACACGTTTTTATCAAAAACTTTTTAAATACTGAACTTATTGAGTTGTTTTTGCACTAAACTTAATATTCCCAGAATTCCTTTCCAATATGTATTCGTATGGCAATGTTCTGAGTGGCGCGAACATATTTGTCTGAAACTGGGTGTACCTAAATAAATTTGTTAATTAAAAAAAAATTGAATATCAGAAACTCAAAAACATTGGTCAACAGAAAATTTTAAAAATCTCTGTCTTAAAAAACCACTCATCTTTATCGTGTATTCCTAGATGC
The DNA here is from genome assembly GCA_963971375.1 of Platycheirus rosarum. NCBI lineage: Eukaryota > Metazoa > Arthropoda > Insecta > Diptera > Syrphidae > Platycheirus > Platycheirus rosarum. The sequence goes on along the minus strand of OZ020510.1, from coordinate 25,976,346 downwards.
AAACTTCTTTTCCTTTTCAGGAAAAAGGTATTATTTTCTTAATTCCAGTGGCGGATCCAGGATTTGGTCATGGGGGGAGGGGTCCAACGATTCAAAATTTCAGCCGATTTTCATACGTTCAGTATATAATTATCTTCTTGTTCTCGCTCGCACTCCAAAATAAATTGCACGACTGGTGCGTACGTACTTGTTCTTATGCGCGGTTCTTATTCGATTTTGTAAGTTTTGATTGTTCGAAAAAAGTACACAAAAATCTTTCGGTGGAAAAATTTAAACGCCATTTAATTTCTCTAAGAAAAAGAAAAAAAACATGATTTATCTTTCATAATTGTTAGGAACGGTTACGATTTTTTTAACCAATTTTATAATTATAAGAAATAAAAAAAAAGAATCTTGGAATGCTAACGTGTGTACATAAATGACCTACATTTCAAAAATAACAATAATAAAAAATTAAAAAAAAATAACCTACCCATTTCTAAAATATTGATTTTTCAAAAAAATGTTTTATTTAATTATCAAAAATACAAAAAAAAACGTAATTCGGAAATATTTTAATGTGAAATTATTTTGGCTAACTTAGTTTTATCGAATATCAATTCTGATTGTAATCGGTTAGCTAGTTCTCGAGAAACTCGAAGAAAAATAAATTCCACGACTGGACGCACGTGCGCTCTTGTGCGGTTACAGCTTCAAATAAAATTTGAAAAATATTAATGGAGCTTCAAAGTTTTTATTCGATTTTTCTGACTTTTGATTGTTTGAAAAAAGTAAATGAAATTGTTTTCAGCGGAAAAAACTTAAACGCCATTTTATTTCCTTAGAAAATGTGGAAAAGTGTGATTTTTTTTTTAAATTGTAGCTATGGGTTTCAAATAAAATGGTTTTTATTTAACAACTTTTTTTAAAAATAAAAAAAATTATTTAAGAATGCAAACTTAAACACAACAATAACAATAGTACACTGATTTTTTTCATAAAAATTCTTAAAGCCATTTCCGAGAAAAATAAACTTTTACTAAGCGGTTATATGACAGGTGCCGTTAATATTAGAGCTAAAAAAATTAAAAATGTCGTTTGTATGTAGAATGTCAAAATAACCTTATGTTCCAAATTTGATGACGATTGGCCAAACCGTTTAGTCTGTAGTTCAATATACATCCGTACAGACAGACTGACAGAGAGAAAGACAGAAAGAATTTTGACAGTAAATATGTGTTTCTATCATCGTAATGTCATGTTTGATTGTTAGATTTTTTTTTACGAATGCATAACTTGCAAGTAAAAATGGTGTTAATGGTAATTTTTAAATTAATTTTTTTTTCACCAAGACATAATCCACAGCTTCAATAGTACACTGAGTTTTCTTCGACTTTCTTGGAAACTCAGTACTCTCAGCTTTTCATATTCATTCTCAGATTTACATCCATGTTCTTCGGATGTGGAACTGCTACGGCAGCGTTTGATAAGTTAATTAAATTCTGACCTTGACAGCATTGTACAATGGGGAATAGAAAATCGCGTAGAATTTAATGCTCTAAAAACTCAATGCTGTCTTTTGTCGTTAAAGCGGAATATACCCCCAATGCCACTATCCATGAGTGGCACTTGCATCGAAGAAACCGACCACCTCTCAGTTCTCGGTATGTGCATTACAGACGACCTTCTGTGGAATGTCCACATATTTGACGTCGCCAAGAATGCTGCGAGGTATTTAGGTTTCCTTCTTAGATGCTCTTCACCCCGTCTGATCTGGCTACAATATATAAAGCATATATTCGACCGGAACTCGAGTATAATTCTAATATTTGAGCAGGTGCTCCTATAACCCACTTGAATTTTCTGGATCGCATTCAAAAAAGAGCTTTAAATATTACGGATTCAATTTCATCTCTTGAGCACCGTCGTAATGTAACTATTCTATCGTTACTTTTACAAACATTGCTCCAGTGAAATAGCCAGTTGCATTCCTCCCCTTAAACAATTCCACCGTAATACTCGCTCTGCTAGGAATGCTCATCAGTTTTTCCCTTGAGCCCAACTTCGGACGTATTGTTAAGTATAGAGATTCTTTCTTTAGTCGAACAACACGAATGTGAAACGCTCTACCTGAATCGTTTTTTCCCTCCCATTTTGATATGCAGAATTTCAAAACTAATGTGCATCGACATCTCCTTTAACATCCTTTCCTTCTTCCCTAATGCTCACACGGTGTTTTAACATTATAAGGGTAGAAAAATAACCCCTTTCGCGCGTGCCTATTATAAAAAAAAAAACCGAGGATACCTCGTGGATCCGCCACTGCTAGAATCTATCTATAAATAACCGTACTTGCAATATAACTGTTAAGAAAAAGTTTATTTTTTCAAAAACGGTCCCAACGATTTTAATGAAAATTTTTGAGAATTTTTTTAGGTATTAGTTATCATTTTATTAAAACCAAATTTATGGGAAAAATCTATTAACGGTACTTTTTATACAACGTTTTTTTAATTTTCGACTTTCTTGGTAACGGCTTATTGGATTTAAAAAAAAAAATTATATTTGAATAGATCCCAAAATGTTGAATATATTTTTTTGTCTATTTATAATTAATTTTTCAATTTGTTTTTTAATTTTATTTTCAAAACTAATGAAATATATTAATAAACTCCAAAAACTGCAGACCAAAATCTAAAAAAAAAAAAAATTCAAAAAACTAAAAATAAAAAACAGGATTTTATCAAAATCTATTCTACAATTTTCGAAATACTTTTTTTTATAAATTCCTTGTTATTTAAGACGTGTGATGACGCACTTCATTTTTACCAAAGCCGTTAATTCTTGTGGTTTTGACAGTTTTTAAAAGTTCAGACCGTTTCAGATGTTTCTACGTTTCATTCAAAGAACTAGCGATACAATGTGATCAGGCACATAAGAGCAAGTACGTGCGACCCAGTCGTGCCTATTTCTTACTTGCGATTTTTTTTTTTTTTTATAATTAACGCGCGCGGGATTATTTGTTTCCCTTTTAATATAGAACACACTGCGTAGGCATTAGGAAGATAGGGAGGGGAGAGATAGGAGGTACCGATTAACATTGGTTTTGAATGTTTGCAGATCAAAATGGCAAGTGAAAATCTTGCCGGGTAAACTATAAAGCAAGTTTATCATTCGTGAATATTAAAAAATTCAGATAACACTCAAGCATGACATTAAGATCATAGGGAAGTACGTCTGTCTGTCTGTCTGTCTGCTTGCACCTCTCCTAAAGCGATGGGCCGATTTGCTTCAAACTTAGTATTTAGTATTTATTTGGTAGTATCTCGAGGGGTGTTTTTCATTTTTGCTCTAGGTCGAAAAATAACGGTACCTGTCATACAATCTTTAACAAAAAGTTTGATTTTCTCGAAAACGGCTCTAACGCTTTTGATAAAACTTTCAGGGTGCAAATTTTTAACACAATACATCTTTCAGTTAGAATGAATTTTTCGAAATTTGTTCTTAATGGTAACTCTCATAGAACTGTTTTTTTTTTCAAATACCGTTTTATCGTAAACTATTATCCTGATTTCAATAAAATGTTGCACACAGAAAGTCATTTATAATTCAATTAATATTGCATCTCAAAATTTTCAAAAACTTTTTTTTTTGGATTTTTTTTCGAAATACATGGAAAACGGGTCGATTGAATTTTTTGATTAATAATTTTTTTCAGGTGAAAACTACAGACTTCCTTATAATGACATAATAAACTAAAATGTTTTCTTCAAATTTTACAGCGGTTGATTCAAAAGACATTTTCTCGCCGTAAATTCAATAAACCTAGTTTTAATTTTTGCATGGAAATGATTTGGTAAAAATTATGAAATATATATATGATTAATTTTCTTTAACTTTTTATGAATTTTACATTTTATTATGATCGATTGTTTGCTAAACTAAGAAATTTTATTTCATAATTGTACTTCTGATATGGCAACTCCTTGCTATGCAAGGTTTTCTAATTAAGGAAGCGCACATAAAGTTACTGAATTGGCTCAGAATCAATGTGGATCGTTGTACGAAATGGACAAACGAAGAAAAACAGAAGAAAAAAATGAAGATGTCTTCATTTAGGGTCATTGAATGGAAATAAGAATCTTCATCTAATTGAGAAAATATTGAATTTGATTTGGCTTCTTGTTTCTTATTGAATTCAAGTTAGCCTGTGGTGTGCTCATGGCGGCGGTGCCTTATGCGGAAGTTAGTGTGAGAATTATTGAAATTGTTCAGTTAGTCGAAGTGCTTTTGTATCCGGAAGTTTGTTTATTCATTTTCGTTTTACATAATAAATTTTTTTTAAGCGGGAGATTCAAATGGAGATAGAACATACCAGGTGAACACAGTAGTTCCTGTGAATAATTTTCTCTCCCATAATTGTTAGCTTTGTTAAACTTATAGAACTTAGAAGTAAAAGGGAACTTGTATTTGGCAGAACATAAAAAGTTACACAAAAAAACAACAGAAAGTAATAAAAATAACCAAAAGTATTGTGTGCTCTACATTTAAACAAGAAGTTGAAATTAAAAATAATGAATTAACACGAAGAATTGGGTTAAAGAGAAGTTTAGCAGTTGTTTTCTGTAAGTCTTTGATGTTAAAACTTTTTTTTATAATATTTTTAGTACTAACGGTTGGGTAGAATTTATGACCGGGAGGTCTTTTTGAAGGTTTAATGACTTCGATATTTTGATTTATGGGATCTTAATTATGCGTTTTAATAGATAGTGTGAGTTAAACTGTAGCAATATTTTGTCTAGCTAGGGCTTTATGTATCATTATTGCCTTCTTTTTGCTAATTATTCGGCCACGAATCCGTGAACCGACTAAAGCTATCAAATTTTACTTGTTCTTGTTCTTTATGAGGATTGTTTATAAAGTTCAATTTAGCCAAAGTGATACCTATATTTAAAATTGAGGCCTTCATTTTTGTCTATTTCGAGAACCATTAACAGTGGTGATAAGTCCTGCAACTGCATCTCAGAACCAGCTGACACCTTAGAGTCCTCAATGCTCAATATATGTCAACTGAAATCTCGTTTGCCTTCTTAACCTGCTTCCTAATTAAATATAGATTTATCATATAATAAAAATCAATCATTAATGCAAAGCATGTGCTAACTGCTAGCATTTCGCATCAAGTATTTCAAACATCTTTATTGGCTTATCAACAAATCCTAACACAAAGAGGAGTTCATTGAAAAGTAACTAGTTATTTATCTAGAACTATTATCATGAATAGCTGCTTAAGAAGTTATTTATTTTAAAACCGTTAATCGGAATTTAATATACGTATACACATTTCCATTAATGTGACGAAGAAACCAGTTGATTATTAATTATAAAAAAAAATATTTAATTAGAGTTGTGACATTTATTTATTTAAATAAATCTGATATCACATTTATCTTTACAGGAGTGGGTCTTGGTGTCCAATTGTGGTATTGCTAGGAGGACAGTTATTTATTTTTATGGACAACGAGTCCATACATGTTCTTATAACTATCGACGTGACGTACAACTTGAAGAAGATGAAGAGGAACTTTTACGCCGGGAAATGATTCAAAAATTGTTTATGAAAAAAATCAGTATACCTAGTATACCTAGTAAGTATATATTGTAGGTGTTTGTTACTTACTGGGCTAAAAAACAGTACCTCCCATAGGATAGTTTTCGTTTCTTTCGTTTTTTTTCTTCGATTTTCTTGAGAACTGGTTAACCGATTGCAATCAAAATTGATATTCAGGAAGATGTTGGTATTTTTCAAATTATTATTATTTTGCGGGCGGCAGAGGTGCAGTAGATAAAATGTTTGCTTGCTAAGCGAGAGACCGTGAGTTCGACTCCTAATGCAAGTTAGTGCCGTCCGTGCGTTTTAAGTGAGAAAATAGTCACCTAATTCTCGATCTATTGCGCCGTAAAAAATTGTTCCTATCTTTCTAATTCTTCAAACTAGTGTCGTGCAACATCCAGTTGCATTCTAAGCCTTACAAAAACATAGTTAAAATATTTAAAAAAAAAGTATTTATTATTTTTTTTATTGAAAAATCAATATTTTCAAAATGAGCCGGAGATTTTTGTTTGTTTTTTTTTCTTTTAGATGAAGGTCGTTTATGTGGTTAAGTTTGAATTCTTTATTATTTTTTTATAAAAAGTGGTTAAAAAACGTTTTCCTTTACCTGTGTCTTCGATTTTGAAAAAAATGCATACCTACTTTCTCAAATTTTTAAAAAAGAGTGGTGTTTAGATTTTCCGCTGAAAACTATTTTACATACTATTTCCAAAAAATTAAAACTGACAAAAATCCGATAAGAACCTTGAAATGCTTATAATATATTTAAAATTTTATTTTTTTTTAAGAATTTCTTATTTTATTTTTATCTTATAACTACTTAATTGCTATACAAAAATCTTAAAACTAGATAAAACTGTCAACTTAATTAACTTACTGGCCCTATGCGGGCACTCTAAATTAATCTCTAACTCAATATTAATTGCCTTTCGGCCTAAAAAAAATATCTTAAATTAATCTTAATTAATAATCTTAACTTTAGTTTGTTTTATTTTTTACCCAGAAAATTAAAAAAAAAACTGGGTTAATTGGTATCTGTTTTTAAATAAAAAAAACCGTTTTATTTAAAAACCGCTTTTACGATTTTGAAAAAAAATTGACACTTTTTTTACATTTCTTAAAGAAATAAAATGGCGTTTAAATTATTTCACTCAATACAATTTAACGTACTTTATTCAAACATTCAAAAGTCAAAAAATCGAATAAATGTTTTGATGTTGACCTTAATTTTCTTAAATTTGTAAGTAAGTTTGATCCAGTCGTGCAATTTATTTTGTCTGGCGGCAACGCTTTAAGATTAGTGAATATGAAAAATAAATTGCACAACTGGATGCCACGTACTTGCTCATATGTGCGGTCACATTGTAAAATAAAATTTAAGAAAATTAAGGTTAACATCAAAGCATTTATTCGATTTTTGTGACTTTTCATTGGTCTAATAGCCAAATTAATTCTTGATACCAATATTTGGAATAACTTTGTTTATCTATTTATTTTTAATTTTTTAATTTTTTTTTTTTAAATACCAAAATTTATTTTTTTTTTTAACTTTACTTTAACTGAACTTAAAATAAAAAGAAATACTTTTTTCCATAAATTAGTTATTATATAAGGCGTGTGATGGCGTACTCCAGTTTTAATAAAACCCATTAAGTTTTGTGGTTAAATTTTACTTGTTTCTTTCAAAGATCTAGCCAATGTGACTTAGCGCATGAGAGCAAGTACATGCGACTTAGCCATGCGCATTTTTAGAAACGGCTTACCAAAACTCTTTTTAAATACATAATCATATGTCTAAGTCCTACTATTTTGCATTCAAAAGAGAGTTAATCTAACTACTACGCTCTCTTCTTTTTTTTTTTTAAAGAAAGACATATTGTAGCCCATAGAAGAGTTTATGCAACAGATTTAGAAATACTCTGGCATCTGGCCAATTCTTCTCAAATTTAGTTCTATCTTTTATGTGTCGAAATATTTATTAAAGATGCTTTATTACATTGACCAAGAAAAAGGATAAATGTATTAATTTATGTGTTCAACTATTTTGCGTTTGGGTAATGTAAAATGGTAATGTGGAAGATATATCCTGAAAAGTTATTTTAAACACAAATTTTTGATAAAAAAAGCACTATATACAATTTTTACTTTAAAAAAATCATCAAATTCGTCAGTGATGTTTTCGAAAAAAAAACCTGTTTCTAAATTGTTATTTCAAGCCCTAAAAATAACTTTTTAAAAACAGCTATAGAGAAAATCAAAACAAAATCGTAGACATGACGTGAAAACATTTTAATATCGAAATAATATTTTATATTCGATTTCTACTTGTGTCACATTTACATTTTTGGCATAGCAAAAACAAAACAAACAAACAAACAATACAAAATATAATCTATTCTAGAAAAATTGTTCCAGTCGTTAACTGCAGACTAAAGAGTAGTACATAAGTAATAAGACCTTGCCTAATCATAAAGCAATCGTGTCAACTATATCTTTTCTTTTTTTAACCCCTAAACTTATACTTAAAATGTATTAAACGCTGATCACCTCTTGTTTGTTTTTCTAATTCCTTTTCAATAAAAATACCATTCAAGTTTTTTACTGTTCCATGTGACCTAAATATAAATTCGATCTAGAATCTGTCCCCAGAATTCTTTGTACCCAAACAGTTAAAGTTCCCGTAAAATTTTAAATTATTAATTTCCATAAAAAAATTACGAAAAATTCTCAACACAATAATAAACAAAAGTCAATATTGTGAATGAGTCCATTTCTCAAAAAGAAATCTACTAAACCATAAACCATAACGAGCACACTTCTTCTCCAGATTTCTTCAAAGATACAAACATCTTATTCCCTAAGCCCTTCCACTTTTAAAGCCTCATAAATCATGGGACAAAGTAACTTAATTCCTGAAGAGCTATCGGTGAATCCATTTAGGTTTTTGATGTCTTCATCTTCATTTTCTAGTAACTGTTTGATATCTTCTTGGATTCCCACATAACTAACAATCGATTCTAATATTTAAAAATTAATTGCCATTAATAAATTGACACTTTTTTTAATTTATGCAAAACTTATGCGCTAGAAAATTCTATTCATAAATTTTTGGAATCCAAAAAAAAAAAAAAACAATGGAAATTATTATGCCTATAGTTCGACAGCAGACACCGTTAATTTCGTTGTCATATTTCAAAAGTTAGACACGGTGATTATCAAGCCTCTCTGTGGGAATTGCGTGACAAATGATAACAGAAATGAAATAAAATAGAAATATGAATTTTTTTTTTTTTTTTTTTAAGATTTGCATGAATTAAATTAACTGAAACGTAAGATTTTATTTTTTTTATTTATTATTTCGGCGGATTATTGCATTTCGAAACGGGGAAAGAAGCGTCGAAATCACAGATTTATTTATTCAAGGAAACCCGCTTCATTTCTTTGACAGTTGTCAAAAGAAGAGGAAGAATGGTATTTAACATTGAGTCCCGAGCAATTGAACAGATTGACACCATATCAGGTGTAAACAGTCAATTCTTACTATAATATTATGCAATTTGGTACACTTTCCGTTTATCTTTTCCCAGTTTCTCTGTTTCCTTCAAGCCGTCAAAAATGAGACAACCAATTAATATTCCAACCAAAGAACACCATGCAAATGACCATCAAAGAGATGTTGAATGCATTCTACCTCGCTACCGCCAGTCGTTTACCACCAAATTCGAACACCTCCATCTACTTCTTTTACGTCTTCAAGAAGCCTTGAAGATGCAACTGACATACAAAAATCCAGTTCAAGTTGAACTAGTTCATTCGATGTGGTCTTTCATAATCCGATAAACATAATTTTCATAGTTTTCATCACAAGACGAAGACGACTCCGTTATGATTATCCATATGACATTGCATTCATAATAATATATGCAAACTTTTAATTCGAATGGAGCGAGAGTGCGGCATGTATCTGACAGCTGGATTGGGTGAGGCTTGGTAGAATGACATACCATAGAAACTGTAAAATATGAATTTCAAAGATAGTTTATGACAAGCGATTGCATTTGAAAGAAAATTAAACGGATTAGGTATTGTCATTGACGGAATTGCATTTAACCTAGAATTTTAAGTTTTCATTAAACGTTCGTATTCTGTTTGTATTTTTAAGGATGGAACCAATTCTCAACTTTTATTATCTAGCGGATTGCTAATGAACATATCTGGATATCTCATAAAAATATGAATGTGAATAATTTCTGAATTTATTCTCAAAAGAGGCTTATTGATCATTTTATAGTAAAAAAAGTTGATTGTGGACAGTTAAATTTTTTTAATAAAATCAATAGAATAAAAGAAAATGAAAATTCAATTCTAAAGACTTTTAGTAATTGTTTGTATTATTTGTTTTATTTTCATCGGCAGTCTTGTCAAACTACAATTCTGTTTAAATTAAATTTTATTTTGTTTTTTTATATTTAGTATAAATTTTTTTTGTATTTAAATGCTTTCACATGAAAACTCTTCGAAACATTTGATGAGATGTCTGTAAGTCGTACAGTAAGGAAAAAATCGATCCGGGTAAAGCATTTCACATTCGTATATTCCGGCTAAAGAATGAGTCAACAGTGTGTCCAAAATTAAGCTCAAAGGTATTTTTATAGGTATTTCTAGAAATGCGATCATTACGGAGAAAACTTTTAAAAGTAGGTATCCATTTGGCTATTTCGCGGGAGCATTCCTTATAGCAACAGCAATCAGGGGGATAAGAAACATTTTGACATTTCGGTATTTTAGGCAATGTCAAATATGTGTTCGTTTTACAGAAATCGATTTGTGATATGCATACCTAGAACCCAAAGCTGTTCGGTTTTCTTAATGCAAGCGCTACTCATGGATAATGGCATGGGTTAAAGCACGTTATGCCTTAACAACAGAATACAGCATTGAGTTATTGTAGCATTGTAAATAAGTCACTATTAATATTAAAAACTGCTGAAACAATCGGAATTCAGAGATCTTATCATATGCTGTCGCTGAAGAGGGGTTGATAATCTAGGAAATAAAAATAAAGTAGAGGGTACTTTCTTCGCTTGCTTTCTTGATTGATTCAAGACACGCCTCCAGTATTTTTGATGTTCGCACCTTCCGAGCAGCTAACATTGATTCGGATCACTACCTTGTTGCAGTTAAGGTAAGAGTGCGAATAATCCGAACGCCACAACATCGGAGAATACTGTGAGGAAGTATGATGTCGGAAAGGTGAAATCGCAAGAGACCGCCAGAACTTCTGACGATCGAATATCCCGTAACCTCTCAAGAAATCCATTACCTTCAGCATCAAGTGCCGAAGACCAGTGGCAACACTGCCAACAAGCCATCAGAGATGCCACAACTGATGTGCTAGGTTTCACCAGAAACCCCTGGCTCATGCAGCCAAACAGGAGGCATATAAGGCGGCGCTGCAAAGAAGGACGAGAGCTGCGTGCGAGCTCTACGAGCAGAAAAGACGGGAAGAATACCGGCTTCTCCAAAAGAAAAAGAATAAGAAGAGCGCGATGGAAGATGTTGAGAGATGCTACTCCAAGAACAACGTGCGGAAATTTTACTAACAGGTAAAAAGAACGTAACAAGAAAAAAAACCCGCACAGAAGCCTGTAGAGAGAAGAATGGAAACATCGTAGTAGAGTCACAGTCGGTGCTGAGTGCATGGAAGTACCATTTCTGCAGACTGTTAAACGGCGATTTAGACCAAAATCCCGCTGTCAGCCAGAACGAACCATTCAACATGGACGATAAAAGACAAAACTTCCGTCCATCCGACCAAAATTAAGTCAAGATATCAATATCTAAACTAAAAAGTAATAAAGCTACTGGCCCCGACGAACTACCCGCCAAACTGTTTAGAGCGGCCGGAGATGACTTAAAGGAGTGCATACACCAACTGATCTCTAAAGTTTGGTCAGAAGAAAGTGTGCCTGATGAATGGAACCTCAGCATCGTTTGCCCGATCCACAAGAAAGGAGACACATTAAACTGCGCCAACTATAGAGGAATAAGTTTTCTGAATATCGCCTACAAGATCCTTTTTGCCGTACTATGGAAACGCCTGAAACCATTCGTCAGCAACCTGATTGGCCCCTTTCAGTGTATTTAAGGACCAGGAAAGTCCACAATCGATCAAAGGATCACGCTACTGCAGATTCTGGAAACTAAACTAAAAACTAAACAAAAATTCCAAATCGATACCCACTACCCCTTTATCGATTTTAATAGAGACGAGCTATACAGAGCAATGTCTACTGCGGGCGGCAGTGGTGCAGTAGCTAACCCAGAGATCGTGAGTTTAATTCTCAGGGTGGGTAGCATTTTTTTAAAACTTCTAGTGCACGCTAGATGCCATCAATGGATTTTTAGTAAGAAAATAGTCACTTAAATCTCGATTAACTGCGCCGAAAAATTCTGCCTTGTCTTTCTAATTCTTCTTACGGTCGCACTGTGTTAATTAATTATAAGAGTACCTATTAATAAGCCCTTGAGTGCGCACCGATTGTTAAAAAATCTGAAAAACACAAGGCAATCGATCCCCCGCCATGCACAAGAATTCGGCCCTTCGGATATCATACTGACCCAGGAGCTCGAAGTTCATGACCATAGACAACGCCGGCCGTTTTTCGCTGACTGGGCTTCGGAGCATTTGGAATAGGACCTTAATTTTGACGGGAAAATCATCCTTAGAGAAAAGGCACATTTTGGATGAATAGCTGTTCTACCAAGCAAAATGGTCAAAATGGTCGTACATAGGAAGACAACAACACGAGGTTCACCTGGTGACAATGTACCGTCAAAAATTTAACGGGCTGTCATTGTTCCGTACTTTTTCAAAAAACGACGTTTGACAGAACAATGATAACCATTCTCTTATAGCCCAAATTAAAACATATGATGGACCTAGACGACAATGTGGTTTCAGCAGAACGGTGTTGTGCTACGTGCTACATAGCTGACACCACTATCGAAATTCTGCATTAACGATTTGAGAATAAGGTTATCTCTTGTAGAAAAGACGTGAATTGGCCAATCGTTGACGAATGCATGCTTGGTTTGGTTGAAAACCATAACTAAGATTCAGGGGCTAGCGTGTATTAGTATTAAACTGTTTCATTAGGCACCGCATTTGGGCAACCGCAGTCCTAGAAATATTCCTTTCATTTGCCATAGCCGAGCTTTTCACTAAGGAGTTAATAGCCAAAGACTCAAGTAGAGTGTATACTAGAAAAAGACAATTACAGTCACAAAGTCATAGCGAACTTTACCGTTCTGAAGACTCATTTCCCTGCACTTAACAGACATTATGTACCAACAATGGAATGCTAGAAGTAAAACTGGGTCATAAACGAAAATCATGTCTCGGTCTATATGGATAGTTCTAGAATGAAAGCAAGGGTTAAGTCAGCCTTTTCAGTAAATCAGCCAATAAATAAATCATTATATTTTCCTAACTTCAGTGTAGTAGTGTTTTACAGGTAAAAAATGATTGTCGTTTGCAAAGCTGCAAAGAATATTCTCTCATGTAATCTGGTAAACAAGAATATTGATGTTTTATAGATAGCCACTGACCGTATCTTCAGTGGTTTCCTATTCCAAAATGGTTGATCGCTGTCGCAATGAACTAAAAGAATGAAATGGTTTCATCCTTTCAACCCAGTCATGTCCCGCTGAGAAAAAGTCCTTGGCCGAAAAACACAAAATACATTCTCAAGCTAAGCAGGCCTCAAGTCTAAATCCCGATTAAAATCCTGAGAGAACACAACTCAGTTGGAAGCGACATAACCAAAATGTCTAAAAAGTCTAACCAGTAGTAGAAAAACAACCTTCGGAGAAAACTTTTTCGACGAATTGGAGATTTTTCACAAGGCCACTTTAAGACATTTTCAAATTCATTGTTAATTCAAGATTGTTTAATGAAGCTACCCACACCTAAGTTTTCATCTATTTTTCTTCTGTTTTACATTGATCCTTTGCGATCTAAGTGAGATGATGCGGCTTGTCTTACCATCATCATCCCATCTAACCTAGCCTAATATAGTTTTATCCCGGAACAAAATTTTTAGTTCCATATAAAAATGAATATTGAATAAACTAAATGTAGATAAGGGTGTGATAAAAAGAAAAATGTAAGAGAAAGGCACTTTCATTGTTTGTCACACAATTTCCAAGAGTTTCATAGGTTAAATGTTGAAGTAAAATAAGTACATAGTTTCTTTCCTCGCCTTAAAATCTACATTAAACCAAAAACCTACTAATCTATTGTCTTGTCCTCATTTTGAATCCTACGCGCAGCACCTTAATTCTTCTTCACGGGTAATCATAATTTATGAAATTGTATATTATGCTGATTATATTGTAGGAAGTTACTAATGGAGTTGTTCTGTTAGCTCTTCTTTAACCGTCTGTTAGCTTAGCTTTTGAGATGGTTTCTTCTCGCAGATGACCCTCTACACGTCACAAATGTTTCTTTTTTAAACGTCTCAAATGGTGCATCTTAACAACTTAATATACAAACTAATTGCTTGTTGTGAAAGAATGAGAATTTGGTTGCATTTTGGAGAAGCACCTTCACTTGGAATATGAAGGAAGTGCGGTTGATTAATGACTCTGATGGGAATAAGTCAAAATAAAACCTAAAAATTATGCAAAGTATCTAAGAAATGTGATGTTTTATGAACTTTCAAGTGTGAATAAGATGCATGTGCAGCAAATGGTGCACAAACTGATCCTATAATTTAAAATTGTGTCTTAACAGGAGACCGATTTTTAGTCAAGCTAGTATACTAATTAATTTAGATTACATTTCCCTATAATAAAAAACATTGTTTATAATCCCTTAAAGGTCATATTTTTGTCCAGGCAATTTTGTGGATATTTTTTTAGTTTGCCGCTCATACGTTTTTAGGGGAAAATAGTGTTAATAGCTTCAAGAAACTTTTTTTCAGAGAGGGTCATCTCTTTTGTTATATTGACATTTACATCTAAGTAATGATTTTCCAGCAATTTTTAAGTTTACCAAAAACATTTTCGGCATTTTGGTGATTTCTATTTAACAGAACGATAATTAGGGTTTGCACTTCAGCTTTTCCATATTCATAGAATGTCTTTCCTTTACCCATATCATTTAAAATTTAAGCTGTCTAAACGTGGCTTAATGTCATTATTTAATTAGTTTAAGATTTACGAAGAAAAATTATCGATTTTACATAACCCTTACGGAGACAGAAGGATTTTAATGTTCGTGCATAAGCTCTTTCATATTTTTGATTCTCTTTCCCTTACCCATTTCATTCGATGTATAAGCTATGTCCATCTGCTTAATACCATTATTAAAGTAGTTTTTGACTTACTTAGGGCTATAGAAAGATTTTAAAGTTTGCGCATCAGCTCTTTCATACTTTCAAGTGATCCTTAACCGTTGTTGCCTATTTTCAATGTTAAAGTCGTTTTTGGTTTACGAGTGAAAACTATCGATTTTTCTTAACGTTTACGGCGACAGAAAGATTTTCGGTTCGCCAGTCAGCTCTTTCATATTTGTTCGAACATTTTTTCTTTCTTTTTGTCGATAGCCGTTTCTGTTGTATAAAGTTTTTTTATTGTTTCTTCAGGTTCATAACGTCTCTTAAGATGTTATATATTCTTTAAAAGGACTGCATTTGACATTTCTGCATCATTAAGTTTCATATTTCAGGAACTCAAACCACGTGCCATATCTTTCCTCTCAGGCACAAATTAATAAAATATCCAGACATGATTCAAAAGATGGCGCCAATACTTTTATGATGGGCGATTTAACTTCATCGCAAAAAAGTCTCTCCAGAATTTCAATTGCTCCCACAACTTCTTCCATTAAGAAAACAAAACGTGCCAGATCCATAAAATTCCACCAAAAGTCTGTTTCTATTAAGTTCCATCGATTTTGATTAGGTTCTTAGATTCACATTGATACACATTAACCTGACCAAGCCATTCCATAAAACTAAAAAAAAACGGTACCGTAGTCATCATTATATAGAAATACCCGCAGTTTCCTTTTAGGGCTGGAATTGCTTATTTTATCACATCCCGACCATACACAGCATCTCGTATTTATTATTTTAATTATTTTCATTCAACTATGATCCAGCAATTCTATGGAACTTCATCTATTCTATGTTTTCCTTTTCAGATACAACAGCAATTAAATATCGTCACGTCCCAACACGCGTAATGTAATGCAATCCACAGAAGAACAAGATCAGAAACAACCAGCAGCAGCAGAGCATCTTCGACCAACAGCCACGGGTAAGTGATGAAGAAGACGTTTCATTTTATTGACCATATATGCCTTGTGGACCGACCCAAAGGTGTATGCGCAGTAAGTTCGGTTAGAAAATAATTGCTTCTAGCGGTAACTATTGAGGAAGAAAAAAGAACACAGGTGCGCGCACACGTTGTTAATTTAACTCAAAAGTGACCAAAGTTCTGATGACGATGCCAAACGATGCGATCGATGATGATGATTCGCCGTGCACTGGTGACAAGATCTCTTCCATTGCAATCATTGTCAGCACCGCATGCTATCTCCCGCACTCTATAGCTATATGATGAGGAACCTTGTCGTGGTTCTTTGTTTGACTGCGACAACATTAGCATTAGAGTTACGTGAACGGAATCCCTTAGGATGTGGACGGTTGGTCTCCAGCAGCAGACTCCCAGATGGTGTTAAGATAGACAGATTGATTACCAACGGAAGGGAAATTATATTCCCTCCTCAAGCTGATGATAGAAACTGTTCGGTCCAGCAGGAGATGACAGCAGGCAGTACAGAAGTTGCTTCCTCTTCCATCATTTATGCAGTAACAGCATCCTATAGTAATTGGTTGCACACACAGATTAGGTTGGTTGACTGCTGCTTATGGTGTTGGGCATTAAATGTTCCTGCTGGATCGCTGGATGCTCCAACATGGTTAAGTGACGGTTACGCGCTGAGGCTTATCTTTTTTTTGTGCTGTGTCTTGTAAGTTGGCGTGTGTTCGACATGAGTCCGCTAATGAGTGGTTCATTTGAATCCAACGGATAAGTGGCTTGTATGTCATTTTTGCAGAAAATTTCCAGCCCAAGGGGCTTTTTCAAAGGAATGCAGTCGCAGACTTAACCACAGCCCCAGACTTAAGATGCCCCGTGGGCTGGTAATTGATAAATAATTTACACATAAAGGATCTCTGTTCTCTGTGGTCAGGTTTTTACTTTTCTTGAAACTTGTCGTTAGAGGAGCAGTCTTCTGTGGTGGCTTTTTACCATTGATGGTATAATAGTCAACGGTTTTTGTTTGCTGAGCAAATTTAAAGGGTTTACCAAGTAAATCATAGGTAATGTTGATTCAAGATAACCATACTTAGGATGACGTTTTTTTTTTGTTTATGTGATGGAAAAGTTGCAAGTTTGCGGATGAGTAATGAGCTGCTGGTCTTATGTTGATTGGCCAAACATGGCGAGTTCGGTGAAGGTAAATGTTATTTTTAAAAATTATGTACATAAACAAGCTAGGAATTTTTTGCCATAAGACTTCCTGTATTGACAAATTTTGAAAAAAAAATTGTATCGGCTCTTGAATGAAGATTGAGGTGTTTTTTTATGGAGTTGAAAGTGTTAAGTGTGTGAAGTACGTACACTTAGATCAGACAAATAAATAATTTACCATCACTCGCCCTCAGACGTAAGTAGCAGATGGCGTTGTGACAAGGAACTAGAGATGGGTGAATTTTGGACATCTTCAGCTTCATACATAACAGGCTTTGGAGTGCTGCTTCTGTTGAATCTTTCAATTATTTGCTGACCTGAACTTAAATGATTGCAGCTGACTAACATAATATGTCAGTTTATTTTGAAGGTACTGTGAATAATTACAAAAACTTTACATTAAAAACAAATAATAGGACTTTCAATATTAGACGTTGATTAACATTTAACCACATTATAACATTACACGTGAGGGTGTATATCTGTCGCATTTTAATATTGTACGCGTTGCTTTATTTTGGAGAACTTAAAATCTTTGCTATAGATCCATATTGCACATGTACAGGATCATAGCCCAATAATTGAAATGTGGAAGGACAATTGTATTGAAAATCATGACTCCATTTTTGGAGATAACTCATAGTCAGTATGATCTTTAAA
Organism: Platycheirus rosarum; assembly: GCA_963971375.1. Classification (NCBI taxonomy): domain Eukaryota; kingdom Metazoa; phylum Arthropoda; class Insecta; order Diptera; family Syrphidae; genus Platycheirus; species Platycheirus rosarum. The sequence goes on along the minus strand of OZ020510.1, from coordinate 25,958,549 downwards.
ATTTAAATTTGTATCAATAATTGCCCTGATCCAATTTGTAAATCAGTGTTAATTTATTGCTTGACGTTAAGATCATGAATTTGTTTTAGATATATTCGAATCTGTTAATACAAAGCCACTTATAAACATTAGCCAGATTTTCATTAATTTCAGCATACATATAAATCGATGAAAGAAGACATTTAAACCATTTTAACACCTTATTTATTCCGTTTATGTACAGAAGGAATAATTCTCCACCCAGGTTTGAACCTTGTGGTACACCTACACCTCTTTCATTGGATTCAATTTAAAAAAAAATGTTGATTGTTTGTGTTCTATGGTTCAAGTATGATTCAAACCATTTCTTTTCGTTCCTTAATTCCATATTTCTCCATTTTATTGTTCAGAATTGCTTGATCAATAAAAAGTCTGAAGGCTCTTTTTAAATCCATGAATATTGCTATTACTTTTCGTCCTTCATCTATATTTTAATTCCAGTCGTGGATTGTACTTATTAGTGCTGTTTCTGACTGTTGCTCAATTAAAATATTTTGAGTTTTGATGTGTTTTTTTTCTATTATTGGTAACATATTAATAGGTCTATAATCAAGCGCTTCTTTGGGATTTGGTAATTCCTGCAACAAACCACGAATGATATTTTTAAACATTTTGTGAACACTCCATATTCAAATGATTTATTTATTATATTTAAAATTTCATTTCCAACTAAGTCAAAATTGTCTAATATAATGGTCTACTTTAATCCAAAAATATCTTTTTTCCCATTCATTTCTTTTAAAACATTTTTAAGTTCACTAATATTTAGGGTATTGAAACGGAAAAGAGTTTGTACAGGACATATAAGGGACTTGAATAATATAACTATTTATATCACAAACAATCGTATTATATTCATCGAATGTGCGTATTCCGATTTTTCAATATCACATGTTATAAAAGTTTCAGAAAGCAAAATTATATCAGGGTTATTTCTTGATACTAAAAGCCTCGTCAAACAGAAAGCTCTAAAACCGAAAGCCCAAATAGCCAACATGATAAAAACCAATGAAAAAGCTATATAGTAGTGTTTTCAATTGTCAAAGGTAACTCTGTTGTTGCAATACCTTTTTTTTCAATTCACACAGAAAGGGTGGTAGGTAGAAGTGAGTAAGCGATCATTATTCATTATTCCATCAACGTTGATGGTAATCGGTTATGGTGGAGTGTACGATTTTTTTTTAAAAAGCTATACAGCATTCATGTACGTTTGTCAGTGGTTTTGTATCTTGTTCACTAGAAGTTTTTTCAATTCAGTGTCGTGATAATATACACCGGCGCCACTGTTTTGTTAAAAGCTCGCCTATAAGCCTTGACAATTTTTTTACTGAACAGACTATAGGAATTTTCCTGCGTCCCTTTATTTCCCCCAAAAGACCTGGAACTTAGTATGCTATTGCCTTTTTAATTTTATTTTCATCAGGCTTCTTCTTTCATTGAATATAAGTGAAAGTAAACGAATATGTGTATAAAATCCGCATAGAAACTTAAAATGTTCAAAAATTTAAACTTTATCATGCTTTGAGTAAAAGTCTCTCATCTTGTCTTCCAAATAGCTTCCTTATAACAGCATTCAAGGAATATCTCTCTTCCGCATATCCCAATCTTGTTTAATTTCTGGTACATTGAAAAGCTTGTCCAAACTACCGAATCTGGTTCCATTAACTGGCCACATCCTAACCAACTTCCTCTTTTATTGATAGCATTTCTCACCACAAACAGGCAGTAAAACAAATCCTCAAAATAAACTCTTAAGATTCAATTTTTCTACTCAAATTGGCAGTCAACCCACTCAATTGACCTCCACTCAAAACGCCCACTCATCTCGTTAACTCACCACGATAGACAACTCAAACACTCAATCATCTCTTTGATTGTATCGACCAACATCATTTACGTGCCCTCTCAGCCTCGAGTTGTTAAATAGGTTCGATTACATTACAGAGGTCCGCACAATAAAGTAGACCGTATTGCCTCTACTCCACCGCCAACGCCGGCAGCCATGATAAACTTACACGAGAGTGCACCTACAATTAAAATCCACACCAATCCCCCCCCTCCCCTCAATACAAACTCACTATTGCGATCGCAGTTTAGTGCGATTCCCAAGTTATTACCGCAATTTACCCGTGCTCATCCAGCTTCCATTGGTGTTCAAGAAATTGGTGCATTTCCATCAGCTATGCTGTAATTTATTGAGCCAACATGTAACTACGCGGTTGATCGGACTTCTTGTCGAGAGGCGAACACATTTCGAAGGAACCTGCTCCATGCCTAGGCAAACCAGCTCACTGGACCAAGATAGTGGTGGCAATTAATTTGAGATCACCTGTAGGTATCCGTCGCTTGTTGTTTCGTGTGGGACTGGCGAGGGCTTTTGTCCATTTTTTTTCTTTTCACTCTCCGGTTCGCCCGACTATAAATGCCTCGAAACCGTGATTACCTGCACAGCCTGGTGATGCACACAGTGTGACAGAAAGTACTAAACCGAACCCAGTGGGATGACAGCCAGTGCGGTGTGGTTGTCTTCTGAGTTCTGTCAAAGGGAAGGTCGTTCCCGTGCCGGCCGGCCAACATTCCCAGATAATTATTTGCAAATTGCTGTCATTTCACAGCTTGTCCAGGAATAAGTTTGTGTTAACCTACAGGCTGACCAATTTACCTGCCCCCTGTGGCCAGTCTATGAACCAAAGGCAAATTCTTTAAGTGATCATTAAAAAGTTACGGCTTTCCAATAAACAAGTAGTGATCGCATTCAATGAATAATTGAGACATCATGGAGAACGACTTTGGCGCGATCGACTTGTCCTGTAATAATAATAGGTTCGCAGGTTAAGAGGCTCCAATTAAGTTGTTGGTCCCGATTTTATTGCAAGCTAAGGTGCAAAATACTATCAGATCACCGACTGAATGGGGACTTTTTTATCGAGATTGACCGTAAGAAGAGTAGTTATTAATTTAATCGCCGAACAGAGTGGATTAATAAAACTTTATCGATTCTATTTGATGCTTTATGTGAGTGGAATGGAAAAGATGTTAATAATGATTTTTTAATATTAATAATAAATTTTTAGATGGGATTTTGAATTTTATAACGCACCTGGGAGTTGCGCGATAATGGGTTTATTATCTCATATAACCGGTAACCAGTGACACATTTGAAGTTGTTACTGTTGGAATGTTGACAGTTCACTATTTGTTTAGTGTCAACTCAATTGATAACGTATTTGGCTAAATGGTGAATTGTTAAGGACGAAGGATTGCGTTAGCGTTGGTGCTTCACTGTGGGGAAAAAATACTTGGTCCCCTAAAATATTTATTTAATGGTTTTTTTTACAGATCTTTCTCTTCTTTTAGTTGAATTACGAGAAATTGGAGTTTTTAAATTACAATTGTAATTGAAGTTTTTTATAGACATAAAGCTTTGCTATAACCACTTTTTTGACAAAAATCCTGTTTAAAAATAGTCTTAAAACTCTAAGAAGTAAAAAGTCTTTAAGCTGTTAAATGAATTCAAAACAGTCAAAGACTTCAAGCAGTAAAAAGACTTTTAGCAGTTAAAAGACTCAATGGAAAGACTTCAAGAATGCAAAGAATGCAAAGGACTTTCAAGAGACTTGAAAGAATTCAACCAGTTAAAAGTACTGCATTCTTTTGACTTTAAGTATTTTAACTGCTCTGGAAGATTGGTTTAGTAAAGACTTCAAAATTAACTGGGATACTTTTTTTGAAGTTAAAATACTTCAATGAAGTCAAATTACTTCAAAATAAGTATTATTATTCAATTGACTGCAATACTGAAATGACTGCATTCTTTGACATCTCTGACATCTACAAACGTACTTACGCCCTATATCAGGCTAAGTCGTTCTTCCGATTCGACGTTCCACGTTGGTCGCATTAAGGGCCTGGTAAATGCCTTTATTGCAATGACTAGTTAAACGATTTTGAACTTGATAGCAAAGTTTTAAATATTTCTTTTCCGACTGTTTTGTGTGTACCATGGAGCATTACCGATTGCCTCTAAGCAAGGGCTATATTTTGATTTATGTATCAAACCATGACACAGGAAAACACACTGCTTTCCTGTGTCATGGTTTGATACAGCCCTAAAATTTTATTCGGTACATTCATACCGGCTAAAGCACTTGCTTGTAGTGCTTGAGTATACTTATATTGAAATATTCTACAGTAAGTCAGCTCAATTTTTTTAGTTTAATATCGTGTTCTTCTCGTTTATTTTTAACGTGCGTCTTCCAATTTAACATCAAGAGTAATGTTATTGGGGCGACAGCTCCTTAAGGAGCCAAGGTCTAGTGACTTATACTGTCAACCAATCCTGTGTGTGTGTGTTGTTAATCTGCAAGAATGAAAGGGACCTACAATTTAGCGCCGAACTAGAACGGTTAAATGAGATTTTTACTCTTGGAGATTTTGTCAGTTCCTCGCAAGAGGCAGTACCCCTGAAAAGAAGATGGCTTGGGTGTCCAGGAATACATCATTTTTGTTCTACAATGGGAAGCAGTAGCTTATAAATAAGTAATGACTTTTAAAATACTTTGGAAACAGTGGTAGCATAATACGAATTTATTTTATAAAATGGACGTTAGGTCGAATGAAAAAAAAATAAATACATTTTTTGTCATGACCGTCGTTCCTGACTATGAAAATTATCAGGTAGCAGTATGTGTAGTGGTAATAAGGATATTGGCCTGTTCTTTTAAACAAGAATTTTACAAGTTTGGGAACCATAATTATTTCACCTTCCTTTCATTGACACTCAACGTCAAGTCACGTTACACTTAATGAAGACCGTTACATACAACGTTATTTCTTTAATAAAAAAAAAACTCAATTACAACTCAACTTCTTATATCGAGGAAATGGTCCTGCCGATTGGACCTTTTGATCTTTGCCAATAAATAGGGTGTCGCGTCGTAAGAGGAGCTCAGAGCCAATATAGAAAAAGTAATACAAGTCGTTTCCGCCGAATTGTCGATTAGTCATGGAAAATGGCCATATTTCGAAATATGGTCATATGACGCAATTTGAAAGTGTCATATGGCCATATTCAAACATATGTCCATTTGTCTTTGCTAAAGAGTCATATGGCCATATTTAACTGCGACTTTTTGCCATATGGTCTTATGACACTTTTTAAAAGCATCATATAGCCATATGATCGAGTATGATGTACGTATGCAACCCCCCTGCTTGGGGGGTTACTATAGGATTTGGTGTAGGTGCGAGATTGGGTTTAGACAAAAGTTCTTTAAATCAAAAAGTAACCTTACACATACCCAACCTTGCACCTTCTCCAAATCCTATAGTGAGCCCAAACAAGGGGGTTGCAGAGAGGCAGCATGCCGCCCATACCTTCTTCATACTAAGATTAACAAGGCGGGTAAGAAAAGTAAGAAAGCGACAGTTTTGCCATATTTCAAAATATGGCCACATGACGCATGGCCAAATGTCTTGACACCAGAAATAGTACTTAATAAAGAACTAAAGCCATTGGTGATTAAATGAATTCAATTTTCGCTTAAAATAAAGATAAATCTTCTAACGAGAAGTGTTAAAAATTAAATCTGTTCCTTTTTCTTTTATGTTTGATCGTTAATTTGAATATAATTGTTATTATTTAATTGTATACATCTCAAGAAGACGGCAACCACTGACGAAACGTTGGGAAACAGAAAATAAAAACTGCTTTCATTTAGTCACCAAAACGACCAACAAAGCCGATGAGAAAAACTTTTTAAAAATTCTCAAACGTCCATATAAATATCAACTTGTTTAGAACTTCAAAAATATCATTAGAAAGAAAGATTTCACATGGACAAAGAATTTCTCAACTGCAACTATTATTTCTTTTCCCACTCTACAATTCTTTTATTTTTTAATGAAATGAGAGAAATAGTTTGCTCTCTCATTTTTTTAAAAATTAAGCCTAGATTATATTGATTACCCCTTTTTTCCATCCTATTATAAAGAGTATTTCAATTAGCGCGATTAAGTTTTGGTGGCCAAAGCGGCTATTTTGTTTTGGTGACATCTGTCAAATCTATGATTTATTATTCAGTAATTAATGCCACATTACCATGGAAAGTTAAACTATTAAACTTGAACGTTTAAATGATAAAACTTAGGTAAAAATTTGGGTCTACACCCGTTCAAGATCCAACGGTCCCAGAAGCTCAAAGTTCACCAATAGAGAACATGGTATGTTCCCTGACTGGGCTTAGGAGCGTTAAGAAGAGGACCCTAATTTTGGCCGAATACCATGTCTTTGCCGAAGAGTCACCAAAAATTGGACCACACTGATCAGTGCAACCGTTAAAAGTGGAAGCGGGCATTTTAAAAATGTAATATTTCACACATAATCATATTTATATATGACGAGTAAAACAAATTCCATTCCTACCATTTCAGCCAGAATGAAAATCTATTTTTTTCTCAACAACGGCTCTAGCAATTTTGATGAACATTTTTAAGAACATTTTGGTAGACAATTATGTATCTCTATCTTTTTACCAAAAATAATTTTATAAACAAATTCCATTAAAACGGTACCTTTCTATAAGCTGCCTTTTGATTTTTTGACTTTTTCGGTACGGCTTCTTGAGAAGTTTATATTTGAAAAGACCAAGTTTGAAAAATAAGTTAGACATACCAACATTAAGAATATTTTTTTTGTATTTTTAAACAATTTTCTTGAAACTTTTTTGAAATTTTTAATAGTCTTAAAACAGATAACTTTTTTTTATTTTAAAAGCAGCTATTTGTTGATAATTTCTAAAGGTGTGTCCATACCAAAGAAACATTTGTTTAAAAAACATTTCTGAAATATTTTCTATTTGTTTAAAAAACATTCCAGAAATGTTTCTGATATGTTTGTTTTTTTTTTGTCAATGCTTCCGGAAACATTTCTGAAATGTTTCTGAAATGCTTTTTAAACAAAATGGGAAACATTTCAGATATGTTTTTTAAACAAATGTTTCTTTGGTGTGGACACACCTTAACAAACCACAGTTTTAAATGTTTTTTTTGAGTTTGTCTGTTTGTTTGTTACGGCTTATCTCGGGAACGGCTGCACCGATTTTGACGGGACTGGAAGATTGCTGATGTTCTAAGGAGTAACTTACGTTATTTAAATTACCAGCTAGATGGCGCTGGAGTGGTTTTTTTTTTTGAAAAATTCATATTTATCTTACGATTTTGACGAGACTTTTACAGGCAAATAGTTGACGTTGTAAGTATCAACTAAGGCTATTTTTACCACCCGTTGGTGCCGCTAGAGTCGTTTCACAAGCAGATATCTAACTTTGGAAGAAGTAACTAAGGCTATTTTGATTACTAGGTGGCGCCACGCCGAGGTCTTTTTTCGAAAGTATATGGTTTACCCGAGAAACGCCGGGTGGGTAAGCTAGTTTTTTATATTAACCTTTAAGTTGCCCAATTTACAATTATTTTATAATATTCACTTCAAATTTGATTAAATAAATAAATAAATATTTTAAGATTATCTAATTTTAAATCGAGTTTAAATCCAGGAGTTTTAAATTTTTTTCGAATCTTACGATCAAAGTGGGAAAATGTTACAGTGTCTATAGGCCAGACTTGTTCATTACCTGGATGTGTTTTTTCATCGTTGAATTATATCGTCTTTTATGACAAGCGGTGCAGATATACATACATTATTCATACTATTCCGTCCCTGATAGCCGGGCTTGATAAAGCTGCATAAAAGAAATATTATGTATTTTCAACCATTCTTTCACTATCAACTGTTACTTTTATACATCTAATTAAATAATTATAACTAACATCATTACCTGTGACTGTTTTTCAATCCATTTTAATAGATTTTTACTTGCGATTATAGGTACCATAATACAAGTTATGCATTCGTGCAGATTAAAAATGTTGGGATAACAATCAAACATGACATTACGATGATAGAGAAACATATTTGAGTTACTGGCAAAATTCTGTCCGTCTGTCTGTCTGTCTGTCTGTACGGATGTATTTTTGACTGCAGCCTAAACGGTTGCGCCAATCGTCTTCAAATTTTGAACTTAAGGTTCGTTTGACATTCTACAGAGGACTTTTATCAATTTTTTTTTAGCTCAAAAATTAACGGCACCTGTCATATAACCGTTATGTAAAAGCTTATTTTTCTCGAAAACGGCTCCAAGAATTTTTATAAAAAAAATCAGTGTACTACTGTAGGTATGCATTATATTTTGATGAAAAAAAAATTTAATATGGTGGGCTAAAAACGGTACCTCCCATTGGACCGGTTTGTTTTTCTTCGACTTTTTCGAAAAGTGGTGATCCGATTACAATAAAAAAATGACATTCAAGAAGATGTAGATCGCTTAAGTAATTTTGCATTGATTTTTTTTCGAAATCTTTTTTTTTTGTATTATTAATAATATTACTTAATTTTTTTTTGAAAAATCAATATTTTGAAAAGGTGAATTTTTATTTAAATTTTGTTTTTAAATGTACGTTATTTTTGTGCTTAAGTTTGTATACTTGAATTATTTTTTTTAATTTAAAAAAAAAGTTGTTACAAAAACCGATTTATTTAAAAACGGCTCTAACGATTTTGAAAAAAAAATTCACACTTTTTCACATTTTTTAAAGAAATAAAATGGCGTTTAAATTTTTCCGCTTAAAACTATTTTACGTACTTTTTTCAAACAATCAAAAATCAGAAAAATCGAATATAATCTTTGAAGTTCCCTTAATACTTTTCAAATTTTATTCCAAGCTGTGACCGCACATAAGAGCAAGTACGTGCGATCCAGTCGTGCAATTTATTTAATTGAAGCTTAGTTTCGAAGTTCTATTTTCTACCATTCATTACAAGAAATCGATTTCCGTGGATTTTTGTGTGGGTGTTCTACAAGCGAAGGCCCTTTAGATGCTAAGAAAACAAAACGGCAAATATAGGAATTGGCCTCTAAATGTTAAATGTCCATATTTATTATTATCTCCAAGTATCAATAGAAACCAATACAAAAAGGGTGGTTAACAAATTCAGACTTTAATTGCAAAATAACTGAGAAATTATTGAGAAACTTTGCCGGATTTAGAACTTCTTACATGAAAACTTAAGAGATTGTCGTAATATTTTATGGGTCGTTCCTCGAAAATGTATCTTTCCTCTTACTTCATAAGCAACATTATAGTAGCTCAGTTGTAAAAAAAAAAAACATTTAAAAATTACATCCAAAGGATTAACAATTTACTCTCTCACCACTCACCAAATTATCCTTCAATATTACTATGCAAAGTAATTTGAAGCCTTATTGAACTAATCTATATAAATTCAAAAACTTAGACCTTCACTCGTCAAAAATAAGTGTTAATCAGCAAAAATACTATAAAATAACTTCCATTCGTTAATCATAATAAAACGTTAATATGAAGAATTAAAAATTCAGTAGCTGTTCATCCTGGCCAGTTTAATTGGAATTTGATTTAATAAAATCTCATTTTAATTCCCTATTAGATCCGAACGATGACACAACTCGTGTCAAATAAATTTAAATCCCCAGACACAACAAAACAAAATATATATCCATTCTCTCAACCTTTCGGTTTCCACCTTTAGAACTTTCCGATGACAGATCAATAAATTCAGACTTGTGTCAAAATGAGTCCCTTTATTATGCAAATTCCCAGAACACCCCAGAATACCGTTCTGATTTTTGTTCATACTATTTATACCAACAGATAATCAAATCAAAGTTGTGATTAATTAATTTACTGTTTCGAACGTCGTCGTCCGCCGCGTCCAAAAATATCTACGCATGATACGCAATCACAGCAGAAGCTCCAACAACTGTCATTTGCATATTTTGACGTTAAAAATAACGTTTTTATATTTAATGAAATATATTGAATTGATGATATACTGTTAATTTAGATTAACGATCGGGTTTTTGTTTTTTTTTTTGGGACTAAGTCAGCAGCAAGCCGATTTCAAGGCTTAGGTGCTATAAATCAAGATGCTAAGCGAGCATCAATACTAATTGAGGTGTTTGAATGAGGCTTTTGTTTGGCAGCTGGCTAACTGTTACATGCGGCAAGTGGAGTCTCATATTAATTTGTCGATGTGAAACGGACGTTGACAAAGCGATCTGTCGAGTGTGTTACCGTTCATAAGTCATTAGGCCGTTTTGTTTAGTAAAAAAAGGTTTAGACGAAGACTTTATGAATAATGTCAGATATTTTGATTTGCTATTGAAAAATAGTTTTTGTAACTGTTTTTAGGAAGATTATGTAAACAATGAAGGTGATTGCAGGTATTTCTTGGTTCTTGTGACATTCAGTGAATAAATTTAGTAAAATTGGACTTAGTTAACAATAGTATTGTGAGAAGAGGTCAAACCGAATCAAGGGCACTCCATTAGGAAAATGACTCTCAACATTAGCCATTACTAAAATACTAAATTCATCGATAGTAGCAATGACTTAGTTAACACAAGAGAGCTCTGATTTTGAAATCATTAAATGCATTCAAAAAAGAGAGTCGGGGTCAAGAAGCAGCCTTGAGGCATCCCATTTTAATTTTAAATTATAAAAAAAACTATGTGGATGTCTACTTCTTTTCGATAATTTGTTTTGCTATTTGGAAAGATTGGTAATCATATCACTTCCAGGCATTACTAAATATGTAAGCAAACATTTATGTAGCAGACACCACAATTCTTAGCCATACAAAACTGGCCAAAGAAATGTCTTCCTATGAATCCACTCCACACTCAAAAACACCTGAACATAAATGGTTCTTTTAAAATTCCACAATCTCATAGACATAGCTGATGCAATTAAATAGTTCTAAGCTATTTCGAGCCAAAGAATATTAATAATTCTTCCATTGCTTATGCCGTGACATCGGAAAACCAGATTCCGACATCATCAGAGGATGTCTGTGACAACAATTTCTCATCGCCAGAGTTATATCCTTATAAAGTCCCACATTTACAGTGCACTTGTGGAATTTATAGCCATATTCAGAAACAAAGACGCAGAAAACCCTTACCGAAGATTAAGGAGATGCAGCATCAAGTGCCTTGCATCGGCACGGCGCGGCGGCATGCGATTCGATCCGGTTAATAAAACCAAACGAAGAATGCATCCACATCCAAGACAAAAAACGCATAAATAAATGGAATAGCAAACGGAGGTTCTCCTTCTCCTTGGTTAGCTTTGTTCCTCCAACCCAGACCAACATGCAGAATTCAAACAAAATATTGAAAAGGTTGGGGGGAATTGAGAACTATGCGTTGTCGGGCACATTGCACGCTCCTCAAACTGAACTCGCATTCTAATAAATTTTCCTTGGAATTTTTTTTCCTGCTGATAAGTATTTTCTTCCCCGGATTTCACTCCTGCTGCGGATTGGCAATGGATTCGCCACACAAATGAACGTCGATGATATAAAACATGATATGATGTAACCTCGGCTTAGTTTTGTGTTGTTGAGTTGCCTAAGACTTATGGCCGAGAATGTATTACAATTCTAATCGGATTTGGTGGTTGCTCTGAAGAGGAACAACGACTCAGGTTGTATTATTTCAGAACTGCTGCGCCATCTCGTAAGCCGGTATCTTTATGACTAATAACCATGCGAAGAAGTGTTTAGTGATTTCTTGGCATGAAAATTCCGGTGTAAGCCACAAGTTTTTTTTTCAATGCTAACACTGATTGGAGAGGACATGCAGCCGAGAGGAGACACATCACGAAGCCAGTGATCACCATCGAATTTAAGTTGGCAGTCTGCATGATTCGATTACTCCATTCAACAGGAATATAAATTGGCCGATAGTATTGAACGGGAAACATTGGCCAAATAGAGAGGTGTATTTTGTTAATAGATTAATAGTGTTGTTAGGATCGGAAAAGGTTGTTCAAATTGAAATGTTAAATGCACGCAATAGTGTTCTGAAAATCTAGGAGGTTTAGAATGGGGGAATCCAAAGTGAAAGGCACCGTGATGCTGATGACTGAAGATAAGGTATTGTCAGTGATTACTGGGTATTAAAAGTGTCGGGTAAAATATTCCCATGACAAAAAGTAACGTTCTTTTGGGAAATGCAGGAAAATCCTGGTAAATAAATAGAAAGGAGCTATAAAGTTACTCGTATTTCTTGATTTGTTTACTATTAGAAAATCTTGTGCGATAGGAGAGAGGTTTTATCCAAAAATCACAGGTTTCCCGAGGGAAAACAACAAAAATTAGTTGTCACCTTTGCTAATAGAACAGTGAAAGGGTTGGATATTCTCTATAGTTTTGTGCCTTTAAAATCTCAAATTCCATTACAGATGGACTTTAACTAAACATGTAGCTGGCATTTCTTCCAAAATCAACAACACGAAAGAATAACAGGAGATGATGATGATGATTTAGTCGAAAGTTTCTCACCTTTTGCTGGAACCACCTCAATTTAGTAATCGCTGATGTATAACGGTTGCTGTTTACGGTTATGTCCCCATCAACATTGTTTTTATAGAAATATGGACCAAATATGCGGTTGGTCTTAGATCCACGTACCTGAAGGCTAAACTTTCCCAATCACACAAAATTGGTGGATTGTTACTAAACGAGACTATTCACCTAAAATCGAATTAGTCTTCAAAACTCCCTGGAGTTCTGTCAGCAAAAAACCAGTGTTGTCTGTGGTTACCACAGCTGTGGTTATTACAGCTCGATAAGAGCCGAATTTTTAAGCTACAAGTTCTCCTACTCACTTTCTGGTCATCAGACATGCTACATTTTTAGCTACTTATTGGGTCCCTCAAGGTAGTCACTAAGGCCCTCTTCTTTTCATTCTTAATATTAATGAAATTGAATTTGACATAAAGCATTTTATGCACCCGCTGCATTAGTACAACTTGTATTGAACGGTCCAAAAGATAGCTTCTAATCCAATGAACAAGAGTATCATCGATCCCAAAAGCACGCATTTTCGATAAGAGAGCTTCATGCCATTCGGGCCAGTGGATTTATGTATATCGAGATATCGAGCTACTGTACTAGTGCGGAATAAAATTTGTCCCATGGAAGAATTTACATTCTCAAGTACAGGAGGGACAATGTTGCTGTAAGGTAAGGCAGCGTAGAGCTGGCAGCGAAACGAGCGGCGAGTAAGTTTGCCTTCTCTGAAGAGTAAGCAATTGGTTTGTTACTGTCGATTAGCGTTGGAACCGAAGATGTTGAGGAGTTTTTAATATTTTTTACAAATGACCAAAAATTTGTACTGCCTTTGGGACACTGCAGAATTTTTTGCCGTAATTTTTGGTCATGTAAAAATTTGGTTGGGTTTGGGTTGGCTTTATAAGATCGGAAACTTACTTCTTTGATTCTGATAACTTCTTTACACTCAGAATTAACCCATGACTTTTCTTTAGGCTTGATGCTTTTGACTCTGTTAGGAATAAAAGCACGCTTTCCTTAGAAGAATCACATTTGTCATTATTTTAGCACTGCATCAATGTCACTATAGAGGAAGCATAGTGACCAGTTAAAGTTCCGGAAAAAAATATTCAGGCCGTCAAAGTTGGCTTTCTCGTATTGCCAAACGAAATAACGCAGATGTCCAATTCAGCTCACAGCTTTGTAAAACGATGGTCTGTTTTAAGAATTCTCCAACCCACATAACCGATACGCATAGCCTTCGTAAGACATCTCCTTGAATATGCTTCTCAAGTTTGGTTCCCAACCACCACATTTATATTTCCAGAATTGGAATCGTCAAAAAAGATACTTTCGCCCTACCTCCCTATCAAGATCTTCTAAAGCTAGGCATGCATTAGGCGTCAAGGCCGCAGTGGCTAATAAATTCTTCTACGTTACATACAAGTACGCGCACCAGGCGGCCAGCAAGCAGCGCCCACACCCATATAAAACTGACCGCTGAGTTCTGGCCGCGCGACCTGGCCGCCTATTGCGCGCCTAGCCAAAGACTCATTAATTAAAAGAAGAGTGGTAGCCGATATCGTTTTTATTCACTTTCTCAGGTTCCGTTGACTGCTTGGAATGCTTCTCCCACCAAAGTTTTCTATCACAATTTTATCAAATTCTTTTTCGGAACACAAGTAAATTTTGTCGTTTTTAAATCTGAGATACATTAGGCACCGTTAAGTACTGAAGCTCCTAACAGGCGTTTCACTTTTCAAATCACACTTTTTTCATCAATAAATTCATGAAAACCAATTTTTTTAACCTAAATGAGTCTACCACTTAAGAATACGTTAGGTTTACCAGAAACTTTAAGTAAGAGTTCGGTTCTCAGCTCTTTCGTTTATGAATTGAATTTTAATCAATTTGCGAAGAATCTTTCTGATATTTCGTATTTTTTGGAATTATTGTAATGCAATTGGAAATTGCAGCTATCTTAACAGTTTAAAATCTCTGAAAAGGTGGTTTTAGTCACCGGGAATCAAGGGGGTGTACAATTATGTGCATGATTAAGGTTAAGAGATTTGTGAATTTTTCACAGAACTTAAATTAGTTTCACTGCTATAAATCCCTCGAAAGATGTGCTGACAGATAAAATATTAAGTTGCAGACAGTGAAATAATAAGGGAAATTTATAAAAGCCCACCAGGATATTAAATAGATAATAGAAACGTATATAAAGGAGATCGACATACTTTCCACTTTTTTCCAGGAAAATTACTAGTTTTCAACAATCACCTACATTTTCGCTTTGATGTTTGCACAAAATTGCTTTCTTTTTGCATTGAAAATCTACCATTATTTATTTAATTTTCCAAACATTAATTTTAAGTGAAAATGATGAACACTATGGTCTTTCAATTCCTGTTTTTCTTCTGTCTCTTTTGAATCAACAATCTTCTGCAATTTTTTTCCTCCGAAGTTTATGTTCACCAACTTTCTTATCCTTGTTGTACAAAGAAGTTTCCAATGCTCAATCAGAATCCATCGTCATGCATTCGAAAACCTAATAATCCCCAAAGCTAAGTGATTGGATTCGATTAATAAAATTTACTTCATCCAGAAGAAGCTATAGATTGGCTTTGGATACGCATTGACCATTTCGATTGACATAATTTATTTACTTGACTTCTGTGCAATCAATAGATAAGCAGCAAACTATGTTGGCTTCGTAAGAATAATACATCCTCCGGTCACCTTAAACCTAAAAGCTATTTAAATAAATTTGATTCAAAAACACACCAATACCAAACGGTCCAAAAAAATACATCCACACTACTTCTTGTAGTGGTAATTTAAAACTTCCAGGGAAGAATTGGCATTTTGCAATAAATATCTACCTACCTGGCTTCACCACATGGATTTAGATAGAACTTCATCCATGAAACAGCAGCAAGCTAGCTCCGTTTGATTTCTCATACACCGGTGATTGGTGTCGTCGTAGATCTTCCTGGATTCCAACGATACAGCTTGACGCGCGTATCCCCGCTCGCAATTCCGGCTCTACTGGATTTTCAACTTCAAAAAAAAAAAAAAAAAACACATCAGCTTGTTCCTTTCGACGAAGACCCAAAGGGGTCCCCAATACCTCTAGAGCGCGCTAGGAATTGTGTGTGATTGGCTTCTCGCAGTTGGCCTGGTCAGCGCCAACATCCCCCCTATTGGCTTGGCTAATAATTTCTTAGTGGCTCATATATTTCGTTGGAAGAGCCTCCCTGTGTTGCAACACAGCCACCAGGAATTCTAATCTCATTTAGAGCACGAGTATCTTATTATAGCTCCAGATACTCCGCGCGACTTGCATTTGTTCGGTTGCTCCGCACAACCAAAGATTTAGATCACATGAACACTGCGCTGTAGCTACATATATTGCGCTGGCTGTGACGAAGCCAAGGAGGCTGGAAGAATATTCCTCCATGTCAGATCAAACACAGTTAGAGCCACTTATGTGCGGCACGGTAATTTATGTATCGGCCAGGCTATTTATCCCCGTGCTGCATGTGATGCGTGTGCATATCTGCTAGATCGCGCGCAGCTGATGGCGAATTATTGGGAATCACCGTTTTGGAGCACAAAATGCTGGAGCACATAACAACAACCACAACAACGACAATGGCAGCGATCGTCAATTAGAAACGCGCGATTCCATCCTATTCTGTACAGTCCAGAACTCCAGATACAAGTTGAAAGTTGAACGTTATTGCACACAGGTGGTGTGGCTAAGGCACATACCAACAAAGTAGTTGCATCCACACAAAATACCTAGCTGTATAAATGTATCTTATAAATGTAGAAGCTCAATTATTAAATTGATGTGTCAGATATGGGACGACAAAGAGTTTGTGTTCGTCGAAGAAGAAGAAGAGTGTTTGTCCCGGTTGTGTTGTACAACATGGAATCGGACGCAATGCGCACAGGAATTACTGTTAAGTATTTTGCACGGCATTTAATTAATGGACCTCATAAGCAAGACATTTAATTACGTACACCTTTTTTGTCCAAGAAATGGACCGCGCTGCGTCGGGATGGGATTCTTTATCTTCAGATTCTGTCCTGGACAAGACCCAAGATCGAGTTTTGTAAACCGTTTAAATGGTGGTATTTGGAAGCTAGTTTTTATGACTCAATCTTCTATTGAAATTCAGGACCGTTTGAAAATGAGTTGTTGTCTGTTTTGTTATGTTCCGATGATGATGAGGATGGATGGTGCGTTGCTGGTGGACTTCTTAATTAATGATTGTTTTCTCACATGCTGAAGTTAATTGTGCGATGAACTGGAATTAGATGAGCGATAATAGGAGTGCAATTATTTTTTTTTTTATTTATTGTGACTTATTTAATTAAAACGGGATTGCATTCTCCTGGATGGATGGCGGTTTGAAAAGGCATCTGTCATTTTAATCAGGAATTAATAAGAAGTGTCCTCATTTTGTGTTCTTTACTGTCGGCCACGAATGGCTCGTACAAGAATTGTGTGAAATCCATTAAGTGAAAAAAAATAATTGTCTTGATAGAAATCTACATACATTTAAGGTTCTGGTTAAGAATGCTGTATGGTGTAAATGCTGCTGCAATCGTGGTATTCGTCCTTCCTCAAAGGTGATCTAATATGTAAAATATACATGCTCTTCTTTGATTAATACAAAAGACCCTTCAACTTCAATATTGCCTATAAGGTCTTTTCTTCTATGTTGTATGAGCACCTACAGCCATTCATGAACAATCTGATAACTTCATATTACTGTGGTTTCAGGCCAGGAAAGTCCACCATCGACCAAATACATATTCAAATTACGGCAGATCTTGGAAAAAACCCGGAGCATTTCCAAGCCTAAAATGTTATGGTGGACTTGGAAAAAAAATTGGTTTGTTTGTTTTTGGAAAATATTAAATAAAGTTTTACTCTTAGAAAAAGTGGTAAGTGTGACACACTTTTTTGTAAATGTTGCTTTTATCATCATCAACAACCCCAATTAACAGTTTAACTTGTATAAGGTTCTAAACAAGCTATTTTCAGACTGCTATAGTAACATTAAAAGGCCTTAAAAAACAAGTTACTATGGTGCACATTACGCAAGCTATTTAACTGCTATAAGACATTTGTTAAAAGCAAATAGCTTTTCATGAAATTTTATTAGCTTGTCCGAGCAAGCCATTTTATTGCTTTGGATGTTATAAAAAGGCTTTACCCAAGCCATTTAAAAACAGCTTTTGTAAATATCATGAACAAAAAGTACTGGCTAGCCTATAATATTTTAATTTAAAGGGAAAAAATTGTTGGTACAAAAAAGCAGGGTTAGGATTTGCTTAACAAAAATATATTATATTTGTTTTGTTTTATTGTGTTCAGTTTTTATTGAATTATTTGTATTGCATATTTTATTTCTCCTCAGTCAGTTCCCGAAAACAGTTCTACTGCACACTGTAACTATTGAAATTTTATTTTTATTATAAAAGTGAAATTTTTTATTTACGTACTCTACCACAATACCAATTCGCAGTTGAGAAAATTAACATAAAACATCGACATAAAAAAAAAAAAAAAAAAAAAAAAAATAATACACGCTCGTTGAGAAATTAGAAAAAAACCCCTCGCGTGTGCTGTAAAAAAAAAATAATAGTGTTCACTCGCGTCGTAGGATGAATGAAAAAGATGCCCACTCGCCGCTGAAGAAGAAAAAAAAAAAATAAATAAAACGCATTCGCATAACAAATTATCCTCTATTCTGTCCCAAGACCTTTGTGCTTAACTGCCTCTTTCTTATCTACTGTAGGCATCGTATGACCATACAATGCTTGAGGTAAATAGATAAGGGCATCTGAATTTGTCTTATTGTGCTGAATGTTTGGATTGATTTTTTGTAAACAGGCTGTCTTATGGGCATAACACCTAAGACAGTTTGATTATTACAGAAGTTAATCTTAATTTTCACTGCGCAGTTCGACTTAATCAGAGTTGTGTTTTGTATGTAAGTATTTTTAAATGGTAAGTGATTTTTGTGTCGTGTATTCAAATGTTCGTGGTTTAAGAAAGAATTTCTTTCACGTGTACGTCTACACTGTTCAACACAGGCCAGCTGTTTTGGCATTAAGTGAAACTCAGGTTGGAGCAAATACTGATTTATCAGAATTTGCTCTACATGGGTATAGCTTGGTGCCATTACTCTTTTCTCATCATGGTCTCGTGGTCTATGTTAGGAATGATATTGCTTGCCAGAACCTTCCCCAATATGGGCAATGTTCCAACACGGACTTTAACTTCTTATGGCTCAAATTCACTGTCCGCAAGCATGTCATTCATTATTGTTTTATTTACAGGAGTCCAAATCTTGACAGTAATTCGACTTGTAACGAGTTTGATGCACTGTCTGATTCCATCTCGAAAATTGTTTCCCTTTGTCCTCGCACTGAAATCGTTATTGCGGGCGATTTCAATGTACACAATTCCAACTGGATCCGCTATTCTGGTCAGACAACACCCGAAGGAAGGTATGTCGAGCTCTTTGCCGGGTTACATCACCTTACCCAACTGATCGATGTGCCAACGCGTATACCGGATGTTGCTGGGCAAGCAGCCCATACTCTTGACTTGTTTCTTACTTCTCACCCTGATAAATATACCATTAGTGTAACTTCTCTATTTGGCACTTCAGACCATTGTATCATTTCAGCTAATTTCTCATCCCCCACCCATCCAGTTAAAGAAAAACTTCCCACCAGGACCGTTTGGCAATACTTTTTCCGAAACTTTAACTGGTCACTATGCTTCCTCGATAGTGACATTGATGCCAGTGCTGAAATGATCACAAATGTGATTCTTCTAGGGATGCGTGCTTTTATTCCTAACAGAGTAAAAAGCATCAAACCTAAAGAAAAGTCTTGGTTTAATTCTGAGTGTAAAGAAGCTATCAGGCTCAAAGAAGTAAGTTTCCGATCTTACAAAGCCAACCCTACAGAGGAAAATCGGAAAAAGCACAAACAAGCAAGGAACTCATGCAACTCCGTTATAGAAAGAACCAAATTTTTGCATGACCAAAAATTACGGCAAAAAATTCTGCAGTGTCCCAAAGGCAGTAAAAATTTTTGGTCATTTGTAAAAAATATAAAAAACTCCTCGACATCTTCGGTTCCAACGCTCATCGACAATAACAAACCAATTGTTTACTCTTCAGAGAAGGCAAACTTGCTCGCCGCCCATTTCGCTGCCAGCTCCACGCTGCCTCAAAGCAACGTTGCCCCTCCTGTACTTGAGAATGTAAATTTTTCCATGGGACACATTTTTTTCCGCACTCGTACAGTAGCAAGAGTTCTCAAAGATCTCGATATACACAAATCCGCTGGCCCGGATGGTATACCCCCGATTCTTCTGAAGAGGTGTTCTTCCACACTGGCAAAGCCACTGCGTAAGCTTTTCCATCGCTCCTACTCTTCTGGAATCTTTCCTAGAAGATGGAAAACAGCATTTGTCCAGCCTGTCCCTAAGAAAGGTGACCCATCCTCCCCCTCCTCCTACCGACCCATAGCACTGACATCCCTTCTTTCTAAGGTCATGGAAACACTGATTAACCGTCAGCTTAAGGAATATCTCGAAGATCGTAAGCTTCTCCATGACCGTCAGTATGGCTTCCGCAGCAACCGTTCCACTGGTGATCTGATGGCATATCTCACCGAACAGTGGAACAAATCTTTACATCGCTTTGGTGAAAGTAAGATTATTGCTCTTGATATCTCCAAGGCATTTGATAGAGTTTGGCATGAAGCTCTCTTATCGAAAATGCGTGCTTTTGGGATCGATAATACTCTTGTTCGTTGGATTAGAAGCTATCTTCTGGACCGTTCAATACAAGTTGTATTGGACGGATTCAAGTCTGATTCCCATAAAATAAATGCTGGTGTGCCCCAGGGCTCTGTTCTGTCTCCGACTCTTTTCCTCATTTTTATAAATGATCTTCTGTCTGTTACTTCTAATCCACTTAACTGTTTTGCTGACGACTCTACCCTCAGCTTTTCATATTCGTTCGATAATTCACGTCCTTCGCCTTCGGACGTACAATTGCAACGGTGCCGTATGTCAAGCTCATTAAACTCCGATTTATACAGCATTGTCAAATGGGGTAATAGAAATCGTGTGGAGTTTAATGCTTCGAAAACTCAATGCTGTCTTCTGTCGTTAAAGTTAAACATTCCCCCAATGCCATTGTCCATGAATGGCACTTACATCGAAGAAACCGAAAAGCTCTCAGTACTCGGTATATGTGTCAACGACGACCTCCGTTGGAACGACCATATATTTGAGATCGCTAAGAATGCTGCAAAGTGCTTAGGTATTCTGTATCGGTGTAAGAAGTACTTTTCCCCATCTGATCTGGCTACAATTTATAAAGCGTTTATACGCCCTAAACTCGAGTATAACTCCCACCTCTGGGCAGGTGCTTCGCAAACATCGCTTCCACTGCTTGATAGAATACAAAATCGAGCGTTAAGATTGATAGGTAATAGAACTGCCGCTGAAAGAATTGCCCCACTCGAACACCGACGCAATGTTTCATGTCTTTCCTTATTTTATCGTTTCTTTTACAAAAAATGTTCACTCGAAGTAGCCAGTTGCATTCCTCCCCTTAAAAGTTTCTCCCGTAATACTCGTCTCGCAAGGAATGCTCATCAGTTCACCCTTGAGCCTAATTTCGGACGTACCGTGAAATATAGGGATTCTTTTTTTAGCCGAACGACACGAATCTGGAATAGTTTACCCGGCGGGATTTTCCCTTGCCATTTTGATCTGCAAACATTCAAAACCAATGTTAATCGGCACCTCCTATCTCTCCCCTCCCTATCTTCGTAATGCCCGCGCAGTGTGTTCTACAATAAAAGGGAAACACATAATCCCTTGTGCGCGCGTTAATTATAAAAAAAAAAAAAAAAAAAAAAAAAACAAATATGAATTAAGTTTGTATAAGGACTTTACAGGCAAGCCTTACACAAGCTGTTTGCATTTTAATTTGCAGTAAAAGTCTTTGGATGGCCTTATACAATCCATTTTCAACACTTATCTGCAAGCCTTTTTTTAATTGTCAAAGTTTTAAATATGTGGCTTGTGAAATTATGCTTTATACAAGCTCTATACAAGCTATTTCTTACCAAATAAAAAAAAAATGGACCTTATACAAGCGAGATTGTTAGTTTGGACGTTTTCAATAACCCTGGTGGGACTTTTTTAAATCTCTCTAGTTATCTAACTTCAGCATCTTAATATTTTAACATCCTTTTTAGAGGAATTTCTAGCAACAAATTGAAGGCGTGTAAGTTCTGTGGAACATTCACAAATCTCTTACTCTTTAATCATACAGATAATTATAGATCCATTTTATTCCCGGCAACTAAAAGGACTTTTAGAAATTGTAAACAGTTAATAAAAGCTACCATTGTAGTACAATGCAAAAAATAGATCCAATTTTTCGAAAAATAATTAAAATTGAATTCATAAACAAAAGAGCTGAGCACCAAACTCTTATTTGGGGTTTCTTGTAAACCTTATGAATTCTTAAGTGTTAGACTTATTTAGGTTAAATAATATTTTTTTCATGCATTTACTGATGAAGATTTTTTAATTGGAAAAGCATTCGTGGGCACCTTAAGTACTTAATGATGTCTGGCAATTGTTGATGTGAAATAATTTTAAGTAACATATTTGAGCAGCACGTCCACACTTATCGTCAATGCGATGTTATTGCCTAGAAGACCGGTTGGATATGAGAACATCGTATTAGAGTTGATGCTGACAGCACGGGATGTACAGCGGTACAAACATAGCCATTACAGAAAAAGTGAAACGTCTCCCATGACTGGGTCATATAGGGCAGATAGAAATCAGTGCTCCGGTCTGGAAAATCTTCGATTCGAGGAAGACCCAGACTTAGGAGGCATTGGCTAGAACCGTTCTAACTGGAAAAGCTTGTTGGTAGAGGCCTAGTCTTTTAAACAGGTTTCTGCAGTTTCTGGTTAGTAAAATGTGTCTTCTGGGTTGAGATCCTCTGAGGCAGAAAATATTGATTGATGAGCTACTTGTCAGGAAAAAGTAGACAGTAGACTCTCGCAGTAATTGGGAACGGAATAATCGGAAATCATAATGCTAAAGAAAATGGTCCAAATTGTAATCTTCGAGATACTTCAGCTCTCATAATTTTGTTGCTAGTTTATAATTCTTCAATTAAATGAAGAAATTTCTGGAACAAAGCAAAAAGTTAGTAAATTTATAGTTTTTAGATAATTATCAATTCAACCAGCTTTCCAGTACATTTTCAACAGTCGGTTCTAGATTTTCAATTGCTGTATATCTCTAGATACCTGTTTAAATTGGAAGCCACAATTTTTCGTCAATATCCTTAAATTTGTATCATCAGGCTTCGAGTTATAGATTAAAATGCTTAATTCAAATAAATTTGGATGTTTTTAAGTTTTCTCCGGATTCAAGGACAAAGTTTTTTCGCGATCCCTGAGAACGTTGTAGGACACTGCTTTCTTGACAGCGATTTCAGAATTATTCTCTGGAGCATGGCATAAATGACAAAATCATTAATTCTCCTTTTTTAAGCTTCTGTTAATTCTTCTCAGAACTCAAAACTACTATAATTTATGGGCTGTATCAGCTCAGGTATAAATTATTAAATTCATCACAATGTCTTATAAAAACCATAAACATTCAATTGCATCGTCTTAAAACGAAGATAGAATCCTTTGAAGTAACCAAACCATAATTTATTAGATAAGGCAACCCATTAAGACCCCTTCAAACCACTTGTATTTTTTTTTCATATTTCATACCTTGACACAATTCTAATGATGCATTTCACAGAGAGAAGAGGGTCGCAATAAATCCCCAAGACATTCATTACCCATAAAGATTCAGAAGCACTACTCTGTGCGATTTTACAACCACGTCCAAACTGCAAAGCATTTGAAAAGAACCTTCCAGGACAAATCACACATCCATTCTTTTACCCAACTACCCGACAAACGAACATATAATTGATGGACTCTGATTATGACCCAAAGAACTGTGAAGAAACTGAATCCCAGCTTCACTTTAAGTCAGGCCAAACTGCTGCGCTGGTGGTCAAAAAAAAAAAAAAAAACCTCCACACACTAACTCTGACAAGGCTTAGCGAAAAAAACACTCAAAACACGCTTAGCTAATGTCATAAACTTGTTTAATGGTCTTCAGCAATTCTGCGCGCTCCTCCTGCCATCTGGTGGGCAGTTATAACTAAAATCTCTGCCAGGCATGTCAATATATCATCTTTCGATCACATTGAATGTGTGGGATGGGCATTGGGTAAGCTTGCGCCTGACATATCGTTTTTTTTCATTCGGAGGCGAGGATGTTCGCTTCGAGTAATAAGTTTTTCCAAGACGTAGGAATGAAAATTGAGAGATGAATTCTTTTGTATCCGTACGCGGTATGTGTAGGAACATTTACATTAACGTTGATCACTGTTGTAGTCGGCACGAGCATTATAGCTGTACATATCTCCAAGGGCAGGATGAGCTAATGATTAAATGAAGAAATGCCTGCCCAGACTTTGAGTAATGGCCCATCAGACACCGCAAGATGTGCGAGAAACGATGAGACGAGATATATGCGCTAACTAGTCATTACTTGTACTTTACATGGGAGTTGTGTTTTTCTAAGACAGGCTTTTTAGATGAGCCATTTAGAAAATTAAAATGTATGCCAAAAACTGGCCAGTCGGTGATTCTTGTGAAGGCTTTGAAGTATGAAGTTGAAGTCTTGGAAATGAGTTTCCAATTAGCTAGAAAATTGAACAAGTTTTTTGGTCATTGAGCCAAATTAACTTGGAAACAGATTTAGCTCTGCAGCATCAGTTGAAGTTGCATTGATAGAAAGAGAAAGAAATAAAGACTTTCTTATTAGATATGCCACTAGGAAACCACTTGGGACCTCTACTTTTCACCAGATTTTTTAATTATCTTCCAGCCACTCTTAAATTTGATTGGTTTTTAATTTTAGTCAAGGAGAAGAACTTGCAAAGGTAAAGATGCTTACTACAATCAAGAAGTAGAAATGTATTCTCATTTTAAGATTCAACTCTAACCACATTCTTTCTTTCTCCGAAGCTAATAGTTATGTTCCATCAAACGCCAGCAATCATTCACCAATTCAAACATCCATCATTCACACCACGAAAAAGTTCCATGTCCCCGTCTCATCATGAATTCTTCAACAAATTGCATGTGTCAAATGAAAACCACCGATAAATTTGCCTAACGGTAAGCCCCCATATATCCTCTGACATCCTGTCAGCCATCATCAATGTACATAAACCGATGCTGTCACATGTCCAAATTCAACCAATTTGCCCACTGGTCATTCTTGACACACGAATATAGTCTTTCATCTCTACAGAGCACAGAGAACGTGCCACAAGTTTATGGCCTCATTGTTCTTGCGCTATATCGTTTCATCCATATAATAGGCTCTCTCTCTCATTCACTTGATACATTCCTGTCAATTTGACGTTTGCATTTTTATGGTTGGCGGCCAGTATCCTTTGGTCACGATGGTTATTCTAATGACACACAATTAACTAACCTATTTTTAAGGCTCTGTTTACACTTTATGGTTTTCGAGTTAAGACTGAAACAAAAAAAAAACTTTCATTTTCTCTCTTTTTCTATTTGCAGACACTCAACACTGCTATTGAACCACCATCGACTAACGACGTCACGACTTTTTTCGCGCTCTTCCTGAGGATGCTGATTTTTTTCCATTATCGATGCCGCAGGCTATGCCATCATCCAAGCTACAACAGATAGCACGAGCGGACGACGGAACGACGGAACGACGGTGGCGGCAACTGCAATTAGCATTTTACCTATGATCCACCTGCATCGACACAACCCTTGGACATCATCTCAGAGCCTTAACTAAAAAAAAAAAACTTTATCGAACGCTGCACCAATGCATCACTGGCGTTATGCTAGAATGTTACCACATGCAATTATTTACCGCTCGGCCCTGATTCTGATGATTATCGCATCGAAATTAAACTGCCAACTGGCAATACCGACTCCGGGCGTCATCAATGTACCACCGCTAGCTGATTCGGTTAGAAAAGGGAACGGTGGAGGTGTTGGTGGTGCGACTGGTCGAGGAAGCACCAGGAACGTTGCTGAAGACATTGCCGATGAGCCAATGTCGGGGCAAATCATCAATTTGACTAGACAACATGATGGCGATGTTTTCCGAACCAATGGTAAGTATACTTTTTCGGAAGAGCCTACTATATAGCTTTTCTTAAGAGACGTCAGTCGGTCGCCGGCCGGCTATGATGGAGATGTTGCGTGTGTAGACCAAATTTGGAATCGTATCTTCTTGTTTTCTTTTATGGACTCACATATTGGGAAGGATGCACAATGGCGAGTGAACAAGTTGTATATCTACTGGTTTATGCGGATGATGGCAACTAAGACCAACGATGCGACGGGCAGGAAACATTTTGACAATCGTCTTTTGTTAGTTTATTCCACTGGGTAGACAGATATATGTTTTCTATTCTACAAAATATACCTTTGAGGCTTAGTTTTTGTAGACATGTCTTACAATGGTGCAAGTGTATTGGTGAATGTATATTTTTTTACTTTTGTTGCATGCATCCAAACGACGATGCAAAGAGTTCTTATTTTGGAAATAGAAAAACACCTTGAAGATCGAAGATGGAACACCCAAGATGGTGATGGTCTTACTGATTTCAAAAATAAGGTTTGTTTGCTCCAAGCTATGGATTCACGTTTTTTTACAAGAGGTCTTGAATTGACTGTTTTGTTTGATTCATTCCGAAATGATTGCTTTTGGAATTTTTCTTCAGAAACTACCTATTTGTACTTGTAATGAACTTATAAGTTCTGTGGTCACTGAGCCTTAACCAAGAAGCATAGTGAGCCAAATATCTATCTTAACTATCCATCTCCAGTTTTGCCAACATATACACTTTCCAAATAATCCGAATTATGTATATTAATTTGAAATTTTGCTGATGTTCCTCAAGGCTCTCTTTTAGAACCGCAACTTTTAAGATTTTTCATAAGAACAAAAGAGCTTTGGTTATTTTCAATTTTCTCAGAATCAAGAAAACATTTGGGTGCGTGGTTTTTAGTATTTGACTTAAAATTCATTAGGCTATTAAATATTAAAAGCAACAATTATACTTGATAATGTAAAATATTGAAAAATTGGTTTGAAATTCAGAAAATATTTTTCGTATCACTGTTTATAAGTTTTCTAAAAACGATTGGACATAACAACTTGATTAAAAAAAAAATGAGTCAGGGTAAGCATATCTTAATTTAAATAAGATATAACGTGATAATGTTAGTGTTGCCGTTTTTTCTTTCAATTAGTTTCTAGAAAAATAATAAATCCCTTCTAAATGAGAAAAAATGAAACGTCTTTTTTATAACAAACCTTAAAAGCAAAAAAAGGCTTTAAATTTTTTTCCGGCTTGTCAATAATCAGTTTTATTGTTGTAAATCTAATAAGCAATTTCAAGCCCTTGTGCAGTTTTTCTATTTCGTCTTTTCTAAAATCCATGTAATTCAGCCTAACCTAACCGAACAAATAATTCTTAAAGGAACGCTCGATTAAATGATATCTTTATTGGTACCAAATTCTTAAGAACTCTCTATAAACAGTTCCATGTCTAACAACAACACCGACGACAGCTCAATTATAGATTCCGCCTACATATGCCCCAACAGCTACAACACCTAATTCAGTCCTTCACATTCATGGTCATGTCTTTTCCGCCTTTCCAATTGACAATTGTATCTCTAGCCATGGTCTAATGTTGGATCGTCAAAGCCTCCCGGCATCGCGTGGCGGTGACTTTTCCCAATATCTTTTCAAACAAATAAAAATGAAAAGAAAATTCTACAAAATAACTTGTGTCCTCATCCACGCAATAAAAATCCAAACTACAAACCAATTTCACAGTTAGTATATGCAATTTCCTTTGCCATAAAAACAAAACGCCTTAATGCCTCGTTTAGATAACATTAAACAAACACGACAAATAAATCCCAACAAAACATGGTAAGCAACAAAACGGCATTAACCCACTACCAATATGAACTTCTTAGGCAACCATTCTCACCACTCCTTTACGGTCTGTCTTGCATCCACAAATTGTCTCCAACACACGGGACACACGGTCAACCTTTCTGTTCTTCAACTTCAAAGGCCACTCCTTGAGAGAGCACTCTAGGTTGATTCTATCTTCTCCTTTAGCACGGACAATTTTGCGTGCAATTTCCTTCGAAAAGAATTTAACACTTTTAACTCCTTCTTTTGTTTCATGTTCAAGAAATGTCAACGTGTAACATGGACACTTGCGTGGGGCTATCCAGTGGAACGGCAGGACTATTCGTGGCTGGCAACCATAAAACGGGTAAGCGTGCAGCGAAATGGAGGAAAAAAAACTATCTCAGCATTATTGTAATAAAATTTTCATTTTCTTGACAGATATGCAACACGACAAGAATAAGGATCCGCCGGGGATTTGCGATTGTCGATGTTTACCGTATTTGCAGACCTACCGAGAAGATTTGGAAATATGCGTTGACGACATACATGGTAAGATATAAACCTTAATAATTAAGTAATTTTTAAAGTGATCCACAAAAAAGGATCCAAAATGTACTATTAGTTGACTTCTAAAAGTAAATTGAAACTCAGAACAATAAATTTCCCGAAAAAAAAATGTTAAAAGTGCATAAAAAGAAAATTAAAAACATTATTTATTTCAAATAATCTTTACTGCAATGCTATGAATAATGATATATTTTTACAGTTTATTTGTATTTATTTCCTTGAAACTTCGACCTTCTACACAAAATTTAAATTTTGACAGTTTACCTGCTGAACATAATGCAATGCAGAGGATTCCCTTTTTCTTATTCTTGCTTTGTGGTGCGTCGTAAACATTAGGCGTTTTTCTTTTTAAGCTCAGAGCAGTGCACTGACCTGTCAAAAAAGATCTGTGTTTCTTCTTTGACTCGAAGCGCTCTAAGTGCTCAGCTTTTGTTTCTTTTTTCCATCGGAGCTAGCTCGGAGCGCGCTTTGTGAGCTCAGAATAAAATGACCGAGCACATGGAGTAAAAAGCTCTACGGGCCCAACTTCATATATTTTGCGTGTTGACAGGGTTGGATAATTTTAATTTAATTTATTTTTTGGATTTAAGGTGCAAAGTGGATCATATGACAGCTCAGTGCTCAAGTGTGTTTCTTAATTAAATCGGAGAGCTCTGATCATACTCTGCTTCGAGCGTAATCGACATGCTCAGGCTCCACTCTGTGCTCTGCTTAGGGCTAACTATAATGGTCGGAAGCTAGTGTCAAAACCAACCGAAAAATTTCAATCCGTTTGTCAAATGAGCACTTCTACTTCTACCCATAATGGATGGAATGCCTCAGAAGTATATGTCAAATTTTCTTCATTACAAACACCATCAAAAGTCAGCTGTCAAGTTTTCGTCCGTAAAATGCGCTCGCAAGCGCAGTATACGTCCGTAAGCAAGACTCATCGAAACTTGACGAAACGAAGCAATCCGCCATTTAGGGCACAAGATACGAATGATGACGAATCAACATTTGGCATTTGGAACAACAAATAGTTAACAATTGTCAACGAATAATAAAGGAACGCCCCATTGGCGTCCAAAAATTTTATGTTCTCTAGTTCGCGATTGGCGAATGATAGTGAAAGCGAAAGAGACAGTTATACTATATGCAAAATATTGCCGCCAGTTGCCTTTCTTGAGTTAAAAAAAACATTGTCGAAACTCAGATTTTGACAGAAGATAATATAGATAGATAGATTACTGTGCAATGGTACCATAATATACTTCGTGGATGGACTTATTACGGGGTGGCGTCACCTTGAATAGTTCTAATGTATCAAGAATTAGTAGGTAATGGCAAATGATTTTAAATGATATGATCTGCGAGAGCCCTGCCATGAACGCTCATGAGTTGATATAACCTAAGTATACTACCTTGTGGGACCGGACAGTGCAAAAATCACTCAGCTAGTGTATATGTCATGCTTCTACTCAATTTGCTCCTGTAAGCCGAATAAATAGTATATTCGCTTTTTATTATTGGATCGGATAGTGGGATTTATTACAAACGTGTCGTTGTAAGAATCACACAGCTAGCACCTCTAAATATCGGAATGCGTGAGAAGGCGTGAGTCAATGAGGTATACCGTACTACTACTCATTTCTCTCTTTCAGTCCCAATCATTTCCTTTATTCATTTTTTATTGATGGATCGGGTAGGTGAATTCAATACCTATCTGACAAGTCATTGTAAATGAAGCCAGGTTATGTATGGCCCAGAAGCTGTTTTTATATCAGTCACATGAACCAACTCATGGGATCCTTTGATTGCACTTGTTTTGCGACCAGGCCATCCTTTATAAGAACCACTGGTTCTTCATTTTGACGGTCCTTTCATTTGCATCTGTGTTGCAATTGATTCAGATAATGTCGAGACCACCGGCACCAGAAATCGTTCTTTAGATGACTTACGAGGTTTCAGCGAACATGTGGGGCTGAGGTGGATAATGAGGCATCCGGATCGATATCGCCAATGAGGTTCTCCGATGAGAAAATTGCCTGGAGTGAGAGCTCTAGGACTGTTTGGAGATGCGGACGCGGATATCAGCGATATTAGCCTGAAAAAATTACAACCAATTTGAAATTATGTAGCTTCAACAATATGGCCACTATCAAGTGTAAAAAATTGGAAGTTCTTAAATACCCTAAAGTTGGCCAAAGATTGAAGTTGAAACATGAAAAACTTCGGTTCATAGAACCAAATGTTAAAATATAATAAGTTATGTTAATTTTTTCATTTTCTATTTTTTTTTAGTGCCCCGTGGCTTAGTGGTTAGTGTGTTGGACTGCTAAGCGAATGAGCCTGAGTTCGAATCCCGCTCATAGCCTCTTTCTTTTTCGGGGTACTGCCTCTTGCGAGGAATTGACAAAACCTCCAAGAGTAGAATTTGTCTCGAAAAAGTGCATCTCATGTAGCCGTTCGGACTCGGCGGTAAATTGTAGGTCCCTTTCATTCTTGCAGATTAACAACGCACAAACAGGAATGCTTGAGAGTATAAGTCACTAGGCCTTGGCTTCTTAAGGAGCTGTCGCGCCAGTAAATTATTTAATTTTATTTCATTATTTTTCTGGGTTTTTTTTTAAATAATAGAGGCAAATGTCTTACTCCTTAAAGAATTATGGAATCAGTTCAACTCTTTGTACGCTTTAAATAAAACAATATAAACCAGATTATACGTCTTAATATAGTCATTCACATAACTAAAACTCAAAACGCCATCTGCATTGAATATAAGCATCAATACAAGTCCTAAAACGGTAAAACCAGATAGCGGCAAAATCGTCTTCAGAACTTTATTTGAAATTGAAGTCAAAGACATCAATGCGTTGTCGTCAGCATACTCATCATCGATGACCGTAGCGCCTGTGTAAGCGAAGAGTGTAAAACAACCTGGTTTATTGCCCATAGCTGCTGATAATAATATTCGCACTTGACAAACGTCTTCTGCAAAAAAAAACTCTACAACGATGGGACATAAAGAAGGCTATTTCCTTCTATGTGCCATCTGCCACCGGCTTGGGGTAATGAATTCACATGGGAATTCAAATGATCTCCAGTTTTATGGGAAAATTCTTGTCACATAAAATGTCATTTGAGATTATTTTCACCAACAAATGTAATAAAATTAGATTTAATCTTATTAGAATATCTCTTTTTACGATTGTATCGGGTATTACAAAAAAAAACAATTCAAACACATTTCAATTGAAAACTCAGTATATTTGAATTATCGAGTTCGTGGCTCAGCTCTTTTGTTTATAGAATGTTGCTTTTGATTATCAATTATTTTTTTCAAAGAAAGTTAATGAAAATCAGTTTTTCTTGCCCCAATTCGATGAAATATCATTAAATGGAAGTAGTTTTAATTACTTATCTGTAATTTGCCACCTCGTCTTCTTGGAAAAAAAACCATAGAATTGCACCATTGTATATGTTTCAGGCTATTCATCTGATGAAACTGGTCCAAAATGCTGTATTTGGTTAAATAATTAACCAAAATAAAGTTTAACTATTCCATTTATTTGGAATTGTTTTAAGCATTTTTGGAAAACAAGTATAAATTACAGTGTATAAACAATTCCAAACACAGAAAAAGATACAAGTTTTGATGCAGATTATGGTGTTGTATAGTTTTACGCAACTTTAGTTGTTCTTCACACATTTAAAATGAATTAATATCATTCCCAGTTTGTAAGGAATGCTTTTTATGGATGTTCCCATTTTTGATATTGTTTTTTTCATTAAACTGGATGTTTAAGGGGAAAATATAGCAATGAGTGTGTGTACTTAAAAGAATTATTTGAAAGAGACAAAGACATGCTTGAAAATATGATGATGGAGGATTTTTTATTCCAACACTGAAATACAAGCTCAACCATTTATGCTGTATTCAACTCCTTGTGGCATCTTAAATACAAATTCCTTAAATGAATCTTCTTTGTTGATACGAACCCAGTCAGGCTCTTTATGCAAATAATAGCTTTTCGAACTTGGTCCTTTATAGGTCATCAAGTCAGACCGAACCTGCTTTGCCTGTTTACAAAAAAAACTCCCACAAATTGAAAAGTCTTTAAAGAATATAAGCCGTATGGTCCCAAGTCATGAAAAGCTGCAAGAAACTCCTCCATTGAAGTTCAGGAAACTACCATTTGCAGCATAGTGAATCCAAATATTTTTAATTGATTAATCATGTCTCACATTACCACTACAAGTTCAAGTTTCTTAAGCACATATATTCAAAACGTATGAGCTTCACACCATCGTATCTCACTAATTATATGAATCATTGAATCCGCTGCGCAATCGCACATAGAAAAATCAAAGAAAATCCCTCAAAACAAACAGATCTCAGAGGCCAAGACCACAACCAACACACATGGACCGCTCAAGATATGAGGTCAAGTTTTCTACAATGCGAAGATGTTGAGTAACTTGTTTGGTTGATTGCAGAAGATACAAATTACAATAACCGTTCTGAATTTGGTTGCGCAAAGACAACAACAACAAACAACAGCCTCACAACTTTGTGTCTTCAATATTCGCGAATATCTTGTATCTTTTCCGTTTGTTTATATGCTCTTCGATCGTTTTATTACAAGGCTGTGATTCTTTGAATTGGTTCTCAACGGCAGGAAGGGGAGATCTCCAAAGATAACCGCATATAGATACCTACATGCATATCGTTTGCGGATTATGTCCATCCACCTCTTGATCATAACATTGGTAGAAATTTTATTTATAATTGAACAGATATGGCTAATGGTCCGAGTACAGATACCAATGGACAATCTTGGTGCGAGTTTCTTTTGAAGCACGCGTACTGGCTCTGTCCATAAAAATATCAATTACCAGCGCAGAACGAGCAAAGGCAATGCGCTTGACCACAAAACGATGGACTGCGCGATGTCGTTGTCGTATAGACTCTGCGCGACCATGACCATTGGGGTTATGGTACTCTAGCTAGAGTTGTGGTCAGCCAGCATGGAATATCTCTTTCTGTCTAGTGCAGTTCCATTTGGATTGAATTGTGTGACACTGTGTTTTGTTATGTACTTATCGCGCACCGATTTCAATTGCATCGCAGGGCCAGCTCCGCTTTTCCGCTCGAATGGAGCAGGGATTTTCAGAAAACTGAGCCAGGTCTTCTCTGATGTTCACTATTGTTTTGGATGGCGTTTGGAAAACAAAGTGCTTTCACCAGGTGGCATAACCGTCTATAGACGCAAAGAGAGAGAGAGACAATAAAACGATTTTCCAGGTATTTTCATTTGTGACAAATAAGAAATTAATAGCTATTCTCGAGTTGAGATTATTATGGTCAGCGCGCCACAGAGTGGTAGTTAAAGTGTCATTTTGTTTGCAACAACTACGAAGAACAAGTAAATTGCTGCCACGGATGATATGTTGTGTTGTGTTGGGTTGCTGTTGATGGTATAGAAGCGTTATTTCAACACGCCTTGATTGGCATACACAGTACTAGTATATAATAAGTTGATCTTATGGTGGACGAGTGAGTTGGGTGAATGATGGAATGCAGTGCTTGTCCTAAAGGATCAATTGAAATGTCAATTTGTTTTGCTAAGGACTACCATCTTTGGATGGAGCTATGCAGTGCTGGGATAATTTTTTATTGCGTTAGGAATTTTTCCACATGTCTAAGATCATTGTTGTGTTGTGAGAAAAATAAATCCCTTACACATGAATTCTCGGAGCTAAAGGAGCTTCGAGAGAATAATCGGTTCCGACAATTCGAAATCAATTTTGAATTTATTTAATCGAAGTGGAAAGGTTCACGTAATGACTAAATGTCAGGTCTAGAAACCTTTGATAAGTTATTAAAAAGATAACCTTACCAAAATAGTAAAAAAAACTTTTCGCATGGATATACACCTTAGAGCCATTACTTTTTTCCATTAAGGTATCTTTTATGTTTAGAATATTATTGCTTCCAGAGATTTCCCACATACAGGCAATGTTTCAACACCGACTTTAACTTCTTTTGGCTCAAATTCACTCTTGACAATAAATGGACTCCTAACGAGTTTGATGTGTGTCGGACTCCATTTCGAGAATTACTTCCCGTTGTCATCGCACTGAAATCGTTATTGCGGGCAATTTCAATGTATTCGGGTTAGACTTGAAAGAAAACTGATGTGCCAAATCGAAAATTCCTAGGAAGGCCGCCCATATTCTCAACTTCTTTCTTATTTTTCATTTTGATAAGTATACCATTAATGTTACTTCTCCATTTGGTACTTCAGACCATTGTGTCATTTCAGAAAATTTCTTGTCCTCCAATGATCCAGTTAAGAAAAACTTTGCTCCAGAACC
Source organism: Platycheirus rosarum (assembly GCA_963971375.1). NCBI lineage: Eukaryota > Metazoa > Arthropoda > Insecta > Diptera > Syrphidae > Platycheirus > Platycheirus rosarum. Next base: position 25,924,005 of record OZ020510.1, on the reverse strand, counting down.
GTTTGGCAACTGAAGCAGCCTGAATATTTTTTTCTGTAACATAAACTGTGCTTCCTCGATAGTAACATTGATTCCATTGCTGATATGTGATTGTTTTAGGGATGTGTGCTTTCATTCCTAACATCCTAATGGAGTACAAATAAGACAATGTCTTTTATAGTACCTTAAATCAGGACTTGAAAATTAATTACTTACATATAACAAAACAATGAGAAATAATAGTTAATTAATGCAAATTAATAAGTTGAGAAACATGGTCAAACCTTCCCAAGCTAAAAATGTAACGAATGATGTCTTTAAAAGCAAGAAGAAGTTTTCGAAGAGAATGGGAATAAAGCTTTGGATAAACTACTGCAGCATACTCAATGATTGGAATAAGCAATGATTTGATAATTCTCAATCTAATTTCGACTGGCGTAAGATTGGCAAACATATTTAGTCTTCGGAGCCCATCGTAGATACGACCAACAGAAAGGTTTACATGGTCATTGGCTGAAAGAAGACGATTTATTTTGAAACCAAGGCTTGTAACAGGAGCGGAAGGTTGGTCGCGTCAAATGTCTTCTGCTTAGAAATGGAGATTATTTGAGTTTTAGCAGGGTTGAGCGTTAAGCCATTAAACATTGTCCATTCCAGTATATCCTTTGAAAATCTTCATTCATTCTGCATGTTAAGTTAAAAGGTATAGAAATATACATTTGGACATAATCTGCATACAAATGCAACACAACATCCTTGCGTACTAGTGGTAGGTCATTGATTAACATACAGAATAAAATTGGACCCAAAATTAAACCCTGTGGTACCCCAGACATCAAATCAATCGAGTCAGAGGAGAACTTTTTGACTTCCGTGTTTCAAGTAGTCTTGAAAAAGACATATCGATCTTTCACTAAAACCAAAATATGAGTTAAGTTTGTACATAAGATAGCATGGTTAACTCGGTCAAATGCTTAAGTGGAATCCAACAAGCAGAGCAGTGTCAACATTCCCCGATCATATCTAATTCTAATATCATCTAAGACTTTAACCATTGCCGGAAGATGAATCTCCAGGACTAACTCCAAAAATTGTATTTTGCTACCACTTAAAACTGTACATTCCTCTCAAAAACTTGATTCACTTTAAAATTTGTATTACTGGACCCATTTCCAAGCTATTCAAAAAGATAGCGCCTATCATAAATCCCAGCTCACTAATGGTCTATTACACCATAATCAAAAAATTACTATTATAGCCCAGGTGATTACGCAGCAATTTAAACTAGTATCGCCTAAAGCCATGTCTTACCCACTGCTGTGTGTCTTGACTTCATGTTGGTGAATCCTTCTTACCCTTTACAGTACAAAAAAAAACAACTTTCCCGCACATAGTATTTTTTACGACCATTACTTTTATAGACGAAGCTTTATCGACATGCCAAGCCATATAACGAGAAGCTTGAATTTGAAAAGTGATCATAAAAAATTAAATGTAATATTATTACATCCAATCAGAAGTACTAAAAACGCGTTCATAAAAGTAATGCAAGTTTGTTTCGCCAAACAAGTGAGTTTTAAGGTGTTTTTTTTGGTGTTTGTGCGGGAACGTTTCTCCCATCAGAGGCATCTGCTTAGGTGGCCATTTGAGCGCGAGGGAAGATTTCTTTGACCCCATCACAGGGTAATTAAGAATCTTCTGATTCTAACAGCATTGGCAGGTTTTTTTAAGGAACATTGTCAGAGCTATAAAATGTTCGGAGCAACACGCATAGTTACGTAGGCTGTCTTTCATTTATTCCTTCTCAAAGTCGGTATGGACTTGTAAGTAAAAAGAAGTTTAATTGCAATTTTTATTATCTGGTTTCTTAAGTCGATGTTAAGACTTAAGTCTATCACAGCGGAAAACTCTTTACAAGGTTTAAAATCCACTGCTTTCAAGTCTTTGATTTTTCTCGTACATGTCATAATTAAGAAGGTGCTTCCATCAATCCTCGATTTAAGTAGGGACGCACTCGATGGACAAAAAGAAAATTGAAAACCTCGCAGCACAGCTTAGTTGCATAAGACCTCTTAAGCTATTGCCAACACGTTGGGAACATAAATCTTACAACGCAGGCTGTAAGCAAGCTCAACAAACTGCTATAATCGCAGATCTATCCACACCAGCTCCACTAACTCTGGCAAAAAGATACACTTTTGCTAAATAGATACACGACGACGTTGACGATAGACGCCGCATAACAATCTAGAAGCACGCCTTTCACATCCCCGTAACTTGATATCAATTAAGTCATAAAAATATTATATCACCGGCTTTTTTCATGGAAGCATTGTTTGCTAATTAAGCCGGGCTTCTTCCCAAGGACGCATCGTCAAAAAAAAATCATAAAACTTTTAACTTTCGCTTAAAAATATTTATGCAAAAGCCTTATCTCGCGATGGCGCGCATATTCATCAAAATGTATCTTTCATCATAACGCGCAGAGATACTATTTGTATCTAATCATTGTTCTGTCTGAAGATTGCATTCGCACGACAATAATCATAAAGATTCACCTGAGTTGTTGGATTGTGTGTCTGTCTGCCTGTGTGTTGATGGACATTTTTAAACAACATTTTTGTTGAATGTTGATTTTTTTTTTTTTATAAAAATTCTGTTTGATTTTTATTTGCAGAATGCACCTTGTCGCCGTTTGTCAGCGGATCGTCTTCGGAGAAAATTCCATTTGTTTTTTTGCCATTGCGGGGCCAAATCATTTATCCGAGCAGAGAAATCAGTTTTTCTGGTAAGTTTCACTGAATTGGTTACTTTTTTTTCTGCTTACTTAGATTTTATGAGAAGTATGATGAGTTAATAGAAACAATTTACTGATTTAATGTTTTTTTTGTTATTATTTACACTTTTAGATATACGAACACCAGTTTGTGCAGTGACTGGAGCACAATACCTGACCAAGACTGGTTGGGCTGATTTGAGAAATCCTATTGACACAGACTATCCATTTCGGATGTTCCGCGATGAGGGAAGAACTTTTTTGCAGGTAAGTTGTTGATTTGGTGGTGGTTGATGGATGATGCGGAGTGAAAGTTCGATGGAATACTAAGTATATGAATATGAAGATGTCATTATGGGAATTTTAACAAGGAATGAAGATGTTATGGACAAATTCAGGAATAATGGTTTTAAGTGGAAAGACCAGTCTTCTGATTGGGTGTCATATTTAAAAATGTATTTCTTCATCATCTGGTTATGAGGTTTTCATTTGAAGGATTAAAAGTTATTTTGGAAGAGAAACTGTGAGTCACATAATAATTTAATATATAACTAATATAAAGCTGACAAAAAAATAACTGCAGACGATTTAGTCCAATTTAAAAAACAGCACCATTTATTCTAGAAATTTCATCATAAAAGGCTTTTATGGCTTATTGGCTTCGTATGAATGTATATAAAGGGTGTTTTCTTAGACGTGTGGTTTTCAAGAAGATATAAAATGCATATAGTTTAACGTTATGGCCAAGAATCTAGCTTTAATATAAAGATAAGGGTTTGCATTATGTTCTTAAAATGATTTCGGGGAAGTGCCCGCCATGGCTGGCTCGAATAAATTCCAGCCGAGGCCCAATTTTCCCAATTTTGTGAAAATCGGGATCGGTGGCCATTTCGATTTGGACCCATTCACCGAACGTGTGACGCGCTTGATGAGCGTTCGGCTTCAATTCTTGAACGAGTTGGATTTTGTAAGCCTGCAAACCAAGATCCTTCCGCGCGCGATGGCGGATGGACTCATTTGGGTCTTCTTCGATACTCTGCTCCACCGAAACGACCCATTATTTTGGTAATAAATTTTGCAAACTTTGTTCAGGAGCAGTCTATTCATTATAAAATCGCAAACCAAACTGAGCATAAATCAAGTGACAGCTGTCAAAACGACAAGCTCCGAAAAAAGTATTGCCAGATTGAAAACCACACGTCTATTAAAATAAAAAAATATTTTTTTTTAGAAAATTCTTTATTTTTTTTAATTAGTTTTAAAGTTTTCTTTGAAAAACTAAGTATGCAATAAAATTTGAAAACTAAATGTCTATCGAAGAAAAAAAATTTTGAAAATCGTTCCACCAGTTTTTTTAAAAAGTGGTTTTTTTTGAAAAACTTTTCGAAAAAATATTTTATTTTTTTTTCTAGTATGTCATTATAAGGCAATCTGTAGTTTTCATCTGGGAAAATTATTTAAAAAAATTCAATCCACCCATTTTCATAATATTTCGAAAACCAAATTTTTTTTTTAACTTTTTTTTTAAAAATCGAAAAAAAAAAGTTTTTTGAAAATTTTTAAATGCAATATTAATTGAATTATTAATGACTTGAAAACCCGGTTATATGAGAGGTACCGTTATAGAACAAATTTTGAAAAATTTATTCTAACTGAAAGATGTATTATTGTAAAAAATTAGCACCCTGAAAGTTTTATCAAAATCGTTAGAGCCGTTTTCGAGAAAATCAAAAAATTAAAAATTGTATGGCAGGTACCGTTATTTTTCGACCTAGAGCAAAAATGAAAAACACCCCCGAGATACTACCTAATAAGTACTAAATACCAAGTTTGAAGCAAATCGGCCCATCCGTTTAGGCTGTAGAGCTGCGACAGACAGACAGACGGACGGAATTTCCGGACCCACTTTTTTCAACTCCTCATGTTTGATTGTTAGATTTTTTTTTGCACGAATGCATATCTTGCATTTTAGTACCTAAATCGCAAGTAAAAATTGAAAAAAAGTGATCGACAAAAAATGTCTGTCTGTTTGTATGTATAACGAGCTACAGCCTAAACGGCTTAAGAGATTATCTTCAAATTTGGTGTCATTCTTTTGGCATTCCCCAGAGGGGAAATTGAAATTTTATTATTAGGCCTAAAAATAACGGCACCTGCCATATGACCGTTTAGGTAAAGCTTATTTTTCTCAAAAACGGCTCCAACGATTTTGATGATTTTTTTGTTGGTATTGGCTATTATCTGATTAGAACCAAAAAAAAGTCTATTAACGGTACCTTTTATGTAACGGTTTTTTTTATTTTGGGCTTTCTCGGTAACGGCTCTTTGGAACTTTATATTTGAGAAGATCTAAGAAGCCAAATTAATTCTGCATATCAATTTTTTTAATAACTTTTTTTTCTAATGAAAATTAATTTTTGAATTTTTTTTTTCAAAAATCAATATTTTTAAAACTGATCAAAAAATTATTTTAAATTTTATAATTACATGAATATTAATAAACTCTAAAATACTGCATACCAAAATTTCAAAAAAAACTAAAAATAAAAAACAGGATTTTATCAAATCCGGTCGTACAATTTTCGAAATACATTTTTCATAAATTCTTTGTCATTTAAGATGTTTGATGACGTACTTCATTTTACTGAAAACCGTTATGTATTGTGGTTTTGATACTTTTTATTAGTTCAAACTGTGTTATTTTCAACGTAAATGTTACTTGTTTTTGTTAAAGATCTTGCTTTCCAATGTAACTAGGCACATAAGAGCAAGTACGTGCAACCCAGTCATGCCCATTTTTAATATCTAAGGATGAAGTGGATAAAGGCGTAAGCTGCGAAATAATAAATCTTAATCTCTCCACTTCCCAGATCATTACAGCGTATATTAAGTAGAAATTCTGGTAATCAAAGAGGTCCTATTTCACCTCAAGAAAAATGTGAAGAAAAGTGTATTTTTTAAAGCAGAAATATTGTGAATTAAGGAGGTCCTATCCACATCGGATATCCGCCAAAAAATTGCCCTCAAATCACCCGTTCTACTTCCAAAAACTCTATAACTGGTCTTAACTGTCAATCATATGTCTTGGAGATGGCAGAGCAGTTCGACATTCAATTTTATCAGGCGCTTGACATGAGAGATATTACGGGAAAAATCCGACGAACTCTTATCTAACAAAGTTAACATTGATATACCCTCGAGGTAAAGATAAATTTGTGGTTAAAAACGTATTTAGCTTGAACGCCAATATCCATGAATGCGACTTGCATGGAAGAAACCAAAAACCTCTCAGTTCTCGGAGTGTGCATTACAGAGGAACCTCTGGAATGCGGAAACATTGCAAAGAATGCTGCAAGAAGTATAGGTTTCCTTCGAAAATGCAAACCATTTTACACCCTGATCTATAAAGCGTATGTACGATATTCATCCAAAACGTCCTAAATATTTGAGCAGGTATTACCATTTAACCCACTTAAATTTCTTGAACAGATTTTCAAAAAGAGCTTTATAAATGACTAGCAGCCCGTGCTCGCGTTGCTTCGCAAAGTTTGTAGACGAATTTGTGTTTACTACAAATATTACCTATATATATGAAAACATTGCTCAATCGGGCTTACCCTATCCTTGGCCATAAATTCAACCAAGTTTATATATGCTTATGGTAGGTATACAGGATTCGATTCTGTTTCGCGGGAAACACTTTTAAAAGAAATAGACTTTTTTGATGTTTGTACATATTTTTATTGTTTTTTTTAATTCAAAGCCTCAGGATAGATAATGTTGGCAGTCCTATTATTTTCAGGAAGAAGAAGATACTGATTATTTTATGAGCCTGCTCTTGAAAGGGCGGCGTGAAACTGACCATGGGAAAAGAAATTTTGCTTAAAATCGACCTTCGACTCCAAATGATTGGCTCTGAGCCTTGCTAATTGTCATAATTCACAGCTTGACTAAATAAAAAAAATGTGTATCGTTCTCTGCATAGAAACAGAACATTAAAAAAGTGTGAACGTAAAGCATTCCCCATTTTCTATGGAGTGATGACCAGGGGTGGAATCGGCTAAGGTGATTATGATAATCACATTCATAAAAATTAAGTCTAAGTTAGGTGATGCCAGAATTTGTAATTTTTGTGGTAATCACTTTACGCAGACGGAAAATTTAATATGATCACATGTGACTATCAGAAATGTGACATCACATATCACATTAGCCGATTCCACCCCTGAATTTTTCGAATGTGACAATCACTTATCACAAATCACCTTAGCCGATTCCACCCCAGCTTACCCACAAAATTATTGAGATTTTTTATCACTCAAGTGAGTAAAAAAATAAATTAAAAGAAAAAGCAAAAAAGTCGCGATTGCAATTAAACTTAATTTCTGGATAAAATAAATTCAAAAAGCTGATATTTTAAAAACATATTTCTATTTATTTATCAACTTTAATAGATAAGTAAAAAATTATTTTATAGCTATCGTATTGATTTGATCAAACAATTTTTATCTTTGTAAAATAACAAAAAGGTGAAAAGATATAAGTGATTATGTAGAACCTATACAAAAAAATACTTATATTTATATTTTAAAAACAAATTATTCCAAACAAAATAGCCGTAAACAATCTTATAATAATAAAGAATATTAAAAAATTTGTTTCGAATAAATCAGTCGAGTACTTTCTGAGATCCTGCGTGACAAACAACACAACTGTTACGTCTTTATATAATAGTATAGATAGGAGGCCGTGCAATATAGAAATACTTACATCTCCTGTTCACTGTCGTAATCTTTCTTGTCTTCCATTACTTTATCGCAATTTCTATGAACAACGCTCAAGCGAATAGTTAGCTGCATTCCTTCCTTAAAACGACTCGACAGTAATACTCGCACTGCTAAGGAATACTCTAAAGTTCACCCTTGAACCAAACCTCGAACGTGTAGTCAAATACACGGGTTCTTTCTTCAGCCTTACAACACGAATGTGTCATGCTTTTTTGGTTTTGGTTTTTTCTACCATTTTGATATGGAGAACTTCAAAACTAATGTGCATGGACATCCACTCACTCGTACATTCGTCCTCATTTTAGAAATATAAACAGAATGATGAAGAATAACCATAATGGACATACTTAACCAAACTAAGTAAATGGCGTAAAGGCTAAGGGCCCAACCATAATACGCGAAAGAAATAGGAAGCTGGTGTCAAAACTGAACGAAAAGTTACTTTACGTTCTGTCAAATACATCTCAGTTGACCATAATAGCCTTAAGAAAATACAATCATTTTTCAGGAAGCAGAGGGAAGCTGGTGTCCAAACTGAACGAAATGTTCATTTTACATTTGTCAAATGAGGATAATAATAGCGATAATAGACCGAAAGGCACTGGAGTTTCTGTCAAATTAGCTTCACTAGAAACATCATCAGAAAACTAGCTGGAAAATGTTCTTCCATAAAAAGCGGTCGTGAGTACATTTTACGTTCGCTAGCAAAACTTATCGAAACTTGACGAAATGGAGAAATCCCTTATTACTTTCGAAATATATATATATTTCTTGTTCTCGCTGCTCAGTCACGGACTGGGTCGGCCGCACCATTCCGTTTATTATAGTTCAGCCTTAGCTTTAAAATGGTCAGAAACAAAAGAAAGCAAGTATCAGAAATGAACGAAACAGATTCCGTTCAGATCTGTTAAATGAACACATTGCTCATAATAGAAAGAAGCACGGAAGTATCTGTCAAATTCTCTTTGCAAACATTTAAAGAAGTCAACTGTCAGATTTTTGTCGGTAAAATGTAGAGGAAGCGCAGTTTTCCTATATAACAAAACTTACCGAAAACTTGACGAAATAGAGCAATTCATCATATACACAAGATATTAGATATGAATTTTTTTGTATTACAGACAGCTCTTACTGCTTTTTCTGTTTATTATAATTTTGTCGTAAGTGTTCATTAGAGCCAATATGTCAAGTTAGTGTGTTTGGGTCATTAACATATGCCATTTTGAAAGTAGATTCGATTTGACGTTCCTGGGGTTTTCCAAGATCTTAGAATATTTGGTCGATCTTGTAGGCAATATTGAGGAGACTGATAGCTCTGTTGTTTACGCAGTTCAGAGAGTCTCCTTGCAACCAAGTCCTGATGTTTTGTTCGGCAGCTACGCTATTGACTCCTGCGGCTTCATTGGTCCTTAGCTTAGATATATGTAGCTAGCTTTATTTCGTCCAGATCGGTTGGGCAGATTTGTTATTTTACTTCGCAAAGGTAGAATGGTTCATTCTGCTTTGACAGCGGAATTCGTTTCGTCGTTGCTGTTATACAGACTGCAGAAGTAGTTTTTTACATATTCTCATCATCGACTGCGATTCTACTAACGATGTTCCCTTGATCGTCTTCACAAGCTGCTAGCACAGCCTTGCATGCTTCCCTTTTAGGTCCATGTGCTTGCCGAAACTTGCCGTCAATTCAGGGATTTTGTTTTTGAAGCCATGTTAAAAAAACACAGCTCTTCAAAGGTGGCGTTCCTGATGGCATTTTGGCAATGTCAGCAATGGTTCTCAATACTTGATATACGCGGTAAAGGACTCCTTTGGAGGTTATTAAAGACTTGTTTATAGTTTCATCACTTTTTTAAAAATAAAACTAAGATAAAGATTTGCCCTAGCCATAAAAAATTCAATTAAGAGCCATCTGGATCTTCTCAATGAACTCAAATATTTGTCCAACTTTTCAGTGGCTTGGTGAATCGGATCTTCGTCAGAAAATGCAAGGTCGCCTTATAGTCGTCCACATTATGTGCAGGGACATGATGATCTCTAAAAATGCAACAAAAGGTAAATTAAAAGTCTTGAAGCATCAACAAAATAAAAACTTCACAACTTATCATTCCCAGAACTAGGAAATCCTCCAAAGAATGTATTCTCTCCATGTGTTGCATTTCGCGTCAACGGAAGTCCAGTAAAATATTCTCATAGTAAGTCAATAAATTTACATAAAATCTCCTCTCAAATCGTTTACTAACCCAACAGTTACATCATGTTTGTTTTTTTTTCTATTCAGATGTCTCCGAGGTACTCTTCCAATCAGAAGCGACATCAACCCTCGCCTCAACTTCAGATGGCATGAGCACCAAGGAGTACATTGTCATTGGTGTATGCAGCCTGCTGTTAGGACTGATATACGTCTCCTCTGTGTTTCTCTATTTGCACATGAAAAAACGCAAAACCCAGGCACAGGAGTTACGCAGCAGCCTCAACGATCTCTCCAACGAGATCAATTACCCGAAGAATGATCAGGTGACTTTCGGTGCTCCATTTCATCGCAATGGCAGTGTATATTCGGCTGGTAGTTTGAGCCCAGAACATCGACTCAATGGTGGCCATATGAAGGAAGAAATGGGCATTGTGAAGAACAACCCACTGTTGCAACATTTTCCCAATCTAAGCGACCATCATTCGGGTTTCACTAGTGACATTTCCAATTCGAATTCTGAATGTGAGGATGTCCATGATAAGATCAAGCAGGTGAGTGGGCATAAAAAAGGAGGGTAGTTGCCTGTGGAGGAGAGTCTCTGGAGTGCTTTTTTTTCTTGACTTTACAGATGCAAACGTCTGTACATGTCCATAGTAATGGAGCAGGTGGCAGTAATGGCAACGATACAGTAGATTCTGGGATAGATCCGTCAGCATCGCCGACGCAGGAAAATGAATGTATTCCAGAGGAAAATGTGTCCATTACAGAAGACATGATGAACGATGAGAAGATGGAGAACATGAAGGCGATTGTTAACGGGACAATAAGGAAGAAACTCTACTTCAATCCGGCTTATTTTGAACCACATTTGTTGCAAGTGAGTAACCATTCATCTTAATCTGGAACTGTTTTTATGTTGTTTCTTTTCGTTTAGTCTCCTCCTCCAGCTGCTATTGAATTCCTTACGAAAATCCGTGAAGTTATAGCAATAGCCAAGTACAAAATGGCTACGAAACGATATCAACCCTCACTTATCATGATTCCCGAGGAACTTCCACTCAAAACGCCTTCTCAAACTGGTTCTTCCCAGATCCTCTACAGTGGCACTTATGGATCATCAACAGAGTGTCAAGGATGTGCAAGCAATCGGTGTAGTGGTCATGTCAAAAACTGTGGCGACAAGCGTAACAGTATCGAAAAATGGCTTGAAACGGTCCCACACAGTGACAATGAAGAATCAAAGCGAACAAGCCCGAGTGATCGTTCGAAGAATCGTAAAACAAGTCCACCAAAAGTGCTGAGTGCACCAAAGCAGAAACCTCCTCCTCCGCCTGTTTTAGTTAATGGCACACCAAAGATTATTTCTCACTCTCTCAAGCCAAATGTCAACACCGTTGCGATAAGTGTAAATTCAGGATCACCCCCAGTGTCACCGACATCACCCTCCGCAACCATCACCATCACTAAGAAGAAGAACGATAATTTATATGCCTTCGCTGAAACTGGAGGCGAGATCTACAACAATCCCAAGTTCAGTCTTCATGATTCTCCCTCTCCGTCTCAGAAGAGCCGAACTTCTACAAACCGATCTAAGACTCCTACCAAACATGGACAACTACCCGATCCCTATGCAAAGCCAAGTGATCGAAAGCACTACGAGATGCTGAGGAATATGAAGAGGATGCCAGACATGGTCTATGAAGCTCTAGCTAAAGATTACTCTAAAGGGAGCTTTTCAAAGACGAATGGTTACAGTTTGGACATTCCGACACCTGATTACGACAGTACCATGGAGAAGAAGATTAAAGACATTTATAACACGACGCAGAGTACAGCTCCTTCGGTTCCAACACCTGATTACAGTACATTGAGCAAGAAATCCCTGCGACAATGCCAACCAGATTCACCGGTCTATCGGCGGAGATCACCTCAGTATCTGATTGTCGACTATGAGACTGACAGTCTTGAACGACTAGACACGAAAAGAAAGTCATCAAATTCATCTTCATCGCCATCATCGGACGTCAGCTCACAGCTGAGTCCGAGTCTCAGTACAGCCCTTCCTCTTGAAGAAGAAGTCGAGATCAGACACACAATCTACGACAAGATCGATGGGTTTCGCAAAGATGGTGATTCCAACATCAAGAAGAAGGTAGCCAAGCCTATTGCAGCACCTTCACAGAAGGAAATCGCCGCCCGCATTAAATACGACACGCCCTTTCGTGGGAGCATGACCATCGAGGTGGAACACGAACCGCAGAGTGATCTAGAGCTGTCCACCGACAGTGATCAGTTCGAACCGGACACATTGGATCGCAAGATGAAAAAGCACAGCTTCTGTGATGTCAATGCCTGGTCAGAGCATTTGAACAAATCCCGCAATTTCGTGAATTCTCTCGATGGCAAGGTCAGCTACTCCTCTCTGGAAAACATGACAACCCTAACTGATATGGACTCCAGTGAGCATCGATCCAATCACTATGTCCTTCGATCGAGTAATTCCTTCCGCGCAAGTGCAGAAACACCGAAAATTCTCACCGAAACTCCAAAAACCCCAACTCCCGACGAGGGTCCTAAGAAGAGCACCCTCGAAGCTCGGCCATCATTTGGGAGTCTTCGAGAGATCTACCAATCCAAGGTTATCGGTTCGACCAATAATCGACCAAAGCTCACAAATATCAGTTTCACAGATCAAGGTCGAATTCTGACACTCGAAGCGAAACATTGTCGCCGCCAGCGAGTTATTCCTCTAGAAAACCAATGTGCCATGCCACCAGATATTATTCCTGATGGCACAAAGAACAACGACCAACCACCGGACTCCTACGAGGAAATTCAGTCAAAAAACCCCAAGGGTTGGAACACCAATAATTTCAGTGGACCAAAGAAGCCACCACTAGCACCATCAACAAAATACGCAAACGAAGATGACAGTTACAATGAGGACGATGCCGATCAGGATGATGAGCAGGAATCGACGAGCAATCATAGTGAGTCCACAGAAGTTACTCGTGTTTCAGATACCCAGGCAAATAACTCGGAGGCAGATGACTTCAAGTCGTCTGGGATAAAGAAATCAACAGGTGGTGTCACTATGAGCCAAAGGAAGAAGAAGAGCAAACTGAATCAGGAACAAGAATACAGTGCCATGTATGAGTCCAAGCTGAACGGTGTCCGGACAGACTATAGTCTAAACAAGTATTTGAATCGAAAGAAGTCTAACGCCAATGAGGATGACGAGGAGAACTATCGAACAGAAGATAATTATATGAATCGAAAGAAGTCCAATGTGGATGAAGAAGACGAAGAGAACGACCGCATGGATGACCCAAACAAAGTTGAGATCCTTTCTATTAGTTCGTTGTCTAGCAGACTCTCAGATCGCACCAAAGAGATGTATAGAAACGCTGGTGTTCCCGTGGGAATTGCCTATCCCCAGCGAAATGGCACCAATGTGCAAACAGTCTACCGTTGTGAGATGCCTCCCCTCTCGAATGGAATGCAGATCGCCATGGGCCTGAAAGACCGTGCCAAAAAGACCAAGGACCTGAAGAATGCTTGGAAGAAATTCGTCAGCATGGCCGCATCGAAGTTCAGTCCCAACAGCAGTCTCTCTCAGATTGACAAAACATCAGCGTTTTTAGAATCTGCCGATAAGGATGATGGCATCTCTTCCCTGATCGATGACCACACGAAGGTGGGCAGTGTGAAGAGCAGTGCTTCGGCGCCACAAAGCTATACGAACTACTACGAACAACGCTATGGCCACAAACTCACAGACATGGACAGCGGATACATGAGTGCGGACTCCAGCGATGTCTACAACAGACGCTTCTATGATCGGTACAATTTTAAGATGATGACTGGAAGGGATCGCATCATAAGAGTTGATACCATTGAGGATAATTCAGACACACATAGCAGTAATGGACATGGACATGTCGGGACAAGAGACAGCAATAGGACATTGGAAAGGAAAAATGACGATGAAGAGAATGAGAAAGACGACGATGAAGATTCCAATCGGACGCTAACGAGAAGCATTGGAAGACATTCTTCAAGAAAAATGGTTCCGATCAGTGTTGACTCTTCGGACGAAGATGAGCGATCCCGCAGTCGGGCGTCTTATATATCCCAAACAGAGACGGAGGAAGAAGGGGAAGCTTATGCCGATGACATGTGTGAATCTGGAGCAGAGAGTGTGGAAACGCATTCGGTTTTGTATAAAAATATAAGAAAGGCTTAAGTTTTCCTTTTTCTAAAGTTCTTACATCAGCTCTTTCGTTTATGAAGCTTTTATCAGTAAAATGAAATAGAATGGAATTTATTTATTTCTCTTGCATTGCCAAATTGACAAAGCAAATTGTATATAAAACTACATTTTGTAAATATTTAAGAATTTGCATTTAAGGAAATATATTCTTTTTAGTTAAAAAAAAAACAATAACTTCTAAGTGTGCAATATTTATACATAGAAAATGTAAAGAAATCCGTCCAAATCATTTGGTGCAATCAATAAATTAGTGAGTAAGATATTAGTTTTAAAATTAAATTTAAAAAAAAAACGAAAATGTGATATTTTTCCGTTGTTTCGGCCGGAAGTGCAATCTTAGTTAGTAAGCCAAATGGGTAAGCATAGGGTCATTTACAGTAATGTATGACTACTAATACACTGCCCTGGTGCAATATATATATTTTTTATTTAATTTAATATATTTTTTATATTTAGTAATTAGAAAATTTTATTTTTAGCTCAAATTCAGCTAAGACATCCAAATAATGAATAAATTTATGAACACAGAATGTTATAAATAGCAATTAATATATAAAAATATAATTTATGTATTTTTATAAATTGTGTTAAGAAAAACTATTTTTTTAATGTGTTCTTAAATAAAAATAATTAAATATGGTGCAATTAAAATTCCAAGAGGAACTACATCAATGGTGCAATAAAGTTTTAGAAAGTTAAAACTGTATTAATGTTTTTATTTATAAAATAAAACTAATTTTATTATTTATAAAATATTGTAAGCTTTAGAAAATAATTATTTTAAATAAATTTAAAACAATATTTTTTTTTTATATAAAACAAAAAAAAATTGTTTTTATTAAGAAGAAGTCATTAATCACAAACGATTCTTAAAACAAACAATTCTAGTCCGTGATATTCTAGAATCTAGAGGATTCGGCTTCTATTGCGCACACAAATCAAAAGAAATATCCGAACAAAATCTGAGATTTCGAAATGGAATAAACAAACATAGTCAGTAAAAGTACATTTAACATTCGTGTGGTGCGGCTTTAGAAAGATTTCTTGTCACAAACACTTTATTTGAAGTGGGCTCATAAGTAAGCCGACATGTTTTTTTTTATAAGAACAGCAGTGGTCAACAGGAGGATCGTTAGGAGCCATAGGAGGCTCTGAGATTGCAGGGGTTAGTGCAAAAAAAATTGAATTATAAAGCGTAGGGCAGTCAACAGAACACGGAATAAAACGGATATCGGCTACCACTCTTTGTTCTTCTGGGGTTTTCAGATTGACAAGTTGGAGACGATATAATTGATAGGGAGGTAGGCAACGGAAGGCCACGGAAGGCCACGAAGCGAAAGGTGAGGAAACATTTTTGGATGCTTTGAATTCTGGAAATATGAACGGGTGGTATGTGGCAAATAGAAAACCTATCGTGGTCTAAATCATATAAGATTGGAATCACTTACTGGTGATATGGTTTTGAGAAACTAAGTATCGTCAGTGTTGTCAAATCTGAAAATGCCGAAAAAGCAAAAAGTTAGTACTGGATGATCACGGCAGCCAACCTTTTTTTTTGTCTTTCCTGCTGTCAAAATGCACATGCAAAAACCAGACGCCATAGAGGACAGCCATCTTTAATTAAGGCAAAGTATGTATATTTACAAAAGAAATACAATAAGAATAATTTAACACGTTAAAATAATACAGAAAGAAAGAAGAAAATAAACTAAATGTAAGTTAAAATGAATTAGAGGAATACTTGTAAACTAAACAGAATTTATTACTTTATACATATATAGGAAATAAAAGTCATTTGTAATACAACATTCCTAAAGGAATTGTTAATCATTTGGCTACATTTCGTTGGGAAATAATAGTCAGCATAAAATGAGATATAATGCTTTATGACCAATTCAATGTCATTAATGGTAAGAATGAAAAAGAGAGGGTCTAAGTGACTTCCTTGAGAGACCCCGGAAGCAGTGAGAATTGGACTAAAAAGTGTATATCTGAAGCGGACTTTTTAGGAACGATTTATGAGGTAAGAAGATATATATTTCAACGAGATTAGTCCAAAGCCAAATGCATCAAGTTTGAAGAGTATAACACTATGTGAATTTTTATCAAAGGTTTAACTAAAATCAAATTCCATTCCATAGCTTCTATAGCTTGATCAACTTATTTTCATATCGATTGTAATTGTAGTGAGACGGAAAAAAGGGCCGATTAAAAAATTTAATCAGAAATTAAAATAAGCTTCATATAGTTGAAAGGAATAATCGCTAAAGGATTGTCGCTAAGCGAAAGGGGGTAAGAATATTCATCATTTTTTTTTTGTAGTTGATAAAACGGAAAAATATCTTGGGATCGTCAGTGAGATTAGCTTGAGTTTCAACTAAATATTTCAACTAGATATCGATGGCAAGGGGTATTATAAAGTTCTGAAAATTGCATATAAGTTCCGAGATAATTAGAATAATCGTTAGGAAATCGAGAACGGAGAAAACATTCCCACAACCAGTGGCGGCGCAAGACCTGAACTTAACGTGGGCAAGATACATTTAGCGAGGCCCTCTGATGGTGCAAGAAGAAGGGAATATAAAATAAAAAATCACTTAATTAAGCAGTTTTTTTTTATTTATTTAGAAACAAACCTAAATTTGTTCTCATATTTCTTTGGAACAGTGAACAAAAATGAATAAATAAAAGAAAAAAATTAAAGAAACAGAAATTTTCTACTTTTGGGTTTACTGAACTCCTTAATTATTGGTTCTAATTTATTTTAGATGATCAGTTTCAATTTTGAAAAGCTCCTTTCAGCAGAAGCAGTACTTACAGGTATTGTTAACAAAATTCTAATGACAATGTAAACATTTGGGTAAATTTCTTTCAAATTGTTCTCTATGATATATTGGAACAGATATTTCGCGTTTTTAATAGAGTTGGGTAAATTTGGGATCATATTTTGTAACTTCTCATACAACTCATAAGGTTGGAAGTCACTGCTCTCACCTTCTTGCAGAACGATGTGTAAATCCTCTCAGTTTTTTTTAATATTTGCTCTTTTGGAATTTTTTTTAACTTGTTTAAGTCATATTTGCAAAAATGTTGATTTTTGTAGATTGATAGCTGCCTTGATAATTAAACATCCTTTTCTTTTTGGCTACTCTTTTATTTTTAAAATCTTTTGGCAAATCATAACTGCTGTTCTCAATAAATTGACGAGCATCAGACAAGCATTTTTCGAATCCTGTTTGTCGATATTCTTTGATCCAGTCACAAAATGTACGCAAATGTTCAAGAGTAATGCTCAAATGGACTTGTATAGATTACCATAATTATAAATAAAGGCTTCATAGTAAGCTTTAATTTATCTCTTATTATTTTCCAGCATTTGCTGGAACTTGAAAATAGCAAACAAATCTTCTGAATAAAACCAAAAACTGTTTTCGCTGCGTCTACCAACAACAGATTCCAGCTATGACAACCGCAAAGTGTGAAAACGCCCTGGGATTTATATTTAATATTCGAGTTTTAACTCCCCTTTTTATGCCTACCATATTTGCACCATTGTCGTATCTTTGGCCGCAACTATTCTGAATATCTAAGTCATTTTTTCTAGTTCTCCTAGTATAGCATTAGTCAAATATTCTCCAGTCGTTTCACTGACAACAAGAAATCCAATAAAGTTTTCTTCTATAGTTCCAGTAGATGTATAACAATATCTTATGATAACCAACATTTGTTCAACTCTACTACAGTATCTAGTGCAGTCGAGTAAAAAAGAATAATATTTTGCTTCTTTTATCCTACCAATAATAATGATGTGCAAGTTGTTTATTATTAATGCGATTTATGTGTTCCTGTAACGTAAGATCAACTCTTGGATTTTCCATACTTTTTCAAATTTATTTTCGGTTTTTCGGCTGTGAGGCGCGAGGCCCTTTGCACCGCGCGGCCGTGGGCGTTGGCCCACACCGCGATACTGATTTATTGCTACGAATTCCACAACGAGATTGGCCGAGAGGTTAGCGATCCAGATCCAGACTATTGATGCCAACAGACCCGAGTTCGATTCCGACATGAGGTAAGTACTTTTATTTAATAAAAAAAATATAACTAATAAATAATCAATAAAAATAATAATTCACAAATCTATTAAGGAATTCAAAAACTACAAATTATTTTTTTATTTTTCACCTATGTACATATATATGTACGTCTTACAGAAGTATATGGCGACATCGTTTTTATGTTTAATATACGTCAATGTTCTATCTGACGACCAAATTATGAACATAACACATGATGTCTTTGTTAAATCTAAAGCTCGCTAAGAATGGTCGTGCAAGGCTGCGAGTTGCGCTCACAAAAAAATTCTACGAATTCACGTGTGTCGAATCTAAAACAATAATTACCGCAAAGCCCTCCTCCGTCCAAATCACCTTGTGCTTAACCGTTCCTTTCCTACCCACTATCTATGATTTATGGTAATTTGTAAGATGTTTGTAGTGTAGAGATAAGCGACATGTGATTTTTTGTCTCATTGTATTATAAATATGTTTGAACAAATTTTTGTATGCAAGCTGTCTTATTCTGATCTGACCTGTTTTGTCCAATGCAGACTGATTAACCGTGTGCAGTTCAACTCTTCAAGAACGCATGACCACTCCCGCATGCAAGTAAGATGTGCATGAGTGCCACTTGTTTTCAAGAAACCTAAAAATATTTGGTTGGATTCGTCCGCTTAAAAGATTTCCTTGTAATTCTCATTTCGCAAGGAATGTCCATCAATTTTACCATCGAACCTATAATTTCGGACGTATTGTTAAGTATAGGGACTCATTCATTAGCCGCACTACACGAATGTGCTTTACCCGGATGTCGATGTAACTCAGGCGACATTGTGATTTAGACCGAATTTGAACTATAATGTTGTTCATACTTCACAGATCACCTCGCTGATCAACACCGTTTTCCATCCCTTAAAGAAGAGATAGAAAGAAGTAGGACAGATAAAAGAGCGCTTACGCATTGATTGAAGAACGCCTTTTCAGAACAAGGATTCCAGTATTGCTGCGGAAGAACGTTCATAGAAATGCGAAGAAATGTCGTCTGCAACAACAAACAAACAAAAAATAATCAAAATCGACAAACTGGTTATTCAATGTTTATTGTTCCTAATATCTTATGGCTTACACTGCTAAAATCTTTGCTACCTGTTCGGGATTCTTTGAGAAAATGGTTT
Source organism: Platycheirus rosarum (assembly GCA_963971375.1). Lineage (NCBI taxonomy): Eukaryota > Metazoa > Arthropoda > Insecta > Diptera > Syrphidae > Platycheirus > Platycheirus rosarum. Next base: position 25,904,769 of record OZ020510.1, on the reverse strand, counting down.
CGGGATTTTCGAAACCATTTGCTGGATCATGGACACGCTCATGAATTTGCTTATAAATCGCAACAATCACATTAAACGCTCTCTTCTGGACAGTGGCTCGATGATTGCTGGACAAAAGCAACTGGATCTGGGGCAACAGAAGAATATCTGGCATTTCCAAGAAGGCGTCCATTTTACTCATGAAAATCTTCAAAAGATTCGCCTCAATCTTAGCTTGATTGTTCTGCAGAATCGTGTATATGGGGCCTAGGTTAAGATTGGCAACAAGGGATGAGGCCTGCTCGGAAGTGAGCGTGTCCAGTTGAGCTTCGGATTGAGCTTGCAAACGCTCAACTCTCTCATCCATGTACTCATAGACGGCCAGAGTGCTTTGCATGTGATATAGACAGTTTAGGAGGTACACAGCCATGTCAACTGTTGGAAGATGAGAAGCTGATTCCTGCACCGATTGTAGCAGAGGATCGATGACACAGGTGACGATCTTGGTGATGTCTGATTGACGGCCATCGACCATGGTTGCGACTGAGAGAATTTCTTTCAGAATGCTTAGAAGTCGTCCCATGGATGAAGGTGGAACTAAGTCTCTCTGTGGGGGTTCCAGGCCCATGACATGCGAGGCTGGACGCTGGAGAATTGTCTTGACTTGGCTGGACAGCGAATTAAGGTAGATTTGTTCGCTAAATTTCTGCAGATCTGAGATGCACTGCTCCAGAGCTCCTCCTTTAACAACCTGGAAAAGAAATCTTTGTGAAAACTGGGACTGGGAGAAGGACTTCCTTCACCTGGTTGATGATGTTTTGATAGAATCGCAGTAGGTTGGACAAAGCAAAGAGAATAATTGTGTCCTTTTCGGAATTCAAAATCGTCTCTACGCGGACCTTCAGAGGATGACAGACTCCATCGGCGATATGAGCCAAAGCCGTCTGGATCTGGTCAGATAAATCTAAAAAGAAATGCGTTCCTGATAAGGGATTGACTTACTATTCCAACTGACCATTCTTGTCGCATTTTTTGACCAAAATCAAAAGATTCTCCTTTTCACTGGGGATAGCCTGATGAAGCCAGGCAAACATGTCACCAATATAGCGCTTAGGGTCGTGAGCGTGCATCTCAATGGGTTTCGGATTGCCGCCAGGGCCGCCCACAGTTAAAGCATCGATAAACATCCTTACCAGCACAGCTCGACGTGAAATGGCGTACTCATCAATGACATACCTACAACCCAATAAGAAGACAATCTGAAAACCGAAACAATGAGGATGGAGCTGGAAACTTACTTAAACAAGACTGGACGATCCTGCAGACGATTCATAGCTTCAACGACCAATCCTCCAATTTCATTGTTGTTCAAGTTTCTGCAGTGATTCTGTGTCCAGCGATATAGACGCTCCAAAGCTCCTTCCTGATGCAATGTCATCTCCTCCATAATGTCCAGAGCAGCTGTTTGATAGCCACATTGCATGAGAACTCTACAATCAGAATGAATTGCCTGCACTCGATCGAGAACTTTGAAGAAATCACCAACAATTGGTGCATCTCTGGTGGTTCCGTACAACATTTGATGTTCGGGAACACTCAATTGGAATCGGCCGAGGAATGCCTCGGCTATTTGTTGATGAATCTGCAGTTTGCTTCTCTCATCTTGAAGGGAGTTCGTCTGAGTTATCAAATCGTGAGTTAGAGCTTTGGAACTCTCTAGATCTTCTTTCATGGTTCGCACTGAGTTGGCCATTGTATCGATTTCAGAGCAAACGGCATCAAGGGAGAGTTTAACTTCCCGGAATGCATTTAGGAAGTTCTGATTAATGCCGACACTGCGTTTTTCGATTTGACTACGAAGATTACGTCGGTTTGAAAGGGTATTGTCGGTGAAGAAGGTGGATAAGTCTGAGAGGGCTTCTAAAGTGTCCTGTAGAAGAATTTTGTTTTTTGTTAGAAATGGTTCTTTATTTGGGAATTTCTTACTTTGTCAGTGTCCAAACGGGTTTCCAGAATCTTATTTACTCGTTTTTGAATACGATCTTCTTCTGCGGCTGATAATTCACTCATTTTTTCTTAAGAATTATCCAAAAGTTTGGATGTTAAATTTAAAAATTAAAATTTTTAGAAAAACAAAATTGTAGGACGTCAACAATAAATGACAGCGGATTTTCAAAATTTGGGTTGCTATCAACTTGCTGAAATAGATCATATGAAAACCAAATGAGTGCATTCTGTGATAATAAAAATTAAAAGCAATAAATAATATCAAATATATTGTAGTTATAACGTGTTCGTAAATATGTATTTACAAAAGGTTTTCAAATTCTGAAGTTTGCTACACAACTTGTCCTTAACTTTCATCTGTACCACTAAAGTTATATATCTAAGTAAACGCTTTATCAAATATTTTTTTTTATTTTTATGTTGGGATAGGAAGATGGCTGCAGTGTTAAATGTAAGGATGTCTATCATGGTTTAAATTCAAGGTGAACTATGGTCTGACGACAAATCTGAGCAAACAAAAAATAACGATAATGTACGACTTGATTCAGATTTAATGGCCATCAAAGTTTAAAACTGCCAAAATTAAACAATATTTCCTGACAATTGGTACTCCAATTTAAAATAAAAATCCGAAATTTTCTTGATATCGACAAGAAAACCCTTCTTTTTTCTTTTTATTTTGGCCGAATACAACTAAATGGTAATAAGATAGAAAAACAATCAAATAATACATTATTAAAATTCTGCGTTATTTGTGAAACCTATCTTTCCGTTGGCGAAATCATTTATTTTTTAAATAATAAAAATAATTTAATATAAAAAAAATTACTTTCGCTGAACTCTGCCTACCATTATAACTTAATTTACTTATTAATACCCAATTGAATCGCTGAACAATGCCCCACACATTTTGACATTTGCTTCCATTACTCTCATCGAGTATTGTTTTGTTTTCACTAATGCATCTAAACTTTTTAATTTATTTAATTAAATTAGTTTAATAATTGATAAACAAACCAACAAATAAAATTTCAAAATGAGCAACTCTGCCCTTGCAAGTCTAACAGCTCAATATACAGATTCTGAAAACGAGGACGACAATCGTGACGATGGAAGTTCAGATTCCCAGAATTCTACATCATCCCAAGTTGTAAGTGGAATAACAATATCAATCAATATTAATTTCAACTAATTGTTTTTCAATCTACAGCAAATTGCCCCTCCTAAAGCACCGTCTCCAGTTGCAGCCCCAGAAAAAGTCAACAAACGACCTAAATCACTCCGCTTGGTCAGTTACCAGGACGATACAATCATATCCGACGATGAGGAAACTGAAAGTGAAGAAGAACAACACACAACAGCGGCCGACAAAAGTGCGGAAGAGAAGAAAACTGTCCCAGCTAATGAAATGGTGAAAATGGATGTCGACAGCGAAGATCTCGCTCAAGTTAAGTCGCCACAAAAAGACGCTAAAGTCGATAAGTACGCCCAGTATGGGTTTTCATTGCCTCCAGAGCCTAAAGGAAAACCAACTGCAGAATTGCTGGAGAAGATAAGACACCTGTACGACAAAATGGAAACCAGTAGCATGGATATGAATCGCATAATTCAGGAGCGAAAAGATTTTCGAAATCCTAGCATTTACGAGAAACTCATTTCGTTCTGCGATATCAATGAATTTGGGACTAACTATCCGCCAGAAATGTACGATCCTTTGCAATGGGGTCCGGAGAGTTTCTACGAAGAGTTGGCCAAAGCTCAGAAGGCTGAAATGGCGAAGCGACAGAAGGAGAAGAAGGATATGGATAAGATTGAACAGGCGACAGCTGCAGCGAGAAAAGTCGAGGAAGAAGCTAAAAAGAGGTAAGTTCTATAAAGGGTGTGAGTTGTGTTTCGAAGATGATTCTATTTGGAACTTTCTGTTTGTTTAGAAAATCTAAATGGGATCAGCCAGCGCCGGTGAAGACAGCACCTCCCGCCTTGACGACGACTGTAACAGGAACGAAAGGAACCGTCATCTCTGCGTTTGGATCACTTCCAAAGAAAGCTAACGTATAGGCTAAGAATAATAAAAACAACTTTCGTAAAATGTAGTTTTTTTGGGATTTTGTTTGTTCCTTAAAAACTCAGCGTTGCAACGTTCCAATAGACCTGGGAGAAGATAGGAAACACACGGAGGGCACCTAAAAAAGAATCAACTGTGAAACTAATGCCCATAAAAAAGTTGTTCTACAGAACGAGTATAGAGCATCTCATATCGTGAAAAAGTATAGAGAGGTGTGAGACGAGGTAAGTGGGCCAGATAATTTAAAGGAGATTGTGAAAGATGCTGCATGAAGAGGGAACGATGAGTGTTTTGTATAGTGTTTGCCTAGTTCTTCTCGATCGGACTTTATTCCTCAATTGCGTATTTATCCCAAAGAAATTGAAATAAGCAAATTAGGAAGTGATTAGGATAATTGGTATGGGATAGGATAGGATAGGAAGGAGGGTATGCCTTGGTCGGGATAAGGTAAAGTATGGGAAAGGAATCAGAAGGTATGAGAAAGAAGGGATCGGGCTAAGAAAGGATATCAGGGAGGAAAGGAAAAGCGGACAATGGATGAAGCAGTGGGATGAGTAAGGTAGAGTAATAGAGAAAGGGATGAAGTGGAAGAAGAGGGGAGAGGAATGGGAATCGTGAAAGGAAAGCGGAGAAGATTGGTTACGCTGTGAGGTAGCTAGATAGAACGGACTTGAGACTGGCCAAAGGAAAGATGAACAGAACGAGTGGGCCTTGGGTGGATAGGGGGAGATGGTGGGTAAGGTTAAGCTCGCCGGTTATATGGGGCGGATCTTGCCCCCTACGAATGAATCTCACCTATTTCAAAAATACATAAATCGTGCCTAGTTTCCGCCACCAATTAAAGCAGGACCACACCCGGGATACACTTCGGGTGTCGTTGCAGGGGGACCTGTTCCCACCCGCCTGGAATCCATCGGTCCAAGAATATTATGGATTCCCAAATCTCGGTGATCCTGATTTTGTACCTCTTTCTTAAAAGCTCACCTTACCGCACCCCCTTTGAATTTGCTCTAAGTCACCATAAGGTGTTTTTCAATCAATCGAAAAATAAAAAGACTGATCAGTTCTGACTCGAATTTGGCGAGACTTTCTCAAAATCTTTTTATTTATTTTTAAATTGTACTTTGGTGACAAAAAGAAAGTATAACCATCATAAAATTGGCCTTTAGACACCTCAAGTAAAATATACATTTTAAACAAAACAAAAAAAACTATAATTGATTCGTTAACGCAATCCACACAAACAAATGCGACCCAAAACATGAATAAAGATCGAGTTGAAAAATACAAAAAAAAATTAATATATGAGAGTTTAAAGTAATAAGAAAATTCCAAATTATCGCATAGTAGACCCCCCAAGTACCACAACCTGATAATTACTGGGGCGGGAATATCTTGTCCGTCTTGCCTATTTTTCTTTGATGGTGTACCTAAGGGGAGGGGCCAAAATACGTCAACAGGTCTTGAGCCGCTGGGGAGCCATTATTCTTAAGACAAGATCTTAAATTAAATATTCTCTTCGATTTTCGTCGAACACATAATAATAGGCTTCGTAAGAATATCGATAAATACACTTAATTTTACACAATAAAAAATCTCGCCAACAAAGATAATACAAACATTGAAAAAGGAAAACCTTATAATATAAAAAAACACAAGAAAATGCTTGGTACTGGCAATGCTCTTTGTCCAACTTGATGTTTGATCCTTAAGAAGTATCTTTGCGACTAGAGGAATTGTATACCCCTTTTGATCAAAGTAGGTTGATATCGCCTGCGAAATTCCTTTTCCCTTTTTTTTTGACTTAAAGTCTTTGGACCACCATGCAAATGTTGACTTTTGTTATAAAATATATGTAATAAAATATATATAATATGGATATATGTATAGGGTGAATTCCACCTTAAAGTTTTTTTTCTCGTTTTTCTTTTCAATAAATCCTCTATAGACTAGATGCTTGGTATCCCCCCGTTACTTGGGAACCCGGTGGTTCACGGGTTTTTGCTTTTCCCCGGAGGGTTTCCTGTACCCGATCAGTCCTCTGTTGCTCACTTACCCCCTTTTTTTTTGCCGACTGCTACTGAAAAGGTTTTTTCGAAAAACAGAAAAAAAATATACATCTTTCCAGTATTTCCAGTCTTCTACATTGCTGTGTTAAAAAAATATCTCAATTCTTTTGTGAAACAGAAATTATGTAACAGCAATGCGTACGTTCACGAACGTAACTTTTGGGTAGGTTACCTTGCTTGTGTTTGGGTTTTTTGTGAACGAACAAATCGAAACAGATAGGTTAACTCTCAAAATTCGAAGCAAAAGAGAAACACAGTCAGCTGTTCATCAACTGTTTACGTGTTGAGAAAAGTATCCAGCAAATTTTAGGATACCTTTGGATTTTCTCTCTGTTTCCATATGTTCTTCAATCAGCTGGAAAACAGCTTTTTTTAAGCATGCTAATTACAACAAAAGCAAGGTAACCTATCCGAAAGTTACGTTCGTGAACGTACCCAATGTCAGTGTTATACATTGTATGGTGCAACTTCCTCGTATTCCTGACAATCTTAACGTTTTATGTTATCTACAGTGTTTTTCTTGTATTTTAATTTGAAAATGAAAGCTTCTCTCATCTGACATATATATGTGTATGTATATTGGATATGGTGATTTCAAAGACAAATCCATATTTTACTATCCGATTTACTTCGAGTGCGGATAATGGCACAATAAAATAAGCTTCTGCCCAGCGCCTGAGTATACACTACGCGCGCAAATTGGCATACTTCTTTATTATAAAGTATTATAACTTCTCCCTTAATGTATTACACGCAGGAATAGATATGTACTTCAATCTTGATTTTACCTTATTTTTGGCAAACAAATCCACAAAATTAAAAATATAAAATAAATAGAAAAATTTACTCTGTTTTTTTTTTTGAAAAAAAATTGCTAAGCTATGAACACTTCCTCAATATTTCAACGCATCTCTCTACGAACACACCCATTTCGCGCCTTAACCACCACCAACTTCACTCCATACTGTCAAAATTGTTTAAAAAATTCTTCAAAAAGAAAAAAAAACTCCTCCTTCAACGGTTGGCTGCACTGCATACCTCAAAGCAACATGTCGTACTCGAATAGCTGAGTTTTGCTGTGGATTTTTTTTTAATTTCTCTCAATTTGATGTGTTGTACTTTTTCTAACAATAATTTCCGAAGTTTATATAGTTTTTCTTTGTTTTCGAATACTAAATTCCATAATTTATCAGTTTTTCCATTAATATCGCATCCGCTTTCTGAATTATTTCGTCTCAAAAAAAAAGTAACGCGAAACTGAAAAAAAAAGAAATCTTCGTTCTTCTGCTGCTGCTGCTGCAGTCCGGTTGTGTGTCCGTCTGTTGGACCTGTGGAATGGTATTTAATTGAATTTCCGAACAAACAATAAAAAAATTAAACAAATAATCAACTATTTAACGCTGAATCCTATCGTTTGAGTGCGAAAAATCTGTGTGAATCCAGCGAACCCAGAAGAACAGCATCTCATCTCTGGTGATCTGTGAATCTGCAAATCTGTGTTGTGGAACGAAGACATTAACCAATTTCATTAGAACCCCACTATAATGATTCTTGATGAGACATACTCTGCCGCCTCTATTGTCTCCTCAACGCCTTCGTCATCTTTGCTTGCATCTCTGATGATTCTAGAGCTTCCATAGATTTTATTTTGTTTTTTTAATAAAAAAAGTGTTTACTTTTACAACAAAGCAACCTCTGCAAGTTAGTTTTATTAAAAGTTAATCCCCTCGAGCAACCCTTTCAGTTGTTAAAATTAATTTCCCCTCGGGAGGTTCTCCGCAATCGTGTTTCCCAGTTCTCGTCCCCCATTCGCATTCATCGCGTTCTTTGCCATTTTCTCGTTTCAATTACTTTGACTTTGAGATACACAGTGAGAGAATCACCGAGAGAAGCACCGAGAGATACGAGGAATACGTCGCCTGTGATCAGCGTAGGTACCGAACCGCACTGACACCAGGGCGCGGAGCTGCAAGAGGAGACACCTCCTCCTCTACTCGAACTCACAATCGCCCTGCAGTAATCCCCTGTTTTATATTCAATTTTTTTTTCTCCGGTGAATATTCGCGCGTCGCGCGTGTCTTTGTTGTCTCCGTGCTGTTGTGCCTGCAGTGGAAGCCAAGGAAGGAACTACCTCGAGAAAAATCCACTAACTTCTTGGCATCGCGGTCGTCGTTGTCTTCATCGTCTTCAAAATGGCGGACTCCTACTATCAGGTAAGTGAAAAATGTAAATTCTTCTTGGTTCTCAGGTAAGTCATCTAGGCAGGTACCACCTGTTCCCATGGAGAGGCGAATGCCACACGGTAGTCGGCTACTAATGGCTCCATCGCTCCGTGCACTGGCCAGTGGGAATATCTTCTTTCTGCGGCCGGAATTTCTATTGTTTTGGGGGTTTTTTGTATCTTCTGCTTCTCTCTCCCTCGCTGCCGGTCGTGCTTCCTGTTTTTTTTTTGTCATTTTTGTTATTTGGCGCTAGCTGCACCGAAATGCAGCTTCGACAGCCGAGAGCTCCAACATTTTCTGACGCAAGCGCTTCTGGCCAAATTGGCGCTGTGTGGTGTGTACACGTTTATTGTTATTGTTCACATACTTTATGTCTTCTATTTTGGTTGGTTTGTTTGTTTTTCGTTGGTTTTCCCAGCCGGGGAGCTGAGAGTATTGGTTTCATCAATGAAATTGAAATTCGCGTCGCTTGGCTACCGGGCAGGCTACCGGTGTTGTTGGGCTGCCGGTTGGTGAATTTTCATAACTTTTTCACGCAGCGTGTCTTCTTGGTGTTTTTTTTTGTTTGTGGTTGTTTTTTTGTGTTGATTTTGGGGGCCCGGCAGCGAGGCATGGTCTGTGGCGGAATGGCCAGGCGCAGTTATGCCTTTTGTCCTTTGTTTCGTTCCACCTTTGGCATAGGTAAAGGTTGGTAAACAGTCATGATAGGTATTCGGTGGAGGGATATGAGTCATTGGGAAGGAATGTCGGTGGGTTGTGTGTTTGGTCGTAGGTGGAAGAGGATATCGTCCTTTGTTTGATGTTTTTTTTTTGTTTTGTTTCGAATGAAAATAGAGATGTCTTTTGTTTGGGGATCTATTATCTAATGGAATTTTTTGAAACTTTTGTGAGCCTACAGTATTAGGTTTCTGGTGAACAATGTAGGGCTCATCCACGACGACAAAGAGTGGATTAAGAATGAGATGTTTCGTCATCAAATTCTTTTTAGTTGCCCTGGAGAGGACTTAGCCCTTTGCTAGCCTTCTTAAGTGAGAAGTAGTAATTAAGCTAGTTTGTTCTCTGTACTAACAGCGGAGCCTGACAACCTTATGTCTGTTTAACGTGACGTTTAGTCCAAGACTTTTCGGTGTCTGTCCGGTACAATGTACCTAATTGGTTTTTGACCTTGTTTCCCGCTTATCCCATCTTCGTCGCTTCCGTTACTGCTTCTACTGGCAACAAGCTCTGTTTCCTAAATTATGTCAACTTTCCTGGCACATGCGACCTTTATAAAATAATTCATTTGATATTAGCAGGAGAGTTCTGCATTGTTCTTTGAAGTATGATGAAGAAGAAGCTTGACAAAGCATCAGAACCATCAGAACCTACTAGAAGTCTGTCGAGGCTCTTAAAATCCAGAAAAACTTAGCTGCTGCTGTACAAGACTATGGTCTTACCAATACTCACATACGGATCCGAGACTTGAGTGCTTTCAAAAAAGCTCTCTGTTCTCTTATCCGCGTTCGAGAGAAAGTCTTACGAAGAATTGTCTCTTTGAATGGCGCAGTTTCCTTCGGGCAAAGTATCCTTAGGTTCCATTTACCGAGCATGCTTTCTTGCCAACATTACAAGCGATGGACCATTGATGGCTCATCAGATGGTTGCGTTCTATACGATGGCGATGTTCAGTTGCGATCGTAAGCTAGGCCTTCAGCTATAGCGCCTGAACTGGAACTTATTTAAGATAAAAGTGAAGAGTTTTTCAATTAGCATGGGTAGATTCTGGCGGCTTGTGATGCCAAAATACCATGGCAAGTTACACGATTAAACAGCACGTCCAATTGATAAAACTTAATCATCTAAATGAGTGTTCGTTTGTGCAAACATTGCGCTCATTTTACAGTAGACGTGGGGGCTCTTCACAGTCGACTCTTCAACGTTCGGTGACAAAATTGGAGAGAACTAGTTTGGTAATTGATCAGCCAATATTCGTACGTTAAATATAATACAAGATCGGCCTAGAACATCACCAGGGTCGTGATATTGTACAGCGGATCTAGATGCAGTCGATTCCTAGACCTATTCAAGAACTCGGCCTTTCGCAGATTTCATCTTTGCATCGGAACTTTGGCTTACACCCATACAAGATCCAATTGAACCAGGGGCTTGAAAGTGGAGTGCGTTTGCGGGTGATTTTATTGTCCTTGTCGAGGGTCAGTCTCGTTCTGTCTTAGAGAACAGGGCACGGAGGTCTGGAGCGGTATTCGCAATTGGGATGTGAATGTTGAAGTCGAACTGGCAATGGAAAAAACTGTGATGATGTTCGTTACGGGTATATTATCAAGCAACCGCAAGTTGGCAACTCCAACATAAAATATTACAGTTAGATAAAGGATACCGTTTATCGTCCATGTTGTATGTTTGTGCAACCTTTGGTTCACCGTCGTGGTATGATACTGTCGAATCCGTGGCAAAAAGAAACAAGATTCTTTGCTCTCAGAGAATCTTGCTTCTCGGATCATTACCAGTATTTCGAACAGTTTCCACTGAGGCAATGCAGGTACTCGCCGGTTCTCCCCATCTTAATTTGGTATCAATTCCCAAAGGTAATGACTTCAAGTTGAAAAAGGGACAGTAATTATCAGAATGTAACGCCTTTGTATGGTTAAATAAATCGGAAAGAAAAAAGTTGCTAGAATGTTGTGTCATCTATAGATGGCAAGAGAGGTAGTGTAGGATCTCAGTGGAAAGAACAACTTTGGAGTTCCTTCCCGACGTAAACATTAAGTGTGATAGGAACATATAACTTTATTCAGGTTACGTTTTAATTGGACATGGCTTAATGAATGCATGTTTGCATGCACGGAGCTTGTCTGAGTCTCCTGCCTGTTCGTGTGGTAATATCAGCGAGAGCGGGTAACATGTGCTACTCCAGTGTCCGCTTTAGGCATATTTAAGGAATCTCCTTTCTATGTGCGTGGTACGGATTGGGAACACATGAGTGTTCAGTAGAGTCCTTTTAACGAGGGACACGGCTGAGAGTTGCACAAAACTCGCCAATGTTTCGGAGCTACCACTAAAAGCTATCTTATAGCGCCACGAGATACAGGAGCCCCTGGACTAAATCCGGTCTTCTGGTCTGTGAGGTAAGACCTCTGGTTTTTTTATTGGCGTGACAGCTCCTTAAGGAGCCAAGGCCTAGTGACTTATACTCTCAACCATTTATGTGTGTGTGTTGTTAATCTGCAAGATTGGAAGGGACCTACAGTTTCCGCCGAGTCCGAACGGCTACATGAGATGCACTTTTTCGAGACAAATTTAATTTTAGAGATTTTGTCAGTTTCTCGCAACAGGGAGTACCCCAGAAAAAAAGTTAGCTATGAACTTTACTGGTAGGTGTTACACACTAAACCTATTCATCATTATCACATCAAAGTTAGGCCGACGGCATCATTGGTCAAAACTTTTTCGAAAACGACGTTTGTGAGGCGGTCTCCATCAATGTCGAGCGCTACAGAACGATGATTTCCAATTTCTTATAGGCCAAATTGAACAATATGGAACTAAACGACATGTGGTTCCAGCAGGACGGGTTCGAATCCCGCTCATAGCCACCTTCTTTTCCGGGGTACTGCCTCTTACGAGGAACTGACAAAACCTCCAAGAGTAAAAAAGTGCATCTCATGTAGCTGTTCGGACTCTTCCATTCTTGCAGATTAACAACACACACATACAGGAATGGTTGAGAGTATAAGTCACTAGGCCTTGGCTCCTTAAGGAGCTTGTTATTCGATCACGCTTTGTTATTCCTGCTGTTGTGCGAAGCATCTTCATTTTAAATGGCGTCAATTTGCTGTCGTACGTCTTTTGCATTGTCCAACAAGGTGAAGCTATTGATTAAAGAACCAAGATATTTGAATTTTCACACTTGGGAAGAAGAATTCCATTCAAATAAATACCCGGAGTAGGCTTGCGTGGATCAGTAACTGGGAAACATGGGTATTGAATGTTTGCGTGTTATGCTGTATTCATTTCCCGTGCCCATTGCAAGGATGTAGGATCATCACTTGTGATGGCTTCATCGTCAGAGTAATTGATTCGATTTCAGGTCGATCACCCTACCTTCCAGCACCTTTGGACTTTCAAAACTCTAGTAAAAAGCAAAGGACTCAAGACACTTTCCTGGTGAACACCAACTTTGATTGAAAACTCTGCGATGACTCCTTACTTTTGTTTTGGCCTCATCGTACAGGTCCCAGTCTGTTGGCAGGAAGATTTCCGAAACCACTTTGCCAAAGGGCAAATCTATATCAGATTTCGTCAGTCTACGGAATACTTTGTCAAATCAACCAACTGAAATGCAGATCTCATGAGGAATCTCGATATTTTTTTTCCATTTGGATTTTTATACTGTATACGAAATATATACCTTGCCTTAGCTACAGCCCAGGGAGGACCTGGGCCTCAACTTACAAGTTTCTCCAACTAGCTAGGTCCTAAGCTAGTTGCCTCCAGTTTTGCACGTTAAGTCGATCGAGGTACTCTTCCACTTGTGTGCGCCACATGAGTTTCGGTCTTCCTCTATTGCACCGTGCTTCCATGGTGGAATCGAAGATTTTCCAGGCCGGAGCACTGATGATCATTCGCTCTATATGACATCTGAGACGTTGAACTTTATCTCTTTTGGATAGATCTGTGGCTGTTTTATTTCCTCCTGGTTTATGCATACGGGATACAAAATCAACGGAATAACAAATCAAAGTCCATGCGTCTGCACCATAGAGCAGGACTGGGATGATGAGATTCTTATAAAGGGACAATTTAACTGCGCGAGAAATTGCTTTGCTACTCTACTGTCTCCTTAGCCCGAACAAGCAGCAATTGGAAAGATTTATTCTTCGTTAGACAAAGTCCCAAGCTACCTCAAAGTTATAGCTGTCTTTGGTGATGTTTTTGGCAAGACGTCGATATTGGTTGTCTCTTTTTGATGACAGCGTGTGGTCAGAGGAAAAGTCCCACATGACATTTTGGTTATGATGCTACTCTTGCTGGATGCTGGTTGCAAAAAAGTCTGATTTTCCCCAAGCCTTACGAAGAATTGTTGGTCCCGTGTGCGAGGGAGGACGATTCCGGAGAAGATACAATTATGAATTGTATGAAATCTACCTCGAAGCAGATGTTGTGTAAAAAATAAAGCTCGGTAGACATCGGTGGGCTGGGTGCATAGCTCGCATGAGCGAAGAAGAACCCACTCGGAAAGTCTTTTGCAGTTCTTTTTATGGTAGAAAACAACGTGGCAGACGTGTTGCTTGCGTTGGAAGGATTGCGTAAACCAGGACGCCCGAAGCTTTGGGGTGCGAAATTGGATGGCGTCGGCCAGCGATAGGGATGATGTTCAAAGAGACACAGACCGAATGCCGGTTGTTGAGCCGATGATGATGAAGCCTTGAAGCGCTTTGTTATGAGCTGCTCGTATACATATGAAACTCAAGACCTCTTGTCTCAGCGCAGCTTTTGTTGGCGGGACTTGTTGTCGACATTCCATAGCAGTACTTGTCTGTAGTTTATGTGCTTATTTCGTTTTCAGAGTTTTTATTTTCCCTGGATCATCAACATTAATTAAATCGTCTGTATCCAAACTTCGAAACTAAAATTATCATTCTTTCTCGTTGACTTATTCCGAAGGCAAGGCCTCCAACCTATAAGACCGGGTCATATATACATTTACAAGAAAAATTACAATGAATCTTTTAAACCGTTTCTTATAGCCTTGAGTTTGTGGAACATTTTTTTCGAATTTGCTGGGGTCAAAAACTCTTCCAAATGGTTGGAATACCTAAGGTAAAAACCCTGCTCTAGCCTAAATCCGCTTAGATGCACTGGTCTACCCTAAAGCGTTCCAAATTTTGAAACCAGTCTCAGATGAAGAGTTTGAAAATGTCAAAAGTATTCCACTTTTCTCTGGGTCTAGGATTCTTTGTTCGACATCCCACACTCGAAATGCATCAAAACTACAAAACAAAGAAAATTAATTGTCAGAACGAAATAATTTCCGCAAACAAACTACGATTTCCATTATTACGCTCCTCTGCTCTATGAAGCACTAGTAAACATAAATGATCCGCAATAATTCGTAAAACTATTTTAAGAACACTCAAATGTCATAGGAAAGACTTATTTTGAATGTTGGATCCAAAAATAAACCGAACTCGTATTCTGCCGGTTCTGGTTAAAGGAGAGACTCGTTCATCCGCTTACGTACTCAGTCAGTCAGTTTTTACATCGGTACGTGCACTCGCTCGTCGTCGAGAGTATCTCGAATCTCTGTGTATGTCCAGTTGGAATATCAAAACAGATATTTTTGTAGGACCAGTTTTTTTTGATTTTGGTATTTTCCCAACGAGTGTGTGTATCTGCATCTATGCGACGAAATTGCTTGTAATCGCATTGCGAACGCGAAGTGTAGGTAGACTGCCAGGTATTTCTAGATTGTCCGAGAACAAGGTCAATTCCGATTGCGGGACACACAGATAGAACTAAAGCAAACATGAATCGGGTATTATACCACACCAACCACACGCCTGGTGAAGCTAGCATTGCATCGCATCAGGTGTAACTTTTGGTTCTGAGTTTCGATGCAGTTTTGGTTTTTTTGTGGAGAAGTATCTCTGGGTTGTGATTTCTAGAATCCGAAGCAGAAAACGCGAATGCAAATTAAGTTTGATTTTTTTTTGTTTTGCTTAGGTTGGCTGGCTTGGCAGTTTATTTATAGAAAATGTTGAAATGCCGTTGTCGTGTGCCTTTAAAGCTGATAAGTGTGTGAGTGCGTCCAATTTTAGATTTGATTTGATTGGAGATGTTGCTGAACTCTTTTATTGGATTCATCTAGATGTTAGTCCTAGTTTTGTAGGATTTAAATTACAAGAAAAGGGGTTTTTGGGGACCAAATTTTCCAGTCGGTGGATGGAATATTTTTGGAAGTGAAGGAAAACAGTGAGCGGCAAACACTCGGAACCATAAATTTAAACTTGGATCCAAGATGATGGAAGAAGGATGGTTGCATCCAGGCCAGATGAGAAGTATTTGCTTATTCGAACTAGACTTTCTGTTGATATCCTTGACTTGCTGACGCACCGAATGACATGCTTGTATAGAAACTTACTTTTCATCATTAGCCAGCTCCCGAAGACATGGATTCTTAAAGCCATAATGACACTACTTTATTACGTTCCAAGCCCAAACGGTCAGCGGTGTTCAAGAAAATGTTCTTGCTGCATGATGCATGGGTAATTAGTCCTTATCTGCATTGAACCCTGAGACGATTTCAACATCTTCGATACACTTACTCCATTAAAATGGGGTTCCATTGAGTGCAAGTTTCTAAGTCACCATTTTCCTTCCGCAAAGTGCACAGCCAGGATGACATCATACATCACATCATCAGATAAAAAAAAATATTTAACATCTTTTCGCTTTTATCTCAAAGAGTTTCTCTAATGGTGACAATAAATAATAAAGATTCCTGTTTTCAATTAGAAGAAGTACATCAAATAATTCCTTTCAATTAGGAAACCAGATTCCAACCTCAAGCCACGCATAGGCCAGTCCAGGCGAGTCTGGCGCCAAACTATTTGCGCTTGAAAACAGGAATTCTTTGTGGGTCACCAGCGGCACCACAACAAATTCCAATGCGGAAAACGATGCCAAATGCAGTGAAATCCAATTGCTGCCTTAATTAACCAATGAAGTAAGTGTACTGGTCAATTAATCAAACACCAGCAAGCGCACATGAATATTAAGACTATTTGATCCAATTAAGATGATCCCGCTAGGCACAGACACATTGTATCCTCCTTAAACCTATAACTTGCTGATTGATGGCAGGTATTAAAGAGTCCATTGACTTGGAGTCTTAACCTCTTAGTTTTTTTCCAAATCCCCACTAAGATGTCACTTTACAAATGACACAAACACAACCAACATTTTGCGTTTCTGCTTTTGTTGGTTCACCATCGGGGAAACTAATTTCGCTTGAATTAATGTGATCAAAAATATACAACTAACAGAACGAGTGATGTAAGAGGATTCAGTTTTGGATGGTCGTTGTCCTAATTAAAAATCAACCATTAATTCCAAAAATTTATTTAGTTTTCTATCTCGATTCGTTGGTGGCGGCCCGGCCCGGCCCTAACGTGTAGGCCGCACATTTAATTGGCAAATGTTAATGTTGGTACATTTAACAATATGCATGAGGTAAACTAATAACATCAATCGGCAACGGATTTTAATCCAATTTCAGATGTGGCCAATGGCCACAAAAACATTTGTATGAAATTTTGAAAAGGGAGAGAACATTTATAACCACCAATCTGCACAGCTCATCAACTAATCGGATTTCAATTAAATTGATCTGTAAGTGGTATACAGAAACTCGCACTACCCCCACGCTCTCGTACATCGGCGTAGTTCGGATGAGCCAAATTATCCGCGTGAGGTTTATTTCAAAACCAATGAAATAATAATGCATTTGGAAAATTCAAACGAATTATTTTAATTTTGTTTGATTAGAAAACATGGGGAATAATGTATATGGTAGTTGTATTGGGTTTCAAGGAAATGTGTAGCACCCTATGTTTTCGTTTTGAAAATGAAGGTAGTTCATGCATCAAGTATTTGGAGGAGATGAGATTTTAAATTAGGGAGGTCTGATAAGACGTAATGCCCGGTGGTATGGTGGTCGACGGATTCTGACAGGACAAATCCTCCAAGAGTACCTAAACATTATCATGAAAAAATACGTCTCATGTAGCCGTTCGGATTTGGCGGTTAATTCCATGGAATAGTTGAATGTATAAGTCACTGAGCCTTGGGTAGGTACTCAAAGTATATGAAACTGAAAAAGTATGAATGAGTCGTCCTTCAATCAACGGACTTTCGAATGTCAGCCATATGGCTGTTTGAGTTAATGGCTACTGAGGATGGGAGGGTGGAATGCGATCCCGTTATAGAATCTGAGGAGTGATTGAAAAAGTGGATTATTTTTTCCCGGAGTCCAAACTACATATCAGGAACAATGTTCGTTGTTTTCTCTGCGAAATTTCTTCAAGCTTTGGATTATCCAGCTCTTCAAGTATATTTTTTTAAAATGGCCGGAGATGACCTGGTGGAGTGCATACACCAACTCATCTCTAAAGTTTGGTCAGAAGAAATTATACCTGATGAAGGGAACCTCAGCCGCCTATGCCCGATCAACAAGAAAGGAGATCCTCTCTTCTGCGCCAACTATAGAGGAATAAGTCTCCTGAATATCGATACCCAGCACCTCTATCGATTTTAAGGCCGCGTACGATAGCATTTATAGAGACGAGCTATACAGAGCCGTGTCAGGTTTTGGCATCCCCACAAAACTCGTTCGACTGTGCAGGATGACGATAGAGAACTCTCGCTGCTCCGTCAAGGTTGGTACTGATCTCACACAAGCTTTTGACGTCAAAAAAGGATTCCGTCAAGGTGTTGCGCTATTGTGCGATTTCTTCAACTTAATACTTGAAAAAATTATAACAAACTTTCAAGTTAATTGTACTGGCACATTTTTTTATTCAAGTCTGTGCAATTGCTAGCATACGCTGACGACATAGACATCATTGACAGAACTCGGCGAAATGTCATCGGAGCGTTTGCTAACATTGAAGCTGAAGCTGCTAAGATGGAATAGCAGTCAATGTGGCCAAAACTAAGTACCTGCTGTTCACAAAAAGGAACACACAGCACCGGCGTATTAGACCCTAATCATCCCAGTCCTGCTCTATGGCGCCGAGGCATGGACTCTATCTAAAGCGGTTGAACATATCCTTAGTCGTTTCGAGCGTAAAATTCTTCGGACCTCAACCGACTTGGGGTGCGGAACTGGAAGCAGCTAGCCAAAGACCGAGCTGGTAGTAGCGGCAGGTTGGTTGAGGCCCAGGTTCGTCCCGAACTGTAGAGCACACTAAGTAAGTAAGTATGTATAAACGGAGAGTGGAAACGAAGTTACAACGAAGAACTGCACCGGCTGTACAGCGACACAGACCTAGCCAAAAGAGTAAAAATTCAACGTCTCAGATGGCTGGGTCATATAGAGTGGATGGACATCAATGCTTCGGCACGGAAAATCTTCTATTCAACCCCAGAGGGACGGAGCGGCGCAGTAGATGAAGACCGAGACTCAGGTGGCGCACACAAGTGGAAGAGGAGGCAGCTAGTTAAGGACGTAGCTAGCTGAAGAAACTTGTTGGTTGAGACCCAAGTCCACCCGGCCATAGCAATATCCTGCGGTGATGTTGGTGATCGAAAGATTGTGTTATTGGTTTCATCATGTTCTTCGTTGCTTTTGATTATTGAATGCGTTCGTGACTGTGGCTTCTAATACGTTGATTGCTTCGTCAATTTCAAAACTCGAGATTTTCTGCATATTGGTGGCAGTTCTGAACGAACACAATGGAGTAGAGGTAGCAGGCGCTTGTAAAACTGTCACCAACTGTGATGCTACAGTTGCAGCAGCTCCAGTTTTACAATTTCAATAAACTTCAATTTTGAACTGCAAGCCGCGCTTTATATTGGACTTCTATGGATCTGTTCAACGCTGCATGAATGCTAGCACTTTCAACTATGCTTCTCTGGTTTCTTCAAAAAATGCCTGCCGAATTTTATTGGCTGTTTTTGGTTTGTTTTTTGGGACTCAGAACAAGTTCTTACTTACATCCTCCATCGCTATCGCTATATGACGCCATGAAGTTTCGGATCCTAGAACTTTAAACACCTTCTGAGGCAAGCAAGAGTTGCAAAAGGTTTGTGAGATGGTTCTTCTTCTCTCATACAAGCTAGGTAAGGTGTCCAGCCCAATGGTCAAATGTTTCGGACGGATTGACAGAACC
This sequence comes from Platycheirus rosarum, assembly GCA_963971375.1. Lineage (NCBI taxonomy): Eukaryota > Metazoa > Arthropoda > Insecta > Diptera > Syrphidae > Platycheirus > Platycheirus rosarum. The sequence continues at coordinate 25,885,535 of OZ020510.1, read as the reverse complement.
TCCGTGCCTGGTGCGGACCTCGCTCTCTATTTTTTTTCTTTTTTGCCCTTGAAGTTTTAAGTTCAGTCGCACTATTTAGGATTCATCACCAATCCAGTCGCTTCGATATCTAGGAATAATGCCGAAGTTTTTGCCAGCAGTACTAATGATTTTGTTCGTAAGGCGAGTTCTCATCTTTGCCCAGCATTCAATCCCCAGGACTAACTCTTCCGTTATCGAATTTTTTCGAGGTCGAATTATCGTGCTAGGCTGTAGTTCTTGCTTTTGTTTTCATCCCCTATGGCAGCCGTCTTGATTCGAAGCTAAGCGGCAGATGTAATACTTCTTCGCAAAGCAACCCGCCTTGGAACACCATACCAACGTTCATATCGGCTTTAGGCGACGAGCTACCAACATGTAGTCAATTTCGCCAAGAATGATTTCAATGCCATACTTTTCGCAGGAATTGAGCTTTTACCTTACATAGCTTAACGTTTATTGCGTTAAAGCCGATGATGTAATGCGTCATTTTCTGCCAGACTAGGAAGCCCACTCCAAACACATATGTTGTCTTGGGCGAGACCGCTGAAGTATGTATATATCATACACCATTTCCTAGCCATGTCATATCTTGTAACGGGTTCGCCAAATAATTTCTTTTTTTTTTGAAAATGCTTCTTCAACATCGAGTGTAGCTTCGGCTGTGTGGCACGTAGCGGCGTCCTGTTGAAACCAAATGTTGCCAATATCCTCCTCTTCAATTTTTGTGAACAAAAACTCGTTCAACATGGCCCGATAACGATTGCCATTGACTGTAACGGCCACGTCTTGCTCATTTTCGAAAAATGGCCCAATTATGCCTCTGGACCAAAATCCGCACCAAACAGTGACTCGTTTTGGGTGTATCGGCTTTTCAATGTATGCGTGCGGGTTTTCTGTGCTCCAAATGCGACAATTTTGCTTGTTTACATACCCGCCAAGATCAAAATGAGCTTCATCTGAAAAGATGATTTTTGTGGCAAAATCGGCATCTTCTCTAAGTCGATCGCAGGCAGTAATGTCGCAATATTTCCCAGCATATACACAACCATATTCGTTCAGCGTAAGGATAAAACTAATTATCTGTCGAATCAGACATGAGCTAAGTGTTACCATTCACGAAATAAGCACTAGTTGAAAAAAAAAAAACGTTAGATGGCGGACCCTTTACTACTCCTATCTCAGCCTTTTATGTGCCCAGGACATCGGCTCGAGCTCTGCGGAGTGATTTCACGACCTAAGAGAAATATCGCAAATCACTAAGCCGTTTTCGACGCTTATTTCGTCGTCTTGTAAATCGAGTTATTTCCGGGACTTGTGGTGTTTACCAGTCAGAGAATTTTTTTTAGTTATTAAAAGATATTTTATAATAACGCTTCATTAAAATTCCAATTTTATATTTCTTAATCATAATGTTACCCTAAATAGCTTTTAAACCAAACCAACCTTTGTCTCTTAACTCACTTAAAAAAAAAAAAACCATTCATGGATTTATTAACCACCCTGTGTCACAATGCGACCATTTTATTCTATGACAGGGCGCATGATAGTTCACACATGCATCATGTTTATACGACTTCCAATGCAAGTCGCCCAGGTCCTCGCGCTCCATTAATTCACCGCAACGCATAACAATTGACCGCAGCAGCAGCAGCAAAGAGCGCGAAACCGCGCACTCCAAACGAAAGGGTACACCGTATACTGACGTTACCTATGCAATAACTTTTTGTCTTTAATGCGCGAATCCTCCTCTGGAACTATTATTTTCTCATTATTGCCAAATAAACGCTCCAATGGTCGGGTTTTTTTTTTCGGTGCAACGATGGTGCGATGGATCTGGATACACTCTGGGATTACTCTGCATAATAATATAAAATAGTGAGTTCCATTCGGTGGAACAGTCTTTGCAGTTCTTTTTTTTTTGTCTCAATTTATTGCCATAGTTGCCAAGAGGGACCGGCTGGGCTGGCTTGGGCATGGGGCTTCCCATGAACGATATTATGTATGCTGTGCTCATGGTTTCGGAATTGGATGAGATATCTTTTGTCGTCTTTGTGTTGCGGTGATGATGTCGACGACGACGATGGCAACGAGAACTGGAATGGATAAAAGACTATAGGGCTTGGTATCTGGTTTGGATGTCATATATCTTGTTGTTTCGACGCGGCGCAACTGCTAGAGAAATTGCGGTACACCACCGTATAAACCATTAAAAGCTGTCGAAATGGCAGCATAAGTAGGTAGGCGTTGTTTTATATCGCAATGCGTGCTGGGAGGCTTTATGGGTAGGCAGGCAGGCAGGCTTCCCTGATTTTCTGGTTCCCGTAATGCTTACTTTTACTCTAACAAAGGGGGTGGGTTGTATATGAGTATGATATTTAAAAAGTCATAGGAGTAGGGAACCAAAGGAAGGGAATAGCGTTCAGTGGGAAATTTTGATGGCAGATTAAAATCTCATTAATCCCAGGATAACTTTTCAAAAGCCCTATCAATCGTGCGTCGTGCGGGCTACTTTGTTGAAGAAAGTTGAATTGGATGGTTAATGAGACAATTGATCGAGAATGATTAAACGGTTAATATTTAATAAGGATGGGATCTTGCTGTTCCAGATAATAACGTTTTCTAATGTTTGCTTGGGTGAAACACACTTATGGATATGATTTGTCGGGCACCTGAAATCTTCTCTAACGCTGCTTTGGTCAATGTTAGCTGTACCTCAAGGGTATGTTTTAAGTGCAACACTGTTTTTGTAGAAATTATTTCGATATTAATCATAAGATTATCCGCATAGGTCAGGGTAACATCTTAGGACCTTTGCTTTTTATTTTAATCATTATTGGCTATCTTTGAAGAAGTTGTTGAAAACAGTCGTTAACCTTAATTTTGAGTACAATGAACAGGTCAATGGCTTGACAGCAAAATATGACAGGAAGAGTTCAACTGGATATATTAAAAAATAAGAACTGTCAGGCATGAAACTGTCAAAAATTTATCCGCCAAAGATTTTTGACGTTTATTAGAAAAAAATATGATCCAAGTCAGAAATTTTTTAATTCACAATAAATATGAAAATTCACAATTTCATTTTCATCAGTTTTCTCTGTTAATTTAAATAAAATATTTTTTTATTTCAACAAAGTTTTCTTTCCACTTATTAAACAACAAAACCTTTGACCTATGTACATATATGTGTTAAAAAAAATATCTGAAAAGCCAGTTAACGCAGTTTGGAATTTTTTTTGTGTGTGTTCACCATGATGAGATTTTTAATTGCATTGTGAATGTTGTCACTCAAAGTGAATCGATACCTGCATAGAGCTTCGTTTTTGACCTTGCATGGTAAATGGAAAGCTGTCATGCGGACAAATGAACGAAACACAAATTTAAATTATAAATTGGGTTTTTATTAACTTTAGTATTTTTTTTTGTAAATTTTTGTTGGCTTTATATATGGAGTTGGAAAATACCTTTTTTTTAAAAAAAAAATTAATTAAACTTTCATGAAAAGAGCCATTGTTGTGTGAACATTATACAGATAGATTACTGGTTATGTGATGGTTTTGCTCATATGAAATGCGCTGGCCTTAATGTCAAGCTAATTGAAGGCCTTCTAAAAATTGATAATGATTTGCTATGGTTTTATAAGAACTGCAACAGAAGCAAGACCTCTGATTTATTTCAAATCTTCCGAAATGCAAAGAAAGCTGTCGGACTTTGAGCTAATTTTTACCAACTTCAATTTTGAAGATAAGGATTCATCGCCAAACCGAAAAAAGACTGACAACAACGTGATTTGTGTACCATCTTCATCGCGTCTTTTTTACCATTGCCTACTACCATAATTGAAGAAATACCGAACTCTCCAATTCCAATGTCGGTACCTAAAACTACTAATTCTTTTGGAGATGGAACTACTGATTCGCAAACCGTCGACCCAGTAGCTTCCGATATGGATGAGGGTGTTTCGGCCGAGTTAGTTGTTGTACCTCCTGAGAAATGTGTTTTTGTATCGCGGTTCCATCCGAATGCTACTTGTGAAATGGTGAAAAACTATGTAAAAAAAACCTGCATCTAATTTATCTTTTAAATGTGTAAAAATGCTGTTTCCGTATGAACGTCGGATATCTTCTTTTAAAATGTTTGCTCCTGATCCTACTGTAAGCATAATGCTGCCTGCAAACTTTTGGCCAAAATTTACAGTTGCCCATGAATTCAAAAACAATCCAAGAAGAGAAAATGTTGCTCAGATTCCTATTCCTGCAACGTCAAAAAACTAAGTATCTACTACCAAAATGTTGGAGGAATGAAATCAGAGCTTAAGACCTTTTATTTAAACTGTATAGATTCAACTTATGATGTCATAATACTAACAGAAACCTGGCTTGATTCATCATTTCCTGATGCGGAGATCTGTCGCCCTGAGGTGACGTATTAATTGCTGTTAAGTGTTGTCTGAAATCTGAACTTGTTCTTTCAAACAATTACAAAAATCTAGAACTTGTTTCAGTAAAGCTAACAGATCATTTTATGCCTTTTATCATTTGTGGTATATAATGTTCCTTCAGGGTCGTCTTCCTCTGTTTATGAATTTTACTCGTCTGCAATATCGGAAATAGTTGAATTTTTTGTCAATTCAAATGTTATAGTACTAGGTGATTTCAATCTCACAAATATTGATTGGAAGCTTTAAGAGAAGTTTAAAACATCGTATACTGTTCTTGAACATGGTCCTGAGTGTCAAAAAAAAATTCGTTGAGATTGTACATTTATCAGGACTTTGCCAAATTAATGGATTGCCAAACGAATTTCTACGTTATCTGGACCTTGTTTTTACTGATTGTCCTGGTTCCTGTGATATTGGTAATGTGAATGACTTTTACCGAAAGTTCCTCACCACTATCAAATTACATAATTGCATTATTCCAACGAATTATCCTTCGAAAAGTGACAAGCTCTCAATTGCTGAATTTTAATTTAACAAAATTAATATGGAATAACTTGACGAGTTCTTTAACAATTTTGACTGGACAAATGTTTTAAATTCAAACGATATAAATGTATGTGTACAAAATTTCTATGACGTTCTAAATAATTGTCTTCGTAATTGTGTTCCTAAGTTAAGAAAGAAATCTGATAATTTATCAGTATATTGGATAAATAAGGATCTTAGACGAGTACGTAATTTAAAAAATATATTTTACAACAAATGGAAAAGAGCTTGATTTACTACCTTTTATTACATGTATTCTTACTATAGAAAGTTGCTTAAAACTAAATTGAGGACAACTTACAAGGCTTATGTTATTAAAATCAAGTCTGACATATGGAAAAATCCAAAGAGTTTTTGGAAATATGTTCGTTCAAAAAGAAATAGTTCATCTTATCCATCTAGTTAAAGAAAAACTTTCCACCAGGACCTTTTGGCAATACGAGAAAGCCAACTGGGACGGCCTGAATATTTTTTCCTAAACTTTAACTGGTCACTATGCTTGCTCGATAGTGACATTGATGCCAGTGCTGAAATGATCTCAAATGTGATTCTTCTAGGGATGCGTGCTTTTATTCCTAACATTGGTTTTGAATGTTTGCAGATCAAAATGGCAAGGGAAAATCCCGCCGGGTAAACTATTCCAGATTCGTGTCGTTCGGCTAAAAAAAAGAATCCCTATATTTCACGGTACGTCCGAAATTAGGCTCAAGGGTGAACTGATGAGCATTCCTTGCGAGACGAGTATTACGGGAGAAACTTTTAAGGGGAGGAATGCAACTGGCTACTTCGAGTGAACATTTTTTGTAAAAGAAACAATAAAATAAGGAAAGACATGAAACATTGCGTCGGTGTTCGAATGGGGCAATTGTTTCAGCGGCAGTTCTATTACCTATCAATCTTAACGCTCGATTTTGTATTCTATCAAGCAGGTGAAGCGATGTTTGCGAAGCACCTGCCCAGAGGTGGGAGTTATACTCGAGTTTAGGGCGTATAAACGCTTTATAAATTGTAGCCAGATCAGATGGGGAAAAGTACTTCTTACACCGATACAGAAAACCTAAGCACTTTGCGATCTCAAATATATGGTCGTTCCAACGGAGGTCGTCGTTGACACACATACCGAGTACTGAGAGCTTTTCGGTTTCTTCGATGTAAGTGCCATTCATGGACAATGGCATTGGGGGAATGTTTAGCTTTAACGACAGAAGACAGCATTGAGTTTTCGAAGCATTAAACTCCACACGATTTCTATTACCCCATTTGACAATGCTGTATAAATCGGAGTTTAATGAGCTTGACATACCGTTGCAATTGTACGTCCGAAGGCGAAGGACGTGAATTATCGAACGAATATGAAAAGCTGAGGGTAGAGTCGTCAGCAAAACAGTTAAGTGGATTAGAAGTAACAGACAGAAGATCATTTATAAAAAGGAGGAAAAGAGTCGGAGATAGAACAGAGCCCTGGGGCACACCAGCATTTATTTTATGGGAATCAGACTTGAATCCGTCCAATACAACTTGTATTGAACGGTCCAGAATATAGCTTCTAATCCAACGAACAAGAGTATTAACGATCCCAAAAGCACGCATTTTCGATAAGAGAGCTTCATCCAATAGAGCCAAACTCTATCAAATGCCTTGGAGATATCAAGAGCAATAATCTTACTTTCACCAAAGCGATGTAAAGATTTGTTCCACTGTTCGGTGAGATATGCCATCAGATCACCAGTGGAACGGTTGCTGCGGAAGCCATACTGACGGTCATGGAGAAGCTTACGATCTTCGAGATATTCCTTAAGCTGACGGTTAATCAGTGTTTCCATGACCTTAGAAAGAAGGGATGTCAGTGCTATGGGTCGGTAGGAGGAGGGGGAGGATGGGTCACCTTTCTTAGGGACAGGCTGGACAAATGCTGTTTTCCATCTTCTAGGAAAGATTCCAGAAGAGTAGGAGCGATGGAAAAGCTTACGCAGTGGCTTTGCCAGTGTGGAATAACACCTCTTCAGAAGAATCGGGGGTATACCATCCGGGCCAGCGGATTTGTGTATATCGAGATCTTTGAGAACTCTTGCTACTGTACGAGTGCGGAAAAAAATGTGTCCCATGGAAAAATTTACATTCTCAAGTACAGGAGGGGCAACGTTGCTTTGAGGCAGCGTGGAGCTGGCAGCGAAATGGGCGGCGAGCAAGTTTGCCTTCTCTGAAGAGTAAACAATTGGTTTGTTATTGTCGATGAGCGTTGGAACCGAAGATGTCGAGGAGTTTTTTATATTTTTTACAAATGACCAAAAATTTTTACTGCCTTTGGGACACTGCAGAATTTTTTGCCGTAATTTTTGGCCATGCAAAAATTTGGTTCTTTCTATAACGGAGTTGCATGAGTTCCTTGCTTGTTTGTGCTTTTTCCGATTTTCCTCTGTAGGGTTGGCTTTGTAAGATCGGAAACTTACTTCTTTGAGCCTGATAGCTTCTTTACACTCAGAATTAAACCAAGACTTTTCTTTGGGTTTGATGCTTTTTACTCTGTTAGGAATAAAAGCACGCATCCCTAGAAGAATCACATTTGTGATCATTTCAGCACTGGCATCAATGTCACTATCGAGGAAGCATAGTGACCAGTTAAAGTTTCGGAAAAAGAAATTCAGGCCGTCCCAGTTGGCTTTCTCGTATTGCCAAACGGTCCTGGTGGGAAGTTTTTCTTTAACTGGATGGGGGGGGATGAGAAATTAGCTGAAATGATACAATGGTCTGAAGTGCCAAATGGAGAAGTTACACTAATGGTATATTTATCAGGGTGAGAAGTAAGAAACAAGTCAAGAGTATGGGCTGCTTGCCCAGCAACATCCGGTATACGCGTTGGCACATCGATCAGTTGGGTAAGGTGATGTAACCCGGCAAAGAGCTCGACATACCTTCCTTCGGGCGGAGCCAGTTGGAATTGTGTACATTGAAATCGCCCGCAATAACGATTTCAGTGCGAGGACAAAGGGAAACAATTTTCGAGATGGAATCAGACAGTGCATCAAACTCGTTACAAGTCGAATTACTGTCAAGATTTGGACTCCTGTAAATAAAACAATAATGAATGACATGCTTGCGGACAGTGAATTTGAGCCATAAGAAGTTAAAGTCCGTGTTGGAACATTGCCCATATTGGGGAAGACTCTGGCAAGCAATATCATTCCTAACATAGACCACGAGACCATGATGAGAAAAGAGTAATGGCACCAAGCTATACCCATGTAGAGCAAATTCTGATAAATCAGTATTTGCTCCAACCTGAGTTTCACTTAATGCCAAAACAGCTGGCCTGTGTTGAACAGTGTAGACGTACACGTGAAAGAAATTCTTTCTTAAACCACGAACATTTGAATACACGACACAAAAATCACTTACCATTTAAAAATACTTACATACAAAACACAACTCTGATTAAGTCGAACTGCGCAGTGAAAATCAAAATTAACTTCTGTAATAATCAAACTGTCTTAGGTGTTATGCCCATAAGACAGCCTGTTTACAAAAAATCAATCCAAACATTCAGCACAATAAGACAAATTCAGATGCCCTTATCTATTTACCGCAAGCATTGTATGGTCATACGATGCCTACAGTAGATAAGAAAGAGGCAGTTAAGCACAAAGGTCTTGGGACAGAATAGAGGATAATTTGTTATGCGAATGCGTTTTATTTATTTTTTTTTTCTTCTTCAGCGCGAGTGGGCATCTTTTTCATTCATCCTACGACGCGAGTGAACACTATTATTTTTTTTTACAGCACACGCGAGGGGTTTTTTTCTAATTTCTCAACGAGCGTGTATTATTTTTTTTTTCCTTAAAGCACTCGCGATAACCACGCGCAACAATTATTTGTTTGGACTTCGTTTAACTAATTGTGCGCGCACCTCGACATCCGTCTTCAACGAGCTTAGGATCGACACTGAAGAAATCTACCGTCACTAATCTTTTAGAATTTACTAACCACGTTAACAAAAATATGCAAAATGGCCTCCAAACTGATGTTTTCTATGCTGACCTCAGTAAAGCATTTGATAGACTATGCCATTCAATACTTCTACATAAATTAGAAAGATATAGTTTTCAAAAGTGGATAGTTGATTGGATAAGATCTTATTTAAAAAATCTTACACAATTCGTAATTTTCAAACACTGCACATCTAAAATAAGAAATGTTTTATCCGGAGTTCCACAAGGAAGCCACATTGGTCCAGTTTTATTTCTTCTTTTTATTAATGACATTACTTGAAATATTTGATATTGGATTTTGAAAATTGTTGACGAGTACAAACTGTTCTATGAGTTTATGGACCCGAATGGATACTTATTCCTACAACATGACATTGACAAAGTTTTTGACTGGTGTTGCTCGAATGGGATAGAACTCGACAAAAGAAAGTGTAAGGTTATGACATATTCAAGATGTAGGGAACCATTTTTGTCATACTACTTTATTGAAAGAATTGATGCTTTTAATGACTTAGGAGTTTTATTTGACACAAAACTCTCCTTTAATCACCACATTAACACAATAATAAGCAAAGCAAGGAGCCGCCTTGGCGTCATTATGAGATTCTTTAAAGAATTTGCTGATCCCTACATTGCAAAAGTTTTATATTGTTCACTTGTCCGCCCTTTTCTGGAGTGCTGTTGCTATATATGGTGCCCTAGCTATGAAGTTGCCATAAATAAAACTGAAAGCGTACAAAAAAAATGTTGTTCTTGTTTGCTCTTCGTCGTCTTCCGTGGGACCCAAACCAACTTCTTCCATCCTATGTGAACCGTTTAAATCTTCTCAGCCTTCCGACGCTAAGGAAAAGAAGGCAGGTAAATAATGTCATCTTCCTGTTTCAATTATTATCTGGATCCATCACTACACGAATTTTTAGTATGCTGAATATCAACACTCGCCCAAGATCAACACGCAATCCAACATTTATCTATACTGCTTCTGCGAGAGTGAACTATGAAATAAATGAACCAATTAATAATATCTGTATTGAGTTTAATAACTCTTTTCATATAATTGACTTTAATTTATCAAAGAATAATATCAAGAAGAAATTATTAAATTGTTAACTTTTGTAGCTAATCACTAAATGTTAAATTTAAATACTTTATAATTAACTAAGATGTAATATCTGCAGTTGTTTTTAAATAAATAAATAAATAAATAAATAAAATAAAATAACATTGTTAAAATGTCTGCAGCGACTTTTCCAGTTAGCACGCATCTGGAATGTCAAATTTTCCATGAATATGGCGCATAAATCAGGCTGAATTTGATCGACGGCATGTATATATTATCTTGGCTTTGAGGGCCGATGTAGTTTACGCCGTTCTTAAAGAAATATGGAACGAAGACGCCGCCAGCCTGAAAATCCACATCAAACAGTGATTTTTTGGGGTGCACTGGACGCTCTTGGATATTATGTGGATTGGTATCGTTCCAAATTCGACAATTTTGATTGTTAGCGTACTCATTCATCCAGAAATTGGCTTCATCGCTGAAGATGATTTTACGATGAAAACAAGGGTCAGTTTACAACTGCTTCAGAACCGGAGCCCATTCAGCGAAGACACGACATTGTATATGGTCGTTTACCTTCAGACCCTGAGTCAGTTAATTTTGTTCGGGTGCAAGCCCAAGTCACGACGCAAAATTCGCCAAATTGTGGTCTGCGAAAAGCCGAGTTCTTGTGAGCGACGTGAAATAGGCTGTATCGGATTCTCTTGCACACTCTTACAGAGAGCGTTTGCTTTTCATCGATGGACGGCTGATGGTCGTTTACTGAAGCAGTGGACTCAAATTTATCCACCACACTGCGAATAGCCCTCTTGGTAGGACGATTATGGCGACGGTAAAATGAGCGAAGTGCGTGAATAAAGACAGATTCAGCTTGAACAAAATAGACACTATTAAATGTCTAAATTCGAAATTACCTATTTAAAGACCCTTTTATAAGGTTTCCGAATTAGCGGAAGTCAAATGACACCTGAATATTCTGTCGGGAAGACAAAATCCACATCAGATTGCCTTGTAAAGATTCTAAATAACGGATTACCTCAGGGTTCAGTATTTGGTCCGCTTCTCGTTCCTTATCAATTTTGATTACTGTTTCAGAGGTTAATATTCAGGTTAAAAGATCTTTAAATACAATCTTTAGAATACATCTGTAAACGTTAAAAGTTTCCTTGCAGATATTATAACAGTTTCATAATGTAAGAGCTCGGCAAGAGTTTGCTGGTTTTAAGAAACGTTGGGTCAACTTCAGGATACCTAAAGATCTTTGCGCATTATTTTGTATTTGAAACTGAAATACCCTGCAATAAACAATTTCCTTTTTTAAATTGCGAAAGAAAGTGTTCAAAGTGCTGAATAGTTTTTCATTCCCTAGCAGTTCTCCAGTTATTTTCACCAAACAAAGTTTAACTCAAAGGCAAAGATATGCTATGCATTACATACCCAGACCCAACTATTGTCCAGTCGAATTTCTTTCATTGCGAATTCCCTCTGCGCAATTCATCCCTTTTCAGTGAGAAAACTATTTCAAACACTCGACATGTCAGACAATTAAATTCAATTAACCATCCAAAACATGAACATAGAACATGGTCGAACAATTCAAGACAGTTTGCCAGTAATGCCATTAGAAAAAAGGAAAACCCAAAACTTTCTCCAGAAGCCATTTCTATATACGTTTCACTCTTTGTGGTATCCACAAAGGAATTGCATCTTCTAAAAAGTTTTCATTTTGACAAAGCTCTGATGTATGTATGTCTGTCCTGCAACAATGTTGTGAACTGGAAATGAATTTGCCCGCGACAATGTCAATAGCAATTGATCTAGCTTTTGGTCCTACAAGAAGTCTGGGCAAAGAGTCTCCATCTCCATTCTTAGCACCGCATAGCACATACAAAGGACATTGTGAGATGTGTCATTCTTGAACACACACCAAACTCAAATAACTGTCGGAGTGTTTCATCTGTGCCGAACTTGTAAATAGTATCCACTATACTAGACCAGGTGTCAATTGCTGGAAGAGTCATCTCCGCTTCTAAAAACTTTAAAGTTGAACTAGTAAGTGCTTGCTGGCACTCACATTTAATTACTTGACTTGGAAGTTTGTAAAAGGATGTGGCAATGGCTCGCCAAATGACATCCTATTTGTAGTTTATACGTTGTGTTTGAAGAAGTACATATAGATAGATACACAGGGTCATAGAAAGGTAGTGGCGCTGATGGAGTCTGGTTGAATGGCGTCGTTTGTTTTGGTAGGTTCGATGGAGTATGTTTGGCTGTCTCAAGTGAAAGTAAATGCATAGCTTAGTTTAATGAAAAGATGCCATTTCGTTTAGGATGATACCAAATTAATTACTCACGTTTTATTGTTTTGAATAGAAACAGAAAAAGATACACGATTTTTTGTTGTTATAGATACAAAGTTGTTTCATGAATATTGGAGTCATATTTATCTCAGAGGAATCAGGTGGGGATTGAAGCATTAGATGAACCATCCTTCAATTTAAAATTAAAGATTCTTTCCAAATGCTACAACCATTGTTCAAAAGATAAACTGTGATGGGAAGATGAATCCCGGTGACCCGTACAATATCTCCGCTATTGTTTTGAAGAGGTGTTCTTCAACGCTGGTGAAACCACTTGGTTAGCTGTCCTATTCTATTTCTATTCTCGTGGTATCTGGTGCGCTCTGGATTAATTGCAATTACATACCTTCTTTTCAAGGTCTTCGAACGTCTGACTAGTTTTTAAGCTTAATTTCAAAGATCGAAATCTTCTTAATGACTGGCGGTACAACTTTGACAGCAATAGGTCCACTGGTGATCTGATGCCGTTTTCGTGAAAGTAAGATTATTGCATCAAGCCCCTTAATCGAAAAACACGTGCATTTGGACTACCATTCGAAACGCTCACTAAAAGTTGTGTTAAAAGGATTCAAGTCTGATATTCAAATAAATGCTCGTGTGCCCCAGGGCTCTGCTTTGTCTCCGACACTTTTCCCAATTTGAAATGCAGATCATTTCATTCATTCATTCAGAAACCACGATGTCATCTAAAACACCGCACCGAATATTTGGATGCCGAAACAGGCACAGGAAGTAGGTAATGCCATATCATTTATTTGGAATACACTATTACATCACAAATCAAAAGGATTGTACAGTGGAGATCAATCGACGAACCAAGAATCCCACCTGCCAATCGCTGTTTTTTATTCTCGAGTCTTTTATTCTATTTTTGAGGGACAACGTAGAAGAGAAAGACTTCAACTTGCATGGCAGACTTAAGTGGCATATTAGTTAAAACCTTGGTGCAGGAACCTTAAGTATGTAAGTGAATTGACATATGAACTGACATCCTTAAAGTATGATATTAAAACTGATAAATCTTAATATGAAATTCTCTTGTCTCCCAAATGATGTATTGTAGAATTACGACTTAAAAAGTATATGAAGAAAGTATAAGAAAAATACTCTCGATAACTCAAATGATGCCCAGCTCTTTCAGAACATCAAATTGCTCTTGGACTAACTCCTATGAAGAATCCCTTAACTTATTATATACTCACTTTCCAGGTAGTTCACAAAACTTATGCAATATTGTCCGATAGAAGCAAAGTTCATAACAGCAAACACCATAATAATACAAAAATGGCGACGAATTAAGCAATTAGCCTCGAAGCTCTTTCTCAATAGATTTTAAATTCCATTGGTCATACCATAATTCTTCACTTATTCAGATCGATTCCAAGTCAATTGAATTTCTGGAAGTCTGGAAGCACTGATGGATCAAAAACCGAGAAGCGGTGGCTGGCGGAGTATACTCAAACAGACTAAGTTTTGGTATCATCACTGGACACTGCCTTGTAGGTAGCCAGCCAAGAGACTCGGTGTCTTGTCCAATAATTTTTGCAGAAGTTGTTTGAACTAAGAGTAATGGGAAGAGCAATCCATTTCACCTTCATTGTTTATATCCTGCTCTGCCCCAAAAACGTAAATTGCACTTAAAAAATCATCTGGATGACCCCAGTGATCATGAGCCTAAGAAGATCTTAGTAAGTCAGCCGTTCCCTGCCAAACACAGCTTACCGCTGAATTTGAACAGCTAACTGGGATACACTTTTTCGAAAAAAAATGTTAATTCTTTTTTTTTTACATTTACATCATCTTCGGCCCAAAAACAGGGATCCAATCCGGGTCTCGTTCAGCAAGTTCTTCCATACATCCCGATTACTGGTCAACGCCATCTAGTTGCGCACCCCAAGGCTTTGGGACTACGATATCACGTTGTCTTCTATAACATCTGCTTCGATGTAGGTTTTATAGAATTCAGGATTGTATCTTCCCTGGAATCGTCCTTCACACACGGGGCCAGCAATTCTCCGTAAGACTTTCTTCTCGAACGCAGTCAAGAGGTTAGAGTGCCTTTTAATAAGCATCCAAGATCCGTTTGTGGGTGCTGGTAGGACCATAGTCTTGTAAAGCAGCAGCTTATGGTTAGGTTTTTGGATTTGAAGAGTCTCGACACACTTTAGTAGGTTCTGCTATAGATTTTAGCAGCTACCTCCGTATTTCTTCCTCCATATTGTTATCAGCTGCTACTTGATAGTTAAAGGATTGCACTACTTCAAATTCATACTCTACTACCCTAATTGTTGTATCAACACTTCTCCCAGACGTAGCCACCATGTTCTTGTTTTTCCTTTTATTAATATGCAACCCCAGGTTTAGTGCATCCTGCTCGATCTTGATGAAGTAGTCTTGCTGACTTCTGTAGTCCAATATCTGCTTGGACTTGATGACGATAGTCCTTCTGTTGACGTGCTAGAGTCACGGATTTACTTTCTCTAACGCCAGATTGAAGAGAATGCCAGCCACAAAATTCCCTTGTCGGAGTCCATTAAAGATGTTGATGTTGTTAAAGATGGCTAAGTTAGGCTTTAATACTGGTCAAGGTCAGCCTACATAGTCGTGTCAATTTATTATGGATGGCGAGTTTTCTCATGGCGTTATAAAATTCCACCCTGGCTATGCGGTCGTCTTTAAAAAAGATTGTATGTTGAACTACTAAAACAATCAAATCATAATTTAAACAAGACTGGTCCTAGCGCTCAGCCTTGTGGTACCCTTACCAAAAGGCATAACTATAGTGTCATTGACAAATTTTGACTTTCTTTATTTTTAGAATTAAACACATACTTTTCAACCTATGAAATACAAAAAATAAAACACTCAAACAACAATGAAAACTTTCTTTTCGTTTACAATCGCTCTCTGCACTTTAGCATCATCAAAGATACAAGTCTGCAACGAGTATACATATTTTTAGCTGCCACTGCCACTATGCTATCTGCAACAAATAAGTCAATATTTATGTTCGTTCTAGGCAACCCCTTTTGTATGTAAAAGAGTCATTCAGCCCTGTTCGGTGTCTAAATTATTTCAAAACACAAAAAAACGACCCCGACATCTAACTTGAGGGAAATATACAAGTTTTAGACTTCTTTGTATTATTCATTTGGCATATAAAAGATACTCATTCTGCAATCGCAAATCTATTTTTAAATTAGACACACATATGCATCCATAAGGAATATCTGTAAACAAAAGATACACCAGAGTTCAGATGCATTCGAGCATTTCACTTTCAATCGATCGATGTCGTTGTTTTGTGTGCTTTTTTCAGATTTGCATATAGTAACCGGCAAGAGGCATCATTTATAGGTAGGAACGGCTAGCGCATTACATTAGGGAATTCAAATTACATGAAACAGCTTCTGGAAATTTATATACATGGTCTATGTGAGAGGAGGAGGTGAAGCAGGAGCAGAACAGCTCTGGACAAATATCCCACAGAAAATAAACAAGACTCCGAATTAAATGAGATTCTTTGTCTTCCTGGCACCGGGTTTATTGACTCAGCCATTGCATTTGTTTACTCCTCTCGTTCCAAGTCTAAGTGTGTCCATCTGTCTGTCTGAGGTCTAGTAGTCACAAACTCCCTGTGTGAACCCTCCCGCCTTTAGAACAGACGACAACAACGACGGATGGCGATGGCGTATAACTTCATGAGCTGAGCTCGCATCTCAAATGAAGAATCTTACATAATTTGCTTGGAGTAATAAAATATTTTTTTAACTTTTGCGTTGTAAAATTGAAAAAAAAAAAAAAAAAAAAAAAAATATTGCATCCGCTCTTTATGAAGTGATGTATCTGGAAGATGAGTGTGTGTTCTGTGTTGAACGAATGTAATCATTCAACCAGGGTGGCATGCATCGATGGCTAGAGTGTCCCTGGTGGGTTGATGTACATAAGAGCTATTTAGGATTGGAAAACGGATAGCTGGAGGATGTATTACAAGAGCTTTTGAGTGTTTGATTTTTTTTCTTTTTTAGAATGAATCGCTACAGTGTTTTTAGGAATTTCCGTCTCCTTTTTATTGTTTACGGCAAAAGAATTTTTAAGAATTAAAGTATGTTCCTAAGTGAATGGAAAGTAAGAAATTTATACGACAATTGCAAGGATGCAGTAGAAAAATGCGGGAACAAAGCTTGATTTTTACATCACAAAAAAAAACGTAAAATCTGGAAAATTAAATTTGATTTAAGATAGGAGGATTCAGGATATTACCATATGAGGTGAGTCATTTTTTGAATTTATTATTAATAAAAATATGCTGATATTAAATAGACGTAATGAACCAGAAACAGAAGAAAAGTTCTCGATGTAATACTTTCAACCAATTCTGACCCCATTGTGATCCGTAACTAGAAACTTTGTCAAGCAATGTAACATGTTCAGACCAAAGAATCCTAACATTCCAAATGGAGCACAAAACAGATCATCCAAAGCCCCACAGAAACCCTAGGAATACAAACAGGATATCCTTTAACAATAAATTGTCCTCATTGTCACAATGATAACCAACTATATTGGTCTGACATTAAAAAAAAGTGTAAACGAACTTACGTCAGCCATTCTCAATTCCAGCAAAAGTTCTTGCCTCATCAACAGAGATAAACGTACACTCAACCCTGGATAGTTCCAGGAGTTGTCTGCCCTCAGGAAAAATTCAAGGAGGCTTTTCAATAGAGCCAAGTATAATAATGAGCCTTCCGACTGGGATCTCTTCAAGTCCATTAGAAATGAATACAGAAAACAAACGGTATATGCACAAAAGGCTCCCTGGTGAATATTTTGTACGGACATATCTACAAATGATGCTGCTGGGCTCATATTTAAGGTCCACAATCACTTCCCTGGATACATCCAATATCGATAGAGGCCCAAAGAAAGCTATAAGGAAGATCTCAAACCTAGTGAACCAAATAATGGATAGCAAGAAAGTATCTTGGGCCATAGACCCCTTCTCAGCCTATAAATCTACAGAGCCTGATGGAATGATACCGATTATGGTCCAAAGCCCTAAAGAAATAATTATTTCATTGAGGTGGTCGGTACTTTTGAAAAATCAATCCAATTCAAAGATAATAAGATAATAGATAATAATAATAAAAAGATAATAAAATAATAAGAAGAAAATATTATTAAACATAAAGAACAAGAAAATCAGTGTCTAGCATTAAGTATTTTACAAAAAAATTGATGGTGAAGATTTTGTTCTTGAAATCAGTTTTGAAATAGGTAACAAAAAACATATACCACCGCATGGTCCTTCCATAGGATGTTGTATCGAGTTACAAATTTTAATTTCTAGAAATTCTTAAAAAAAAATACTGGATGAGTTTTCACTGCAATTCCCAATGCAACCATCAATCCGTCAGATCCTGTTTGAGTGCATGCAACGAATCTATCGTTCATGCAACCTTAAATGGTTTGAATGGCTACAAGTTCATATATACATCTATACCTGTGCTTATACATATTCATTCAACTTATGCAATTATTGTCCATCAAATTGCCTTCATTAGACACGCAAACAAGCTAATAGCAGCTTCTCTAACATCTACTTTTCCAAATCCAGGAAGAAAAATAAAAAAAAATCAAGAGCAAAACCAGAAAGCTCAGTTCGTTCACATCTTTTCAGCTCCCTATAGTGCTTCTGCATCCATCAATACACAGATCCATCCATCTTTGGGACGAACCAACTTCTTCTATTTCTTCTGCTACTTGATAGTAGTCAATTATCAATGCAAAGCCACAACCGTCATTATCATCATCGTCAAGCATCGTCCGCATCAATGTCCGATCCAAATCTATCGACACAATACGGACAGATTGCCTGTCGGCTATTAAAACGGTTTCCACGTCCATCCATCAGGTATCTCTCATCGTCCACATTCACATGAATATATACATATATATCTAAACCAGAAATCCGATCTGGAGTCTGCAATTGGCCAGATGTTGATCTGCCCATCAGGAGAAAAGCTAATAAGTTGCACCTTGGCAAATCGACAATCTGACGACCGCCTCTTCCTGCTTCATCTTCTCGAAAATGAAGCACTCCGCGTCAAACGGTGACGATAATGTTGCCCCAACATTGTAAATCGGGGCACACATAGAGCACTTGGTTCGTTTTGATATGTAGTTCCTGCGTCGAAGACATTTCATTCGATTTGCACGAAGCTTGTCACTGGCCGTCACGTTTTTTTGAGTAAATTAAATGTACCGCGGTTGCTTGGTGGACTTTATAGTACTTCTATGCTGTCATATCGTTCCACATCCAGTTTAATTACCTGTTTCGGTTTCCCCTGTGGTGGCGCGGCGCGCGGCGATGACTATGTTGTTAGAGGTGAAAACAGCGCCGCAGGGACTTTACCGGCATCAGCAAGTGCGCAAAACATATTCTCAAAAGAACCATGTTTTATTCCAAAGTGCCTGACAAGCAGCAATGTGTCATTAAAGAAAAAATGTTGTTTGTCTTGTTCTTCTTTAAAATTGACACTAAATTGCAATTCCAGCTTAACGGGGATTTAAGCAAAATGACATATGCAAGACATTTCACCTTATGTGACAGTTAAGCCCAAAATATTAAGTCCACATTCAATTTACCATTTCTAACTGATGACTTGTCATTTGATTTGATCTTTAGGGGGAAATTAAATTTACCACAGTAAATGACAGAAGATTCGAAAAGAGAACGGATTTTGCTGTCAAGTAGAATGAAATTTATTGTTAGATAATGCTAATAAAAAACCAGGGATGTTATGTGCTAAACCAGTTGGAAATGAGATGTTGTTGTCGTCGAGAAAGTTGTTGGACGTTTATGTCAGAAAAAGTTTTGCGGGATAAATCAATTAAATATCAAAATGACGGAAGATAAAAGCTATTAAACGTCATAAAGACTGTCTTCGTCAAAAAGGCCAACTGACGTCTTAATGGATTCGAAAGTGTGAAGAAAATTTAAAGCGACTGCGCGCGAATATCATAGTAATTGTTATTATCCAGCGAATGAAAGTAAAATTAAGTTTTATGTCAATGAACCTTTGGTTGATTGTTTATCTTGTTAGGTAGGAGTGTTATTGTCATAAGCAAAGGGAATTGCTTGGGATTGGAGGTTCGATAACCAGGTTGAGAAGACATTTTTTTTAACTCCTAGTGCAAGCTAGAGTTTTAAGTGAGAAGAAAGTCACCTAATTCTCGATCTACTGCGCCGAAAAAAATTCTTTCCTATCTTCCTAATTCTTCTAACTAGTGTCGTGCAACGTCATGTTGCATTCTAAAAGGCAATGTGCCTTACAGACACGTAGCTAAACATATTAATTAAAAAAGTTGGGGTCAAATATCAGAAAAAAACATCGTAGGTTTGAAGTTTTTTTTAAGTTTTGTTATAGTAATTAATAGCTTTGAGGAAGTGTCAATGTGGCTAAATCGCATCTCGGATTTTCACAGAAAGAAGCATTTTAGATAAAACTTCTACTTACCTTACCTTACCTTAGGTGGCGCTACAGTTCGGGGTGGAACTGGGCCTCAACCAACAAGCTTCTCCAGCCTGCTCGGTCCCTAGCTAGCTGCCTCCAGTTACGCACGTGGAGTCGGTTGAAGTCCTCTTCCACTTGTGTGCGCCACCTGAGTGAACGAATTATGCCCAAATATTCGCTTCTCAATGTTCCCGTTTCAGTGAGTCAACTGGGTTGGTCAAAGATCCGTAAATATTGCTGCAGGCGATTCAACAGCGGTGTTCTCAAGAATTGGGCATAGCTAAAAACTCTATGGCAATTTTTGCTAAAAGATTTTGGCTGGCACCCAATGGTTCAAAGGGTAGATATGTTTCCCCATGAGGTTACCAGGATTCATAGGCTTTTTTTAAAAATCACCTCTTTCTGTGGGGTTCAGGTGCCAAGTACTTCAAATAGAGATTAAAACGCCTTGGAAGGTTGTTGCTGTCATCAAAGGAAAGAGGAGTGTTATCACTAAGACCAATTCTCCTTGCATCCAGGCGACAGTGAAGAAAGAACACTAGATGAAATCAATGGGTCGTCTATAGTTCCCGTCAGGCTGAACTAATAGTAAACTGGACTACAGGGAGCATTCAATTCGTCTCCTCGTCCTTCGGGTGATATTTATAAATTGATCTTCTAGATTGGGAGTCGTGTTTTCGGAGTAACTTTCTTGAAAAATTTAGTTTCGAAGCAAGGTTATATATTACATCCAAATTGGATTTTATTTCGCCTTTTGTAAATCATTAAAATCCCACAGATACGTGGAATGTTCGGTCGCTTAACAGACAACATACAGTCGAACATTAAGCCGAATAAACCAAAACAAAATTTATTACCGTTCTGTCAAATACATCAGTTGACCATAATAGCCCTAAAAAATACAAGCATTTTTCAGATTTCCGTACAGGCATACATTCTTACGGAAAAGAAAAGTAAACGTAACTTGTCAGTCATTTCGGGTGGGTATACAATTCACATGTATTCGCATTGTTTCGTAAGGCAAGGTAAGTTCCAAAGCCTTCAATTATGGTTGGGCCAGCGACCGAACGAAGAGTAACTCTTGCTAATCGCTGCATCTTCAACCTAAGGAGACAGTAGAGAACCAAACCTCTCTCTTGGGCAATTAAAGTGCCCTTTTATAAAACCTTCACCATCCCAGTCGTGCTTACTGGTACAGATGCGTGGACGTTATTAAAAGTGGATAAGGACGCTTCAGGCTCTGAGAACAAAATTCTACGATCCCACATAAAAACGTTGACTGAAGAAGGAAATAAGACGAGCTGTACATACTCTTCGATTCTGCCTCGGTGGGACAGTGCGGTAGGAGAAGACTTGATTTGCACCTTTATATCGATTTTCTTCATTAATTATATCCATATTTTCTGGAAATGCCGCCCGGCAGCTTCACATGCTTCTGCTCAAAAATGAGACATATATAAACTTAACATTAACAAAAATATATTTCCCTAGGAAGAGGGTTTTCTATGCTATACTCGTATACTATACATCCCTAAGTCTTTAGAAAGAAAAACACTTTGTATTTCTATATCCACATTGTCGTATTTCAAGGTTCTCCCTTAAATGGTTTCCGCTGTCATATCTTCCAACAATTATAAACCCAATTTTCCAAAAAAAAAAAAAAAACAATCGACATCCGCATCACATTAGCCCCAAAAGCAGCATCTTCCCTCCATCCTCACTCTCTCTCTATCTCTACCCCAAAATGCCTTGCTACTTAAACGTATGTCTATCCAACTTAAGAACAAAACCAAACAGCTTGTAGCACTTAATTACATCTTTGATCTACTTCAAACACTGGCAACAAGTAGATCACTCAAATACTTATGAGTTATGACTTATGACATTCATAACACAAGGCAAAACAAACAAAATAAACGACGAAAAAAAACAGAACTAAAAAAGTGTGCTTTCCTCCGACGACTACATAGTTGGCCTATCCTTACTCTACAACTATAGGCAGCATTACCTACCTACCTTCCTACCCTACCCTTGCCACATGGCATTTGTGTTTGCCCCATTGTGTCCCACAGCACAGCTGACATATGAAGTGCCAAGTCGAGCGTTTTCCTTTTCTTTATGACAAACACAAATGTGGGCCCTTTTTTGCATCCTTTTCTATGAAAAATATTTCTCTCTTTTATGTCATGTCAACCTGAGGACACTTCCTCTAATAATAATATCCTCTTCTCATTCCCTTACAAGGCTATTAATCGCATACACTCTGATGACTTATAGCTATATTCTGCTCCACTTAGATGTGACAGAGTACGTTTTGTTTGAAGGCAGCAGCGGCAGCAAAAAAAATGGGAAACGTATACATCTGAGATAAAATGTGGCAGCAAAGAAAGAGATAGAATAAAATAATAATGTTGATATCTAAAGGTATTATCCAACTGCTGCAAGTGCCCTCTATATAGACAAACATAGGTGCAAGTACATCGACCGCACACATTACCCAGAAGCTATAATAGAACTGGTATATTCGCAGTATTACAGTGGAATATAGTGACAGATTTATTGAAAAAAAGAAAACTTTTTTTAACAGTATTCTGACAGCGCTAAATTAAATTACAATTTAAAACTGAAATAATAAAGTGATGGAGCCAAACAAATTACCAATCCAAATATTTCCATTCACCAGTTGTCCAATCAAACAGTTGCTCAATGAAACAGTTGCTCAATCAATAAGTTTCTCACTTAAAACATCCCCAGGGGTTTCTTATTGAAAAACATATTCAAAACATCAACCAGTAGACATGCTAAATACCTCAATTTTGAAAATCAAAATTAAACAAATTGGCCATAAAAATGAGTTTAGTGTTCAAAAACTGCGATAACTATTAATGTCCACGTCTTATAATGGTCGTCATGCAGAAAAAGAAACACAAATAACTTTTATAAATAACAATTTTTTTTTGACACAATTCTTATAGTTCGACCCCACTGCGTTCTATCACCGATGGCGACTAGATGTTCAAAATGTGGAGTGCAACATGGTAAATCATTAAATTTATGCACATTGCATTGAATGTATATCTTCTCTGGATTGATGGGGAAAGGATAGAACAATATTGCACTCATTCATTGACGGTATATGTGGCAGTTGGGAGAGTTGGGAGAGAAAAAAATTACATAAATAAATAGAAAATCTTCATTAATTATGCTGCTCAACCAGGTCGAGAGTGTAGAGTTGCAGAAAGTCCATGGAAGAATGGAAGAAAAACATTGATGAATGTAGAGAGGATGTGCTGATTGTGACGACCGACGACGACGACGACGATGATGTGCAGGAATGTCTTTTGGTTTTCTTGGATTCTGCTATTTTATTGCCTGAAGTTTGTGGGTTGAATACTTTTTTCTACTTCCTTTTGACTTCCAGTGAAAGTTTCTGCAAGTTTTGGGTTGTGTGTCGATGTCAAGTTTTTTTTGTCCCCACAGAGTTCTCTTCTTTTGTGATTTATGAAGCGGAAATTAATCTGAATTTAAGATTATCCATGTTAGAAATGACGGTAAGATAATAAGGTAGATCAGTTATACATCAGGGAAGACACTGTACGGGAAATTAATGATCCATGTATAAGGAAAGTTTTATTATCTTGATATTCTTAGAAGAATTTGTTCTCGTTAGAAATACTTATAAAAGTGTCTTGGAAGATGATTCTTGGAAAAGGAGTAAGATAACCATTGGAAGAAAAACTTCTAAATCATCATCAACGGCGCATTAACCAGGATCCGGTCTGGGCCGCATCCAATATGTCCTTCCATTCATTCCAACTGATTCTGATTGGTCGACCACATTCAGTTAACCATCCAAAGGCTTCGGGCGTCCTACGCCATCCTTCCAACGTAAGCAAGGTCTTTCACGTTGGTTTTTATCACAAAAATAACTGCAAAAGACTTTCTGAGCTGGTTCCTCCACCACACTTGCTTATGTAGGTTTCTTACAATTCAGGATTGTATCTTTTTCGGAATGGTACTCCCTCGAGTAGCCAACAATTCTCCGTAAGACTTTCCTTTCGAAAGCGGTTAATAAATCAAAGTGCCTTTCAGTAAGAACCAAGTTTCGGATCCATATGTGAGTACTGGTGAAACCATAATCTTGTGCAACAGCTGCCTAGTTTGTATGGTAAAGTTTTTTTTTGGATTTCAAATTCATGCTCCAATACCCTGATTGTTGGTCCAACTCTTCTAGCAGACCACTTTTCCTTTCATTAATATGTAGCCCCAGGTTTTTTCTCGCAGTTCGATGGATGAAAAAGTCTTGTAGAGTTTGTTGACTTCTGCAGATAACAACATTCTCGTCTACTTAAGCCAATATCTGCCTGGACTTGGTGACTATAGTTCCTCTTTTTAACGTGCCAGACTCACGGTTTGTTTTATCTAATGTAAAGTTGAATAGGATGCAAGCCAGACCATCATAGCAAATGTTTTATAGAATATTTAAAACGGCTTTTTTCTAACAGTATTTTTTTCGAAACATATTTTTCAACATTCTTACTCAAAAACATCGAAAAAAAAACATATTTCTTCTTGTCTTATATCTTATAAATGAAATGAGCTTAGGGAAGAAATGTTGCACTAAGATTTAATAACAGAAGAAGAGAAAAGAACAATGCCTGGTTAAAAAATTGCACATCATACTGTATTTGGCTGTAAATTCCCTGCACAACTGCTTTTGGAAATTCTCTTTAAATACGTAATTCAAGCCAAATCCACATTATTACAATTCGTATCTTTAAATACGATAAATCCTTAAAATATATTGCTGACTCAATATTCCTTCCCCTTCAATCAGTCAAAGCAGCTTTCATATCGGACCCAGCTATCGAAAATCATCCATAAAACTTACTTACTCATCCACACACACACCTGTTGACGATTGTCCATCGTCCAAACCAATCATTTTGGAACAGTAGGTGTTCAACATCAAAATGTTTATTCACGATCCATCCAGCAATTAATCCACTCTAAACCAGCGGCTATCACTCGTGTAAACACGGGAAGGAAGAGAGAAAAAAATCCATTCAACCATTCGACCAACCGATATAATACAAACCAACTAGTGAACCGGTGAAAATAAATTGGCGTCAAGTTTTCCTGGTTTCAGGAGAGAAAAAACGAACGAGTTTCCTGTCGAAGTCGATGCCTTCAACCCTGGCATCCTCACCTTGGTCGTCGATCGTCCCAGAGAGGTAGAAGCACAAGTTAACAGTTGTTACCGAGAGTTGCACCTCAAATTCACGAAAATCACGAACCAAGTG
The DNA here is from genome assembly GCA_963971375.1 of Platycheirus rosarum. Classification (NCBI taxonomy): domain Eukaryota; kingdom Metazoa; phylum Arthropoda; class Insecta; order Diptera; family Syrphidae; genus Platycheirus; species Platycheirus rosarum. The sequence goes on along the minus strand of OZ020510.1, from coordinate 25,860,301 downwards.
GAAGTGTCCGTTAACAGGGGGATGGATATCCACGACCACGTCGGTCTGTCCGCCGCCTGTCAGTGCTCTTCGTGTGGCAGTGGCTGACTTCCAAGGCAACTGACCGAAGTCGGCGTGCCCAATCGATCGGGGCGCAACAGCTGCTGCCGTTGCTATATGTTGCACTCCTAGAGGAGGAGTCATTATCTCTCGGTGGTGCTGCACTAAGATCACCCATCGTCCGTGTCCGATGGACATACAGTGAAAGTGAAAATTGTCTTGCAACTGTGAAAAGTGCTGATGCTGTTTGCGTGCCGGTGCAATGTGTGATTTGTTTTTTTTGTTGTTGCATCGCCAAGAAGACCATAAATAATTAAAGTTTTACACGGCCTTTGACATTGTGATCGCGCACGTTGGCGGCCATGGAGTGGCACGATCGTTTCGTAGATCATTTAAACACTACCATGGGGCGGACAGAGGTGCCTGATGGGACAATCTGTGGGTTACTAGCGGGGCGTGCCACAGAAAGTCGCCGAAGTTGTTGGCCTGCCGTTTTATCGCGCTCACTGCTTAGCTATTTGAATTACTAGCGACCATTAAGTTGTTATAGATCTGTCAGGATCGCAGAAAAGCAAGAGAGAGAGAGAGAAAAACAGAGATGAATTGTTAGAGAGTGATTACTATACTTCTTCTCATCGGTGAATGATAGCCCCTTCTCTTTTGGGCCTGGCTATAGCTGTCAGTAATTACTGCCAATTGAAAATTGATTTTTTCAAATTAAATTTTATGCATTGCCATAAAATTGGTTCACGATTTTCTGCTTAGATTTTCTCTGTTGCCTGGTTGCAAATAATATTTCTTGAGTTAACTGTTGCTCAGAAATGAAAGTCGAAGTGGATTGGTGTTTTGGTTTTTGGCGCGCGAGGGGAAGGAAAATTCAAATGTTAATTTATCTGACGTATCGCAGGTCGTCGTGTCGCCGCAATGCCAGTTGATATCATCATGATTTTTTTTTTTTTTTATTTTAATGTTGAATCCAATGTTGCATGTCTTTTGGCGCAGGGAATGATAGATTTTATTGAATTTGTTTATCCTGGATGGAAGTTGGAAATTATTGGTCTGCGTGATGGGATTCAATTTGTTAAATGCTGGACTTTATAGCTTCGGGTTGGGAGAACGATTATGTTCGAAAGTTATTGACAGTTGCTTGAGGGAATTTTTGCTGACTTTCGTTTGGGTGGTCGATAGGATTTTCACACAAAACGCATTCGTTTTGTGGTGGAATTGTTGATTGGAATTTATTTGATTTTATGTTGCAATGGGTTTATTAAAAGTTCGTATAATGAGGAGGAGAGGCTTAATATTGATATTTGTTTTGCTGATATTAATATCCTAATTTATCACATAAAAACGACATGGTACCAAGAATAAGACGATAACTGTCATTATTTAAAATTGTTTTTTAATTTTACAATGAAAATTCAGTTTTTTTTTTGTTTGTGACCAGGCATTGTTCTTTCCACTTCTTTTACTATCAAGAGTAATTGAAACACTTCTGACTTAAGGTTATTACATTGTAAAAATTCAAAATAACGAGCTTATGGCTTTTGTTCAAAGTTTTGGAATTAGAATGTTGAAGAAATTGGTAAACAAACCATTCATGTTGGAAAAAAGTCAAATTCGTTTACTTTCTGCGAAACTAAATGTTGATACGGCTTAATGATCACAAAGAATTGACGACTTAGGAATAAGTAACGTCTCTCATTCTTTAAACATTAAAAAATTGGTCATTATCAGCAACCGTATAGATTTGATTGCCAGTCTGAAGACAGATTCACGAAATTCCGGAAACAAATTTGTAAAATACTTCTGGAAAACTTAATTTTTCAGAACATTGATAACAAAGCTTTTTATATAGAAGAGAGATAAAGTTAACCAAATAATCATTTAGTGAATAAAAGGAATTAATTTTAAACTAGAATGATAGCTGATATAAAGTTATTTAAAGGAAATCGTATGCCTTTAAAGAACAACTTCTAGGTTTTCGCAATACAAACACAATATTCGGTTCATCTAAAGTTGTAAAACACTTCTTCTAACTGAGAAAACTTAACCTAACTTAGAAAACATTATTAAGAATTTTTTTTAAGAACAAAAACAACACTGCACTCACAATCTCACGACAAAAACCAAATCAAAAGTCTATATTCATATCTAAATACCTACACATTCCTTAAGTATTCTACCATATTTATATCATAATTAGCATTTAGTCTAAAACTTTTCTTAAAATTGAAAAGATCAGAAACTCAAAGCGGCAATACAAATTTATTGCGAAATAATTTTCTAAACCTTAAACCACCATTGTCTCATTAGGAAATTTAATAATAATTTTAATACTCATTCCCATATGCATTCACAGTATATTTCACTAAAAATTTCAAAATTCACCAAAGCATGGTTAATATGTCTGCGACTACGACAACGACACTGAAGATGATAACAATAGCTTTTCATGTCTTTGATCTAATTAAAATCCCACATGCTCAACTGAACTGGAAACTATATATTCAGCTGAAAAGTTAAGTTCACACATACCTTACAGGGTGTAACAAAATTTTAAAAAAATACTTTGATATTATTTATAAAATATTGTTTGGCTGAAAATTGCAGACTTGGGAGAAAAGTTATTGGTTTAACTTATGTAGGTTGAAGGACGATCAAAGAACAGAGAGGTTATAAGACTGGGCATTTTTTCTCCACAAATAAGTTCTACTGAGAGTATCAGGAACATCAGGCAAGGACCTTACTTTTTAACTTTTAGAAATCTGTAGCGCTATTAAAAAAAATAATTATCAATATCCTGAATGTTTTAAATTCTTGTCAATCGTTCCTATTTGTGCTTTGTTTATCTGCCGAAACGAGGGGACCTACAACATATTGTCGAATCCTCACGCTTACTTTTTCAATACAAAGTTTACTTCGGGAACATTTGTCAGGCAGTATCCGGAAAAAAGATGACTCATACGTAGAATTAAGTGCCAGTTTTTTAGCATGGCAGCCCGACGCAGTTACCACTATGACGTGGCACTATTGGAAGAATGGGATGCTCTAATATCAGCGAAAACACTATTTCTATTGGTTTGACAACAGGAAACGAAGAATTTTTATGAATATTGTCAAACGCTATTTCAAAACAACCCTGTAGACTTTCACCAAAAAAATTCAAATATTGCCCTCGTAATATTTAAGAACTGTTTCAAAACAATCTTATTACTGCTTCTTTATAAAACATACATAACTCATTTGGCAACTGTTATTCACAACATTTCGCACTTCACATTTCTGAATTCACATTATCATTTCTCAAAAGAACTCATGAAAAATTGTTTCAGGAAAATAAGCTGGAATCTCGTAAACACCTTCATATTGAATATTTTGTTCAAATTTTTGTTGTTTTGTGTAGCTAATTTCAATTCCTAGCTGGCAGTGAAAGAATCACTCACCTATGACCTCTTATAAACGAGATATAAGCGTGCAAAGGTGTGAGTTAATGAGGTACTTTTTGACATGTAACACCTCATTCCGCTCCTGGCGGCGCAATAAATTGATTGGTCGTTATTTCGATCGGGTAGGTTATTTCAATACCTATCTTGCAGTTTAAGAACCAATCAGCTAGAACCTCTAAGTTACCGATATATAGGCGTGTGAAGACGTGAGCTAATAAGGTACTTTTGGACATGCAACACTTCATTCCGCTCTTGGATTGAAATACATTTCTCAGTCGACTTTTTGTTAATTAATCAGGTAGTTAATTTCAATTCCTATCTGGCAGTGCAAAATTCACTCAGCTAGAACCTCTAAATAACTTTATAAAGGCGCGTGAAGGCGTGAGTTAATGAGGTACATCTTAGACATGTAAAACGTCATTTCGCTGCTGGAGGCGCAATATATTTTTTTGTTCGACTTTTTCTCAATTGATCGGGTAGCCAATTTCAATATGTATCTGGCAGTGCAAGAATCACTCTGCTAGAAAATATAAATAACCGAGATATAGGCATGTGAAAGCGTGAGTTAATGAGGTACTTTTTAGATATGCAACACCTCATTCCGTCCGGAGGAACAATACATTTTTTGGTCGACTTTTTGTTGATGGATCGGCAAGCTTATTTCAATACCTTTCTGGCATTGCAAGAATCACTCAGTTAGGACTTCTAAATAACGAATGCTGATTAAAGGAAAGATTCTACAAACTAAAATAATACATGATGCATTGGACTGGGGACTGGGAGGTACTAACTCTAATTTCACAAAGAAGTTTTGATGTTTGTACTGTTTTAGAGCATTTTTTCGCAAATTATTCTACAGAATCTCAGTAGCCTTTTGGACAGAATACATGATATGATTAGCCAAGGCACTGCTTTCAGCACTTTCCGAGAGGCAATCATTTATTTTGACCACTTCCTCCTTGGCTGCGGATATCCCAACAAGAATCAAATATTGATAACCAGTGGCAACATTAGGAAAGAATAGTACAGAGCTCTCACGCCAACACCAGAGGCACTTTGAGTATTGTGAGTATTGAGTATTCTTTACCCCGGAGAAGATATAGTTTCTTCACATCAGTAATTATGAAAAAAAAATATTGTGAATGTTAAGATCTCAAGAAACAATGGATTTTTTTTGTACGTCATCAGCATACATAAAAATTATTAAAGGTTGTAATTCAGATGGAAGATCTTTTTTAAATAAATTAAATAGCAAAGGACCAAGATGGTTCTCTTGAGGTACACCAACATTAATTTAAATGAACAGTTAGTATCTAAACTATAGTTTATTCTAAAAATTAATAAGCTGCAATTTTTTAAGAGTACACAATGTCAGAGAATACCAGAAATATTGAAAAAATTACAACAAAAAGTTACGATAACTTTGTCATAAATGTCATAAAATGAACTTTTTTGATTGCGTGTTTTTTTTCTTCAAATAATAAAGTTTTTGTATCTTTTTTTGACTACACCCTGTAAAATGTTCACCTCTCTTCGATATGAAACACAAAATTCCACCAAGATGAAGACACCACCATACAAGGATTTTGCAAAATAATTTGATTAAACAACAAACGCATTAAAACTAGGTCGTCGGTGCGACCGACGAAGAGAATGAAACTTCTTCACCGTTCCCGTACACTCACATATTCATGTGAAATTGTTCCATCGTTTTCCCTCATAATTAAGTCAAAATCGCAGAACTTACCTCCCATTCCTCCCCTTCTTGACTATGTAGCCTCTTGCCATAGAATTGCCAAATTCTCGCCACCACCTCCATTGCATCAACAACCCCTCGACAAAACGTTTCGCAATTAATTCCGCCATAAGTGGCATGACACGACCTAGAATCTTATGTGAATTCATATCACATACGTAATTTGAGGAATTTCATCATCTTTTTTTTTTTGGATTTAAATGCGTGTCTCGTATTCCCTATAAGCCATGCAAATTGAAGGAAGAAAATCCTTTCGTTTTGTACAGAAAAAAAAGAGAAAATGGGGCTAATTGAATTGCAAAACCCTGCTTATCCGTGTCGCCTTAGGAGGAGGGAAGTGACGACGACCAAGGCCCGTAAATTGCTAAGAAGGCTAACCACACCATTGAGGTTTGGCAAAATGGAACTGCGGACTGAGCATTTCTTCGAGACAGCTACGACGTGGTGTATAATTACTTTCTTTTCTTTGGCTAATTAAATTTTACATCACCATAATCATCGTGAGATCAGAAGTGGTTCCTTTTTTTCTTGGATTTTGTTTTGTTGCGCTTTTTATACGTAACATGCAACACCCATCAGTTGCAGACTTGAAGATGTACAATTAAAATTCAAAAAGACCTTGCAGCGGGAAATATAAGAGTTGGATCTCTGGAGATGGGAGATCTTTCTGAGTTAACTTCTACTGCAGTTGTATTTTTTTTTCAGGATTTCAGAAAAATTAATTAACTGCGGAGTAATTATTATTGTGAATGCTTTACGGAGCGCTACCAGCTGTTGTTGAGTGGATTACAACTCTTGGTAGGTTTTGTGGTAGGATTTTCGAAATTCAAGGCTTTTGAGACTTGCTGAATTGATTGCGCATTGCAAATTTGTACAAAAAAATTTATTCGAATAATTTTAATTGTTAACAAGAATGAGAAATGCAACTCTAAATAATTCAGAGTCTTCATCTAATCCTTAAATAGCGACGGGTTCAAGCTCGGTGTATAATGGTTTTAATTGCTGTTTTATTTCTTTAGAAAGGATTTCCCAAGGAAGTCTTAGTACAAACGTGTTGTACCTATCCCGACTGGCCAAAGTCCATCTATAGCTTCTTCGTAGCGGCCAGTGGTAACAAGTTTTTATTAATTCTTTTTTTTTGTATTTAAATTAAGAAAAACAAAGACTCAGAATTCAGCACAGAAAATACAAACTAATATAAACTAAACAAAATAATCTTCTGGCATTATAGTTTAAATATAATTTCTGGCATATAAACGCCACTGCTGACTTGGACGTAGTCTAATCTGGAGGTCTAATTTTCGATGACTTATTCCCAAATTTTTGGCCGTTTATCGGCAATAACGCGGCGAATGTTGTCCTCCAAGTGGTCAATAGTTTCTAGCTTAGAGGCGTAGACTAGCGACTTCATATCCCGACAGAAAATAGTCAAGAGGCGTTAAATCGCACGATCTTTTAGGCCAATTCACAGGTCCTTAATGTGGGGGTTACCAAACGTTTCCTTTAATAAATCAATTGTGGCACGAGCTGTGTGATATGTTGCACCGTGTTGTTGAAAACACAGCTCCTGCTCATCATGGTTGTTCAATTGATGAACGAAAAAATCAGTAATCATGGCTCTATAGCGGTCACCTTTGACTGTAACGTTCTAGCGTTTCTCCATTCAACCAAAGGTGAGCTTCATCGCTAAACAAAATTCTCTTATAATTGGGATCAACGGCAATCTTGTTTTGGGCCCATTCAGCGAATTTACGCCTTGCTAAAGTACAGCAACAATAATTTCTTCTGTACGCACTGTACGACGTCTCTGATTTTCAAAATAAATTTGGAATAGTTGTTCAGGCGTCATTCTATTCATGTTGAAATGCCAAACTAAAATAAAAATAAATTAACTGACAGCTGACAAAATGGTTGCCAGCTAAAATAGTGTTGCCAACTTAAGGTCCTATACCTCTAAAAAAAACACCCTTTAGTAACTTCCTTTTGAAATGCCCAGGGTAGCTATTAGTTGTGTTTGACTGTTTGTTGTCTGAAATTCGGAAAATAAATCTTGCCGTGCCACAAGGTTACATATTGTGAATGGCATTAGGCGGAGAGAAAAGTTCTTTGTTATCAGATATCTATTGCAGTTAAAGGATGATAGGTGAAAATTCCCATCAGCTTACAAAAAAAGCCAAACTTTGGACAATGTTAACTGCAGAGATTCTTTTACCAGCGTATCTTCATCCTCATCCAACTTTTTACCAATTGCACTTACCCGACTTATTTCCAAGGCCATCGTCTGATATCAACTATCAGGTAAAAAATATCTTGAGAAAGGGAAAATCGTTTTGCTAACGATAATATCATCAGCCTTAAGTGGCTCTTGCATCAGAGAAACCTAAGAGCTCTGCGTTCTAGGAATATGTATCACAAATCACCTTTTGTGGAACGAAAACATGTTATGATGTGTTTAAAGACGAAGTGCAAAATATTTCCCCCCATTAGATTTGGCTACAATTTAATAGGCTTATACTCGTCCAAAGCTTCTGCTTAGTTCTTATATCAGAACATGTGCTTCATAAATAGTAATAAATAAATAATTACATGTATTACACCCCTATTGCGAATATCAATCTTAAATTGATAATTGACATTTGTCAACCATTTTTAAGTTGCCAATTGTCTCCCATTTTCTCAAAAACTTATTGTGAATTAGCATCAACGCATAGTCATTTGTGAATTATAAAGCCGTATTGCAAGTGTCAATCATTGTCAATTTTTTTTCTTTTTGTTCAATCAATCGCAGAATTTTGATTGATGCATCAAACCAGAATTCACCTCAACTCATTTTTAACTTTTTATTTTTAATTCGCAAAAAAAAATATTTGTTTGGGAAATGCCTTCTTTGAAATTTGAAATGTTAAAAATTGTGGCCGTTCACGGTTATCAATTTTGTTTACAATAGGAAAGGTCTAGTCAATCGATTAACAAAATAACAAATTTCAAGTTGATTGATAATTTTTTTAATAATCAATTGGTTGATAATTGACAATCACAATAAAGGTGTTATACTCTCAACTCTTCCTTTGTGTGTGTGTTGTGAATTTGCAGGAGCGAAAGAGACCTGCAATTTACAGCCGAGTCCGAACAGCTACATGATATGCACATGCTCCCGCGAAATAGCCAGATACATTTCTCCGCTTTTAAGTTTTCCCCGTAATACTCACATTTCTGGATAAAAAATTGGACGCGCTGTATAGTTAAAGTCTTAAGCCGCACTACACGAATGTGGAATGCATTATCTGGCTTTATTTTTCCTCTTAAATCTTCTTTTTAACTTCCCTCTTCTTAACTCTCGCACTGTGTTCATTCATGATGAGTTTATTATAAACCCCGATGCACGCCGTTAAATTAAAAGAAGTCATACCAGACGAATGTAGAGTGATTTACCGAACCTAATTTGACCCCTATTTTTGTAGAAAAAACTTAAGTATTTTTGTATTTTTGTCTTTATTTTGTGCGGACAAAATTAAGTCTTTTTTAATATGGCGGGTAGATATTAAGAAGGTCAATCGTGGCGCCCATTGTGTGGTACAAAGCGCAGTCTTGCTGGACCCAGGTGTCGGGTAGTATTCGCGCCATGAGAAACTGGTTATCATCGTTCTGTAACGCTCGATATTGAGTGACTGTCCTAACAATGTCGTTTTCAAAAAAAAAAAAAAAAAAAAATTCCCGCCGCCGGTCCAAAATCCTCAATAAATAGTATATATTTGAGCATCCGTTGTCTCCTGCTTACCCTCGTGCAAATTGGTGTCGTTCCATAACGGCATTTTTGCTTGCTGTTACAGCCATTCATTGAAAACTACGACTACGCTAAAGATGATTTTTTGGCCAAAATTGGGGTCCTCTTCCAAGCTAAGTCAGCAAACAAACGGCGTTACCTATGATCATGAACTTTGAACTTATGGTTTAGCTGAAACTTGTACCGACGAAAAATTCGCCAATTAGAAGTCTGCGAATTTCTCGACCGATCTTGCGTTCCTTTGTGAAGGGCCATCACTAATAAACAACTAATTTGAAAGATGTCACCAAAACAACATGCCCGCCACAAGCTGCTAAAATCTAGAAGCCCTTATTACAAAACCTTAAATTAAAAGCCTTGGATCCCAGTTTTTAACAATTTAAATTACATTATAAAAACGGCTGGACGTAAAATATTAAAAACTTAACTTTAACTTTTAACTTTTTTTTATTTAATGTTTAACTCTAATTGTGAAATGTATTTTTATTTTGATTTTTGTTTTAATTTTTTTATATTTATTTTTTTATTTTTCTTATTAAGTATTTATTTTTACTTTAAATAAATTTTTTCTTATTTAGTATTTATTTTTACTTTAAATTTAATTTTGATTTATTTTTTTTCTTTTATTTTATTTTTATATATATTTTAATTTTAATTTTTATTTTTATATATATTTTAATTTTAATTTTTATTTTTTTAACTTTTTATTTTTATTTAAATTTTTTTACCTTTTTTATTTTTATTTTAACTTCTATTTTTTTTACTTCCGATTAAAGGGACTATAAGGCAAGTTATGAATTCGTAAAAAAAATCTAACAATTAAACATGACATAACGATCATAGAAAAGCCTAAAACAGTCATCGGCAAAAAATGTGTGTCTGCCAGTGTATGTATAACGAGCTGCAGTCTAAACGGCTCGGCTCCAACAATTTTAATGAAATTTTTTGAGAATTTATTTGTTGGTACTAGCTGTTATTTAATCAGAACCAAATTTATGGTAAAAGTCTATTAACGGTACCTTTCATATCACGTTTTTTTTATTTTTGGATTTCTCTGTAACCGCTCTGGATTTCTGTCAAATTTATATTTATAGAAGATCTAGGCAGTCAAATTAGTTATGTTTTTAAAAATTTTAATAACTTTTTTTCTAATTAAAATAAATTTTTGAATTTTTATTTTTAAAAAATCAATATTTTTAAAGGTAATCAAAAAAGATTACTTTAAATTTTATAATCACATATTAATACTCTAAAAACCTGCATAAAAAAAAAATAAAAATAAAAAAACTGGATTTTAATAAAATCCGTCATACAATTTTCGAAATACTTTTTTTCATAAATTCTTACTATAGAAGACGTGTGATGACGTACTCCATTTTTACTAAAAAAACGTTAAGGGTTGTGATTTTGACACTTTATAATTTCTGATAGTGTTATTTTTCTACGTTAATGTTACTTATTTTTAAAATTTTATTGGACGATGTGACCGCGAATTTGAGCAAGTACGTGCTCAATTTAATTATATAAATTAATTATGTTATTTATTCTTACTTTTTATATTGCAATTTGTTTTCATTTTTAATTTAAATTTGTATTTTAATTTAAGGTTTTATTTTTATTTAATTTTTTTCTTATTTTAATTTTACTTTTACTTTTAATATTTTATGATTTTATTAATATTTGTTTTTAATTTTATTTAGATTTTAGGTTTTATTTGAATTTTTATAAATCAGGTTTTAGGTTTAATTTTTTTTAACTTTTTTTTATATAAATTTCTTTTTTAGTTTGTATATCTTTCTATTGCTGATAAGACCGTAATAAATGGTAAAATAAAAATCCTAAATTCCAACAATTCTTCTAATGAAACCAAGTTTTATCATTCGTCCCATTAACTTACATAAACAATGCGTCTCCATTACACGACTTATTGACTTATTTTGCACCATTTCCATTACTTAAAATTTTTTCAAAACACACTTCATTGAATTACAAAAATGTATTTAAAATTTTCAAAATACCTTTATCATGACATAAAACTAATTTGTTTTCTTTTTTTTTGTATATTTTCAGGTATGTTGATCCAATCTTGCCGATACCTAGCAGTTGGGCTTGTAAATGAGCCAAAGTGTGGATATCGATTATTTCATGTTTACCTACTCTATGCAATAGTTAAAGCTTCAGATACTCATGTAAGTATTTCTACAGTACCAACAGAAAGGTTTTAGTAATTTTTTTTTCTGTCTGAAATTCCCATTCAGCATTGCACACATTTTCGCTAATTATTGTGCTCAACTACAACTGCCTCCATACCATACTAAGGCTTCGGTTGTTTACGGATCATTGAAGCAGCTTGGTTTTATTTTGTTGTTTTAATTTTCTCTCCTCTTCAAGGGAAACCCCACAAGAGAATCCATAGAGTTCCATCATTTAGACTAGCAATGCAAACAAAGAAACAGTAACCTATGGCTCTATATATGCGAATACGGCATTATGCGGGATATTAAATCAATATGCGATCGAAATTTATCGACTTAGTCTATGGAAGTGACACCTTCTGGCACTTCAGCCATGTTGCAAGCAGAGAAAATATTTTTGCTTTTTGCAATGTGAAAGCAAAATAATTTCAGTAGCCTTTCCAATTGGGGTTAACCTCATTTCCCTGGGGTTGTGTCGGGGCAGTGTTCATGGATTATAGCCGATAGAAGGTGATGAACTTTTTTCCCATGGGTACTCTTGTAAGCTTTTGAAAAAAAATTATAAAAAAATAAGACTGATAAGCTTGAAGAGGAATTTTTTAAATTGAGTTCTGACAGTTTAGTGCACAGAAACATTAGGTATCCATGCATGATTTTTAAGAAACCAATAAAAAATAAGTGGTCCCAGTATCCTAAAAACGTTCATTATTTCTTATCCATACCGGATTCAAATCTGCAATTTGTATATCTTCAATCTGTCAATAAAATGATCATCTGTGTCTGTATTTAAACAAAATTGCCTTGAGATCCCTCGAAGTCCTGCTTTAAATATCTTCTCCAGATTTAATGAAATAATATCCAAGTTGAAGGTAATTCCAACAGACACATTCCTCTCTAATTTCTTCGAAAGACCATGTTGCATGTTCAAAACCTCATATAAACCAACCATCATCGCCAGGCACAGCAATACATTCGTAGATGCCGCTCTAAGTGTCATTAATACAATTTGTTGTAATGCATTAAAAGTTACAACGTTCATTAATGTTAATATTGCGTGTACGGCAATTTGCAACTAACTATTCCAGGCAACAAAAAAAAAAAATGCGAATAAAATAATAAATTCAAATACAAGGCAACAACATGGCACATGAGGCACGGCTGATAAAGTTGGATGATTCCCATGAGTTTTCATGGCCATAGAGATACTTAAGGAACATCGCGTTGATACATTGCGTGGTAGATACTGAAGTGTTTTTTTTTTACAAATTGGCTTAGAAAATAGAAACAAAACTCTTCATTAATAGTGTCGCCTGAAAAAAACTTTTTTTTTTTAAAGGAAAAGTTGCAAAAAGTGAAATTAAAACCTTTAAACCATAAAAGTGTTTTTAATTATACCTTTTGCAGCGTTTGAATTTGGCGGATCAAAGCGGATGATTAAGTAATTGGAATGCATTTTTTTGTTAAATTGCCCCTCGAAGACGACGATGCAGTATATCTTAGGATTATCTTGGCTTTTGTTTTTGAAAGCGCATAAAAAGGGGTGTAAGGACAATGATGTAAGGTTGTTGGCTTTTGGATGCGTTAATTTTGTTATCGAATTTAATTAGATAAAAAGGAATTTATAGAGGACTAGCTTACCTACCCGGCGTTCCACTGGTATACTACAAATATTCGCCCCCTAGGAGTTAAAATAACCTTTGTCACTACTCACAAAATTATATATATGCCTGTGAAACGAGCCCAGCTCCAACAAGTGGTGACTAAAATAGCCCTAGTAACTCATTACAATATAAGCAATCTGCCTGTGAAAGCCCCGTCAAAATCGATCCATAAATAAGAATGTTCGAAAAAAAATCGGGGCATAAATAAGTATTTTCAAAAAAAGGCATCCGGTGCCACCTAGGGGTAATTGAAAAAGGCCTTACCTAATTGTTACAATATTAGCTTTCTGTCTATAAAGATCCCTTCAAAATCAGTCTATAAATACGAATCTAAAAAGACACCCCAGCGCCACCTCGTGGGCAATTAAATAAATCCTGTTTTTTATTTTTAGCTTTTTGATTTTTTTTTTAATTTATATATACAGTTTTTTAGAGCTTATTAATGTATATGTGATTATAAAATTTAAAATAATTTTTTTTAATTAGTTTTAAAAATATTGAATTTTCAAAAAAAAAATTTCAAAAACTAATTTTAATTAGAAAAAAAGTTATTAAACATTTTGATATGCAGAATTAATTAAGCTACCTAGATCTTTTCAAAAATAAAATTTGACAGAAATCTAAAGAGCCGTTACAGAGGAAGCCCAAAATTTAAAAAACCGTTATATGAAAGATACCGTTAAAAGACTTTTCTCGTACATTTGGTTCTAATCAAATGTAATTATTGTATTACTGTAACGATTGGAAATTTATTTTAATTATAAAAGTGAAAAGTTTTTATTTGTCTGGGTTTTGAACTCGAGTCCTTTTTGTTCTTCACCAATCATCGACAAAACATATGTTAATTAATTTTCGTACAACCCTTTATAGGCAAGCTTTACACATGTTGTTTGCATTGAATTGTCGTGGAGAGTCTTATAACAACTATTATTTTTTAATATTCAGTAAACATCTTTGGGAAGCCCTATACAAGCCTTGTATAGAGTTTTTCAATCTGACTTTTAAAGGGCTTGTATCAGCTTTTTTATAATTATCAAATTTTTAATTGCCTGGTTTCTAAAGTTTACGTTATATTAATTCATTACAATCTGTTACTCTCTTAATGGGAAAAAGGCCTTATACTTTAAGCTAAGTTTTTAGTTGAGTTAACAAAAATTAAAGGTGAATTACTATAGTCTGTCCACTAAAAAAATTTTTTAGTACAGTGAATTGAACGCACATTATAAATCGTCTTAAAAAGCTCTAAAAAAGCACCAATTGTGAAAGCTCTTTAACAAAATCTAAAGAAAAATCCACTATGATTCGCATTAGCGTAGACGTGGTTGCTCTAAAATTATGTGCTCTTGTTTTCAAAACACACGAACAGGGTTGTTAGCATCGACAATTCGTGTTTAATTCGTGGCTGGGTTTTAATTTAAGTGGATATTTCAGATACTTTTTCTACAGGTTATCGCTTTTCACAAAACCCTGTTTCACAAAATCCAGTTTCTTTGAAACCTGAAAATCCGGTTTTCTTCTTTCCTATAAAAGTGCGATAGCGCACCTATTTATATGAATTTATTGGTTAAGTTGGTGAGAATCAACTAGAATACACATTTCTATTACAGCGCTGACCTGACTTAGCTGAGAATTCGAACGAATCTCCTGAAAATGTTTCCTTTTTTGAGCGGCAATTTTGAAATAAATTTCGCCATTTTTCGTATTGGGTTTCCCAGGTACTGTCTTGTCTTAATCAGTCTATGACCATGTTTTTTTTTTGTAACGTTAATAATATCCTTTGGCAGTGTCTACCTTTTGTAAGAATAACATCTATAAATTACCTAATTAGTACAACTTGTCTGCTTTCTTAAAACCTTATTAAACACAAGACTCAAATTGAACTAATTATGACATAATCCCTTGCATATCTCTCTCTCCTCTTTACCCACCGTTAATTCTGTTAAATTTATAATCCGATTATAGCTGCTTAATTAAAAAAAGAAAAGATACAACATTCACTAAATCTTGATTCAAAATGAAATTCCCTGCGAAAAGAACTCCCTGTGCACCATTCTACTTCCGCCTGTGTCTCCTCATTTTCCAAAAATAAAAATAAATTAAAAAAACACCAAAAAAATTATCAAAACAAATCAAATTTTATGGAAGCACTGGTAATTGGGTTAAATTTTATACATTTTTAATTTTTTTTTTGAAAGGTTGAGCACCCGAGAGATACATGAATTTTATTGCCTACGTACAGCACAAAAGTGCGGAGCCAAAATCCCCAGATACAGATAAAAGTATTGGGTACTCTCCTGGGAGAAATTCGTGCTGTTTTTGGTTTTATGAAATAGAAACAACGTCCCGTCCATGCGGATCTCCCACGCGATAACCTGGTTAAATGTAAAAAAAAAGAAACATGGTGTAATTATTGTATATTTACATGTTCACCAGGGACGGCTGGAGGTTTTTTTTTTTATAAATGGTTGTTGTCGTCAGAAAGTGTATCTTTGTATCATTTTCGTTTCACAAATTAATTTCTCCAAAAAAAAAAAAAAATAGTAATAAACTTGTTAGACACATTTCAAGCCATTTGACTTGGGAAACTAATTTGTTTTATTTTTTTTTTTCGAAAAAGGGCGGCAACAGAGTTGAAAGTGGAGGAGTAGTTATGCATTTGAATAGGAAATGTGTAGATAGTGCAATTTGAAAATGTATCTACACCTACATTTGTCAGTTGGGTGCTTGTGTTTTGAGTTTATGCCACCTGGTTAACTAACTGGAGGTTGTGAAAGACTTTATTCGAATGGCAGTTTCAGCACCCTTTTAAGGCAAAAGGCTGGAACCTTTTTGTGAGTTTAAAATGAAGTGAAAGTTTTTTGCCTTATTGGATATTGTTTTGTTTTATTTCATATGGTTAGACAATTAATGAACAATTCTTGCAAAAAATGGTGCGTATGACTGGAAAGATATTTCATACTATCGATCTCCATTTGAGATATTTCTTGAAGCATACTGGACAATGGGCGTTGGTGTCACATACCTTAAATTTGATTCGACTTAATAGTTTTTTTTGTGGTAAACTATTCCAAATTCGTGTTGCTCGGTTAAAAAAAAAAATCTCTATATATTACGTCCGAAATTGAAATGGCAAGGGAAAACCTCGCCGGGTTAACTATTCCAAATTCGTGTTGTTCGGCTAACAAAAGAATCTCTATATTTTACGGCATGTCCGAAATTGGGCTCAAAAGTGAACTGATTTAATTGTAGCCAGATAAGATGGGAAAAAAAAACTTCTTGAATCGATACAGAAAACCTAAGCACTTAGCAGCATTTTGAGCGATCTCAAATATATGGTGGTTTCCACAGAGGTCGTCGTTAACATACATACTGAGTACTGAAAGGTTTTCGCTTTCTTAGATACAACGATGCAAGTGCCATTCATGGATAATGGCATGGGGGGTATGTTTAGCTTTAACGACAGAAGACAGCATTGAGTTTTCCAAGCACTAAACTTCACTCGATTTCAAATACCCCATTTGACAATGACGTGTAAATCGGAATTTTATGAGTTTAACATGCGATACCGTTGCGATTGTACGTCAGAAGGCGAAGGACGTGAATCACCGTAGGAATATGAAAAGCTGAGGGTAGAGTCGACAGCAAAACAATTAAATGGATTATAAGTAACAGACAGAGGATTATTTATAAAAATAAGGAATAGAGTCGGAGATAGAATGGAGCCCTGGGGCACACCAGCTATTTTATGAGAACCAAACTTTAAACCCTCCAATATAACTTGTATTGGACGATCCAGAAAATAGCTTCTAATCCAACGAACTAAAGAGTATCATCGTTCGAAAAGCATTTATTTTCGATTTTCGAACTCTATACAATGCCTTGCAGAGTAACAACACACACACAAGAATGGTTGAGAGTATAAGTCACTAGGCCTTGGCTTCTTAAGGAGCTGTCGCGCCAATAAATTTAATTTATATACAATGCCTTGGAAATACTTTCGCCAAAGCGATGTAAAGATTTTTCCACTGTGTGGTGATATATGCGAAAGCCATACTATCGGCGGCCATGAAGGAACTTTCGGTCTTCGAGATATTCCTTAAGCGTTTCCATAACCTTAGAATAAAGGGACTTAAATGCTATGGGTCGGTTGGAGAAGGGGAAGGTGGGGTCATCTTTCTTAGGAATAGGCTGGACAAATGCTTTTTCCCACTTTCTAGAAAAAAATCCAGAAGAGCGATGGAAAAGCTTAGAAGAATGGTGGGTACACCATCCGGTTCTGAGAACTCTTGCTACTTTACGATTGCGGAAAAAATATGTCCCATTGAAAAAATTACAATCTCAAGCAACTGTGATGAAGCAGCGAAATTGGATGCGTGCAAGCTTACCTTCTCCGAAGAGTTAAAAGTCGATTTATCATCAGCGATGAGAGTTGGAACCGATAATGATGAAGAGATTTTAACTTTTTTTTTTAAATTTTTTACACATGGCCAACAATTTTTATTGCCTTAGGGAAATTGCAGAATATTAAACGGAGACTTTTCTTTACACTAATTGTTTATTTATCAGGAGGAGAAGTAAGAAACAAGTCAATAGTATGGGCGGCTTACATTGGAACATCCAGTATTTGAATTGGGTCATTGATCAGCTGGTTAAGGTGGTGTAACCTAGGAAAGATCTCGACATACCTTCCTTTAATAGTAGCCTTTTTTTTTAGTCTAGCATCACATCTAGCTGGATTGCAAAATAGGCTACTTTTTATCCTTAAAAAAAAAAGAACGGTTCCTGTAGAAGAATCTAATATGTAATGATGTATGGCTAAAGGTTTGTTTATTTTGCGTCCATGCCTGAGCGACTGCATACATTTGTGAAGCTTGCAGATGGAAGAATTACACGATTCACTTTGCAAAGCCTACTTTTATTCCCAAAAAAATTTACAGTTCTTAGGGGAGAAATCTGAAAATATTCTTAAACAAGTTTTGATTAATCATTTAATCTGAAGTCCAAGCAAACAAAGTCACGGGTAGAAGCTTGTATTTCTTTTAAAAAAAGATTTCTTATACACTATGCCAGAACAAATTTTATAATCTTCTTCTGGCTCTATTTCCGGAACTTCATCCTACCGTTTTTTTTTACTTGCGATTATAGGTACTACAATACAAGTTATGCATTCGTGCAGATTAAAAATGTTGAGATAACAATCAAACATGACATTACGATGATAGAGAAACATATTTGAGTTACTGGCAAAATTCTGCCCGTCTGTCTGTCTGTCTGTCTGTCTGTCTGTCTGTACGGATGTATTTTGGACTGCAGCCTAAACGGTTGTGCCAATCGTCTTCAAATTTTTCAATTTTTTTTTAGCTCAAAAATATACGGTACCTGTCATATAACCGTTATGTAAAAGCTTATTTTTCTCGAAAACGGCTCCAAGAATTTTTATAAAAAAAAATCAGTGTGCTACTGTAGGTATGCATTATATTTTGGTGGAAAAAAAAATTTAATATGGTGGGCTAAAAACGGTACCTCCCATAGGACCGTTTTTTTTTCTTCGACTTTTTTCGAAAACTGGTGATCCGATTACAATCAAAATTGATATTCAGGAAGATGTGGGCAACCTGAGTATGTTGCATACATTTTTTTCCAAAAACTTTTTTTTGTATTTTTAATAATTTAAAAAAAAATTTTTTTTTGAAAAATCAATATTTTGAAAACAGGTAAGTGAATTTTGTTTTAAATTTTGTTTTTAAATGTACGTTATTTTTGTGCTTTAGTTTGTGTTCTTGAATTATTTTTTTTATTTTTTAAAAGTTGTAAAAAAAAACCGTTTTATTTAAAAACGGCTCTAACGAATTTGAAAAAAAATCACACTTTTTCAATTTTTTTAAAGAAATAAAATGGCGTTTAAATTTTTCCGCTGAAATCAATTTAACGTACTTTTTTCAAACAATCAAAAGTCAGAAAAATCGAATTAATCTTTGAAGTTCCCTTAATATTTTTCAAATTTTATTCAAAGCTGTGACCGCACATAAGAGCAAGTACGTGCGATCCAGTCGTGCAATTTATTTCTTTATGGCTATCATTCTTTTTAACCCCTTTCAAGATCATCTAGCCATTACCCTTGGTTATAAACTCGGATAGGATACAGAATTATACCATGTTAACCATACCACCATTTCCTGCAATTTAAAGTAAATAATTGACATATTCACATTCAATTAGCTAAATGGAAAACACCATTTCCTCTCCCCATATCCATAATGCCAATTATCTCAACGTTAACAACACCCAAAGGAACAATATTGTAGGTAATAATCTCTATGCGATACCTTCGTCAACTACAACAATAGCTTCACTTTGTATCTTAAAGATACAATTTATCGAAATGTTCACGCTCTCAACAAAAAAACCTCGTGTTGGTATTTTTTTTATCATATCCACTCGGAAAGCTCCTTACAACCCAACCAACAGCAGTCCTCCCTTTTCCAATCCATAAGAATGCAATTCGATAGCCTTCATTCCCAAAACAGCCCCAACAACGTTCCATGCAAAGCTATAGATACACCACTACACAAAAGCAATTATCTATACCATAACAAAAAAAAAAAAAAAAAAAAAAAAAAAAATCCGTCAAGTAGGTATATCTACGACGATTAAAGAAAAATAGCTTCTTCTCTATATCGCACATGAGAGAGTGTGTACGAAAGTATCTGCTTCGGTTCAATATTTATTTCCCAAAGGCAACATCCACTCTGGACTGAACTGTTTGTGCATTATTACAATTGGCACGCGACTACTGCTCCAAGAATGTGTTTATAGTTTCCATTCGACTCTCAAGAAAGACTTAGCCAAAGTAAGTGAGACGATAAGAAGGAAAATGTCAAAAAGAAAAAATACTTTACACACTTAAATGTACATAACCCCCCACATACCCCGCTGGTTCTTCAAAGAAGCCCCAACTTTTTTTTATTGATTGAGGCCGAGCAAGTGGTGTTCCAAGTGACGCATATATACCCAACCCAGCCAACCGATCGAACTCATACTTGTGCCTTAGTCAGTCATTCTGTTTTCAAGCCACTTAACGGGCTTCAATCGCAGCTTGTAGCTTTTCGATAGTTTAGTTTGCCTCCGAGACGACACGCGAATTGACGACCAACTTTTTGTTGTATCCATCAGATACTCTCTACTCCTCTTTATGCGAAGAAAAGTTATTAAGGATTTGTTTTTGTTGGATTTTCTTGAATCAAATATCCATCGGCCGTGGATGACGCATACCATTTCGTCGGCAGGTTTTGTTGGTCCCCCCCCACACTATCACGGTCCGTCAATGACCTTTTTCGACGTTTGTTTTGCTCCTCGTCCTGCTTCGGTCGTCCCGTAGCCATAGTGATTTGCCTGGCCAAAACCAAGTGCAATAATAATACACAGGAAGAAAAAGGAGTCGATACGCCTACGCGTCATTAAACCCTTTGGTCGTGTCGAAGTCGATTTCGAATTCTCAGAATTGGAGCCGGCGGTGGTGGCGGTGTTTCCGCGGGGGCAAAGCGGGCGATTTGTTTACGTGACATGTGGTTTCCTGTGAAATTTAAATCTGAATCGGAATCCTCATGCTGTCGCCTTCGTCGTCGAAGCGGAGGAGAAAGTTGGATCACGCAAAGTGATTCTTCTTGATAGTGCAACACTGTGTCTTTGAATTTGTGGAAAAAAGTAAATCAAATTAAAAAAAAAGTGTGCGATTAAGTTTTTTTTTTTTTTTTGCCAAATAAAGTTGGGAATTGAGTTCACCCTTTCAAAACGCCTGGGTTTTGGTGGATCTGGGTCTAACCTAAATTTGTATCTTTTTTTCTTAAATTTTCCGTTTGGTGCTGCTGTTTTGTCGAACAATTAGTATGCTTTGTGGATAAGCTACCTAGATAACATTTTATTGTCTTCTTCTTGATTTTTTTTTAAATAATGTGGTTCTGGCTACCTTCGTCGTCTTCGCAGGTTGGGAGTTATTTTCCGCACGGATTAAGCGTTCATCGTCTTCGTGTTGTATTTTTTTTTTTTTGAGTATTCTGTGTGTTGTTGTTGTATCTTTTAGTGACAAGCGACGCATTCAGTGCTGGAATTTGCATTTCAAGAAATTTCTACGTACCTACCAATATAAATCCATTTCTGTGTATCTTCGTAGGACTGTTCTCTGAGCCAGTGTATTGCAATATTGTGCACGACGAAGTTTTTTGCACTGCCTTGCTGCTGACTGGCTGGCTACATCTTCTCTGGCATTATTTCCATCACGCAGTGTCGTGGAGCACCTTAAATATGGGAATCACGTATGTATTTTAATTTTTTTTTTATTTTTATTGTGAATTTATTTGTTTTTTACTGGAAATGTAAATGCTTTTTTGGTTTTTATTAGAAAAAGTCGGTTACAGAGAAATTCTATATCAAGTGCGCGAAATTTCCAATGAAATAGAAAATGTATCTGAAGGATCAAAGTGTGGGAATGTTTTCTGCATTCTGAGAGGATTTTCAAGGAAGATGTTGAGTTTGAATTAATTCCTTTAAATTTAGGGGTCGATTAGTCTTATCCGTTGATACTTATCATGCAGTTTTTTTATTTCAGGTATTGGTATGTTTCGGGTTTTTACTAAAGTATATATAGGATTCTTACTCGTGATTTTAAATTGAACAAAGGAATTACAAAAAATAGTTTATAATAATTAAATATGACGTTACAATGATGAGAAACACATTTTAGTTAGATTGCCTAACCTGTCAGTTTGTCTACTCTACACTGATGTATTTTGAACTGCATCCAGAACCCTTAAACCAATCATCTTTGTATTGAGAACGTATATTCATTTAACATTTTTTTTTTTGCTAATTCATTACTTTATGCGAATAAACCTAGTAACCCTTTGATTGGTCCCCGGATACTCTAATATACCCAAATAAAGTGGTAGATCATCATCATCATCATCAGCGCAACAACCGGGATCCGGTCCATGCCTCCTTCAACAAGTTCTTCCATACATCCTGAATGCTGGCCGACGCCACCCAATAAAGCACCGAAGGCTTCGGGCGTCCTGGTCTACGCCATCCTTCCAACGCAAGCAAGGTCTGTTGTCTTCGGTTATCTTCTACCATGAATAGAACTGAAAAAAAAAACTTTCCGAGCTGGTTCCTCTTCGCCCATACGAGCTAGTTACCCAGCCCACCAGAGTCTACCGAGCTTTGTTTTTTCCACATCTGTTTCGAGGTAGATTTCATACAATTCATGATTGTATCTTCTCCGGAATCGTCCTCCATTGCACACGGGACAATTCTCCGTAAGACTATCCTCTCGAAAGCGGCTTAGAGATTTGCATTTTTGTAAGCACCCAAGTCCCGGATCCGTATGTGAATACTGGTAAGACCAGTACAGCAGTTTAGTTTTTATGGTAAGGTTTCGGGATTTAAATAGCCTTGAAGAACTATAGTAGGTTCTGTTGGCTTTTAACAGCCGTCCGCGTATTTCTTCCTTCATATTATCGGCGGCTACTTTTGACCCAAGGTAGTTAAAAGACTGCACTACTTCAAATTCATGCTCCGCTACCTTGATAGTTGGACCAACACTTTTTGCAGACGTAGCCACCATGTACTTAGTCTTCCCTTCATTAATATGCAGCCCCAGGTTTTGTGCGGCCTGTGTCTGTTTGATATTGGTAAAGGAGTCTTGTACAGCCTGTTGACTTCTGCCGATGATGTCATTGTCGTCGGTGTAAGCTAGTATTTGGTAGCAGATAAACTGGCTGCCACTGGAAAAAGAAAAGGCCAGAATTCAAACAAAATTCTTCAAACGTTAATAACAGATGGTCAACAATTGAAATGTACACTGTTTTATCGCCGATAAATCCTGTAAGTACCTCGACGATCTAAATAGTAGGATAGCTCAGGCGCCTGTTCTCGAAATATTCATCTTGGAGGTGGAAAGCCCCAATCACTTGTCCATTAGTCGAAGTCGTCAACCTTGCAAGATGATCTGGAGTCAGCTTAATTGAAAAGGTATATATCCTGTTTGAATTAGGGTCGTTGCATAAGACTTTCTTGGGATAATAGTGTTTCTACTCGGACCTGCGTGTGGTCCGTGAAGTTCAAGGCAGGTATGAAGATATTTACTATCAGACCCGAATCTGTTTCAGCGAAACAAAAAATCTGGCGAATTTAGATGCATTTTTCGATCAGAGAAGATGGCAGAATTTGTCCGCTACTTGACCCACTCTACGTTTACGAGTTGTTTATTATCGTCATCATAAGTTCCTTTGCTATTGATAATAGATCCAAGATATTTGAGCTCTTACTCAAATTTACGTACTTAAATAAATGTCCGAAAGAGGCCTTTGTGAACTAGACAAAAGTCAGCATACGTCTTTTTTTCAACGCTAATGCAGTATCAAAATCTTGACTTTTGGATTGGTCAACTTACCTTCTAGCAGAAAATAGACTCAATTATTTTCATGCTGTGCGATTTTGACTCAATTGAAGGGTAGCCATTGCAACTGAGATTGGTAGAACAAAAATCATGGTTTTCCAAATAAAAAAGAGCATGACTGGGTCGCACATACTTGCTCTTATGTGCCTTATCATATTGGAAGACAAGATCTTTGACAGGAATAAGTAAACAGAAAAATAGAAAAATAACACGAAATCAAAAAAAAAAAAAAAAAAAAAATCAAAACCAAAACACTTAAGGGTTTCTAGTAAAAAATGGACACCGTCATCAGAATTCTTACAAAATAATGAATTTATGAAAAAAATATTTTGAAAATTGAAGGACATTGAAGGATAAAATCATGATTTTTATTTTTAGTCAACACTTTTTTTTTGAGATTATGAAATCCAGTTTTTTAGAGTTTAATAATGAACAGATTATCATAACATAATAAAATTTATATATATATAAACAAAAATCAAAAAAAAAAATATTAAAAATAGAAAAAAAGTTTTGATATGAAGAATTAATTTGTCAAGCTAGATCTTTTTAAATATAAAATTTTATACAAAATCCTGTAAGCTGTAATGAGAAAGTTTAAAATAAAAAAAAAATAATAGACTTTTCCGGTAAATTTGGAGCCGGTTTTAAAAAGCCCTCCGAGGAATGCCAAAAAACCACACAAATATATACCAAATTTGAGGGTAATCACTTAAGCGGCTTTGGCGGTATTGTTACTCTCATTTTTAGTGCTTTCCTATGATTGTAATGTCATGTTTGGTTGTTATCTTAATTTTTTTATATTCAAGAATCCTAAAACTTGCCTTGTAGTGTGAAAATGAAGAATCGCTCAACTTAGTACCCCATTACCACTTCCCAAGTACTCGGAAAACATTTATGCTTAAAACTCAATTGATTCATACAACAAATAATAAAAATAAATATAATAAATAAGAAAAAAACATAAAATAATCTCGGGAACGGCTGGACCGATTTTGACGGGACTTTCAAAGACAGATTGCTATTGTTCTAGGGAGTAACTTAGGCTATTTAAATTACCCACTTGGTGGCCCTGGGGTGTTTTTTTTTTTTGAAAATTCTTATTTATGAACCGATTTCGACGGGATCAGGCAGGAAGCAGATATTTGTAAGAATTAAGTAAGGCTATTTTCAATTACCCCTAGGTGTTACGGATGCCTTTGTTTTTGAAAATACTTACTTATGTCATATTTTGACGGGACTTTCACAGGCAGATAGCTGATGTGTTAAGGTGTAACTAAGGCCATTTTAATCACCCATTAGTGCTGCTGGGGACGTTTCACAAACAGAAGCTATAAAACATAACAATAAGAAGTACCAAATCGGAGCTCTCTTCTTATTTCTGCAAGTCCTTAATTAGGCTGAAGATTCTTAATATATAAGTTCTCGCTTCGAAAAATATCGGAGAACATGCCACGTCACCAATTCCACAAAATTATATTTGAAATAACACATCCGAAATAGTTTATCAAAACAACTTAATTTTAAACTCCCGTTCCGATAGTTTCTCTCAATCAGTAGTCACCTCTTCATTTGCATTCGTTTAGTTCATTAGTCGCCTCCTCGCCAGAAACCAGTTGATCATTGCAATAGTTAGATGCTTCCCATCAAAATGGATACCCCGAGTCAATCAATCAATCACTCCATGATTATTATGCACCATGTTGCTGACGAACACGTAACTCTGGCAGTGATTCAATAAATTATGCCAAATTATCCAACACCAAGCAATATAATTAGAGTTTGTCTCATTGCGCGGCACGAACATGGCCAGATACGCGTTGCGAACTTATGCGTTAATTGAGTGTGTTAAACAATTAGGTATTTGGTTATCAATTAATTACCAATTAATTATTAATTCCCCAACATCATCGCCAAATCGGATTTCATCCAAATATGGTTAGTTTGACATAAGCGAACACATATTTTACCAAAAAAAAAAAAAAAACAAAACAGATTTTGTTGCATAATTTGGTGGCATCACTCAACTAGTAGTTACAAAAAAAAAAATTAATAATAATATTCAACCAAATGAAAAGTGTAAGTGAACTGTTGCAACAAATAATGTGGTAAATTAGTTTTGGTTTTGTTAGTTGGTGTTGCGGTTGGGAAACCGAAAAAGAGGTGAAAGTGTTGATTTGGCGTTGGTGTCCTATTATCAGGGAAGCCTATTCAAGTGATCCACTGTTCACCCGTATTTTTTTTTTTTTGTGGTAACTTTGGTGAGAAAGTTGTTAAGCAAAATTTATTTTATTAGCGGAAATAGTTTTTCAGTTGAGGGATTTCGAAGTCTGTTTTGATGTTTTGTTGACTTTAACGATGGGAAGTGAATTTAATTAGCCTAGGAGTTTAATATGCATTGCAAGACTGCCATACGTTAGATAACAATGAATTTTGTTTTGGATGAGCAGTTGTTTACGCAGTATTTTTAGGCCTAACGGCGGTTTTGAATGTCCGGTTGTTAAAGGGAATGAAGTTCATAAAGTAGCATTTTTATTATTATGCGGAGATGGACGACCAAATGTCTGCTATAATCTATGGTATGTCTACTCTTGACTAGGTCATCTATCCGACGATACAAAAGAAGCTTTCTTAAAAAAGATTCTATGACCACAAAGAACAGATATTAATTGTATAAGTTAAGGCTCTTTTCGTAAAACTATCAATAAAGTCGTGAGAGGTGAGACCTATGACAGATTATCTATTAAAATGGATGTTTTAATGTATTGAAACTATAAAAATGTAAAGACAAAATGTATGTATCTATAAAATTGCATTCTAAAAACAAATTTGGAGGTCTTTTTTCAAAGATCATTTAAGAATTTTTGAGTCCTAAATATGCGAACACCAGTTTCATATTCGAAAGCAGGAAAGTTGACTGACTTGTATCCAACCTTTTGGTTTGGTTTATGACTGATTGCATTACTAATAAGTTTATATAGATTACACTAAAAAGTGTATTAAAAAATCACAGAATCACCAGACTCATTTCAACAAATGATAAGTAAACTAGGCATTTATTGCCACCTTTAAGAGTTATGAAATAAAACAAGCTCGTGAGAGGTCTTAAATGAATATTTCATCGTTCAAATGTCCGCATTGGCTTCTTATAATGGCACGAATTCGAGTGATCTGTGTGGATAAATTGCATGATCCTGGTAACCGCCTCACCAACGTCGTTTTCGAAAAAATTACGGAACAATGATGCCACCGACGCAAAATACACACAGGACGGTAACTTTTTTGAAGATGCACTGTCACCGGGCGGACCTAATGTTGCTGTCGTCCCATCGTGCAATATATACGACAATTTTATTTGTTAGCGACTCGTCGCTAAAGATGATTTTTCGACTAAAATTCGGGTCTTATTTCTAACGCTCAAAAATCCAGTCAGGAAGCAAACGGCGTTTTCTATCCTCATGAACTTTGAGCTCTCGTACAGGTGTATGCCCAACGCGCAATGCGCCAAGGAATCGACTACCTCGGGCTCTGCTGTACACTTTGACAAACTGCGGCGATGTTATGTACTCGGCCGAACGAATTTTGGCTAATTGATTACCGAACTGGTCGTCTCAAATTTTGCCACCAAACGTTGAAAAATCGATTGTGAAGAGATATTTTATTTTTAGGGTTAAAAATCAAAATATTTTTTTTTATAATCGGAAAGAAAGTAATTTTTTTTTCGAAAACGGCTTTAACAATTTCGATGCATACTTCTGATACTTTTTTTTTAATATTTTTTTTTATTTTTCATTGTCTTATTAAGCTATAAAAAAAATTTTAAACTAGCTTAAAGATCGACCTGGCCATGTGAAGGCTCTCTATATTACTCACTATCTTAATAAATTGTCTTTCGGGCCAAAAAATAACTTACATTAATACTAAAACTATCAGGTTTTATTTTTCACCCAGAAAAAATAAAAAAACTAGATTTAAAATCACATTTCGATAGAAAATAAATTGTACAACTGGATCGCACGTACTTACTCATATGTGCGGTCACATCGTCGAATAAAAATTAAAAAAATGAGTAACATTAATGTAGACAAAATTACATAAAATCCTGTTTTTTTATTTTTAGTTTTTTGAAATTTTTGTATGCAGTTTTTTAGAGTTTATTAATATACATGTGATTATAAAATTTAAAATATTTTTTT
This sequence comes from Platycheirus rosarum, assembly GCA_963971375.1. Taxonomy (NCBI): domain Eukaryota; kingdom Metazoa; phylum Arthropoda; class Insecta; order Diptera; family Syrphidae; genus Platycheirus; species Platycheirus rosarum. Next base: position 25,832,768 of record OZ020510.1, on the reverse strand, counting down.
TGTTTGGCCTTAAAAATATTGATTTTCAAAAATAATAATAATAATAATAATTTTAATTATACAAACAAAGTAACTCAAAATGTGGATGTGCAGAATTAATTTGGTTACCAATATCTTTTCAAACATAAAATTTCACAGAAATCTAAAAGCCGTTACCGAGAAAGCTAAAAATTAAAAAAAACGTTATATGAAGCGTACCGTTAATTGACTTTTTTTCCGTAAATTTGGTTCTGATGAGATGAAAGCCAATGTCTACAAAAATATTCTGAACAAATTTCAACAAAATCATTGGAGCTGTTTTCGACAAAAAAAAATATCCTTAACGGTAGTATGGCAGGTACCGTTATTTTTTAGCCCTAAAAATAAAATTTCAAAAAGCCCTCAGAGGAATGCCAAAGATACATACATACCAAAGTTGAAGGCAATCGCTTAACCCATTTAGGATGTAGCTGATTATAATTTAAGATGTTTGATAATCACCATTTTTACTTAATATCGTTAAAGTGTTGTGGTTTTTTTGACGGATCCAAAAATGAAAGACTGCATTAAAACTGAAAAAGTCTGTGTGTCTGTGTGTCTGTCTGTACGAATGTATTTTGAACTGTAGCCTAAATGGTTGGGCCAATCACTGCAAATTTAGAACTTAAGGTTATTTTGACATTCTACAGAGCAGTTTTTTTCATTTTTTTTTAGCTCAAAAATTAAAGGTACCTGTGATATAAACTTTATGTGCTTATTTTTCTCGAAAATGGTTCCAAGAATTTTTTCTTCGAATTTCTCGAAAACTGGTGATCCGATTACTATCAAAATTGATATTCAAGAAGATGTAGGTAGCCTTAGTAATTTCGCATTCTTTTTTGTTTCGAAAACTTTTTTTTCGTATTTTTCTATTTCGTATTTTTTTAAAAATCAATATTTTAAAAATGTGTTATTTTTGTGCTTTAGTTTGTATTCTTAAATTATTTTTTTTCAATTTACAAAAAAAAATTAAAAACCGTTCCTTCGATTTTGAAAAAAAATTACACTTTTTAACATTTCTTAAAGAAATAAAATGGAATTTGAATTTATTCACTCAATACAATTTGACGTACTATATTTGAACGTGCGATCAAGTCGTGCAACTTTTTTTTTTTTGCTAAAACATATTTTTTGTCATTCTTGGGAAATAAAATAACTTAAAGGTTGTGCGGCATGCACTTTTAATACTCAAGCCTAAAAAATATCAAAATTGCTTGTACCATCTCTAATTAGAACAGATTTGGGTTTGAGAATCAATATCTTCGTATCTGCTTGGACTTCACAGAACACGAAACCCGGAGTACACTCACTTATCCCAACAAGATATTATCATATCCTATCATCATTTATACTCGGCGTAACAGTCGGGATACGCCGCCCGCGTATTTTTTCTTCCATACGCCATAGTACTATCGGCTGCTACTTTTGAACCACAGATTGCACTACTTAAAATTCATGTTGCACTACTCTGATTGTTGGATCAACACAAAATAATTTAATCATTTATTTTTTATTTTTTTTTGATGAGCCCCAAGTCATAAATCAGTACTGTCAATTATTTACGACAAAAAACACGAAATTTCAATATTCTATTCAAACACGATACTTTTCGAAAATTGCTCAAATTTCGATTAGTCATGAATCATGATGTCTGATAAATGATAATCTTAAAATAAATATGGAATAATAATTTATTGTTTTTTTTCGAACATTTATTTTGTCTCAGAAGTCACGACACTAGAAGCCAAAAAACAAAAAGAAACATGACAAAGAAATCTGATCCAATTTTTTTTTAAAAACGCTCATTCAAAAAATCCCACATGATTTTTCAATAAATGAAAAAAAACTACGTGTACATCCCCAAGATACATCATTTTAATTGTATACTTACCGAAAATAGATACTCAAATTGAAAATCAAAAAACAGAGTTTGTTTTTGTTTTCGTTTGTTTAAGGCCAAACAAAACCACAACAAACTGACTATTTGAATTTGTTGAGCTTTTTTGCTGCTCCTAAGCGTTGATGTAAACATCTGAAGAAAGCAACCTAAAAAAAATATGTATCTTGGAATTCCTAGAAAACTTCAGATTGTGAAGAATATCTTTGAATTTGTATATTTAATTAGAAAATTTAAGCTCTTTGATCAATTTTTTGTTGGATGTTTATCTCATATTTGTGATCCGTTATTGGGGAGGTTTTGTTTGACCTTGTTGATGGAAAACGTTGCCAAACATCCAAACAGAGATTAATGACACTTTAATTATTACAAAATGGAAACTACTAGAATCGTTTTTAGTGTCACATCTGTTGTCGGTGGCAAATTGTCTAATTTATAAGTTTCAACTAATTTGTTGGAATCTTTTTGTAATTTTGAGTTTCAGGGTAAAAATTTGGATATTTTTGAAATATTTTTCTTATTTAATCGTCCTTTCGTGAATGAAAGGCTTTTTTTTAATATTTATGAAATACAACTCAATTAATTTGTATTGATATTAAACTCAATCCGAAAGAAGATACAATTATTCACTTTTGCAAATTTTTCAATTAAAATTACAAAAAGCGATGCATAAGTAATTTTTCCTCCGCAAATCCATAAAATGTTATTTCAACTATTGACACGGATGCATTTTCCTCTTTGTGTCGTGGAAAATGGCTGGTTTAATGAAAACATGTCAATTTATAATAATTGCAGAGGATTACACTTTGAGTTAAAAAAAACCCACATCAGGCACCAGATGCAGATAGTATCTTTCATCTTTTAATTTTCGACAGAGTCCAAGTTCTGTTTGTTTGTTTGTTGCTGTGTTGTTTGGCAAATGAGTTTCATTAAAAAGAATTGATTACTCCATAAAACGCATTTGCTATATCAACCGAATGATGCGGCTGATGGCGTTTCCAGTATATGTATGTACTTCTGCTGTTCCATCATCACTATAAATGGATGTGAATCTTGCTTCTGTTATATTATGGATCAGTAGAAGCTGGACAGAACAAAATGCCATCACACTTTTGTGGCAGACCATACTCTATACTAAACCGGACTCCCTGGCGAGCGCACGAACCACGAAGGAACAGATAAATTCTATTTTTAGTCCAAAGAATAGAAAAAAATATGTTCTAAGTGATTATTTGCTCGAAGAGATTTGTGAGTTATCTTTCGGGACTTTTAAGTGGTGCGGATAAAGTATCTACGAGTAACTTTTGCTTTTAGTTTTTCTTCTTCTTCACACATGAATACAATTACAATATCATTTTGAATGTTTCTATATAAATGTTTGCCAAATTTGCTGGCAAAGTCCACTTGGCAAGTTTTGATTCCAACTTATTAGTGCTTTGGGGAACTTACTCTGTTTTTTTTCCCGAAAATGTAATTGCTTGATGGTGAATTTGTGATGGATACGCTTAAAGGGTACACCAATTGATTTCGGTTTGCTTGTTCTGGAGACGTTTGGTTTAAAGATTTTGTATGGACTTAGGGATGTGGAATGGATCAAAAAACGTTTAAACATATCAACGAATGCGTCATAAGGAAAAAATAGTTCCAAATTTGGAAAATCGAATAAGTATTTTTTTGCTGTGAGTTTTATTATTTTAATTACTTCTTCCTTTTCTTATTCTTCATCATCATCTTCTTCTTCTTCATTGTGTATATTTTGTCCAAGAAGTTATTCTTATTTGTAGGCTTTTAACGGACTTTCTTGTTTCACTTATGCGATACTTGATATCGTCATCACAGATCATTCGAGATTGGTCGTAGAACCAAATATACTTTTGCACTTTCCATTAAAATAAATAAAGGGTCAGCTTGCCCCCCCCCCCCCCCCCCCAATACCTACCTCATACTGATTGAGAGATAAAATGTCAAGAAATTTCCTTGCACACTGATGCGGTAATAACGCCGAGTTTGTGATCGACATTATTATTGAAATAGAGTCGAAACCGAAATTCGCCTTTTTTCCTTTTTTTTTGAAAATAAAATCGAATCCATTCCCATCTACCTTATTTCACGCACCGTACACATCACCTTTGATGACGAACTTTTCGGAGCAAAGACGCTGCAGATATCTCTTACGTCTCCCGATAAATGTGGTCTTATTTAGGCCTACTAAACACTTCATTTGGTTTAAATTCATTAATAAGAAAAGTCGACCAACATAAACCGTTCAGTAAGATTTATATTTATTTAATATCGCACGTACTTGCTCTTATGTGCGGTCACAGCGTCGAAAATTTTTTTACAAATGCCTAAAAAGCGAATTTAAAAGTTTTTATTCGATTTTTTGTGACTTTTCGTGTTCCAAAAAAGTACTTAAAATAATTTTCAGCCAAATAATTTAAACGCAATTTTATTTATTTAAAAAAGTCGAAGCAGAATTTTTTTTTTCATAAAAATTCTTGAAGCCGTTTCCGAGAAAATTAGCTTTTCCTTAACGATTATATGGCATGTGATGTTAATATTTGAGCTAAAAAATAAAATAAAAAAAAAGTCCTATGTGGAATGTCAAAATAACCTTAAGTTCTAAATTTTGAAGACAATCGGTCCAACCGTTCAAGCTGTAATCCATAATACATCCATATACAGACAGACAGATAGACAGACGGACAGAATTTTGCCAGTAACTCAAATGTGTATCTCTATAAACGTAATGTCATGTTTGATTGTTATCACATATTTATTCTGCACGAATGTATAACTTGCATTAAAATACCTATAATCGCAAAGTAAAAATCATCAATACATATTTTGAGTCGTTAAAAAAATACACACTTCTGTAACGGTTTTGAGGTTAGCACCCTCTTAGTATAATTACACCAAATCTTTTGGAGCAAAGATTCAAGAAAATCGAGGTAAATAAATACAGAGAAACAATCACAATTTGCCTACTGCCCTTACCTTACCACAGATGGCGTTACAGTCCAGGGTGGACCTAGCCTTCAACAAACAAGCTTCTTTAGCCAGCTCGGACCCTAGCTAGCCGCCTGCAGCTTTGCACCTCAAGTCGGCCGAAGTCTTCTTCCAAGTATTAGGAAGTAATCTGACAGTCGATTGCGTTGTCAAAATCCTTTTTTGACATCAATGTTACTGGTGAAATCTTTATCGACCTTGTAACAACAAACTGCGTTTTTCATCGCCTTCTGCAAAGATAGTCAAATTTAACACTGGACATTACTCCATATATGTAGCTAGTCATTATGCTCTGTCTGTCTGTCTGTCTGTTCGCGCCTCTACAGCCTAAACGGATGGGCCGTTTTGCTTCAAACTTGGTATTTAGTATTTATTAGGTAGTATCTCGGGGGGTGTTTTTCATTTTTGCTCTAGGTCCAAAAATAACGGTACCTGCCATACAATTTTGAACATAAAGTTAGATTTTCTCGAAAACGGCTCTAACGATTTGGATAAAACTTTCAGGGTGCTAATTTTTTACAATAATACATCTTTCAGTTAGAATAAATTTTTCGAAATTTGTTCTATAACGGTACTTCTCATATTTTCAAATGCGGTTTTATCGTTAACAATTATCCGAATTTTGATAAAATTTTGAACACAGGAAGTCATTTATAATTCAATTAATATCGAATTTCAAAATTTTCAAAATTTTTTTTTTGATTTAAAAAAATTTTTTTTTAAAAATTTGGTTTTCGTAATATTTTGAAAAAGAGTTGATTGAATTTTTTTAAATAATTTTCCCAGATGAAAACTACAGATTGCCCTATAATGACATAGGTACTAGAACAAAATTTAAAATATTTTTTCGAAAAGTTTTTCAAGCAAACGACTTTTTAAAAAAAACTGGTCGAACGATTTTCAAATTTTTTTTTCTTTGATAGACTTTTAGTTTTCAAATTTTATTAATTTTATTGCATACTTAGTTTTTTCAAGAAAAACTCTAAAATTAATTAAAAAATAAAGAATTTTCTAAAAAATAATATTTTTTTATTTTAATACACGTGTGGTTTTCAATTTGGCAATACTTTTTTCGGAGCTGGTCTTTTTGACAGCTGTCACTTGATTTATGCTCAGTTTGGTTTGCGATTTCATAATGAATAGACTTGCTCCTGAACAAAGTTTGCAAATTGTGCAAATTTATTACCAAAATAATGGTTCGTTTCGGTGGAGCAGAGTATCGAAGAAGACCCAAATGAGTCCATCCGCCATCGCTCGCGGAAGGACCTTGATTTGCAGGCTTACAAAATCCAACTCGTTCAAGAATTGAAGCCGAACGCTCATCAAGCGCGTCACACGTTCTGTGAATGGGTGCAAAACGAAATGGCCACCGATCCCGATTTTCACAAAATTGGGAAAATTGGGCCTCGGCTGGAATTTATTCGAGCCAGTCATGGCGGCCACTTCGCCGAAATCATTTTTAGAACATAATGCAAACCCTAATCTTTATAATAAAGCTAGATTCTTGGCCATAACATTAAACTATATGCGTTTTATTTCTTCTTGAAAACCACACGTCTAAAAAAAAAACACCCTTTATATACATGCAATTTATTAATTAAAGATTGGACAACAAATGTCTATACAATTACCAAAACAAGTGTGGAACCCCTACAAATCGATGAAAAAATACAGCACAGTCAAATCTTCCTCTCCGGAAAATTTATTTCGAATAAATATTAATAGTTTTCAGCTTTCCTTACACCTGAAATCCTTCTGAGTTATGAGTCAATAAAGTTCCAAATAAATACGTTCTCCTTCCGTAATCACACTTCGACTTCAATAAAAAAAAAAACAATTTGCGTAAACAAACCATCAAAAACAAAACAAAAAAAAAACTTAAAGTGCATTGCGAAACCAAAAATGCAGACTTGGCAGCAATGTTGCGGCCGGCAAAACGTTAACAAATAACCGCCAAATTATGGATACTTTAACTTATTTTTTTTATAATTATTATTTGCACTCCCGGGTTAATGCACTTGGAATGGGTTAAGTGACGATTCGCATGAGTTGCGTTGTGCATTTAGTGGATTCGCGTCATGCCGACACATCAGCTTGGAGTTGCAATTCAGAAGACAGATGCGGATAATAGATAGATAGATAGATTTTCCGGGTCTTTTTTTCTCTCGCTCTGTCTTATATAAACTCTATTGGGCAAAAGATTCTAGGAGAGTTTGTTGTTTGTACATGCGCGAGGGCTCTCTTCCAAATGGAACCAGTTGTCAGCTTAAGCTCATCTGCGGACCTGAGCCTATCCAATGAATATAATTAACATTCATCTGACGAGACAAATCGTCAGCAATTTATAACGAAGATTATGATTGAGTGGCTTAGTTGAGCGCCTAACAAATACGACGACGACGCACATCGACCGACCAGAGACTAGGCCATCTGCCGCCGCATACATTTAGTGACGTGTGATGGAAGTGATCTTTTCGAGAACTACGCTGAAGCCTTTAGAAGTGACTTTTTGTGCGGTGATCAATGTGTGCCCTAGTCAGCTCCGCACATCACTTGAACGTGAGTAAATTAACACTTTTCCCTAACAAGTGGGCATCTGTTTATGTCAGCTTAAGAACAGCTTTAAGTATTGAGGTTGTAAAAGTAAAACGCAATAGATGCTTGTAAGTATCTGAAAAGCCTTTGAAGCTTGGTTAGGAGAAATGTGATCAAGTCGTCGTTGAGAGAGTTAGATGCTATCTTAAATGACAAGCCCACTTGAAAAAATTAACGTTTTATTACTTGAAAGTGGAGGAATTGTTTCAGAGCGTTCATCATCTGTCTGGGTGGGAATTTGAAGTGTGCCTAGCCTGATGGACATGGGAAGAATGTTGCGTATAGGAATCGAATCACATAATTAGAACAGCACAGGGTTGACTTCTCTTTATGATGTAATATACATAGCAGTGAATATATTAAGTGTGGTAATAAAAGTCAAAGCAAAGGAAGGTGAGGGTTATTGGTATGCCAGAGGGTTCTAAATGAGGACCTACATTGCTTTGCAGTTTCTGAATAGCACGTTGAAATAATATGTTTAAATTAATCGCAGCGGAATTTAGACAAGGAAATGCGCTGTCAAATGACTTCATTCTCTCACGCCAACGATAATGAAGAGCATAATCAGAAGAGCATAATATGATGTCAATAGCACTCTTGTGAGTATTGAGACAGAAGCCGCGAAGACGCTCAATATCGACGTTTTGGACAAAATATCACGATAGACAGCTACATAAAACTGTGTGGTAGTTAGTGACTTTGACTACCTGCCCCGCGATTTCAAATCAGAGACCAATCAGAAACCAAACTTTCGTCTTCTTTGGGCTAAGGAGGCAATTGCGTTGCAAAGCTTTCTCTTAGGCAATTGTCTTGCAGTACAGTACAGAAGCATGGACATTGTCAAAAGTGGATGAGGACGTATTAGGTTGCTTTAAATAGAAATTATCATTGTGATTTAGGAAGAGATACAACCAGGATCTCTAAAGGCTGAGTAAAAGTCCAACGTTTCAGATGGTTGGCTTAAAAAGAAGAGTTGGGATGGACATTAGTGCTCCGGCCGGAAAATCTTCGATTTTACTCCGGAGAGACTGTGTAGCAGTCATAGCTCATAGGTGGCGCACCGAAGTGGAAGAGAACCTTAACCAAATTCAAGTGTAAAATTGGAGGCAGCTAGGTAGTGACCGAGCTGGCTGGAGAAGCTTGTAACTTGTTTAATAGTTCCCTCAGCAAAATATATATATCGTAAATATAAAGATGTCCAAGTGCCGAACATATTGCAGCCGTTTAAAAATCCATCGCAAAGTAATCTGGAATGTTGAAATTGCCTTGTTTCTTTCAGATCTGTCTTATATGGCTTTTCCTAGGTCTTCCTCAAAGGTGCCACTCAAGTCCCCTTCTATTCATTCTTATTATTAATGGTTTTGAAATATTTATTAGCAACTCTTGTTTCTCACTGAACGCAGATAATACTCAATTTTACAAGATCGTTCCGTGTAATGACTCTTCGCACTTCCAATAAATTCGCGTCAATTTTAGTATCTGGTGCTCCAAAACTTCTTTAAAAGTTTACACTGCCAAGTGACAAACAATTTCCTTTTCACGTAAGCGGATAACGATTTGATGCGTCTCTATCTTCTCCTCTCCACAGTAAAACCTATTTCTCCTGTATAGGCAATTCGTGAGCTTGGCTTAATATGCAACCAGGAGCTGAAATATCTTTCGCATATTGACGATGTAATTTTAAAAGCCAATTCACATCTTAGTTTCAAGAAACGATGTTTCGCTAGTCAAGTGTAGTCCCCATACCAACAAATCCGCATTTCTAGAATCGAGGGCATACAAAGCAGCTTCCTTCAAATTTGTCGTTCAAGCTCCATCTAGAAATAATCCTTTGATCCTACCTTCCTATCTAGCATACCGCCTTAAATTAATTAACATGAATACGCAAGAAGCCCGAAATATCCGACATGCTTTTCATTCATCGACTATAAACTGGTATCATTGAATGTATAACCCCTAACAACTATATCCTTCTCAACACTAACTTCGCCATAAAAGGAAACTGTCGTCTCTTCTATCTTCTGACCCACTGTACATCATATAGCTCCGACAAATTTATTTCACGAATGCTGACAAACTTATTGTTGGTACTTCTTGCCCTAAACTTGGTCTACTAAGACATCCCTCCTATTATTCAAATCTTAGATATATGTTTCTAAGTTAGATTAACAAATAGCTTTGACTACGGCTATACTCTAAAGCGTTTTCTTAAAAAAAACTGAAAAAATTAATCAAAAAAACTATTTTTTTCAATGTAACACCATTAAAGTTAATAAAATTAATAAACGTGGACCGTGTGTAGTTCCCTGTGGAACTTTTGCTTGTTATTTCTGAAAAACCTCTAATTCTTCATCAAACGAATGGCTGCTTTTTAATTTTTTTTATTTTAGTTTTATATTTTTGAAGCTTAATTAAAAAAAGCATTTATTTTGTATTTGACTTATAATTTTTTAAAATCCTCAAATTACTTTAACTTTGAACTATAAAAAGTCTTTAACGATTTGTTTTTTTTTTCATTACAGGTTTGTGGCTCACTAATAACGATGTTTTTTAAACGCCAGATATTCACAGAATCTTCAAAATAATATTTTATTTTTAATTTTAAGAATATTATGAACAGATGTTTATTTTTTTTATAACAAAAAAGCAGAGCTCTAAGTAGAATTTTCTTCGTTCTCCTTGACGGGAACAGCTCATTTGAAGCCCCAAATAAAATTGCATCTGTCACCGACTATTCTAGGAATAATTCCTAAAAAAATAAACATTCTTCAATCTTCAATTTTACTAACAAGCAGCACGTGCAAAATATTTCATTAATAATTACGTTTTAAGTAAAAAATTATTTCACTTTGAATGAGAGAAAAAAAATCTGTACACCCTGGCGTATACGTCACTTTTTTCACATTTCCTAAAGGAAATTTTCAAATTTAATGAAGAAGTACAAAATAATTATTGACTTTTGTCGAAAATAGCACACACCTCCATTATACGCAGATTTAAAAGTCTTAACTAACACATTGACAAACAAAAAATTAAATATTTTTGGAAATTATGATGTCGATGTTGTCGGTGAAAAAGAAAATTTCTAAAGCGCATCTTTTGGGGTTGACAGTGACACCCACTGGTGGCATGTCGAGGTAGTTCAGTTCCCAATTTGGCTGATAAATTAGTTAGTTATTTGTTATATTTGCACCATTTTGTCGAAAGTATTATGATTATTTTTATTTATTTAGTGAAGAGAAAATAATAGAAAAAAGAAAAAAAAAACTACTAAAAATAAATCCCCTTCTAAATGAAAAAAAAGTGTTTCGTTAATAGAAAAGTATTTTTTTTAATAAAAACAAAGTGAAAAAAAACATTGGATATGTTCGACTCCACGCACGTAAATAAACAAAATGTTTATTTAAATATAAAACCAACAACCAAAATACACGGAATCAACATTGCCAAATGACGTCCATGACAATGAATATGGTTTTCCTGAAGGACTTACGATCGAAAATCAAAGGATATATTCATGTATGTGTGAAATATTTTGTTTTTATTTTTTTTTTTGGAATATATATATATAGATATGTGGAACTTAAATTGCAATTAAATTATTTATGATGCATCATAATATAGAGTTAGATATTATACAAACAAATATTTTCTTTTATTAAAACACTCAATTAAAAATAATCTGGATTGTAGCCAAATGACATATAATGACACATTTTAATATAAAAAAATAATTTATTAAAATGTCAGGTTTTATTTTATTGCTTTATATTTTTATTATACATGACGCAAAAAGATATATATGAGTTGAATAGACGCTTACATCTCTTATGTTATTTGTTTTTAATTTAATTCAGAATATCAAATAAAAATAAACGAAAAATTAAATAAATAGAAGTAATAGAATAAAAGTTCTTAAATAAAATAAAATAAAAAACAGCAAGCTTCACAAAGCTCTGTCGGCAAATGGTTTCAGGGGTTTAGTCAGAAACAATAAATTTGGTGCATTTCAGTAACATTAAACTAAGATACTTAAAACACGGCAAAATAATTAATAGTTTGCTTTATTCGGCAAAAAAAAAATTATGGTCCGTCCAGCCGGATTCATCAGGTGATAAAGAAAGTAATGAATGCGAAAGCATTGGATTTGAATCACTTAGGTATCTTTAATTGTACGGCTTGGCTCATATCTGGATTTAATTTTGTATACATGGTTTTGTATTTGTTATTTTATATTTTATAGCTGATCCTCCCGGCGTTGCTCGGGTACATTATCCATTTTCGATTTTTACCATGTGAGTGACATTTTTGGTCATAACTCCGGTTCTAGACATATGCACTTTCCAAACATGTCCTAAGATCTCCTAAAAATTTCATTCAAATCGATCGCGCCGATTTGGATTGTTCTTTATATGTATAAATAACTGAAAAAAATAAAAAAGTAAAAAAAAAAACAAAATACAGAGAAAGAAAACTTTAAATTTTAAATCTTTTAATATTCACCTGCTCATTATTACCGATTGCGTAGGATAATAGCAAAATGTTGTAATGCAGCGTTCTTCTTTTTCTTCATTTACCGACCAGATGTAGCAAACTTAATACTCTTAAGCGATCCGCATGTAGAATTTATCCGTTTAGCTTTAGAAAACGTAGTCTACAGGGGTTAGATAATTTTTGTCTAAAGCATTAAGTTTGCTGATGTTTCTAAAAGGTGTTATTTTAGACGTGTGGTTTTCAAGAAGAAATAAACCGCATATAATTTAATGTTATGGCCAAGAATTTAGCTTTATTATAAAGATAAGGGTTTGCCATTATATTTTAAAAATGATTTCGGCCGAGTGGCTTGCTCGAATAAATTCCACCCGAGAGGCCCAATTTTGTGAAAATCGGGATCGGTGGCCATCTCGTTTTGGGCTCATTCACCGAAAGTGCGACGCGTTTGATGGTCGTTCGGCCTCAATTCTTGCTGGATTTCGTTGGATTTTGTAAACCCGCAAACCAAAATCCTTTCGCAAAACCTTCCATAAAAGAATGGGCACAGTTCCAATTGTTGCGCGCCATGGCGGATGGACACACATCTTAAAAAACACCCTTTTCATTAGTTTGTGGCAGGAGATCATAGTGGTTAGTTGTGGTCGGGGTTCGATTTCCCGTCTGAGCCACCATTTTTCATGCCTCTTGCGCGAAATTGTGATATCCTCCAAGAATAAAATTTGTGTCAAAAAAGTGCACCTCGTGTAGCCTTTGGAATTTGGCGCTTAATTGTAGGTCCCCTACGCCTTCGCTCCTGCAGATTCACAACGCACACTGGATGTGTTTAGGCTATAACGTATATGGCTTTAAGGCTATTAGGCTCCTTAACAAGCTGTCATGACATTAAATCTATTATGATTGTTTGTGTTTTATGCTGATAAAATCTTAAGAACCATAACTAACAATTTACCTTGTACAATGACAGTTATCATTCATTTTTTAGATTTTACAAGTAGTAGTTTGTATAAAGCATGTATAAGGTTAACTTTCGCAAGCATGTACGTATTTCAAACTTTGCAAATTAAAAAAATAGGTGCTATAGAGCTTTTAAAAGTGAGTTTGACTAGTTCGATTTAATGCTTGTAGATAAAGGTAAAAATGGCTTGTATAATGCCTTCCCAAGTTGTTTACTGAGAATTTAAAAAAAATAGCTGCTATAGGGCTCTCTATAAAAATTCAATGTAATAAACTTGTGTAAGGCTTGCTAATAAAAGTCTTGCAAACAAAATAATTATTAGCTTGACGACAGAAGCAAATCCAACTTTTTTTTTTTAAATATTTTTAAGCGACCGCATGGCGGCGTACCATTCAATTATGTGAAGAATAAGGTTTCAAGTAATTTAATTTTCATTTAATTTTTCTAAATTAACAATTTAGCTTGATTTATAAGGCCCAAATCTAATGTTAACTTTAGAAAGCAACACAATTTAAACTTTGACCATTAAAAGCTTAGCTGCTATAAGGCTTTTAAAAGTGAGTCTGGCAAGCTCTTTACAAAGCTTGAAGGTTAAAAATGGTCTGGTCCTAATAATGAACAAAAAAATTCTAGCTGCTATTAGACTCTCCACGACAAGTCAATGTAAATAACATGTTTAAGGCTTACCTATAAAAGCCTTATAAAAACAAAATTAATACTTGTTTTGTCGATGTTACATAGATGTTGCTTTTCTCAACCGTGAATATTGTAGGCTAGAAAGCCTTTATATAAACATGTACGGCAAGGTATTAGCAAAGCCTGTCATAAGAATGCTTGGGTAATGCCATCCAAAACAAGCTATTACCATTTAGTTGTTATAAAACGGCTTGCTGAAAAAAGCCGAATTACATTTCATGGAAAACTGTTTGCTACTATAATACCTGCCAACAAAAATTCTTAAAGCAGTTAAATAGCTTGCATTATGTGGACCAAAGAACTTATGTAAGGTTTTTTACTGTTTGTATATCAATCTGAAAATACTTTATACAAGTTAAATTGTCAGATCGGACGTCTGAGTAGCCTTTTTATTTTAACGCCACTTCTATAGACTTTAACTTAAAAAAGTCGGTCCACTGTCTTTATTGTCTTTAAATGCCTTTATTATTTAAATAAGTACTATTTTTGTTAACTCTTGTATTTTCTGCTGGCATTGTTTACATACAAAGGGAGGTTTTTTTTAGAGGTATAAAACTTTAAGTTGGCAACACTATTTTAACTGGCGGCCATTTTGTCAGCTGTCAAGCGATTTATTTTTAGTTTGGTTTGGCATTTCAACATAAATAGACTGACGCCTGAACTGCGCTTCCAAAGTGTGCAAATTTATTTTGAAAATCATAATCTGTTCGAAATACGTATCGCGCACTACGTCCATTATACAGCCAACATAATCGTCCATGAGAGCAATTAATTCGATTAACGTTTTCGCACCACCTTTAGTCTAAATGATAATACGTATCCACAGACACGTCGTACAGTGCGTACACAAGAAGTCATTGCTGTTGTAGAGCGTAGAGTAGAGGAAGACCCGAATCAGTCTATCCGCCATCGTGCACAGGAATTGGATATGTGTCCAGCCACAGGATCACCTAGCAAAGCGTAGATTCGTGAATGGGCTCAAAACAACATTTCCGTTGATCCCAATTTTTATAAGCGAATTTTGTTTAGCGATGAAGCTTTCTTTTCGTTCAATGGATACGTCAATAAAAAAAAAACTGATGATAATCCTCAAGTGTATGTTGAGACATCGTTACATCCACAAAAACTGACTGTTTGGTGTGGTTTATGGGTTGGTGGAATAATTGGTCCGTTCTTCTTTAAAAACGATGCTGGCCAGAACGTTACAGTCAATGGTGACCGCTATAGAGCCAGGATTACTAACTTTAGTTCATCAACTAAACAACCATGATGTACCGGAGCTGTGGTTTCAACAAGACGGTGAAACATGTCACACAGCTCGTGGCACAATTGATTTATTGAAGGAAAGGTTTGGTAACCGCATAGTTTCACGTTACGGACCCGTGAATTGGCCTCCAAGATCGTGCGATTTAACGCCGCATGAATATTTTCTGTGGGGATATGTGAAGTCGCTAGTCTACGCCGATAAGCCCGATTGACGATTGACCACTTGGAGGACAACATTCGTCGCGTTATTGCCGATATACGGCCACAAATGTTGGAAAAAGTCATCGAAAATTGGACCTCAAGATTAGACTATGTCATATGGTATCATATGCCAGAAATCATACTTGAATTATAATGCCAGAAGATTATCTGTCGAATAAAGTAAACTTCAGGTCAAATTAAAAAAAATCATTTTTATTTTATTCCATTTCAATGTTCTATACCTTTAAAAAAAAACACTCTCTTTATTTGCTAACAAATAACACATACATGCACTTATTGTGAGCCTCTGATAGTAGAAGAAGTTTCCTCTTTTGCTCCATTCAGCCCAAAATTTCCAGTAAAAACTGCAGGAAAACTTTATAATTGTTGACAGATCCCAAGAGCCGCTCATTTATTCGTTTATTCCTTTCAGCAAAATAAACTGTCGTGATGGCAATAAACAAAATCCTTCCATCCCTCCAATAAAATCAAAATTTGAAAACATCTCAACAAACTATAAAATCTATCTGAAGCTCTAAAATAAATAACTTCAAAATATCTACAGCTTCCTCGAAAAAGTATTAAAAATCCTCATAAAAAAAAACGATTCCACTCTTCACTTTCCTCTTCAATTTCATGGCCCAACTGTCAAAAACTATAAACTACAACTAACTATCCGATTCCATCCTCCTCTCAAATAAATAAAAAAAAATCTCATATCTAGAACACCAGGATTGGGCGGTTGGTAGTCCACTTCGTCGTCGGAAACTACTTTAGTTCTTTATCATTAAAATTGCTGTAATGATGTGAAATGATGTTGCAGCACTTCCACATTTTTTTATCGACTTTAAGGCCAGCCCATGCCCTTGTTGGGAAATAAAAATATAAATGGAAAATTGGCTCCTCTGCTCTGGCCAAGACTGCCGCCTGCCCTTGGAAGTTCACAAATTGTGAAATGGGAGACTTTTGTTCGAAACTGACAGATGAGAGTTCCTTCTCGTATCTTATCGGAACAATGTTTTTGACAAACGATAGCAATCCCAGTGGCGCAGTATGAAGCAACTCTTTAGTTTCTATGTATTTTCATAAAAATGAAAAATTATTTTTTTTATTTTGAGAAAAAAAAAACAAAAGCAGAATCCACTTCCCACATTGAACAGTAGGACAACCGACGATAAATATTTAAAAATCCATCCACACACATCCGAGGAACATCCATGAAATAGAGAATAGCGGCATGGCAGGCGCACAACACAGATCCAAATTTGAGATACTTTCCGAATTTGGAATAAATTTCCTTTGAATACTGATTTCCCTGGCTTTGTGCTTCGCGTGGAATGTATGCTTGGAATTTAATGCGCCAAATAAATATTCGTGTCGGCAGAAAAAAAAAATACAAAAGTTGAAGTATTTTTGGTGACCGATATGGAAATGTGGAATTTATTTTATGACGTGTGGTGAGGTGTTGGCGTTGAATTCTTCAACTTTAGCAGCAGAAATATTTATTTTATTTTCTGATCATAATTTCATTGTTTTATTGTCACAACAAATGGCATTTTGGAAGCATTTTATTTGCTATAAATGGTGAGCTGGCTGATAGCAAGGAAGTTTTTTTTTCAATGATAACATACGAGTAATTGTGGTGGATCTTTATTAAACATTTAAATTCAGTTTATGACAATTTAATTTGGAATAAAAAAACAGTTTATTAGATTATTGCTACTCTTTTTTAAAGTCACAATTCGTAGGTCAAAATTGTTTTTTTATTTTTATGAAAAATTTAAAGGAAATTGTATAATTGTTGGAATGTTCTCGTTTCCAAAGACCATTATTAAAGAATTGTGACGTTGACAATCAAACAATCAAAGTCTAAAAAATCAGAACTTGAAGCTGAGAAAAAGGGCAATATCCTATAACTTTCAAAATATTCTAGATAATTAAATGGAGTAAATGGTTATTGATCAATAAAAGGAAGTATAAGGACCTTTGATTTTCGTCCTAGAATAAAATGATGTTTTTTAAGTCTTGCTTGTTAAAAATATATTTAGTGCATATTGAAAATAAGTTTTTCGAAATGGTATCAGTTAAATTTTATTTTAATAATATTATATATATATATATATTATATATACAAAATGAATAAAGTTAAGACTTTTCCATACAAAAAACATATAAATAACAATAACCATTCATTACAGCTCTTATTACTTGCGATTATAGGTACTATAATGTAAGTTATGCATCCGTGCAGATTAAAAATTTTGAGATAACAATCAAAACATGACATTACGATGATAGATAAACTTATTTGAGTTACTGGCAAAATTCTGTCTGTCTGTCTGTCTGTATGGATGTATTTTGGACTGTAGCCTTAACGGTTGGGCCAATCGTCTTCAAATTTAGAACTTAGCGTTATTTTGACATTCTGCAGAGGATTTTTTGAATTTGTTTTTTAGCTCAAAAATTAACGGTACCTGTCATATAACCGTTATGTAAAAGCTTATTTTTCTCAAAAACGGCTCCATGAATTTTTATGAAAATAAATCAGTGTACTACTTTAGGTAAGCATTATATTTTGGTGAAAAAGAAATATATGGTGGACTAAAAAACGGTACCTCCCATAGGACCGGTTTTTTTTCTTCGACTTTCTCGAAAACTGCTAATCCGATTACTATCAAAATTGATATTCAAGTAGGTAGCCTAAGTAACTTCGCAATAATTTTTTTTCAAAACTTTTTTTGTATTTTTAATAATTATTTTTATTTTTTTTTTTTGAAAAACCAATATTTTGAAAACGGGTTGGAGAATTTTTTTTTTTATTTTTTTTTTAAATGTATGTCATTTTTGTGCTTAAGTTTGTATTGTTAAATTATTTTTTTTTAATTCTAAAAAAAAAAAATTGTTAAAAAACAACCGTTTTATTTAAAAAGCGCTCCTACGATTTTGAAAAAAAAAATCACACTTTTTAACATTTCTTAAAGAAATAAAATGGCGTTTAAATTATTTCACTCAATACATTTTAACGTCCTTCATTCGAACAATCAAAAGTCACAAAAATCGAATAAATGCTTTGATGTTCACCTTAATTTTCTTAAATTATATTCTACAATGTGACCGCACATACATATGAGCAAGTACGTGCGATCCAGTCGTGCAATTTTTTTTGTTTTGCTAAAAGAACTTTAGTTTACAGCATGAAGAAATGATATGGCAAACTAACTAAACGCTGCAGTGCTGTGTTTCTTCGAGAAATCCACAAATATCGTCTTCATTCTAAGGATCATGCGAAACTTCTGCATCCATTATAAATCTTAGATCTCCCTCGAATCAGTGGTGTTTTTGCATGCATTGAAAACCAAGTAGCACCACTTTGAGCGCCTGTTATAACTGTTTTAGTATAAAAGCATAAAATAAAAATTACATTAACCCAAACAAAATCGTTTTCATTCACAACTTTTGCAGCTTAAAGCAATAAGACCCTTTTTTCCTATTTTTACTTACTGCATGCTTTTCCAAGTATCTTAAAATCTGTGCGTTTTTCCACATACCTGTTATTGATTTTTATTTTTATTATTAAAAAAAAAAATATTGAAGCGTTATGTTTATTACGCATTTTCTGGAGAAAATTGAACCCAAAGTCAAAAAATTAGCATTGGCCAAACAAAAATGGAATATGGTAAAAACTGAATATCTTAAAACTGAGAGAAGATTATCAAATTTATTTAAACGCATTTACAAAGGTTAGTATTTCTTCTAAAAATAAAGTTCTTAACGAAGTTTCTATGATCTGTAATAACAGCGCAATTATCGTTTACGTAGGCTAAATCATACCAAAGTAAGCCTTTTCTTAAATCCCCGATAAAATATATCAAAATTGGAGATTTAGTGTAGAATAATTTTTTTTATCAGAATATGTCCAAAAATCATGCCCCTAAATCCTGAAAATGAATTAGGGGACTCCCTGTATATTTCTTAGAAGCTGGGACTCTTTGATTTTGATTGTTGGCCAAAGCGTTGTTTACTACTAGTACTTTGTACTGATTGGCTTTCCATTGAAGTCTGTTCAAGTGAATCATATATTTTCCTTATAATATAGTTTCCTGATAATTCTTAAGTTACCAAAACGACAAAAAGAATTCGATAGAAGATCATACGGCAAACTGAAAGATTTTTGTTTATAGGACAACAGCAAAGTGTAAAAATTCGGCGCGCAGACTTATTTACCCCCTTTTGAAAATAAATTCCATTTGTTTATTTTTCTTAACAAAATATTTAGAGCCGTTCTAAAAATAACTAGTATGAAATATAGGTAAAAAAACATCGTTTTGATGCTAAACTCAAATTTAAAATGTTTTATAACCCGTTTTATAGGTCAATTTAAAACACATTTTTTTTATCATCAGGTAGCTCTTTTTTGTGTCGTTTAGATTGTTAACGTCACAAATATTTATTTCACGTGAAGAACACTTATTTAAACAATAACTTTAATCAATAAGAATTCATTCTTTTGTTGCAAACTGCTCTTATTCATATTCGTCTGGTGCTTGCGATCGATTTTTGGTTGAAAGAACCACAGTATCGCCGTGAGCATGAGTGATGAGTTTTATCAGCATGAGTCATGTTATTTCGTACGTGTAGCCTGTCATTGATTTAGAAGACGTTATCACGTCAAAAAGCAAAGAAGTTCAAATGGCACTCGGCGTTATGTGACCAAACTTCTTTGGTAACTTAAATATAGATTAAGGTTCAAAATATCGAGTATTTCAAGCCACCGTTAATTCTTGTATGGGTAAAATGCCAGTTATATATCATTGAAAAACTTTTAACCTATTTTTTACATGTTTTTCTTTGAGATTAGAAACACAAATTATATACAAATCGATAGCAAATAATACGAAGAATTTTTTCGACAAGAAAACCCCAAATTGCACAAATATTTTTTTTTTTTTTTCAAAAATGTATTTATGAACCTACATATCTTATTTATCTGCTTTCCTGATTCCAATTCAATTTCACAGAATAGGAAAAAACTTGTTCAACTGACACAATGACAGATTTATGTCCGAAAAAAATTTGTTCGTGTGTAATTTTTTTATTCATTCGGTAAATTGTAAAACAATTCGAAAATTGTAGGACGGATTTTGATAAAATCCTGTTTTTTATTTTTAGTTTTTTGAAACAATTTTTTTTTCTGTAATTTTGGTAAGCAGTTTCTTAGAGTTTATTAATATACATTTTGACATGCAAAATTAATTTGGCTATCTATTTTCTCAAATATAAAATTTGACAGAAATCCAAATGGCCGTTACCGAGAAAGTCAAAAATTAAAAAAACCGTTATATGAAAGGTACCCTTAATAGACTTTCCCGTAAATTTGATTCTGATTAAATGATAGCCATTACCAACAAAAAAAAATTCAAAAAATTTCATCAAAAGCCGGTTTCAAGAAAAATACGCTTTTTCCAAACGGTCATATGGCAGGTAACGTTATTTTTAGGCCTACAAATTAAATTTCAATTTCCCCTCTGGGGAATGCCAAAACAATCACACATACCAAATTTGCTGCAGGTCGTTATACATACATACATACATACAGACAGACATTTTTTGCAATTAACTTTTATACTTCTCTATGATCGTAATGTAATGTTTGAAAGTTATCTCAATTTTTTATATTCACGAATACTAAACTTGCCTTATAGTGCCTATAATCGCAATTTAAAATTGAGATTACAATTAAACATGACATTACGATTATAGAGAAACATATTTAAGTTACTGGCAAGATTCTGTCTATACATATGTATGTCTGTTCGCATGTATTTTGGACTACAACCTAAACGGTTGTTTATGAAGATATAGGTAGCCAAAGTAATTTCACATTTAAATATTATCGAATAACTATTTTTTGTATTTATACAATTTTTTTTTTTTTTTTTAATTTTGAGTTTGAAATGAGTTTTTTTTTCAAATGTTTAAAGATTTAAAAAAACTGATAGAACAGTTTTGGCTTTAAAAAGAGGCATAGCACCTTAGGTGGCACTACAGTCCGTGGTGGACCTGGGCCTCAACCAACAAGCTTCTCTAGCCAGCTCACTCGGAGAATCTTTCTCTCGACACAGCCTAAAGCATCCTCATCTGCTTTTAACAATGCATCTGCATGGTTTTATTAAGTGACAATCTAGTTGCCCTAGAGAGGGCTTTCCTACTCAGTTGCCTTCTAAGACCGAAGAAGCAGCGATTGGCAAGAGTTATTCTTCGTTTGATTTCAGCGCTGGTGTTGTTGTCTGAGTTAATAGCGGAGCCCAGGTAGACAAACTCCTTAACTACCTCAAAGTTATAGCTATCTATGGTGATGTTTTGTCCAAGACGTCGATGTTGGGTGTCTCTTTTTGATGACAGCGTATACTTGGTTTTGCCCTCCCTCATTGACTGCTAAACCCATCTTCGCCGCTTCCGTCTCAATACTCACAAAAGCAGTTGTGAAATCAATTCTTTCTCAAGTGTCGAGATCAAATAAGTATGAATATATTGAAAAGTTCCACAGGATCTTTTTGACAAAAGAAAAACACTTCTTGTCCCGTGACTTTGTGGTTAGTGTGTCGTACTGCTAAAAAAAGGCCGGGTTTCTACTCCCGCTCAGAATCACCTTTTTACTTGCGATTATAGGGACTAAGGCAAATTTAGGATTCGTGAATATAAAAAAAATTGAGATAACAATGAAACATGACATTACGATCATAGAGAAGTCTAAAAAAGTGATCGAGAAATAATGTCTGTCTGTCTGTCTGTCTGTCTGTCAGTATGTATAACAAGCTGCAGCCTAATCGAAATTTTATTTTTAGGCCTAAAAATAACGGTACCTGCCATATGACCGTTTAGGAAAATCTTATTTTTCTCTAAAACGGCTCCAACGATTTTGATAAAATTTTTTGAGTTTTTTTTGTTGGTATTATCTATCATTTGATTGGAACCGATTTTACGGGAAAAGTCTATTAACGGTACCTTTCATTTAACGGCTCTTTGGATTACTGTCAAATTTTATATTTGAAAAGATCTAAGTACCTTAATTAATTCTGCTTATCAAAATTTTAAATAACTTTTTTTTCTAATTAAAATTAATTTTTGAAATTCAATATTTTGAAAACATCAAAAAAAATTATTTAAAATTTAAAAATTATAGGTCTATATTAATAAGCTCTAAAAAACTGCATACCAAAATCTAAAACAAAATTTTTTTTTCAAAAAAAAAACAAAAATAAAAAACACGATTTTATCAAAATCGGTTCTACAATTTTCGAAATACTTTTTTCATAAATTCTTTGTTATTTAAGACGTGTGATGGTTTACTTCATTTTTACTAAAAACCGTAAAGTATTGTAGTTTTGATAGTTTTTATAAGTTCAAACTGTGTTATTTTCCATGTAAATGTTATTTGTTTTGTCAAAGATCTTGCCTTCCAATGTAATTAGGCACATAAGAGCAAGTACGTGCGACCCAGTCGTGCCCATTTTTTTCCTTGTACTGTCTCTAGCGAGGAACTGACAAAACCTCAAGAGTAAAATTCGTCTCGAAAAGGTGCATTTCATGTAGCCGTTCGGACTCGGCGGTAAATTGTAGGCCCAACAACACAGGAATGGTGGAGAGTATTAGCCAATAAGCCTTGGCTCCTTAATATTCTGCTCAACAACTACATCATCTTTTGGTTTACCCTCTATTAGCCAAACAAAAGTTAATCAATTAAATACTTCTTGCAACTTATAAGATTGAGCAGATTGCTCTCCATGTGGTGTTCAAGTAATAAATTAACGTTACATAATTTTAATACTAAATCTCAACTCATTCTGGACTTCATATAAGAGTTTTTGATTAGAGAAACATAAACTCTCAACTTTTTTCATAAAAAAAAAAATAAAAAATAAAAATCCAAAAGACAGAAACAACAGCGGAAAACCTCCGGAAGTTTTTAATTAACTTTAAGATTTTGTAAGACCATGACAAACGTAAAACACATCTTCTGGAACAACTCGTACGTAACAGTTCTCTTCCAATTAAGTTTCCTGGAAAAGATTTTATTTTTTTTCCTCAAGATCCGATGTTTTTCCATTTTTTTTCTCGGTTTCACTGCCAGAAATTGTAGATGTAAGACACGCATTAAACGCTTGATTAAGTAATCCTATCAAGTTTCAACATCATAAAGTAGAAGAAAGAAAAAAAATAAAAGATTGAAATGATTTAAGGAAAATACACAAATGAAGTCATTGGACTTGATTGCAGAGATTATTTTGACCTAGAGATTTAGATTGGCTTGGTGTGCTAGGCAGCTGATGTTAGGAGAGAAATATGTTAAGTGGCATTTGTTGTGGAAAAAATCTCGGGTGTTTTTTTAAAGGTATAGAAGTTTTGTTTAAATATAAAACACAACAAATCCAATGGAAGACCAAAATTTTGGTTTTATTAGCTCACAAATTTCATGCCATTTAAGGTTTCAACATAATTTATGGAATACGGCCTAGGCAACTGCGCCTTATGAAAACGCCATTCTGTCGGTCTAATTTTGCACGACGTAAAAAAAGTAGTCCAAAGGTGTAAAATCAAACGAAAGAGGTGATCAATTCAAAGGTCCATTTCATGAGATGATTCGGTCACTAAACGTTTGGCTCAACAAAGTGATTGTTGCACGCAATAAATGGCATAATGCGCCGTGTTTTTAGAACAATTTATCCTCCAAATGATTTCCAATGATGACGTCAGAAATTTAAAAAAATCACGAAACACTTGCTTGTAGCTTTCGCCATTAATGGTAATGTTGGCACCGGTTTCGGATTTAAAGACATATGCAAACCGCAAAAAAACAGTGATTTTTTCGGGATATAATGGAGTCGCAAAGGTCTCATAAGGATTGTGCTTATTCCACAAACGACAATTCTTGGTTACGCTTTTTAACTCTTATCTTATATAAATTATTTGACCGCCAAAAACCTAGTGGATACTGCATACGGTATAGTAAAAAATTAAGTACATCTTGGGTAAAACTTCGATAAGGTTTCTGTAAAGTTTCTCATATAGACTACTGAATTTTTCTTTATAACTTAATTTCTCAGTCAGTGAATAAAGTGAAGCTTCGGTAAAACTTCGATAAGACTTCTGTAAAGCTTATCATATAGACTTCTGAAATTTGAGGCTAAGAAACTTTTTTTTACCGAAGCCTTATCGAAGTTTTACCGAACTTCACCTAATTTCTCTAATACTTAATATACTTCAGTGAAGCTTCTGTAAAACTTCAATAGGGTTTCTGTAAAATTTCTCTTTAGACTACTGAGTTCTCAGAGTTATTGATTAATTATTATGTATTAAGACTACTTACCGAAGTTTGAGAAAATTGTATTATTAAGGAGAATCCAACCTTAATAAATTAAAAACAAGGCACCTAGGAACTTCTAAAAGACTTCGTCGGAATTGCTTACCGAATTATTATCGCAGTTTTACCAGATTTTCACTTAATTATTCTAACTATTATAACTTAACTTCTTAGTTTGTGAATATAAAATTAAAAGTAAATTTTCAATAAGGCTTCGGTGAAATTTTAAACTTATTGATTAATTTATTACTACCGAATTTTATTATAAAGGAAAAATTCAAATTCAAAATTAAAAAAATAAAACAAAACTGTGTGGATACGGTATAATAGAAGAATTAAGTGTATCTTCGGTAAAACTTCGATGAGGCTTCTGTAAGGTTTCTCATATACACTACTGAGACTTAAGACTTACTCATAGACTTATACTACAGAAGTTTCAGAAAATTGTATTATCAAGAAGAATCCACTTTTAATTAAAAGACAAAACAAGACGGAACTACTGAGATCGCAATGGATCCTTGAGATCCGTCTAACCTTAATTGAAAACAAAACAAGACGGAACTATCGAAGAACTTCTAAAAGACGTCGTTTAAACTTCGGTAAAACCTTTTACAGAAACCTTATCTAAGTTTTACCGAAGCTTGACTTTATTCAGAAACTGAGAATTATTAAGTATTAGAGGAATTCTAAGCTCGGTTAAACTTCGATAAGGCTTCGGTAAAAAAGAAATTTTTCTCATTTTTATATGAGAAGCTTTACAGAATTCTTATCGAAGTTTTACAGAAGCTTTAAAAAAGCCTTATCGAAGTTTTACAGAAGCTTTAAAGAGGCCTTATCGAAGTTTTACCGAAGTCAAGTTATACTAGAATAATTAAATGAAGCTCGGTTAAACTTCGATAAGGCTTCTGTAAACACTTGATAAAGCTTCTGTAAAGCTTCGGTAAAACTTATCATAAAGACTACTGTATAGACCGAGATATGATTTTTACTTGCGATTTAGGTACTAAAATGCCACTGAATCAATTGCCCCTCTCGAACACAGACGCAATGTTTCATGTCTTTCCTTATTTTATCGTTTCTTTTACAAAAAATGTTAACTCGAAGTAGCCAGTTGCATTCCTCCCCTTAAAAGTTTCGCCCGTAATACTCGCCTCGCAAGGAATGCTCATCAGTTTACCCTTGAGCCCAATTTCGGACGGGCTTTAGGGATTCTCTTTTTAGCCGAACGACGAATTTGGAATAGTTTACTCGGCGGGATTCTCCCTTGCCATTTTGATCTGCAAACATTCAAAACCAATGTTAATCGACACCTCCTATCTCTCCCCTCCCTATCTTCCGAATGCCCGCGCAGTGTGTTACATTAAAAGGGAAACAAGTAGTCCCTTGTGCGCGCGTTAATTATAAAAAAAAAAAAAAAATGACATTACGATAATAGAGAAGTTGAAAAAAGTGGTTTTAATAGACGTGTGGTTTTCAATCTGGCTGGAATTTATTCGAGCCAGCCACGGCTCATCATTTTTAGAACATAATGCAAACCCTTATCTTTATATAAAGCTAGATTCTTGGCTATGCGTTTTATTTCTTCTTGAAAACCACACGTCTAAAAAAACACCCTTTATATACCATACATATACAGCCACTAAGTAATTACCTAGCATAAGAACTAGTTCATGCGACCCAGTCGTGCATTTGATTTAAATTAGTAGTAGATTAGTGACCGCACATATGAGCAAGTACGTGCGATCCAGTCGTTAATTTATTTATGTATGACCCAGTTTTCCTTCTAGCATTCTCTTGTAGGAAAGTCTTATTGCCACTGGTACTGGTTTATGTGTTTGTAGTACGGACTCGCACTTTCAATGTCTGTTTTTTTTGTTCATGGTGTTGTGTGTGTTTATTATATGAAGAGATTCGATTATAACTGGCCTGGAAAAATGCAACGCTAATTAAAAATAAAACAAAATTGTGTGGATACGGTATTATAGAAGAATTATTTGTATCTTCGGTAAAACTTCGTTGAAGCTTCTCTAAAGCTTTGGTAAAACTTCTTATGAGAAGACTACTGAAATTTCTTTTTTTTACCGAAGCCTTATCGAAGTTTAACCGAGCTTTAATTAATTATTCTGTTATAACTTAACTTATCAGTCAGTGAATAAAGTATAGCTTCGGTAAAACTTCGATAAGGCTTCTGTAAAGCTTATCATATAGACTACTGAAATTTGAGGCTAAGAAACTTTTTTTACCGAAGCCTTATCGAAGTTTTACCGAACTTCACCTAATTTCTCTAATACTTAATATACTTAATGGTTCAGTGAAGCTTCGGTAAAACTTCAATAAGGTTTCTGTAAAATTTCTCTTTAGACTACTGAGTTCTCAGAGTTATTGATTAATTATTATGTATTAAGACTACTTACCGAAGTTTGAGAAAATTGTATTATTAAGGAGAATCCAACCTTAATAAATAAAAAACAAGGCGAAACTACCTAGGAACTTCTAAAAGACTTCGTCGGAACTGCTTACCGAATTATTATCGCAGTTTTACCAGATTTTCACTAATTATTCTATTATAACTCAACTTCTTAGTTTGTGAATAAAGTAAAACTTAAGTAAATTTTCAATAAGGCTTCGGTGAAATTTTAAACTTATTGATTAATTTGTTATCAAGACTACCGAATTTTGAGAACATTTTATTATAAAGGAAAAATTCAAATTAAAAATTAAAAAAAATAAAACAAAACTGTGTGGATACGGTATAATAGAATAATTAAGTGTATCTTCGGTAAAACTTCGGTGAAGCTTCTGTAAAGCTTCGGTAAAACTTCTTATGAGAATACTACTGAAATTTCTTTTTTTTTACCGAAGCCTTATCGAAGTTTTACCGAGCTTCAATTAATTATTCTGTTATAACTTAACTTATCAGTCAGTGAATAAAGTATAGCTTCGGTAAAACTTCGGTAAAATTTCGATAAGGCTTGTAAAGCTTATCATATAAACTACTGAAATTTAAGACTGAAACTTTTTTCACCGAAGCCTTATCGAATTTTTACCGAACTTCACCTAATTTCTCTAATACTTAATATACTTAATTCTTCTCAGTTTGTGAATAAAGTGAAGCTTCGGTAAAACTTCAATAAGGTTTCTGTAAAATTTCTCTTTAGACTACTGAGTTTTCAGAGTTATTGATTAATTATTATGTATTAAGACTACTTACCGAAGTTTGAGAAAATTGTATTATTAAGGAGAATCCAACCTTAATAAATTAAAAACAAGGCGGAACTACCTAGGAACTTCTAAAAGACTTCGTCGGAATTGCTTACCAAATTATTATCGCAGTTTTACCAGATTTTCACTTAATTATTCTATTATAACTTAACTTCTTAGTTTGTGAATAAAGTAAAACTTCGGTAAATTTTCAATAAGGCTTCGGTGAAATTTTAAACTTATTGATTAATTTATTATCAAGACTACCGAATTTTGAGAACATTTTATTATAAAGGAAAAATTCAAATTAAAAATTAAAAAAATAAAACAAAACTGTGTGGATACGGTATAATCGAAGAATTAAGTGTATCTTCGGTAAAACTTCGGTGAAGCTTCTGTAAAGCTTCGGTAAAACTTCTTATGAGAAGACTACTGAAATTTCTTTTTTTACCGAAGCCTTATCGAAGTTTTACCGAGCTTCAATTAATTATTCTTTAATAACTTAACTTATCAGTCAGTGAATAAAGTATAGCTTCGTTAAAACTTCGGTAAAACTTCGATAAGGCTTCTGTAAAGCTTATCATATAAACTACTGAAATTTGAGACTGAAACTTTTTTCACCGAAGCCTTATCAAAGTTTTACCGAACTTCACCTAATTTCTCTAATACTTAATATACTTAATACTTCTCAGTTTGTGAATAAAGTGAAGCTTCGGTAAAACTTCAATAAGGTTTCTGTAAAATTTCTCTTTAGACTACTGAGTTTTCAGAGTTATTGATTAATTATTATGTATTAAGACTACTTACCGAAGTTTGAGAAAATTGTATTATTACGGAGAATCCAACCTTAATAAATTAAAAAAACAAGGCGGAACTACCTAGGAACTTCTAAAAGACTTCGTCGGAACTGCTTACCGAATTATTATCGCAGTTTTACCAGATTTTCACTTAATTATTCTATTATAACTCAACTTCTTAGTTTGTGAATAAAGTAAAACTTAAGTAAATTTTCAATAAGGCTTCGGTGAAATTTTAAACTTATTGAATAATTTATTATCAAGACTACCGAATTTTGAGAACATTTTATTATAAAGGAAAAATTCAAATTCAAAATTAAAAAAAATAAAACAAAACTGTGTGGAGACGGTATAATAGAATAATTAAGTGTATCTTCGGTAAAACTTCGGTGAAGCTTCTGTAAAGCTTCGGTAAAACTTCTTATGAGAATACTACTGAAATTTCTTTTTTTACCGAAGTCTTATCGAAGTTTTACCGAGCTTCAATTAATTATTCTGCTATAACTTAACTTATCAGTCAGTGAATAAAGTATAGCTTCGGTGAAGCTTCTGTAAAGCTTCGGTAAAACTTCTTATGAGAATACTACTGAAATTTCTTTTTTTTACCGAAGCCTTATCGAAGTTTTACCGAGCTTCGGTAAAACTTCAATAAGGTTTCTGTAAAATTTCTCTTTAGACTACTGAGTTTTCAGAGTTATTGATTAATTATTATGTATTAAGACTACTTACCGAAGTTTGAGAAAATTGTATTATTAAGGAGAATCCAACCTTAATAAATTAAAAACAAGGCGGAACTACCTAGGAACTTCTAAAAGACTTCGTCGGAACTGCTTACTGCTTATCGCAGTTTTACCAGATTTTCACTTAATTATTCTATTATAACTTAACTTCTTAGTTTGTGAATAAAGTAAAACTTAAGTAAATTTTCAATAAGGCTTCGGTGAAATTTTAAACTTATTGATTAATTTATTATCAAGACTACCGAATTTTGAGAACATTTTATTATAAAGGAAAAATTCAAATTAAAAATTAAAAAAAATAAAACAAAACTGTGTGGATACGGTATAATAGAATAATTAAGTGTATCTTCGGTAAAACTTCGGTGAAGCTTCTGTAAAGCTTCGGTAAAACTTCTTATGAGAATACTACTGAAATTTCTTTTTTTTACCGAAGCCTTATCGAAGTTTTACCGAGCTTCAATTAATTATTCTGCTATAACTTAACTTATCAGTCAGTGAATAAAGTATAGCTTCGGTGAAGCTTCGGTAAAACTTCTTATGAGAATACTACTGAAATTTCTTTTTTTTTACCGAAGCCTTATCGAAGTTTTACCGAGCTTCAATTAATTATTCTGCTATAACTTAACTTATCAGTCAGTGAATTAAGTATAGCTTCGGTAAAACTTCGATAAGGCTTGTAAAGCTTATCATATAAACTACTGAAATTTCAGACGTATTCGGAGATTATTAGGCTACAACGATTATGCGCACCGTAAACTTGACGAAGTGCTCTCTAAAGTTTGGCGGACAGACCACGCATTTTGGAAATAATTTCCACTGTTTGTAACCGTTGTTCTGGAGTAAGTTTTTGCATGGTAATTTGCTAAAGTATAGCTCACTTCATTAGTATGACAGTTAGTTTGACAGTTATACCTATCGGAAGTGTTATACCTCTCAAAAAAACTTTATAACAGAAGATTGTTATGATCTCCACTGGGACCTCTCCAATTTGACTGCTTGGCCAACTTCAATCCTCAAACTATGGTGTTCACCTTGTAAGCCTTTTTTAATGTGTGGCTAATCTGCAGATGGTTTCACTCTTGACAACTTCTTGTGAATTTCTTAGGTTTCTGAAAAAATTCCGTCTTATCAGTTTCACAGAATCAGCCGACTGCTACAAGAATCTTCATCTTCCATATCTCCTTTACTACTTATAAAACCAAACAAATTATATTTATTCAGTTATTCGAAAAGTGTAATCAAATCTTATAAGCGAAAGCAAAACTCCTAACCAGCTATCGCCCCACTACCTCCTTGGTTTTCAACTAATACATCATTAAGCCTTAAATGAAATCAACGCTTGGATGCATCATCAGTTTTCCTTCTAAGATCCATCAAAAGCTCGAAGATTTATTAAGCTCACACAGTTGCAATCGCCGCACCGGGAGAAAGTCGTACTTAGCACCAATTAAAGGTGGGACACTCTGGAATGTTCCGGGCACTTTCAATTTATTCAAAGCCCAATAAATGGATTGTGCGGTCTTGGGTCTTCACTATCATCGCCGTCGTCGTCGTCGCATTGTCTGCTATAAACAATGCTTCCATAACAAGTCAAGGCGGTTTAATCGGCCGCTAAACGAGGCGATTACATCCATTTCCAGCTTAGAGCGTATATCATTGGTTAAAAGCACCCCGGACCCAAACCAATTCCACAAAACTCTGTCCAGAGGCGGGCAGAAAAAATAAGTTAACAAATAAAGTATATTTACACAGAAAGAAGCCAAACGAATGTCGTTTTTGTTGTTGTTGGACGATAACAATACTATATGACGACAACAAACAACATTTCCAAACCCTGGTTTGGACGCGACGCGACTACGGTGCGATTTCCGGACTCCAAAGTAGAAACAGTCACATTACGGGTGATACATTGGGAACAAACTGCTTGTATATGCGGTTATGCGGCTGTTGTTTGTGTAGTTGATTTCTTGTCCATGTGTCCGCATTTGGTGTCCAAAGTAGGAATTGTAAACGTTGTAAATGGTAGTCTTACCTGTGCGCTCGGCTGGTTACCAATGGAGGTCTTTTTAGAAATTTACTTGACTGCTGATTACTCTGGTGGTGGGTTTGGGATTTATGTTTTTAAAAGAATGCTTTTTCTCTTATACACTGAAAAAGAAATTAAAACTGTTTTATTGTTGCAATTTTATTATACTAAAACTGTGGTCCAGGTGAGAGTTCAGGTTGCCGTAATCCATCAGAACAGGAACTCGTATAGGAACGTCAAATTGAAAGTTCCTTGCTCTTCTATAAGCATTCCAAGGAAAACAATTTATTTTATGTGAATGTAACTTTATAAAAGATTCCAGTTCCCTTCAGTGTATTAGTTGATTTGGCAGAAAAAAACAGTTAAGCCCTGTTTATCCCGTCTTTCATTTCTGGTAATGGTTGGTACTAGTTTGACAGCGGCAACTCTACAACGAGTTTTTCCGTCTTGTTGTGACCATTTTGTACGTAAACCGCCTCCTCGCGTCTTGCGCTATCCACCTGGAGGCGTTAATATCTTCTCCAAGGTGTGTACCGCGTCTGCTTCAACATGACAACTCTTATGATTCCCGACACTGACAAACCATTAGCCATGTGTCATCTGTCTACACGACTTGTTACGAATTTGTCAATTCTCTGAGATCTGCAACACTCTGTGGTGGGGATTCCCGGAACTACAACATAATCCAACACTGAATCTTCTTTTTCATCTGCTTCATGTTAACTCACTGGAAAAATTAATTAGCTTGATTTGGGGAATTTGAAGCACCTCCTGGTTGCCATTTCATGCCCCATAAGGTACTCATCACTGCTCAGCTCTGTTGCAGTTTAAAAATTATTATCCTGGCGGACGATACGGCAACTTTGCTAAACAAACCCCAAACATTGTTAAACTCGTGAGTGATGGCGGCCACCAAAAATTCCTGAACTGTCTATGGCGTTTATCGTTGATCGTTTACCGCTATGGTCGGCTGGATGCAAGAACGCTGTGCATCCAGAGATTGTGAAGCGTGCTCGGTCATTCATCCGGCTGGAGCTCGTTAAGTACTTCTCACATCTAATGCACAATGAAGACGTCAATCAATAGTGGCGGCAGCAGCAGGAGCAGCAGCAAACAACGGACAGCAACCGAGGCTCTGAATGCATGGAATCCTTTCTGGAATTTCCTCCTCCGACGTAGTTGTGTTTAGATTGAAAAATGCAGTGTCGGTGTGTGTATTGTTGTTTTTTTTTTGTGCTGAATTCGAGGAGCCAACTAACGGATGAGGACATGGACACGGACAGACTACTTATCGTTATTCGCTGGAGACTATAATCCCTGATGGTCTGGTTTTTCGCAGATGCCCCCCATCCATGATGTCAGTGGGATATCTAGTTTTTGACATTAAGAGAGAAGCCAATTCATTTTGTTGCCATCAAGACAGCAATAAAAGAGTAAATAAAAAGTTTTTCGATTTTTATTGCCTACTCTTTGGGAGTGGTATTGTGAAGTGTTTTTTAATGAACATTTTTGAGGAGATTCGCACGGTGGATTGAGTTTAAATAAAATTTCATATCAAACAGGCATTAAGGGTAGACAAGATAAATTCGTATCCAGAAAAAAAAATAAATAAAAAATTGTAACCTGCTAGTGACAATAGAAGACCAACTCCGAAGATGGAGGACCACTTTTGTGAGCCACTTAATGATGGTCAGAGTTCAAATTCCAATCACCAATTTGTGGATATATGTACGTAGATTTTCCAGAAGCATTCAGAATCTGCGATCGTGACCTAAGTTTATACATTTTTCTGGGAATAGAGAGAGAGATATGGAGATATCCAGTCTTTGCCCTATGCTCCAGGAAAAGTTAAGGTGTTGGCGTGAATGCTGTTTCCAAAAAACCGACTAAAAAAAAAGGAAAAGCTTTTGGGTTTTCCCTCTTTCCCTTAGCTTAGATCAAAAACCGATGATTAAATGCTGTCATTCTGTTATCGGCATTGCAAATTCTTATTTGCGAAATGCAAAAGTCCCAAATACCAAGCAAGATGGTGAGGCATAAGTATGCTACGCCCCCACACTATCGTATCTAGATTAAGTTAATTCAATTGATTCTACTAGATTTCGCCAACTGCGCCCATACCGAATGGAATTCTCGGTCAAACTGATATTCAAACTCAAACAAAAATCACACACAAGGTCTATATGTTTACTTGTTTGGCAAATTTGGACAAACTGTCAACTTTTGAAGAGTGAGGATGAAATTCTCTCTGAGAATGTTGAAACTGCGAAAAGGTAAACTAACGCGTTGAACAACAAATCCAACCCACTTTTTTAAACGTCAAAGAATAAATGAACAAAAAAAATTATTCGATTTGTGATTTTGTGAAAAGGTTTCTTAAACATTTAAATTTATTTGACAAAATGAATGTTCAAGAAGATGATGCTCTTAATCGAATACTTGAGGATTCGGGCGAAGAAGAAGAAGATAATGATGTTTTGGTGGATTTGTTACAGCAAACTTTAAGGGACAAAAGAAATAAATTGTATAAAGAATTTTGAAGATGTTGTTCCATCATATACGGAAAAGGAGTTTGTGATACATTTCCGTATCGAGAGATCACTCTTTGAAGACATTTAAGAGAGATACGAGTCTTCCAACATTTACCAAAAACTTCACCCGGATAAGAGAATCAGTGCAGCAAAATGCACTGCAATGTTTTTGTGGTTCGCAGGCCATGAAATTTGCGCTTTCCGGGATTTGGCTGACTGTTTTGATTTCTCAATATGGTCTGTGTCTCAAGTCATACAGCGTGTTTCAATGTTCTTGAGTAGCCTTAGCTCAAGCACAATAACTTGGCCAGATGAAACGGAAAAGATTGAGAGCAGTGAATTCTTAGAAAATAGAGCTGGATTTTTAAAAGAATTTGGTAAGTTAAGAAGTCTTTAGCGAATATCCCTTATAATAATTATATTTTTATAACAAAACTCTTTTATAACACTATCCTTCCTCCTAACTTTTAGGTGATTCGGCATATCCATGCACGAAAAATTTGATAACGCCATACAGGGACAATGTCATCTAACCAGGGACGAAAAATTGTTTAATATCAAATTAAGTTCTTGTCGTGTGTTGATTGAGCATTCTTTTGGAATTCTAAAGCAACGTTTCCGGCAGTTGTATTATTGCAAATTAAGAGAAATTAAAAAAACATACAGTTGTGTTCAAAAAAGTAGAAGTGATGCTTTTTAAAGATAAAATCGCTGTTCAATAGTTAACTAATTTTTTTTTTCTTTACTTTTGTACAAAATAGGCAATGCGCTCAATTGGTATTTGATGCCATGCTTCCTGAACTGCAACTTATAATTGCCACGAATTCGAAGGTCTCCGCTGGGAAACACCCTTTTTGACATCTTCCCATAAATTTTCTATTGGATAAAGGTCAGGCGACTGAGCTGGCCATTGCACAACCTCAACCCCATTGATCTGAAACTATTTCTTAGCAGACTTACTCGTATGTTTCGGGTCGTTGTCTTGCTGCAATACCCATTTTAACAGCATATTCCATTCCGCATGAGGCAGTATCACATTGGACAAGATATCCACATAAACCCGCTGATCCATTTTGCTAATTATTTAATGTATGGGGCAAATACCACTATAATAGAAACTGCCCCATGCCATCACCTTAGCACCTCCATGCTGTAACAGTTTTAACGGTGTACTGTAGTTTATATTCAGTATTTTCTGGACGTCGTAGTATTGCCTCGAACCAGTTCCACCAAATAAAACAATTTTTGTCTCTCAGTCAACAAAATGTTTCGCCATTTTTCTGAAAGCCAGATTCTTGTCAGCGTGGACACTTTTCTTGGACTTCTATTGGTTAAATCGTTTTCTAACAATCGCCTTCTTACAGTAACACTACTTATTGACAGTTCCAGACCTTACTGGATCATCTGTGAGGAAGCAAAAGGGTCCTTTTGACTGAAGCGAACGATGCGACGATCTTCGGTTATTCTTGTTTTTCGTGTCCGGCCTCGGGTTTCGGATTTTTTTTTGTAGTTCATAGCATTAGCGATCATCTGGTCAGAGCACAACAACAACTTTATTTCTTTATACGTATTGCCATCTTTTCAAAGTTTTTTTTATTAACTCACGCTTTTCTTTGGTGCAATGTTTTCCTCGGCCCATTAAATAATCAAATGTGTGGAAGTAAACGATAATTGAACTTTAAAATATTCCTTATAGTCCAGATAAAATAATTTTAATACAAATAAAAATCCATGTAGTTCCGGAATATTAAATCCCCGTTAATTCGGGTGCCGCGCGGGCTGGGGGTGATTTAAAGGAACCTTCCCACGTTTGCCCCCGCATATCTCGAAAACAATTTGTCGTAGAAAAAAAACTTTGAAATGAAGCTGATAAAATTTCCAACAATTTAATATGGCACTATACATGAAAATAAACAACCGTTTTTGAGATATACTCTTTGAAAAATAGAAAATTTTTCAAGAAAAAAAGTATTTTGCCAAACTTGTTCTAACTTCTTACCAATTTTTGTAATCACAAAGTTGTGAAGCGATAAGTTGTAGAGAATCTAATTTCCTAAAAAAATATATGTATAAGTGTTAATTTATCTTTAACAGTTCAAAAGATATAGCAAATTGAAATGTTACGGTAAATGTCAAAGCTTAGACATAAAATAAGAAAATTTATATTTCCCAATAATTCTCTTTTAGGCCAGTAGCAGCGTTAGACACAAAAATCACACAAATCGGAAATAATTCAGACAAAAGAATTTCATGTTGCAATAACTTTGCTAGTGGCCCAATACGAATATCCTGGGTTTTCCTCCTCGATGGAGCTGTGCTAAATGGATGGGGGGGGGGGGGGTAAAGTATATCACTAAAAGGGTTATTTTTGTGACTTCGATTGTGTATTCGAAATTAATCAAAATTTTCTAGACAGAAAACGCGCCGTTAGTTGCGACTCCGGTGCCGATAGAACCAACGGCAGAGGAGCTATTAGCAATTAAAAGGGCGAGATTGGGGGCGAACCAACAACCTTCCACCTCCGTCCACTCATTTCACTCCTGAAGGTGCAATAATTATTTTTTCTCGCCTTATTTCTGGTGTATGGATAGCAAATGTGCGGTTAGATGGATTCAATACCTTTCTGACAGGCAAGAACCACTTGCTTAGGATGTCAAAATAAAAGATATAGTTGCGAAAGGTCGCCTCAATACCTACATGACAATGCAACATTTACTCAGCTAGGATCTCTACATCTACATAATAGTAATGGAGTCCACGATGCTAAATAGGGATTTACTCGAGCGTCGTTGGGACCTAGCTGGTAGGAATGAAAAATGTGTATGTGATGTATACCTGTTCAACGTAGGGGGGGGAAGGGGGTTGGAGCGTCTACGGGCTTCGAAAATTACTTAAAATTAATTTAAAAAAAACCTACAATGAAATACTCGAGCGCGTAAAAAATTAATAGTTCGTTTGCTCCACGTATCTCTGATAACGTAAAGATGTGTAGGGCAAAAAATGAAAACAAAAAAAAGTTATCCGAGCTCGTCAGATTTTCAGAGGGGGTGTTAAGTTAAGAAAGAAGCTCCCATTAGAAAGACTGACGATTCGGACATGACGCAGACAAGCGGTTTCTTGAAACTGCAAAAAAAATCGACATTTTGAAATACTTCAGCGTGCAGATTTATTATACAGGCGATTCAGCTTAATGTCCTAGTCGTTCTGATTAATAATCTGACGAATTGAAAAAAAAATAATATTGAAAAAACTAAAATTGTATTAAGAAATCTGACAAATAAATTGCACGGAAAATAGTGCAAATACAAATACAAAACCTATTTCTTTTAAATATAAAATATATTCAGAAAAAAATAATAAAAAAAAAACTGTTAACTAAAATACATTTTTTAAAAATAAAATAAAATAAAAGATTTCTGGCTTCAAAAAAATTAAAAATTTGTTTTATATGAATTTTTCTTCTGTTTTAAGTATTTTTTTTTTTAGAAAATTTGCACTTCCTGGCTAAAAGAGGGTTGAAAATTATCCCCGTTTAATAAAAATACATGCTTCACTGTATGCAGCACACTCTAAACTTTATTTATATAATTTTTTCCGTTATTCTTGAACTATTTCCTTTAAATAAAAGAAAATTCGACCGCACTCGAGAATGTCAAGGTCGCGATTTTTTTGCAAGTTTGTGACCCTCCCACTCCCTTCCGTCACACTCAAAATATCAGATTATTGAAATGCACACTTTTTAGCACGTAATTAACCCACCTTTTCTTAATCTGACGCGCTCGAGTATTTCGAAAGATCAATTTTTTTTTACTAATCTGACCAGCACGTTTTCAAAGTCTACAATATATTAATCCAGTGTTTATCCATCTATCTACTAAATAAATAAATAAATCTCTGTATTTTATCAAAATCCGTCTCACAATTTTCAAGAATAGAGTCCTCATTTTATGAAAATATTTATCTTTAACGACTTAGGTAGGCACATGGTTTTACATTTACATTTAACATTTTTACTCGCGATTATAGGTACTATAATACAAGTTATGCATTCGTGCAAAAAAATAATTTTGAGATAATAATCAAACATGACATTACGATGATAGAGAAACATATTTGAGTTACTGGCGAAATTCCGTTCGTCTGTCTGTCTGTCTGTCTGTACGGATGCATTTTGGACTGTAGCCTAAACGGTTAGGCCAATCGTCTTCAAATGTTGAACTTAAAGTTATTTTGACAGGAGTTTTTTAATTTTTTTTTTAGCTCAAAAATTGACGGTACCGTTATTTATCTTATTTATTTCGAAAACGGCTCCAAGATTTTTTATAAAAAAAATCAGTGTAGGTACTACTGTAGGTATAAATTATATTTTGGTAAAAAAAAATTTATATGGTGGGCTAAAAACGTACCTCCCATAGGAACGGAACATAGGTAGCCTAAGTAATTTTGCATACATTTTTTTCTAAAACTTTTTGTTTGTGTTTTTAATATTTTTTTTTTAATATTTTTTGAAAAATTAATATTTTGAAAACGGGTAAGTGATTTTTTTTAATTTAGTTTTTAAATGTACGTTATTTTTGTGCTTAAGTTTGTATTCTTGAATTATTTTTTTTAATTAAAAAAAAAAAGTTGTTAAAAATAAACCGTTTTATTTAAAAACTGCTTCTACGATTTTGAAAAAAATTCACACTTTTTTACATTTCCTAAAGAAATAAAATGGCGTTTAAATTATTTCAATACAATTTAATGTACTTTATTCGAACAACCAAAATTCACAAACATCGAATAAATGCATTGATGTTCACTTTAATTTTCTTTAATTTTATTCTACAATGTGACCGCACATATGAGCAAGTACGTGCGATCCAGTCGTGCAATTTATTTATAATTATATTTCATTAATTTATTTTTGTAACATACATAAATAGTATTTTTAATATTGTCTCAGAACCACCATCCAATATTAAACTAAACTTCTATTTTCATCGTTTCCTAGAAATTATTTCCGTGAGAACGAACAATTTGCCATGTTTGTCCCTTTTTGGCCATAAATTGCACACAATTAATCGGCACGAACGAACACACTCTGCGCACCTTAGTCAATAAAATTTGTTTCTCCCTGAATGCATATTGTTTACCGTATCATCAATATTAACTACCCCCCTAGGCGAACCCCCAACATTTTGACTATCTCTACATATTTTTTTCGTGTACGTATTAACGTAGAGTTATTGGTGTCTTGATAGTGTTGAGAATTATTGTCGAATACTCGTTTCCACTGATAACATTTCTGTTTTTTTTTTATTTTCTAAAAAAAGTACAAAAAATCCCCCCGTTAACTTAACCCTACCCTTAAGAGTAACGTAACGAGTGTGTGCTTTATTATTACATTTTTATTGAACCGAACACATGTTTAGCATTGTGCATACACCTTTGCAAGGGCTTAATGTGCCTATATCAATAATTTATAACCTAAGGCAGAATATAGGGTGAATTTGTGTTGTTGGTGATGTTTGAACCAAAAGAGATGCATAAATAAAATGAAGTTATGATTGGAAATATGCTAATTTTAAAGTTTGGGTTTTTTGACTTGAATCAAAAACAATAAAATTTAGAACTACGTTAGAAACTAAAAAATAATCTGTTATTTGTTTGGCTGACATTTTACCAACAAAACGAATAAAAAAATGTTATCCAGAGCAGAAACACTTCAATTTTCATAATTTATAATTTAAACAAACAAAAACTGTTTTGAATTGATGATTAACTAGATTATCACGACACAGTTATTTTTTTATTGACTGTCAGACGATAAATATGAGACTCAAAATTAGTGCATCGAACTTTAAAGATAAGATTTGAGAAGATGAATTAATTATAATTATAAAACTTTTCTTTTGAAGATTTTATTCGTTTTACAGCTTGAACCAAGTTATATTGAAATAACAGGAATATGGGCCTCGTTTGGTAGATATGACAATCGACCAGTAATTTGCTCCGATATTGAAAATGGTGTTAATGAACTAGCGTCAGCTATTCATAATACCTATGAAAGTTCTTGTCCCATCAACAAAAGTAACTTTAGCTCAACTCCGTATGGTGGTCCCAAGAGTTTTGTCCACACTACTACATCAGACTTCCTCAAGAGACTTGACTAAATTCTGCACGGAAACCCTACATTTATAGTCACTTATGAGCACTCACTCTCCTGGGTGTGTTTTCGATACATCCCATATAGACTGAGGCCCAAACATAAGCGTGATTTCAAATATAGGTATCTAAACCATAGATAGGAAGAAATTGACTTCGGCCTTATACTTCTCAGCATACAAACCTGCATTCCAACTAGATGGAGAGAAATCAATACAATTTTCATCCTGAAAGCTGGCAAACTAACTCATACTAAACTAAAGGATTTAAGACTAAAGGGTCTATTTTCTTCTCATTTTAAGACCTAGAACAATTGAAATCCACATTCGGTTAAATTTTAATGGCAAGGCTCTATTGCAGTCCCAACATGCGTTTATGAAATGCAAACCTGTTGAGACAGCACTTCAGAAGGTAGTCGGAAATATCAAAAAAATCAGTTCACTTCAAAGAATTCACTTTAGAAGTATTCCTTTAATAAAAATTGCGATTCAGCAAGCCCTAGACGCTCTCAACATGATCCACTACTGTCGAAATGGATAGATTGTATTTTCCTTAAGGCAGTTTTAAATTAAAAGTAAAAAACTTACTGGAAGTGAGAACGTGTAGGTAAGCCAAAGGGAGGTCTGCTTTGGTCACTGGTAGTCAACAAAATTTTAATCAAACTAAGTCCAAACCTTGTGTGAAACCTGTGCAAACAGCCCTTGACAAACTTAGCAACTGGGCTATTAGGCACGAACTAAAGGTCTATGCACTGATGATCAAATTGGTTATAGTTACGAAGAAACAAAACATCCCAAATATTACTCTTTCCACATTTAATGGGACACCACTCATAGATCCAGCCATCATAGGGCCAATCCTGACGAAGGAATGGCCGTGACCAGTCTTAGACAAGGTAATTTATTTTAAAACCTTAGCCGACATTCAAAGGCTAGCTATAATTGGCCAAAAACGGGGTATCACTTAAACCGAGCTAAATCTTATCTGAATACTTGTCACTGGAAAAAGAAAAGAACTGAATTCACCAAAATGTTTTATATTCATTTTGGCACTCGAACATGTTATGGCCCATAAAAACGCCTAACATTGTCGATATTGATTTCAGTTCAAATCTTTCTAAATATTTATCCATTATTTTCATTCTTTAATTACATATTTTTCTGGAACTAAGCCTGTGGTCAAAAAATCTGGTGCGTTTAAACTGTGTGTTAAGTCTCACACTTCCACAAGGGGACCAACCGCAACTAAACAGACTGATACTACCGGGTAAACTAGTGTTATAAGCTAGGCTTTCTGCTAATCCAACTAATCAACAGTTAGTGCTTTTTGATGTTTACCAAAGTATCGAACTCTTAAGACAACAGTTCCGCAAAAAAAGGCTTTGCCGATATGTACTGCAATTTCTCAACATTGTCCACAGAAAAAGCCTGAACCAAAGGATGT
Organism: Platycheirus rosarum; assembly: GCA_963971375.1. Classification (NCBI taxonomy): domain Eukaryota; kingdom Metazoa; phylum Arthropoda; class Insecta; order Diptera; family Syrphidae; genus Platycheirus; species Platycheirus rosarum. Next base: position 25,791,391 of record OZ020510.1, on the reverse strand, counting down.
ACACAGTGGAACAAATATACCAAGCTAACACTACTTGAAACATTAAAACCTTGAGCTTTTATCCCTGAACTGAAAGAGGGGCACGTCCAATTATGAGTGAGGTGATTCCGTCAATTCCTTTTAACACATTAATTACTACTGCCATTATATTCTCTGAATGTGCGTTACCTATTTTTTTGATTTCTTGTTCAAAGTCATCCGCAAGGAAAGCCAAACTTCCTTCTATAAGAGTTAATTTCATTTATCTTCTGATATCTCATACCAATCAGCCATTTTACCACCATCCTTTAGCCAAAGACTTACTGGATATCTTTGGCTTGATTTGAACCTCAATTTATGGTTTCCAGGGAAAATCACGAAAATTTGAATAGAGTCTTCCCCCAAGTTTTGGATTATATTGACTTTTAGGGCATCGATACGGTGACCATATTTCTGAGAGCAAAACCCGGGACATAAATTTGAAAATTGAAAAACAAAATATTTTTTCAAATTTACAAAATTTCTAAAATAGAAAAGAATATAAAATCATTAGCTGATCCTTCCGGCGTTGCTCGGGTACACATTCAATTTTGAATTTTTACCATGTGAGTGACATTTTTGGTCTTGACTCCGGTTCTAGACATCATACAGCAAACAGCTCACCAAAAATGTCCTAAAATCAACTTAAAATTTCATCCAAACCGATTCATCTAAAAAAAAGTAGTTCGCGCACAAACATAATTTTTAATTTGTTTAATTTGTTTTTAAATTTTTTTTTGTTTGCTCTTAAAAAATATTTTTTTAAATTTCTGAGATTTCAAATTATTCGTCCAAATATTGTTTATTATGGAAAAAAACTCTTTCGACTGAAGCATTTAAACCTGGCAGACCCATGCCGAACTCGGAAATTACTAAAAGATTTTTAAATTGTATACTTTTCTTCTAAAAATGCTCAAAAATTTCTTTCCATTTATTGGCCACAATTTTTTGTTTTGTTTTTTTTTTTTTGTAATGTTTAGAAATATTTTAGTTTAACAAATTCGTCAAACAAGTTTCAATCATTGTTAGTTGTATCTCTTCGCTTTCGGTTGACAACATTGTTACCTGTCACAGAACTGAGACTTGAACACTATAAAAGAAAAGGTCTGATCATGTAAAATCGCCTCTATATAATCTTCTTAAAAAAAGTCTGTCAATTATGGCAATCCAATTCCATCAAATCTAAATAATTCTACAAAAAGTGACTAAAAGTGAAGAAATTCATCCATAAATAAGCCATTTCGCTAGATTGACACAAGTCCAAAGAGGTTATCATCCAATTTCGATCATAGCTTGTTGGGGAGTTCGCTCCGAAGGACCAAGTTCCAGCCCACAAAACCAAATTGACTCAGCTGAGGCTGGAAAAAATGTTTCTGAGTTTATCAGAACAGGAGTTTGCCCTTAGGAAGCCCTGGATTATACTTTTTCAACAGAGTAACTTTAAACTACAAAGTCCAAGAATAACCTTCACTAAACCCAGTGAATTCCAATTTGGATCAACCAAATTGTTTAGACAAACAACAAATCTCTTTCAAAGTACTTTCCCCAATTTTCAAAAACAAAGGTTAATAAAGACATTAAGTCAACAACCTCTAAAACAGGGTACACCACCCACTAACCAATGCGCACATTAGCTTGCCTTTATGTGTTATTTTACCCCAACAAAACAAAAAAAAAAAAAAAAAACACTGCAAAACAACTTCAAAAGAATCTATATCTATCGCTTCTGTAGACTTTGGAGGGTTGCTTTGCTTATCGACTTGGGGAAGGGGAGCTAGTAGGTAGGTTAATATAGAGTTCCTCGTTGTCGTTGTTCATGTTCATCTTTTCAGCGGCATCAGCAGCAGCACCAGTAGCAGTGGTAGTGAAAAAGAGTTTGTATTGGTTTTGTGTACAAGGCATGTGTCACCCTCTGGTGTGTGGTTCGACGGACACTCACTTCCACCTGTCGTCAGTGATTAAAATCGTCGGCATTGCAGGTTGTCGTCGTGTCGTCGCGACCGTAGTTTTTTTATTTTTTTTTTAACTTGCAATAAAAAAATAAATTTTACTGCGAAAAAATTCACACAAAAATAAAGAAAAAAAAAAAACAAAGTGTGAACCCCGGTGTCCTTTGAAACAATTCGTCCTGAAATTTATGAATTTTTTTTTTTTTGAAACAAAAAGTTCCTAATGAAATATTTCAACACGTAGCAGGTTTTTATGTTCGCGTACGTTTGGTGAATTCTAAAACAACATACAACTGAAGCCGCCGAAATAAAAGAAAAAAATCCTCACACGGAAAATTGAAAATTTAAGAAAATTACCAGAAAAAGTGTCGGAAAAGTGCCAAAATCGCTGTCGCACAGTCGACTTAAAAAAAGAAAAATTGAGACAAAAAAAAAGATAAAATATCTTTTGTCGATTCCGAGTGGCAACTTAATTTCAGTTGCTGCTTTGCGTGTGTAAATAAATTTAAATGATGTGTGCGCGCGGGCTTAAGTGTGTACGTGGGAGGTGAAGGCAGTCGTTGTCGTCGGCGTTAGTGTAGATTGCAGTGTTTTTTTTTCAGTTTTTTTTCCTCAATTTTATTTCATCTTTTCCACTGTTTTGTGTGTTTCTTTTGATTGTCACTTGTCGATTCTGTGATTATAAGTTGAGAAGAATTTTTCGCGCGAAGTTTTTTTTTTTTTTTAAATTTATAATTAATTTGTTTCCGTCTGGTGTGCATGATCGGGATTAATTTGAACATGGCGGGTTGTTCAAACTCAAAAGGGTTAAAGTCACCTTTTTCTATTTACTTACAGCTTTGCAATTCCTGCTAAAAAAGAAAGTTTTGTGTCCCTTTACGGTTGTGGTAATTGGTCATTTAACTATATTCGAGTTCAGGGAAATTTGTTTGCGATGTTAATATAACTAATCAAAACTCTATTTGGAATATATTTTTTTTCATCATAAATTGCAGATTTATTTATAGATAGAATTGTGCTAGCAGCACCAACAAATGTTTAAAATTTGTATTCTAAAGAACTGCGAACAAGAGTTATTCAGAAAAGTGAGAACCAACAAGAACAATTGTAAAGGCTTTTGTTGCAGAATAATTGGTTGACTGATTGATCAGACAAGCAACAGAACAGCCGACAAGTAGTTTCAGATAGGAAAAGGACGGAAGTTTATAAAATTTTGGGATGTTATTCAGGGATGGTAAATTAACATTTTGTCAGAAGTCTGTAAAAAAGAGGAGCAGGAAGAAAACTGCACCTTCCTCAACCTTGCTCCGGAATTCCTCCAAATATTTTTTTACTTGCGATTATAGGTACTATAATGCAAGTTATGGCAAAAAATGTTTTTATAATAATCAAACATGACATACGATGATAGAGAAGTCGAAAAAAGTGGGTCCGGAAATTCCGTTCGTCTGTCTGTCTGTTCGCACATCCACAGCCTAAACGGATAAGTCGATTTGCTTCAAACTTGATATTTAGTATTTATTTGGTAGTATCTCGGGGTGTGTTTTTCATTTTTGCTATAGGTCGAAAAACAATGGTACCTGCCATACAATTTTTAACAAAAAGTTTGATTTTCTCGAAAACTACTTTAACGATTTTGATAAAACTTTCAGGGTGTGCTTATTTTTTTACAACAATACATCTTTCAGTTAGAATGATTTTTTTTCGAAATTTGTTCTATAACGGTACCTCTTATATAACCGTTTTTTTCAAATGCGGTTTTATCGTAAACCATTATCCCGATTTCAGTAAAATTTTGCACACAGGAAGTCATTAATTCAATTAATTGTGCATTTCAAAATTTTCAAAAACTATTAGTACCCATTTTTTAATTTTTTGTAAAAAAAATTGGTTTTCTAAATATTTCCAAAACGGGTTGATTGAATTTTTTTAAATAATTTTTCCACATGAAAACTACAGATTATCTTATAATGACATAGTAAGATTTTTTTTCAATATTTTTTCGAAAAAAACGACTTTTTAAAAAAACTAGTTTAGTTTTCAAATTATATTGCATACCTAGTTTTTCTGAGAAAACTCTAAAACTAATTTAAAAATTGCGAGAATTTTGGAAAAAAATTATTTTTTTTTACTAAGAAATTTTCTAGTACAAGAACAAGTTCGTGCGACCCAGTTATGCATTTGATTTAAATTTAATTCGACGATGTGACCGCACATATGAGCAAGTACGTGCGATCCAGTCGTGCAATGTATTTCCTAACGTTTTACGGCAAAAGCATATTTTTTTGTAGAGCGTTACGTTTTCTACAATATTGACTATTCAAAAAAGTTTGTATGTCAATTCGTTGCGCTTTGAAAAAGGTGATTTATATATTATATTGTTAACTTTGATTATGTGTCTACTACAGCATTTCCTTTCCCGTCTTTGCAGGGACCAGGGCGGCTTGTGAGTCCTGATTTTGACTGTTTCACTCTTCTCTAGAAAGTTTCTCATCTTTCCTGTTAGAACCTTTTTATCTCCATGAATTCACGTTGTTTGTGATCTTTTCTCTATCTTCTAAGTAAGCGTTTCTGATCCTTCCTTCGCTCAGCTAATAAAATGCTCTGATTCTATGTCGTAGTCACGACACGACATGTATGCCTTTGGCTTTGTTTTGTTTGTTTTTGAGTTACTCATGGCTTGTTTACATAGTTGCAGCGTCAAGAGAGACAACTAGTATTTTATAAAAATAAAATGAAATGGAAAATGGCCGAATTAATTTCACTGTTGTGTCATATAATTAGGATACTTAAAGGGATTCCTGGTTCGTTCGTTCTAGGGGTTAATTGAAACACTATATGTCTGGTTGGTATGGATAACTATAATTTATTTATATTTCAACTTTAAACACTTCTCGGATTAAGCAACGACGCAATATCTCAACTGGCTCTCAATAGAATCTATCATCCACTAACTCCACTCTTGTAAAATGTACAAAAAATATTTATTAAAAGAGGAAAAAAGACGCCAATTCTTTTTTCCTGTATCATGTGTGTCCTGTCTGTTATCGTTGCTTGTGTGTGCATAGTATGTACATACGTAAAAGTAGATGGAGATGGAAGTAGTGTTTGTCATTTGTATAGTTCCATTCCGTTCAGTATGCATTTGACAACTAACGGTTTGTAAATTTATTAATTTCATATGCACTATTTTGACATTTATTTACGTTGAAAGTACGTAGCGTGAAACGTAAGGTTTTAAAAAGTCAAGTGAGAGCTTAAGTATTCACAACACACAACTTTCTACTTTTTAAAACCATATATCAATTGATTGTTATTAAAACAAATAATTTTTGTTCAAAAACTTAAAACCCATACTAAACAAACAACTCAACAACAAAAATGGTGGCAAACACAGTCACAATAGCCAATACCAACCAATCAACCATACCAACACACATAATTTTAGAAAACCATGATAAAAGAATTAAAAAAACATTGCAATTTTATTTGTTTTTACCTTAGATTAGAAATCGTTTGATAAAATATTTGTAAATAAATTTAAAACTTACTTTTGTGATTTCTACACAAACAAACCTAATCTTATCTCAGAATTTTTTGAATTTAATCATAATACATTAAAATTTCAAATTCACCTACAAGTTTGCCAAAAAAAAAATACATTTTTCTGAAAATAAATTTCGGTAAATACAAAAAACCAACATTTAATTTGAACACTGTCTGTCTGACATCTGTCAAAGTGTCTATTGTTTTCCAATTTCCAGCTGTGATTATCGTGAACGAATCTAAAATTAATGAACGATAATAACGCCATTTAGCAGGAACTAAAATGTGCTAAACTTCTTTTGTCTCTATCTATTTTTAGTTGCTCTCGCATCACAAATAAAAACTTTATTTAATAATTTATTTATATTTTGTTGAATTCTAAGAGGAAAGCAATTAAAAATCATTTCTTTTGCGTCACTGTCTCTTGGAAACTGTATGTATATAGGTGTTTTTCTCTGAATGATTGTTTACTTTATCTGTCAAAATGCTTTGAGTGTGGAGGGAAATTTGAATAGCGCTCTTGGAAGTTAGTTTAATTTTTGAGATTTCACAAATGGCATTTGTTAATATATTTTGAATAATTATTATTACTTTCTCAGCCAAGCCTTGGCAGTGATCGGAATAAAAATATTGGTAGGAAAATGTCCCCCTTCTAAAATAATTTCCCATAACGAGTGATTAACTATTGTGGTGCATTCACAATGTTTGATTTTCTGACAGGAATTTAAAAAAATTTATGTTTTTTTTTGTCAATAAATCAAATTTAATTGTATGCATGTCTTCTTTGATGATAACTGATATTTTATTTACAAGCACATCACGTTTCGTCAAATATTTACTAATGTTCATATATACTGTTAACATAAGAGATTTTGTTAAAAAAAGTATTTCTTAAGCGTGACGCAGGCTTGTCACTTCTGCATTTGAAAGTGTGATGCAGTGTATATTGTGGAGACAATAGCAGCTGTTGGAGGCGCTTGAATTTCTGGTTCTTATCTTTATTGACATATTTATAGTGTAAACGTGTCGTTATGGCAGTTTGAAGAGTTGTATTTTATCAGAATTGTAAAGAACGTGTTTATTTGTTGAGTCAAAGCAAAGGGTAATCTGTGCTAAGTACTCGGGAACAAGAAGAATACAAAATCATTTCAAAGATTAAAACAATTGCTGAGGAAATAGGTGTTTCGAAGAAGCCTTATAAGAAACATTTACGTTTGACGAAATGTTTAGACAATTGTCATGTGTAATCAATGTGAATGTTATCTCTCGAAATAGCGAAAAACTTTTTGGTCAAATTCACTTTTGTGTAGTTTGTGGTTAAGTCTCTTTTTTTATGCAATTAGAACGTTAATCGTGAGGAAAACAGTACTATTCTCCCACATACTGCAACTTTGCAGCGCGTTTATCGACCGCGACAAGTTCATTGATTCAACCAGGGTGAGGAATTTTTTGAAGAGCGTTTTTTTGGTCTTCTCCATACTTGTATGCATCAACAACTGCATGTGTCGATATTGTCAGCAAACCCATAACATGTTGAAGTAACATCCGATGCTGCATTCCGGAGGGGCATTCCTAGCAACGCGAGTGTTACGGTGGAACTGTTTAAGTGAGGAATGTAACTGGCTATTTCTCTGGAACCTTGGTTATAAAAATAGCGATAAAACAATAAAAGGCATGTGTCACTTTAATGCTTTTCTCGCCAAATGTAAATGTATCTGTATATTTTCTGTCACATATTAATAATGACAATGAGTTTTCCAATAGGGACTTGACAACTTTGAATTTAATTTGTGAACGCACCCTTTCACTAATAATGGAACTGTCATTGTCAATTTATTTAGTAAACTCAACATTTTCATCATGGTACACGAGCTAGGAACGGCTGCAAATTATAAAAAATTTCTACCGAAATTCGGAGTCGGTGACCGTAACTTTAAGAGTGTTGAATTGTTGAACTTCATTCCAAAATCATCTTCAGAAGCTCATTTTTGGATCAATGGAATCGTCAATAAGCTAAAAACATATGTTATTGGTCGGGTGAAAATCCATATTTGCTGGATGAGTCATCACTTCATTCACAAAAAATAACTGTTTGGTGCGGTTTGCATGCCAAAGACATGTGGTTTCCACAGGATGGTGCCACAAGCCACACAGCACACCTTACAATGGATTTATTGAAGAGTAAGTTTGATGAGCGTGTTATCTCAAGAAATGGCCCAGTCGATTGGCCGCCTCGTTCATGCGATTTAACGCCTCTAGATTATTTTCGTTGGAAGAGCTCAGAGCTAACATTGAACGCGAAATAGCGGCTGTTTCGGCCGAAAAGTGTGGCCGAGTCTTTGAAAATTGGGTCCAACGAATCGACCGCTGCAAACGTGCGTGCGGTGGCCATAAGAACGAAGTCGAGTTCCATTCGTAAATGGTTTGATTGTACTTCAAGCCGATAATAAAGTATTTGAAATATCCTAAATGGTTTGTGTTTTATTAAAAAAAAAAGTTGTGAAGTCCCTATTCGAAAACCCTTTATAAGAGCTCTTATTTAAATTCGTTAGAGTGTCGGGGACTGAACGAAGCGCTGAGGAATACCAACAGTTGGATGGAAAAACCTCATTTCTGATGCCAAAATCTTTATAATTTGTTGACATAGATGTCAGTGATTTTGTCATATCTACTTTTTTTGCCCGGTCAAGTAAGCCCGAAAATTACGGGTGCCATTGCAGTAATTCCCAATAAACTGAAATTTTGCATGAACGTTAAGAAACCATTATAATGACCCGATGTGTGCAAAAAATTAAATGCTGTGTCAAAGGACACAAAAATCGTTTTTTTATTTATCAGAACGGTTAGTCATATGATAAAAATAGCTGAGACAAAAATGTAGATTATGCAATTATCTATAAAAAGTGTCCAAACACTTTTTTCTTAAAATTCATCATATCTGAGGAAAAGTGATTTTAAAATTAACTTAAGTATGAGGTATACCCTTGGCGAGTATAGGGCTACTCCAAGATCTAGTCCAGTAAATACAGAGGTTTTACTATACAAAAGGTCGGGTGGTTGTGAATTTTTGATATAATGTTTCGGATTCCCGGTAGATACCCAAAAAAATTCCACAACAAAGCCCCTCCCTCCTTCACAATCAGCTAAAAATTACTCCAAATAAACCCTTTTTTTCATATTTTGGCTTATAACTTTTTTCTGGTGCATTTTAGCGGTGTATGTTTTTTGTGAAGCCAATAACAACGGAGCTATGAAGCAGCCAAAAATGCCCAAATCAGTTTTCTGGGAATTTTTGCTATTTTTTATATCTGCCTGTTTTACAGAGAAACCCCTTCCTTCAATCGATATATGAACAAATTGCACGACTGGATCGCACGTACTTGCTCATATGTGCGGTCACATTGTAGAATACATTTTTTTTAATTATTAAAAATACAAGAAAAAGTTTTCGAAAAAAATTAATGCAAAATTACTTAGGCTACCTACATCTTCTTGAATATCAATTTTTACTGTAATCGGCCCACCAGTTTTCGAAAATCGAAGAAAAAAAAACCGGCCCTATGGGAGGTACCGTTTTTAGCCCCCCATATTTATTTATTTTTTCACGTAAATACAATGCATACCTTAGTACACTGATTTTTTTATAAAAAATTCTTGGAGCCGTTTTCGAGCAAAATAAGCTTTTACTTTATATGACAGGTACTGTTAATTTTTCAGCTAAAAAAATTCAAAAAACTCCTCTTGTAAAAAACTCCTAAATGTAAAATGTTCAAAATTTGAAGATGATTGGCCCAACCGTTGAGGCTGCAGTCCAAAATACATCCGTACAGACAGACGGACGACAGACGGACAGAATTTCGCCAGTAAATCATGTCATGTTCTCAGCTTTTTCTCACAGCCCGTTCATTTCTTTGAGTTTCTCTCTCTTTTTTGCGTATTTTGCGCATTAGAAGGTAATTGTCCATTTTCCGCTGCTGTGGTCTGCCACTGTTTTTAGACCGACATTTGTACCTATTTTTTTAACAATATAATTTACGTGTCACAGAGCAACATCCGCTAGAATAAACCTTTAAACTTTTGAAATAGTTTTGTGGAGTTGAATTTTCCTACAAAAATTCACGTTGGGCGCCATTTATTATTAGGATTAAATTTTCTTATGAAAAGTGCTCTTACTAGCAGTTATTGCGTTGAAACTTCATTTAAAAGGTGTTTGTAGCATTTTTGCAGGTATCTTTAAGAAAATTTTACCCAAACCAGAAAGTTGTGTTAAGTCCGCACCTGAAATTTCGATTATATTGTTTGAGTGATGCAAGGTTTCATTAATAGTTTGTGTTTCAAATTTGAAAATGTCCTCTTTTTCTACATATTTACATCATAGACTCCATAATGTGACATTGTGTCTTACTCAGGTTGCCCCTTAATTTTGCAATTTTAAGAGTTCCTTTTTAGACAAAACTGTTTGTTTTTACTATATTTCAAAGTTAAAAGTCATTCTAAACCCTTTTTCTTCGAACCGCGACGAAATTCGTTTGAATTTTCTCATGTCAATCCTACAAAAGTGTACTTAAAAAAATGTGATATTTATTAAAATAAATGACCAATTAAAATCCCAACCTTTGTGAACTCCAAAAAAGGGACCCAAGACTCCAAGGGAAATTGCTTTATTCCCACGACTAACCTGTAAACTAAGGCATAGTGCAAGCGTGCCAAAATCTACCATGAAGGACTAGTGTAGTGCCTTTTCCCAGATGATTAATTACTTCGTAGTCTCCGAATAACCAGAAATATTTTTTATTTTCCATAGAACAACTTTGTGCGTTTGAAAAATTATATAAACAAAAAAAAAATGAACATAAACTCTAAGCAAGTTGCGCTTGAACTTGCAGCTTAATTTTAAAAACGTAAAAAAAGCATCAACGAAACTAACAAAAAAAAAACCAGACAAGCCGGCAACGCAGTGCTATAATGCGCCGCGTGTTATTCATGCTTGAATTCACGTACCAAATTGGATTTTCCCGCTTTTGTTTTATTCAAACTTAATTATACCGCTAAGCTACGTTCTTCCATTACGTGCATTACGTATAGACATAAGTACACATGAAGAACACGCCGGTTTGGTGGCGTGTATTTGATTTCTTCTGTTCACCTAAAAAACCCGAACAACAACAACAACAACAACAACTCCATCTTCCTAATCACCTCTTTGACCCTGAAATGGAATTGCATCGCTCGAAATCGACTAAATCATTACGTATCCGTAAAGTGTCTAGAGGTTCGGTGAAGACCTTACGTCGCGGAACAGTTTGTGTCACCGTCAGCACCCATGCCTCATCGATATTCTACGCCGAGGTATGTAAATAAAAAATAAAATATTTTTTTTTTGGAGGTTTTCACTATTTGTCTTGACTAATTCACTTAATTTATGTAATCTTTTCAAAAAACAAAATATTGAATTATGTTTGAGTAAATTTTTGAAGTCTTCTACGTGTTTTGTGACCTTTTCTTTGTGTAAGCCGCTTATCGACAATGCGTCGGAGGCACCTGTGTGGTGAATGAGTCATAATTTGTTTGTGTAGTATCGATGTCAGGGAGTGAATGAGTTTTTCATTGGAATTTGTAAGGCTTGTTACAATTTTTTTTTTTTTTTGTTTGTTGATGGTTCAGTGTCATGAGAAAAACCTTCGGAAGGAAGTTGTTTTCAATGAAATGAATAAAAGAACATCGACGCTTACTTATTTACAGAGGAAGGTCCTTTTCCTGTTCAATATACTGACAGCAAAAGTTAAAAAAAAAAATATTAAAAAAAATTACATTTTGTTATAACATTTTTCATAACATTTCACTAATTACTTTTTTTTTTCTATTTACAGGGCGATTATATAAAACACCCTGTTCTTTATGAACTTAGCCATAAATATGGATTCACAGATAACTTGCCAGAAAGTGCCCTTCCGAATCGCTTGGAAGAAATCAAGGAAGCGATTAGGCGCGAAATTCGCAAAGAACTCAAAATTAAAGAAGGCGCCGAAAAGCTACGTGAAGTAGCTACGGATAGACGTTCCTTAAACGATGTTGCATCGATTGTCAAAAAAAGTAATAGCAAATTGGCTGAGCTAAAATCGGAGTTGCAAGAGTTGGAGAGTCAAATTTTATTAACACAAGGCAATACTGTCACGAGTAATGGGCGTGGTAAGTTTGACGTTTCTGTGTTTTTATAATAATTTTGTTGGAAGGTTTGACGGTGTTGTTGGGTTTTTTTTGACAGATAAATTAGATCTAAAACTGTCAGTTCCGGTCTTCTGGCTTGTCATATATCTGTCACCGTATATTTCTGTCATGGCAGATTTGTGGCGAACTTTAAACATTTCAAAATGCAACCAAAAAGGGAAAACATGTATTTACGGCCAAATCCAAAATGTTTTAAATCTGACAGGTGTGACAGGAAAATAATGGTGACGTTTACATCTTTGTACATTCAGACGATGTTGTCATGTTTCATGTCTAAATGTATTTATTTTGGCGAAATTTCGCATTATTTTGACAGTTTTTAGCTAAAAGATTTCAAGTCGAAACGATGCAATTAAAAAGCACTCGCGTCACAGGATTCCTTTTTCTTTCTCTAATCTTTTGGTTAAGCGTTTTTTTTTTTTTTTTTTAATTATGTTTAGAATGATCAAAACTCTGTATTTAAATTATGAAAAAAATAAAGCACAAAACTGTCCTGATTATAAATGTCAAATTTTAGATCTCCCAAACGTACAAATTTAGGAAATTATGTCAACTAGCTGACAACTCGAGAGGGGGGATGACCTTGACTTATGGCGTTTTTGGGGTGATTGTGAACATTTTTATGTAATTTTTAAGCCGCATTTGTACCTCCTTCATTTTTTTATCGCACCTACTCAAAATCCTATCGAGACCCCTAGCAGGAGGGTTGCACTGGTACAGTTTAACCGGCTAGAAATTTTTCCTTTGGAGACATTTTAGAAATTATGACTTAATGAGTATAATAAATTTGTCAATTTTCAACGAAAAATTAAAAATGAAGAAAGTTCAAGCGTGAATTAAAAATTACATGGACATGTTCAGAATCACCCCAAAAATGTCATATGTCAAGGTTATTTCCCCTCTCGAGTTGTAATTTGGACATAATAACCAAAATTTTGTTATCACGGAAAGTTAGAAACAATAAAGGATAAATGATTATAATTTAATTTTTAATTTTTAATTTTTTTTAACTGTGTCTGTAAGGCACAAGCCTTTTAGAATGGAATCGGATGTTGCACGACAATAGTTAGAAGAATTAGAGAGAAAGAAAATAATTCTTTTCGACGCAGTAGATCGAGAACTAGGTGACTAGTTAGAAAAATTAGAAGATTAGACTAAGAAAAATTGCTTCCCAAACTGAGAGTCGAACAAGCATAAATAGTTTTGAAATAAGTCCGACAAATTAAAAAAAAAATAAAAAATTATACCGGATACAAGGTGCCGAGCGACCAATTACTTCCGCCATATTAATTGTTTTGAAATATTTTTTTTCAATTGCTCGTCTGTCAAAAGTTGTGTCCGGCGTTTTAGTCATTTAATTCTGTTATTTTATTCTGGATCACAAAGTGCGCTCTAAACATGCCTAGAACTAAAAAAAAAGAGTTGGTTGTCTGTAAAGTCGGTTTAGCATGAGTCTTATCAGCATGAGTCATGTTATTTCGTATGTTAAGCCTGTCGTCCATTTATAAGACGTTATCATGTCAAAAACAAATTTGAAGAGCTTTAATCGCTCAGAGCTAAAAAAACACAATTTAGTTTTTTGACAGTTCATGCTCTGCTGGAAGTATAATGGCTAAAACACAATCACGCTTTAACTTCAGTTTCGCCTGACGTTTACAAGTTCAATTATATAAAATCAATAATACATCTTATCGAAATGTCGCTTTGGCTTTGACGTTACGTTCGGTTCGTGTACAAAATAAGGTAACGTGACTCAAACGCAAAGCTGAAGTAGAAACTGGTTGAAATTTTGCTCGCTTTGACAGAAAAAGCAAAAACAAAAAACGAAATTTGGAAAATGTCTTTCAAAGCGGACACAAACGTGTGAAATGTAACGTGACGAAGCCAAAGCTGAAGCGTGGTTGTGTTTTAGCCATAAAAGACAAACGCCTGTTACTAAACAAAAAAGAGTGATGATTCATTGTGTCTCCATCTTAGAGTAAGAAAGACAATCAGGAATCGCTGTAATCAACTATCGAATTCGCCAACCATAGTCAATATACTTTAAATAGTGAACATCGAAAGCGATAATAAAAGGTGGTTCATTTGAGTGTTGAAGAATAAAGAGTAATTTTAATTCTGAATAAGTGGTGAAGTCAAATTATTGTTAATGGAACGTAAAGAAGTTGTGTTTGATAAATAAAGAAGTTCGTTGTGTTGTTTTAAAAAAGTTAAAAGCAAAAATATTATATTGGTGTCACTCGATGAGTCCAACAAATCACACAATCTTCACGAAAAGATTTGACGTATTTGACATACGTAAAATGACGTTCGTCCTGTCTCGTTTTCGTTCAATATCAACAGTAGTCGGTTCGGTCTTTATTAATAGAAAAGCAATTTATTAAATAAGGTAGACTAATTATTTATAATAATTTTAGCGCTAAAGATTATTATAAATAAAGTGGATTAAAAAAATGGAAGACAGATCATTTTTTGACAAATGAGACTTTTGACATTCGGATCACATTCAAAATTTTCCACCCCTATCTAAATTTTCCATTTACACAATTCTATTGAATTCAATTTCATGTTTAAGAAAAACCCATCTAATTAATCAAGTCACACTAGAAGCTAAAACATGAGAAAACAATTATTTTAATAGCAACATCTTATGTCACTCCTGTGCTCTCACATTTCGCCATGACAAACTGCTTGTAGCGCCACCCGTCACTGTCATCCGTCAAACTCAATTCCCAACCACAAATTTTCATAATTATGACATAATAGCTGAAATAAATGAAGGAAAATACCGTAAGTCAGCAACACACACACACACACACACAAACAAAACAAACACAATTGAAACTGATATCTTTGGCTCAGTGTAATAACATGTGACGGGACTTACGCAATCGAATGCATACTCGTTGCAACTGCAAGATGTATGGAACATGGTGTTCCCATGTGGAGATTTTTCTCAATTGCATTGCAATTGCAACTGAAAACTTGCAACAGTTTATTGCCCTAGATAAGGTTCACGCGCCATGCAGCTTCCCTCGGCGTATATCTAATAGTTGCACAAACGGCTCGGAATTGTGTGACATTTTTCTCATAGAATTCATAAAATAGCGGGAAAATTTGACAGCACAGAAAAACTCTCAGCAGCACCATTTTAACCAATTAAATTCCATTGCAGATTGTTTTTTTTTTTTCTCACTCTGTTATTTGCCGTCTCTCCACTTAAAGTCAGACAATTTTGGGAAAATTGAATTCCAAAGTTATACACGATTATAAAAAAAAAATGTGATTTATATTTGACAACATGGCGGCGCGGCAGACACTTAACGAAACTTCATTGCACAGCAGACAGATTGAGTTGAATTTATTCAATTCATTATAAATGTTTGACATTCGTCGGTCGAGTGCATAAGTAAACACATGAACGTGTATTCCCACCGGACATGAACTCTGACATTACGTACTCTAACCGTAGATACCGTGCTTGCTCGTTTTTAACGAGACAATTTAATTAACGCTAAAAGCCTTGTTTATGCATAAAATGTTGTGAGAGTATTTGGCAGTACTTGAAAAAAGAGTAAGTACAGTGTGTCAGGGGTTTGTTAATATTGCTGTTTGTTGAAGCATGATGCGTTACCATAAAATACAAATAAATCAATCACAGGGTGGTTGTATGATTAAAATTGAGCCTTGAAGTGCATTATTATCGAATAAATCGATAGAAATCGGTTGTTTTGGCAATAGACTGTGTGTCGACCTACAAAATAATCGATGATTTATTACTTTTTTATTGAATCATGTGCACATGAATAGAATCTTATAAGTTGTTAGATATATAGAAACGATTCGAGTAATAGTCATGAATTTGTAACGATTTTTGAGTTTTTTTGTGTTAAATTTGTATGTAAGGTTGAAGATGTTTTGAATTTGAAATGTGTGTCATTAAAAAACGAAAATTGAGTAGAATTTTATTGCAATCTGCCAGTTGTGGGGATGATTTGTCAGTCATAGTTAAACATTCTTTTTTATCGAACATTTTTGATAAGTAATGAAACTTAACGAAACTATTTAAAGAAGACATTCTGGAAAGATGAAGCATGAAGCGCGCTTTACCAGAGAAAGAAAAATTATTTTCCACAACTCATCACTAGTGTAACTCCAATCTACAGATGTTTACCTTTATCTTTTACCTAGCCGCCTCAAGTTTTTTAGGTGAAGTTAACCCAGGTCTTCTTCCACTTGGGTTCATCACCAGAACTTCGATCTTCCTAATTTGCTGTACCCCCAAGGTTGAACCAAAGCCAGGTAGACAAAGTCCCTAACTACCTCCAAGTTATAGCTGTCTATGTTGATGTTTTGTCCAAGACGTCGATGTTGGATGTCTCTTCTTGATGACAGCATATACTTGGTTTTGAACTCATTGACTGCTAATCCCATCTTCGCCGCTTCCATCTCAATACTCACAAAAGCGCTATTGACATCACGCTGTATTCTTCCGATTATGTCAATATCGTCGGCGTATTCGAGTAATTGGACGGACTTTTGAAAGATCGTGCCTCTGGTGTTAGCGTGGGAGTTCTGCACTATTCTTTCAAGTATGATTTTGAAAAAGTCGGAAGACAGCGCATCGCCTTGTCTAAATCCTTTTTTGACTTCAAAGGTGTCGGTGAGGTCTTTACCGACCTTGACGGAAGAGCGTTCGTTTTCCATCGTCATTTTACACAGGCGGACGAGTTTGGCAGGGATGGTAAAACTGCACATTCCTCTATATAACTCGTCTCTATAAATGCTGTTGTACGCGGCTTAGGAATTGTTGGTCTACTTCGCACATATAAAGTGGACCATTCTGCCTGACAGCAGAATTCGTTTCGTCGTCGCCCTTATACAGTCTGCAGAAATGATTTTTCCATATTCTCAGCATTGACTGCGATTCCACTACGATGTTCCCTTGATCGTCCTTGCAAGCTTAGTTCGAGCTCTGTACCTTTTACCATTTTATTTTTACCTTTTGGTAAAACTTTCGAACTTCATTCCTGCAATAACAGCTCTCCATTTCCTCGATCGCGCGCTTCTCATGTTCCCTTTTTTTCTTTCTGAGAAGGCGGTGTTCCTCTTTCCTCTTCTGCACGTAGAGCGCACGGATAGTTCTGGTCCTTCTTTGCAGCTCCGGGCCGCCTTGTATGCTTCTTGTTTAGCTGCGTGTGCTTGCCGACACTCATCATCAAACCAGGGGTTTCGTTGTGGTGGCCATGTAAAACCCAGCACTTCAGTGGCGGCTTCCCTGATGGCATTTTGGCAATGTTGCCACTGGTTCATCAAGTATTGAGACTTAGAGACTCGATCGGAAAAGGACCTGGAGATTTCTTGCGATTGCAGCCTTCCGACGTTGGTTTATCTCTTAACCCCCCTTTTTTGAATCACCCTGTATAGAATTGAAAATGAATTGTTTTCATATTTTAATTTCTAAATAAAAAAAAATAAAAAAAATAATTCGCATATGGTAAAAGCAGCAGTCGGCTTCAATTTTTCTAATTTAATGTTCCATGAAGCATTTGGTCATGTGTATGAGACACAATGAAGACAGACGTCTGGCGTTCTACAAATCCATACCGCAACTTCAGCGAATTCTCTTTTCACTGTCTGAATTCCGCACCCATCAGCCAAAATAAAATGATAAATAAGATAAAATTATTATCATATTTTTTTTTTCTTTATTAAAAAATGTACTCCCGTCTGACATCTAACCCATGAATCTAACCAATGACCTCATATTTGGCGGTGACTATTGATATTGAAATAACCGCCTAAATTTCTCTTCAGGGTTGAGATAATTAGTTTTAGCTTTAGAAATCTGCTTTTAATATCAAATATTTAGAAACTGATAGTGAAACACCCCATCATCATCAAATAAAAAAAATTAATAACATTTCACTTTATATACATAGATATTTGAGCTAAACAAGTGGATAGATACTGTATCTAGATTTATGAGTGCGATTCGTGTTGTCGAAGGAGGAATATTTTTTTTTTTTTTGTCTTTCTGGGGATGAAAAGTTGAATAAATAAACATACTATCCAGCAGATACACTCACATATATTCTCCTCTCTCTGGCCTGGCTATTTGTGTCCGGCAAAGCTTTAATCCATCATCATTATCATGGATGCATCTGTTGAGCATATGGGGGGTTTGGAAGCAAAAAAAAGCTTGGATCAATGCACTGGCAGAAGAGGAGAAGATTTATTTTTAAAAATAAATAGAATGCAAAAATAACAGAAAATATATTGAATAACCATGCTTAGGACTTATCAGATCTCTACTGGTTCTTAGATTGGTAATGCACTATGACTATAATGTATCTTTGATATCGAAAGATAAATGGTGCGTTATCTGTGAAATCTTATTAGAAGTGGTTTTTGTGTTTGATAAATCGGTGTAGTTTGCAGCATTAGATAGATTAAAATGTAAAATAATCAAGTTTTGCGTTTGGGGGAATTATAGATACAATCTCAGAAGATTTATTAATAAATTTTGCGTAACATACCGTAGTTATGGGGTAGGATTGACTATGATTGATTAGACCACTTCGATAGAGAAGTAGGCAGTTCTATAGGATTCTTACAGTTTTGAATAATTTTCCGAAGATTATGACAAACTAAGATATTATTAGAATTGAGACATGTATCATATTTTAAAGACAAAATCCATCAAATTAATATATAAAAGAAAGACTAGAAAACTTTGCTGGATTCGTTGAAAACTCTTGCATTCTTAGCCCTTTAAATATTCTATCTTTTTTTTATAATTAACGCACGCACAACAGACTATTTGTTTCCCTTTTAATGTAGAGCACACTGCGCGAGCATTAGGAAGATAGGGAGAGGAAAGATAGGAAGTGTTGATTAACATTGATTTTGAATGCTTGCCGATTAAAATGGCAAAGGAAAATCTAGCCGGGTAAACTATTCCAAATTCGTGTTGTTCGGCTAAAAAGAGAATCCCTATATTTCAAGGTACGTCCGAAATTGGGCTCAAGGGTGAATTGATGAGCATTCCTTGTGAGACTAGTATTACGGGAGAAAGTTTTAAGGGGAGGAATGCAACTGGCTACTTCGAGTGAACATTTTTTTTTATAAAAGAAACGATAAAATAAGGAAAGACATGAAACATTGCGTCGTTGTTCGAGAGGGGCAATTGTTTCAGCGGCAGTTCTATTTCCTATCAATATTAACGCTCGAATTTGTATTCTATAAAGCAGGTGAAGCGATGTTTGTGAAGCACCAGCCCAGAGGTGGGAGTTATACTTGAGATAAGTGCGTATAAACGCTTTATAAATTGTAGCCAGATCAAAAGGGGAAAAATTCTTCTTACACTGATTCAGGAAAACCTAAGCACTTAGCACCATTTTTAGCGATCTCAAATATATGGCCGTTCCAACGTAGGTCATCGTTGACACACATCACGAGTACTGAGAGCTTTTCGGTTTCTTCGATGTAGGTGCCATTCATGGACAATGGCATTTGGGGTATGTTTAGCTTTAACGACAAAAGACAGCATTGAGTTTTCGAAACATTAAACTCCACACGATTCCTAGTACCCCATTTGACAATGCTGTATAAATCGGAGTTTAATGAGCTTGACATACGGCACCGTTGCAATTGTACGTCCGAAGGCGAAGGACGTGAATTATCGAACGAATATGAAAAGCTGAGTGTAGAGTCGTCAGCAAAACAGTTAAGTGGATTAGAAGTGACAGACAGATCATTTATAAAAATGAGGAAGAGTCGGAGACAGAACAGAGCTCTGGGGCACACCAGCATTTATTTTGTGGGAATCAGACTTGAATCCGTCCAAAACAACTTGTATTGAACGGTCCAGAAGATAGCTTCTAATCCAACGAACAAGTGTGTCATCCATCTTCTAGGAAGTATTCCAGAAGAGTAGGAGCGATGGAAAAGCTTACGCAGTGGCTTTGCCAGTGTGGTAGAACACCTCTTCAGAAGAATTGGAGGTATACCATCCGGGCCAGCGGATTTGTGTATATCGAGATCTTTGAGAACTCTTGAGTGCGGAAAAAAATCTGTCCCATGGAAAAATTTACATTCTCAAGTACAAGAGGGGCAGCGTGGAGCTGGCAGCGAAATGGGCGGCGAGCAATTTTTCCTTCTCTGAAGAGTAAACAATTGGTTTCTTATTGTCGAAGAGCGTTAGAACCGAAGATGTTAAGGAGTTTTTAATATTTTGTACAAATGACCAAAAATTTTTACTGCGTTTGGGACACTGCAGAGTTTTTGGTCATGCAAAAATTTGGTTCTTTCATGAGTTCCTTGCTTGTTTGTGCTTTTTCCGATTTTCCTTTGTAGGGTTGGCTTTGTAAGATCCGAAACTTACTTCTTTGAGCCTGATAGCTTCTTTACACTCAGAATTAAACCAGGACTTTTATTTAGGCTTGATGTTTTTACTCTGTAAAAGCACGCATCTTTAGAAGAATCACATTTGTGATCATTTCAGCACTGGCATCAATAGTGACCAGTTAAGGTTTGGGAAAAAAATATTCAGGCCGTCCCAGTTGGCTTTCTCGTACTGCCAAATGGTCCTGGTGGGAAGTTTTTCTTTAACTGGATGGGTGGAGGATGAGAAAATGTTTAGGTTTCCTAAGACAAACTACAAAAAAAATATAAAGCATTCATTCGTCATAGCTTGAGTATAATTCTCATGTTTGAGCAGATGCTTCTCTAAATCACTTAAATATCTTGGATAAAATCTAGAAGAATGTATTAAAAATGATTAGGAATTGTACAACGTCGAAATGTTTCTTATCTCCTAATTCTGTTGGTATTTCTATACTCATCACCTCAAACCTTTTCCCCGTTATATTCGCATCGCTGAGAATGCTCATAAATTTACCCTTGAACCAATATTGGATACTGTTTATATATTATAGTATAGAGACCATTACTATTTACAGAAATTCCATTGTGCATCGGTGACTTCCCTTAACTTCTATTCAACTTCTCTAAACGTCCATAATTATAATCATAATCGTCATAACAACCAGGATCGGGACCGGGCCTCTGTCAGCCAGTTCTTCCATAGATACCGATTGCTGGCCGACGCAATCCAGTAACGCTCGCACTGTTTTAATTCATGATAAAGGTATTAATAACTTCGTGACTGTGCCCCGATAAAAAAAGCGAATGGCTGCCTTTCTGCGGTCGGTCCCATATTATGACTCGTTCCAATATGTGCGGAATTATTCTGCCAAAAGCGTCTTGAATGTCGGCGTCGAGCTCGTCCAAATATGTTTTGCTTGTAAGCGTTGATACAGGCTTTTAGTAGCCACAGAGAAAATAATTAAATGCTGTCAAGGCGCATAATTGCTTGGCCAATTGATAAAGACATTTCAAAAGATGGTCCAGTCGCCAAGTTTTTTCTGTACAATCCTTCGACGAAATTTTCTTTTTGACATTAACATTAACATAGACCTTGTTTTCTTTTGGTCAACATTTTTATCACCGACAAATATTTTCAGCACCGAAGTGTTCTTTGATCGTGTCGGTTTCAGTTCTTGCATGGACTCAATCTTACGTTGATCTACTTTCTTGAGACTGATTGTTATAGTGGACTATGGACTATTGTTACCATAGGACCTTCTTCCTTCTGCTTCAGGTGTCTCAGATAAAGTTTTCAATATTTGTTTTCTTAGATTCGTTTCGTAGTCTTCTTTAAAAATAAAAAAAATAATGTATTCTTTTATGACTACCTCAGGGGTCCGTACTAGGCCCTATATTTTTTTTCGAAATTGAATTTGTGAGAGACTTAATATCTCCGTTGATCCATTTTAGAACCTCAAAAATGTTACTGTGATGATCGACATTGTGTCAGAGGTCCTTATTGTTTGGGACCAGCTCAAGTCCAACTAAAGAAAAAGAAGCACTTGGGGCCTTGCGAACAAAAAAGTGTAAAACTTTTCAACTCATTTCCATTTTTAATGGACGATGTACACAACATATAAGTTTTAATGATATTTTGCATTTTTACAAAATCTTCTTTTCCTGCATTCTTAATATAAAGTTAACTCAAGAACTAACAGTCCAGGAAGCGACTGTAAGAACTCCTACTTAATTGAGTCAATGGAAAATTTAGCCATACATAAATGGAAAATTATTAAGACATGTACTTTAATGTGCATTCCTTTCAAGATGGACAAAAATGCCTTTTTTGCCTGGTTTTCACGCTACCAGCAAACAGCTGTACAGTCTAAAATTTCAGCCAAACACACCTATATAGAAAAAAAAAATAGTATCTAGTCCTTCTTCGCATTCTGCAAGGATTTCTCGTAAACATGTCCAACAACAGAATGACTTTATTGTTCTTATTTTTACTCTCAGACTAGATTAGACGTTTCAATTTAAATTGACATTTCAAGTAGGTATTTGCTCAATGACATCCCAAAACTTCCCAATCCCAGACATTTGAACAAAATGTTTAATACAAATCTCATAAAATCTTGAAAATAAGTGTAACGACTCCCTTAGCAATTGCATGTACGAATTCACACCATTGTAATCTAAATACCCCCTCATAAAAAAGTCACTTTATATTCACCACCATTTTATGTGAACCAGCCTTAACAAATACGTCTATCTAGGTAGAGGTACTTGTTGTGCATGCAAATTTAATATTAAAAGTCCCCGTGGTTCAGCCTTTCATAAATTATCTTTATCTTTCTCCTCCCACTCGACCTAATTTCCGAACCGATATAAAAAAAAATAATCCAACAAATAGATACTTCAAAAGATAAATTTATCACACTCAAGTGCCTTTCATTCAAACTCACATGCAAAATGTCAATAAACACATATTGATCTAAACAAAAAAAAAATTCATAAAGTAGGTATATTGTATTTGAGGACATCCATCAATATTTCCAACAGTATCTATCTATCGAAGTGGCTATATATAGGCCTTTTGGAAGGCCTCCTCCTACTCCTTCTGACAGACTTCCATGGCCACTCAAACCCCCACCCAAATGGGCATTGTATTGGGCGCGAGCTATTTCTCATCTTACAGATACTGGAATAATTCAAATAATCAAATCGATTGTTATGATATGCGATAAGGGCCATTGTGTTGCAAATGCTGTTATTGTATTCTCACCACTCTGGTGTATCCGACGATGACGACGCGACGTTGATGATGATGACAATAAGAGTATCAACTTTAAGTTGACATAACGCGTGACACTTGAGGAGAACTCGAAACGAAACTTTAGCCTCTGTTGGCTGTGTTGTCGTCGGTCGTGGTGGTGATGTTCATTCAGAAGAAGTTGTCACAGAAGATACGAAATGCCACGATAAGTCGTCTTCCTTGTCTGACACTGTTCACCGCTTCTGTCAGTTGTCAGTTGTCAGTCCCTCATCTAGAGTTGGTTGGTCTTTTTTTTTTACTGTGGTTGCATGGTGAAAACAAGAGGAACAACAATAATTGTTTAGAAGTTGTTGTTGTTTGTTGTGCTGTGAGTCACAAAGATTGGGGTTCCCACTTTAAGTGATTAGTTGCTGTTTTTTTTTAATGTTATGCCTTTCAATCAAAACAATGTTAAAATGTTTTTTTCGTTAATTATTAAGTGTTGCCACTTGTGAATGAACTATAAAAAACCAAAAGTATTGAATTGGATTTCCGACTTTTGGAATTTCTCTACTAATTGGTCCGATTAATACAAAATTTAAGTGTGTAGCACACAGAGATGACCGAACTGTCAAAATTTGTAAAAACTACATTAATTACTTATGCTATAGTTAATGTGGTAAATGAAACAAATTGTAGCAGATGTACATTTAAACGTCAAATCAACTGTCAGCTGTCACTTTCACGTCAATTTCATACAATTTACAGTTATTTTCCTTCTATAAAAAAAAAACTTTGACTTTCGTTTCCTCCTCTTGGCGAGTTTTGAAGTAAGTGACGCAAGATACAATAAATATATGTTCAATTCATACATAATACATAATCGAAGTTTTTTTTTTAGGTCACAGCTGTAAGCTAATTTTGTTAATATTTATTTTTTTATAATTTTCATTTATTTTATCATTTTTGTGTGTGGTTTTACTTACATGTAGTAGACGAAAATAAATTGCACGACTGGATCGCACGTACTTGCTCATATGTGCGGTCACGATGTAGAATAAAATTAAAAAAAATTTAAGTGAACATCATTTATTCGATTTTTGTGACTTTTGATTGTTCGAATAAAGTACGTTAAAATGTATTGGGTGAAATAATTTAAAATTAAATTAAAATAATTGAAAAGCCCAACCGTTTAGGCTGCAGTCCAATATACATCCGTACACACAGACAGACAGACAGACAGACAGACGGACAGAATTTTGCCAGTAACTCAAATATGTTTCTCTATCATCGTAATGTCATGTTTGATTGTTATCTCAAAATTTTTAATCTGCACGAATGCATAACTTATATTAAAGTACCTATAATCGCAAGTAAAAATTGTAGGAAATTAAACTTGTAGTTTGTTCCATTAACCACGCGTAGTTTTTGACACTTTTGCACATTTCGGCCGAAACGTCCGCTATTTCGCGTTCAATGTTAGCTCTGAGCTCTTCGAACGTCGTCGGCTTGTTGGCATAAACCAATGACTTAATGTAATCCCAAAGAAAATTGTCTAGAGGCGTTAAATCGCACGAACGAGGCGGCCAAACAGCTGCCCCATTTCTTGAGATAGCACGCTTATCAAACTTGCTCTTCAATAAATCGATTGCAAGGTGTGCTGTGTGGCTTGTGGCACCATCCTGTTGAAACCACATGTCGTCCAAGTCCATATCTTCCAATACGGGTAAAAAATAATCGGTAAGCATGGCGCGATAACGCTGACCATTCACAGCAACGTGACGATCGTTATCGTCGACGAAAAAATATGGCCCAATAACGCCGCCGGCATGCAAACCGCACCAAAAAGTTATTTTTTATGAATGAAGTGATGATTCTTCAAGCAAATGTGGATTTTCATCCGACCAATAACGCATATTTTGCTTATTGACGAACCCATTGAACCAAAAATGAGCTTCGTCATTGAAGCAACAGTTCAACGCTCTTACAGTTGCGGTCACCGACTCCGAATTTCGGTAGAAAATTTGTATAATTTGCAGACGTTCCTCGCTCGTGTACTTTACCATGATGAAAATGTTGAGTTTACTAAATACTAAATAAATTGACAATGACAGTTCGATGATTAGTGAAAGGGTGCGTTTAATTAAATTAAAAGTTGTCAAGTCCCTATTGGAAAACCCGATACATTGAGTATGTCATCCATCCATATAGGAGTATTTTTTTTATCGCAGAAGGTATCA
Source organism: Platycheirus rosarum (assembly GCA_963971375.1). Lineage (NCBI taxonomy): Eukaryota > Metazoa > Arthropoda > Insecta > Diptera > Syrphidae > Platycheirus > Platycheirus rosarum. The sequence goes on along the minus strand of OZ020510.1, from coordinate 25,766,285 downwards.
ACATTTTTTTTTGAGGAAACTCATTGGCGTAGCGCATACAAACACACCATTGTAACGGTCTGTCCAAAAACAATTGTGGAATTCGATAGCTGCATTTAAATTTCTGGGAACGATAAAGTGGTAACACTTACCCTGTCAACGACACAGTTTATAGAGAGCGTTGACTGTGCTTGCCGTTGCCGCTGCCGTTTTCGATTGTGTTCACGCTCCCGTTCAACAGTCTCCGTGTTGTCTTTTTTTCTTTGCCCGCTCGAGGCTTTTCTCAAAACACCTTTTGGGCAGATTTGCCTCCATGCCGAAGCCATTCATGCCTCCTAATTGCCGACAGTCTTTTTAGGAACTCACAATGCAATAGAGTTAGAGGGGCGCAACCAGTGTGCTTGCTTAGATATGATTGTTGGACGTGGTGGCATAAAAGAAAGTCATCGTCATCGTTGTCGTTGTCGTTGTCGTTGAATTGAGTTTTTTTTTGCTTATCTTGTTGCATCCACTCGGCAATTGAATTTCTAATTTTAGTCCTCCTGCTGGCGGGGCTGAGTTCATTATCTTTTGTTGTTTTTGTTATTATTATATGAGTATTGTGTGCTCCAGAGCCACTAGCGACAACTGTCAACCAGCATAGGTACTTTGGTTAGGGAAAGACTTGAAGCAGCAGTGAAATGGCTTAATTGCGAATGCGGTTTTCACTGCACTTTCTTCTATATCAAGCTGTGCTGGCTGGTGGGTCGGGCGGTGGCTCATGAAGATGGAGTCATTGCTGCCGGCTATACGGCGCTGGAGGAAGTTGTCGGTATTGTATATATATAAATGGGCGGTCATTACCATTTTTGTTTGTTCTGCTTCAGTTGGGCTTAAGAGGCTTTTGTTTTTTTTTTTTTGAGATTTCCTCCGCGGTTGATGCTCCTGGTGTGTTGTGTCCTAGGTAACCAATTTAAGTTATTACGGAAAAAACAAGTCAAGCGGAACCTTGAGGGAAAGGTTAATTGGAGTCATTTAAGTAAAAGAGAGATATTCATTTTTAATTAAACAGCTGATTAGGGATTTAAGAGGAGTGTAATTGCTGGCTATTGTTAAGTTGTGAATTAACTTGCTAGAGAGCTTGTGCTAAGAAGGTCGGCTTAAATGGTTGTTTTTTTTTAGGAAACTGAGGGCTGACCCTAAGGACAATGTATATTCGTTTATTAAAATGAATAATATAAAATATAAGCAGATAAGCCCTTATATTAAATGCATTTCAGGAAAAAAATTGATTCTCATCTTTTAAATGAACAGTTCTTTAGCCTAGGCAATACTATCCAATTGTTGCACCTTACTACGATGAAGTCCCCGACATAATAGTTAAGAAAGTTATTGGTAGGGTAAAAAACTCCAAACTTTCCTTCAAGCTGATGTCACTTTTCACGGTAATTGGAAAGTTGTTTACGAAAAAATATAACGAAATTCTGATGACCAGTATGAGCTCGTCAGTCGCCAGTTATACTTCTTATAAATATTTCTCAAGAGCCAGTTGAGAAAGTGCAGATCTTTCGATACCTTGGCAGTATCATCTCTACCGAATGCGGAACCGAACAAGACATCAGGTATGAGCAACCGTATCGGGAAATCAAATGCAGCTTTCCGTATGGTAAAAATATATATAAAGGAATAACTCTCCTGGATGCAGCACTTGGAAAGTTACATCAGCTGTCAGTAAGTAGCTGCAAACGTTCATTAATATACCTATATGTCTTAAGATTTTCTGGCCTAATCGAATACCTAACGAATACCTCCTCAGGAGAACACGAGATCTGATATGGATTGCCATGAGGCAACGTGAAGTTGCAGAAATCTGCGTTGGGATAATCTTGAACGCAAGAGCAGGTCAAAACAACAGTAATATAACCGCAGGAGGCACCAGTCCCGGTGTGCACCAGGGTAGAATCTTTAGTTCTTTGCTATTTATTACAGTCTTTGACTTTCTGCTAAAACATAAGATAACAAAACCGAAAGTGAATGAATTCTCAATTCTTATTCATTAAATAAACATAATCCAGAATTAGAAGCAACATATTTCATTCGTAAAAAAAACAGCAAAACAAAAGCGACTTACTTTTGTCCCACACTGTACACACATTTATGCTCAATGTAGTTTCATATAAGGCAAATAAACAATTGATCAGACCTTTAACCTTAAGATGGAAAAAGGTCTGGAATTTAACATTCCAACATACCATCTTTTTATAGGCTTTAAAACCGCCTACCAAAGCATAGCTAGGGTAGAACTTTATAAGGCAATGAAAAAATTGTGCATCCCAAATAAATTGACACGACTATATAGACTGACCATGACCAATATTACAAGCCAAAGCCAAAAGAAGGCGGTTTGAGAGCCAGACCAATCAACATCTTTAAGGGACTCCGACAAGGGGATGATGTGGCTTGCAACCTTTTCAACATGGCGTTGGTGAAAGCAATCCGTTCTTACACAGACGACATCGATCGAAGCCCACAAGCTGTATAAGACTCCTTTATCCAGATCGCGCAAGCGGCACAAAACCTGGGGCTGCATATTAATGAAGGGAAGACTGAGTACATGGTGGCTACGTCTGCGAGAAGTGTTGGTCCAACTATCAGGGTAGTGGAGCATGCTTTTGAAGGTCTGACTGGTCTTACCAGCACTCACTGACAGATCCGAGACTTGCTTTTTTTTGTGACGCTACATAGCGTGGTGCTCCTGGCCCTGGTTTATTATGCACCTCCAGCTGGCTCGATCTCTAGCCTGCCGTCTCCAGCTCTGCACACCATGTAATCGGAGGTCTCTTCTACCTGGTCGCTCCATCGGATATGTGGTCTCCTCTGCTTCTGGACTCCCCCAGGTACGGCGTCGAAGACTTTGCGCGCTAGAGCATCGATTTTCATCCGCTAACATGGCCGAGCCATTTTAGCCTCTATATACAGATTTTTTTTGACCAGGCGTCATTCGTTATTGTACCTTCTTCGCCACTTGATCGTAAACAGGACCATTAATCGCGCGTAGACTTTTCTTTTGAATACCCAAAGGGCGCTTTCATCCGAATGGAAAAGGATCCATGATTTTGCACCATATAGCAGATGAGTGTCTTATAAAGCGTCTGCTTGGTTCTTCTCGATGGGGCTTTATTCCTCAATTGCTTATTCAGCCCAAAGTAACATCGATTAGCAAGAGTGATTCAACGTTTGGTTTCTGCGCTCGGATCCGATACTTGAGTGCTTACAAAAAGGCACTCTGATCTCTTATTTGCGTTCGGGAGGGAAGCCTCACGGAGAATTTGTGGCCCCGTGTGCGTAGGGGGGACCATTCCGGAGGAGATACAATCATTGTATTTAATCTGTCTCAAAGCAGATGCTGCGACAAAAAAAAAGGTCGGTAGACTCCGGGTGGCTGGCTTCTTTTTATGGTAAAAGCCAACGTGGCAGACCAGGACGACTTCGAGCTTTGCGTCGTCCTCTTTTGAAACGATGCGACGGCTCAGATATATCGATATAACTTTTGACAGCATCTTTATGTTCGTCTGCTTCAATTCTTGCATCAACACAACCTTTTATAGATCTAATTCCAACTCTAAAAGCAGAATAACCAGGGGTGGCACTCTGACGATATCGTCATTTCTGTCTTCTTCGATACTGCTCGCTAAGGGGGGTGAATTCGTTTTCTTTATTTTACAGAATCTCTGTCTGGTTCATGACTCAATGTCCATGATAAAAACTAGTTTAACGGCGAAAATACTTAACCAAAATTTCGATAAATTTTTTAAATGATTTCAACTCGCTCGAATATTTTGACAGCTGTATAGGTATGTCATTGGTAACTTTGACAGCTGTTGAAAGATAACCATTGGAAACACTATCATTTATATCTGGTCAACCGTTATACGTTGTGGTTTCAGAATTTTGTTTCCAGTGTTAACTATTACTCACTTCTATAAAAAAAAATTATAAACAAAATATCAAAAACAGTACATCTCATCTCATCTCTAACCCAAACCATCCTTAAAGTATTCTATATAGTTTTCATTACAATAACAACTATTGGTTTGAGGCTCAGTGAAGACCGGTCTTACGGTGAAACTACTCAGCCGGAATTTCGATAGAATTTTTAAATGATTTCCACTCGTTCGACTAGCGTGAAATGATGCTTGATAAAGTAACAAACCTTATTTTGACAGCTATATACAAATGTCACTGATAACTTTGACATCTGTTGAAACATAACAAATAAAAAAAACGATCATTACTATCTGGTCAACCGTTATATGTTGGGTTTTCTTGTAATACTTTTTTTACACTCACTTCTTTTCACTTTAAAAAGAGATATATCATTAAAAATTCATTTCTCATCTCTAACTTTAACCATCCTTAAAGTATGCAATTTAATTTTATTTTCAATATTAATTGCCAATGGTGCCAATGCTCCTTTCTAAATGACATTTAATACTTTTTCTTGTCCTCATTGAAAGCAAATGCTCCACAGACATCTCTCTTGGTTATTCTAAGTTGACACAAAAATATCTAATTTAACATCGAAGTGCTCATAGAAAACCCCTAATTAACTAATTGAATGTTGCCATTTTACGTTTATGTAAATTTCATGAAAACCAAACTAACGATTAAACAAAAAATAAAAATCTTTTTTTTTAATCCCGTAAATGTCTCTCTGAGAACCCTTTTCACTCAAAAAAATAAGTAATTACCTCCCGGGAGGCGGCCAATTGCATGTAAGGGCACTTACTTTTATGAGCACCTAAGCGGAAAAACAACCTTCGCCTGGTGAATTGTGTATTCCGCCCCTCTGGCCACTATCGTTGTAGACCTGGAACAATCACCGGTCGCGGTCTCTGTGGCATGCTCCATTACATCCTCAAAAATAACCCAGCAATATGTGGTTAAACGAACTAGCATATTCAGCAAACTTTTGACCCGAATGCCCCACTCTCCCCTAACACTAGCTGAGGTTGGGAAAAATGGTGTTCCCATGGATGTATGTGCGGGGGAATGGGCCGCTTTTGTTTGGTGAGGCTTGAGTTGTGCTGTGTCCATAGACAAGACCACGTATTGCCCACAAAACTGAAGATGACAATAACAAGTTTTAAAATTGTAGAATGGGCTTCCATGCATGCCGCTGTTGACGTTGTTGCTGCTGCTACTGCTCGAGCTGCTGGAGCTGCCAGCTCCTAGTAAGGCAAAGTCAAGTAGACAGCCAGTCTGACGTGCAGCGGTCCAAAATTCAATGAAAATGGGCACCGCACTAAGCTGCATATTAGTTGACATTTCAATAACACACTTGTCGACTACGGGGGGAAGAGCCGACCAAAATGCAACGTCGTTGTCGTTGGATTCAAAGAGTCGTTGTTCTTCGACGTTGTTGTCGTCGGCGGCGTTGTGTCATGGAAAAATAGTTTTAAGCGCGATTAAGGAATGGCACACGGATTCACTTCACATAGATGATGATGATGGTGATGATGCGGCGCATAGGTACAGAGTTTGGGAGTAGGAGTTGCGCGACTTGGAGTAGATTTGGAGGTTGGTTGCATGGCAGCAGGTGAACCTGCACTGTCAAGTCGTGACAGTTGGAATTTCAAAGTTCAGGGATACCTTAAGTATAGTTTTTTTTTTTTGGTTTTAATGCTTCATAGGAGTGGTGCAGTTAAGAGTGTCACACATTTTTTGTTAGTATGCTTGAATGAACAGCAGACATAATTAGTTAAACGGCTTAAGCGCGGCGCGGCGGCAACGACAACCACGTCAACTACAACAAAATGGAGGGATAATGAGATTTAATGAGATATAAAACAATTAAGGGAATTCAACATGTTTAAAATAAGTACGTAATTATTTGGCCATGAGGAGCTTATCTGGAAGTCTATGTTATCAGATCGAGAATGTACGTCAGCATTACCTATTTGCTTGAGATGGATGTGCCATGTAGGCTTTTGCTCAGAACTTTTGCTATGTAGTTGCTGAGGAGACTGAAAGGCTTTACAGGGTTTTTGTTAAAAGAAAGTGAAATTAAGAAAAAAAACTAATTAAGTAGGATGAAGGAGGATGCATAGCAGTTGGGCAATATGGACAGATGGGATGAAGATTGTACTACTAGTAACGTAAACCACCACTGCAATTAAAAATGACTCAAAATCCACTACTGCAAATGGGGTAAGGGCTATTTCGTTTTCTGAATTTACACCGGCTAACCTTAAATTTGTTAGAAGCTCGAAAAACTTAACTTTTTTTCGAATATTGAAAGTCATGAAATTGACAGTTAACAAGACATGAAGACAGGTTAATGGTTTATATTCAAAAATATTCAATTTCAGACTTAAAAATAAAAAAAACAAAAGCCATCCCGCGATGGTGTTTGAAATTTCCATTAGTAAGGGGAATGTATTGGAACTAAGTCTGGCACACAAACAGCTTAGTTTTTTAGCCTCGAAAGACTAATAGACTGTTGGATTTTAACACCAACAGCAAACCAGCTAATTTTACTTGGCTTTTAATGTTGGCCATTGTCAGCCTACATAGTTTTGTCAATTTATTTGAGATAGTTTGCGACTTAGAGTTAAAGTTTTCGTTTTAATCTCGTTGGGCCCGTGTTGTTTCAAACCTGAGTGGCGGATGCAAAACATTTTCGCAAAGCAATGATTTATCAACACGTGGCCTTTTGGTTACAAGTGACTCCATCAGGAGATACTCAGGTGTCTTTGTATCTTTATGCGGAAGAATATAGTTGATGCTGCCATTTCTATAACTCGTAGTCCATTGTCATTAGTGTTCTCATGCAAACTATGGAATCATGTGTACTGCCTGATTACTATCTCCCTAACTAATTTGGCTTTGAAATCGCTAAGGATGATTTTAACATCATACCTTGGGCACGCATTGAGGGTCCTCTCTACAAGTTCGTAGTAATCGAAATGACTTCCTCCAGCTCTGAATATCTCCAAAATCTCTTACTCTGACCCCAGAATAATATGATCACATAACCAACCCACACATCCACCAGAACTTGTGCGTCTTGTGCATCTTGTGCGAAGCCCAGGGGGTCATTTTGTTAGGTTTGGAACCCGGGCGGCATTGGTGCCGTAGATAAGGTCTTTGCTTCTAGCCCAAAGATAGTCAGTTGGATACGCAGGTTGGAAAAAAGTCTTCTAACTCCTAGTGCAAGCTAGAGCCGTCTGTGGGTCTACTGCGCGGAAAAAAATCTTTTCCCAAGATGTGGCGCTGTTGTCGGGATCCAGAAAAAATGTATGGTATACCAGAACAATGCCGGGTGGGTCAGCTGGTTTTCTCAATCTAACTTTGACAAACGAACTTATTAGGTTTTTTTTCGAAACTCAATCTCCAAACATATTTATGCTACATCTCGTGTTGCTCAAGGAAACCACCTTAGACCTTAACTCTTTGTTGTATCTGGCTCTGTTAACCCTGTGTTAATGTCTTACCATAAAGAATTATTTATCTTTGTATGTTTGAAGGTGACACGAAAATCTTCAAATATATCTCATCCACATGCGACCCTTTTCTTCTTCAAAACAACCTAAATAGATGCTTTACGTGGTGCAAGAGCAAGTATAACCTTTTTTTTTTTTTTTTTTTTTATAATTAACGCGCGCACAAGGGATTATGTGTTTCCCTTTTAATGTAGAACACACTGCGCGGGCATTACGAAGATAGGGAGGGGAGAGATAGGAGGTGCCGATTAACATTGGTTTTGAATGTTTGCAGATCAAAATGGCAAGGGAAAATCCCGCCGGGTAAACTATTCCAGATTCGTGTCGTTCGGCTAAAAAAAGAATCCCTATATTTCACGGTACGTCCGAAATTAGGCTCAAGGGTGAACTGATGAGCATTCCTTGCGAGACGAGTATTACGGGAGAAACTTTTAAGGGGAGGAATGCAACTGGCTACTTCGAGTGAACATTTTTTGTAAAAGAAACGATAAAATAAGGAAAGACATGAAACATTGCGTCGGTGTTCGAGTGGGGCAATTGTTTCAGCGGCAGTTCTATTACCTATCAATCTTAACGCTCGATTTTGTATTCTATCAAGCAGGTGAAGCGATGTTTGCGAAGCACCTGCCCAGAGGTGGGAGTTATACTCGAGTTTAGGGCGTATAAACGCTTTATAAATTGTAGCCAGATCAGATGGGGAAAAGTACTTCTTACACCGATACAGAAAACCTAAGCACTTTGCAGCATTCTTAGCGATCTCAAATATATGGTCGTTCCAACGGAGGTCGTCGTTGACACACATACCGAGTACTGAGAGCTTTTCGGTTTCTTCGATGTAAGTGCCATTCATGGACAATGGCATTGGGGGAATGTTTAGCTTTAACGACAGAAGACAGCATTGAGTTTTCGAAGCATTAAACTCCACACGATTTCTATTACCCCATTTAACAATGCTGTGTAAATCGGAGTTTAATGAGCTTGACATACGGCACCGTTGCAATTGTACGTCCGAAGGCGAAGGACGTGAATTATCGAACGAATATGAAAAGCTGAGGGTAGAGTCGTCAGCAAAACAGTTAAGTGGATTAGAAGTAACAGACAGAAGATCATTTATAAAAATGAGGAAAAGAGTCGGAGACAGAACAGAGCCCTGGGGCACACCAGCATTTATTTTATGGGAATCAGACTTGAATCCGTCCAATACAACTTGTATTGAACGGTCCAGAAGATAGCTTCTAATCCAACGAACAAGAGTATTATCGATCCCAAAAGCACGCATTTTCGATAAGAGAGCTTCATGCCAAACTCTATCAAATGCCTTGGAGATATCAAGAGCAATAATCTTACTTTCACCAAAGCGATGTAAAGATTTGTTCCACTGTTCGGTGAGATATGCCATCAGATCACCAGTGGAACGGTTGCTGCGGAAGCCATACTGACGGTCATGGAGAAGCTTACGATCTTCGAGATATTCCTTAAGCTGACGGTTAATCAGTGTTTCCATGACCTTAGAAAGAAGGGATGTCAGTGCTATGGGTCGGTAGGAGGAGGGGGAGGATGGGTCACCTTTCTTAGGGACAGGCTGGACAAATGCTGTTTTCCATCTTCTAGGAAAGATTCCAGAAGAGTAGGAGCGATGGAAAAGCTTACGCAGTGGTTTTGCCAGTGTGGAAGAACACCTCTTCAGAAGAATCGGGGGTATACCATCCGGGCCAGCGGATTTGTGTATATCGAGATCTTTGAGAACTCTTGCTACTGTACGAGTGCGGAAAAAAATGTGTCCCATGGAAAAATTTACATTCTCAAGTACAGGAGGGGCAACGTTGCTTTGAGGCAGCGTGGAGCTGGCAGCGAAATGGGCGGCGAGCAAGTTTGCCTTCTCTGAAGAGTAAACAATTGGTTTGTTATTGTCGATGAGCGTTGGAACCGAAGATGTCGAGGAGTTTTTTATATTTTTTACAAATGACCAAAAATTTTTACTGCCTTTGGGACACTGCAGAATTTTTTGCCGTAATTTTTGGTCATGCAAAAATTTGGTTCTTTCTATAACGGAGTTGCATGAGTTCCTTGCTTGTTTGTGCTTTTTCCGATTTTCCTCTGTAGGGTTGGCTTTGTAAGATCGGAAACTTACTTCTTTGAGCCTGATAGCTTCTTTACACTCAGAATTAAACCAAGACTTTTCTTTAGGTTTGATGCTTTTTACTCTGTTAGGAATAAAAGCACGCATCCCTAGAAGAATCACATTTGTGATCATTTCAGCACTGGCATCAATGTCACTATCGAGGAAGCATAGTGACCAGTTAAAGTTTCGGAAAAAGAAATTCAGGCCGTCCCAGTTGGCTTTCTCGTATTGCCAAACGGTCCTGGTGGGAAGTTTTTCTTTAACTGGATGGGTGGGGGATGAGAAATTAGCTGAAATGATACAATGGTCTGAAGTGCCAAATGGAGAAGTTACACTAATGGTATATTTATCAGGGTGAGAAGTAAGAAACAAGTCAAGAGTATGGGCTGCTTGCCCAGCAACATCCGGTATACGCGTTGGCACATCGATCAGTTGGGTAAGGTGATGTAACCCGGCAAAGAGCTCGACATACCTTCCTTCGGGTGTTGTCTGACCAGAATAGCGGAGCCAGTTGGAATTGTGTACATTGAAATCGCCCGCAATAACGATTTCAGTGCGAGGACAAAGGGAAACAATTTTCGAGATGGAATCAGACAGTGCATCAAACTCGTTACAAGTCGAATTACTGTCAAGATTTGGACTCCTGTAAATAAAACAATAATGAATGACATGCTTGCGGACAGTGAATTTGAGCCATAAGAAGTTAAAGTCCGTGTTGGAACATTGCCCATATTGGGGAAGGCTCTGGCAAGCAATATCATTCCTAACATAGACCACGAGACCATGATGAGAAAAGAGTAATGGCACCAAGCTATACCCATGTAGAGCAAATTCTGATAAATCAGTATTTGCTCCAACCTGAGTTTCACTTAATGCCAAAACAGCTGGCCTGTGTTGAACAGTGTAGACGTACACGTGAAAGAAATTCTTTCTTAAACCACGAACATTTGAATACACGACACAAAAATCACTTACCATTTAAAAATACTTACATACAAAACACAACTCTGATTAAGTCGAACTGCGCAGTGAAAATCAAAATTAACTTCTGTAATAATCAAACTGTCTTAGGTGTTATGCCCATAAGACAGCCTGTTTACAAAAAATCAATCCAAACATTCAGCACAATAAGACAAATTCAGATGCCCTTATCTATTTACCGCAAGCATTGTATGGTCATACGATGCCTACAGTAGATAAGAAAGAGGCAGTTAAGCACAAAGGTCTTGGGACAGAATAGAGGATAATTTGTTATGCGAATGCGTTTTATTTATTTTTTTTTTTTTCTTCTTCAGACGCGAGTGAACACTATTTTTTTTTTTTTTACAGCACACGCGATAACAACGCGCAACAGTTATTTGTTTGGACTTCGTTTAACTAATTGTGCGCGCACCTCGACATCCGTCTTCAACGAGCTTAGGATCGACACTGATTAATGTAAGCTACTGTAAAACAATTACCTTTTCTCCAAGGCACCAACCACTAGATATAGGCTAGAACATATTATTATTTTCTAGATGTTGATATAACATCTGATGGCATATCACAAACATGAAATTCATCAAATTGCTACTTTGTGAACACTCCCAAACCACTGATAGTTGCCAAATCTGTAGAACAAAAAATCAATCGTCTTCCTAGAAATAGAAGTTTCTAATTACTTCTCAGTATCACAAGCTATCTTGTTTGCCGAAAGTTCCTATAGTCTTTAAACCAATTGAAATGTAAAATTCTGAATGATTTTCCAAAATCCGAAAACCTTCACTGGCAATAGAAGTATTACCTTCTTACTTACATGGACCACCATCAAAAATTTCTTAGAATTTGCAACACAGCTGGCATATTATTGAAGGTGTTCCATTGTAATGTCCATTGAACTGGAATAGAAATCCAATTTTCCATTCAAACCTGTCTGAGCCCCCCTCCCTATCCATCTCCAGCAAAATAACTTCAAAAAAAGATAAACATGTATATCATGCAAAAATATAGAAAACAATTTCAGGAATTCCATTTTGCATCTATTACCCCAATCGTTCAATCTGCTTGCCTGCCTGCCAGCCGCCATGTACAAGATTCTTTACTAACCGGAGGAACAAAGACCCCCAAAAGATAAATAATGATTTGTATTCTCAAATTCCTTTCATATGTCGATTTCCTTTACTCAATCTCTCGAGGAAGGTCTGTTGGTATTCCCAGCAACTAAAGCCATTCAACGTGTGCATAGTTTTTCACTCGGAATATCCACTTAGAATCCTGTGAGTCTGTTCCCTGTTCTATACATACCCCCACATCAGTTCTTTCGTCCTCGTTGTGGTTTTTTTCTCTGCAACGTCATGTCATCATTACAACATGGCAAAAAAAGGAAAGGAACTTGAAGTTTTGCGAAAAAAGGAGTAAATAAGTTGGGATCTATTATTCTGCATGGACCTGGGCGGATGATGGTCCTTTTGATTTATGCCGACTTTTGCGTGTAAATCCCGTGGTACACGCTAAGAACCCATTACAATGCTGTCACTCTGCGGACTCGATTCGACCAACAGCATATATAACCTCCCCTTCCTCCTCCATCCTTCCACATCTTTACCGAGAGCTTATAAAATGAATAATGAACATTTTTTTTGTTGTTCCACAGATATTCTCTACTCGTCGCTTTCACCGTCAAGCGGTGGTGGTGGTGGTGGTAACGCCGAACTGACAGCCAATGATAAAATGCTTATGTCGCTGGAAAAGCAACTCAACATCGAGATGAAGGTAAAAAACGGTGCCGAGAATATGATTCAATCGATATCGAGTGGCCACCATGGCAGGGATAAAAAACTCTTGGCAGAGGCTCAGCAAATGCTCGCCGATTCGAAGGCGAAAATCGAATTCCTTCGATTGAGGATCCTTAAGGTAAAACAGAACAAGGATCATATGTGTAAGATTAAAGCTGCCGGGGAAGAGAATGGCGGTCTGGGTGGTGGCATTGGCGGCGATGGGCTACCACAACGTTTGGAGACATCGCTGGAGGAGCGCATCGATGAGCTGAGACATCGGTTGCGCATCGAGGCGGCCGTAGTGGACGGAGCAAAAAATGTGATACGAACCTTACAGAATAATAAGGTTCCTGATAAAAAAGCTCTTCAAGAGGTGAGTGTTTTTTTTAATAGATTTTTGTTATGTTTTTTAAGTTTTTTGGTGTTCTTGGATAAATTTTAATATTATTCTGTTGAATCTATTTAATTTAATGAGATGTCATTTAAAACCTTGAAAATGTTTTAATAAAAAAAAACTTGCGAATCAAAAGTTTTATTTTAAAAAAAATTTGCATTACTTTGGTGTCAGAAGTAAGGATCAGTTTTTCGATATAGCGGTATGATCCATGTATAGTATTAACAAATTTTGCTATCATACAGTCTCCTTGTTGAGGTGTGATCTTGAGTATGTGACAACACTTACAATCCAAGAAAAGAAAAAAATGTAAAAGTGAGAAAGAAGAAAGAGGGACTGCCAGATAAGTTAAGAGAAAAAAATATTTCAATAAAGTCAGTTGATCTATACCATTGAAACTGTTCGGACGGTCTTTTTATTTACTCAGACGAAGTTTGGCAAAACGAAATTATAACAAGTGATCAATTGGAATAAAAAATCGGCTTACAGATATTAAATAAGTAGAATATTGGACCAAGGAGGCTTGGAACACCATCATTTATGTCTTTGAATTCTGAAAATTCCATTTCCTATTATAGGAAAGCCTATTTTCCAGGGAGGATTCCAGAATTAAATATATTTATTTCGGAAAAAAATGTCTTAATTAAATTTTTAAACCGTGTGGTGCCACACATTGTCGAAAGATTGGGATGGTGCATCTCTTGCGGCTTTTCGATGGTGAATTCTAGGTCCTCTCCATTCTGGCATTGTCTAGATACGTACAATAACAATTAATTTTTTTTTATCACCCAACTCCCTGACTTATATTTTTGTTCCATCAACTCAATTTATTAATTATTACGGCCTTCAGGCCACATAAAACAAGAACACTGCCTGCACTTGCACAATGCACATCGCGTATGCCGGTCCGACAATTTTGTCATTTTTCAATTAAAAATTAATAGCAAATTGAAAACAAAAAACTGTTTTCACCTACTTTTTATTTTCGTCCAAGGTCGCCCCCTATAAGTCTCTCCCAAGAGACATTCAATTACCAAATCGACCTCAAAGTGTGCCAAGAACAGCAGTTCCATCCATTATTAACCGCACCCCAATTAGCCAAGCTCTATACTGTGCATGACAGTCTTTTCTTATCCAATCAATGTGTAGCTACATCGATGGATTTCATGAAAACTTAATGTACGACTTGAACATCGGCTTCGTTTCGGATGGATCAAGAACTTGCCATTAAATAGTTTCTTCCCTTTGTGATTTCACATTCTATGTTCCAGCAAATTGATACATTTTGTATCTCACATGCCAAAATGGTATGAGATGCATTCGTATCTGTAGCTGCCATACCTTGTTTTGTATCTGACATGAGAGTTTAAACAAAGAAAAATGAAATGAAATTCAAAAGGAAATTTAATTAATTATTTTCATCGATGTAAAACCACTGCCAGGTGTTTTCCTGAAGCAGCTTTGGTTGGTGGTGCCCCCAATAAGACTGTATTGCTAGACTCTGCCAGAGTTTCTGCTCCTTTTACTTTTAATTGCCAAATGATAAATCTGCATAAGTATGAAGAAGATGATGATGATGATGATGATTCAACATAATATATGTTGTTTGCAACGAAAGTATTTATGTTGCGGAAAAGAATTTTATCTGTGAGAGCTACAATGAGTGAATTAATTTCCAACGATTATTGTGACAGCAAGGGGCAGATACATTAAAAGTGTCAGAGTCAGAGATATTTTTCTGCTGCTTCTGTCGTTGTGCCTCGGCTTGTGTCGCTTGATGACCTATATTTGCCTCATATCGTGGCAATGATATGTTCCGAGATATATATATATACAGAACCATCATGAAAAAAAAGTAAAATAAAGTACGTGTAATAAATTTTCGGGTAAAATGTGGAAAAGGCAATTTTCATCATTACGCCGCAATGTCTAGTCAACGGTAGAAATTTAATTTGTTTTTTGGGTATTTTTGGGGGAGTTTCTGCCTGCCTCCACCCCCTTCTATTTGTGGCCTGGTCTTTTGGTGGAAAATAAAATAATTGGTAATTTATTCATTTTTAATTTAATTTGAATCTTTATCATTGCTATGGATTCCTGCTGTTGGTTTAGCTGTTTGGTTAGAAAAAAAGAAAAAAAGTTTGAGAAGAGCCTGAAATAGAGAACTATTGCCGCAAGAATGTGGCTCAAATGTTTAAGCAAAAGATAAAAAGGAACTGTCTAAAGAACTCGAATCAAAGTTTGAAAGAAATATCAAAAGAAATTGTAGAATCACAGTAGATGCTGAGAATATAGAAAGACTAAAACTTAATTGATATTTAATATGAAAACAAAAACAAAATACAGTAACTATTCTGTACAAAATATCAGCTATCAAATATCAATGGCCAATCACAATAGGGGTGTAATTCTGCAGATTCTAAAAAGGCGATGATGAACGGAATTGCACTGGATGATGGAGAAAAACTTACAGCGAGAAACCTTGTTGAATTTAAATGTTTACTCTCTCAACTTGAGGAACTGCCAATAAATGTGGAGCAAGGAGGTAGACATTTTGCCCTTGACATAATTTTCCAATAAGACTTTTCAACCTGTCTTTCCTTGCTTTTGAATTAATTCAATTGAGAAATTTTTCTTATTCACTTGAATTCTTTCTCTAGGCTTTTCCTTTGGTGTCTTTAAGGGCAGTAACCTAGGTCCGATTCTTTTCATGTTTACTATTAATGGTATCTCTTGGAGTGAAATAACTGAAAAGAAAACTCAGATTTAACTATTGGACTCACTCCTATCGGCTCTAGCTCATTATTTTGAAGTCCTAGCTAACTAAATTATTTATTTTGCAAATACAATTCCACCGATAAAAAAACGCACACAAACATTAATTGGTCATTCAGCAGCAAAATACCTTTAAAACTCAGCTTTAACTCATTGACTCACTCCTATCGGCTGAAGCTCGTTATTTTGAGGTCGTAGGGTACTGGTTCTAGCATTGGCACGCATGTATTCAATTTATAAACACAATTCACAAATGCCAATATTTATTAGACTAAAAGACCCAAGAGCGAAATACCTGGAAAACAAGCTCAGATTTCACTCATTGCCTCAGGTCTTCTATTATTTTGAGGTTCTACCTTACTTGGTTCTTGAACTGCTAGATAGATATTGAATTCACACACTCGATCCTCAAATCAAAGCATAAATGGACATCAAGGTGAACTTAGCGATCCTCTAACATCTAAGTGCCCCGTGGCTTAGTGGTTAGTGTGTCGGACTGCTAAGCGAATGAGTCTGGTTTCGAATCCGCTCATAGCCACCTTCTTTTCCGGGATATTGCCTCTTGCGAAAAAATGGCAAAACCTCCAAGAGTAAAACTTTTCTCAAAAAAGTGCATCTCATGTAGCCGTTCGGACTCGGCGGTATACTGTAGGTCCCTTCCATTTTCCTTCCTTCTAAATTAACAACACACACACAGGAATTGTTGGGAGTATAAGTCACTAGGCCTTGTCTCCTTAAGGAGATGTCACGCCAATAAATTTAAATTTAACATTTAATAACTTTCCCACAAGTGGGCATGCAAATCTTTGGGTTGATCCGATAGAAGTCAGAGAGTTTGTGGTCCCAGTGGAGATCGTAACAATCGTCAGTTAAAGAAGAGAATGATAATATGAAGTTGTTCAAGTTAAACTCATCGAATCAGCTTTTCGTTTCTATCTTATCCACAGTCAAACTATTTCTTCATACCATATGGTATATAATGTCAAAAAACGGCTTGAACATGTGCTCTCAAAATATTCATCCCGCTTTAAAGCCGAACTGTGTAAATGGAATTATATTTTTACTATCCACTTATTTGGACAGAGCTCATTCGAGATCTTTTTCGAATACCTTCCTGAATACCTTCCTCGGAAGAACTCTTTTTCGACCGGAGATTCGCCAGATGGAAATTATGTTTTCCCTTTTTCGGAAAAATATGCACAAAAGCTATCTTCCAACTCACTGGATAAAATGCATTATTCAGCGCGATGTTAAACAGTGTTGTGTATATATGTCTATTGCATCCTGAGGGATATTTTCAATTCAAACTGGGTATACCATCGAATATCCTTCTTCTTCTTTTCTTTTATTCCCGACGACTTTCTGATCTCGACTGGGATCACAATTCTCCCACTTTACTGCTTCACACTAGTGTCTTCACTTGTGGGGTTCGCTGGTTTGACCTCAGAAAACGTCGACAAGCCTTTTGAATTGTTTCATGTCTGAGACCAATCAAATGCTGGTGTGTTTGCCTTTTTTTACCAGGAGTGCTCAGACCTGCCTCTCCTCTTTCGCGATTATGTTGGAATATTGCATGATATTGCCTTTTTGACGGGGTTTTCAGAATCTCTTCTTAAAACATGACAATTACCAACTGAGCCGGTCGCCCTCTATTTTTTCTAAGTTGGTATTTTTGACGTGGAGGCTTCCTCAGATTTTGTACTGCTTATTAGGTCAAGTTTTGTTACTCCTGCTGTCATGCAAAGCATCTTCATCTCAGCTGCTGTTAATTTACTTTAATACGTTTTGTAAGTAAGTTTTTTTCGATCGCAGAAGAAAGCAGAGTTTTCCTGCCACTTCATCCACCCTACCGCTTCCATGATTGATGTCGTCATCACAAGTTGCTGCGTGGCTCCTGTTGACTTCTTTTTCTTTAGTGATTCGAAGATTAATTGGAGTTCTACCTACGAAATGAACAGAGAATTTGTCCTATTCTACTCGAAGATGGTGACTTTTGCCTAGTTTTCGTCATTGAACCTAGTAAAACCAAAATTCTCAGGTCGCCATTATGTGATGCCAAATTCATCACAGCTCTGTTCTTAAGTTTGTGATTCGGCCGAATACACTCATTCCTCTTATACACTTACTGAAAAGCAGACCCTACCGTTTCCAAGTTTCCACCTCCTCGAAAGGATCTTCGATCACAAAGAAATCGTTATCCAAGGCGTCATTCCCCAGATCTTTTCCTGCTGTCAGGAGTATATTTTAGTTCTCTGTCGTTCTCTGAAGCTTAAGACACGGAAGATGGTTTTCATTGCTCCTTGGGAACGAAAGTTCAATATCGATATTATACTCAACATGTTGTCAACCCATCCAACTAAAAAGATGGTATCCTCTTGGATTTTGTGTTTGATTTCCTCAATCTTCACATTTGGCATTTAAATCTCCAGCCATGTCCAGAGTAAGGCACTTGATAAGTTTCTCCTGTTTTGCTATTCGGCTTTGTTTTCAATAAAAAAAGGAGAATCGAAATCTACTCTATCTAAACTTTATTTCTTTTAAAACACTAGCTTTATTGCCTTTATTAAATAACTTATACAATACGACAAATGTAATGATAATATAGCGACGACCGGCCAGCTCAGAGTTCAGTTTCACAATGATTTTTTAAATAACCTGATTGGACGATCTTCTCGTCTTTGTTTCTCGTCTTCTTATGTTTTCCTGTAATTGTTCATTATGTATCATCGTAAATATTTTCTTGTTATTTCGTTCGTGTTTTAGTGTTAGTTAGTATTAGCCTATGGTCTTGTGACGGTTGTACGTTGTCGCTGAATGTTCTGACCACTCATCCTAAACACATGTACAAAAACGTAAAAATTGAGCGAAAGAATTTTTACGATTTATTTATTAGATATCAGAAAGATTCGATTCTGGAGTGAAACTAATGCAAAATGAAGATAATTTTTAATATTTTAAAAATACATGTCGGCAACCCAACCCAAAATAATAAAGCACAAAAAACTCACTCAAATAGAATGGTTTCACTCGAAAATTCTATTTTCAATGGATTGTTTGTTTACACAACTGTTTCTCGCGATTTTTATTTTAAAATGTTTGTTTACAAAGAGATTCATTCAGCTATGTTTAAGAGAACACCATTTCTCTCTCTTTTTTTTTGAAATTTTCTCACTCATATTTTCCATTTTCCCTCGAAAACGTTCTCCAACATAGAACACACAAATTTTCTTTTCTAAATAATTTTTTAAAGATCGGCTCTAATTTTCTAACGATCAGTCTGTTGTGTTCGTCGTACTTGCGTGTCGTGTTGTGATGTCCTTTCGATAAAAAAAATATTTAAATTAAAAATATACAAACAAAAAATCAAAATTGATTTTGTGCGAATTTGTTTTTAAATTTGTAGACAAAAAACTTTATTTTTTAAGAATCGTGTAGTTTTTTATGTTTTTTTTTTTTTGACAAAAAATCATTCATCATTCCTTTACGTTTACAAGAAATTGCGTAATTTTCGAAATTCGACATTTTTTATTTTTACTAAACTGCTGAATAATCAGTTAATTATTTTCGATACTTTTTTTTTGCATTTTTGATGATCAAAACCTGAAATAGAAAAGTTTTGAAGAAACAAAAAACGGCAATTCTTTTGATTTTCTATTCGAAAATAAAAATAGAATTTTGCTAAGGAAAAGTTGGAAAAAAAGAACGCAACGTGCAGCGAACTTTGCTCGGGAAGCGGGATTTGTTTATATTTCTTTGTTTTTGCAATTTGATTTGTCTAAAAATACAATAAATAAACTTTTCAAAATAATTGCAATGGCTCAGGTGTTTCGAGTACATTTTTAGTGTTCGAAAAAAAGATTCTCCCTGAAAACGAATGAGGGCGAAGCCCACATTCTTTGAACACCACCTCGTCCGAAATTTTGTGTGACGTAAAATATTTTATACCGTTACAATACATACATAAACTATGTGAATATATGTGCAGATTTTCAGCATTTCAATAAATTGTGTTCGCGTCCTATTAAATTAGTGTAAAAGATATAAAAAAAAGTATCTAACGCATTGTGGTGTTGGCCTCCCGTGCACTACATCACTTACGTGGGTGGATTTTTGAAATAAAATTTAATTTTCATCAAAATTCAGCATCGAATTTATGATCACTTATAAATTTTATCATCGTGCACGTGATGTGTAACGACGTCATTTTAAGTCGAAAACGAAAGAAAATCAAGAAAATTCAATGAAATTTTCCGGAGCAGCAATAAACGACAGAAAATGACTGACAAAAGTCAGTCATCATCGCAATCACGTCAGCAACAGCAATATGATAGTGGACCGTCAGTTCTTCGTCCTGGACAAGGGATTCCAGAATTAACAGCCGAATGGGTAGTTCGGGCACAATTGACATTCGGTCGTCCGGGAGAGACGGTGACAAAAGATTTCTCCACAAACAACAATTCTGTGCAACCGGTTCGGGTGGTTTATCGATTCTGTACGGGAGATGGTGATCCTGTGGAAGAAGAAAAGAAACCTCCACCTTCAAGTCGGGAAACAATAGGAGGATCTGGACTTTCGACACCTTCGAAGGTTATATATTTGGTGGAATTTTTCAGAAATACTTGAGGATTAAGGTTCAAAATTTCATCTTTCAGACAAAAGGTAAGCAGGGTGGGAGTTTTAACTCGGCTACTTCAGGGGATTTTTGTGGTGGTGATTCGGCCTTCAGTGGATCAAATACACCCAGGAATAAAGATCATCAACAACGACAGAAAAATCAGCCGCTGTACGGGACAAGATGTCGGAGCACTTGTAATATCATTGTTTCAGCTGTGGCAGACTTTCTGCCTAATGATGGTGGCAATGACATTCCAGAGGAACCGGATCCGTTTGTGTTTAATACGACAGCAACCTACACTGTTTTGCCGGAAAAGGTATTTTTGTGTCATTTCCTGCTACGACGGACGGCTAGTGAAAATATTCTTAGTTTTTTGACATTTTTGAGAAAAGGGTTTTTTTTAATACCCGATATTCGAAATTTTGTCTAATGATGTTTTAAAAATGATTTTTTTACCTATGTTACAATTTTTTTTGAATTTTTATTGAGGATTTAATTCTTATTTAAAAACAAAAATTTAAAGGAACATTCTTAACGATTGATATTTCCTCCGAAATCATTGCTTGAAATCAATCAGTTTATATAAAATTATGAATATTGTTTTTTAACTTCATTCAAACACGCCCACTGCCGGAAAAACATAATTTTTAATATTTTAAGAAAAAATGTCAATCATTTTTCTCGTCGCTTTTTTTTGTATTTTCTTTTACTGTTTTTGACAGAAAATTTATTGTATCGCAATGACGTGTAGTTGTCGACAAATGTCATTTAAGAGTTGAAATTTTTGAAAACTATGTAGTCAAGAGCAATAATTGGATTTGAAATAACTGTCAATGTAAAGGGCTTTTCAATTCGGATTTGACAACTGTGAACGTGTCTAAAGCAATGACCAAACTGTCAATGTCAAGGCATTCATTGAAAAAACATGTTCTCTTCCGTTAAGTTCAGAGAAAAAAAAAGGTTTACAAAAAAAAAAAAAAATTAATTTTATTCCTAGTCGGTGACGACAACTTTTAAAATATTAAATCCAATTTTGGTAGTAATTCTCTACCCAGTAGGCCAGCAATTCATAGCCTTAAAAGCCCGAAAAAAAAGTTAGAAAACGTTTTAGTAACAGTGCGGATAATATTGCTGCCGTTCAAGGTCCAAAACAAAGGAATCAAAACAGTCGGTTCGAAGGCGTTCTAAAAAGTTGGGCATCGTTAAGACCATATTTTTGCGCCTTTTAAGAAAGTATCTTGGACAGCACAAGTCAATTTAAGAACTAAAGTCAGTCGATTATATCAGTTGGCATAGGTTCTTTTTCTGATTTGGCTTTTGAAGAAGATAACCGATTTCATCACAAAATAATCAATAAATAGATTGGCCACTATTTTTCAGAAGAAGTCCTCGTGTGTTTCGATTTATTAAAACTGTTCACAAGAGGATGCTGTTGAATACCTTTAGGATTTGTTTCATAGAGCTAGTTTAAAATATTGGTCTATACCCATACTCACAATCTGGGGTCAATAGAGGAGCTCAGAGCCAATATTGAAGGAGAATGAACGACCGTTTCCGTTTGAATGTGTGGCCGAGTTCTCAAAAATTTGGTCCATCGAATCGACCGCTGCTAACGCACCCGTTTTTTTCTCAAAATTCAAATCCTTAATGGAAACCTGATAGAAAAGTGTTTCTGTGTATAGTTTTCGAAAATTTTGGGCATAAATGTGTTAATTGTCATAAGTGCTATGAGGTCAGTTATGTATATTAAATAACAATCAAACATGTCATCACGATGATGTAGAAACATATTTTAGTTAGTCGACAATTTCTGTGTCTATCTGTCTGTCTGTGCAAATAAATGTTGAACTAGAAATCGTGTTCAAATTTTGAATAGCTATAAAGTTATTTTTGCATTTGCAGAAAATACAAAAATCACACTATTGTAGCCGTGAGTTATGTTTGGAAAAAAATTAAAGGGCTAAAAATGGTACCTTCCACAGGACTTTTTTTTTCTTCAACTTCAACGGAAACTAGTTAACCGATTTCAACTAAAATTGACACTGAAGAAGAGGTAGGGTAGGTAGCCAGACTAATATTGCATTAAATTATTTTTTTTTATTAACGGTTAGGTTCAATGAATTTTTATTTTAATGTCGTTTTTAAATGAAGGTTATTAATGAATACAAGCTTGCATTCTTTAACAAAAATTAGGGAAAACTTTTCTTTTTAATAAACCGATACTGAGATTTTGAAAAATAAATTGCACGACTGCATCACACGTACTTGCTCATATGTGCAGTCAAATCATCGAATAAAATTTAAAAAAATAATTAACATTAACGTAGAAAAATAACACTATCTGAACTTAAAAAAAGTGTCAACACCTAACGATTTTAAGTAAAAATGGAGTACGCCAGCACACCTCTTGTATAATAACGAATTTATGAAAAAAGTATTTCAAAAATTTTAGGACGGATTTTTGATAAAATCCTGTTTTTTAGTTTAAGTTTAAAAAAAATTTCATTGAAAGGTACCTTTATAGACTTCCCGTAAATTTGGTTCTGACCAAATGAAAGCCAATATCAAAATCGTTTTAGCTTTTTTTTCCTAAACGATCATATGGCAGGTATCGTTATTTTTAGGCCACGTTTACAGCGGTCGAGTCGTTGGACCCAATTTTCAATGACTCGGCCACAGATTTCGGCCGAAACGCCCGCTATTTCGCGTTCACTGTTGGCTCTGAGCTCTATCAACCTCGTCGGCTTGTTGGCATAAACCAATGACTTAACGTAGCCCCAAAGAAAATAGATAGGAGGCATTAAATCGCACGAACGAGGCGGCTAATCGACTGGCCCATTTTTTTAGACAACACGCTCATCAAACTTACTCTTCAATAAATTGATTGTAAGGTGTGTTTTATGGCTTGTGGCACCATCCTGTTGAAACCACATGTCGTCCAAGTCCATATCTTCCAATTCGGGCCAAAAATTATCGGTAATCATGGCGCGATAACGCTAGCCATTTACAGTAACGTGACGATCGTTATCGTCGACGAAGAAATATGGACCAATAACGCCGCCGGCATGCAAACCGCACCAATCAGTTATTTTTTGGGGATGAACTGGTGATTCATGAAGCAAATGTGGAATTTCACCCGACCAATAACACATATTTTGCTTAATGACCAACCCATTGAGCTTCGTCACTGAAGATGATTTTGCGATGCAATTCAACGCTCTTAAAGTTGCGGTCACCGACTCCGAATTTCGGTAGAACAAAATTACGGATGTATTTTGGACTGTAGCCTAAACTGTTTGACCAATCGTCTTCAAATTTAAAACGTAAGGTTGTTTTGACATTCTACAGAGGAGTTTTTTTTATTTATTTTTTTTTAGCTCAAAAATTAACGGTACCTGTCATATAACCGTTATGTAAAAGCTTATTTTTCCCGAAAACGGCTCCAAAAAATGTTCTGAAAAAAATTCAGTGTACTACTGTAGGTAAGCATTATATTTTGGTAAAAAAAACTTTATATGGTGGGCTAAAAACGGTACCCCATAGGACGGTTTTTTTTTTTCGACTTTCTCGAAAACTGGTGGCCGGATTACTATTAAAATTGATATTCAAGAAGATGTAGGTGGCCTAAGTAATTTCAAATAATTTTTTTTTTCGAAAACTTTTTTTTGTATTTTTAATAATTGTTTTTATTTTTTATTTTTTTTTTTTTTGAAAAATCGATATTTTGAAAACGGGTAGTTGATTTCTTTTTTAAATTTTGTTTTTGTTTGAATTATTTTCTTTAATTTTTTAAAAAAAGTTGTTAAAAAAACCGTTTTATTTAAAAAACTGTTCCTACGATTTTGAAAAAAAATCACACTTTTTTACATTTCCTAAAGAAATAAAATCGCGTTTAAATTATTTGACTCAATACCACGTACGTTTTTTATCGAACAATCAAAAGTAACAAAAATCAGATAAATGCTTTGATTTTAACTTTAATTTTCTTAAATTTGATTCTACAATGTGACCGCACATATGAGCAAGTACGTGCGGTCCAGTCGTGCAATTTATTTATAATTAGCAGACGTTGCTATTTTGAAATTTTCATCAAAATCTGTCAAATAGTTAAGGAGATAGTCTGATTTTAAAAACGGGTCATATGTGAGATACCGTTATAAGCATTTTCCTGAAAAATCTATTCAAACCAAAAGATAGATGTTGCGTAGAAATTATCACCTAGAAAGTTCGTAAGAGCCGTTTTTGAGAATGCTAATTCCAAAAACCCCTCTGTATAGGACGTCATAATATACTGTGTACTAAGTTTAAAGCAAATCGGTCCACTCGTTTAGGCTCTATATTCCGATACAGACAGACAGAATTGTCCGACCCACTTTGTTCGACTTATCTATCATCGTAATGTCATGTTTGATTGTAAGAATTTTTGTACGAATGCATAACTTGCCTTATAGTCCTTATCTCCCTATACCTAATCGCCAGTAAAAATGTGTGTCTGCCTGTATATGTATTACGATCGGCATGCTAAAGGGATTACCTTCAAATTTGGTATGTGTGGTTCTTTTACTTTTTAGCATTCCTCAGCTAGGCGTTTTTGAAATTTTATTTTTAGGGCTAAAAACAACGGTACCTATCATATAATTGTAAGGGAAAAGCCTATATTTCTCGAAATCAGCTGCAACGATTTTGGTGAGAATTTTGCTAAGTATTGGTTATCATTTTATCAAAAACATATTAACCGGAAAAAGTCTAATTAATAAATTGTATTTTAAATTTTATGTTTAGCTGTCTATTAAGAAACTGCTTACCAAAATCTGAAGAAAAAAATCAAAAATTGAAAACAGGACTTAATCAAAAATGGTTCTACAATTTTCGAATTACTTTTCTCTATAAATTCATAATTATTTAAGACGTGTTATGGCGTACTAAAAACCATTAAGTATTTTGTTTTTGATACCTTTTATGAGTTACAGCCCGTGTTATTTTTGTACTTATGTAAGTTTTATTTGTTTCTGTAAGATATCTTGCATTCCAATCTGATTAGGCACATAAAAGCAAATACGACCGACCCAGTCGTGCCCATTTATTTGCGTTTGAGAAATCAGGCAAATGTCAATTTTTTCGTTTGACAAATATACTTCTAACTCGTCCAAAATAAAAATGTAATTTCATTCAGTTATTCTTTGGTACATAATTGTGTTTGATGATTTTAGTTGAAAAGTAATAAAATAATTTTATAAATATTTCATATTTATGCATTTTATAAAGAACCATCATAAAATTTGTGTCGCTTTAATCAAATATGATATTTTTAATAAAAGCTTTTCCAACTGTGTTAAGGTTAATCATATGCTTAGGAAAACTCATATTTAATTCCAACGAAAATAGTTCGCCACAAAATTTGATTGGCATTATGCCATTCAACTGATCTTAAATGTAGGTATTTCATTTAAGAGTTTTGTACTTTTTTTATTCGTAAATATTTCGAGATAAATAGCATTTTCACTGTACGTATAAGTTTTAAGAGCAAAAGCCTGCAGAAAAAAAATACTAAAATATTATTGAAACACCTGAATGTTTTTTTTTTAATTTCTTATTTTGTTTATTTTTACATTATAATCATACATATACATCATTAAAAAAAATATCTTTCGAAAACGATGATTTAAAATTAAAAAAAAGTACCCACATCTTTCGGAACATAAAGCACTTCGAAAATCAAACAATTGAAAATAAAAATCGGCAAAAAAAGTAATTAACCGAACCATTACTTGTTTTTTTTTTTGTATTTCAATATCTATTTTTATCGCACAAAATTCGAAACTGTAAGAGATTGCGATTTTTTAAATACTGCAAAAATGCAATTAAATCCCCAACGTTCTGGAAAATGAAATATCGACTTCGTTAAACGTAGAAATAAATTTTGAAATGTACACAAACGGATTTTTAACTAGCAATTTGACGGATTGATTTCCTGCTAACAGGCAATTCGAGAATTGAAATGTGATGAAGGAATTATCAGGAGCAAATTCCTGAAAAAAAGAATTTTTCTATACGCTACTGAAATTACCCCCAAAGTCCTAAAAAAAAATTAAAAATACGCAGTAAAAGTACAAACCTATGAAAACTAAGCATCATGACTGAGTACTTACCTTACACAACACAATTGAAACATCCACATGAACATTTGCATTCACTGCTACTGGTCGTGAACTACTTTATCGAATATGAAATTCTGAAATTCCAAATCCTACTCCACTTAGAAATTGATTGCCCAAAATATTTTCAAAAAAACAAAGAAAATTCAATGCCACTTTACAATTACGAAACATCTGTTTCCAATAAAAAACGAAGAACAGGCTCGCCCAAAATAGTTACTCCGACATTCCCTCTGCCATCACACATTTCCGCCACAAGAAAAAACCACCTCAATCCGACCGTTTTTTTAGATATAGTCCCTTCCGGTTGTAAATAAGAAAATTATGTTTTGTTTTCCAACTAATGTTTCAATAATGTTTCCACTTGCCGTCGTCGTGGTCGTTCAAATTGTTATTTTCGTTTCATCTTGACCCAATAGTTTCGAAAACAAACATTTTTTATTCATTCCTCCCCCTTCCATGTAGCCCCTTGGAAATGAATCTCCTGCGGGATCTAAAAATCTTACATGTGGTAAGACGCTTGATCTACGCGATGCCTTCTCGCAGACAAGTGACACAGAAACGAAATTTCTCGGCGCCATTGGAGCTAGCGAGTTTCGTTACTCCAGTCGCAGTCCGCCCACTGATAGACGATCAACACTCGATGATTATAAGCGTCTGCAGAGGCGATTCTATGATCATAGTCGCCGCGCCACAGACACGTTGTTGCCGCCGCCACCATCCTCACCTATAGCCGGAGTCGACGAGGGAAACTCTTTTACGGTTGGTCTTGGTGATGTTGTGTTTATATAAAAATAAAAAAAATCTTCTCTTTTTTTCTTTTCTAGCCCTCGTACTCACCGTCGCCTACACAAACGTGTAAATCAGCTTCCCTGCCAAGAATTCCTCCACTGCCAGGTCACCAGAGGCAACAACAAGCTCCTGCTGCGAGTGGGACAAAGTCAGAGTTGAAAAAACCGCGAACCGTTCACATTGATGTATATTGCACCGGTTCTGATGATGATGATGGGGAAGAAGATGATGAATTGGACGTTGATAATTCGTCGAGCTCATCGGATGCTACAAATCCTTTGTCCAACTCAACTCCCCAAACTGTATTGGACAACGAACAAATGCTTCTGCGTCATCAGCGAATAGGAGCAAATACCCTTCCACGGAGGGTTAACCTAAATCGGGAGAAATTCTCTGGCCATTCGCAGAATCCCCCAACGACAGTGTCGAGCACTTCGCGTTCGGATTTAAATGTTGGACATTCGATTACCAAGTCCAGCACTTCCGAGGAGGTTTCCGAATCGAAACAGTTGCTTTTTCGCAAGCATATTGGTGATCAGAGAGCTGCAAAGCTTCAAAATCTACGACAGAAGTATATGCGCAAAGATCCTAGCGATGATTGTATAAGCTCAAACTATCCGAATTCCTCGAGATCGACTATGAGAGATGCCACCTGTAGCAGTATTTCCAGTGCTATGGCTTCTCAGGATCAGGAATCATCCTGGAAGGAGACAGAAGAAATGGAAGCTGGTGGCAGCTTGGCCAAGTCTGACAGCTTTGACTATGACAACTCAGTGGATCGCCTACGAATTAGGCAGATGGAGTCCCTTTGGTCTCGACCTGATGATGAACCTAACTTTGCTACTACCAGAAGTCAAACACAACCATCTTTCCTTCATCCGATTTCAGAGGGAAACTCTCAAAGAACTTCTCCTTATACTGCAACTGGTCCAATGCAACGAAATGACACGTTTCCTTCGGAATCGGAGAACTTCTCTGAATCTGATAATGTCTTTTATCCATACCATCGATACAGTGCTCCAGCTCCGCATATGTACGAACCTTCTCCGCCTCCAGCATCACCCAGTCATCCACCAAAGATTGTTTACTCTTACCCGGCTACTCCAACCCGAGATCCTCCAGCGTTTATGCAGTTTTTCGGTCCAAGACCACAAAGCCCTCAAACTAGTGGTTACCAGCCCAGTTTTCGACCCGGTCTGCAACGGTGGAAGAGTGAAGCTCGGGAAAATCTTGATTCTTCTTCACTGAGACCTTCAGAGACTTTCAAACGAGCCGGTAGCGAAACCCCATCTTCCCCTTCTAAAGATTTGTCCCCAGAGTTAAATCTTTCTCCCTCCGTTCAAAAATCTTTCCAAGCCGCTTCCTCCCTTAAACCGGAATCCTCAAACCGCGAAAGCAGTGTGGCTTCCAGTAGTGTCGCTACCATTATTAAAGGCTACACAGCCGAACATCTGCAAAAGGCCCAAAAGTTCGGCCAAGTCATGGGCACCGTCCGCAAACCGGGACACCATGTTGGACCGACAAAGAATCCAAACTGTTTGTGTGAGCATTGCCAACGCTGGATGGCCGAACGATTCCAAATAAGAAGTAGAGCTTTCTCTGTTGGAGACAAACCCATTGTATTGAAGAGACCGAACTTAAATAGAAATTAAAATTAAAAAAAAAACAAGACAGCACTGCCAGATAAAAAAAAATTGAACTAGTAATAAGAAAAAATAATTTTATATGCGAATCCAGCTTTTAACATTTAATTTTTATTTTTGCATTTAAAATTTTATTTTATATACAAATAACCACAAAAAAATTCTCCCTTTGTTTGGAATATTTTAAATTAAATAATAAATGTTTTAATATTACATATATAATGATTAATATTAAGAAAAAATAATTATTTATTTATTTATTATTATATGCCTATAAATAGAAAAAAATCCTAACGCCTATGTTCCTGTAACTTTGTAAATGAATGAAATAAAGTCAACAAAAAATATTAAATCTGTCGATTTAAAAAAAGTTTTTTTAATTTTTTTTAAGTATTTACAGCAATTAATATATATTATTATTAATCAACACAACTTTCATAATCAACAACATAAATTAGCAAAACGTTCCACATTCGCGCGGTACGACTAAACAAAGAATCCCTGTAATTAACAGAACATGTCCGAAGAAGGGCTTGGAGGTAAAATATTTCTTTCATTTCAGCAAGATGGAATTATATTTTCAGAAACCGTGAGTATGCCTTTTCAAAAAATATCCAAGAACACCAATTTTAATCTATTAATTCCAAAATATCTTCCTTAAAACTATTATAACTGAATATAAATTTTGTTTCTTCTAGGCTCAAGTTCGACTATCCGAATCATCGCGAAAACTCGATCTGCTGCGTCTCTCGTTAGACCTTCGCCGACAAGAACTACCCCCCGATTCCCCGACAGCTCAACAGCTCAAAACAGAGCTGCAAAGTGTTCAGGCCTCGTCGCCAGTTCCGGTCACCTACACATCGCTGCAGCCCTTCCAGGGCGGATTGGGCGGTAAGCCGTATCATCAAGTAACATCGCTCGGTCGTTGTGCCTCTGTGACGGGAAAACTTGAAGTTCGCCTTATGGGTTGCCAAGATCTACTCGAAGACGTACCCGGTCGATCACGACGCGACAAAGACAACAACTCCAGTCCCGGTGATTTGCGAAGCTTCGTCAAAGGTGTTACCAGTCGCAGTTCTTCGAAGAGCTACAGCATCAAAGATGAGACATCATTCGAAATTATGGCAGTTATAAAGCTAGACAACACTACAGTTGCTCAAACTTCTTGGAAGCCATGCTCTCAACAGGCATGGGATCAACGTTTCTCCATCGATCTAGATCGATCGCGAGAACTGGAAATCGGTGTGTATTGGCGTGACTGGCGTTCTCTGTGCGCCGTGAAATTTCTTCGCCTCGAAGAGTTCATCGACGATGTCAGACACGGTATGGCTCTGCAACTGGAGCCACAAGGTCTACTATTTGCTGAAATCAAATTTTTGAATCCCATGATTTCCCAAAAGCCAAAACTGCAGCGTCAACGAATGATCTTCAACAAGCAGCAAGTTAAAAACATCCCGCGTGCCAAACAAATGAACATCAATGTTGCCACCTGGGGTCGTCTGTTGAAGCGAAATACACCCAACAATCAAAATGATCTGCCAATTTCGCGAACCCCATCGTCGGGCACTATCGATGGTGATCCCTATACTCCTGGACAGCAAGCTCTTAACATGGAATACGATCCAACAGTCGCCGAAGCAGAACATGTTGCTACGCCTGGTGAAAATCCAGATCTCAGTGTGGCCGGTCTAAGTGGTGCCCGGCCCTTATCTATGCAGGGTATTGCCGCTCTGCCACCAGAAGTTTCACCAACAGCCAACCTAAACAAACAGAACAACAACCAGCAGCCAGGATCAGTTATGGTGCCTCCAACAGGTCTTCATTTGCAAATCAATCAGAAGCCAACAGCAGGTAGTAAAAAATCAGGAAGCGCCAATTTAGTGCCAAGTCCACCACCACAGGTGCCAATAGGATCACCACCCACTCTGCAAAAGATGGACCAAGAGGTAAGTGATGCATGGTTATTGGAATGTTCAGTATTCTCTTGTTGTAAAGCTGTAATCTATTGTGAGTTAGTATATAAACTAATTAGAATGTAGACTTTTGACGAGGTGTAGGGATCCTATAAATACCGTAAATATTAGATTCAAGCTACTTTTATCTTAATTTTAGGTGAAGGCTTGAGATAAAGATCAAGTTTATATTCTTAAATGTGTGAACACACACACAATGAAACACTAACACTAGACTGAATCATATTTACACACACACACACATTTTGATCAAATCATTTTTACATCTCAGAATTTGCTGTCTACATGAGTCTACGTATCTTAATTCTTGATTCTGATATCTAAAATATAAAATGTGAGAAGTTTGTTCAATACAACTGTGCGTCCTTTATCATCGTTAAAAACTCCTATGTGTCGTTGATGTTGTCTTATGTGTCGTTCGTTTTGTAAAATCATTTTCATTTAATATAAGCTTCCTTAAAGATTAGGTAATAAAAACTATGGAAATTATGAATTATGAATAAAAAGTTATTTCATATTACAACATAAATATCTGATAAACAAAAAATATTTACTTAAAACTTTAACATTAAATAATCAGTTTTAAATTACTGAAGTTCTTTGGAAAGCTTTTTTACTCTGATCCTCGCATCGTTATCCCACTTCTGAATTTCGTTCCTTCTATCTACCAATTGGTTCACTGTGCAAACATTTTTATACAGTAGATCAACTTCATACCGTACCCATTGATGCTTTTTTCGTTAAAAAAAGAAAAGGAAATGCAACAGCTACAAAATTTCATGATGATCGGTTAAATAGTTAAGCTGTGAAAGCGTAACAAACAAACTCACACTCGCATTTATAATAACTACTAGCTTCTGACCGCCACTTCATCTGCATAGACTTCAGATTAAATCATTGTTATTATTTAAATCAAAGCCCATTGGAGAAAATATTCAATTTTTTTCCGCAGGAACAATTAATTTTTTTGAAATAAAAGCATAGTGAGTCCAGTAAATCTTCCATCTACCAAACTTCACAAATTCATGCAGTCGTTGAGGCAAACAAACAAATCACCAGCTGTACATCATTTCACATATAAGCCTTTCATACAGGAACCCCGCATTTTTTCGGTATAAAAAGTAGCCTATTTTTTAATCCAGCACCTCATCTACAAATTTCATCCAAATCCGTTAAGTCGTTGAGGCGTGATTGTGGAACAAACATCCAAATATACCAAGAAACACTCACATTTATATCAGTAGATTTAGAAAATATTCTTTCAACAATCTAACTGTAAGAACTACAGAACTCTATACAATCCAAACCGCAACAAACACATTTTGTCGCGCACTAGGTAATTATCTTAAAATCTCTTGCAAAAAAATGCAGAACTATAATAGAACAAACGGGAGGAGTTTTCCGTACCTTAGCGAGGTACATAGATATAGGTAATGGAGGGTTGCTCTGTTTCGTCAAGTTTTTGGTAAGTTATGTTACGGAATAAAACTGCACTGACAGCTGATTTCTTATAATGTTTGTAATGGAGAGAATTTGACAGATATTTCCCTGTCCTTCCTTTAATTATGGTTTACGTGTCATTTGACAGATCAAAAGGAAACTTTTTGTTTGGTTATGACACTAGCTTCCATTTGGGTCCTTAATTTATAGTAAGCCCTTAAGCTTTAAACCCAAGCCGAATTGACTTTTTCATAAGTTTCGTTAAGTTTTTGTTCACTTTTGTTTCCGTACGTAATGTACGCTTTCAGTCGTACGAAATCTTACATTCGAGGTCTTTCATTATAGATAGAAACCATTTCGGTTTCGATCCCGATTTATTTGTTCATTTCTTATTTTTTTATATAAACTCTTTATCTTTCAAAGCTTAAAATGCCTCCATTAATAAACAGACATTTCAAAACTTGCAAAAAGGAAACTTTTTGTTTGGTTATGACACTAGCTTCCATTTGGGTCCTTAATTTATAGTACGCCCTTAAGCCTTAAACCCAACCATAAGTCGAAACAAATGTGATTTGTATTCCCAAACCCAACCCGAATTGACTTTTTCATAAGTTTCGTTAAGTTTTTGTTCACTTTTGTTTCCGTACGTAATGTACGCTTTCAGTCGTACAAAATCTTACATTCGAGGTCTTTCTTGCAGGTATACATATGTGAACAATTGTACACCATCAAGATTCTAAGTTTTTTGGAAAGTGACATTATAGAAACCATTTCGGTTTCGACCCCGAATTTTGTGTTCCTTTCTTATTTTGTTATATAAAATCTTTATCTTTCAAAGCTTTAAATGGCTCCATTAATAAACAGACCAAAACCTGCAATAATTGCAAATGATTACTATTTTGTTAATTACTTTTTTGTAAACATAATTTTCAGACCGAAAATGAAGCAAACAACTTGACAATTGCTTGTGATTTTTAAAAGTTATTATGGCTAACTGATGTAATTGACAGATCGGAAAGGAACTTCTCCTTCGGTTTTGACACTTGCTTTCTTTTACTTTCGCGTATTAAGTTTTAGCCTCTAAGGATTGTCAAACTTAATGTTGGTTCTACATATTGTCCACAAATCATTGTCGTGCTTATAACGCTAAGTTGTTAAAACTGTTCAAAAATGTTGTTATACACGTCAATTAAAAAAATGTCATATGAATGAAACGTCAATTTTGACGTATAATTCTTCTTTCTCATTTGCTGATCTTTGTTAAATCTCTCCAGTTATGGTATAATAGTTATATTCAATGGGTCTTTTCTGAACTGCTCCAAGCAGACCATTTTGCCTTTTGTTGAGCCTGTCTGGAACAATTGAAAATAGAATATTCAACACCTAGTTTCGAAGAAGAACAGAAAAAGAACAAAATATCAAAATCTGCGGTTTTTTCCTTCTTTGACACTTAACATTATGCCAGTTCCTATTCTCAAGTGACCTTATAACGAGTTTAATTAAAATTTCAAAGATTTGATCTGAAAATGGAGATTTGTTCTTTTTAATGAAACTTGTTTCATCATTTTATTTTAGTATTTGTTATTCACTGACGAGCACACACAGTATTTTGACATCACACACAAAACAACAACCAATTATAATAGGCATCGCTAAGAATGACCGTTGACAGATTGTCTCAGAAACAGTTTGTTCAATGAGTCTGCTCTAACTGCTCTAACTCACTCTAGGTAGAAAAAAGCAAACTTTTGCCTGTCATTGAGAAAATTTTCCCTCCAAGCTGCTCTCAATTTCTTGGATTTGCTGTTCATTGAGTTTTTCGAGAGAAACTTAGAGCAAGACTTTCTACACTTTCTTTGAAGTAGAACAAGAAAAGCAAGTTGGACCTTGTGTACATGATTCCTTTTTTCGGTTGTTTGTTCATTCTGCTTTTGGACAGGCATACGTACATACGTTGGTGTGTACACTGATTTGGATTACCCCGAATATATCCAATACTTTCCTGAAAAATGTGCTATTTTATTCTAAAGAAATTTACGAAAGCGATTAAAAACCATCCATTACCACTAAAAATCATGATTGGGAATTGTTTTCAATTTTAAAAATTCTTATTTAAGTCCGTATAGAGCATTTTCTTTCTCAAACGAGAAACGTCAAAGCTCAACCACAAAAACTCTTACAATTTTCATTCTTCCATTCGTTACTTCATTCCCCCTACTTTTCTACACCCCTTACCCATTTGTCAAAAAGAAAGAATGAAGAAACAACTGAAAAAAGAATCATTTATACACAAGGTCTTGGAGCGGATGTGTCAAAGTCAGATGTTTTCAATGTATATGTGATTCATTTTTTGTCGAGTGCGTTACGTTAAATCATGAATGTAACATCATGAATGACATCTGTGCTCTACTTGGTCTGACATTTAACAGCTGTTTTGCTCTGCTATACGCTGCCTTAAGCTACTCTACTCCAGGCAAGACTCATTGATAAGACTGAAAATATAATAAGTAACTATGTATGTATAAAAAACAAATCGTTCTTTTTTTTGGCGTCAAATGCCACAGCTGACAAATTCACGTATGTGAGACCAATACAATTGAAATTTAAATAATACTTAGTTTAAAGAAAGTTAACTAAAGATGAATGATATGTTGTGTTCGAAACTGCTTTTAACTTTTGCGTATGCTGTTAAATAAACAAATTAGAAGAGGATTTAAACTTTAAACTCATGTAGAAGGAACATAAAATGGTTTCTTATTCTGACACATCACGAATAGCATTTATCTGCTCTAACTTTCGTCAGCTGTTGTGCTCTGCGATGATGTGACCTACTGCGTTCTTCAATGAACACAAACACTACTTTTATAATAACGGTCTGACTTTTTCAAAGACAAAAAAACTGTCCCACACATACGTGCACAACTTTGAACAACAAATCCAGCTATATTTTAGACGTCTTAGGTTTCTTATTCTGA
Source organism: Platycheirus rosarum (assembly GCA_963971375.1). NCBI lineage: Eukaryota > Metazoa > Arthropoda > Insecta > Diptera > Syrphidae > Platycheirus > Platycheirus rosarum. The sequence continues at coordinate 25,731,185 of OZ020510.1, read as the reverse complement.
CACATCACGAATAGCATTTATCTGCTCTAACTTTCGTCAGCTGTTCTGCTCTGCGATGATGTCACCTACTGCGTTCATCAATGAACACAAACACTACTTTTATAATAACGGTCTGACTTTTTCAAAGACAAAAAAACTGTCCCACACATACGTGCACAACTTTGAACAACAAATCCAGCTATATTTTAGACGTCTTAGGTTTCTTATTCTGACACATCACGAATAGCATTTATCTGCTCTAACTTTCGTCAGCTGTTCTGCTCTGCGATGATGTCACCTACTGCGTTCTTCAATGAACACAAACACTACTTTTATAATAACGGTCTGACTTTTTCAAAGACAAAAAAACTGTCCCACACGTGCACAACTTTGAACAACAAATCCAGCTATATTTTAGACGTCAACATAAGTATCATAAAAAAGAAATGTCATCTTTTTTTTAAATTTTTGACAAAAATATTTAGATTTTTTTTCTATTATTTGTTTTCTTGAATTTGTCATCAATCTACTTATTTGCTCGTTAAACGTCTTATTTCTTTGACAGTATATAGCAACTCAAATGTCAGTTGTTTTTTATTGCAAGTATTTGACAGTTCTCATAATTCTGCTTAACGAAATTTCCTAGACTGAAATTCGCAACTTCGCAAAATGTCTTGCTTTTTTGTGAGTTTCGTTCTCAGCAAAAAAAAAATTAATTGTTTTTGTGCGGGAACAAAATGTGACCATCTTCTGTTCAAATTTGATGATATTCAACTACAGAAACAGACTGTATGTGTCCAATAGTGGGATAAAATTTGACCCTCTTTCTTGCAAATCCGTTGATGTTCGCATATTTGGGAAAAAAAACTGCATGAGTTTTGAAGTGCAGAATTTGATTAATGTTCGTCAAAACTAACTAAAATTCGTATTTTAGCACAATATTGCAAGAAAATGCACCCGACCTCAGCTCTTAAAGACAACTTGTGTTCAGAGCATGAAACCTTTTAAAACAATCTCCTCACATTTTATCGAATTAAGACATTTAAGTTGCATGCCTCGATCAATTAGAAGCATAAAAAAACTAAAATGAGAATCTGCGATCAAAGAACTCGTTACTTAGCTTGTTTTTGCGTTGAATTTAAAGTATACATATATGTATATTAGAAAACAAATTAATATATCTAAATAAGAATTTTATAAAAATCCGTAGAAACATGCTAAATTAATAACAAATCCATTTCTTAGTAGTTTGGCTCATTTATCATTCCTTAAGTAATCTCCATTTGAATGAAATGTTCCTACAGCAAACAATAAGAACACAAAATCAGATTTTTTTAAAATACAAAGAAAAATTAGAAACAATTTGGATCAAAATAAAAATAAAAAAAAATCATGATTGCATGCCTCTATTTGTACAAAAAAAAGCATTTTTTTCTTTACAAAAGAAAACAAACCGAAACGTTTTTGTGTCTTTCTTGTATGTTTGTTATATTCGACCACAGTTACAGAATGCTTTACGAGAATTTGAATTTCTCAACCAAATGGATTCACAGCCTTCAACACTGCAGCGTCCGCCGACACGCTCCCAGCAGCAACAGCAACAACAGCAGCATCATCAATATATCGGATCAGCTGCACAACAGCTGATGCAATATCACCAATCTCCGCCACAGCAGCAGTACTATTCCGAAGCTGAGCAATTTATACCACAAACAGTCCTTCCGCCTCCACAGCACCAACAAGTCCCTACATATGACAACAGCTCCTCCAACAGCAATGCCAATCCTAATAATATTGTCACCAATGCCGTCCATCAAGTCATGTCGATGAACCGTCATAGTAGTATTAGAAATAGCTTTAACAATAACACCAATAACGTAGGCGGCAGTACTGTTGGTGGGGTTGTTGGTGCAAATGTCGGACCTTACCACCGACCGGTGCTTATGATGCCACCAGTTATCCTGATGGGAGGAGGCAATAGTGGAGATGGCAGCCCCATTATTGAGATGCCACCGTCGCCGTCGCCGAACTCGTTGCCAATTGTTGAGTATCCTGATGACGATGATGACTATACTTGCCGGGTTATCAACGACAGTGATAGATGTTGTGTTGAGGTTAGGTTTGGTTTATAATTTTTTTGTTTTTTTTCTTCTAAATATGTATATTTTTTTGTTTGCTTTTTGTTTTGTTTTGTGTTGTCGAGCAATTTTTTTCATTGTTTTTTCATGTAAATATTTATATTAACGCATTGTACATTTTATAAAATATTTGTTGACAAAATATTAATTTTTCTTTAACACACACTTACACACACGCATACAAATTCACTAATTTTGCACGATTTTGTAATTAAAAAAAACATAGAAGAACACCCTTTACTCACATAACGATACATTCAAGGTGGGGTTTTGTAAAGAAAAGCACTCATTTATTTAATAAAAAAGAAAAGAAATCTAGATTTTCTTTTTGACCTTTCGTCCTTTAATGTTTAAATCCTTTCATAAAATAAGAGTGTCTCTCCTTTAACCTACTTCAAAGAGGTGCTTAAGAGAAAGTTCAAAGTTCTGACATTAACTAAATCTGAAACCAACTGGTATTGAACTGAAAGCTTTATGAGCTTTTTATTCTATGTTGTCGGTCTTTTCTCTCTCTCTTTTGATCGAACTTCTTTGGATTTAGTTCATTTTGTAGCTCGCGAAGAGGAAGACTTTTTATTATACTATAATGTTTATAGTGTTTTTTGCGACTGATTTTCCACTTTAATTTTGTTGTTTTGTTAAGCTACGAAACATAACTTTCACTTGGATTTAGTTCAGAACAGTAGAAACTTTAAACAACTTTCTTTTGTCAAAAATTTCATTTCGGCAGCTCGAAATTATGCGCTTACCAAAATGTTCCTTCATCAAATCAATTGTGTCGGCACTTGCTGTGTGACACGTTGTTCCGTTTTTATAATACTACAGCTCCCCCACAGCAAGGCGATTCAATTCAGGAACGAAAAAGTCATTAATAAGGCTCAAAACCGGTCTCCATTGACTGTAACCCTCTGGCTGGCATCGTTTTTAAAGAAGTAAAGACCAATGATTCCACCAGCCCATAAACGGCGAGGCGTCTTAACAATGGCTTGAGGATTATCTACACTCCAAATGCGCGAGTTTTGCTTATTGACGTAGGCATTCAACCAAAAATGAGCTTCATCGCTGAACTAAATTTTCTTGTGAAAATCGGAATTTCGCTTCGAGCCGATTCATCGAATGTACGGGCTGCCCGGTGCTCATGCGGCTTCAATTTTTGCACGAGTTGGTTTTATAAGGCAGGAAACCAATATCTTTCCCCAAAATGTTCTATAAAGTGGATGGACACAGATCCAATTATTGTACACGATGGTGGAGGGACTCATTCGGGTCTTCGGGACTCCTTCCTTACCAAATATGACGTAACAGTTCGGGTGAACGCTAAAGACTGCCCACATCAGTTATCAATCCTTAAAGTAATCGAACAGTTTTTCAATGTCTTCTTTTTATATTGTCTTAAACAAAACTATTATAGTCTCTCCCGCCACTACTTTAAGAATACCAAGTGTTCCCTTGTGCCACACACAGCTCTTCCCAATCGGTTGTTATGATCTTGACTTGGACCACAACTCTCACTTCTCTGTTTCGCCCTATGGCCCTACCTGTAAAGTTCACCGTGTTGATTTTAGAAAACGTCGGTTATCTCGAGTCGTGTCAACAGAAATTTCGTTGCCTAGATGTGATTTCTGCTTTAGACCCATTTTACAATAAGCAAGGTGACTCTTTATCATCATCATCCGCGCAACAACCGGGATCGAGTCCGGGCCTCCTTAGACAAGTTCTTCCATCCATCCCGATTGCTGGCCAAGGCCATCCAATTGCGCACACCAAGGCTTCGGGCTTCCTGGTCTACGCCATCCTCCCAACGCAAGGAAGGTCTGCCACATTGTCTTCTACCATTAAAAGAACTTCAAAAGACTTTCCGGGCTGGTCCTCTCCGCTCATTCGAGCTAGATGTGCAGCCCACCGGAGTCTACGGGCCAACAATTCTCCGTAAGACTTTCCTCTCAAACGCAGCTGCTGGTTTTTTTTTTCTTCATAGTATTATCGGCTGCTACTTTTGACCCAAAGTTAAAAACCATTGTCAGTTGCTTTAATGCTCCACTCTCGTCCCTCATATGACTCTTTTTAAATTGCCTCTTAAGGGTTTGTGACTAGTAAAAGCCTTTAAAAGCTTCCAAACATCATCAACGCTCTTAAATCAAATCAGCCATCAACATTTTGTAATTAATTTCACTAAAAATTGTCAGACCTACTCAATTAGCAAACTGTAAAGTCCTCATAACCCATCACTGTGGTACCCCATTTCATCACAATCTTAGTGCAATTGTATTTTCTTCATGTTCGCTTAAAAGTTTGTGTACATTTTAGTCCTCACCTCGTTCGTTCCAAGTAAAATAAAAAGAAGGAAATAAATGAGTGATAAATAACTTTATCAAAATCTAATCAAAACCTCATCTGTATCTGGATATTTCACAGGAAACATATTATATAAACATTGTACATATAACAATACAGCCTTCTTCTTCCACCACTGATACGCCCGCTACCACTTATTCTACCTCAAATGAACAGGTAAACAGAAAATTGTACAAACAAAAAGAAGAATTTTACTTCAAAAAGCTTTGTTAAAACAACTTACATCTCACCTATTATTTGTCATAATTTATTTCTGTGTGTGTTTTTGAGTGTGTGTGTGTTAAAAGTGTGTGAATTTTATGCGATTTTCTTTTCAACTTAAATCTTATTTTCAATGCAAAAGGATTTCTTTTCTATTTCACACACACGCCTCTTTAAAAAAAAAATACATATAGCCATACATACACAAAAAAATGCTTCCTAGCGGTCTGTTGACAGAGTAGACAACTTCAAAAACGAAACTTTTCAAATTTGTGTCTGCTTTTCACAAAAGGTAACATCTAATCCAAACTCATATATCTCTTTCTCTCTCTCTCTGTTTTGTGCTCTAACTTGACGCTCGTCTGTCTGGATCTGTGAATGAAACGACACGAAAATTAGATTATACCACAGTTTGGTAATTTGTCTGTCAATAATAATCAGCAGCAGCAGCAGTACGTGCAACCATCACCGATTGTTCAGGAGCCACCAACTCCGCAATATCAGTCACATGCCCAGCAATTCCCACAGCCATCCCAGAGGCAGCACTATCCACAGCAGCAGCAGCAGCACCAGCACCAGCAGCAGCAACATCAACCAATCTATCAGAATCAATTCGAATTGGGAGTTGTCGGCGGTGGTGGTGGCGGTGGCAGTGGAGGCACTGCACCCGTAGCTATGCCACCACCACCTCCAAGTCATGTTCATGCTCAGCCATCCAATGCTGGTGGTGTAGGAGCGGCAGCAGCACAACTAGCTGCTTCTGGTAATGCAGGTGGACGTCGTCAAGTCGCACGTGGTCTTCAGTACCGAGACTCTGCGTATGAGTCACGACGCCAATCACAGTCCCATCAGCCGGGAATGCTATCAATTGAGAACTTCCGAATGCTGAGCGTGCTGGGACGAGGACACTTTGGTAAAGTCATCCTGTCACAACTGAAGACAAGCAACGACTACTATGCAATTAAGGCGCTCAAGAAGGGCGACATCATTGCTCGCGACGAAGTAGAATCGCTGCTAAGCGAGAAACGTATCTTTGAGGTGGCGAACGCTATGCGACATCCTTTCTTAGTCAATTTGTATGCATGCTTCCAAACTGAGGTAAGTAAATAGACGAATAGATAGAAATGTTGTTATCTAATTGGCGGCAACGACGCAGCTATGGGACTCTTCATGTTCCTTCCTAACTTGTCTCACTTTTATATTTACAGCAACACGTCTGTTTCGTGATGGAATATGCAGCTGGAGGGGATTTGATGATGCACATCCATACGGATGTCTTTTCAGAGCCAAGAGCGGTCTTCTATGCGGCTTGTGTTGTCCTGGGTTTACAGTATTTGCATGAGAACAAGATTATCTATCGTGATTTGAAGTTGGACAATTTGTTGTTGGATACAGAAGGTGAGTGTGTGACAACTTTTAGAGAGAAGAAGTGTTTTGCAATCCCAATTTCGAAACTAATCTTTCTGTCTGTACTCCCTTCCACCTTTGCAGGTTATGTAAAAATTGCCGATTTTGGACTTTGTAAAGAGGGCATGGGTTTCGGTGATCGAACTGGAACATTCTGTGGTACACCAGAATTTCTGGCTCCCGAAGTTCTGACAGAGACATCCTATACAAGAGCAGTTGATTGGTGGGGATTGGGTGTGTTGATCTTTGAAATGCTTGTTGGAGAGGTAAGTTTGAGAGGAAGTTTGATAGAGTAAAGTGACAGAAGTTTTTAATTAGAAAATACTTTGTTTTTATTCTCCTTTTTAATTGTGTCTTATAGTCACCATTCCCAGGAGACGATGAAGAAGAAGTATTCGATTCGATTGTTAACGATGAAGTTCGATATCCAAGGTTTTTGTCATTGGAAGCAATTGCTATTATGAGAAGGGTAAGTTATATATATCAATGTTTTGGAGGGGAATTGGATGCCTGGAGGGTTTGTGATGCAGATTGGTTGTATGAAGTATGAATTAAGAAAGTTTTGAGATTTGTATAGAACAAGGCACATTGTTAGGTAAGGTAGTGTTTTAATGCAAAAAATCAGTGAATGGTGAAAATCATTGATGATAGGAAATTCCTTGAAGACAAATATTGCTCTTAAGCCATGTCGTGATGTTGGGACTGGTTTGAGCTCTTCAAAAGAACGTCAAAGTTGATTCACGAAGATCTTCGGGTCAGGGTTATAGTTTTTTTCTTGATCACAAGAACTTCCAAGGAAGCCTGATGACTTCTCCGTATAACATTTCAGCTCCTGTTGTTTTGAAGTTTTCTTTGAAGGAAACTCCCAAGAGTACAGTACTTGCCAATGCTAGTGACTCATGGCATTTTATAGCAAATTTTAATTGGCGATGGAACCTCAACCATGTCATTAGCTGGTGGACGGCATGCATTATTTGTATAAGTCGTGTATACTGAATCTGGAAAAAGACCACATAAAAATTGTCTTATGCGGTCGAATGTTCCTTGAGTAGAATTCCAAAGCGTGCTATTCAATTTGTGGAAAGAGTTCTTGCTATTGTTTGCGCTGTAGAATCTTGTAAGGCTGAGAGAAGCGATCTACGATGGTAAGACAAAAATGGGCACAACTAGGTATACCCAACGATCATTATGAAAGTTCTCGAAACTCGAATTTGGAAGACGGATGTATGACTTGAAATGCATGACTTTATCCATGTCCTGCAGTCTTTTCGTATGGAAGGCCAGACAAATTTCGATGAAAATAGCTTTACTGAAGCATTCGTGCCAAACTGTATAGAGAATTAAACACTTGGCGACGGAAGGAGTTTGTAACTAACAGTCTTGCAGAAGTAGTAAGAAAACCGCAGAATTGATTCTTAAGCTCAGCAGACATCAACAGTCCCTCTTGGTTAGTATCCTTACAGGATACAACTCAAAGGGAACCCACATGAATAGAATAGGCATAAGCACATCGAGGTTATGCAGAGGGTGTCAAGACGTTGATGCGGAAGAGGGCTCATATCACATCCTCTGTGAATTCCCCAGCCTAGCTCACACGAGAAAAGCAGCCTTCGCAGAATACTTTTTCGACGAACGGGACGAAGTTTCAAAAAAGGAACTTAAAAACATCCTATAGAGGATTTAGCCTTTTAAAGATTGCTTAAAAATTCTGCCCAGCCAGTAATAGGTTCCTACCAAGGTGGTCTTACTGTCTAAACTGGTGATTCTTATCAGGATGACGATCAAAAATGCTCGCTGCTTTCTGCTTTTGAAACCACCAGAGAGTTACGACAAGGTGACACACTGTCGTGCAGCACTTTCAACATTGGGCATGAAAAGATAGTACGGAACATCAAGGCCATCACATGAGGCACTTTGTTTCAAAAATCAACGAAATTACTTGGGTTCGCTGACGACATTGGTGTGATAAGGATAACCAAGCGAGCAAACACCGGTGCTTTTTTTGGGCTAAGTAAACAATTTAGGATTAAAAACCTATCAAGAAGAACCAAAGAGACACTATACAAAACACTCATCACCCGATCCTGCTATATGATGCAGAAGCATGGACCCTTTCCCAGTCAGATGAAAGCTCTTTTGGGGTATTTGAGAGAAAAGCACTACGCGCGATTTATGATCTTATTTCGGTGAAACACGAGTTGTGAAGAAGATACCAAAAACGAGTTGTATGTGCTTTACAAGCCTAGGCAAAAGAATTGTATTCAGCAGCTAAGATGGCTCGTCCATGAATATCGACACTCCAGCGTGCAAAGTCTTCGACGTTGTACCCCAGGGAGTCAGAACCCATAGTACACCTCATCCCCGATTGAGCAGCCAGGCAGAAGGGGACCTCCGCCTGCTTTGAGTGCGAAATTCTAGATGGCGGGCTAGAGATCGAACCGGCTGGAGTGGCATATTTAACCACGCCAAGGAGAACCAAGCTATGTAGCATCATCAAAAGAACATATTTCATAGATACCTCACACCCATTGATATATCAATATCGAATTGTCCTAAAAAGAAAACCCCTTCATATTTTGTATGAGCATATATTTCGCCTGAAAGTATGCAACATAATACGTAACAAACCAAAAATCTTCAAATGGTAATCTAAACTTCCTTTATGCAGAAATTCTATTTTGGGGATGGAAGGAACACATTAAACACGTAAATCATTTTATTTTTTGTCCTCGCAATGATTTATTACTTTCTTTATTGAAAAAAAATACATTCAACTAAAATTATAAATTCACCCTAACTGTTTTTTTTTTCTCCAGCTTTTGCGAAAGAATCCTGAACGACGCCTGGGCTCATCAGAAAGAGACGCCGAAGATGTGAAGAAACAAGCTTTCTTCCGTTCAATTGCATGGGACGATCTGCTGATGAGGAAGGTGAAACCGCCATTTGTGCCAACAATTGTAAGTTAAAAAAAAAAAAAAAAAACTGAAATTCCTATAGAAACTCTTGTCATCCATCATTTTGTTTATTATATTCCACATCAAACCATAATATTTTTTATTTGGCTTGATTTTTGCTTTTTTTTGCTTTCTTTTTTCAAAATTATCTCAACTAGAACCACCTCGAGGATGTATCCAACTTCGACGAAGAGTTCACATCAGAAAAACCACAATTGACACCGCCAAAGGAGCCGCGACATTTGACTGACGAAGAACAATTGTTCTTCCATGATTTCACCTACACCGCCGACTGGTGTTGAGGTTTATTTGTTGTTTGTATTTTTTTAATCTAAAAGTAAAAAATAATAGTTTTCAAATAAAAAAAAACTACTCCTCAGCGGGGTAGGTCTTTTTACATAAAATATTTATGAAACTAATGAAAACTTTTTCAAATTAAAATAAGAGAAAACACCAATTAACATACAAAAAAAAAATACTTTTTAAAACAAACAAAAGAATTGTTAAAAGTGAATTAAAAAAAATTAAAATTTAGCATTTTTGTCGAATTCTTCGAAATTAAAAAAAAAACAAACTGAAGTCAGGCCGAGATTTTACCTGGTTTTTTAAACAAAAGCATGAGTATCGTAGTTAACATGATGGAGACGTAATATTATTATTATTATAATCATACCCTAATAACTATTATTATTATTAATTTATAACAATTTTTATTTTTAATTAATTAAAAAAATATGCGAAAAAATAAAAATATAAATATATATTTTATTAGCAACTATTACTCTATCACTATGACCTTATACTTCTTCATCTCTATAAAATAATAAATATGCGTAACTACTATTAAACAAAATATTTAGATTTATGCATTTTTTGACAAACCTCTATTGCAAAAAAAAAAAACGCTGCATAATTTTATGAGTAAACTTTCTCTCCTTCTCTCTCTTCTATATATATTTTTTTTCTGATTATGTCTTATTGTGTATTGTTTTTTCTTTATATAAGTGTGTATCTATGAAATTGAAAATAGTATTTTTTTTAATGAATTTTTTAAATATTTTAATAAAATGTTATTGGCAAAGGAAAAACTAAATTCTTTATTAAAAAAAAAATCGCATGAGTTTTATGATTATTATGAAATTATCTCTTTATTAATTTTATTTTCATTATTATAAACAATATTTAATTTTTAAACAAATTTATATAAATAGTTTCACTTTTTAGAAATGTATCTTAAAAAAAAAACAATAATTATAATGTTATGAAAGAATAATTAAATAAAAAAATTAATTGTATGTTGTTTTTCTTTTATTTATTTTTTGTTTGTTTGTTGCATGAATAATTTTTTTCATAATGAGCTGTGGGGATTCTTGGTAAGTTGAATATTTGTAGACATTCGATGTGTGGCAAAAAAACTGTGTTCATCATTCTTTATCTCTTTTTAATTTTTCCAACATTTGTTGCATGTATCTGTGAGTTTTAAAAAGACAATTTATTTGTTTGCTTACAGAAGTCGAATGTGCAGATTGCGAGTATGTTTAATATGGACACCTCGCTTTTTTGGCTTAATTCCACGCCTAGACTACTCGCTTTGGGGTCCATTTGAATGCAAAAAAGAGCGTTAAGATTTATAGGAAATAGAAATGTCTCTGAAACAATTGCCCCTTTCGATCACCGACGCAATGTTTTATTTCTTTTATTATTTTATACTTTCTTTTATAAAAAAATGTTCACTTGAGGTAGCAAGCTACATTCCTTCCTTTCAATACTCGTGTCGCAAGGAATGCTCATCAGTTCACCCTTGAGCCCAATTTCAGGCGTACCATGAAATATAGGGATTCTTTTTTTAGCAAAACAACACGAATTTAGAATAGTTTACCCGGCAGGGTTTTCCCTTGTCATTTTAATTTGAAAGCATTCAAGACCAATGTTAATCGACACCTTCTCACCTTCCCCTCCCTATCTTTCTAATGCTCACCCAGTGTACTATAAATTAAAAGGGAAATAAATAGTCCCTTGTGGGCGCGCTAATTATAAAAAAATAAGCAGCAAGCTATACGGCCATATCGAGGTATCCGTCGGAACGGAAAACTCCGGTTTTCTACGAATCGGAAGATTTTTGCTTCGAGGTATCGAGGTATTATTCCGAACAGCGTTACGGACATTTTTTAACGTACAGCGGGGTTCTGCGTTGCAGTGCGATCCAGTACTTTTTTCAATTTTTTTTCTCCGAAATCCTCTGACAGAAATTAGTTGCGGAATTTGTGCATAATATTCAGAAATTTTATTAAAAAAAATTAATCATTTATTTTTGTACACACATTATGTCTACATGTTTACTGTTTGAGTTATTTTGGTTTATTAAAGTTGTTTTAAGTTATTGCAAGTATTGTTCATTTATTCTTTTTATAACAGCTGGCTTGGTATGAATTAAGCTTGGTGCAACTTCCTCTTTGTTTTGTTATCTCCAGTTTTTTTCTTTTTGTCTTTAATTTGAAAATGAAGGCTTCTGCTGCTTTTTTTATTTTTTTACAAGTTGGTGTAACATTGGCTTATGTATAGAGGTGGTGGTCTCGAAGATAATTCGATATTTTACTATTCGATGTATTTTCAGTGCTTATAATTGTACATCGAAAAAAAAGTTTCTGGCCAGCGCCCGAGTATACTTTACGCGGGCAAATTGATATTTTTCTTTTTTATAAGATTTATAACTTCTTCAATAAATTAAAAGCAAGAATCGTGTTATATAAACAAATATCGAAAAAAATATTTCGATTTTTCGATATATCAATCTATTTCATCATTACATCTCTAAAATCTGTCGCATATCAAATCAATGCGTCGTCGAATTTAAATTGTTTTTTGTTCCGAAAACAGACACCTCGAATGTAATTTGAGTTTCCGATTGTGTACGCGTCGCGGAGAATGTTTCCCGAACGGATACCTCGATAGCGCCGATAATAGCGATTGAACAAAACTTGATGTCGAAGTGAAGTCATCCACTTAGAAACCAAAGATAATTTTTTTCTCAAGATTTTGGGTTACCACAACCTTCAAGAAGGGTCCTACTGAATTTAACACGAAGCTACAAAAGAAACAAATCGATTTAATTAGCATGGCGATCCTGTTAACCCATGGTATCCAATTTAAAGCCAGACCCGGCCTTACTTGCTCTAAATAAGACAAGCTTCTTGATGGAATTGAAACTGGGTTATACCAGGCTACCCGGGCTTGGTGCTTTAGAAGCCTCTTACTTCAGGCGCACCAATGTCATAAGCCGGGGTTAAAGGGGTAGTCGGATAAGCAGTCAGAATTTCTTAAAGCAAATAATGAAAAACCATATTTGTTCATTTACTTGGACAAAAACTTTGTTGTTATTAAGCTGAATGCCACAAGTTTGAGGCCGAACTATAAGTAACTTCAACCATTGGTTGCGCTAAAAACCCGCCAGCTCGGTTAATAGAAAAATGCTTCTAACTTTTGATCTCTAGGTAGTTATTTCTAGTTTTCAAGTGGAGTTAATCCAGATCCTCTTCCACTTAGCTGTGACAAACTTAATCTCGATATTCCTCTACTTCTTCGTCCTTCCGGGGTGAATTCGAAAATTTTCTAGACCAGAGTATTATTGTCCATCCGCTCTATATAAACCACTAAATTGCGGCGTTCCATTCTTACTCAGACTTACTGCGCGTTTTATATCAAGATAATAGACTTCCATCTCTGAATTTCCTGGATTGAGAACTGAAAACTTTATATGTCTAAACAACTTTTGTATAGAATGTCTAATTCTGGAAACACTGGTCAATTCACAAACTAAAAAGATTTGAATGGGTCAAAAAGTATAGACTGGAGACAAGAGGATTTCAACAGAGTTAAGTAGAGTAACTGGTTCAAATTGCTTGTATTTGTTCCAAAGCAGAGAGTTTTCGTTTGACGCAGCCCAGAGCAAATCATAATGATAACTCTTGTCAAACATGGAGACGGTTCTGTTATGGCCCTGAAGTACTTGTTTTTAAAAGGAGTTGTAGACCTGACTCGAGTGCTTGAACAATGAACTAACTGTAGGAGACATAAAACAAATGTTCGAAGTTAAAGCTAGTATTACACAGTCATTGAATGGGTCATCGCAATGACCGTCTGCCGTCATAAGGACGAAGTTTTTAGTTCTAAAGTGGTCATGTCGTGTGATATTCATCGTATGTGTGGACCGTTTTATAGCCCTGCTATCGTTGATGAAACTCGCTGACTGGTCACTGCGAAGACTGTGTCCCTACGATGACACGGCAGGAATTTTCAATAAATTCCTTTAGACATTTCCAAAACGTAAATATTTGGTTTTGTGTATAGCAAATACATTTGTTTAAAATAACGTTTGAAATGAAGAACATCTGAAGCTTCATAATGACCGGCAGAACAGCTTTCACAGCAATAGGGCCACTGGTGATCTGATGGTATATATGACCGTTTTGGTGAAAGAAAGTTTATTACATTCGATTTTTCAAAGGCATTTAATAGAGCCTTGCAGCAAGCTCGTGTATTTCTACTCGTTGTAACTGTTCTTTGTTGAATTAATTTAATTTACCTTTCGAAGCGCTCAATATAAGTTGTGTTGAACGGATTTAAGTCTGATATTTACAAACAAAAAAATGCTGGTGTACCCCAGGGCTCCGTTTGAAAAATGAAAATTTTTTGTCGTTAAAGCGAAACGTACCTCACATGCCACTATCCACTATTGGAACCATTATCGAAGAAACCGAAAACCTCTAAGTTCATAGAATTAATATTACAGACGGAATGTATATTATTACGGAATGGCCACATATTCGACGTGCTCCCATTACCCACTTGAGTTTCTTGGACAAAATTCAAAATCTTTCGTTAACGAAACCGGCCATCTTCAGTCATGTCAAGCAAGGGATTCTCATGTACAGTTGTGGTTTGGTTTCAAAGTAGGGTTTGCGGTTTTTCGTTTTTTTCTTCCTTCGGTTAAACCCAGCAGTTATAACTGCCCCTAAAAACCTTTTTTACTTAGAAAAAACAATTTTTTTTTATAATTTTTTGTATATTTTTTTCTTGAAAAGATATAAATTAAGCTTTATAAATGTTTAACCATATCTTAGGTCGTCCGATTCCTTCTAATATATTTAAAAAAAACCTTTCGGCGATGGTTAATTTTTAAAGCGATTTTTCTCCGCCACCCGGTTCACCGGTTTAACCGGTATGAAAAAAAAAATCCGTTAACCGAATCAAAAAAAAAAACAATGTCGGTTTTAACTTGCCGGTTTTTCCATTCCTATTTTAAAGGTTCGCTAGGCTCACATATTGATGTTCATTGCCTAGATGTAATTTCTCCTTGGTCTTTTACGACAAGCAAAAGGTGCTACAGGAATATTCTACCCCATTGTTTTTGTTTTTTTTTAAGTAAATAAAGTTTTGTTATCCAACAAAAAAATGTAGACGGGAGATGCTGTGAGTTTAACAAACAAAACTTTCAAAAACGAAATTCAAAGAAAGAAAATCATATCATCAAAATCTAATAAATTCTTTTTAAAGAGTTTATATAAAAAAATTAAACTCTGCGCTTGATTTTCATATAATAGTAATAAAGCTTAAATACTACACAGTAACTGACAGGTAAGCTAAAATTAAAATGCAATACCTGATCTAGCTTTTAATAAAAGAAATTAGATGGAGAGATGCATGCCCTTTGAACGCAGCCACTTTTGTTTAATTAAAAGAATATTTATAAATATACGCTTCTAATTATCTTTAAAAAAAACATCACATTAATATCAAATAACTTAAATACTTATTATAAGCTTCCTACTCTTTCAATAGCATTTTTATCATCCTCAAATAATTAAATTTTAAATATAAAAAAAAAACAAAATACTAAACAAAAATAAACAGTATGTGCCTGAAAATTAATGAAACTCGAAAAAAGAAACCAAACATATAAGAAGATAATTCTTTTTTTATTTAACCGCAATATTTTTGGATATTCCTTAAAAAAAACAATAAAACTTGTACGTAACATTTATATAACAAATTATTACTCCACTCAAGAAATGAAAGAGGTTTGTATTTTTGAAATTATATATTAAAGCAAACACAAATTAAAATATGTAATCAATTATAAGAAAACTATAATTTATTTTATGATACTGCTACACATTAATAAAGTTAACTTATGAAAACAAAAATGGTGTCTAATTTTATAAATAACTTTAAACATTTTCTTTCTGGTCATACTGTACCACTTATTGGCAACGAATGCGATAGTAATTGAATGCCATTCCAGCGAATACCAAACTGTACTTCTACACTTTTTCAACAAAATCATTCGTTATGTTGTAATAGAGAATTGTCGAGCTTGGATCACATGCTGCCATAGTTATGCTGGTAAAAAATGTATGTAAAAAGTAAAAAGCGGAGAAAAATAAACCTAAGTGGACTCTCATTGAGAAAAAAAGAATTATTTTTTTAAGCCATTAAGCATCAACGTTAATCGATATTTTTTGTTGTACAATATTCATTGATTGGATACGTTTACTCAACAAATTGTAGTACAGATTAAATACTGTAAGGTGTAAGCTAGCCATCAATCCAAATACCCACTTTACTCAAACAATTCTTGGAAGTAGAAACTGCTTTTAAAATTCTCCATAAAAATCCACATAAGCCTGAGCAAAACATAAAACCAACACCCACCTCTTACTTTCACTGTTCAATTTACTTTGAATTTCTTCCATTTTGTCCATATCTATCTCGGAGCAACTAGAAATAGGTACAATCACCACCTTGGATTCGGAATTTTCCCGTTGTCCGCTGAAGTATATTAAATCTAATTGTTCATCATAGCACCGCTCTACGTTAGTTACTCTTGGGTCTTAAACATAATTGCATTTTAAATCACTTTTAACGAATGTAAAACAAAATCTTCATTTACCATCTTTTAAGTCCAAATAAACCATACTGGCCATTGCACATTTTAAATCATCTTTGCACCCCAAGGTTTGAAAGTCTCTGATCTAAAAGAATTAATTCACAAAAAAAAAAGAAGTATGACACTCAATGTCGGTAATGCAGATTTACATACCAAATCAGTGGAACTCATTTTTTGCCGTCAGCTGCTTGCTGTCAATTAAATTGAAAACAACTGCACACCATTTATAAACAAAATATGTGAATTTATGAATAAATTTGCAATTTTATTTGCAAACTTCAATTGAAATAGTTATTTTATGTATATGTGAAGTGCTTTTACACAGAAATGATTTTACTTTATTCGTAGAAATTAGAAAAATCGATGAAAATAAACACACGACGTTAAAAGGTAAACATCGTGTCGAGAAGCGAAAAATACGAAATGACGAGTCGCGTTGCCGCTGGGTATTTTGATTTTGAGAATAATTTTAGGAATATCAAATCAAAAATGCACACATTCCAAAGAGTTTATAGTTATTGGCAGCGTTAACATAATAGGTACTTGAAAGGTAACATATTAACTATTCCAGTCTTCATTAGATAGGTTATTATTGTTTTTAATTGGTTTTGATAACTGTTGCTTACATTATAGACATTGGTGTACAACCACCAAACTTGTGTAATGACTACTAGACTTGTGGTTGATAGCAACCACAGTACACATAACTAAGGTAATATTTATGTTGCGTATGGTGTGAAAATCTCATCTGTCACTAAAAATTAAAAATGGTGGTTGTTAGAGACTTACATTAAAACAATTTATGGAGAAAACTGTACACAGCTAATTTAAAAATTAATTACCACAAACACTTTAAAACATAGCCACGATATCTATTTTTCAGAACAAATAAAAAAAAAGTAATTGTCTCTGGCGGACGCCATTTTACTTTAATTTTGACAGATGCACAGAAGTTTGCAAAAATAAAAACTCTAATGGTATAACCTTATACAGGGACGTATTATGTATGGGCTGCTAGTCTAATGCCAGTTTCATACAACAATTGTCAATAAAATGTCGCCAAAATTAAGAAAGCGATTCTAGCTTGAACCCCACTTCCGGCAAAAAATTACTACTTAAAATGTTGACGTAGAAGCTCGCGACATCTGTTTTTAAAAATTCAAAACGTCGCATTTATCGGTAAAATATAACTGATACTTTGAATTCCATCCATAGAAGTGTGCGACATCTTTCAGATTTTGCCTCTTATTTTTTTAGATCGTGCACAACTTCCTTTTTTTATTGGAAGCTAAAAGCACTAGAAGAAAAAAAAGGATTATATAAAACCTCGTAGAAAAAAGGGGATTTAGGTTATATTCAAATCTCTTCAAATATTGCTGATTTTGTTATGATTTGAAAAGAAATTAATGAATTATGATCAAGTAAAAAAAATATATTTACGAGGTTCTGCATAAATACACAAAGCGGTTTTTCTTGATTTCTGAAAAACTTGCAAAAATGACTTACGAGGTTATGAAGTTTAACCGTCAAAATGTACGTCCAAATTCGAGTTCCGTTCTAAAAGGCAATGTGTCTTTTAAGACCAAAGTTTCTTTTTATTTCTTTCTTTTAACTATTTGTTCATTAATAATGAAAAAAGACAAAGTTAATAAAAATCCAGACAGAATGGCCAGAGGTTAACACCTATTCCTTGTGACGACTATAAAGGTGTGTCCACAACAAAAAAACATTTATTTAAAAAACATTTCTGAAATATTTCCCCTTTGCTTAAAAATCATTTTAGAAATTTCTGAAACATTTCTTAAATGTTAATTTGTTTCCCATTTTATGTATTCAGTTCTGTACTTCATGATGTAAGATAGGAGCAATCATAGCGTCGCGTTTTGTCAACATGAACAAAATACAAACAAATAAAAACAACAACTAGACTAAAATGCATGAAAATAAAGAAAGATTTCCGTTCGGAAGGAGAAACAGGTTGACATTTCAGAAATGTTTCGCAAAGCGTCCAGACCTAAATAAACATTTCAGAAACATTTAAGAAAACATTTCAGAAAGAAAAAAACATTTCTGAAAGGTTTTTTAAATGTTTCTAAAATGTTAAAAGGTTTCTTTGGTGTGGTTCAGTATGATAGTCCAAAATCGCAACAAAGTTAAGGTTCTTAACATTTTACGAACTCGTAATTTACCATGCTATAAAAAAATTATTTCAATAAATCCATGAGTGTTTTTTTTAGTATTTATTACTTGGTGGATTAATTGTGTGATATTCTAAATAATAGGGGAAAAAACGAATTTTTAACATGCCAATGTGGGAAAACCTGCTGCCAAAGTCTGGGATTACTGGATGAAATGTCAAAATTGAGGTTTAATGTTGTTCCCGCTAGTGTACTCAGGAGGGCTACTATCGCCCAAAATAACTGAGACTAAAATGGAATCAACTTGAGGTAGGGAACTAGCAGTCCATATATATTACGACCGTGACCTTATATATGTGTTCTGTGGATAGCAACACTTAATAAAATTCCATGTGAAAGAAATGTCAAACTGAAAGAATGTTTGTTGATTCGTTGCTAGTAATAGTGTATCGATGCAACAACAAACATAACCAATCTAGGAAAATATTGAATATTGTTTGCTTTTGGTTTTCTAAGAAAATTCCAGAGAAGTATTTCAGTGAGACTGTTGAAAAAGTGGCTAAATGACACGAGGGTATAACAACGGTAACGCTGCTGGTGGATGACAAAAGATGATATTTGAAAGTGGAACGTATGTGAACGTAGTTTTCCTTACAGTATGAATAAAAAGAAAGTGTAATAAAGGATTTTACATATAATAGTAATTAATTGCTTAAAGAAATTCAGCCAACATTGGCAACAACAACAACAAACATTACAAATTCAACAACAACAGAATTTAACAACATCGAATAAAAGTAATAATAATACTAATAACAAAAACAACAATACTGCATTCACAATAATAAATTAAGATAAATAATATTATAGATAAACTTCGCTGCGTAATATTCAAAATAAACAAAAAATAAATGAAAAATTATTACTAAAACTAAATAATGTGCTAAAAAAATCCACCAAGTTATCATTGATCCAGTTGTTATAAGTTATCACATCGTTATCGAAATTTTATCTTTATGTAAATATATTAAAATAAATAAAAATATTAATTATATAAATAAACGTCTTTTCATTGATTTTAGTGCAGATTTTGACACAATCAACAGAAATTGTCTCAAATGAAGTTTCAACGAAAGTTCTTAACATTTTAATGGACCTACATAGCGCACATAAATCAGCGATGGCAACCAACTTTTAGACAGGTTCAGCGTAAAAATTGGAGTAGGACAGGGTTGTCTTCTAAGTTCCTTATTATTCTTTATATTGTTGGACGATATCTCACAGTACCTCCCAGTTGGAATTATAATCTCGGGGACGGATGTATAGATTTTGACGGGACCTTCACTGATAGATTGCTGATGTTCTGGGAAGTAACTTAGGCTATTTAAATTACCCACTATGTGGCGCTGGGTCTTTTTTTCGAAAATTCTTATTTATGGACCGATTTTAACGGGACTTTCACAGGCAGATAGCTGATTTTATAAAGAGTACTTAAGACTATTTGAATTAACCCTAGGTGGCACTGGAGTCGTTTTGTTTTTGAAAATTCGTATTTATGTCCCAATTTTGACGGGGCAAAATTACGGGACATTTACAAGCAGATAGCTGATTTTGTAGGGAGTAACTAAGGCTATTTTTATTACTAGGTGGTGCCACGCAGGGGACTGTTCAAACAGTCAGTTATACGCAGCGTTAAAAATTGCTCTGTTTGACTTGACTTCATTGGCATTGCAATTTTTAAAAATGCAGTGGTGCCCGCTAAAAAATCAAGCCAGTTTTTGAACGGGAGTCCTTATATCCCAGTTTAACTTTTTCAATTTTTAAACTAAAGTAACGTAACATGAGAGTAATTTTCTGCCGAAAGGAATACGCAGGCAAGAGAATATTTTTTCTCTCATTTACGCTAACTTTTATAAAACAAAAAATGAGAATCTTATTTCTTTTGAAACGGCATTTGGGTAAATTTTGTTAAATTCGTAGTTTTGAGTAGAATGACAAAAAACCGTATACCTGCCTGTCGTCTTGAGCTTTTTGTTGGCCAATTTGTCAATGCTGGTTGTCACTTCTCATTGACAGCATGTTATAATTATTTACTTATATCTGCAGCTATAATAGCTTGGCATACCCAAGGCATATATGTAGGCATTATGACATTTTCGATAAGTTTCGTTAAGCAAGAAGTATTTCATTCCAAAGGCATTTTTGTTTTTAAGCTCAGAGCAGGGCAACGAGCTGTCAAAAAAAGATCCGTGTTTCTTTTTTCAGCTCAGGCACATCAGAGCGTTCAGCTTGTGTTTCTTTTTTCAATCGGGGATTACTCAGAGCGCGCTCTATGAGCTTAGAATAAAATTACCAAGCAGATGGAGTAAAAGACTGAGCGCGGAAAACTTCATTAATTTTTTTGTGTTTTGACAATAGGTTATAGGATAGGGTGGGAAAAAAACAAACACCAAAATGGCGTCGGTCGAATTAGCTTTAATTTTCCTGAAGGTAAAAAACATATATTTTAGTTCAATTTTCGTATTTATGGTGTAAAGTAAATTATATGACAGCTGACTGCTCAAGTGTGTTTTTCTTAATTATATCAGAGAGCTCTGGTCATACTCTACTCAAAGCGTACTCGACTTGCTCAGGCTATACTCCGTGCTCCGCTCAGAGCTAAAAAAGAAAAACGCCACAAATTGACTCACATATTCAAATTTGACAGATATGGCATTTAACAGACAAAAAAAGTGACAGATTTCATTGTTCGTCAAAGTTATTCATTATATTTAAGAAAATGATGAATCAGTTTGCTGAATTTATGACACCAGCAGCAGGCCATGCTTAGTCTTGCTTATTTTATTATAGTTGAGCTTTTAGCACGATCAAGCTGATTTTGTCTCTAAATCTGCAAAAGTAATAGTGAGTGACAGTTCGCTGGTTTGCCCTATAATTTCAGGAAAGATTTATAGTTTCATTTAAGATTTTGTATTCATTAGAACAAAAACATCGTCATCTCCTCCAAAGCGATGTCAAAGCCACGAACAGCTTTTAGAAAATCCATCCACGAATAATTTCATTACCCTTCCACCAGGTCCTGAGTACCTTGCTAATCCTCAAATGGATGTGGTTTTAGCGAGTACAAAAAACAAACACTTTTGCAGAATGCAGGCAGGACACAAAGGCCTGATGACTCTGAGAAGAGACGACAAAAAATGTATATTCCCTTCCCATCTCTATGAAACCCTGATGAACATAAATGCTTCTCCTGGCAAACCGCCTTCTATCAGCAACTCACATAACATGACACAACCATAATACTCAGCCATTACATTTTCATTGCGGTTACTATCATCCCTGGCTTTGATGAACGGTCGAACCAGGATGCAATGCCCTGAAATGCTCCGCGAAGGCATATATGTCACCCACATTCAGGTCAAGAGTGACAAGTTTAATGGGAACGTCAAGGATGATTGAATAACAAACATCAAAAGTAAATGCGATCTGCAGCTTCCAGCAAGAATTACAAAAAGCACTTAAGGATTTATGACATGGCATATCGCCCGCTGCCGACAATGACACGAAGGCGAGGTGGCGCTCCCAGCATGTGCCTCCATCTGGTTGTGTTTTTAGATAAAAAGCAACCGCAAAAATAAGCTGAATACAAATCAAACACATGATGATGCTTGTAATCCAGTTGTACAAAGTCATTAAAAAAAAAAACAACTCTCTGGCTGTGGGAAACACACTAGGCTAATGACTCCCATAAAACAGGACAAGGAACAAATCTAAAAAACACAGGACCAACTCGTAATTGAAAATAAAATTACTTTTTTCTTTGATCGATTGGCGAATTCAAATAAAAAAGCCCTCCAGGATCAACCTAGAGAGGAGAATACTTCCAGACTTGTCATAGATTTCCCTGTTCCCCGTCTGTAGTCCTTGTGACGTTGCCGTCTCGTCGGTCGGTTGGCCGGAGGATGAAGGCTCATTACGGCAACTTGGGGAATGAGGTTACAAGATTTTATCTCTTCTGTCGTCCACAGTCATCTCATCAGATAAGCATATTCAAATTGCAATTAAATTTCGATTCCAAACAAAGAGCTGGGCATGAGCATTGAACAACCTCGCCGCAAGCACCAGAATCCAGGACCAAGAGGAGAGCCGCACCTAATGAGCTCACGTGCTTTGAGATTCTTTTCATTTTTTTGTGTGTGTTTTGTTTTTTTTATTTTTTTTTGCTCTTCATGATTTAACATTATAATGTCCTTTGGGACTCGGGACGGGAGTATCTATAATGATTTTGTAATGGAGATGAAATGGAGATACGCTTACGCTTAAGTTTGTTACCATTCATTTGATTTGGCTTGAAGTAGGTTGATGGATTCTTAATTTTGGAGTAGGTAAGCCACACGATTAATGGTTTTCCACAGAACGGAGGTGGAGGAAAATTGGGAAGTTTTCAGAATTTGCTTATGTCCTCGGGAGGTTTTTGTGTGACCTGATTTTTTCTGGCACGTCTATGAGTCTACTTACTTATGGTTTCTTTTTATGTTGGTGGTTGTACCCACGTAATGATGTTTGCATTGAACATTCATTGAGGGGATACACTTACATATACATAGTAAAAAGAAACCTATCTTGAGAAGGATAGATTTGGGCTCTTTATGGTTACATATCGCGTCAATAATTTTACTTTTACATCATTATTGTGTGGTGGGAAGCAGATAGAGAAAATATGTTACATTTTATTCAGAAGTGGGATTAATTATTTTTGCAAATATAAGGTGTTAAGAAAATAGAGAAACTACTTTTATCGGCTGTTTAAGGGTGAAGAAGATCAATAAACTTTTGATAGGTAGCATGACACATGCAACAAAGCTTAAATCATAACCAAGTACATCAAAACAAGCTGGTTAAATGATTGCAAAAGTGCACGTTCCAAACGAAAAGAGACTTCGCAGACAGGTCAAATTAAACAGAATCAGAAATTAATATCGCCCAAAGGGTCTATGTAATCCTAATTGGAGAACGCTTGAAATCCCTATCAACAATTTGCTTAAGTCTTCAGTATATAAAATCCTAACACTACGTCGGCGCGGCGATTCATTGGAAAGACCAGTTATTTAGAACCATGTCCAATTTTGAAATTCTATTGGATTTTGGAGAATTTTTGCTGCTCGATTAAGTTCGGTAACGAACGAGTACGGGTACGGGATTCGTTGGATTGGAAGAAATGGATAAGTTCAATATGGCCAGGATCTACAACCTTATACTGCTGCTACTTTATTTTGTACGTGCGATTATCTATACACATATTAAATAAAAAATAAATATAATATCAAAATAACAGCTTTTTACAAGATGCGTATGAAAGTATTTATTTACATTATACAGTACTTATAACAAAAACACATTTTTAAAAAAATTTGTCTGTTTGTCTGTCTTTCTGTCTGTTTTTCCGGGTAATTGTTAACACCAGCACCGATTTAAACGGGACTTTCACAGGCAGATTGCTGATGTTCTAGAATCTAGAGAGTAACTAAAGCTATTTTAATTACCCACTAGGTGACGCTATGGTGTTTTTTTTTTGGAAAATTATGGACCGATTTTGACGGGACATTCACAGGCAGATAGCTGATATTGTAAGGTGTAACTAAGGCTATTTTAATCACCCCTTGCGTCCGCTGTGGTCGTTTCACAAGCAGATAGCTTATTTTGTAAGAAGCAACTAAGGCTGTCTTGATTACTAGGTGGCGCCACGCAGGGTTGGTTTTTTCAAAAATGTATGGTATAACCATGTAGTGGCCTACGAATCGTGCTACAAAAATAAAACGTAATAACTTTTTTTCTGTGTGAGTAATCGGCTTATTTTTTTTTTTATTTTGTAGGTTACTATTTAGATTTATAAAAATGGATGCTTGGAATTTGGATAGTGCAACGGTACCATGCTTTGCAGTCCGTCATTTCCGTCCGAAGGGAATTTAGGCGGGAGTTTGGCGGTAATCCCCCGAGTAGATGGACCATTATGAGGTTTGTAAACATGTTTGCCGAATCTGGAAGCATCGCACAAAGGCCGTACCATCGAGATGCCAATGTTCGGGTTCAGGATACAATCGCAGCAGTAGCATCTGCAATACAGGGCAATCCGAGCGTTTCGACCCGAAACTTATCGGGGCAAATTGGAATTAGTAGACGGTCATTACAACGGATACTTCATGACGATTTAAACTTGTTTCCGTACAAAGTTCAAATTACTAGCAAGTTAAACCCTCGGGATTTGCCTGTTCGCCTGGAATTTTGCCAAAAAATGATATCAATGGCCGAAGAAGACAACACATTGATCAATTGTTTGTTCATGTCTGATGAGGCCCATTTTGATCTTAACGGCAATGTAAACAAGCAAAATTGCCGTATATGGAATGAGTCTAATCCAAAAATTCTCCATGAGACGGAACTGCACCCAGAACGAGTCACTGTGTGGTGCGCAGTTTCATCAAGGTGTATTGTCGGGCCGTACTTCTTTGAAGAAAACGGTGTAACCGTTACTGTCAATGGGGACCGTTATTTAAAGATGTTGAAGAAGTTTTTTTACTCAGAACTGCGCCGAAGACGTATACCATTCATAAGCGTTTGGTTTCAGCAAGATGGAGCAACTGCACATATAGCCAGACCAGTTATGGCGGAGCTAAACAAAAAATTCGCAAACAAATTAATTTCTAGGAACTCCACTCTTCGCTGGCCCCCAAGGTCACCTGACCTGACTGCACCAGACTTCTTTTTATGGGGTTATGTCAAGCAAGAGGTGTATAAAACAAATATTGAGGCGATCCCAACTTCAACTCTTCAGGCCGCAATGAATAATTTTTTGAACCGGTGCCGCATATGCGTGGGAGAGCGTGGAGGTATTTATTTAAAATAAAATTTAATTTTCTAACCAATAAAAAAAAAATAAATGAAATACATCGATTAAAAAAAAAGTTATTTGAATTTCTTATTGCTGCACAATTGGTGGGCCACCCTGTACTATAATGCAAGTTTTGCATTTGTGCAGATAAAAAAAATTGAGATAACAATCAAACATGACATTACGATGATAGAGAAGCATACTATTTGAGTTACTGGCGAAATTCTGTCTGTGTGTCTGTCTGTTTGTTCGTATGTATTTTGGAGTACAGCCTAAATGTTTAGGGTTTAGGCCGATTGTCTTCAAATTTGGAATTTAATGTTATTTTGACATTCTAGCTACAGAGGATTTTTCTTTATTTATTTCTTAACTCTAACATTGTCACGAAAACGGCTCCTAGAATTTATATAAACAAAATTGTATTTTTTGTAGGAGTGGTATATGTTTTCGATAAAAAAAAATTAAGTTGATGGGTTAAAAACGGTTCCTCCATAGGACCGTTTCTTTCTTTGACTTTCTGGGGAACTGGTTAAGCCATTACAATCAAATTTGATATTTAGAATGATGTATTCAAATAATTTTTTTTTTGTATTTTTAATAATATGAACATTTTTTTTTTGTAAAAAATCAATATTTTAAAAACGAGTAAATATGTAGGTGGATCTTTTAAATTTTAAAATTTTTGTGCTTAAGTTTGCATTCTATTATTTTTTTTTTCTAAGTTGTTATATAAAAACCGTTCAAACGATTTTGAAAAAATCACACTTTTTCAATAAAATAAATAAATTGCACGACTGGATCGTACGTACTTGCTCATATGTGCGGTCACATTGTAGAATAAAATTTAAGAAAATTAAAGTGAAAATCAAAGCATTAATTCGATTTTTGTGACTTTTGATTGTTCGAATGAAGTACGTTAAATTGTATTGGGTGAAATAATTTGAACGCCATTTTATTTCTTTAGGAAATGTGATAGTGTGATTTTGTTTTTTTTAATTGTAGGAGCCGTTTTTAAATAAAAGGTTTTTCTTAACAACTTTTTTTAAAAAATAAAAAAAAATAATTGAAGAATAAAAACTTAAGCACAAAAATAACGTTCATTTAAAAAATTAAATTTAATTCAAAATTTGAAGACGATTGGCCCAACCGTTTAGACTGCAGTCCAAAATACATCCGTACAGACAGTCTATCTAGACAGATGGACAGAATTTTGCCAGTAACTCAAAAATGTTTCTCTATCATCGTAATGTAAATATCTCAATTTTTTTTTGCACGAATGCATAACTTGTATTATAGTACCTATAATCGCAAGTAAAAATGCCGTTTAAATTATATCGCTGAAAACTATTGCCGTACTTTTTTCGAACAATCAAAAGTCAGAAAAATCGAATAAACACTTTGAAGAATAGAAAAAGGAAAAAAGCAACATTAAATGATTTGGAAGAACATATTTTCGAAGTGTCATCCAAAAGTGAGCAGGTAGCTTCTGATAAATTTTATATTGAGATCTAGTCGAGTTTGGAAAACAGATTAAAAAGGCTAATATGTTTCTGTGCATAAATAATTTCACGAATTGTTACCATCGAACTAAAAAACCCTGTTTTATATGATTCTTTCTGTCTATCTTAAATAAAAAACACTCAACTACATAGTTAATCAAATTATCTATGGCGCGGATCAGACAGGGTGGAATAAATTCACTGCATGACTCATTATTCGACGAAAAAATGAGATGATCCCCGAATAAAGTTATAAATTCTGGCCAAAGACCATAAATCACTTGATTTTTTACTAGCGTTATTCCTTTAAACAAACTGCCTGTCATTTCAAATATTCAAATTTGAAAATTCAAATGCATAAAACAGAGGATCATAGATCGACCGCTAGAGTGCGACACTACATTGTCTGCAATCAGTCAACCATTTTGCATAATTTTCTATTGTCTTATCATGTCATGGTCATTGGTTCTCTTGCCATCAATCAGTCATTACGTGGTCTCACATTTTGTATTTAACTTTTGTTGTAAACAAAAATTACTATGTAAGGTACTCACCGTCCACTGAAGAGTGTCCATAAGTGAACTACCGCGACGAAATGCTAGTTTTTGATGGACTTAAAAGCCGTAAAAAGCTATTTTGGATCAATAATTCAACAAATCCAAAATGAATGCCAAGTCTTCTACTGCGTTGTATTAAAATCTTTGCATATTTAAATAAATTCATTTTTTCATAATTATAAACTGTCGACATAAATACTTTTTTATTTATCTATATAGTTGACCATTACATTATTTATCTAAAGAATTTGGCTGATTTTTTTCTAGAAATTTTGGTAATTTGCCAAGTTTAGTAAAAAAATAACAAGAAATTGTACCAAATAATTTCTTATTTTGGCCAAAATGGTAAGAAGATATTTTAAGACAGTCATTTTATGACTTTTATTTTTTTAAAATCACCAGATTTCTCACTTTAACGTTAATATTATGCTAAAACCAACTTGTTTTGACAATTCTAGTTCAATAAGCATATAAATTCAATTAAAAAGTCTTTAATTACCTTCCAAATCCCATCACAATAAGCACCATAATTCATACCATGATAACATCCTTGATAATGACTACAGCCTTCGCGAAAAAGCTTCCTAATTCCAGCAACCTAAATAGCTATTACAGCAAAATTAATCAATAAAAGCCTATTTAATAGAAACTATTCCAAGCAAAGCAATAATCATCCATTAACATAGGCGGAGAAACTTAATGGAAACTCCAAGTACCTTCGCTCCTACATAGCTACCCAAATCCAATCCAAACACAGGCGCAGGCCCTTCTAAAACTACACATAAATAACAGAGAAACCACATTTATTTGGCACAGAATATAGGAACAGAGTATACACGACAGAAGCATTAGGAGCCTTTAATTAGAAATCCAAGCTCACCAAAACTAAATACCATTTGTCAAAGCTTCAGTTTCAGTTCTCCGGCCTGGTAGAAGGTACTTCAAAAAACGCCATCATCATCGTTGTCAGAGCTAGAGTAGGCGAGGAGGAGGGTGTGCCGCAGTATACCACGAGCAGGATATCCACAAATGGCAAAGCCAACACTAACTAAATGCGAATATGAAACTCTGTGGCTAATTACAAATTAATTAACCATTCGCCTTCCCTAACCCCAACGACCTCGTCGACGTTCGCACTCCCTTTAAGTTAAGAGTGCTTTGTCTTCCCTCTCACCTTCCAACCAGCGACGACAACCCACCAGCCACCACCACTAAATCCTTGTAATAATGCCGACTTGGAGGGTTTTAGTTGCGAGAACAGGACATTTTTTACGACTTCATGGCTGGCTGGAGGCCGGAATTATCCATGGCCATTCCAGATACCGATAATCAGATGGATTCTAGTGCGCAAATTACCCTTCAGCCATGGAGAATACCACAAGTTCTGGTACAACAACTATACGGAAAGTTCGCATATAAATTCTGGAACCACTCCAAAATGACACTGGCACGCAGTCAAAACAAATTCCCTCCGTCTCCATGGCCACCGCGCTTCCTAGGATTTGGCTGCGAAGTGAATGTGGTTGGATGCCGATGCAGCCACCAGCCAATGTCATCCGATTGGGAAGGTCTTGTTTACACTTTGCACGATGTTGGAGCAGATAGTGCATCAGCATTGTTCTTGGACTTGAACTTCATCGGATGCGGCTGGCCGATCGAATTGGTTGAAGAACTGGTCCGTGTGCAACATTCACTTCCAGTTCACATTTTAATTGCTCCAAATTGGCAGCGGCATCAGTGGCCATGGTGATGACGGCGATTGTGAAGAAGGTATCAATAAAGGGGATCGATTGACTCATCTCAGGGTCGTCGGGTTGTTTTAAGGTTGATGCTTCCGTTTGTGTTTTTGGAAAATGATAATTTAGTATAAAAGTTGGACACTTTCAAGGGAATGGTATCAGTTAAAGTTTGTTAATTTCCAAGTACAGACCTTCTTAGCAAAACAAAAACCTTAAATCAAGATGTTCAAGTTGGTAAGGAGATTTATAAAACTTAAACTTTTGTTTTCCATTTAACACTTTTCTTATTGTGTCTACCTACAGGTGGTACTTTCTGTTGTCCTTGCTGTTATTGCTGCTAAGCCAAGTGCTATTGCCATTGGAGCCACTCCATTGGTCTATTCAGCATCGGCGGCTTTGATTCATGAGCCAGCACATTTAATTACCCAGGAGCATTCGTTGGAAAAAGTTGGAGACATCGTTAGAAGTGTGCCAACAGCTGTTTCACACCAAAGCTCAACTGTCGTCCATAACAAAGCCAACATTGTTACACCAATTGTTGCCCCTGCCGTCAGAACCAGCATCACTCCAGCCATCCGGTCATATGCTGCTCCAGTTATTGCTCACCAGCCACTCCTGCAATATGCTCTGCCTTACAGCTATGACTACTTGAGGACTCCTCTGTACAAGACTTATGCTTAATCATTAGTTCTTACTTAGAAAACTCAAAGTTACAACAACAAAATATGCAAAAGTCTAATTGATCCGAATTTCGAATTTATAGAGTTAAATAAAATTAAATTGCCAGAAAAAAAAATTTCTTTTTTTAAGTTTCTTTTAGGGCTTTGGACTTGGGTCTGAGAGAGGGAACGTACTCCGCTAGAGTGGATCACTAATCAGTTCTAATTTATGGCAGGAAATGCAGCTCTCAAAATGTCGGTTTTCGTTGGTTAAGGATGTGCCGCTGCTTCATTTACTAATTGGAACTTCGTATTCTGGAGTCTCAATTAATACAAATTGAAGAAGGTGAAAGTCTTTGATCATGGCTCTGTCGAGGTCATCTTTCGCAGTAGTCGTTTGGCCATTTCATTTTCAAAGAAAAACAAACTCCAATGATGCTCTAGCGTGAGTTTTGAGCAAATGTAATGGGTCTTCGTTTGTTATACGTGGATTTTCGGCTCCAGAACGGATAATGATGATTCAGGACGATTACATTCTACGTTGATTTTTTTTTTTTTGGTCGAATGAAAAGTGGAAAATCATGCGAAAAGACTTCCCAAACCATTCTTCAACGCTATACACCATCGGAAAGGTACTCTGAAAACATTTACTTTGATGCAAAAACAGCTCCAAAGGTGCAGTATTCAAAAAGATATGGGCAAAAAGTTGAAAAATCACCTCTCTACGATGCGTAGTTTTCGAGATAAAGCAAAAAACGAGTGATCCCAATTTGATGATTTTTTGTTTGCTCAAACTAACTAATGTTATACACCGTTGGAAAGGTACTCTGAAACATTTACTTTGGCTCAAACAAACAGTTCAAAAGGTGTAGTATTAGTAGCACAAATCTATAATATTATTGGTTGATGCACTGGTTCAGTTGCAAAATTCCCTTCGAGATCTTGCTTTAAGCAAATCCGTTGGTCCACATGGTTAACCCGTTAAACTTATAAGTGGTGGTTTTCTTTATTGGCAATGCCTCTATGTAATCTCGTTCATCGCTCCTACTATTCTGGAAACTTTCACACAAAATGGAAAGCTGCATTCGAGCCCCTCCTTCATTTCTCAAGCAATTTTTTCATCGACGATTCCTTTTAACCTGATTTAGATTATTTCGATTTTTTATCGAATTTTTCCTGCTACATTCGACCCTTACCTTATCGAAAAGAAGTTGATGAATTATTACCCAGGTCTCCCCGCGATTTTCCTAAGAAAATGTTTACCAGCCCTCTCTTTCCGGCTCTTTAAATTTGTAGCTTATCGCTATCTGAAAATAAATACCTTAAGTATGGAAAACCTGCTGCTTAATCCCAATATACAAAAAGGGTCCTAAGAGCGATGTTAAAAACTATCGTTCCATTGCCATGGATTATTTTATATCTAGGAAACCAGTACTACAATGTTCGATTAAGAATTATTCTCTTCAATCCATTTTTAAGCTACCTCCGAGGTCGCTCAAGGCAGGTCATTAGGTCCTCTATTTTTTATCTTAACTATTAACAATATTGAAATTGGTCATTAAACATTCCCTCTACGCTGATGATACGAAGTTTTTCAAGACCATTTCTTCCCCGCTTGACTCTTCTCTCATTCAACAAGACCTCGACAGTTTCTCACTCTGTTCCCTCGAAAATTGTTTAGAGCTAAATATTGCCAAATGCCAGTCAATGACTTTTACACTTAAACGTATAAAATCTTCTCAACGTATCTACGTTCTCCATAATCAACCCATATCGATTTGCGACCTTGGAATATTATGTTACCCAGAGCTTAACTTCTTGGCATATCTATCATCTTTTAGTCAAACTCGGCAGTTGGCTTTGTGAAACGCTGGTTTTCTCCGACCTCTACGTCACCCGATCTCTCTACACAACCTTTGACAAACTACTTAAATACGCCTGCCAAGTATGGTCGCCATATCAGCAGTTTCACATCTTGATAATCAAAAGCTTTCAAAATGGTTTCCTTAACGATCTGCCTTCTCACCGAACAGAACTCTCTTGTGGCTCCAACAAATCTATTACTCGTGTGCTGCAGAGGGTAATTCTTCAGAATCATCCTCCCAATTTATCAAATTTAAGTTGTAGTGTGCCTCAGGGCTCTAATTTGTGTCCGCTATTCTTCATTATTTTTATAATTGATATTTTACATATCTGAACATTCTAATCTACTTCACTGAATTTCTAATGACTCTAGCATTGATACGCCCTTAACTTGACCTTAACTCATATGACACATTCTAAATGTCACTTCACTTGCTGTGTAGAATCCAGAATTTCAAAGTTCAGAAGCTTCTCGAAGGCCTACATAATGCTTCTTTAATAACTTGACAATTTTTAAAGTAAGAAGCACTTTCCTTGGAATACGATAAAACTTCGAATTCCAAAGAACACAATCGATAAATTGTCTACTTTCTCTATATTAAGGATATTTGACGTCTTATGCGTAGGAAATTTCCTCAGCTTGTCCATAAAATCTTCTTCAAATTATCTTCCAACTTCATAAATTTCAAAAGAAAAAAAAAGAAGAGAAAACTAACATTGAAATGCCCAAATAGATTGGCCAATAAAGTTGTTGATTGAGATGGTAAATTGTTTTTAAATTTCAACCAAAGCCCACACAGCCTAAGAATAAATAAAAGATTTATAACCCAAAGGAATTTATTACATTCGGATGCCATTTGTTTAACACCCCAACAAATTACTAACCGCAATTTGGTAGCACTTTCTTAATTTATTGCCTTTCGTGGCGGCCATTTGTATTCAATTGTAAGAAATGTGAAGAAAGTTTAATTATGTTATATATTTGGTTTTCTTAAATTGATTATTTTTCAAACTTTATTTTAAATAATTCAATTTAAGACATGGTAACACGATATGTATATAATGCAAATCGCCTGAAAGGATAAAGGATACTTAGGCGGAAAATGGAAATTGCTTTGGAAATGTAATTATACACCAAGCGCGAGTTCTCTAGAAGGGAAATAATTTAATAATCGATTAACTTATTGGTTTTCATGCCAATTAGAAATACGCACTCTAAGTGCATAACCCCTTCCTTACTATGCTACCAACGACCACCTACTTCATACTTCCCAGACCACAAGGAGCTCGATCTTAGTTGCATACATTTAATTGCATATTTAGAGGAGGCATTCAACCACCGCCATCGGTCGCCAAGAGCAACAACATTCACGTGTGTTTCCTCAAACAGTGCTGTGTAGAAAAAAATAACGAAAACTTCTTTTTTTTTCAAATTTTGCAGATGATGTTTTTGTATATTATAGAATTATAATATTTTAAAGAAGGATTTTATATTATTGTCGTTTTGGACTTGGATAGCAATCATAAATATTAAATATCGCATTCGTTATAAAAATGGTATATTGACAAGGCTTTGGCTATTGCTATGCTAAACTATTAGAGGAAGAATGGTTATTGTCATTGGAATTCGGTAAAGCAGAACCCAAATTCAGCCAAAGTATTCAATAAAATGCCCACATTTAAAATTTGACTGTTGCTTTACTGTCTTCTCTCTGTCATACTTTTGTTTTCTGCTATGTAAGTGGAGACACAGCATTAATATTCGAACGCAGCCTTTAATCGGTTTTTGTTTCTTGTGCAGTTCTTAATATGGTTGGTATTTATACATTCATACTTACTTACTTACTTAGTGTGCTCTACAGTTCGAGACAAACCTGGGCCTCAACCAACATGCCGCTACAGCCAGCTCGGTCTTTGGCTAGCTGCCTCCAGTTCCGCACCCCCCTCGCGACTTAAGGCGAGGTCTTCCTTGACTGCGTCTACCCTCTGGGATGGAATCGAAGATCCTGTGAGCCGTAGCATTGTTGTCCATGTTGAATGGTTCATTCTGCTTGATAGCGGGATTTTGGTCTTCATCGCCGTTTAACAGTCTCCAGAAATGGTCCTTCCATGTATTTAGCATCGACTGTGACTACTACGAGGTTTCCATTCCTATCTCTACAGGCTTCTTTATACATTCATATAATTGTTTAAAACTTTATCTAAATCTCGTGTTCCTGTTTTAAATTAGTTTTAAGCTAAACCTAAACAAAAATCTATTAAAATGTGTCTCCTTATAGTCAAGGAGGCGACCGTAAGAAAACTACCTCATCGAGTCAATAGAAAATTTGATCTAGGATGCATGTTTGGCCAATGTCAGCAGATTCTTAATGTGGACTATCTAAGCTTTCATTTGATACCCGATAGGGTAGGCTAACACCAAGTCGGAAGTGGCCATTTTAAAGCCAATCGGACAATAAAAAGTCTGTCCGACAAGCGGTTTTGTATATTTTATGTAATTTGCGATTTATTTATGGCAACATTTTCCATTGACTCCATGAGGTAGGTGTTTCTTCGGCCGCGCCGCCGCCTCTCCCATTATGAGAGACTTCCCCTAATTTCTTAATCACTTTCCGACAAACATGAAAACATCTCTCTTCTTTGGTATTTATTTATGGTTAATGCATAAGCCAGTCATCATTCGAACTGCTGTGTTAAATAGATAAATAGAAATGAATATATGAGGATCAAAGTACCATACTTGCCAGGAGTATTCAACTAGCGGGGGAATACAGGTTAATGTAAAGATAGTAAGATTCGAAGAATTCTTCGGACCAACGTGTCACAAAGCCAAGTGACGAGTTGACTTTAAAGAAGATTCTCAGTCGCATAATATTCTTGGTATATTTGGCTCTAAGCAATTTTTGAGGCACCAGAATGAGAAACTATCGAGATTTAGTTAAATGAAAGAAAAGTGTCAAGTTTTGAAGAAATTGCCTTGAAAGACTTGACGTGGAGTGAAATGTGGAAATGTTGGATGACCATTTCAATATCCTTAATAGTAAGGATAAAAAGTGGAGGACCTAAGTATCTGCCTTGGGGGACCAAGGGGGACGCATAAAATGTATTGGGAAGGTAAACCTTGAAAGAACATTATAATATTGGTTTTTTAGATAAGATTAAATCCATTCAAAAAGAAAATTTCAAAGCCGAGGGAGGATAGTTTGAACTTCGAAAAGTATTCGTCTATGCAAAATTTTATCAAATACTTTGCTAAGGTTAGTAGGAAAAACATATACTTCCTTTCCGTTATCTAGGGCTGGGAGGGTATGGTATACAAATACAGCAAGTTTAAAACTTAAAAATTCGTACAGAATCTTTTTGAATATTTTAAGGATTTCGGAAAGCTGGGAATTGGAAGATAGTTTTTTGACTTCTAGAACGCTTTTTGCGTATTGAAGCATGAAAGAGGTTTCCCATACTTAAAAGAATTCAACCTGAGATAGCAGGTTTTAAAAATTTGAAAAGAGATAGCTGATAAACATTTTTTAGAAATATTGCGGTCCAACCATTGGGGCAGGTGAGGTATAATAAGTTGATTTAACTTATTTTCGATTTTGGTCAACTGTAAGAGGATTTAATGCATCTATACAGAAATTGGCAAATAATCGAAATAATTTGGGTCATGTTCAAAAGAATCGGCGGTGATTTTTTTTTAATTTTTTTTCAATGAAAGGATGAATAGAGGATGGAAGTGGGTATGAGCAAGGGAGAGAGTGAGACTGAAAATTTAATGGAATCGATTGTGAAAATAGTTGCCTGTTCATATAGTTTAGGATACCACTCACTTGGCAGAGCTTGAATTTGATAGTTGACCGATAATTAAACATTCAGTAGTAGAGGTGGGATTACTAGCAATATAATAAGACTGATCTTCTGTTGAAGGCCATTTCAAATGAGGAAGGTTAAAGTCATCGTTCTATAGGGTCTGATGGCAAAATATGCTAACATAATACATAAAGCGCATGTTATCTTTATTGAAACATGATCGCGGTTCGATGAAGAGAGAAGTAAAGATTGCGATAAGTGATAAATCCAGTGAGTTTTAGGATAGCTAGTAGAACGCTTCAGTAAAAAAGATTCAACAATAGGACGATTAAGTTCGTCATCGATATAAACATTGAATGTTGCAATTATGATTATGAATTGATTCGCCTGGCTGGAGATTTGTCCTCCAGCTTCTCAATTTAAAGAGGTATTTATGCTTACAGGTATAACTCCAGCCTAGAGATTTTCCTTTTTGAAATATCCCTGTCTTTTATGGCCAAAGAAAATTGTTTTCTTTAAAACAGGGCTATCTTCTTCACTCTGATTCGATAAATCGCAGATCACATTGGCAGCTGCAATTTGATGTGAGTTGTTAACATAAAAATAAATTTCCTGTCTCAGTTGGTTAATTTTTAGCACTAGCGGTTGTAGACAATGGGGTTTTAACCTTCAGTAGCTCATTGAAATATATTCTTACTAGATGGTATTACGTTTTGCTGCTACCGTTAAACCGATGTTTTAGTACAAAGCCCGTTCTGGCTGATCGGTTGGTTACGTTAGAAAACCCATCGCTTTACCCTTGAGCCTAGTTTTGGAAATACTTTTAAGTATAGATTCTTTCTTTAGTACGAATGTGGAATGATTTGCCCGGCTCAATTTTCTCACCCATCGCGATGTACAGAAATTCAAAAAAACAATCTGCAGCGGTTTTTCCTTTTATCTCTTATTCAAACTTGTAAACATTCGTGCTGCGTCAATATGGCTTAAGGGTATTAATAACCCCTTGAATTCGGTTGAGATGAGACTACATCTTGTCCAACTCGCACTATGAATAGTCATCTGGGACATGTTTTGAGAGGAAGCGGAGTCGCAACGCGATATTTGAAAACACAACTTAATTAATTTCAAATATTGAGTGCTCTCCTTTCCCGCAATGCGCCAAATATCAACGTAGTTTACACAAATGTCACAGGAATCATCATACGAAATTGAAGAGTTCGATTTAAAAATTTGGATAAGTTTGTTGTGTCCCAAATCCCAATCCTATACATACTTATTCACCCTTTTGTTCCATATATCTATATCCACTTGACTGTGTCATCTACATATCTAAATCCAACATCTGTTGTAGCGTTAAATAATAAACAATCATATTTATCTTTATGCTAGTGAAGCAAAAACTCACAAGAGCTATGAATTCAAATTCAAAAAGATAAACAATGATCGATTCCAATCGATCGTTATTCATATGCAAAATGAGAGCACAATTATGCTGTGTCAGCTTTTGTCAACAATAACATTCTTCGCACACGAGATACGAGACACAAGCAAGTTATGCTGTGTCAACTAAATCGTTGGACTTTAGATCGACACACAAGTGTTAATGTTAAATAACAATCCCACCCCATTCATCCTTTTCTTTTTTTTGTCACTAAACATTTTTGAGACTAGATGCATAAATGACAATGTAGAGTCAGTCATAACTCAGATATCAACAGAAGCAGATATAATTGAGATCTCAACAAAAGCAGATAAAGAAGTTCGATCCACGAATAACATAAAAAAGGGCGAATTAGAAATAAATCTTTAAACTCAAAAAAGTAAAGTGTTTGTCTTTTTATTTAAAAGTATATCAACTCTCAAAAAGTAAAGGTGCGCAACAAGTTCCGTCAAAATGATTGAGGAATTTTATTGACATCCCCGAGATCTTTAACGAAAAATCACTCAAAATAGTGTTTAAGACGACAACGTTAAAAAAAATCGTTGACAATTTTTTTTCACAGCACTGTTTTCTGTTTCATGTAAATAAATTGAATACAATTGAATTTAATTCAATTGAAAATGCATCTACCTATCTATATTATTTCATTTACATTTATCTATGTGTTATTGGTGTAACTTGATTAAAGCTACAAAATGAGAGTAAAATTGTAATTTCCTCGAAAATGCAATTCAAAGTGTTTTCTTTTTGTCCTCTCATTACAAGGATCACAGAAGGATTTGTATTCCCATTTGCAAAAAAGGATTCTTTTTTCGTGCTTGAAGGGTAATTTTCTTAATTGAATAGATTCATATCCTTTTTGTTTATCCCCCTCTTCCTTCCCCTCACAACGACTCACAAGTAACTCTTTTATGCAAACAATTGCAAACATAAAACCTCAGAAAGTCACAGTTGGAGCTTTGTTGTGTAATCTAAGGATTTGGGTGCTCCTCCCTTTGGAAACTTTGTTTTGGTCAATTGATTACGTTTGTTTGCAAAACTATACAAGTGATGTTATAATAGCCAGTTATAGGGATGTTTGCCAGTTAGGAGTCTTCCAGTATGATGACTTCCAGCTTCTGGGCTGTTCGGTGCATTTGGAAGAATAATCCTTTGGCAAAGTAACCCATACAAAATATTCTCAGATCAGGAGAAAGTCTTCAGCAGTGCCATGAAAATATAATGCATCATAGTCATAGGATTATGTGGTGATGAGGAAGGATTTCAACTTGTTGGCTGGATTTAATTACACCAGAGGGCTTTAAGCTTCTGGGTTTTGGATGCAAGTTGTGTGTGTGTATATGAGAAGTCATATTATGACTTTGACTGACTTGAGTGTGATGTGTTTGAGAGCTAAACAGAGCTTGAAGTGGATTAGAAATGGAAGACCTATTAATGTCCATGGGAATTGATAATGATGATGATGAGTTAGGTTCATATGCGATTGTTTAGTTCTTTGTTTGGTTATTTAAACATGTTGATACTTTAGGGGATTCATGGATGCAGGATATGATATTCTTATTTGTATAAATGAAGATGTAAATTGCAGTCAATTTGGTTTTGGACTTTGATATGTAAATATGCATACTTCAGATGTCAGGAAAGAGATTTTTAGTCCAACCTGTACTTCTACTACTTTTCCATAGATAAATAACACCAATAACCGTTAATTAATTGAAATAAAAATGGCCTAAAATCCTTATAATAAAATTCCTGAATCTCCAACAAAACATGCCAATTTGTTTGCCAACTTATTTAAGCCGACCTCCAGCAACCAAAAGGACATTCCATTATCGTCCTCATCCCGAAATCGGATCTTTTTTTAATCCATTGTTTACCTTTTAATCCAAAATTAAAATGCTAGGTGAATCTAATGACCAACATAAATCGAGGTCAAGCCGATTATAACTTTTAAAGACCATTTTGACCAAAAACAACAAAACAAACTCTGTCAACACAGAAGAGTTTCCCTTAAAAAAAAAAGCATTTCCGTGTAATCCTTTTGTCGGCTATCGCGAGCAATAATTACTTACCCAACATCCCTGCTCTCCTCAAAACCGAACACAAAAACTTGTAATAATCCTGTGATAAATTCACCGCCATCATGAATTCATTGTGGCCTTCCTGGAGAACCCCAGGAACAAAAAAACGAAACCCGTAAAAAAAAATTATTGCAACAGGAAGAAAGGACACGAGCAAGAGAAAATCAAAAAAATGGTTCTGTAATGAACGATGAAGAACACTCCTTCATTCATCCTGAATCGATTCGATTTTCGTTTAATAAAACTTTGATCCTTTGGTCTCCTTGCCAGGCTTTCGTGTTGGATGTGGTGACTGTGGGTGGTGGTGTCCTTTTTGCACGAAAATTCATCAAACAAGGACGGAAGAGGAGAAAACAACACCGCACCGAATTTTGGTTGGATTGGATGATGTATCTTCTTGATGAGAGAGCCAAACAATAAAGCGTCCAAGGTCCTTGATATCGATGATGATAAATAAAACAATATGGAACTGTCATTGGAAGGGGGTGGTGTTGCAAAAGGAAGTTTATTGATAATTAATGACGAAGGCAAACTCAACAAATGCGTATCATTTGGATGAGTTGGAATATTTGCTTTCGACGTTTTTTTGTTTGCTTTATGGATCCTGTTCCCCGGGGAGAGTCCTGTGCCACAGAATACCCTAGCCCTAGGTGTAATTAACTTTTTTTTTTGCCGCTCTGAAGCTTCTCTTTGGTAATACCGATTTGATGGTCCAGGAATTTTTTGTCAATTTGGATGGAGAAGAGATGTCCTTTTTCCGCGTTGCCAAGACTTAGCTGTTTGTAGTTATTTCTTATTTTTTAGGGATTTGTGGATGATGGGCACAAGAAAGTGCGAAATTTAATTGAATTTTTTTTTATTCGCTTCCTGTGTTTATCCCACTAATGGATTTAGACACTCTAAGGCTTGCAAAGTACTTTAAAGTAAGTATATACAGTGCGGACCAAAGGAAATATATATAATCTTCTTTGATCGATCAGGAGTGTGTGTGGGGGGGGGAGGGGTGGAATGTTTATTTTTCTTTTTATATTAAATTGACATTTGAGTGAGCTTGGTGTGACATTTGGGGTGGAGCAGATGTGTCATTAATTTTTTTTGTTTGATTGTTGTGATGTGGCCAGGAACCTTCTTTATCGTTTTAGCTAGAAATCTTTGGTTTTAAATTTGTCAAACTAACTTTGTTAAGCTGGCTTGTCAAAATAATTGAATATTGATAAATTTTAAGGAATTACATAGAATGTTTTAAGGGATTATTTTTCCTGTTGGATACATCAAGCCAACTGTCAAAATGACTGCTATAAAAGCAGTTAACACCTAAAGGCTGATAATCCAAATCATTTTGCTTGTCCTTCAAATACTTACCTACTTTGAATGGAAAGATCAAGAATACCTTTATAAAGCACATGGAAGCATTATGATCATATCGAAGGATGTTTAAGGAGATACTGATATTTTGAAGGAGTCGAAATAAAAAAAAAATCGATAAAACAAAGCACACAACATTCATGTGGTACGACTAAAGAAACAATTCCTGGGCTATGCAGTAACCCTTAAGATTGACTTAGAAATATAGTGATGGGAAATCCAAGCAGATCGAGTCTTATGTTAGAATTGTAGCTGAAAACGAACTTGCGTGGACTGACTTCGTCAGATTTTGTTGATGTACCTTTTCATGATTTTAACTTATGAACTGTCACTTGCTACCCACTTCAGGCATCAATTGATCTATCGAATTTTTTGTATCTTAACCTAGGACCCCTAGAACAGTTTATTTATTACAGAAATTAATTTAGGCATGCACCCGCAAGTTAACTTATTCAGGATTGTGCTTTAATATTTTTTAAATTTTTTATTTAATCCATTCTTGCAGATTAACAACACACACACAGGAATGGTTGAGAGTATAAGTCACTAGGCCTTGGCTCCTTAAGGAGCTGTCGCGCCAATAAATTTAATTTTTAATTTTTAAGTAATTTTTAGCTGTCTATTCCAATGTTCGTGGGTTAAGAAAAAAATTCTTTCACGTTTATATCTACGTCTAAAATGGTCGATAATTTTACGTGATAACGTCATAAGAAAAAATTGATGGCAGCAACACCAACATACAGCCCGTTAACTCACACACATAAAACCTCTCGTTAAATACACACACACACACACTCCAGTATCTACATCTACTTCCTACTTTAACAAAACTCCGCCTATTTTGATTTCTTTTTTTTCTTGTACTTTTTGAATTTGAGTGGAATTATTTTGGAGATTTGCGCCTATTTCGCCTCGTGCTTGCGATCGATTTTGGTTGAAAGAACCACAGTATCGCGGTTAGCATGAGTCATGAGTCTTATCAGCATGAGTCATATTATTTCGTATACGTGTAGCCTGTCATCGAATTATAAGACGTTATCACGTCAATAGCTAAAAGAGCAAAAGAGCGTTTTCTTACCTTCTACAGACTATTGGACAAAAAAATGTGTTTCGCTTTTTTATCAAGTTTATTTATACACCGTTGACAAAAAATTGAAACTTTAAACGAATTCATTCAGATTCTCTGAGTGAATGCGTTCATATTTACTTTTCTGAATGAAATATGCAATTTAAAAAAGTTCAATGATGAAATGTTGTTTTCCAACATAACAAAAATTACTAAAACAGCGTTGACTCTAACTCACTTAAATGCGGAGGCAGAACGAATGAACAATGCTTCCAAATTGTGCAAGTTTACAGGAATTGGATATGTGTCCATCCTCATTGGTTGGTGGAATAATTGGTCCGTACTTCTTTAAAAACGATGCTGGTCAGAACGTTACAGTCAATAGTGACCGCTATAGAATCATGATTACTGAATTTTTCATTCACCAACTGAACAACCATGATGTGCTGGAGCTGTGGTTTCAAAAAGACGGTGCAACATGTCACACAGCTCGTGCCAATATTGATTTTTTTAAGGAAACGTTTGGTAACCACATAGTTTCACGTTAAGGACCCGTAAATTGGCCTCCCAGATCGTGAGATTTAAAGCCGCTTGGCTTTTTTCTGTGGGGATATGTAAAGTCGCTAGTCTACGCGCCGATAAGCCCAAAACGATTGACCACTTGAAGGATATACGGCCACAAATATTGGAAAAAGTCATCGAAAATTGGACCTCCAGATTAGATTACGCAGAGAGAATATTAAGAGAACAACAAATGTGGCGCAAGAGATTTAAAGAGTACAATGCCAGAGATGAAATACTTATTTTGAAAACATGACAATTAGTTATGATCATACTTCATACCTCATGTACTTAAAGAAAGTCCATCGTTGGAACTTGATTTTGTGTATCTTTCAAAATTCATGAGACGAGCAGAGAAATTTGATGAGATCTGCGCAGTAATATGGCCAAGTGAATTGTTTTAAGCTATATAACTTATAGTGCCCTTACTTTTTTCCCATCATGGTCTCGTTTTGTTTATGTTAGGATTTAACAATGATATTGCTTACCAGAGATTTCCCCGATATGGACAATGTGGAAGCATAGAACTAAAATTTTTGTGGCTCAAATTTACCACCCGCAAGCAGATAATTCAATATTCTTTTATTTACACGATGTATTGACATGAATACCGGAAGTTTATGGGCAAGCCGACCATACTCTTGACTTACTTCGCACCCTGCTTAGTATGCCATTAGTGTAACTTCTCCATTTGGCACTTTGGATCATTATTCGATTTCAAGAAATTTCTCGTACTTATTCCACCAATCCAATTAAAAGAAATCTTCCACCAAAACCATTTGGCAAGAAAAGAAGAAACAAGAAAGCCAAGTGGGATGGCCTGAATAAATTTGTTACTTTAACTAGTCACTATGCTTCCTCGATAGTGACATTGAAGCCAGTGCTGAAATAATCATAAATATGATTTTTCTAGATATGCGAATCAAACCCAATGAAAAGTCTTGGTTAAACTCAGAGTATAAAGAAGCTATCGAGCTCAAAGAAGTTTGTTTCCTAAATTTACAAAGTCAACTCTACAGAGGGAAATCGGAAATATAAAT
Organism: Platycheirus rosarum; assembly: GCA_963971375.1. Taxonomy (NCBI): domain Eukaryota; kingdom Metazoa; phylum Arthropoda; class Insecta; order Diptera; family Syrphidae; genus Platycheirus; species Platycheirus rosarum. Next base: position 25,688,500 of record OZ020510.1, on the reverse strand, counting down.
ACAAATAAATATAAAATGTTCACTCGAAGTAGGCAGTTGCATTCCTCCCCTTAAAAGTTTCTCTCGTGGAGACCAATTTCGGACGTACCGTGAAATACAGAGATTCCTTTTTTAGCCGAACAACACGATTTTGGAATAGTTTACCCGGCGAGATTTTTCCTTGCCATTTCAATTTATAAGGATTCAAAACCAATATTAATTGAAACCTTCTGTACAATTCCTATCTTCCTAATGCTCGTGCAGAAAACAAATAATCTTGTGCGCGCGCTTATTAAAATAAAAAAAATTCCTCCGGAATCCGTATAGCCAGTCCAGGTTCAGTAACAGGTCGTGTAACTAGACTCATCTTATCTGGATGTGATTAATCCTTTAGCAGCCTTTACTTCGAAAGAAGAGGTGTTGCAGTAATATTCTATCCCAAACCAGGTTGGGGTATAATTACTTAATAGTAAGTAGCATATCAAAACGCAACGTTTGCATTATTCAACTTTTAACGAAACTTTAATGTAAACTATATCAAAAAGCTTAGGATTTTAATACTTAAGGTGGAAAGAGACTGTTGCCGTAGCCGAGGCTTGTCAATGTATTTACGTTTGAATAAAAATTCTTTATAATGAATAATTAACTGTTAAGAACGACCCATTCTTATTGAAAAACCCATTACATTTATATCGCAACCGGCCGATAAAGTAAGTTAAAACTGATTTACTAGAGCGGTTCTGAACGTAATTTACTTGTATTACTACAAAAGGACTTCTATACTATTCTATGAACATGGAACTCCAATGAGGAGTGTTTCATATAATTTCCACTTGCTTACGCATTTTTTTTCATTCGTAACCTAATGATTCCATCTAACCCAATTTTGCAATTCAATTCGTAAAGCTTCCGCCCCCAGCACAGAAGCTATTTCCCATGAAAATCCTACCACTCCTCCATTCCCCGATATCTGTTCGCTGATTTGTAAGGAAATCAATAACAAATTGTGCAATTCAACTTATGGAATTTCCATTCTTGTAAATATCATCATAAACACGAGTATACAATCATAAACTCCTGAAAAGGAAATTGATTCGTTTACATGGAATTTCTGTATACTTTTCATCAAAAACATCCGAAAAGGATTCCTTTCTATGTGTATCCTTGCTTTGGGGCGTTTATTTTATATTGCTTCCTTCGTATTTATTACCTTTACAAAAGGTGCATTTGATTTGATTTAAATTCCCCCAAAACAAGGAACGTTTCCATAGAATCTAAGCACGTTTAATAAATATAATTTTTGTTCCACACACAGGATATATATAAATATCCTTTCTTTACGAAACGAAGATACACTTATATATATAAACATTCTCTCCTGTTTCATGTGCTTGAAATGAATCGTCCTGATTGCTCAATAAATCGAGAATTCAATCGAAAGAATATTTCACGTGCTTTAAGGATAATGTAAATTACCTCAATTAATTTGCCCACAATTTGTCCTGTGAAACTCCTCCAAAAATCTACTGACCACTCTTCAAGGGGAATCTCCTGGAATTAAGTAACTGAATAAAACGTCCATTATCCACAGGATAGCCTACTAAACTATCAACCACAAGCCGCACACACTTACTGTTAATAAAATACAGGAACCTGCAGCATATAGATAGACATTTTAGAAGTACGTCCTCGTAATCCTTTCAGTTTGGGGCAAAGCAAGGACGAGCCTTGGGAAAGCCTTTTCTAGGAATAATGGGACACACACAAACCTTGCGTAACTGTCTATGGCCTTTGGTGTACCTCAAGGTGAATGTAACGACACTTCAATTTAATTCTTTGACATCCCACAGAATTAATTTAGTTGGGATATTCCCTATCCTTGCCACAGAGTTCGACATATTGGCATCTTCTTCTAGCTTCTGTGAATGAAAGCGGATGATGGTGATAATGATGTTGATGATGATGATGATGCCGACGACGACGATGACGAAACACTGGAACCCTGTGTAGCTCAATTCCAAAGGAGTAAAGGCAAAGGGCTTGGCTTCCTAAATAAATTGCTAATGACTATGAATGCCTTGAATTCCATGAATACTTTAAATGGGGAAAAGCTATTGACAGTGACATGGCCACCTTTTTGAGAGCCCGTTTTCCCTTGAACCCAAACGATATTCTGTGCAGGAATCTTAAATTGCTAATTTCAAAACAAATTACCATCAGAATGTCCTTTCTAAGGATCCCCTTTGTGGCACTATGTTCTGTGTGTGTGTGTGTATATGTAGGGGAGGAAGGGGATGTGTGATGTGACTTTTTGCACCTCAAGGGTTAGGTATTGGCTTTTTATTTGGGAATTTCTCTTGAGGGAAACTTGATTAACATATTGACGAAGGATGTGTGTAGTGTAAAGTTGATTTGGAATCATAACTAGGGCAAGATAAAAGTCAGATTGATGTACAGCTACAGGAACAGGAAAAAAACGAAGAAGTTGGAAGTTTTAAAGCAAGTTGATGGGACTATCAAAAAAGGATATTCTCAAGTCCTGGATATTTTTATGGGATATGTAAAGGGTAAATTATGGATGTCTGGCTGTTTGCACTATAATCTAAGAAACTTAACCGACGCTACATTTAAGGTTTGTGAGGATATTTTCTTGGGTGTTAAATTTTGAGGTGCATTTCCTAAACATCGATAGAACATCAATTGAGATCAAAGCTAAAGAAGGCCTCGACTTAAACTTTTCTTGAGTTTAATAGTTCTTAGGGGCGGGCTCAATTTACCTGTTCCTTCTAGCAGTTATTAAAAAAGTTACTTGTACAAAAATTTAAGGCCGATATACATATTCTAGTGAACATTTACGTTGTTTTCTAAATCAGAAGACTCAAAACTCAAATGCAAATGAAATTAGAACCGGTTTTGAAAAAAAAGTAATAGCTTTGAGAATACATATGCTCATCGTCGAATAAAATTTTAAAAAATAAGTAACATTCACGTAGAAAAATAACACTATCTGAACTTAAAAAAAGTGTCAAAACCACAACATCCTGTATAATAACGAATTTATGGAAAAAGTATTTCGAAAATTGTAGGACGGATTTTGATAAAATCCTGTTTTTTTATTTTTAGTTTTTGATAAGTCCAGAAGTAAATAAAATTTATTAATTAAAATTAATTAATTATTAATTTATTTAATTCACGGTTAGTAAAAGGTTTAGAGATAAAAACCTGAGGGTTTGGAGGTTAGCCGACGACAGGGAAAACTCATGAGGTATTTTGTTGACAAGAGGAAATACATCTTGGTATGGCAAATAACTCGCAAGGTGCGCAGGTGTTGTTAGGTAGTATAGTTCAGCGTTCGTAAATATGCAACAGACCTCTTCCCTAAATCGCTTAGTAGCCCAAACGCTCGACTGGTTTCCTAATGCGGTTGTTTCTTAGATCCATGGGGCTTTAGTGGTGTCTTCCTTTTCAGTTTGACATCTGTTAGATGTGGAAGGACTTTCGTTGGTTGGCTGAGCCAGGGGTGACATCACATTCACCTCGAGCCATCGGAGCAGGAGTCAATATATATAGGCGGATCGAGAATATCCACTTCTGTATCTGGTCCATATTTCTTCTCCAAAGCTTCCCATGAACATCGATAAAATAATGTAGAAATCCGTCTTGACGAACTATTTTGCCAAAATCCCACTATTTGTCCTTATTATTATAGTTTCTTACTTGAGCCTTATCTCCCGGAAAATATTTAGTTCCACTTGAATACGGTCCCAACAGTTTTTCTTTTACGATTTCAATGGTACTGGGACGAACTAAATCCAATCTGATGCGTATCTCTCGCTGCAAAAATAATGTTCAAGGTGCCACTCCAGTTATAGAGTTCGACGTCTTCCTGTAACGCATAAGATAGTTAGCAAGTTTATAAGCAATGTTACCTGGATCTTTAATCATATTTCTAAGAGCTACTTTCATGTTCTGAACAAAACGTTCAGCTTGTCCATTTGTGGCTGGCTGGCATGGAGCAGTGAACTTATGATTAATACCATTCTCCCTTTTAAATTCCACCGAGGTAAAAGTAGGCGAACGAGCGAACAGGTCCCGCAATATCTCAATGGTCTGTACAGCTTTCATACTATTCATTTAAAAAATTTCGGGCCACTTAAAATGTGCGTCGACAACAATCAACAAATATTTTTCAACGGATGTTGTACTTTTTTTGAAGATTGCTGCTGAACGCTCCTACAAGCCGAGCAATTCAAGGCCAAGTCTTCGATGTAGGAGTCAATATGTGGCCACCATACATAACTTCGAGCTAGTGCTTTCATCTTAACGATTCCGACGTAAGCAGTGTGTAACTTTGCTAATATCAATTATTCTCTCAAAGTTTGAGGAATCACCACTCGGTTGTTCCTAAGAATTGCACCGTTGGTTAAAGAGAGTTCAAAATCTTTACCTTCGAAACCGGGATTTGTGAGTTTCTTTCCCAATGATAAATTGTTGTACACCTCTCTTATAACTGGATTTCTACCTGTCTCTACTGCAATTTCTTTTTGAAAGTACAGCGCCTAGACCATATTGGCTCGCATCAGTGGCAAATGACAGTGGTAAGTTTGTGTCGTAAGCACAGAGCACTACGTCTGAAGATATCTCTGCTTTAATGCTATTAAACGCTTTCTCACATTCATGGTCCCAGTGGAATGTCTGACCTTTTGAAATAAATTGTATAATGGATTCAACTTAGAGGAGAGATTTTTGAAAAATCTCACATAGTAATTCACCAAGCCTAGCCAGCTTCTGACCTCGGTAATATTTCTCGGGGCTGGTGCTGCAATGACCGCCTGTATTTGGTCTTTCGTCTTCTCGAGTCCTTTTTCCGAAATAATGTGATCCAAATATGTGATGGAACTTTCAAAAAACTTGCATTTGCTGATTTTGACACGGAGTCCAACATTATTTAATTGTCGAAGCACTTCTTCAAGTCGAAATGTGTGTTCTTCAAAAGAAAAACCTTGGATTTTTATATCATACAAAAACATACATACACCTCGTATATTATCCAATGTCTCGGTTATATACCTTTGCCAAATTGCAGGTGCCACTTTTGTTCCAAACATTAACCTATTTACCATATAATCGCCTTTTATGGTTGATATCGCTAGTATTTGTGTGCTTCGAAAGTCCATTGGCATATGTAAATCGGCTTCACTTAAATCCTCCCATCATGGACGTTGCAAAAATGTCTTCCACGTTAGGGATTTGGAAATGGTCATTTTTGAGCACTTTATTTAAAGAAACAATCAAATGTGAGAAAAGTCAGAAAAATCGAATAAAATCTTTGAAGTTCCCTTAATATTTATTAAATTTTATTCCAAGCTGTGATCGCACATAAGAGCAAGTACGTGCGATCCAATCGTGCTATTTATTTAACTTTTGATTGTTTGAAAAAAGTACGTAAATTAGTTTTTAGCGAACAAATTTAAACGCTATTTTGTTTATTTGAGAAATGTAGAAAAGTGTGAATCTTTTTTTTTTTTAAATCGTAGGAACGGTTTTTAAATAAAGCGGTTTTATTTAACAACTTTTTTCAAA